>OZ010744.1:99409434-100703934 GCA_963932245.1 Tachinus rufipes | reverse complement strand
TACGGCTAAAGTTTTGATGTGTTGGCGCAGAATAGGCATCCCTAGGTCTTCCTAAATTTTTCTGGTACGACAGTACCATGGAGCACTATGGAGGCTCCACAAAGTAGAGCTTTGGAATGTTTTGAGACGATCGAGATGACAGCGCACGACGCAACATTGGAACGAGAAGATTTTTTGCCAATCTGGTTTGATTGAGAATATACTGCACGTGTAATTTATACGTAAGTTCCTTGTCTAAGGTAAACTCAAGATACTTAGCAAAATTAGACCACGGTATAGGAACATTGTTAAGATTGACAATCTCATCAGGAGTGATTATTCGCCGTGTGAAGAGAACAGCCTCGCTTTTCTCTGGGTTTACTTTGACTCGCCATTTGTCCAACCATTCATCCAGGTTGTCGGTGGTTTTCTGTAGCCTCGTAATGATTATATCAAGTAATCTTAAAGAATAGAGAAGAGTTGTGTCATCAGCAAATTGTGCCATTTGAACGCCGTGCGTCAATCCCGAAGGCATTTTGGCGCCGTATAGGTAAAACAACAACGGTGATAAAATAGACCCTTGAGGCACCCCTGCCTCTATATGATCAGAAATTCTGACTGCCAGTGTTCTGCGGTTTAGACATGAATCAATTAGATTTACAAGACGCAGAAGGAATTTATTGCTGCACAATTTATAAAGAAGGTCCTTGTGACAAACCTTATTGAAGGCTTTTTTGACGTTTAAAAAGACCACCACTGTAATCTTTCTTAGTCTGAAACTTTTGATAATATGGTCCGTCACGCAATTTAATTGATGGACAGCTGAATGGCACCATCTGAACCCATGTTGGTGAGGGGAGAAGATTGTTAGCTTCCGTGTGTTCCTGTAATTTCTTCAAGATCACATTTTCTATGACCTTACTTAAGGTGCGTAGTAAATTGATGGGCTTTTCCAATCTAAAGGAAAATGCCCAGTTCCAAGAATCGCATTTGCAATATTTGTGAGTGCCATTATTGTTTTGTGCGAGAACAATTTTAAAGTTCTGTTCGTTATCTTATCGGAACCAGGGGCGGTTTGAGCTTTAAATCTTTTAATATTTTTTTTTAATTTGAGACGGTCAAACACTTTCCAGCGGTTTGTCGATGTTCTCGAAGTTCAGGAAGATTCTGACTGCTCTGTGGACTCAATCGATATGATCCAAATCTGTGTCCGTTGTGTATAACTCGGAGCACTGGAGTTTGAAGCAGTCTGAGAATATCTCAGCTTTTTCTTTATTAGAATATTATAACCCATTTTTGTCAAAAATAACTGAAATTAGGGCTTGCGTAAGGTCTTGTGATTTTCCACATTGGAGGATCATCTTTAGTAAAAAATTCCATGGTATTTTGCCAGCACAAACTTTTTTACTTCACAAATAGGGCAAATAAATAAGCACGAAGTAACAGAAATAGTACCACAAGGCTTGGTACTGGGCCCTTACCTCTGGAACATCTTGTACGACGACCTGCTAAGGATAGATGTTCTCAGACAAGTGACCCACTTGGCATAAGCAGACAACTTTGCGAACCATACTAGAGCTGGCAACTGAAAAGAAAGAAGCAATCATGAATATCGGCAAAAAGAGGTGCAGGGAAGTAAATTTTAAGCTGGGAGCAGATTAATTTACCTAGGCATTACTATCGATAAATTTTTTTGGTTTGGGAAACACCTTCAAAGAGTGACTGCAAAAGCAAAATAAAGTTGCGACTGTAAAATGATGCTAAGATACGGAGGCATTAGTGAAGAGAAAAGAAGACTTCTGGCATTGGTGGTTACATTTGTTGCGTCTATTCAGCCCAAATTTGGATGGAAGCCCTGAAATACAACAACAGCTTACAGAGAAACATTACTATTATGGACTGCCCAGCATACAGAACTTAACCGATGATGAATGCAATGGTGCTGGCCAGAACGATGCTTAAAATGGGAAACACAGAGCTTAAATTTGACAATATGGTCAACCTAATGCTAGACGTAGCCTAAACTGGGATATCATCAACAGAATGATATAGCAAATTATAACAAAAATAAAAGAAGAGGATAAGGATAAGACAGAAAAAAAGGAGCAATAACAAAACTCCAAAAATTGCGACAAGCAGATACCATAAAACTGAGGAAAATTAAAGATAAGAGGATTAGTTGGTAGGGACTCTACTGAACTAGGGAACGAGTTCCATACACCTCTGAATTAAAGAGACGGAACAAAAGCATTTCTTTGCTTATGTATAACAGCGGATGCACGGTTTACTCATTTAAAGAAAAAAAAAAATTAAAAACAATCCATAACGCAAGCATTAAATACAGCACGAGAGCATTTTGAACGAGTTTCTTTTGTGAATTGGGGGTACCCCTGTTGGCAGCTTATTGAAGTTTTGTTGTACTCACCTATGCCGCTCTCATTATTTTTTAGGAGATTAAAGATTACAACAATTGGCTAATATTTGCTGCTCACAACAAAACGCGGATATGCAAATACAGGCTTAACTTTAGTTGGCTAGGGTGCATCTAAACACAAGAGCTTGAGGATCATTTAAATGGTAGATGATATCTTATGGTACCTGAGGTTGGTTTAGACAAGTTTCTAATGTTAATTTTGGGGATAAAGATTTGTCTTGATCTGAACAAACAAAAACTTGCTTTGACGTTTTAAGGAGCAAGTTTTCACAGACAGTTTGAGATTGGGAGTTATGATTTGGGCAATGGAAAATGCATTAGTCATTGACGATACAATCCGTTCATAGTCTTTCTTTGCCAGAGGCTTCAGTGTTCAAACTAGTATAAGTTTTATGTACTTGGCAATCTATTGACTCAGCTAGTACTAAGTTGTCTTCTTAGGCGAGTTTGGACAAGAAAACCATTTATGTCTGGTTGCTAAATTATGTGAATATTGGGAGAACAAGCTGTTCGATAAAGTTGACCGTCAGAGAGCAGTTGTAATGTCTTCTACAGATTTTTATGTTAATTTATTTATTTGTTCTTATTGATTAGTTCGTGCTGAGTAGTTAAACGCACTTTATCTTGTACAACTTTTGTGTAATCTGTGATTGTTAGATTTATGTATAGGTACTAGAACTAAAGTAACTTACAATTTAGTTGGCAGTTTTAACGTTGTATTAGGTTTATTTTTTAAGGTTTTGGCACCAAAGGTTTTTACAGTTTTGTTGTTACTTGTGGTATTTGTATTTGTATGCAGCTAATGATCTTAGTAATCTACGCCTAAAAAAATAACTATATAATAACATATTATAATTTTGGGGGGGGGGGGGGGGGGGGGGGGGGGGTTTAAGCGGTAATTTTTTTTAAAGACCGGTAAAGTGTCGGTTTCATCTTCTTTCAGCTTGAAATGCCTACCGACTAAAAACCGCCCAATAATGAGTGCCTACGAAAGTTTTTGAGACCTTACGGCTTATCTACCTTCTTTTTATAGATTAGTAGTTTGGAGATGGATAGACTACGCCCTATAGGCTTGTGCGGTATTGGTTTTGTTTTGTTAGTTGGTTTGTAAGTTACGGTGCGGCTACTTGTTTGCTTTACCGGTCGTTTATAGAAAAAGTTATCTTTGTCTGGCTTGGCGACTCGGGCCAGATTATGATTGGAATGATTTGCAAAAAGTATTTTGCGGCCAAAGCTTCAATGTGTTGACGTATTGGGGGTAGTCCTAGGTTTGCTTGAATCTTTCTGTTTTGGACAAACCACGAAGCCTTGTGGAACGACCTTAGAGATTTACTTTAAAAAACCTCTAGTTTATTAAGATGACAATTAGCTGTTGTTACTGGAGACGCGTAGAGCCGGGTTCTATTCTGGGTCAACATACTGCTATTTCGACGCATCATCAGAGTAAGAACGTTTTTTGCCATTTGATCTTTATTGAGAATGGACTGCACGTGGAGTTTGTACGTGAGTTTCTTGTCAAGATTAACTCCTTGGCAGAATTGAACTACGGCATCGGGACGTTATTAAGAAAGACGTTCTTATCAGGTTTGATACGTCGTCTTGTAAAAAATACAGCGTTGCTTTTTTCTGGGTTAATAGTGACTTGCCACTTGTTTAATCACTCTTCGAGGTCGTCTCTTTAAAACCTCAAACCATCTTGGGCAACCTGGAAGAGTATAGATGAGCCGTATTATAAGCGAATTGTGCCATTTTGACCCAGTGATTAGCCTTACAAGTCAAAGAGAATAGTTAGCTCTATACAATTTGAAGAAAAGTCCCTCGTACCAAACCTTGTCGACGGCTTTGTTGACGTTGAAAAAAATTTTCCTAGTGATCTTTTTGACTCTAAAACCTTCGACTTTACGCGGTTTTGTTGATGAACTGACGAGTGCTTCCATCTGAACCCGTGCTGATGATCGGGGAGGACGTTGATTGATTTTGTGTGGTCCTGGAGTCAATTAATGATTTTGCTTATTGAGCTGAGAAGACTGATAGGCTAATAGTTTTGAGAAAACATTTGGTCTTTACATGGCTTTAGAATGTTATTTACCAGAAAGCTTTTCTAATCTGTAGGAAAATGCTCAGTTCTAAGAATTGCATTAGCAATGTTGGTAAGCGCCATTATTGCATTTTGCAAGAACGCTTTAAGCGCCTTGTTAGAAATATTGTCAGGGCCGGGGGCAGTGCGAGATTTAAAACGTTAGATGATTTCATATGCGAGAAGGTCGCACGTTTTCCAGCGGCTCGTCGTTGTCAGAGTCCTCTAACAAGTCCGTTGTTTTTGAAGGGGAGCATTGGTGTTCCAGACTATCGGCGAATGTCTTGGCTTTTCCCAAGAAATCAAATTGAAGCTTATTTTTGCCGTGAATGGCGGTAATGGGGGTTTGTCTATTCCGTAACGCTTTGGAAATCTTTACATCAGATTATCATTGTCTGTGGTCGATTCTAGGCTGGTTGGCTATCACAAGTTTTTGTACAACTTTATAGCCTTCTTAACTTTGCTGTGGAGCGAGTTTAGGATTTTGCGTTTTTGGGGGTTGCGATGTCTCTGCTATTGACGTCTGGCGGCATTTCTTGTGCGGATCAGTGCTTTGATTTTGCGTGATAGTCCGAGTGAATTATCTACTCGGACCTGATGGTTCTTAGAAGCCCTTTATGTGGCTTGGTGGATTTTGACTGCTTTTTCGATGTCGTTAATTGTTTGTACTGAGGCAAGTCTGCCAATGCTCTTTTTCAGGAATCGCAAGAAGAGATTCTAATCCGTATGTGGTACAAATTTTTCTCTCTTCCCGGGTGATCCCTTTCTGTAAAGCTCCAGTGCTAAGGCCTTCGACGACGGATATGGTATACTGATGGTTGACTTTCTTTTGTATTGCTGTAAAAAGTAGGTTTGTTTGGACCCAGTACTAGGAGTTTTTTTTATCGATGTAGTCAAACAACGCTTGACCTTTGGCGTTTTTTACCAAGCTATTCCTGGCCGGTTGTATGAAATTTAAGTCCTCCGCTATGATAGTGGGGTGAAGATTATCGAGAATTGCATCGAAGTCCGCTGTTTTTGTTTTTGGTAATGTAATCTTGAGGTTAATTTTGCAATTAGAAAAGAAGCTTTGAGAAAATCTGTTTATTAGTGGATCGTTTTTTTTTTGTAATCACTTTGGTATACAATAATTTATGGTTACTGACTTGGATATTGAATAGGTTGTTACCGGGTTATTGCTAAGAAACTTACTGTTAAACTTATAAAATCTTGTATTTGCACTATAAATTAATGCGACATTTTTTGTTGTTTTTTGACATTGGATTTTTTTTTGGCTCACGGTGTTTTAAATTAAAGTGAGCAAACTAAACTTAAGATTAGTAGCTTTTTATGCCAAATTTGCAAAATCTTGGTAGCAATTTAAATGTAGTTTGGCATTTTGCTCTTTAACTCAAACGGTACTTATTACTAAATAATGGTCAAAAACTGCACTTGCAACAACAACAACAAGAACTTGAGAACTAACGGTGGTACAGGGTCAAACTTTATATGGGCGGGTAAGGTTTCAAAAGTTGTAATTTTAATCACACGCCTAATCTTTACTTGCTTGTATAAGAAGTTTACACAATTCTAAAATTTTAAGCAAAAAATGCCATAAATTACTAGCAAATGGAGCTGGTAAATCCAGTTTTATCTGTAGTAGTAGTATTTACACCTTCAAAGATGATATTTGTATTTATTACTCAGATAAACCTTTAGTTCAAATGTTATTTAGTCTAAAGTGCAAAGGATGTTTAATAAAAATATATTAATAACCTTCATAAAGTTTGTTATGAAGAATGAAGTAGTATTAGAGTGAAAGAATGCTATCATATTCGCGTAGTAAACAGGACGGAGTTTGTATAAATAAATCAGAGTTTGGATGATTGTATTATGAATTTTATGGCTCTTTTTAAACAGATTCAGAATACCAGATATAAAATATTGAATAATTTTGGTAATACATACGTTTAAATGGGACTTCTTAGACGTGGATTCCAAATTGCAATTCTAAATACCGTCGAGATTCTCCAGCAATTCCAAATTCGGGACTGACGCTATACATTACGTTATACGCGGCCTTTAGCTATACGGTTATACGGATTTAAAATAATGTATTCAGAATCTGGACTGTTGAATCTGCTTGTGAAAGTGTCTTATTTGTTTATATAGGCTACGTCAGTTCACTTTTGTCTTCCTCTGTATGTAGGTACATACGTAGTAGACGCGTATATGTGGGCATTGCTTTATTTATGGAAATATTAAAAAACCTGATTTCTGCGTGGAGAATTATTTATACGCATTAATTTACTTATGAACATACAACTTCAAACGAGCTTGCTCGCTTAATGAGAAAAAGTTTCACATTTAAAGTTTGATGTTGAAAAACTATTTATATCAGGCGCTTTATGTAAATATTATTAAATCCAAAACTATCATCAGTTACGAAAGAAAAATAGAAGGATGCACACGTATGTGTAGGCGGTGGTAATGATTGCATCTATTTTAGTAAAAATGTAAAAGAAAGTATCATTTAGCAACTAATGCCAAGAGAGAATTTAAATTTTTTGTTAATTAAGTTATTAACATACAAAAATTTACAATGAAGAACTTTATTGAACTACTACTATCAAACAGTTTAACTCGTAAAATTTGTAAGTAAAAAAAAATGCGTGCTAATTTATTCAGAAGTTTTATATAATACTGTTTTAAGATTTAAAATATTGTTTGTAGTTTCTAAAAAATTATTTAAAAGAACAAATTTGGAGTGAACTTTAATCATATTTTTTTTTTTTGCAATATTTTACTTGCTATAATAATCCGTACGACCTACAAAGATGTTGTTAAAATTTTAATATCGTGCTTCATATAAATCGTTTAGGTCTGCTGCTTTTGTGACAACCGTGATCCCAGCATCAAACCCGCCTTGATACATTCTACCTAAACTTAACTTTATGAAGTATAAACTATTCAGACAGGTTTACAAAACAACAATCGAGTATATGTGATGTGTTTATAATGGGTATATATGTAGGGGCATTGATTTGTGAGTTACACATTTCTCTGAATAAATAGTTTTGTGTATGTATTATTCACAGTTAATTCTAGTTATACACAAAGACCAAGTGCAATAATCTGCATTGAATTAATATAGATATTCAAAATTTTCTCTTGAACAAGTATATTTAACGATCTACATTATTTAAGAAGTTGTCGCTGTCAGGTTCGGTCGGAAGCATTCATATTAAATCACGCGATAATACGGTGGAAATTGTTAAGATTTGTTCTATAGATATTAAAGTGGTTTCAATTCTTAATTGAAGTATGTAATTTAATATTTTATCGAGTCAGTGATAAATAAAAATAAATTTGTACAATATCTTAACGAACAATTAAGTGTTTAAAACATTAACAAAAAATTGTGAATAACTAAATTTAAGGTTAATAATTAATTGAATAATATTGCATATCACTTTTTACAATTAAATTCTGTGTTCTTTTAAGACATACAACATAATATAAGCAAAAAACTATAATAATTATCTTTTTTGTTTTGCAAATAAAACTGATTTTATATTAAATACAACAGACTAGACTTAATGATTGTAATAATACTTTATTTACACTATTAACAATTACAATAATAGCATTCTATGTATGCTTGATGTGATCTGTTTAATATAGTATTTAAAACTTAACTTAATAATAATTAATAATTATACATATTATAAGATGTTTTCCATGTTTTATATCTTTATTAACTGATTGCATTATATAATCAAAATATTTAAGTTAATAACAAAATCGTATTTGTTTCAGCCGTGGTGCAAAGTGTTGTACGTGGTACTGACGCTCTTCCTTATATCCAATTACTCCTGGATGTTATGCGAAGGGCTTTACCTTCATACAGTCCTTGTCTCAGCATTTATATCAGAAACGAAACTATTACGTTGCATGCTGCTACTTGGATGGGGACTTCCAGTTATCTTCGTGCTACCTTATGCACACATGAGATATTTCTACGGGGATGATATCGAAAATTTAGGGTAAGTTTATGAAAAACATGTAATGTTAAGTTATTGCATATTTAAACGATTAATTACTCACGCTACGCATACACGGATCATGTTTGCTGGTGTTAATTGTTTATCCATGGAAGCGGTAAATAGTTTAGTGGTAGCCTTAATTTATGGCGTTATTCCATGCGGAGATCTGACCGTAATTCTGATGCATTTTCATTATGCACAGATTGTATCTTACATGTAATTACATTTTTTTCCTTCACGCTGTGCGGTTCAATTAAATCAGACGCGTTAATTCATATTATTACTGCATAATGAACATATTATATTACAATGTTTGCTAAAATTATCTAAACTACAAGACATCGTAGAGAAGACAAGACTAAATGGAGAAATAGGTTTATTTAATGATTTAATTGCTCAAGATGGTGCAGTATGTTAAATTAGTTGACCTATTCTCATTAGGGATCACTTAATAACTTCACCTGTAAATTACGAGGGACTTGCATCAAATAGAACAACAGTGTAAATTTACATAAGCTACAAAGGTATGAATGAGGTGTTTGAAGTGTGAGATGAGTTTGCAACTGTTTTATAAACAAATAATGAGGAAAATGTAATTTGTTCTGAGTTGTATTGTTGTATGAGGGCATTGTTTATTACAGTTTATCAGTCTGAAAACTTATATTTTAAATTTTATATTTTTACTTAAATATTTATCAAATTTAAAGACTCAATACATTGAAGTTAAAGAAAATTCATAGTGCTCTTACAGCAAATTATCTTTGAAATTTAATGGGTGTAATGGGGTGTAATAAAAGTGTGCAATTAATTTGATAAATGGTTGAGATTGAATGTACAGAATTTCGAATAAAGTAATAATTTACGATGTATTGGAAGAAGTAATGTTGATATAAATTGAAGGAAGTAAGCAATTGATTTAGATTTAATTATGGTTGAAATATATTGAAAATGGATATAAGTAAATGAAGCGAATAAAATTGGTCTAATCTAGATTTATGATATTGTGTGCTTATTGTGTAATGCAGGCTATTGAGAGTTAACATTTAACATGTTTGTTTTATAGTTACTGTTTTAATTTAATGTTAAAATAGCTTTATTTATATTTTTTTAATGACAAAATACATTGAATGCATTATTTAAAAATTGTCAACCTTAAATAATGAATAAATGGTAGGAATTTTTAGCTATGCGTTTTGAACGCGAATGATTGAAAGAGGTTTTTTTAGTCTAGTCAATGATTCTTGATTATGATGGTTTTTTGCATTTCTTTAATAACCAATATCAGATTTGCTAAATTTTGCTACTTTGTTGTTGCACACACCTAAACAGAACATGTTTTTAAAAGATTAATTGTTTGTTTTATTTGCACAACATATTAAGCAACAAAGAATGACTTTCCAATCAGGTAATGTAGTGGTTAGCATACTTGACTACCCAAGGGGTTTTGGGTTTTAGTTTGTCCTTGTTCTCAAACTCTCTGAAGACTGCGCCTGTTTGGAGTTTACTTTGCTGTCTAGATTATAGCGACATGGGCAAGAAGAAAGAGTTTGTTATTTTAAACAATTGAGTTTTCAAAGATGACAAACGTTTACCAACTGAACACTAAGAAGAAAAAACCAACGATGCGACTGGACAATTGCCAATTTTTCAACAACTTGTGGCATTACTAACTGCAAAACTTAAACAATTTGCAAATGGACTTTAAGTCTTTTACAAACAACAACAACATACACACTTACAGAAAAAATGGGTTGTGTTGGCATTTCAAGATGTGTATAGACGGATTAAGAAACGACATTATTCTAGTGCACAGTATAAGAACAAAGATATTAAAGTTGCATTGACTAATCTGCAAAAAAGGAACAATTGTTAACATGCTTCTAGCAGTACATATTTTGCAAAGATATGGAACATGAAAGATTACTTTATCTCTTATGTTACAAGTGCTAGTTGGAATTGCACATTTTAAACTCAGCGTCTTTTAAGTTTTTGGGCGCTTTAATGTTATATACCTTATCAATTTTCTATTGCGATTTAACTTACAAAAATATAAACACAACCTTAAGGTTGGCTATTCATAAACCGCCTTTTTATATTTACACTTTCTGAATTTTTTATACATAATTATTTCTTTGCTCAGCACAAGTAAACTTATTAAAATGCTACATACATGATAAGTTAGTAGATATGAATGGCGACGCATTTTTAAATTGATATTTCTTTTAGGCGACAGTTTCTTAATTTGGTTGTTTTACCATTTGTGCTTGCCAGTGCTTACCATTTTATTATAAAACATTTAACAATGTTTATAAGTTATTCAGTTGTTCTATTAAAACTTATGTTCAGTTACGATCACTTTAAGTGTATTAACTCTAATGTTTACTTGTTATAATTGTCTAACTCAAAGAACAGTTGAATGTTTTGTGTAAAAACTGAATCAACACCTTTACTTTATACCATTCTCAAGTAAGCTGCAAAGTAAATTTTGCAGCTGTACGCAACAAAATTTAAGTTTGTTAAGCTTTGTGGCCTACATATTCTTTTAACTGTAGGACTTATACCAAACGATGATTTGTTGCGTTGTAGATTTATTAAATTGAAGAAACTCAAAAATTATCCTTAATTTAGCAAAAAAATATTTTTAGCAACAAAGCTCACTTCTGGTTTAAAGGTTTTGTGAACAAGCAAAACTGACGTATCTAAAAATTAGCAGAAAATAATACATAAACAAGCATAACAGTTACACCAACTGTCTGGTGTGCATATAATGCTGGAAGAGTTATTGAACCATAATTGTTTTTTAACTTATAACTCTGTTACTTTAAATGGAGATTGTTATTGTTTAATGTTGACTCAATTTTTTGGCCCAAATTGAATGCTTTTCTGGACAAAATGTGGATTCAGCAAGACGGTCTTTTTTGCGCATAATGGTGAAAGTATTCAAAATACTGTCTACTAAGTTTTTATTAACTAAAAACTATTTTTTTTTTAAGTTTGCTTTGTTTCTTGCACTGCGGGCCCGGCATGTTTGCTAAACTGTGCGCTGCAGATTATAAGCTTTACACTTAGTATGTTTAGCGGAATTTTTTTTTTCATTAATTTTTTTGAGGCATAGAGGGTCTAGTTTTATTTTCATTATTTGTATACTTTTGCAGCCTGGTTTGAGTTATTTGTGTCACCAACTTTAGTGTTATGTGATGGTCCTGTTAGAAGTAATTTTGAGTGTGTCATTTTATTACAGTTTTTTACAAGTTGCTGTATTCCGCATCAAGTTTGCAACGGAGTTTTTTTTTTGTCTAGTATGGGATCCCAAAAGCAAGTTTGGGTTCAGTTTGATTTTTTTTGCTTTTATTTGGCAAACTAGTTTGTAAAGAGGTTTTTTATACTTTGGTTTATTGGTATCAGCAAACTTTTCAGATTGTAGCCAATAATTTTAGACTGTTTACGCAAGCCAAACTACTTTCGGTTTTATTACTGGCAATTGCAATGCCGCTTGACTATTTGACATGATAGTTATTTGTCTGTTTGGGTATAGTTTTCTATTTTAATCCTGTTTCTGGCTTGTTTGCGCAAGGCTAGCATAGTTTGCTTTTCCAGATTTTGTCTTTATCATTCTGGTGTTTGGAAACTACATAGTTCTTTTGACTATGCTCAGGTATCTACTGCTGTGGTATTATTACATAATAATATTTTTGATTGCAATAATATTTTATGAAGTCCGACTTTATTACTAGATTTTTTTTTGTGGGTAACGATAGTTGTACTTTTATAGCTGCTTTGGGCAACTGCATTGTTTAATACAATGCTAATCAAACAAGTTAATTATTTGAAGAAAAGTCTGATAAATACGAGGGTTGCTATTTATGTATTGAGAATAGAAAAAACAAATAAATGAATTTTATCAAAAATATTTATATTGCTTTCCAAAATATCTCTTTAAGATGTATACACCTTTGCATGCGATTGAACCACCCTTCAAAGCACTTTTTCCAGTCAGAAGATGATAGCTTTAAAACATGCGTTTTGAAGGTCTCAACCGCTTCTTCGGGCGATGAAAATCGTTGTCCACGCAGTTTATCTTTAATTACTGGGAACAAAAAAAAAGTCATTAGGTGCCAGGTTGGGGCTGTAAAGCTGATGACTCATCAATTTGATTTTTTGTGCCCCAAATACTTGTTTGTTTTATGTGATGTGTGTGAGCTCGCATTGTCGTGATGCAAAATGATTTGTCGTTTTGGGTTGTTGTCTCTCAATTTACCAAAAACTTTGGGCAAACAAATGGTCGTATACCACGTTCAATTAACCGTCTTTTAATTTTTAAGGACTACAGTTGCCACATGCCCGGCTTTTGTGAATAAACACGCCATTATTTGCTTTTTAACGCTTGTTGGCTTTTCTTTACATTGAAACACCTAAACTGCTGATTGACCTTTGTTTCTAGCTCATATAAATGAATCCACGACTCTGCTGTATACGGCTTTTGATGCTGCACAGTTGTATTTTGTAATTATTTTACGGCACCAATAGACACGAGCATTTTTTAGCATCTATTAACAAATATGGAATCCAACGTGCACACGGCTTCCGAACACCCAAATGTTTGTGCAAAATCTTATGATGCAGGTCATACTAATGCTTTAATAAGTCTCGATTTTGCAATATGCCACATGACGATTTTTTTCAATTAGTTTTTGAACAGCATTGATATTTTCCGGCACAACAACCGATTTTGGACAACCTTCTTTAACTTCGTCCGTGAACGAACTACGGCCTCGTTTGAATTCAGTGCTTCATCGCCAAAAATTGAATTCAGTTAATTAAAGCAATGTTCTTCAGTTAGACCACGACGAAAGTCATAATAAATCATAGCTTGAACATTTCCGTGACTTAACTCCATCTTTTGGCCGAGATGAAATTTTCAACTTACTGTAAACAACACAAATAGGGCTCGCACGTCAAAAAGTTTGTATAATGTCAAAAATGTCAAACTTTACGATGGCAATGTCAGATTTCGTTTGGCAATACCAGTGTTGATAGTTTTCAATACATAAATAGCAATCTTGGTATGAATATTTTAATAAGCGTATTAGTCAAATAACCTCCTTATGGGTGCGATTTAATACCCATGGACTTTTTTGTAAAGCTATATTAATTATTTAGTTTTTGCTAACAAACAAGTAGTATTACGCGACTTGCAGGCCAACATTGAACGTGTCGTTGTTGTCATTAGGCTCAATTTATGTAAAAAATTGGTTTCAACTAATTTACACTTTGCATTTAAATGATGTTTTTTGGTAAATAATGTATATATAATAATTTTTCCTGTTAATGCATTACTATCTGACCTATAATGCGAGCAAAAAAGGGTTTTTTAGAGTGGGCAGGCATAAAATGTATTTACACAACTATTTTTGAAACTATATACGGGCATTTGAACAATGGAAAAAGAAAAAATTTTGCGTCAAAGCTGAAGATACAAGATTGGGTTTTAATAACACTAAGTTTTCAACCTTAAATGGGCGGTAGCACTTGGTTGTTTGGCAAATTTGTACTATTTGATATTGCCTTAAGGTTGCTTTCTCAACGGGGATCTTTACTTCAATTTTTTTTTTGTAATTTTTTTTATTGTTTAGAGTTCTGAGTCTTGAGCTTTCATTTTGAAAATATATAAATTTAAATTTGAAGATCAGAGCAATGACTGAGAGTAAGAAGCTAGGATTAAAGTTTTAGTTTTCCAAGGTCAAATTGGAAAGCAATCAGCAAGGATACGAAGCTATGATTAGAGCCAGGGTCGGAACAAAGGTCTACGTTATGTCCGTACACTTATGCGTTGATGGGTATAACATATTTTTATGTGTGTATCAAACTAATGATCTAGAGAATAATTTAACTATGTTTAAATTGAGGGTTTGGGGCTGAAACTGGTGGAGTCCTGCGACCTTTTTACAAAACAGGTAAATTGGTTTTTTTTTTGAAAAATTTGTCTGTGTTGCTTGCGGATTTTGAGGTTTTCAATAAAGTGCTCTTGTTGTAAGGCTTTGCATACCACATAGCTTTGTCTCTACTTTAATGTATGTATTGTTAATAGATGTTGTGTTTGTTTTAGTGATAGTTTGTGAGATTCTTGGTATACTTGTTTTTGATAGGGCTTTTTTAAACCGTTGGGCCAACCGGGAACTATTTTTGTTCACTCTAATTCTGATGAGTTTGTTTTTTCCAATTGGGATACAGATTAATTGCAATTTGTTTTTTTTACGCTTTGCTCTGGGAATCTTAATTAACTTTGCTTCAAGCCAGTGTATTACTGCTTTTTTTAATTTTTTTGATTGGGGTTTGTAAATGAGAATTGTTACTTTGCTGTTAGCTTTGAATGTATCCCGAAAGCTACCGTAGAGCCAGCAGTAGTCAAGAGCATTTTGGCCGCTACTTTCATTTTCAGTATTTTAACGAAAACGGCAACATTATTATTTCTATATATAATTTGATAATTGTCAAACGTTAATATGTATGCAGAAGAGATGGTAGCGGAGTGCTGGAAAGGGGACAAGGGAATAAACATAAGAAGAAGAAAAATAGAATCTATTTAATTTGCTGATGATCCGATCGTGTTTGCAGAAAACACAAAAAAATTAAAGATGCTAGTTAAAGAACTTGTAGAAATGGAATCAAGGTATGGACTGAGTACAATCAAAAACAAGACAATTGTTATGAGAATTAAAGCGGCGCAAGAAATGGACGTAAACGTGGAGATAAATTGGAACAAGTTGAAAGGTGTAAGCACTTTGGTATTGAAATTACAAAAAAATGGAGAAGCAAAAGAGAAATAAGGATACGCATAGGAATAGCAAAAAAACTTATAGAAGGAAAAATCAAAATCTTGCTCAAGTAACAAGTTAGATATAAATCTGCAAAAAGCAGAACATCAATGATGATGAACGCGATTACCTTTGTTGGTGTTTGAATGTTGGTTTTGTAAAACCGGAAAAACTAAGCTATGTTTGGTTTAATGCCGCTGGATTATTTGATTTTTTGTTTTTTTTTTTTTTTTGAAAATTTATGATTTAACAGGATAAGTGTATTTAGCAATTGTTGCGAGTTATAAGATGGGTCGGTATTATGCTTGCTCAAACCTAAGTTGAATGTTTTTTCATTTTAAATAGTCTATGAGTCTTGTGTTGTTGCTCAATATTTCAAAATTCATTAAAAAATATTTGTTTAAGAGAACTTAAATTGAAGCACATAAATTACTGCATCGTACTATACTATTGCATCGTTTGAAAAAGCAATTAATAGAAATGTTCAAATTATTGCAAATTTATTGCGTTGTTTTTCTTTTATTTGTATGATTGGACAATACCAAATAATTGGCCGCTTTGTGACTGCTTGCATTTTTGGTCCTTTTGACAAAATTTTTGATGACATTTTGGCATATTGCTTGCTCATCTTTATTAACAGCACGTTAAATATTGTTGGCATACACTTTGTGTTAAAAAAAACGCAAAGCAAACATATTTATTAAATTGCATGATCTTGCGGCAAGAGATAACTCTTCTTTCACATTTTGTCTGCATCAATTCTATTGTTTTGTTTGTTGTGTGGCACGTGGCGCCGTCTTGTTGAAACCTCAAGCCCTTGAAACCTATTTTAGTTATTTGAGGTCAGAAGAAATTGTTTATCATTTTACGGTAACAAACGTTGCTGAAAATGACTGATATGTTAGCCGCATCTTTGAAAAAGAACGCCAGCAACAAAACCAAATGTGCACCAAACTGTGGCTTGTGATGGAAGTTAAAAGATCATTTTTAGATTATCATTTCTTTAAATGCAACAATTTGAAATACGCCTCATCCGAGAAGATAATTTACAAAAGTTGTGTCAACTTAGTTTTGTAAGCATGCAAATGTAGATTTTTAGTCAAAATTTGCTTAACAAAGTTCTCAATTGCTAAAAACGATGGCAAACCGAGGTGGAAGGTTTAACACTCTCACTAACTACTACAGTATTTTACTACACAGAGTTGTACGATACGAATAGATTTCTTCTGAATTTAAACTGACACAATTGCCACAAATGTTTTGAATTATCAGACAATTGTCCGACAAAAAAATGCGTTATGAACGACATCTTAGAACCGTTTCCGCAATTTTTTTTTATTTTGGTAATAAATATTTACATATTTTTTCGGCCGGGATTTTAAACCTGGAAAACTGTAAAGTGTGTTGGTTATACAGGTTTTACTTGTTTTGGTCAGGGTTGCTTTTGACCATTAAGGTTGCATGCTACTAATGCTGTTGGTTTAGATTTATTAAAAAAATGCTTTTAACTAATGGGATTTAGACGTTTCGGTGGAACCATAGAGTCAGAAGTAGTTAACCTTGGGTTTTTGTCTCGAGAGAGTTTATTATTGCTTATTTTTGTTTCTATTTGCTTTTAGGGTTTACAAATGTTATTTTTTACCTTGCGATTAGCTTTAAATGTATCACTAAAACTGACATAGAGCTAGCAGTAGTTAGGACATTTGATTATAAATTTACACGTTTACTATTCAATTGTGCACTACTTTATAGTGGATGATTGATTGGTGGATTGGATTAAATTTAGTTTGCAAAGTTATTATTTAAAAGGTGTTTTGCACTAGAAAGCAGTTGTGTTGCGTCAGTAACAAAAGTGAGAATAAACTGCACTATGCCAATATACAAGCTGACTATTTTGATACAAGCATAAGTTATGCCAATACACATGTAGTCTATGTCGTTAGTTAGTTTACACACAGAATAGAACGTTACTACGAGAATTAAATGCTGCATATCCTATTGTTTACAGAAATTTTGTTAGCAAATCCGTAAAATGGAAATTGCTTCCTCAAAACTCTTATCAAAGTTGGCTCTAAATGTACTTGCCGGTAAAATTAGTGAGGGATACAAACCTTTTGTGGTTAGTACTGGAAACCTTATATACTGTTGATGCATTTTTATGTTATGACTTACCAGTAGAAGCAACGCAAGTTTAATATAAGCATAATTTTAGTTTTAGATGGATTGCTCAATTTGTTATCTGATTCTATGATAATTTTGTAGTGTGCTCAGTAAAGTGAGCTTATAAAGGTTAACTAATGATTATTTAATAATTTGGCAAACCACGACTTGGTAAGACCAAATGTTTTCAGTTAAGTAATTGCTCCACAAAATTGAAATTAGTAATGGGGATTTTTTTTAGCTAACTAAAGGATGACATTTTAAAAACACTTTCAATATCTGTGAACTGATTTTAATATTAGTATACAATATTTTTATTAATTTTAATGTTAAGAGGGCATGCTTTCTAAATTAATTACAATTTTGTGTTTATGAATACAATATGATTTACTAGTTTTTGCATTTTTTTGAAAGTTAGTTAAAGATAACTTTAATAACGTTTGGTGGAAACTTTACTGGCTTTGATTTTGTAAATAGGAATATCTCCAGCATTAGTAAAATTTACTTAAAAGTTTTAAAAAAAGCATGTTGCATAACTGTTGATGTTAATTAGCGTGTGGCATTTAAAATTACATATTCAAAGCAAGCTTTAGTAAACCTCTGAATGTATAAAATTACTTTTATTTATAATTTTAATTCTAGTCCAATCCGTATCGGAATTAAAAACTTTTGTAACAATCCAACTTTGTTTTTTATTACTCTTAAGTTGTTTATCTCAATATTCTTTGTTGACATGTTCTGTGGTCCATAAACTTTTATTTTGTTGATTGATTGTTTGATTTGTTTGAAAATGTGTATTTTAAACCGCAGACGCGGTTTTGGTTTTACAAAACATGATGCTAAAAGTTTAGTTTAGTGGCACTGGAGTATTTTTTTTTAACAGATTCAAAAGTATTTAGCAATTGTTGTGAGTTATAAGATGTTTGTATTGGGCTTGCTCAAGCTGTTTTAAAGAGTATATATTATAGTAAACACTTCTTTCAAAGTTGTATGTCTTCTCATTTTATTTAATACGTGTCTTGTGTAATAAATATTGAAATAACTAAAACCGCAGCACATATAAATTACTGTTTTGTACTATACTATTACATTGTTTCAAAAAACGATGTGTGAATTTTGAATTTTATAAGGTGGGCGGTAAAGGCAATAGAAATATTTGAAGTATTGCAAATACATTGCATAGTTTTTTTTTTAAACAACCAGTTTTGTTTTGAATTCATACTTATTTTTAATTCTTACTCAATTTGAATCAATATGGATTAAACTAAAAATGTTTGTAGTTGCCGAACCTTAATTGATGTGATAAATGTTTAAATAAATTGTTTTTTTTTTAACCAGACAACGCAACAGAAGATAATTTGAACTTATTTGAAAAATATTTGTTGAAGCGTTAGGCCGGTTTTGACATGGGTTGTAAATTACGAACGTAGCCGCGCTTGAACGCTCTGTCTAAACTACCGTTAATTAACTGATTTTTTATAGCAGCTTAAAAGTTATTTTAAACTATGTCAAAAACTATAAGCAAAATTGTTTTTTACTCGCAAATTCTTACTGAAACTAGTGAAAAAAATTGAAAATGATAACTGTGCTTAATTTTGGGATGTTGCAATACCTTTTATTGTACATTCACAATGAGTGTAATATATAATTTATATAGATTTTAATTAAATTATTTACAATTCAACAACTCCATTTAATTAAAATTTATGAAAAAATTTGCTTTGCATGATTCAAATTAGATACCATACATATAAATACAAAAAGCATTATTTTTCTTGCAATCGTATAAGTAACATTTTAAAATTAAAGCAATAAATACTAAATTCACGTATCCTAAATTGCACTTCATATTTTATACTGTATCCACCAATTGAACTTTAATATTCTGGATGCTTGCACACTGAAAATTTCATACATAATTATTGCTTTAACCCATTTATTTATCTAGAAATGAATTTCATAAAATTTTAAAGCCAGATTTAATTAAAATCCCATTAAACTCACTACAATAAGCGCACATAGAAATAGATCAATCAATCATCAACAAAATTAAACCATCTAGCCATGAAAATCATCAGTTATAATTACTTATTATTGCACCAATATAAATCAAAATGCAGTGGCATTATGCAGAATTGTTTCACACTATCTATTGTAGATAATGCTTTTCGTAATTACATGCAAAGTTTCTTGACCTGATGCATCATTATTTTTTTTAAATGCGCCCTCAATTTATAGACTGGCTATTGTACGGAAGGAAGCGCTTGGAAAATAATTAATTTCCTTTTTGAAACATATTGCAAAATTATAAGGCATCAATCATATAATGTTGTAGTGTATCAGATTAATAATTTTGCAGTATTAGTTTAAAAGGAAAATTAGATAATGGGGTTATTTTAGACAATGATGGAGCAAAGCCCTTTTATCATGATATTTAAGTGGTTTGCTTTATTTCAATCAAGTTTATAAGTAAGCAAAGTTTTAAAGAAAATATTTACTGAAATTTTGTAGAATTATTTTTATATCAAATTATACATTGTGCTTTCCCTTTCTTTGGATGTTAAATTATTTTATTAACGTTGTTACGCAGGATTCTCTTGTAGTTTTAATGGTAACAGCTGTAACCCATTGTAATTTCGTTGATTATATTATAAGACCTATTTCAATTTATATTCCATTTTAATGTATTCAATTATGTCAATGGGTATGATTATAAGTTTTTGGTTGTGGTAGTTAAATAGACTTTAATTAATTTAATTTGTGTTTATGACATTTGGTAATTCTATATTATGTGCATTCTGTTTCAAAATCAACTTGCAGGTAATGTCTCAAAGTGATTTGTTTTAATATTTTGCGCTGAGGGTGGTTTGTTCATTATATATTTTTTTTAATTTATAATATACATATTTTAGGAAAAATTATTTTATAATATTTTTACACCCAGCTGTGCTAAAAAAAACTTTTTTGTTAATGATGTTTTTTTAATGAAATTTTTCTTATTACAGGTGTTGGATGGACGAAGGAAAATTTAATATCATCCTTCAAATTCCGGTGTGCGGCACAGTTAGCCTTAATCTGGTCTTCTTATTCAATATTCTCCGGGTCTTATATGTTAAATTAAGGAAACAGCCTCAAGGCGGATCAGGAGCTTCACGAGCATCTTTGCAGGCTTTAAGGTAAGAATATCCGGTGAAATCATTAATATCAATAATATTATATTATATTTTTTATACACAATATTTTCATTGAAAATTACAGGTGTGTGAGTGTGTCTGCCTTGAAAAAGAAATCCTAATAAAATCCTTTCTTTATTGTCGTCAAACTTTTTTCCGGCTACGTATTTTACGAGAGGCTTTATAACATCAGCACGCATACGTCTTAGATGTATTGTGTTACATTCTATTTCTGCCGTATTTCGTTTTAAGTGTGTTAGCTGGTATCATGTTTGGGAGTTCAAGTGTTACTCGATAGTAGGGGATTCGTGGTGATATTAGATTGTTTCTTGCTTGGCCGTAGGATGAAATGGATTTGTTGTCGGGATTAGTTTATTTGTTGTGTTTTCTATTGTATATACTAGTAAATTACTATAATATCTGTAGATAGAACACAATTAAAAAGATTTATGTAAAGAGATTATTATATTAAAATATTTTATGATGATTAAATAATATTTATTTTGTATATAATCGTTTGTTAATCTTAGAAACAAAATTATATAACTTAATTTGTAATACACATCAATGATTAATAATTGTCTATTACTAAGGTTAAAAGATTTTATTTCTATTAATAGCAATTCTATTATAAAAAATAAAATAAATTTATAAATACAAAATTTTAAATAGAATTTGTTGTTGATAATATAAGAAGATTAAATTATTTAAGTTGAAATTAAATTATATAGTCTACACAGGGCAGTGATGACAAATTAAAGAAAAATGATGCTCAAGATGGATACAAGTATGGAGGAAATAAAAAAAGAAAGAAAAATAACATCAGAAATGAAGAGCAAAGAAGATGATAAACAAAGGAGAAGCATAAAATACGAACAAAATAACAATAAAATGTTTAAAACAATCACAAAATAAAGAGGAGGAACTAAAGCGATTGTGCAAAGTAATTTTAAGAAGATATAAAAAAATATAAGAACATTATATGAAGGGGCAAATGAAACAATAATACTAAAAATAGCTACATGGGATCTAGAAAATCAGAATATAATGGCCGCAAAAAACACAAAAATATATATTGAATACACAACATGGAAAGAAAGAAATATACGGAGAAAAATTAATAGCATAGCAAAGGATCTTTTCCTCCTTTGCTATGCTATTAATTTTTGGGTATTATACAATAATAATAAACAACAAGGTATACATATAGGACTACAAGGAAAACGGTGTAGCGGCAATGAGCAATGCACAAAAAAAAAACTGCTAAAAAAAGTAGAATGAATTGTAGAATTTAAAAAGGCAAATTTAGATATAGGAGCATTAAGTGAAACAAAAAAAATGAAGAGAAATTGAAAGGGTGGGTCACAACCATCTTTACATGAACAACTTAAAGCAAAGTAGAAAATAATGCACATAAAAAAATGGACAAAAACAAAAGAAACAAGAATGATTTTTGAAAAGAAGTACTGATACAATACAAAAAATTAAAAAAAAAATATTAACTAAGGGATTTAAATGCAAGGGTTCGGAATAGAAACATGGAAAACTAACCAAAAACAACAACAAAAATAGGCAAAATTTTTTTTGTGATTTAAACGACGTTGCAATACTACACAACACTATTTCTGCACACAAATATACAAGAAAAATAAAGAATAGAAAAAAAAAGTCCTTAATTCATTACATACTAGTAAATAAATCAAATAAAAGATAAATTATGGTTGTAAACGTTAGAAGAGGCAGTGAAATTTGTAGTAATTACCACCTTGTAACAGCAAAAATGCAAGTGAAACCAAAACACAACGTTAACACCAAAATTACAAAAAGCGTAAAACTAAAAGTAGATAAATTGAAGAACAGACAAACAAAAGACAAATATGTAAATACTAGAAGAGAAATATTAGAAGAACAACCAAAAATAAGAAAGAATAGTAAAGCGGAAATGTGGAAAGTTTTAATACATAATAACAAAAGCAACAAAATGTGCATATGGAACCAGACTAGACAAAATAAAAAATGAAGAAATACGGCGGACACTAGAAGTAGAAAGCATTTACTTGGAAATCAAGAGAAAGCAACTAGCATCTAGGGTGAAAGAAATTCAAATAGACTTTATATATAGTTTGTCACTTTTTTTAATAACATCAACTTGAGCTAGGCAAGTTATTATACAAGTTATTCACAAAGATTGTAACGAAGCGTCTGGAGACAAAGTTCGACCATTACCAACCTAGGGAGCAAGCTGGCTTCAGAGCAGGGTTTGGAACAAACGATCATCTACAAGCCATCAAAACGCTAATAGAAAAGAGTGTTGAATACAAAGCCCCTAATACTAACTTTTATTGATTTCCAGAAAGCTTTCGATACAGTGGAACTGCCTGCAATAATAACAGCTTTAAAACAGTGTAGAATTGACCACCGCTATACACAACTAATACAACATATATACTCAAATGCTACAGCCAGTGTAAAAATGCATGCACTCACTGAAAGAATCAATATTGGCAGGGGCGTCAGACAAGGTGATACAATTTCACCTAAACTGTTTACAGCTGTTTTGGAATATGTATTCAAGATGTGCTCCTGGGAGAATATAGGCATAAGAGTGGATGGTGAGAACTTAAATCACCTAAGGTTTGCCGATGATATAGTTTTAATAGCTGATAACATCACAGACACTAAATCTATGCTACTCGATCTACAACAGGCTTCCCACAAGGTAGGGCTAAAAATGAATATGATCAAGACGAAATTCATGACAAACCTTGTACTGAGCGAACATATCTCAGTAAACAACGACATCGTAGAACAGGTATATGTATATAAATACCTCGGACATGAACTACAAATCGGTCGTGATAACCAGACCTGCGAGATCAAGCGTCGAATCGGTCTCGGCTGGGCTGCATTCGGTAAACTGAAAACCATCTTAAAAAACGATTTACCAATGTGCTTGAAGCGGAAAATATATGATCAATGCGTGCTACCAGTCATCACATATGAGGCAGAGACCCTAACTCTAACAAAATCTACTGCAGAGAAATTAAGGGTAGCACAGAGATCTCCTTTCGAGATCACATCAGAAACGAACACATACGACAAAGAACAGGAGTATGTGATGTGATAAAAAGGACTGCTACAATCAAGTGGAAATAGGCAAGACATCTCGCCCGATACAAAGATGGTCGTTGGACCAAAAAACTACTGGAATGGAGACCACGAACAGACACACGCAGCAGGGGTAGACCCCCGACCAGGTGGACAGACGACATAAAATGAATAACACCAAATTGGGTACAAGTTGCTCAAAATAGGAAAAGTTGGACAAGTTTAGAGGAGGCTTATATCCTGCAGTGGATGCATATAGCTGGGTGATGAGCTAGGATTTGTCATAAGTTATTAAGCAAACTTACATTGAGTACCACGCAGTTTCTTACCCTGCGTTTAAACAGATTAGATTGTAGTTAGCTAAACTAAATCCGGCATAGACACAACTAAAAAATGTCTTCCTGTAAAATTAAAGACCAAATAAATTATTTTATGAATAGTTCTTTTTATGTGAAAAATTAAATAAGTTTGAGCTTAGAAATTCGCTGTTTTATATTTATCAAAGCAGACTAAACTTAAATTTTTTAATTGAAAAAAATTATGTTTTTGACTAAATCTGATAATTTTGACAATTTTTTTGCAAAGTATGAGATTTGGGGTATAAAAGTACATTTCTGTTAAGTCCCACTTTTTATTATTAAACATTTGTCCAAAATATGCTTTGGAAACTTTTTGAAACACTCCGCGAAAACTTGAAAAGGATAGTTAGATTGTAGACGTCTTAAAAAAACTAAGTTTAGACTTTGTGGTGCAATTTTTTTGTAAAGTTGCGGTAATATTATTGGATTAGGTAAAGTAGGGTTTTATTAATAGTTAACGTGTTAGCAAAAAAAAAGCTTTGTGATGGGTAAATTCCAAATTTTTTTTTTTTTAATTTAAAGTTAAGTTTAAATGGTGCAATTATATTCAAAATTTTGAATTGAACTTATGGTTTAATATTGTTAATATGAACATACTTGGAAAAATTATACAACCTTGAGTAGCAGCATTACCATTTATGATTTTAAAATCACAAAACATAAATTCTATTTGTAATTTTCTTTTTTTTTGTTCATTTTACAGCTATTTTGCATCGTCCTAGAAGTCTGATGGTTGATGGGACCTTATTAGGTAACTTAAGGCAAAAGGTTTATTATCTTGACAAATTAATTACGTCAACTAAAAAAAAATACTGTCACTGAGGCCACGTAGAAAAGACAAACCAACAAAGTTGAGAGACTCTTTTGGTTGCTCTTATAAATTGTTGTTACCGGTTTTTGTACAAATGCCGTTAAATTTGCCTGCAGGTTGCAAAGAAAACACGTGCATGCTTTGCAACCGAATGAAAATATACTTTACAAATTAGATATTCCCGCTTAAACCTTTAAGCGCAGCGGTATCTAAACTTGTTTTGGAAAGTGTGTTATTGGCACAATTTTGCAGATAGTAAGAAATTGGTTGTCACAAGTCCGAGTGCGTAGAAGACATTTTTTGAGATTGGTGTGTAATTAAATTATTAATTGTATTTATTTAGTGTAAATTAAGTCTTCATTTACATGCAGATTTAGCTACCTAGATTCTGAATGCGAGATTTTTAGCTCGTATACGCATACATAATGTATAACGTGAATCCCAGCACAGGCATTCAGAATTGCATTTTGAATCTGCGTTTGAAAGGAGTCTAGGAGGTGGTTGACGTATTGTATGTTAACTCTGCGGTAGTAATACTTATTTACAGGTTTAGACTTAGGCAAAGTACTGGTTGTGGCGTGGGGTTATGTTGATGCTGGCTATTTATAGAATCACAAATACAACAATGTGCCGACACTTATAAAAAAGAATTGAAACAAAATAGGTGTCTACAACTACTACTACAAAATGCAAACGTAGATTAACAAATATATCAGATAAAACATGTGCATAGCAGTAAAGAATTCTATACCAAAAGTCAAAGGAATTATCTAAAATTTTAAAAGAAACAAAACTATTAATAAAAAAAAAACAAATATGAATTTTATTTATCAGAAGCACAGATCAAAATAATAACCAAAGAAATGAGAAGGCATGAAAGAAAGGATGTGTCTCTATAGTATAGTAAGAAAACGGATTATAAAATTAATTGATGAGAATTCAATAGTACTGGTTGAAAGATCAGAAATTTTGCAATACTTATACCTAAAGTACAAATTTGCTCAAACAAACAAAAATTTAAATTAACGAGACACTATTCAGAGGACATCCCTGAAATAAGAATATATAAAATAAAGCCAGCGCCAAAATCTACAAAAAAAAGGTAACACACTAGGACATATGTATATTTTTATGGAACTAATTAGAGAAAAGCACCAAATACTTATAGCTCTAGAAAACTTATTTAATAAATGCCTAAATACAGAAAAATACCAACTGCATGATAAAATGCGGCAGTTATTAAAAAAGGTAATAAAGAAGACCTACCAAACTATAGAATTATTTCAATTATATTGCATTTTTATAAACTGATGACAAAGATTATACATAAATGAATATCAACTTTTAACCTATAGAAGAAGTCAAATTTAGAAAAAGTTGCTAGACTATGGATTACGTACATATATTAAGACGAATAATAGAAAAAACATACAAATTCTACTAATCACTATATATGGCTCTTATTAATTTTTAAAAGGCATTTGATATGTATAGAAGAATGAATCCATGAAAAATATGCAGGATTGATTATTGTTATCGTTAATTAAAAACTATTAACATCATAACAACAGTAACGACTGATAACCTACTCACAACACAAAGAATTAGGAAGAGTAAATGGATTACGGATGAGATGCTAGATTTAATGGAAAAGCGAAGAAAATCTAAAAACAAGAACAAACTGGAATATGAACAGATACACCGCTACATTAAAAGGGAAATTAAAGATGCCAAGGAAAGCTGGTGAAGAGAGCAATGTACCAAGATAGAGGAATCAAAAAAAGATAAGAAAAACTACAGGAACACGTAAGTTTCGTCAAAACAACATCATTATTGATAAACATGGCAAATCATTGCTAAGTATAGATAATAAAATAACAAGATAGCAAGAATACATACAATCTCTTTATACTGATGCTTTTAAAAGAATAAATACCATTAATAACTCCCTAAAAACAACAAGACACCGGGACCCGATGGGTTCCGAAGAGACATTCTGAAACTAATAGAGGAAGAACATTTAGATATTATCACAGAACTATTCAACCATATATATGTAACTGTAAACATTCTCGAGAAATGGTTAACATCAACATTTATACCAATACCCAAAAAACCCACAGCTAAAAAGTGCAAAGACTAATACAATATGTTTTACAAGTCATTTTTTGAAGGTTTTTTTTAAGATTATCTTCAATTGTATATATAAAAGGCTGAAAGAAGACGTAGGAGATACGCAATTCGGGTTCAGGAACGGCCTAAGTACTAGAGATGTACTCTTTGGTCTAAATGCACTTATCCAAAAAGCAAGAGACGTGAACTGCAACGTTTTTGCGTGTTTTGTTGACTTTAAAAAGCTGTTTGACAGAATCAAACACGACAAACTAATGCTAATTGTACATCAATCAAGAATAGACAAATGAGATGCTCGTATTATATCAAACATGTACAGCCAACAGACCGCACCCATCCGCGTAGAGACTAGATTGTCGGAACAATTCCCAGTACAGCAAGGGGCCAGGCAAGGCTACGCAACTGTTTAACCAATACGCAGAGAAATTTTTTAAAAATGCACTAGAAGAAGAGCAGGAAAGAATAATAATAAATGGACAGGTTATCAACAATCTGCGATACGCACAATTCTACGTGAACGGGATTCCCTTACAGACAGTACTATCAATAACATAATAAACCTAAACAACAAAGAAGACTATAGTCAAGAGACAAAAATAAGGATTGAAAAAACACATTCAGCTTTCAACCAAATGAGGAGTATATTATGCTACATGAAACTCTGCTTCTAACTTTGTACGCGCATTCTAAGGTGTTGCGTCTTCTCAACCCTCTTATATGGAGTAGAAGGATAGACACTGTCCGAAACAGTCAGCAAGCGATTAGAAAGTTTTGAGATATGGTGCTACTGCCGTATACTTATGGTTTTATGGACATACCGAGTAACTAATGAAACTATACACATCATGCGCAACAGTAAAAGATACAGAAGTCTACAGTTAATTAAGCAAGGCAAAATTGAATGGAAAAGATCACTTGGTCCTGGCTGAAAAACTTTGTCAATGAATTGGCAAGATTTCAATAGAATTATTAAGAACCGCGGTAGATTGAATTGGATGGACCAGATTGATTGCTAACGTTTACTGAGAATACGGCACATCAAGAATAAAAAGAATATAATCATTTTTATTTTTGTGCAGGTAGAGCGTTTGAGGTTGGATTTACAAGAAATGGACTAGTAATAGATTGTTATATTACTTACAAAGTATTGTTAAGTCTTTACCTTCCAAATTGAAAGAAAAAAAGATTTAATTACACAATGGCTAATGGAGTTTTTAGAAGTGTATTTTAGCTATCAGAGGTTATTCACACATATACCATGAGGAGTCTTGAAAAGTAGATTGGCAGTGAGGTCATAGATAAAGTGACAGCTGTAGCATCCTTGGGAGGCTGTAAAAGTTTGTTATTGTAACCTGGCAGTTGAGACCTTGTAGATGCACAATAACTGCAAAAGATGTCAAGCATACATAAGCACACACATTTATAAATATACTAGTATTAGAGAGAGTATACCTTAGCGTTGTGTTAATTAAATGGTTAGTGTTATGCTTTATTATGTATTGATGTTATGGAGGGGATTCTGGCATTATGACATATTGGGTCATATGCTGGAGAGAGATTCTTTGTTTGCTAATTTTACAGAATGTATTGGTAATTGTGTGCAGGTTTAATTTATAAAAAAGCGCGTGTAAAACTGACACAAACGCGGTATAGATTGAACAAACTTTGAACGTAGCGCAGTGGGGCAAAAACAGACATTTCTATTTACTTGTTGTGTTTTAAACAGTTATTTTTTTTGACAATCTTTTGATTTTACTACGACTTTATTTTGATCTACTCCAACTCTACCCCGATTTATTCTGATTTAACTTAATTTCTATTTCTACTTTATTCTGACTTCACTCCGACTCTGTTTCGCTTTTACTTTGACTATATCTAACTTTACTCCGACTTTAATTTGGTTTTATTCTGACTCTACTTTGATTTACTTTGGCTCTACTGTAATTTATTTTGACTTTACTACTCATTTTTAATAACTACAACTTTACTCCTATTTTACTTTGCTCCTACTTTGACTTTATTTTTACTTTAACTTTAATTCGATTTTATTCCGACTCCTTTCTGACTCCACTCTAACTTTACTCCAACTTTACTCCGATTTAACTTTAATTATATTTGGATTTTACTACAATTCTACTTCAACTTAAACTTTATTGCTACTCCACTTTGGCTTTACTGCGAGTTTACTCTAACTCCGCTTTGATTTTACTTTGACTCTACTCCAACTCTACTTCGATGTCACTCTGACTCCATTCCAATTCTACTCTAACTTTACTACGTTTCAATTTTAACTCCAACTTCACTTCTACTCTGTTTTGCTTTTTTTTAACTCTATTCCAACACTACTTTGAATCCATTTTGACTTTACTCTAATTTTACTCCGACTTTACCGCGACTCTGATTCTATTTCAAATTTATTCCAATTTTGTTTCTGTCTACACTCTGATTCTACTACGAGTTTACTTTAAATTTATTCTGACTACGCTCAAACTTATACTATAGAGTTTATTTAAACTCTTTTTAAATCTCTTAGACAACATGACCTTTTTTTGCAAAGTTTTAACTAGATCTTTATGTAAGTATTGTTGCTGTGCTCTGTTTTGGAGAGTTTTGCAAATTTTTTAATTTGATTTTTTTTTTATTATTTTTTTAAATATCTAGACGGGACAAATCAAAACAATGTAAAACATTTTGAGTTTGTAGAAAATTTAAAAAAAGTGTGTAAAAACATCTCTTAAATTTTTTTTGAAAATTTGTTTTTAAACACAAAATCTATTACATTTCCAATCACTAAACGGGCTGTCTACCATCCCTTTTTTTAATGCTATTTGTTATTTCTTTGATAGTTTTTTGTAAAACTATTTTACTATTTAGTTATTTTTTGTTTTGTTTTTTAATTTTGATTCTTTATTTTATTTTTATCAATTTTTTATCTTTAAATATCTACCTTTAGAAGTCTAAAAAATTCTCCCACTCAGCACTGTTTCCTAGGAATGATTGAAATAGAGCGTATACATTTTTGGATTCTGCGACTGTTTATCTACACTTTCAACCAAAGATCAGCCAAAAATTTTTTATTTAAATTTTTTTTTTATAAATATCTTTCAAACTATTTTAAGACTTATTTGAAATATAATTCTTATATGATTTTTTAAAAGAGGAAAAAGAGTTTGCGTGAAACAAGTTTGGTATTTTTAGATGTTTCTGTTTTTAAACAATAAGAAATAAAGTTATTAAGCTCAGGCATGCGTAACGCTGTGCTTAGTCTTAATTAAAAGATCATACTTTGATGAACTAATTAACTAAAAAAAAATAATTTTGCAAAAAATAAAATTGTTTTATGCTAACGATCAAAAATTTATTTACTCAATTATTTTTCCAAAATAAACGATTATTTGGAATGAAAAATTATAATGCAAGTTTTAGTTACTTTATTATTTGAGTTTTGAGATACGTTTGCTGTTCTACTAGGTTTATTTGATCTAATTTTCTGTAGCATTTTTTTATTGTTGAGTAAACACAACGCCTTACTTAACACGTTTTGAACTGTTATAACCATCTTGAGGTAAGTAAGTTTGGATTTGTAGTTAGTTTTTGCTGCACCGAAAACATCACTCAATTCTATGCAGCAACATTAAACTGAGCATTTATTTTTTAAATAATTTGTTGTGTATACAATATACATTACTAGGCAAACTGCCAATTTATTTATATCATCTTCTTTGTTTGGTCTTGCATGCTCTCTGCCAACCTGATTGTGCCACTAAATTTTAATAATTTATTATGATTCTCTATCGAGTATATTGTTTTATTTTTTATTTGCTATAATATTATCTTATTATTTTATTTTATTGTTAGAATATTAGTTTTGTAGTTAGTTACAATTTAGCCAAACCTATTTTTAGCATAAATTTAAATAAAAAATAAATCATTATTCCCGGCGCCTCCACCATAATATTATGTTGCTTTGTTTTAATTCATACCAAAAGAAACTTCATTAATATAACCTAATGCTTTGAAATCTACAAATTGTAATTAAAAACACAATATCAAATTTAAAATTTTGTTTTTATTTATTTATTTTAAGCGATTGATCGGCTCGTGAACGTTGTGGGTTTGAGTTTGAATTCTTCTCAGTCGTAAATTAATTATTAGTGGGCCACTAAAGCTTAACATTATTTTTAGTTTTAGTATAATTCAAATTATTAAACAATTAATCTTATTTCATTAACATATAATAATTGAGATTAAAATTAAATAATAAAAATTAATAAACGCATAAAAATTAATAATATAAATTTTAAACAACAAAATATTGTTTACAACTTGTTTTCTAATATGACTAATATGTTTGAAATTAATTATTGCATAAAATTAAATTTTCTTAAAGTTGAACATTTTAGAATTTACTAAGAATTTTATCGTTTTTTACATTCTTTTATAAGGAATTTTACTCGACATCGTGGAATCCTCATTGGAAATAGTTGACCCAATACTGAAAAGTCGTCGTAAAAACTTCTTACAAATGCTAAATATATATTTCAAGCTGTGCACTCTCCAATCTGAAACCATTCACTTCAATTCAAGCCCCGAAAATACGACTTGTTTTTTGTTTTACTAGGGCAAAGTTCTTACAATGTATTATATTAACATATATGCAACCGCGTAAATACATGACGATGTATTGTTACAGAGCAACGCTACTACTAGTCCCGTTACTCGGCCTCAACTTCCTGCTGACCCCATTCAGACCAGAGAAAGGAGGAACGTGGGAATACGCCTATGAGATCGTATCAGCAGTTACGGCTTCCCTACAGGTAAGATTTTCAAAATTATGTATCATTCAGAATATCTATTTTATCTTCGGAGTATAAAAGGTGGCTTTATGTACGCTAGGAGTTCATTATGGGACTGGGATCAGAGGGGAGCTATTCTTTATTTGCAATTTACATATACTTAATGTTATATAAATAGAGGTTGAATGTGTGCTAATGACATTAGCGTTTTAATTTATTTTATATCAAATAGTCTGTTTGTATGCATATGCATACGCATACACTATGAATTAGTACAATCAAGTGATATTGTTTACGTTGGTTTTGATGTGATCACAGTATGTATGTATGCGTCTCGCATACTATTATCTACCCTAATATATTAATGTTGACATATCTATTCCGTACACATTTTATCCACAATGATGTTGGAATAGTAAACGACACATAAATTTGCAGGCATATTAAATTATTAAAAAAATGTTTACTGTATTGTGATTTAAATTTTTAAATGTGCATATGGTGCAAATGTCAATATTATTTATTAATGGAATAAATAGTTGCAGCAATTTAAACTTCAATAAAGGATTTTTATTATTTAATGGATGTGCATTAAATTTGATTTTATCGCTGTTTTGCAGTTAGTTGAATTGGTCTACAAAAATCATATTTAAGAAATAACATTAAAAAATGCGCCGCGCTGGGATTATCAAGCCACATGGATTGTTTTTGACAGTTTCTTTAATGGGAATCTGGTCTGCTGTCTTTTTAATACAATTTTATTTATTTAAACGAGATGAACAAATTAAATATTTACAATTGAATCTTACAGATGTGGTTTACTTAATTTTATATTTTACTTACTAAAGTATGCTTTCTATAGATTTAGAAACATAAAAGTGCAATTTTTTGCAAGAAATCACACTTGTATAGCGATGGTTTTTACCTAACAGGGTTGGCAGTAATTTTAAATTAATAACAATTTAGTTGTTACTAAAGATATAGAAACAAACTGTTTTGAATTGTTTTAAGGGAGGAGAATAGTTGAGCTGTTATAAGAGTTCACAGAATCAAACTTGGCAAGAAAACGCCTAAAATAATAAAATAAAAAAATTACACATTGCAGAAAAAAGTTCAATCTGTCCTCAAATTTAAAAATAAAACTGATGCGGTCGTTTCTTCGCAATTAATTTTTTAAAAGTGGCGTATTATATTTAATTCTTTATTAGTATTTTACTTATTAAATATAACTACAAATCTTTAACCTAAAAAATGAAGACATAGAATCTTGTATGTAGTTTAACATATAAAAAAAGTAATGACTAAAATCTTATTGTTTGGATATTGAGTTGGTTGGCGTTTTGTCATATAAGATCCAATTTTAATTTAAAAACGGCACCGTACGTATCAATATGTTTCTAGAAAAAAAAGGTTCACCGATATAACGGCACTTCAACAGGACCCGGCGACTAAACCCGGCAATTCTCTAGCGTTAATGCTTATTTTTTTACAACAAAAGAGCTGAGAAAATATGTTGAGCACTATTGAGAGTTGTTAAAACTACACTCTTTAAATATTAACTATCAATAAAACATTAGAATAGGATAGTTTTTTCTTCAGAAAGTTATTTGAAATTAAAAGAAGATAAATAGTTTTTGTCAATAGTGGTGTTAATAACTGGTACTTTCTAGATTCTCTTAGCCCACTTAATAAGCGGAGGATTTTCAAGTTTTTAGCGGATTATTGAGAAGCCTACAGGTCACAGAATACCAGACAGTGATTGGAGCTGTTAGTTATTTTTGTTGTTGTTAGTGTAGAGTAATGAAATTCTAAGTAGTTTAGGTTTTGGTAGATTAGTATGGCTGGGCTGCCAACATGAATGTGGTAACTGTAAGTGAAGTAATTCTTGATTTTTATGTTGTTATTGAACAAACACTTTAAATTTTTAATAAATTGTTGTTATTCATTGTTGGACACTGGCTAGTGAAGCGACCAGGGAGGAGGGAAAGCCTTGATTTTTTACTTTATTTTATTTAAGTTGGCAAATAATTGGTTGCAACAAATAGATTAGTTGGATTGATAAGAAAAGATAGGCAATGCCAGAAGATGCGTTTGGTTAGCTTAGCGGTTATGCTAACAATATTAGAAAGTTTATATTTGTGGCGACAAAGTTTTAACCTGGGTTTTGCATTAGTTAGGATATACAAACAAGGTCACGAATACCTTATTTAGATAAGCTTGACATGCTTAGGGCAACTTTGGAAATTTTCAGAATGCCACTTATTGCAGTATCAAGATTGATTTTGTTTGAATAGCATATTGTGTTAGGTGGTTATTTGTCGGAATATTGGATAATTTGTTACGATTCCTGTTTATGTTTACTAGATTTTATTGAATTTTTGATTTGAGTTCCGGATGTTTTTATTTTTGTAATGGCGGGATTTGTTTTGTTGAGTTTTTTGAGTTTCGTTTCTATTTTAAGTGGTTTTTTTAATTTTGGATGACTCCTAAATTCTTTTCTATTGCGCGTTTTCAGCTATTTTACATTGCCCCAGAAAACTTACCAACTTGTTTGAAGTTGGAATTAAAGTTTATGTTTATATTGTAATCCATATTGTTGTTGCTGAATAGTTTGATTGTTTAGATCGGTAAACTCAGTTTAGATTTTTGTAAAGCTTGTTTTCCTGCAAGAAGGCTGCAGATAAATTGAAGATGTTGAGTTTGACACTGACGCTTTTTTAGGTTTGTAATAGATTGCGTCATATTTTGGATGACACCGGCTAATTGGGGATGATTATGTCAACATTTAGTGTATTTTTATTTGTTTATGGTTTAAACGCAACTATTTTGGTAGAGTGTTCCGACTGCTGTCAATTTTTGGTGGATTAGAATTATTTAGTTTAAGTGCCAAATGGTTTTGTAGTTTATGAATGTTTTCTTAGTAAACTTGGAAGATATAGCTGTTTTTGTAACGGCGAGATCTTTTTTTTGGAGTTTTTCTGAGGTAAGCCTTTTTTGGTCTAAGTGGATTTGATATATGGTATGTCGAGTATGGCTGTTTGATTCTTTATAGTGAAGAACTGGCTTGATTTTTTTATATAAATTTGTTGCATGGTTTGCAATCGTCATAGAGACTTGTAGAAGTTGTATTTGTTTTCAAGAGTTCAAGTTAATATGTTAGTTTTTAAGGTATGTAATAGATTGCTTTAATGTTTGCATGAAATCGGTTAACTGGAGGATAAGTTAACGTAATTTTGTCTGAGCTTTTTATTTTAATAGACGAAGTGTTAGATTTGCATCAGTTTTGCCATAAAAACTAAGTTGCCAAAGCACCTACCGACTAAATTAGTTTTGAAAATACAAATCTTATTTAGGTTATAATTGTTTGCTTATTAGAAGTAATTAAAGAGAATTTTTTTTACTAAATTGTATCCCGTCCTATAACCTAGTGTTGAAGCAGGGCTGCAAACCAACTACGTTGGAGTACGTGTTTGGCTTCCGGTGGAGATGATGTGTAATGAAGTTAGAAGTGTTTATCAATGTTAGTTTTGTGAGTCTAGTCGGACGTTGTTTTCTCTTACAGATTTATTTATAACAGGAGGAGCTAATAATAAATAGAAGTAGTCTATTTTGCCATTAGCGCTTTTTTATAGAATGCAACGTGTCAGTTGGTAATGAATGGTTTAGTGTTGTTTGAAAGCAAATTTTAGAAGTAATTTATTCTTTTGGTCTTTGGCTTTGGTAAAGTGCGCTGGTATTTGGTAGTGAAAACAACTTTCTTTTTCTTGGTTTTATTTACTTTTCTGTTATTTTTACGCTTTTTGTTGAAGAAACTGTTTTAAGCGATTAATTTGATTTAGTTGCTACAACTCCACGGTGTGGTTTCAGATTTATAGGTATCATGGCGACTGTAAAGCAATAGTTTAGTGCGAGGTCTGTTGAACAGGCAGAACACATTTGAGCAAGTAGTCTGGGTATGATTTCTAGAAGCGGCAATATCTAATTTATTAAATTTATTTTGATAAGATGCTTAGTATACCTTTTTAGTGTTGTGGTTTGTATTATAGGTCTTGCATTGTGTAGAACTATTATTTGATACCACAAACATAGAAGAAGGATGCCTACGCTAGTAGTGAGTACGGCATAGGTGCACCTTGGTTATAAACTATTGTTAAGGTGTGCATCTAAAATGCAATGTTTATTGCAACATTTTTTGGTTAAAAAATGTTTTAAGATAAGTGGGGCTGCTACTAGTAAACATATCAGATGGCATTGCGGTTGGGATATTAGGCCTGAGAACTTACTTTGTGTTAAGGTTGTTTTGTTAAACAGAATTAGAGAAAAACTCTGCCAAAGGGATTTGACGCGGGAGGATTGAGTACCTCGCGGAAAACCTTTTTGCCGGTCTTAAGCCCGGGTAAAAAAGGGGAACTAGCTATCTGTTTCGAGTAAAAAAAACACAAGGGTTCATAGGACAAAACGACAAGCTTTGGAACCGGATAGATACACGTTGACAAACCATGCGAGAAACAGGAATAGCGCTCAAAGAACAAGACGAAAACCACAACAAAATCAGCTTAGAACAAAAACATGAGACCCGAGCAAGTTCTTGATATATGAGCTGTAACATCCCCTAACATAAGGTTAGACTACAAGTTGGTCTTGGAGAAGATACTGCTGGATTTTCCACAACGCACAAGATCTAAACAATGCGGAAAGATAGAAAAAATCAACATTAAATCGCTCAGAAACAAAAGTACAAAAGGCCTATACCAACGCCGACTTGCTGATAACATACAAATAAATTCCATCACACAAAATGACTAAAACAACATATAAACAAGACTGCAAAAGATGCTTTAGAGATAAGAACCATTAACAAAACATCGATCTGTAAAAGCAGTCCAAAACCATGGTTCACAAATGAAATCAAAATCTTAGCAAAGGAAAAGAAGCAATCCCATCTTCAATACAAATCTACGAAAGCGCCACACGATTATGAACAATACATAGCTATAAGAAACAGAACCACATTGAATTGGAGACATTAAAAGAAACCGTTGGGATGAATTCAGTAGAAAAATGGAGAATGACATGTATGGTACACAAAAAAGAATTTGGAAGCTCTTGAAAGGACTCAGAAAAGAGGTCAATGAAACAGCGCAGATAAGTACCATTGAGTCGCAAAAACTGGTAAAATTCTCAAAGCAATTGTATTAACAAGAAGACGATAAATTGAGCAAAATGTCAACATCTACGGATGGCACTCGTATACTAGACCAGATCACGACGGAAGCAGTAGGAGCAGCTATGAAAAATTTAAAAAACGGAAAAGCACTATGCCCAAACAACATCAGAAACTAAAACTCCTAAAATATGGAAGGCAACCACTAGCAGAACAATTAGCAAAGCTGTTCAATAAAATCTTACCACACATGTGCCACAAGACTGGAAACAGAGCACAAGCATCGCATTACACAAGAAAGGTAGATTAGACGACCCAAATAACTACTGATGCATCACTTCAATGAAGATATTCACAAAACTCTTGGCAAACAATATCGGAATAAATGCAACAATGAGGGAAGAACAACAAGGGTTCAGGAAGAATTGTTCAACAACAGACGCTATCTACATAATTTGTCAAATCGCTGAAAAGCAATCAAATTCAACAAACCTGCCTATCTCTGCTTTGTCAACCTCGAAAAGGCATTAGACAAAGTGCGCCTTTCCGACGTGCTGAAAGCCCTAGAGGCGGAAAACATCCATCCAAATATAATAAAGACGGCAAAACAACTGAACACAGACAATAAGACAAAACTAAGAATTGCACACGGGGACAGTCTTAGCCCACAACTTTTCAACATGCTAATGGACAAAATAATAGGAAGCTTGGACAGAACAACCCACGGATACAAACTAAGCAGTACTGTCATAAAGATCGTATGCTACGCTGATGATGCCATTATCATTGCAGACTCAGAAGAGGCATTACAACGGCTGCTAAACACATTCAAAGCAGCATGCGATAGAGTCAATATGAAAGTTGCTAAAAAAAAAACCACAAGCCTAGTTAATTCAAAATCACCAATTAGGTGCAAAGTGGTAGTACAAAATCAAATTATTGAACAAGTGTCCGCATTCGAATATCTTGGGGTAGAGATTAACTTGTACAGAGATCTCAAAGACAGAGTTATGAAGCAGACCAACAAGGCGGTAAGAATATCAGGCGCCCTGTGCAAACCGATATGGAAGAATAAACACATATCAGTAGAGAGTAAGTCCAGGATATACAAATCATGTGTCAGACCAATACTTACCTATGCAGCGGAAACAAGAGCTGACACCGCAGAGACAAAGAAGCGGTTGAGAACCATATAAATGAAAATCCTACTAACGATAACTGGTCACACATTAATGGACCGCACACCCTACAAAGAAATTAGCGGCAAATGTAACACACCGGACATTGCAAGGTGGGTACGAAGCAGACGACGTGGGTGGAACGAGCACATCTTACGAATGGATGATGATCGCCTAGCAAAGACTGTAAGAGATGGCAAAACAAACACAAAAAGACCTCTCGGTAGACCACCAAAGAGAAACAGCTGGACATCAATATCTCAGGAACAGCGGAACTAGGATTGACAAAGCGTCACCACAAGCCAAACGGTTTTCGATAAGAAAAAGAAGAAAAAGAAGAATTAGAGAAATCTATTAAATGGTCGTGGTTTGATTCACTATAGTTTGTACTTAATTTATAAACACTGGGCTCATGGTTTGTATAGCTAGAGGTCTATGTTTTGAGGTCTACTTCATTGTAGTCTTTGTTTTTGCTTACGACGTTTGCCGGTTTGGAAAACGTGGTTTGTTCTAAACGTGAGCACCTAAGTTTTCAAAATTATACGCGGAAAAGGTAGGCAGCCAGACTGTCAGAGAAGAAACAGACTATGGCACCTTTAGTAAAAGAAGACCAAATGAATAAGTAATATTTATTTAATATTTGAAGCTCAGAATACGCATGGTTAGATGTTACGTTTTTTCGGTGTTACTTTACGGAATAGAGGCGTGGACTCTTACAGAAGCATCATCGAGAAAAATAGAGGCGTTTGAGATGTGGGTTTACCGTAGAATATTACAGATCAGCTGGGTAGTAGATCGAGTAACTAACGAGAAAGTCCTGATAAGAATACACAAAGATAATGAAGTAATGTCAAACATCAAGAAAAGAAAACTTTCTTATCTAGGACACATTATGCGCAACTCAAAATATCAACTACTACAGCTGATTATGCAAGGGAATATTGCCGGAAATAGGGGACCGGGAAGAAGACGTACCTCCTGGGTAAAAAATTTGCGACAGTGGTACGGGAAGACTTCCGTGGAATTGTTCCGCGCCGCCGTCAATAAAACCATTATAGCCAGATGGATCGCCAACATTCGCTAGCGGATACGGCACCAAGATGAAGAATTTGAACCCTTCTCCAAAAAGTAAACAAAAAAAAAACTCAAAATCAAATATGACTTTCTATACTAAAGAAAATCACAGACGGGTCATAAATTGGTAGTGTCAAAAAAGGGCAAAATTAAAATTTAAGGTTGTTTGTACTACTGCTTTATTGAAAGTTTGAACAGATTTTAATAGAGGAAATAAAGAAATTGAAAACCAATTACAAGAAAAACTAAAACTAAACCTTATAAAATGAACAAAGAATAAGTTTCTGGTAACATCCAAAACTTATCCAACAGATACATTAGAGTTTGGCTTATAATATGGCAATTGCGGGCGTCATTTTTGTCTAAGTTTTGTAGGTTGTACACTAGTTGATTTATTTTCTTTGCAACAATACATTTAACGAATTTAGGTGTCAACTTTGCGGCAAACTGAGCTGCTGCATTTGACAAAACCATGTTGCGCTTCTAAACAAAGTCACCTTGTTTACATTCCGTCTTCTTAGGTTATATTTTTTTGTGTTAATCTCTAAGAAATTTTAAGCTTTTGTCAATTTTTTTCAAAAATAACTTTGATGTGGTTTAGATCTTCCACTAAGTGGTTTTGGTCAATGGGGTTTAGGTTTTTACAGGTAGAATACAACCAAAGCTCAAGAATGCTGGACTATGGCCTATTACTTTGTGAGTGGCAGTATTTATTGCAAAGTTAATTTTGTGGATTTTTTTAATTCTAATTACGGTGGTTACCGTCAATATAACTGTGGATAACTGTAGTTACTACACGATTGATTTGTTCTGCTGAGTTTATTTGGAGATGATACCAAGCACTGTACTATCTTTTGTAATTTGTATTTGTTGGCTAATTGTTTGAAAAACATTTCCCGCAAACTTTGGTTTGTTGTCAAGAATTATTATGTGTGTAACTCAAACGTTAAAACAAATTTGGTCTTCAACAAATTTTACAATTAAAGCAGATTTTGCTTTTCTAATTGGATGCAACAGGGTACATTTTGTAAGCCAATTTGCTATTACTAGCAATTTTACATTGCTTTTTTCTGAGCGAGGTAATAGATCAACTAGGTCTGCAGATATAATTTTTCTGTTGATTACATTTTTTGCACTGCTTAACATACCGTAAAATATCTTTTTGCATATTTGACCAAAATAATTTTTAATTTTTTGTTAAAGAAACTATAATGAGACGCAGTAGACTTATCATAGTGTGATACAATAACTTCTAAACGATAACATTCTGAAACAACTAATTACTCAAATTAGATTCTACGTGTGACTTTACTGTAAAATGTTTGTATAGTAAGTTCTTGTGTACTTTTCACTGAAAATACTTCGGGATTGTTGGGAGCATTTTTCAGCATTTTTAAATACCAAGTATCAACTTTAGAGTAATTAATTACAATTAAGTTTACGTTAGGGACTGCTCGACTTAATGCATCAGAAACTAAGTAAAATTTTCCTTTTCTATGCAGAATAGTGCAATTATGTTGTGACAATTTTAATGCCATCTACAAAGTTTTCCGGATGGATCTTTTTAATATTTAACTATAGTAAGGAATAGTGATCAGTGATCACAGTAAACTATGTTCCTTTTATGTAAGGCCTAAATTTTTTTGCGCAAAATATAATTTCATTCTTAGTCATTCTTTTTCTCCCGTATCGTAATTCCGTTTCGTATTGGATAAACTACGGCAAACGCAATATCTCTTTTATGCCCGCTTTGAACTTGAGTTAATACCCCCACAAAAGCAGTGTTGTATGGATTGAGGCAGATATAAACGCTTGTTTAATTTCTACAAAAGTTTTTTTTTATCTTAATTAATTAATTAGTAATTTTTTTTAAGCCATTTTTATCTACTATGAACCTAAGGTATTTTAAGGAGCGTTAATAAAATTTACATTTTTTTTTAAATTGACTGTTTGGTTGGCGTTTTCTAAACGCTTGCAAACTTCTATTAAGATATCGGTATGTTACATAAAATATAAACCGGTTACAATAATATTATTTAATAAAGTAAATACTTTTGGTTCTATTTCTGGTCCTAAAATTTTGTCTATTAATTAACTTTTGTTAACATGGATTAAACATGATAAGTCAAAAAACAAAACTTTAACATGAAAAATGCCACGCCCAGAAAATGTGGTTTATTCTTTAGATTTCTGGTGCAACGGTATTTGCAAAAAAGTCGATCGTAGATCTATTGACGAAATAAATTTTGCGTTGCGCAGCATGTTTAGGTTTCTGTCTATGTATAGAAAAAGATAACTAACAGATTTAGTCACCGAATTTAGTTTGCGTCCGTCAAAACAAATTGTTTTGTTTGATTTTTTGATCTAATAGTACTGGACTACACCAGGTAATTTTTGACGGTTTTGCTACATTAAAAGTTATCATTTTATCTAAGAGTTCATTTAGGTTTCTCAACATAAATGGTGACGTAAGATATTGTATTTGTTTTATTCGGGCAGCATTATCTGTTTTGAATTGGTGTGACATTAAGTGTTATGACCTTAGCGGTCTTTTCTACTTATTTTTTTGAATCATTGAGTGATGTAATCGATTTGTTTTTGTTTGGTTGGTGTAAACCTTTGACAGTTATTTGGTTTTGTGTCCGAGTTACTGATGGTAAAAACTGAATTTATCGTACATTTATAAATTCTATTTTTCTAACCTACTAGTACTCCAAATAAGATACAAAAATTTGAGCCAAAAATAAAACTTGTTTTGAACGAGGGAACTACTAAATCTCAAAAAGTTTGCATTAATCAATTATTATTATTATTATTAGCAATTGATCTTTTTACTATTTATTTAGTTTCATCTGCTGTTGATAAGCATTTAATTTTATAATTTGTAGTTTTAAAATTTTCTACAGTATTTTCATTTGGAACAGGAGCAGAAATGTATGGTAGGTTGTCAAACAACTTTTTACTAATAATTTATTAACTACGTTAACACGCAATGTAGGTTGCTTAAAAAAATATTTTACACTTGTTAACTATTCTTTTTATCTTAACTCATCAAAATAACTGGATTTTACTTTACTCTCTACAACTTTTGGCAGGGAATTTGGCGTTTTATTCTATAAGGCAATAGTTTTTTGACAATGGTTTGTTTTATGGTACAATTTTTGTTTATTGTTTTGCTAACAGGCGGTAGTTTCTAAAGCGGAGGGGTCTCAAGTTAAGTTTTTTCATTATTTTGTATTTAATCTAATAGAAGAAATATACCAACTTTAAAAAAAACAATTAAAACGCTATCATCGTTGTATATTTTAAGTTTTATTCAATAAATTAATGCATCTATCGTTACTGGCAACAACTTTTATTCAATTGATAAAAGTTGATAACTTAACTTTTGATTAAAATATACAGCGACGCAATTAACTGCCTTATAGCACAAATTATTTTAAGAGGTTTTTTTTAAATAATTATCTGATTAAACTTATTATGATATTATTAGAAAATTCAAAATAATTAAGTTCTTGCTTACAAAAACTCACAAAGCTTTTAAAAAAATTACTCATTTTCTAGTGTTATCAGTAGATATTATTATTATATAAACACTTTTAAACTATTATCATTTATTTATTATAAAACTACTTTGCGCTTCTTTTATCAACCAGAAGAGATTATACTTTTTTTATCACCAAGCTTAAAGATTAATAGATAGTGTGACAGCTATTTCAATTTGAGTGATGTTAATGTGATACATGGGAAATATACGTCACGTTTCACCTCCTTTAATTTATCTTCTTATTCTTGAAACGATTAATAATTTATTGAAAATAATACACAAATAATATATATTTTAACGTATTATTATTGATGAAACTAGGATTACAGTATTAAACTAAATCGTTGAAAATTTAATGTGTACAAAGTGCAGAAATCTTGCAAACTGTCAGCAAAATCTTGCTCATAATATGTTAAAGTTTGTATTTACCTGAACATGTTTAATAATCTTTAGTTTGCTAAGCCACTAATTGATATTTTGTTGGTCCATGGAAGAGAGTAAAGATGTTTTATATTAAACAACTTGCTTGCACTTAGTTTATCAACTTAATTTGCATATGGGATCCCATTATATTTATGTTATTAGCTAATTAGAATTTATTTATTTAAGATAATGTGAATAGGGAATATTGGGTATCATAATAATAATAATAATTTGTTATGTAATTATAATTATAATAATAATATTTATAAAATTATGTGGTAATTTATTTTATATATATATATATATTATATTTTGTTTACTTATGCATATTTCAATTAACATTACTGATTAGTAATTAATTCAGCAATGTGTTAATCAACCTCTAAGTAGTTGAAACAGGATTTATAATAATTATCCGGTATATATAGAACTTAAATTAATAGCTTTTGGGTATCCGAAAACTTTCCAAAACTTCCCAGGGGAATCTTGATTAATTATTGACTCAGATAATCTTTAACATTACATCGAATTATTATTGTATAAATATGCTTCGATCATCAATTAATAAAAACAATTAATCATTATATATAAAACAATATATATAAATTAAATTTTGAATAGTTAATAAATGCAATATAATATTATTTATATTTTTAACAAGTCTAGGCATAAATAAAAAAAATTGAATTTTATTATTAGTTCTAAACTATCATGTTTTATTGCCTAATTACAATTCAACACGAATATACTACTAAAATGTTTACAAAAATGTATTCTGTAAATGATAAAAAACTCATTACTCATAATTAAAGTCTATATCTACTGTGTATTTATGATTGATATGTATTTGTGTTGTGTCAATTTATCAAACTATTTACTTGAAAGTGTTATTTATCTTATTTATATTAAAATGTCGTTAACATTGTAGATTTAATTTTTATTTTAGAATTGTATCAAAATCATAATTATGAAATCACATAAAATACTATCAAAACATCAACGATTTCATCTATTAATGCAATATTAATAAATCTTCATCCAACACAACAATAAATTGCAATTTTGCAGCGACATTTATTGCACTTATTTCAGATCTCTATTTCCGGATTCGCCTGCCACAGAGATATTCATCCAGACAAAATAATTCCATAATATAATTCTGCATGAGAATGGAAAATTAATTAAACATATCTACGGCACATATATGACAAGTTAAATTATATATCTTTATGACTCCCATTTATGTCGACGCCAAACGAGGCGCAACGCTAGCAATTTAACTAACTATTGACAATATGATAAGTTTCTATTGTGTTTAATTTGAACTATTTTTTTAATAAAATGTTACATTGGAAAATATAAAACGCTTAAAAGCTAATAGTTAAAAATTCCGGGATTGCTGCTTATAAAATCCGATAAAACTTTCAGTTAAATTCATTTTTTCCTTTTGATGTAAGCACGAGCATTTTTAAATTGCATGATAATTTTTATGGCGTGAATGCGAGGGAGCTGCAAAATGCACTTGATTGCACAATTATATTATAATTTGCGAGCATATATGGCTTCTAATTAAGTCGTAAACTAAATAAAATCAATTGGCTAGTAATCATTAAATATATTATGTGCTGAAATGGCTTCATCGATATATGAATTATTTATAAAAATATCTGGCTAGGATTTCTATAATTACGGGATGGTTTGGATAACTTCTAATTTATAGCGATGTCGTGATAGCAAAGAGTTAAAGCTCGAGTGGTGTTCACGTTGAGCCTATCTATTACTGATGTGAGCCAGGAATAGACAAGGATTTGGATTTTTTCCGTCTGGTTTTTTAACTGGACTTAAATGGCCGTTTTCTATATATTTAGTTTAATTGACAATCGTAGACTTTTTAGCAATATTTCATTCGAAATGGAATTTTGAATTTATCTAAAAAAATATTTTAAATCTTTACACTACTTAAGTATATTATTAATTTATAAACGTTTTCTACATTCCACTATGTTATAACGACTAAAAGTGTTTAATTTTAGTATTGCATAACATTTTAACGTACATATTTGATGTTGAATTCATCACAATGAATATTACCGGAATATATTTACACAAATTCCTTAGATACTTTTAATTTGATTTGAATTACTCCACATCTATCGTTATATACATATTCTGCTATTAACATTACTATATTCGCAACTTCGCTTTACATTGTATATGGAATGTGCACTGTGGTTTTCTTCGATTGTACATGTTCTTATTATAATAGAACTTAGAAACTCCGCCAACAGTGATATTACATACCGTACATTGAGATAAAACTGTAAAAATGCTGACTGGTTTTCTTATTTGAATCTTTGTGCATTGAGATTAGATATTTTAAATTTCAATCCATAAGATTTGGTAAAATATATTTGTTTTTTATTATTAATTTAAATTGAATTAAATATTGTTGCATTTGTGTCGATTCATTTTTAATCAACTATAAATTACTTTAGAATCTAATGACATATACAACATTTACAATAAAAAAAACATAAATTATTTTATTTTATTTGACTATTTTAAAGGATTTTTTACGTAAACAAAAAAATATTAACTTATTGTTACATGCGAATATAAATAACTTTAATCCGGGTATTGAGATGTCTCGAGTTGTATTCAGATCATGGAAAACTATTTTAACTAATCAAAACCTACTCATTAATCTTCATAAAAGAATAAGTGCTTTTTTTTAGAGTATGGTTTAGCAACATCTACATTGGTTTTGGGTGTTTGGTAATTTTCTTGACTTCTTAGCAAGTGTTTAGGTGTTTGCTGTTTGTGAATTTATCAGTATAGATTAGTTTTATTGACTGGGTGTAGTGCATAGTCTACAGCTTTGATTAGATTATTTATTGTAGAAAAGTGTGTACCAAATAACGTTTTTTGAATTTGAACACGTCCCTTTGTTTATCATGAGGTAACTTGTTTCCAGTTTTTTGTGGTTTCTTGTTTTGTACAGAATGGATTTTAGTTATACGGTTTGCATATTATATGTAAAGTTTGGGATGGTAATGCCCATAAGTATAGTTAGTTTGCTATTTTTTGCGCTTTTAAATAGTTGATTTTTCAGTATTCAAATGTCAATTCAATATTGTTTTCTGCAGTATTAAAAACTATTTAAATTGATTCTAACTGTGTTCTTGTTTTGGTAAAATTGGATAGCAGCTTTTGTTCTCAGTAAACATTTTAGAGGTCTATAGAGTTAACTGGACAAATTAGTAAATAATAAAAAAAAAATCAGTACTTTGCGTGCTTGTCTTTAATTTTTAGAGTCGGAGTGAAAACGATAACTTGGGAAACGGCCTAAAAAGGATTTGAATTATGGAAATTAAACGACGACAAAAGGCTGCCAAATAAGTACATCAAATAAAATTTTGCTAGTGCGCTTTTGCAGGAATTAATCTTTGTTTTGCAATGTTGTGTTGGTGTAGCATATGTGCTGTACAGATTGTTACAAAAAGTAGCTATTTGTTTTTTCTTAGCCACTATCGTCCTATAGTTTGCAGAGTTTTTGTAGCACGGAACTACTTTTGGTTTGATTTGTTCGGAGGTTTAGTGGTATGAGAGTGGATTTAAGTGTGGGCTTTGCTAGTTCAGTTCAAAACAATTTTTTTTTGGTAAGTGGCACGTAAGAAATTTTGGTAATAATTGTTTTTTTTTTAATTTATGCTAAACCTACGTTTTTTTTTTATATTTAGCTGGGATTTTTGCAAGCGACTTTGTTTGTCTGGAATATTTAATTAATTTTTGATTTAGTTTGGTATGTTTTTTATTATTTATATAACTTGGCATTGTTGTGCCAGTGTTTATGGAAACCGCAAGTTTGCATAAGCTACTGTTTTTAGTTCTTTTTTTTCTTTTTAGTACAGAATTGCCCTTATGCCAACATTATTGGCGTTGGTCTGAAATACAAATTTTAGGCTTGGTTTAGGTAGAGCTGTAAAGGTCTATTCATTGTAGGTTTTTCGGCAATATAAACTTTTTAAGGTGTATCTTGGACATCAGTCAAGGAATCAACTCGTGTCCAGTTGCAGACTCTGAAGTTGGTTTTTAGTCATGTTTTTCATCTCAGTTTTGCTAGTCTTAATTAGGGTATCTTTTTTGGCAAGTGGCACGATGATCTGGATGTTATTATTAATGTCATCTTTGATTGGTTATTTTTTAATTTAAGTTTTCTTAAGACTGGTTTCTGATTTTTAAAGGCAATTTTGCTTGTCAGAAATTTGTCATCAATTTTTGGACCAGTTTGGTATGTATGCATTAATTGTTTTTTTTCAAATTTGTCAGGTTTGACGATTTCTTTCCAATTTGCTTTCTTTTGTTTGAACTGAATTTCTTTTTAGTGGCACATGGCTATGCGCTGTGTGTAGGAATTGCTGTGTCTTTTGTATTTTTTTAACGTTTTGTTAGACTTTGATTGCTTTTTTTAAATTTATACAACTTTTTTAGTGTTTATTTTATCGATTGCGATGCTAAACAATTAAGAAGTTTTTTTTTAAATTAAAATTAACTGTTTTCTAGAGAATTGTTCAGCAGTATCTGAATTGGTTTAGGTTGGCTGGGACTTTTCTTCTCTTAGACGATTTACTTTAGTGCTGCTTGGTTTAACTTTTTGGCAGCTTTGTGATCTTATACAGATTGGCCATTAGTTTATTTTGTGGTATGTGTGTATTTTACGCAGCATTTGGAGATGGTGATAGCGGTAAATATAACAGTTTTTTTGGTTTTTTGTTTTGAGTTTTGCAAAAGAGTTGATTTTCTAGTAACAGGCTTAAATTTTGTTCTTAGTTTGATATTGGATACTGTAAATTGTTTTGTTGTTGTAGTTTTTACACCGTTTCATAAATGTTTTATGGATTGGGGCAAATTGTGGCAGATTTGCTCCTGAAGATACAGTTGCAGTTGCTCATAACTGTTTACGCTTTTATGTGCCTGGGTGGAGTTTTCCAAATTAACCAATAAACAAAAAATAATTAATAGTACTTTTTGTATCTGTTTCTGGTCTGATAAAATTGACCTTGGAAGCTACTTAAAAAGTTAAATTTGGGGATTTAGGGGGCCATAAAACATCTCTTTGCAATGATCAGTTGACCGGGAAACAGCTTTTACAGAAGATTTTGTTAATCATGTTTTTTCTTTTGGGGTCAAAAAAATTCTTTAACATTTTGCAATAACGATCAGAATTTACTGTCACAGTTGATCTTTTCTATTAAAAAGGTTAACTCAGTAATGCTTATAGTGGCTTTTGGTAAATATCTCAAAGGTTTTCAGTTGCCCAATTACAAAATATTTGTTTGATTACTGTGTCAGAAAGATGCAAATGCGCTAGTTTGCATCTGTACGTCTAATGCAATTTTGTGGGTTCTTGGTCAATCATCATTTTATAGGAGTGTAACTTAAGGTCTGGGTGTAAAATTTGCTATATTTTTTTAGGCAAGAACATAGGTATCGGCATGATTCCGCGCAGTACGCGTTAGAGACTTTAGACGCTCTAACTACCGCGATGTTTTTAGGAGTTCTAACACTTTTGGGTTGACCAACTGATATATTACGATGTACAGGTCTACTTTCTTCTTCTTCTTTTTCTTCTTTTTTTTTAGCAGCTTTTCTCTGTCTACTCCTGGACGTAGGCTTCTTTTTTAAGTTTACACGACTTTCAATCTTGTGCCAGCTGGACTCAGTGTCTTTTTGCTTGCTGGTACATGTTACCCAACCATTTCTTCTGCGGCCGTCCTATGCTCTATTTATATTTTTTGGCCTCTATTGCATTAATAGTTTTGCCTGTCTGGTAGTCTGCTGCCTAGCGACGTGACCTGCGCATCTCCATTTTGCTGCAGCTACATTTTGGATTACGTTGCTTACGTTTGTTTTTTGCTTTATTTCCACATTTTGTATCTTTTCTCTTAGGCTTACTTCTAGCATTGCGCGTTCTATCGCTTGCTGTGTGACTTGCAATTTATTGGCATTTTTGATGGTCAGTGCCATAGTCTCTAGACTATATGACATCACGGGAAGGATACACATCTCATAAACTTTCGTTTTTAGATTTATTGGAACCTCAGGATCTTTCAAAATAAAGTTTAGTTTTCCGAATGCCGTCTATGTTATGCGTATTTTTCTTGTAACTTTGGTGTTTTGGTTTGTTTTACCGAGTTTGATTAGTTGGCCTAAATATACATACTCTTCTACTTTTTTGATGACTTCTCCTTCAAGAGATAAAGTGTTTATTTTATCCAGGCCTATGGACTTGGTTTTTTTAGGATTTATTTTTAGGGCGACCTCTTCTTGTTCTTCTAGCATTTGTTTTAGTTTGTTAAGGTTACTGCTAAATATGACAATGTAGTCCGCAAACCTTAAGAGGCTTAAGTATTTACTATTTTTGTTGATCCCTTTGTGTTTTCAAGGTAAGGTTTTAAACATATCTTCCATGGTCAAGGTAAAGAGTTTTGGAGAGATGGTGTTGCCTTGCCAAACGTCTCTTTTTATAGTTATTTTGTCTGTCTTCTTTACATTTCCGAATAGTTTTAGGGTCAGGAACTCTGTAGTGATTTAGATAGATTTATCTGCGCTGTCTGAAAAGCATATTTATACAATTGTGTAAGTGAAATTTGTGATGTTTTTAAGGCGAATTATCCTCAGCACTGAAAACATAAATAACACTAAAACAAAAAAAAATTGTAAGCGTTTACTGGGGCACACCGCAAAGCATTAATGAAATCTTTAAAAACTTTTTTTAAATTTTTATTGACAAGTTACAAAATACGCGTAGAAGTTAAGTGATGTGTATTATCTGTACGTTTATCCGGTATATGAAATAAATACTAATAATTTTACAAAACACGTTTAAAATTGTTGTCTCGTTGTAATTAAAACGTATTTCACAAGACCAGTCATAGTAAACGTAGATATTAGTTTGAAAATGCGAAAGATGCTGCACTTATACGGTATAAAATATTTTTTTTTTAATTTGTTTATTTTTTTAAGGCAAAGTTGTTATAAATAAAAACTAAAACACGATGTTAACAAAGTCCATAAAAATACGCTTCTTGTGGTTTTTTTGTGTTCAACAAGAATGCTGGAAGTTACTCTTCAACATAGCCTAAATTACTGTTTGTGTTTATAGGCGTTGCTTAGAATTTGTGGAAATTTACACTAAATCTGGATTTTAGACTAGATTTCTTCTTGCGAGCATTGAGAACGTTCCGAGGTAGAGTTTGAGTCTGCTTACGAGGGGGAGCAGGTATCTTACCGTGGGCCTGGCTGTTGCGGCAAACTTTTAGTTTTTGATAAACCAGGCAGCTTTTGTAACTTGCGATGTGCGGCCTACCACACGCGACGCATTTAGCTAAATTGCCAGACTTTTTTGTGAGAGTAGCTGAAAGTTGAATGGGCTCCAGCGCACTTGCTATTTTTGGGAAATTTGCGTTTGACCTGTACGGTCACGAGGAGCACGCATAACTCATTGAGAAACAATATTTCTAGATTATTAGTTCTCTGGGGAAGTTGAATGTACACCATTGGAAAAAAAATCCGTCTCTGTTCATACGTGTCGTAGAAGTAAGGGTGGGGCACCTGTAACCCCTACCGAGCGCGTCCCCTGGTAGTGGATAGAGGGGCCTCCTCTGGCAACAGAGATTGGTGGAGTGAAATAAAATAGTTTACGCGGACCAACAGGATTGCACAGAGGGGCATAACCTCTTAAATAAAAAGTAATCCAATAACCTAAAATACCGTGTTTTCTTAGTCCAAAATCCTATATTCCCAATCCTAATATATTTCCGAAGATGAATAACCTGCTTGCAAGCTCAATGACACAGGACCAAAGAAAATATATGATGGAAAAGTCGTCTACTGAACAAATACCCCAGGGAGGTAGCACTAATAGCGCAGAATCCTCCCCCGACAAGGCGGGCTGCCCTACGGGTTCTGGGGAGGGCAAGTATACGAGCGAACTAATAAGGAATGAGGAGTGAGATAAGAATGAAATGGAAGTACAAAGTAGTGCCCTTAAATGAAGTGGATATTTTCATAATAGCTGAGCCAAACAAAAAATTGACTGAAAGTGGACACTGGATGGTGGATAAAGATAGAAATGCGGCTATCCGCATTTATAATAGAAACATCAAAGCATAAGGATGTGATATTAGTAACCGAGGATTTGTACTGGTAGAATTGGAGGATGTAATCATATACTCCTGCTATTGGTCACCAAGCAAAACAGTGAAGGATTTTGAGGAGTATCTACAAAAATTAGGAGATAATGTAAAAAAGCAAAAAAAGACAGTAGTTATAGCGGGAGACCTCAACTCTAAGGCAAGGCTATGGGGAAATGATCAGGATGATAAAAAAGGAGCAATATTAGTGGAGTGGATGAGTAGCATGAATCTGACGGTGGCAAATGAAGGAAATACCCCGACTTTTGTAAGAGGAAAATCAAGCTCGTGCATTGATATTACAATGTGCAGTGAGAATATTATAAATGATATAAAGAATTGGAGAATTGTGGACGAAGAAAATCTAAGTCTACATAAAAATATCTATTACGAGATTGGGACAAAAAACAAAAGGAAAAGTGAATGTATGAATAAAGGATGGAAAATAAATGAGAAAGGAATAATAAACTCCAGAAAAGTACTCAAAAAAGAGGTTAATAACAAAACAAATATGAATCTTGATACTTTCATGGAGAGTATTAACAAGGCTATTAGTATATCTTTTAAAAGAAAGAAAGGTATGATGAGAAATCAAAAGATATACTGATGGAATGATACCTTAAAGACAACTAAGAAGGAATGTAACAAAATAAGAAGAGAGTATAATAGGAAGAATGGGAATCCAGATACAAGCGCGAATACAAATACTTTTGGTAAATTATTTGAACATTTAATCAATAATAGGTTAAATGATAAAGTGGAAAAGATGCTTTCCAATGATCAATATGGATTTAGGAAAGGCAAATCAGCAATTGGAGCCATGGAAAAGCTCATGAATATAGTTAAGGAGACAAAAAAAAGGGCCATTAGAAACAGAAAGTATTGCTTATTAACAACCATAGATATCCAAAATGCATTCAACACAGTGCCATGGGAGGGCATCATGTCAACGCTCCGGAGTATGGAGGTTAAAGACGAAACAAGGAAGATCATAGATAGTTACCTAACTAATAGGATGCTGAACATAGGGAAAAAGGGCAAATGTTAATGACGTGTGGTGTTCCGCAGGGATCCATCTTAAGACCGTTTTTGTGGAATATATACTTCAATAAATTGCTAGAACTGGAAAGACCAGAAGGAGTGCATATGATTTGCTTTGCAGATAACATGGCTGTGGTGGTAACGTCAAAATCAGAAAAAAATCTTGCATCTAAAGCAAACAAGATGATAGAATTGGCGAAAAGAAAAATAGAATAAAAAGGATTAAAAATAGCGGAAAATAAAACAAAAGCTGTGATCCTGTACGGAGGAAGAAGAGTCAAAGAAATAAAACTGGAAATAGGTGTCACAGAGTTCGCAACAAAAGAATCTTTAAAGTATCTTGGAGTATGGTTTGACTACAATGCAGAAATGAAGGAGTATGTTATGAAAATAACAGCCAAAGCGGAAAAGACAGTAAAGGCGCTGGGTAGACTAATGCTAAACATTAAAGAACCAGCTTCTAATAAAAGAAGAATTCTCGGATCAGTGGCACATCCGATTATTCTGTACGCAGCACCAATTTGGGGACATGTACTAAAATTTGAAAAGTATAAGGGTATGATTGTATCCCAACAAAGAAGAATGTCAATAAAGATAGCAAGCGGATATAGAACAATTTCGACGGATGCAATACTAGTAATAGCATCTATTATGCCGATACAGGGCATGGTGAAATATAGAGGACTAGCACAAGGATAGAAGGAAGCAAGGAAAAAAGAAATTATGGATGAGATAATGGATAAATGGCAGGCAAATTGGTCAAAGGTAACAGGAAAATAAAAATGGACTAAGACATTAATAAAGAAAGTAGGGCCATGGGTCAGAAGAAAACATGGGAAAGTGGACTACTTTCTCACACAATTCTTGAGTGGACATGGATGTTTTAAGGAATACTTAATGAGAATCAAGAAAGAAGACAACAACAAGTGCAGCATATGCGATGTAACAGAAACACCAAAGCATGTATTCTTTGAATGCAGAAGATGTGTAGAAAACAAGAAGAACCTAGAGAAGGAAATAGAAGAAGAAGTAACCCAAGAAAATTTAGTGTACACTATGATGGAGACGGAAAAGAAATGGAGTATGATCTACGGGTACATTAAAAGAATAATCCAGTATATGGAAACTGAAGAGAGGAGGGATAAAGGATCACGATCCAATAAATGAAAATAAGGGAAGACGGATATATCTAGGATGCGCAGAATGCGTGTCCGGGCGTACTTAGTCTAAAGAAAGGCATGAGCTAATTTCAGGCTAAGCGATATAGCGCCAAGTGGAAGTAGGGTTTTAGTGGGTGAAAGCCCCACACACAGGCTGAAATAGCTTTCCCAAAACCACATAGAAAAAAAAAAAGTAAGAGTGTACCTTTGAGCAATAAGCTCAGTCTGCACCATATCAGCCTTGATGAAGTCAGGTATTTTAGTAAAATAAATTTTAGGGTTTTTTCAGACCTTAATTGGTATGAGTGGTGAAAGATTTTGTGCCTAGTGCATTAATCAATCGCCGATCTAAAGTCATTTTGCGTTTGGGGGTGCATGCAAATTTTGGCTGAAGCGGTAATTGGGCGGTTGATAGTTATTTGCAATGCCTTGAAGGTCGCCATTATTCCTAGATATCTGTTTTTATCTTGGATGGTAATAGAAGCCGTGTATTAACTTTCTTTGTAAGCGCCGACTGGTATTAGTGGCTTAAGGATCTATTTGCCTAACCAGAGTTGGTTGGTTGCGCCTTAAAAGCTTTGTTGACTGATTGCTAAGAGCACCTGACGGACTAGTAGATTTAGAAGTTGAGGAAAGCTCACTTGATTCCTTCCTAGACTTCTTTGACTTATTTTGTCTAGGACAAAGATGTAGCCCTCTTCTAGGGAAGGGGCATTGTGATGGGGGTCGGCACATTTTTGAGTGGGCTCACAATTTTTTTCTTGTTGGAAACGGGCAGACCGGAGACAGGTCTCTTGAAGGAAACCTGAGCCGGGGGTCCACACGTTTGTTGAACGGGACCTGTTTAATTGAACAGGTTTTTATCTGGGCCTCTGTGGTAATGGACGAGGCTGGAGCTTTTGGTAGAGCTCGGAGCTGAATGGGCAGCTTGGCAATGGAGGTCTTGATGCAGGTTGATTCTGGCGTCTTGCTTGCTTATCTTTTTCGATTAACTTTCCATCAACGACATGATGTGTGCTTTGAAGGCGTAGATTTTTTTTGCCTGCATCTTGATAAGCACTTCGTTTTTCTCCACCGCGTTACATGTTTTTTAGTATGTCGCGGTCATACATACATACAAGAGATATTTGGTAGTAACTAACTAAATTAATAATTAACTAATTCAAACAATTAGCGTGCGGATGATAGTTGTTGTTTTTGTCCAACTATGCATCTAATTAAAAATGCATATATTTTTTGTCGGTTTTAATAGTCGGTGTGTTATGGTTCTTTTTGGGGGTGAACTGGTCTGGTTGGCTGCTGTCAGTCGACTCGCTATTAAAAAATCAAAAGCAAGTGCTAAGGAATAACATAATTTCTTTTGTTATACATTTTCTGCTTGCTAGGTAAATGCAATTGGTTTAACTTATTAGTAAATGCGACTCGTTGCGCATCTCATGGAAATTGGCTGTTAGCTGATTGGAAAACATAATTAATTGTTTGTATAGAAATAGTAACAAAATTACGAAAAATAATAAAATAAGAGACTGAAGTGCCTATTTTTGGAAACTTGAGGAAATTACGCACGATACAAACAAATCATTTTTTAACTTGAGACTGACAAACAAAATTGTAGTCTGTCAGCAGGACAAATATATTTATAAATTGCATACACAAGCACTCCTTGGCTTGCATTCCAAGTATTTTGTTACTCAACGTTTCAACGCTGCAATGCAATATAGGGGCAAAGCTATCTGTAAAAGAGGATTTTTTGATATCTTCTAATTAAAATTTTGCACTTTTTAACTGTTTTTGCCAAATTTAATAAAAAAATACAATTTTTGCACAGTTCATGGACGGGTTTTTTTGCTTTCTGATCATTATTTAAAATTTTTTTTTTGTTATTTTTGAAATTTTATGAATTGATTTTTGCACTTTTATTAATCGTTTTTGGTCGGATTTTAGTTTTTTTTGACAAAATTTTGCCATTTTAAATAAAATTTTGAATGTTTTTGATAATATTTTGATATTGCATAGCCGGATTTTGATTTATTAAATTTATGAAAATAAAATTTTGTTTTTTTTAACAGTTAATGATTAGAGTTTGGTGGTTTTTGATAATATTTTTATACCTTATGGACGGCTGATTTGGCATTCAAAAGTTTATTGACGGTTTTTGGTGATTTCTGACAATATTTTCATGTTTCAAAGCCGGATTTTGTTTTTTTTAAGAATATGTTAACATTTGATGGCCGGATTTTGCTATGCTCGAAATTACAATAAAAGGATTTGCAAATTAAACAGTTTATGCTAAATTCTAGTTTTTTATTGCAAGTTTTTAATGATATTATTTGATATAAATTTTTTGTTTTTGAGAATTTTTGAAGATTTTTACATTTTTTAACAGTTAATGGCCGGATTTTAATGTTTGTTGAAAATTTTGCACTTTTCAATCATTTTTGGTATTATTTCAAACATTTTAATGTTTTATAACTGATTTTTGCCATTTCTGATTTTATTTATTAGAATGTAGCAGTTTTTAATAGTTGATTTGAAGAATTTTGGTACTTTTTATCAATGTTTTTATACTACTTGGCTGGATTTTGCTATGTTTACTATTTTATGAAAAATGTTCTTCTACAGTTTATGACAGGATCTAAATCTTTCTGACAATATTTTGTTTAGCCTAATTTTGCTATTTTTAGGATTTTATAAAAATGTTTAAAGTTTTAAAGAATTTATGGCAACATTTTGTTACTTTTCAACAATATTTTAATATTTTATTGCCGTAATTTACTTCTTTTACTAAATTTTGTTTTTTTATGGCAATATTTTAATATTTTTTATGATCAATTTTGCAGTTTCGACCAGTTTATAGCCGAATTTTGTTACTTGCTAACAATATCTTCACTTTTTAAGAATAAATTTTGGATTAAAATCTTAAAGAATCAAACTTTTTTTGGCCGGATTTTGTATTTTTTAACAATATTTTATTGATTTTTACAATATTTTTGACTTTATAATCAGAATTTTGTTTTTTTACTAGTTTATGTCTGAATTTTGCTATTTTATAACTGGATTTTTGAAAATTCATATTTTTTTTTTTTACTTTTTGTCAATATTTGCTATTTTTAAACCGAATTTGGTTATTTATAACATTTAATAAATAACTTCAACAGTTTAAAGTATTAAAAAAATGACAAAATTGTGTACGGTTTCTTACAAAACCTTCTGAAGTTTTTGATTCTAAATATTTATAAAAAAAAAACTCAAAATTACAAAGAACACGTTTATAAATAACTTTGAAAATACATTTTGAAATAGCTAGAACACGTTAGACACAGTTGAAAACAGTTAAAGTGTAATTGGAAATATTTGAGATAAACTTAAACTCCATTGAAAGAGATTAATAGTTCAGTATACCCAGAAACAGCTTGGAATACACTGGGTGCAATTGAAAACAATTCTTGTATACCCTGGAATATTTTAAAACAATTAGTTATATTTTGGAAAAGTTTAAAATTAATTAGAAGTAGTTTACTTAATTTGGAAACTTCAAATTTAATCTAAAATGCACTCAGTACACTCAGGAAAGGAAGATTTTAGAACTAGTTTGTTGCAAACACTTGAATTTAGGTGCAGTTAAGAACTTTTGAGAAAAACTTTATATTGAAACAGTTTAATTTTAATTTAAAATAGCTCAGTACACTTTAGGCACAGCTTGGAACACACTACATTTGGGAACAGTTCTAGTATATTTTAAAGGAATTTCTAGCATTTTGAACAATCTTTAAATTAAAATTAATTTAAAACAGCTTACTAAACTTAGAAACAGCTTAGAGAATTGATTATAAATATTTAAATAGTTAGAATTACTTTTACTTGAACTTTAAGGTAGTTTTCTATCTAAACACATTTTCACTGTTAGTAAGACCTATTTATTTGCAATTTTTCAGTGTGATATTAACTAGCGTAGTGTAAATATTAAAAAAATAATAGATTCCATAAATTTAACTCCCATTGATCTAATAAACCTTAAAGCTATGTTAAACAGAGTTTATAATTCATACATTAAAACAATTCGAACAAGTTCAATTAACTAAAAGTTTCCAAAGTATAAATTACCGGATAATTATAGCAGCAATATACTTTGCATATTTATTTAGCGTCAACACAATTACCTCAACAAAAATGAACTAAGATAACTTCATTAAAAACCTTCACACATACATTCCTACAAATATTAACATAAATTCACACTGTGTTGACTTAAACTGCATCGCTACCAAACAACTTCATTAAAACGCAATCGTTTTATTTGAGATCGCGCTGAGAATTAACACAGCGTGTGAGCTCATGAATAATTCCGTTTTAGTCATAATCTGATCATGATGCAATTAATGTAAGGTAAATTTGAATATAGCGTAAATTGAAATAATGTTCTATTGGATGCGTCTTTTAGTGTTTTAGTGTGTATACTAAAGATGAAGTGACAGGGATTTAAAACTATAAAAATATGTCAAGTAAAAGTAGACAACATCCATTATCTAATTTGTGAAACACCGAAAAGACATTGCTTTGTTTTTAAAGATTTTTTTATCTTGACAGGCGATTGGGTGGAGAAAGATTAGGTAACGATTTTTGCGGTCTATCACAAAGTCTTTTAATTACATATTGCAAGACAGATAACAGACATGTAGTTTAAAAACTTTAAATTATAGCAGAAAAAATATATAAATTATAAAAGATTGGTTTTATTATACAATGTAAATGAAAACAATAAATTATTAAAGATATTTAAGATTAAGTAATTATGTAGTAAATTAATTGATTTCAAATCATGGTCAACGGTAATAAAATATTATTAAGATTACCTTTGATTGATTGCATAATTATTTAGTAAGTATAATCTTATTATGCTTTTTATAATCTTAGTAGTGGTTATTTTTCTAACAAATAAGAACGCTATTATAAAATAAAGTCAAATATATATCTGGTTGGCAAAAATCTATATACTATAGAATTAAATTATTTATGCTATAAATATCTTATTAAACCAACATTATTGCTTTGTGATTCAACCTCTCACTTTTATTGCGGTTTTATTTGATTTCCTATATATCCATACCAACAAAACAAAATATTCACACCCTAAACGGAATTAAACCCTTGAAGTAAATGAGATTCAGTCCTCTACAAAATAGTTCCTTTCCGTCTTTAGATACCCAGACGAATACGAATAGCTACTAGCAACACGGTTGCTGATTATAAAGGATTAAAGTGAGAACTGTGAAGCATCAATTAAATGCATACTACTTCCTTAATTCTGCAACAGACTGCAACTGAAACAGTAAGCAGCAGCGGCAGCTCGAATTTGTATAATTACCTTTTCTTAACCGCTGTGAAAATTGCGCAATTTTAAACTTGATAAAAAATTTAATTTAATATAGGTGTTTTAATTACGCACCGCATTAACTGTTTGTATCGTTCTGGGGTTGAGTTAATTGTGCTTTTCCCTACTGGAGGCATATTAGCAAGGCGTATCTTATAATTTAAATTATTATTGTTTCAGGGCCTCTGCGTCGCCATCCTATTTTGCTTCTGTAATGGAGAGGTAAGTTATTAGATCTGTTATTTAGTCAAGCGCTAAAGCGTTATTGATATTATTAATTAATCAAACTTAATTAATAGAAAGCTTATTTATGTAAATTAAAAAGGAAATCCAATCTTTTATTTATGCTTTATTAATATGGAAAATGTTATTTCGTATATCAACAGTTTTTTTTTTGCTTGTGGAAACTATTATATTGTGTATTTTATCCTTTCAAGCATGAGTTGCAATATCTACACATCTTTTATGTACGGCTTATCAACAGGGCGTTATTGAAACTCAACTTTACATACAACAATAGGAAAAATGCAGTGTTTGTAATATATGTGAAAATATTGTATACAAGTCAAATGTTAAGATTGAATACAGTTCAGCCAGGTATTTTGCGAAGGATTTAATTCTGGAAAAAATATTGTATCAAATATATAAACAAATTTTTGTTTCATCATTTACATAACTAATATTAATTAAAACTAGTTAAACTTTTTAATGATTAAAATATAAACTCTAATGTTATATAGTTGATACTATATAAAATCAATTCCTTAGATTTTAAGATTGTTTCTAAAATACCATCAATTCCATGGAGTGTTGGTTAAAAGGATCATATATTTTAATAATCATCAAAAAAATATTTATTTTTATATTAATGTATAAAAAAGCCTGGATGATAAATTGTCAATTTGATAAGGAAAAATTTCGAACTGCGAAGAAAAAATAAAATAATAAATAATGTCCTCCTCTCCACTCCCGAGTGTAATTCTATCCCATCTAACTTTACACACAATTTCTTTATACGGATTTATGTTTGAAAAAAGTTTTTTTGCCACAACAAATATGAAACTACTTTATATTATGTTTTACCAATGTTTTTGACTTTGTTCCAGGTCGTGGCTCAAGTGAAACGAAAGTGGAGGACTGCCACGTTCAGACCTAGAGCGAACTCATGTACGGTCACCACCGTATCGGTACGTAAGGTAGTAAACCTTTTCACTAATTTTCCTATACTTTATGCATTAAACCATATTTTACTACGCTTTATAATCTTTTTATCAAGTTACAATGTTTTGTAAAAAAAAAATTTGATTTCAAACCTGTTATCAAAATTGCGATGGCATGCAAAATATGTCTCGTAAAATATTTTACTATGCTATTAATTTATTTATGGGTGAAAGAAGATTAATGCGGTGGCAACGTTACGTTCTATAAAATATATAGTATCCATATGATATTTTAAATCTACGACAGTTCAAGTAAAACTAAATGTTACGAATCAAGTAAAAAATGTTGTTAAAAGAACTTGAGTTATATTTTAGTAATAATAATAGTTAGAATAAACTCTTTTTAATTTAATGTTTGCATCTAAATAGCTAATAAATAATAATAAAACTTTTATTGTTGCAATCCATTATTTTATTTTCTATTTCAAATAAACAAATTTTCAACCAATTATAATAAAATTATAAACTTACATTTTGCATTACGAGTTTAATGAAGATGGAAATTAAAATCACTTTCAATCAAGTTTGTGAATTATACAGCAGTTTATCTTATTGTACTGCCATATTTATCACAAAAAATTAGCTTGTTGGTTGGAATTAAAGCGGAATCAAAGCATAGGAAGTGTAAAATCACCACTGTTATTTTGACAATAGTTGTTTTTTTATGCCGCATGACGTAATTTATTATATATGCATTTAATTTGCTATTATTTTTGCAGTTCAAGATTTTATTTTTTTTTTGCTAGGAGAGGGAAGTGTTGGATTTATCACTACGAGCGCTTACCGGCTAAATCTTCTAAATTGCACTTTTGTGACGCTTTTTAGGCGTTGCTTAAATTTCTGAAGAACTTTAAAAAACCGGAGTCTGCTGACGAAAAGCAGGTGTTTTGCCGTAGGCTTTGCTGTTGCGGCTTGTCCTTAGTTTTTGATAAACTGGACAGCTTTTATAACTGGGGGTGTGTGGTTTACCGCAAACTCCGCATGTAACTACATGCCCAGATTTTTGTTGAAATTGCATGCGGAGCTTGGATGAGCGCTGGCGCAATTGACGCATTGATATTGGAGATGCTATATGGCCGTAGTGTTGGGCAGGGTATGAGTTAAGCGTACGGAATGAAATTTTGTTTTTTGTTTAATTTACTGAAATGGTCTTTCTTTATATGAATCTTGATCGTGTGAATTTTTTCAGATTTTTTTCAGTTAGCCATTTCCGATTAATAAGCAATCAAAATTTGAAATAAACGTTTTTTTGCGTTTTTTTTTACATTTATTATCGTTTGTAACTTTTTAGGGTTGCATGTTTAGTAAAAAGTTGTAAGAATCTTTTTTTTTTAAGTGTTAAACAAATAATATTACACAGCTAAAAATTTTTTTCCTTGAATTTTGAAAATTTCTCAGAACTTCAAAAAACCTTTTTTTTTAAATGACGGGTATTTTTTTTTCTTTTCAAATATGGATAAAAACGTGCTTTTTATATGTGCATAATTGCATTGGTTCTCGGTTTTTTAAGATACGTCTTCTTCGCGCCGGTAAATTTTTAGATTTTGGTTCTAAAAATTACAATTTTTAATAAAATCTGTAATAGACCACCGCAGATGCGTGACTTAATACGTTTCTCTCTAGAAGACTATGACAGACAATCTGAAAAATTTGTAAAAGAATTATGACCAGAAGCCAAAATTGGCTTAAAACATAAACCTGTGTCCATACCATAATACGACTCCGAAACAGTGCTATTCAGCACTTTCATATTTTTGAAGAAGGGAGCGCCTATTTTCCCGGAACGGCACATAGGCTCCAACAAAAAGTTTTTTGTTTGCACTTTCTTTTTTGTGATTTTTTAGTACTTCAACATTGAAGATTGAAATTTAGCCAGCATGTGATCAAGAGCCCAATTTTTGCACGCGGAATTACTTGTGATTCAAGTTTTTTTTTTCTCCAAATTTGTAAATATTTTAAACTAGTGTTAAGTCGAAAAAACCCAATTTTTGCCAATAAAGCTTTTAATAATTGCTACTCGATGTGGACACTCGCGCTTGTTTTAAGTCAATAGATAAAGTGCAGACTTTTTACCCGCACACTACTTACTATTGGCAAAAAAATTGTTTTTGTGGTTAATCTGCGTGGATAAATCTAATGCACGCCACTACTGACGTATAGACTCTTATCTGCTTGTTAATTAATTAAGTTGTTTTACCGACAAAATTATTACTTGATCAAAATTTTATTAAAAATTAAAAGCGCGTAGAACTTGAAAAAAGTTATATTCTTAAATCTATTTTTAATGTTGCATTAAATTAAATTAATATTAATTTTTAATGTACGTGTTGTACCGTATACGGTTGAAACTACCGAGAATGACGATTTGGTTGAACCCCAAAACCCCCTCTCAGATACGGCTTTGGTGTTGGCAATGGTGGCATAGTGCAATTTTTGCGTTTTTTTGCTTGTACTTGACGGTAATGCAACGCCCACATAACTAAGTGATAGACAGGATTTTTATGCTTTTGGCTTCTGCGGAAGCTGATCATGCAGCATTAGGAAGCTTTACCCATTTTCTTTTTAATTTTTTTAGACTTCTTCTTTTGGGAGGTATTAATTTTTTTTAACTTTCTGTACTGCAACGGCATCGTTCGGCGGAGGTGTATATTGTTGATTGCAGGTTGTGGGTGTTGTCATCTACTTAATGGCAGACTTGGCCAGGTGTGGTTTGCGGAGACGTTTATACGGAGATTGCAATGAAACACTAAAATGGGTATCAGTTATTATTATTTTTTTATTTATTTTTTTTATGCTTTTTACGGCCATTTTACATCGCCACAGTAAGTCTACGACTTGTTTGAAGTGGTTTGATGGGACCAACAATTTATTACTTGTTTAGCTGCTTATAAAATAAGCGCGGATATATTTTATTTTGGCAAAGTGAGCTTCTATGATCTGATAATATTATTTTTTGGTATTTTTACAAAAACAGTTGTTTGCAAACTTTTTTGCAACTTTAACTTTTATATAGACTGAACATTCTTTAATAGAAGTTTGGCTGTTTTTTCTCACATTGGGCTAGTGATAAGTTTGTAGGATGTTTCTTTTGTCTCGACCGATGTTAAGTTATGCTGTTTTAGGTTTTTTTGACGTTGGCGGTACTATCGGCTGATCTTGCCCTGTTTTAGTTCTAAAAAACATGTTTCCAAATCAGTAGCTTACTTTCGGATCTATACCTATGTTGTTTAAATCATTTATTTTATCAAACTATTTTTGAATTACGTTTTTGATATTAATGCAAGTCTGACGAAGTCGGCTAAGGTTGAAAGTTCTTAGTGTAGTAAACGCTTACTTTATGCAAGCATTGTAATAACGAGTTTTAGATTTTTTTGGATTTTTGGGTGGCAACATTCTCTAAATTTTTGATCCGATATTAAATGATGATGCCGGGCTTTTATTTCATCTTAACGTAAAATTTATCAAAAATTATATATTTTCTACGGCGCGTTTTTATAGCTATTTTACTTTGCTTCAGAAGTCTTACACCTTGTTTGAAGGGGTTGATGGGACCAACGGCTTATTTGATAACTTCCGAATCATAGATAAAGAGCAAGTTATTATTTTAGTCATATTTGGGGATCAAACCCAGGACTGTTAGCATGCTACGCTAACGCTCTATAACTGAACTATCTCACCCTATAAACTTGATCATGGTTTTGTTGTGGGTGAGTAAAGTGAACGCTTTATTTTTAAGGTATTTTTTATGTCTGCTACTTGTTCTCACAAGGTCACATATTTTAGCTTGTTTGAATAGCATTGAGTTAGGTTTGGTATGAATTTTGCGCTGTGATGATAGGATGTGCCTACGTAAGCCTGATTTTTGGTAGAAGATAGCATATCTGCTGGTGTCGTAGGCGTCTGTCTATGGTTTTGATCAATTTAACTTTAGCGGCTGATTTATGGCCATTTGAAATGCTTTGTTTTTAGTTTTGGTTTATAGAAAAGGTGTTTGGCTTTTTGTAATTATTTTAGAAGTAGTGCTGCTATTTGAGTAAAGCTAGGTTAGGTTAGATTTTTTGCTTCAATTTGATACTTGGTTAACTCGAATTGATGAAGGTTTTAATTTGTTTTCAATTCAGGGCTACGGCAATTTCTTTATGCCGTTAATGTGTTTTATGCCGTTGTTTCTATTTGGATCGGATTTTTATTTGTTTTTTTGAATTTTATGCGTTGTATTATTTTTTTTTACCTGTGTTACAATTTCTAAAATATGTACAAACTATATATAGTTGCTTTTGTCAATTGTTTGTTGGTTTTGTAGTTTGCTTATGGTGCCGCTGTATTATCCAGTGTATTTTTTGATGTCAATCTATTCAATATGGGAATTGTAACTGTTGAAGGAATAATGACCAAGCTTATCTTACGTAACACAGTCATTCCAACAAAGAAATTGCACATCTTCTCAACCGCTTCTAACAACCAACACACAGTAACAATTCAAGTTTATGAAAGTAAACGTCCAATGACAAAATCTTTTGGTTAAAATTTGAGTTTACTAGAATTTCACCAGCACCAAGAGGCATTCCACATATTGAAGTAACATACAAAATTGACGGAATCTTAAAAAATATCAGCTGAAGATAAGAGAATAGATAACAGAAAAAGATTGTTATCACTATTGACGAAAACAGATTAATAAAATAAATGCCTCAATAAAAGAAATTATTGATGAAATAATTAAATGGTTAGAAGAAAATTAAGATACTGATGTAGTAGAATACAAGAAACAAAAAAAAAAAGAATTGGGAAATAGTCCAACCTTTCATTGCAAAGCTATGCTAAGGTCAAGGAGGCTTACCTCCACCATTACAGGAAAGTGATGATGACATCAAAGATGAGCTGTGAGGTGCAAGACTAAAACAAATTACATCTAGCACAACCTAAAAGTGAAAATTAACAGTGTTTGGATTTAATAATACTTTATTCACGGTATATACAAAAACCATTTACATCTACATCATTATATACATAAATAACGATGAATTACAAACAATATTACAATTACACAAAAATATATAAAAGAATATTGAAAAATAAAAGCATGGAAAAAAGTACACATAAATAAAAACAAAATATAAAATTATTCATCAACACATTTTAAATGACACTTAAAACTACATTTTGAAACACAAAATAAATCAATATTATTAGAGAAACCATTAGCAATTCTACACATTCTACCAATTGGATTATTAAATCCATAATTGGTAGAATGTATAGATTCTCTAAATAATGGAGACTGTCTGGTTCGGCGATTATTGTTGGGGACTTGAAATGGAAGAGTTACAAGTAGCTCTTGGCAATCAATCTCAGACATCATTAGTCCACGTAAAAATGATAAATCGGCTCTTTTGCGCCAAATTTTCAGCGGCGGAAGATTATATTGCAATGCAATGAGGTTAAAATCGTAATTTTCGGATGAAATGCCTAATTTGTACGATAATAAACGAAAAAATTTGTTTTGAATACGTTCTATATTGCATATATGAACGCTGTAGTATGGACACCAAACTGACGGAGCGTACTCTAAATGAGAACGTACTAAAGCGCAATAAAGTAATTTGAGTGTGCTAGGAGATAGGTCAGTAGACATTCTGTAAACAAATCCTAACATTTTCATAGCACGGTTGCACATATAGTTTATATGCTCAACAAAAGTTAGTTTTGAATCAAAAATTACGCCCAAATCTTTTATTTGTGTAACATGCTCCAAAACATTATTATCGATAGTATAGTCAAACGATACTTTACTTAAAGTTCTGTTGAAGCTTATCGAAAAACATTTATTTGCGTTAAACAACAAGTTATTAATAAGACACCATGAATGAACAGAATCTAAATCATTTTGCAAACTAATGCAGTCCTCGATAGATGATATTCTTTTATAAATTTTAAGATCGTCAGCAAATAAAAGATAAGACAAAGAATTAATAGAATAAACAAGATCATTAATAAAGAGTAAAAACAGAATTGGTCCACAATGAGATCCTTGAGGAACCCCAGAAGGAACAACAATTGGTTGTGATAAAAAGTTATTAATTTTCACACACTGTGTACGATTTTCCAAAAAGCTCGACAACCACGCAACAACAGATTCATGAAAACCCAAAGCCCGAAGCTTAGCAATCAAAATACTATGATTAACGCGATCAAAAGCCTTAGAAAAATCTGTGTAAATAGAATCTACTTGAACTCTTGATTGAAAGGCATTCAAAAGATCATTTTCGTAACAAAGAAGATTTGTAAGAGTAGAACGACCCTCGCGAAACCCATGTTGCTGTTCCACTAAAATGCTTTTGCACATCCATTGTATTTGACCAGTTACAATTTGATCAAACAACTTAGGAATAGCAGACTGGATGCATATACCTCTATAATTAGTAAAATCCTCCTTAGCTCCAGATTTATGTAAAGGCATAATGTAGCTTTGTTTCCAAACTGAAGGAAACTTGGCTTCATTAAGAGAAGCCTCAAAAAGTAAGTGCAATGGCATAGAAATTGAATAAATACATTGTTTTAACAGCATAGATGGAACACCGTCCGGTCCAGTGCTAAAGTTACATTTAAGGTTCTCAATCCCTTTAAATACATCCAACAAACTAATTGAAAATGATCGATGTAATACGTTTTTCTTAAAGTCAAACAAAGGAGTTGGATGAGTTTGTGTATCGTAAACAGAGGAAAAGAATTCAGCAAAACTATTAACATAGTCATCTCCATTACTGCAAGTTTTTTGTTTATAATACATTTGTGATGTTTTGACTATTGATTAAAATCTCGATAACTGTATTCCAGTCAATGAATGTTATTCTTTTTTTAATTTTGTCTTTGTACTGTACTACTTTTATATTTAAATTTAATGGATACCTAGATAAAGACATAGATCATTTATTTATTGTCAAGTATGAGTGTATGATTGTTATTATAAATTTTTTTATAACTTAAGATTCAGCATAAGATATGTATGTGATTAAATAATCAATCATACTTGTTTCTAATACTTCTGCAAATTGATATATTTGTTGGTTTTATTAAAATAGATTTTAAGTTAAATTAAGCAATAGTGTCAATTAGGGCTTTAGTGTTTTTGTTCAATAATAAAATGTCAATATTTAAATCACCGCATATGTTCATATTGGTTTTTTTAGGTTGGTAATCAGCCGGATTTTGATATTTTTAAACTTTATAAGTAAAGTTTTGTTTTTTTCAACAATTTATGGCTTTTTTTTGAAGAATATTTTGATACTTTATTACAGAATTATGTTATTTTTTACATTTTATAAATAAAATGTTTGCTTTTTTTAAAAGGTTTTTACAATATTATTATATTTTATAGCCAAATTGTGCTAGTTTTGACTTTTTATGAATTGTATTTTGCGTTTTTCAACGGTTAATGTCCGGAAATTTGTCATTTTTGACTCTTTGAAAACAGAATTTTGCACTTTTCAATTTTTTATGGCTGGATTTTTGTTTTTTTCTGACAACATTTTTATACTTCATATCCAGATTTTACTACTTCATGAATAGAATCTTGCACCTTTTGGCAGTTTAAGGCCAAATTTTGCTTATTTTGACTTTTTATAAACAGAATTTTGCACCTTTCAAAAGTGTATGGCCAAATTTTGTTTTTTTTTTGGAAATATTTTGACTTTAGCTTCAAATTTTGTAATTTTTTACTTTTTGTAAATAAAGTTTTGCAATTTTCTACAATTTATGGCCGGATTTTGCTATTTTTGACGTTTTATGAATAGAGTTTTGTTCCTTTTGATTGTTTTTTTGCTATACATTTACACTTTTGGTAATTTATGATCATATTTTAATATTACATGGTCAGATTTTGACATTTTATGAATAGAAATTTGCACTTATCAACAGATTAAAGTTCTTTCTTAGAATATTTTGATACTGCATGGTCAAGTTTTGCTGTTTCTAACATCTTGTGAATAGAATTTAGCACTTGTTTACAATTTATAACCGGATTCAGCAATTATTGACATTAACAAGAAATTGGCTTTTCCAAACAGTTTTTGGCAAAATTTTGTTATTTTTGACGTTCCATGAATAACATTTTGTATGGCGGATGTTTATACTTTTTGGCCGGATTTTGCGTTTTGAAAAATAAATTTTGGATAGTTTATGGCCAAATTTTGGTAATATTGACATTTTATAAATAGATTTTTGAACATTTTAACAGTTTTGGGCCGGATTTTAATGCTTTCTGACAATACTTTGATACTAGATGGCCGGACTTTGTAATTTTATGAATAAACATTTGCACTTTTTAACAGATTTTAACATTTTTTGAATATAATTTTGTACTTGCTTTTTTTATCAATTTATTGTAATCAAGTAGTAGTTATTAGCTACGCATAATTTTTGTACATTTTTATTTCTTTATAAGCTGAAACTAATTAAAAAATATTTGGTATGTTGACTTGTATAGAATTATTAAAAAGCGACATTATCCGGAGAACAACCAAAATCAAATCTCGGCTCATAAATTGTCGCAAGTTTGAGCCCCAGCTCCGGCAGAGCATTTTTGAGAAATTGAGGCATTGCAAAAACTGAAAGATTTGAAGTATATATTTTTTAATTTATATAGGTTAGGTAGAAGAATTAAGTCATCAACTTATTGCGAAGCAATTAATTTTGTAGTTTACAGAACAGCACTTTATTTTTATTAATTCCTAAGCAACAATTGGAAAATTAGAGAGCAAATTTTAATTGCGAAGATACATTTAAGTTGCAGTTTATGTAATGCACATAATTTTTGCAAATTTGGAAGCAACTTTTTAGCAGTTTAAAGAAAAGCACATTTAGTTGCAAAACGACAATTGGGTTGCAAATTATGTAAGATTTATCAAAAAAAGCACACAATAGTTGTTATTTACAATGCGACATTTTGGTAGCTTATAAAACAACATTTAACAATTGCAATGCAACTATTGGGTTAGGATAGTGTAGCACTTAATTGTTGTTAATAGCAAAACAACAATTGGGTGTCAATATTAGTTTTTTTTTTAGCCGTTTTTTATTATTTCTTTTTCAAGTTTTTCTGTTTGTTTATATTTTGCGCAACTTTGAGCTAGTTTAGTCCAGCACTTCTTATTACGTAATTGGTCTATCTTATAAGCGGGTGTACCAGTCCTTTTTTTTTATCGTATCACTTTGCTGCTTTATATGTTATTTCTCTGGCGACATGACAACCCTATTTCTACTTAAATTCCCTATCTTGTTTACTATATTTTGCTTCTTTATTTTTGTTTTATCTATGCATTTGTCTTGTGATTTAATATACTAGGATTTTGATCAGTAATCTTTCAGTAAGTACCCAACTCTTAGCCCAAAAAATTTGTTCTTTTAATATGCATTGCATCTGTTTTTTTTTTATTTGTTTTCTTAATTGTAATAGTCTGACCGTCTAACCGTCTAACCGTCTAACCGTCTAACCGTCTAACCGTCTAACCGTCATAAACTCTTGGTATAACCAAGAAATTATGTACTGAGAAAGATATTTTATTAATTTTTATTAAAGGGTGAGTCATCTTTAAGTTGAAATTTTAGTAGTAATACGTTTATTTCTTGCCTTTTGGCCTTGAAAATTACATTTACAAATACATTTACAACTTCCCAAAATAATAAAACCTAATCTTTTATAAAAAAATATTTTCTTCTCTGTTCGTCTACTTCTTTTCTTTGTTTTTTCACTGCCCTCATCCATTCTACCCCTCTACCGTTCCCTTTCAATATCTCATTTTTTTCCATCTGTTCTTCTCTCATTTTGTAAAGGTGCGTATAAATATGCGAGCCGCTCGGAGAGCATATTGGGACGGCTTTTGTGGAGTGACACGAGCTGCTTGCGAGCCGTTTTTGTAGAGCCAACTATTTTTGGTTTTTCTGCGAACACAAAAAGTATATAAATATGTGAGCCAAGCCGTTTGCAAGCGCTCGAATATTGAGACGGCTTTTGAAGAGCGTCACACACAGTTGGTTGCGAGCCGTTTCTGTCGAGCCAACTATTTTCGGTTTTTCTTTTTATTTTAAAATAATAATTTTACAATCATAATTTAAGTTGTGCTTTACCAGAATAAATCCATTTTTTACAACATAATTTTTATTAAAAAACTATTATTTTTTCTCTCGCATCTTCTTTTATAATTTTTTTAAAATGTTTTTTATGTTTTGGATCCCATAAATATGATTTAGTTAATATTAATAAGTTTAATATGTGTTTCAGTCTATAATTAAAATAATAAAAATTGAAAAAACTTGCAACAAAACCCCGTCTCAATATAAACTGAGAATGCCTTTGTGTTCGCAGAAAAACCGACAATATTTGGCTTGACAAAAGCGGTTTGCAAGCAGCTTGTGTCGCGCTTCAAAAGCCGTCCCAATATGCGAGTCGAGCGGTTTGCAAGCCGCCCGGCTCGCATATTTATACGCACTTTTACACTCTTTCAACTTATGTTCCATAGTTTCCTTAGTCTCTCCGCACATTCTGCACAATTGAAATTCTTTTCCATCTAAAATCTTGTCACTCGCTTTTTATTACTACATCTGAATCTTGCAATCATCTTTTTATCATCTTTACTATGTCTATTGCTCTCTAAGTACATTGGCAATTTACTTTCCATAATATGTTTATAATTTGCGTTGTGCCTAGACTCTTTTACTTGCATTTTCTTTTCTTGTTTTTGTATATCTCTATCTCTTTCCATAATTTTGTGCCATGTCTCTTTTTCAAATTTTCTTTTTCTTTCAATTTCTTGCTCTCATTTTCTCTTTCGTGCATTCTTGTACACACTTTATTTGCTTTTCGAGCTATCTCTTTAATGTGCTCGCTCTTGGTGTTACTTGTACAAAAAACATATCCCAAATATTTAAAAGATTTTACTTCTATAATACCATGCCTGTTTCATTTCCAGTACTCTACCTTTTTTCTCTCACTCCTTTTCGTATGCATGTGCTAGCGACTACACTTTTTTTCTACCAACTACTACTTTTCCTGCTTGAGCCAACCTTAATTTTTTTTCTACATCTGCTATGTAGGTTGCAAATAAAGTAAGACTCAATGGACAGCTTTGTTTTACTTCTTTTGGTGTCCAAAATCATTCACTAATTTTCCCGTTAACCCATACCCTACTTGCTGTCTCCTTATAGTTTAACTTGAAATTTTAACCATATAGAATAAATACCATAAAAAAAATTATTTTAGAAAGTGTATATCCCGATTAAGTATGAAATATGATTTAATTTAGATGGCCGCCACGGCAGGCTTGGCAGCAGACCATTCTTAAGGACGAATTATTGAGTAACTGCGCCACTGCTTCTAGCGGTATTTTGGCGATCATTTTGCAAATGTTTTGCTTTAAATGGTCAATTTCCGTCAATGCGCCTCACAAAAAAATCCAGCGGTGTCAAATCGCAGCTGCGAGATGGCCAGTTTACATCACCGAAGCGGCTAATAACGCGGTTGTTGAATTTGGTGTTAAAACCAGAGCTGCTGTGGATCAAGTTTTTCTAATTATCGTTTTCGAAGAAAAATAGCCCAGTAACGCCATCATTCCAAAATTTGCACCAAACGGTAACTCGCAATGGATGCATTGGTTTCTCAACTATGGCATGTGGATTTTCTGTTCCCCAAGTATGGCAGTTTTGTTTGTTTTCATAACCTCCAAGATAGAAATGGGCCTTGTCCGAAAAGATGATTTTTCGGTTAAAATTAGAGTCAACATTCAATTTGTTTAAAACCCACTGAGCAAAGCAAAACACGGACACCAAGGTTGGCTATTTTCTTTTCTTTAACGAGTTGCACTTTGTACGCAAACAGATGATGGTCTTTGTGAAGAATATGCCTCAATGTGATTTGCCGAATATTGAGTTGCTGACTTCTGCGTTGAGTTGATGTTCTTAGGTGCTAGCGAACACTTTCAGCCACAGAAGCAACAATTTTGGAAAAACGCTTTGGATGAGCATGCTTGATGCAAGCATTGTTTACTAGCATTTCAGTTTTACGCACTATTTTTACAAACTTTTGTATACTTTCGATCGATGGCGCTTCATTTCTTCCAAACATTGTACTTTTTGGGTTCATATATCAAAATCATCAAAATAAATTTTTAGTATTTCAAAACGTTGCTCTACGTTAATAGTCTTATTAGGCTGATACGCCAAAAATCTAAACTATAAAAACGTTGCTCCAAAGTAAATAATGAATTTTTTGTCTACGGAAGTATCTAATCACATTTTTTTATGTAAGTGTAACGCAAAAATTGACAGTTTTAGTAGAAACATGTAATTCAAAATTCAACTAAAACATGGACCATCCGTCATAAACTCTGTTAACCTCAACACTCTTATTACATTGCTTAATTAGTAATTCAATTTTCTTATAAAAATATTCTGAATTTTGTCGTCAAAATACTTTAAAACAGCAGTTTTCACCTTTTTATTGTCAAGAAATTGTCTACGCGAAACATTTTTTCAATTTTTAAAACAGGAAGTAGTTGCTAGAAGTCTGGAGTGTAGGAGAGATGATCAGTTTTTTGAAAGCCTCATTCTTTTATGGCAAGTTGAGCAATCCCAGCGATGTGCACAGGTGCGTTGTCGTGTAACAACCTGACTCTGAACTGAATTTTTTTTTTATGTTTTACATTAATATTTTCTTTCAACCTATTTAATAAGGTAGTATAATAGCGCCATTGGTATTTCTTTTTTTTTAATTAATCATCAAGATGCCTTTACAATTTCAAAAATTGTGGTCATGATTTTTTTGGTTGATTGGTTTTTTTGGTTGACTTTGCTTTTGTTGGTGGTGGTTCACTTGCACGTCACCATTTTATTGATTTTCTTTTGTAACAATAGATGCAGAACTTTGTCTTGTCTCCCTTCACAAAGCTTCAAAAAAAATTGAGCACAATCGACTTGATACCGATTTTAAACAGCAGACAGAAGTTTTGGGATTCATCTTGCACTCACTTTATTTATACCTAAATGGTTATGGAATATTCGGCGAATTGATGTATTTGATAACCCTGACATTGCTGATAATTTTGAACCACTTTTTTAATAAAGTCAATTGATTTTTTTGTGGTCACTTTAATTGGTTGACCAGAACGTGAGTTATCTTCTAAAGACTCATAACTTATCTTAAACCCTTTGGTTTATTGATTCACGCTTCTCGCTTGGTTTTTTTTTCTCAGTGAATGCAAAAAAAGTTTAACATTTCCTTTTTAGAAAGAATGTATTATGGGACTGAAAAGAGTTTATCAGAACTGACTAGGTTAATCAAAACATATTTTACAGGCAGATATGTTAAGACCATTCTGACTGGCAACATTGCTAATTCTACAAATAACTTGATAATCGATTTATTTCTTACTTGTACAATTAGGAAGAATGAAACTATATTTTGTAAAACATTTGGTAGATTGGAGAAGGTTTTAATTGGTTACACAAAATTGAATCTGTTATGGAATGTATAGAAAACTTTTACCAGTGTAAAGATAACAATTGCAAAAGTTATTGACTATATTATTATAGTGAAGATAAAGATAAAAACTTATAAACTAAGTAATGCATAGAACAGAACCTTGTCATAAAACTGCTTTTATATTTAAAATCGGGAACAAATAATATAAGCAAGATGTTTAGTTTAGAAATACAAGCATATTTAGCATCTGTTGCACTCCTGGCGTAAAATGAACAAAATTTCTTAAAGACAGGCAAGATTTTTGAAAGGTTTTTGTATTTTTGTTGAAAACAAAATTGGTTAGAGTATTATCAATAATAATAAAATGATTACTTAAAAATCAATTATCTATCTATTTTTACCTAACCTAACCTAACCTAACAATCGATTATCTATCTATTTTGACGGTTAATACATTTAAAAGTAGATAATAAATAAAATGTTTAACACGGAGAATTAATTTTGTACATTAATTGCAGTAATTATGACACTATTTGTTATTTGCGTATTTGCTAGTGCTTTGCGTTTTTGAGTTTTGCATAATTTTTAGTAATCAAATTTTAATTTAATAATTGACTACACACTTCAAATTGAAAATCACAATATTGGATAAACTTTATTTTATAATTATAATTATCAGTTAAAATTTATTAAGTAAAAAAAAAAAGTTTTTTTTATTTAAAAATCTTTTCTATGTAAATTATAAATGAACTACTACAGCCAAACTATTTAATTACATCTTCTTTGAAATACGGATTTTATTTTAATTAATAAAGTTTTCTTATTTGCCGACCGTCATACAATTAGTAGACAAAATTTTAATCTTAATTATATTATTATTAAAAAAAACTTTAATCTCATTTAAAAATTAAATAATAAAATTAGCGTTTGCTTAAACATTTAATATAGTTTGCGCAAGTTAATCAATCTATATTTTTTTTCATAATCTTTACTCTAAAATCCATTTCCTAAAGTTTTTTTTTTATATTTAGCTTTAATTATTATAATATCATTTTTGTTATAGTTTGTTCGTTCCTCATATCCAAATGGAGAAGAAAAAATATGACTAGGCGCTATTGGTCGACGTGCATCACAATGGATAGCATCCCGCAGAGCTTCAACAGTCTTGGTACGGACCAACAACGCAACATCGCCAACAACGGTCCAAACACCAGCTCAGTGCGTCTAAATATATAAATTTTAAAACCGGGAACAAATAGCGATAAGAGATCACACTTCGAACACAAAATGTGTTCAATCTGTATATTGACTTGATAACTCAGGGTTTGCGAATCCATAAATAAGATTGAGGAAACAAAAATAAGAAAGAACCAAATCTGTTTTATTTTTATAGTGGATTTAGATATGTCATGGACTGTCGACCCCACATAAAATGTAAGTAAACAAAAGCACTGGGGAATGATTTGATTTATTGATATTATGTTTACATAATTCATTTATCGCATCACGTTTAATCTCTCACATGATTTATCCTAATGAGTGAGTGCATAAAATATCAATCATGTATCAAACGCCTTTCAATAAATCATATTTTTATTTCCGGCGATAGCTTCCTTCAAAAAAAGGGGGGCCGACATTTCCGCAGATTTATACCGCGATATCTAGTGCATCTGCTCGAGAGATATGTAGACTAGAGTGTGCTTAATATATGCTTTATTAAATGTAAATCAATGTGTAAAAATAGCTTAGTCCGAGTTATGTAAATATGGTATGGTGCTGTGAACTATTAATCTATGTAATATTAAATTATTCTATTGCACAATATATAGAACAGTTTATTCAATGTGTATATATCTTGTACATAATAAATTCTAGCACAATCATATATTTGTTTTATATAGCTGAAACTATATTCAAAATGTATAATGTATATCACAATGTAATAAAATATAATTTATATTCGTGTTAAAGGATGTTTTATTTAACTGATGTCTTTTTTATGTTTTAGTTTCTATTGTATTTTCCTGCTTTTAACGTTTGCTGCCTTTTTATATATGTTTGGATTGCAGTCTGAAGGATAAGGAACAACCTAAAGGTGAGTGAGAATCTTCTTAACAGACCCTATACTTGAAATAAATTGGATCACTAGAAGTGGCAATTTTATTGACGTATTTGAATTGAGTTATTTTATACAAATCGATTTATATTTTTTAATATAAAATAAAAATTATGTTCTTATAATCTAAGCATTTGGTATCATGTTTCCTGTTTAACGATCTAAGTTTTGCGTTTGACAGGGGTTGATTTTTATTTCAATCTGTATACGGGAAAAGGAAATATATACGAAGGAAATTTAATGCGTGTTAGAAGGTTTAACTGACGTTTTACATGTACCGTGTCAATTTAAAATAAATTTGCTCGGATGAGTGTGCAAAATAAAATTATTTTATTTTATTGCCTGCATTATTGTTGACATTTCTAACCTTATGTGAAAGAGTGATTTTTTAAAATAGTTATAAAAATGATTTATTTTAGAATATACTGATTTTATTTATTATAAAATTAGTATGTTATTTACTTAAATTAATATATAAATGAAAAGTTTATGGTTTTTGATAGCCTTTAAGTGAGGGTTTTGTATAGTTTATTTAGACTGATACGACTTCCTGATTCAATTTAATTGTAATCAATTGTATTTAAAGGTATGGCCGTTAATATGGAATACTGGCCGCCAAAAGTAAATAAACACCAAGAACCTGTAGCTTAATTTATCTGATAATTTCTCATAATTTGTAAATTAATTACACTAAAAAATGATTAATTTATTTTAATAAATCGCTTAAAAATGGTAGAAATCAAATTGTCAATCTGAGCGTGAGGGATTAAATTTCACGCTTCCTGAATACGCATTCGAATGTTAGGTAAAGTGAGCAATGGAATCCTACACGTGTTCAATAGGTGATAGGCCGTGGAAGTATATCAACATAAGTTAGTTCCAGAAATTCCGTAGTTACCTTAGCTGTATGCGGCCTTGCATTATTCTGTTAGAAAATGGTGTTTCTAAACGTCTAAGTGTACGGACACAATGGAAATCTTTGCTCCGATTATAGCATCGTACCCCAGCACATCAAACAGCGCTCCGAATACTAAAATTTGTTCTAATTTTTGTATATACATATATATTGATTTGAAACTTTTTTAGCGTTGTGAGAATAAAATTATTTTAAAAGTACAGAATACAAGATAAATTTGTGACAGACTTAGTACATATTAATGATAGGAGTTTGAGCTTACAACAAATTTTAGTGTTATAAGGTCGGAGCGCTGTTTGATGTGCAAGGGTACAATGCTATAATTGGAGCGAGGATTGCAGTTGTGTCAGCATCTTAAGATAGGGGATTAATGTTCCTAAAATGTATACTGAAAGACACTCACTCCTATAAGCGGTTGCTCAACACACTCACTCACTCACAACTATTGTGGGCATACAAACAAAATTTTAATTTGTCGCTAAAGATAATTTGCTTCTATTGATTAACCCATTGTAGTCTCTAATTGCACCATATCAGACTACTCCTCTTATAGTGAAAAGTTAAGGACAAACAAAGGAGCTCTACACAACTTGAATTTTTTGGTGATCTGATCGAATGGAGATTTTTTTGGGTAATTAAGCTTTTCCAAACATCTCTAACTGCTATAAATCGACGAGCTGAAAAACCTGAGCTCTACGTTCTGTAGTATTTCTAGGGCGTAAACATCGTAATCTTTGCCGTTGTTTCAGTTTTTCGATTTATCTACGCCAACATTGAGTTACTGTACTAACATTTCTGCCAATTTATTGACTTTTTTTTTAGCTCAATTACTTTACTGTTTTCAATATTGTTTCATTGTTAAAAGATACTAAGTTGACAAACTTGAGACATAATTTGATTCAAGTGAGGAACTAATCAACTGATTTGCTTCATAAAATTGTAATGATTCTGCACAATGAATCTAGAAAAATATATTTTACACTCCAAGGCAAATTGATCAAAAACTTTTTTTTAATTTTTTTTAATTGTCTGGCACATGTATTGACTACCGTTCAATTAAAATTTTCCGTTTTCCACATTTACCAATTTAATGTATGGCCTCTCTTCAATGCCAACAACAAGATGTTGTTGACTTGGTATTTAAGATTTAAAGTATACTTCTGGAGATGTCTTTGAAGTGCAACAGTGGAAAATTACAAAATAATTATCCAATAAAGTACATTTTGTAGGTTTTTGATTTTGATACATACAAGTTTAGTAACAGGCAATTTGCTTAAGTATACTAAAACTGCAGAGTTACTTAAACTCATTTTACATACTGAAATTACGCTTAGTACACGCTAGTTTTGTGGTAAACTTACTAGGCAAATTGATTTTTTTTTAATTGTTATTATATAGTACATTTTGCTGGTAAAACTTACAGTTTAACAATAAACAGATTTGTATTTTTTGAGTTGTTGCAGGAATTAATTTTTTGTTATTATATTGTTCTCAGTTTTAGCATATTAAGCCTTTGTATGAGTTTGGTTACAACTACAAGAATTGCTTTGTCTGGCATTAAGCCAATAGGATAGTTAAAGATGTTTATGTTTGTAAAAAAATAGGGACCAAATTAGAAGTTTTGATGTATAGAAAAACAATGTTTGCCAAAATTTTGTTTTGGTTTTGTAGTTGGTCTAAAAAGATTAAGCAATTCTAAAGGTGATAGATCACGGGTATTGAATGATGCTGTAAAATAAATGACCCATGCAAGGTCTTAATTGTGCACGTTATAAATTTTTGTTTTGTTTTTGTTTTTGTTAATGTTTCTTTTGCTAGTTTTAGCGCAACTGGTTAATTGGCACAAGACAGTTGTAGCTGCTAACACTGTTAGCGGCAGCTGCCTACTCAGATTTTTTTAACTAGGTTAAAACATATGGACCTATTATGTACTATAATGTCTTTTTTTACAAAGGTATTAATTTACTATAGATTTATGATAGTTTGCTGGTTCAGTTGATTTTTTCAGAATTTTTGACGTTAACTAATGTTTTTTGTCTTTTTTGCTATTTTTGAGGTTTGGCAAAGTTGTCTTTTGGAGCACGTGCTGGAATAGGAGTTGCAATGCTTATTGGGAGCTTTCTTTTCTCTTGTTTTATCTGTTGTCAATCGTTTTCTAGATATCACAAGTTTCTCAGATAAACCAGACAGTTGTTGTTGTTTGTCAAAAAACTATCTAAAAAGTAACAACTTAAGGGTGCTTAGAGATAAGGTTTGTTAGAGTTGACAAATGCTTTACATTTTTTTTGCTATTTTTAAGGTATAGACAGATTTGTTTTTGGGGACGTGCTAAAGTAGGAGCTGCATTACTGATTTTTTTTTTGCTTTGTTAGTTATTAATTGTTTTCTAGATATGACACATTTTTGAGATATATTAGGCGGTTGCAGTGATTTGACAAAACAAGACTACTAAAATAGTAACAACTAGAGGTGTACAATAAGAGCAAAAATTTGCAGTGTTAATTTAGTTTAAAAAACGGAACTTTCAAAAGTGCACAATAAAAACAGCGCCAGCCTAGTTTATTTGCCTTGTATCATTTTTTTTTTCTTAAGATTTGTTGGCAATGACAAATGCCCCGTGTTTTACTATTTTTAGAGTTAAGACAGGATTGATTTTTGAGCACGTGCTGGAGTAGAAGTTGTAAAGCTTCTATAAAACTTTTTTAAGTTTTGTTTTTAGTTGTTCTCTAGATCGGATATAATTCTCAGTTAAACCATGCGGTTGCAGGTACCTAACCAAGCGAAGCCAACAAAATAGTAATAACTAGAAAGCAAAAGTTGATATTTTGATGGTATTGACGTAGACAGTTGTTGAATTTTTAAATTGATTGTGCTACTACTTGAACTTTTTTTCTAAGTGTTTTTTAAAATAAAGTTGCTGTAAAAACTTTTTGCCACAACGTTTTTCTAGTTTTTTTTTTTTTTATTTTGGTACATACAAATTTGAACAATCTAGTATATTATTTACCAAAATTTCTTAAATACGTTTTACTTACTGTAATACGGGTACTACATGACAGTTTTGTGGTAAACTTAAGTTTTAATATACTATACTTTGATGAAGGCCAGGCCAACAAGATAGCTATAAATGTTTATTTGTGCAGAAAGGTTAAGTTTTTTTGTTTTTGAAGGATTTGAAAATATTAATTTGAGATCACTAGTGTTTGAGGATGATTGATGGTTGTTAACATGGATTTTAAAGATAGGTTATTTAAGTTAGTCGTAAGCAGAGTTGCTTTTTGGAAATTAAAAAAAAGTTACTCTTATTTTTTAAAGACTAAAAGTTGTTTATTTTTTTCTTTTACTCTTGTTGTTGCTACAAGGAACGCCGTCGGTATTAAAATATAGAAATCTGTAAGTTTTGTGCTGTTGCTTTACTTTACTGCAATATACTAATTGCAAAAAATTAAAAATTAAAAATTAAATGATCCAGAATGGTCAACTACCGTTAGTCAAAATTTGGTGATTAACCCAAAATCTTTAATTTAAACCAAGAGGGGTGGCAAACCTAGGTCTGGGTAGCAGCAGTGAAGCACAATTAGTGACAGCTGCTTATCTAAAATGTTTATCAAGTTTGGCTTTATGAACTTGTGACGCCAATTAGGTCTTATTTTTTAGCTTATTTGCGAGAACCGCTGTTTTGTATTTTGTTTATGCTATTATTGCTAGAAATTAATTATAAATTGCTGGCCCCGTTTAGTTCCCGTTATTTTATTTATATTGATTGCATTGGCAAATGCTTTTTTTTATAAAGATTGAACAAGATTGAACAAGATTGTTTTTTTAATGGCTGCGGTAGTAGTTACAATGTTTTTTGTGGTTTTTTTTTTGGTTTTGCTAATTTGTAAATGTTTTTAGTCATGATTTGTTGAGAAGACCAGGTTAGTTGACAATTTAAACGGCTAGGCAGCAAGTGAAAACATTTTTTTTTTTTTGCTTTGTTTTGTATGGTGTTTTTATTATTGAATGTGTTGTTGAAATCATTTAAAAGTTTTTAACTTTTTAGCTGTCTTGTAATTTTTATTATCTAGACGTAGTGTCTCCAAAATCATCAAACAATTTGTGAAGTTTGTTTATTTTGGATTTGCGTCGCTTTGATGGCGGTTGATTCTTAAATTCTTTTTGAAATTTGCAAGTTTGTTGTCCAGCAGTTTCTAAACTAGTTTTGGTTCCTAACCTAACAAACTAAGTTATTAAGATGCTCTGAGTAACTCTGTGAAAATGAGGTCAGCGCTGTTGGTTTTGTTCAGATAGATAGTTGGCTGATAGTCGAGGCTGCAAGTGAAAACCTTTTATTTTTGTCTTGTATGATGTTTTTATTATTAAGTGTGTTGCTAAAATCATTTTGAAGTTTTAATCTTTTTGGTTTTCAGTGTCTGGACGTGGCGTACCCAAAATCGAAATCATTTGCTAGAGTGTGTTTTTTGGATTTGCATTGGTTCAATTGTTGATTTTAAATTATTTTAATTTATTTATTTTAGTGGCTGGATGTTTGTGAGTTAGATAGTTTTGCTCTGCCTGTCATATTTGGTTTGTTAGAGTGCAATAAGTAAAAAAAAAAGTTTGCGCGGTTCTTGGCATTGAACAATGGCTGGAGTTTTGCTTTTTAAAGAGAAGGTTTTTTTTGGCTTTCTTTATTTTTTCAGTTTTTAAATTGTAATTTTAGTGCTTATAACTTTGAAACTGCGTCAGAGCAATGGAGTTGGCTGAGGTAAATATTTTTAAATTCCACTAAATTGTTTTGTCGATCAAGTTGATTTTTTTAGTAGCGTTTGAGGCGTACTTATTTAATCAAATTTTATGTTGTGTAAAAGTCTATAGCAAGCATCTGGTGTTGTAGTTAGTAACACAAATTGGAGCAACCATGAAATGCAATATTTGTTTATTTCTGGATTGTAGATTTGCTTCAGTGCTGCGTACTGAACAAAAAAACATTTTAGTGGTTTTTTTGGGTTGAACAAGATTGCTTTTTTAATTACTGCGGTAGTAGTTACAATGTTTTTTGAATTTTTTTTTTTTGTTTTGTTAGTTTTTAGTCGTGTTAGTTGACTGATAATCAAAACGGCTTGGCTGCAAATAAAAAGTTATTTCCTTATTTTTATTTTGTCTTGTATGGTGTTATTATTATTGGGTATTGCTAAAATTATCTAAAACTTTTATTTTTTTAGATGTCTATTGATCTTTAGTATCTGCACGTGGTGTCTCTAAATTTACCAAACATTTGTTGCTGTTTGTCTTTTGGATTTGAGTTGGTTCAAGTTTTAAGTTAGTTTAATCTTCCAGGCCTTAATGCTTTTTGAAGTTTGCAAGATTGTTGCTTAGCAGTTTCTAAAGTGGTTTTGGGAGGCTGGGAATTTTCTTTACTTTTTAGTAGGAGTCGTGGGTTGAATAGTTTTGCTCTGCTTGTCATCTTTGGTGTATTAGGGTGCAATGAGTAACTCAATAAGAAAAAAGTTTCCGTGGTTTTTGGCATCAAATAACGGTTATAGTTTTGCCGGTTGTAGGCAACTTTTTTTCTTTTGTTTAGTTTTTTTTCAGTTTGTTAAGTTGTAGTTTTATTGGTTCTATCTTTGAAACAGCGTCAGAGTTAGCAATAGAAATGGCAAAGGTAATATCTCAATTTTTTAAGTTCTATTAATTGTCGATCAATTGGTGTAGTTAGTATAGCTAAGTGCTGTTGCATCTTCTACTACCTTTTGATGTGTGGAAGACTATAGTAAATATCTTGGGTTGTGGTCGGGAACACGTTTTGGAATAATTGTGAGATGTAGCTTTTGTATATCTCTGGGTAGTTCACTTCTTTTAATTTTGCATACTGTAGAAAAAAACTTTTTAGTGTTTTTTTATGCCTTGTAGAAACTGGCTTTTAGTCTGTCTTGCAGAGTATAGCATTTACAAACTTGCCAAGTATGCATGTTAGATTTAGTACAGCTGGCATTTTTTACCATTCTTGGGAATTGTACAAGTTATTTTTTTAGGTAAATGCAATGCATTTAATTTTTTTTTGGTTTGCTGTTTATTGGTCTTATTTTAGACGTTTGATTTATTTTAACAAAATTTGTTGAAACAAACCAAGCAGCTGTAGTCGTCTGATAGTTTAAACGGTTTAGTAGGAAATGGATTTTTTTCTTTAATTGTTTTGTTTGTTTAGTACTGTTATTGTTAGGTGTTTTGCTTTAATTACCCAGAGATACTATCTGAACGTAGTGTCTCCAGAATTTTTAGATATCAGCTGGAGTTTGTTCTTTAGATTTGAGTCAACTTGATCTTGAATGGTTCTTAATCAGCGGATTTGTCATTAAGGTTTTATTTTTAGAAATGAATGACTAACAACTTCTAAATTGGTTTTGGTTTGTAAGAAATTGTTTTTACTTTTTGGTAAATTTAAGGTTTTGCTTGTTCTGGTCCGGTAATAAAAATTAAAAAAAGAGGTTAAAGTAAGATTTGGCATCAACCAATGGCCGGAGTGGGCTGTAAGTTGAGTTTTTTTTTTAATGTTGGTTTTTTTAGTTTCTATAATTGTAATTTCTGTGTTTCAAAAAACATAATCTTAAAGAACAACTGGTTTCTGTAAAAAAATTTACATTGATTAACAGATTGTTTTATTTTTGAATGGAATTGGAATAAATTATTATGTCTTTTTAAACATTTGTCTGTAGGTAGTATAATTGCCTCAGTACTGCTTGATTTAGCATGAATAATTTTGTTGGCGGTTTCTTGTAGTCTTTGTGCTTTGTAGAGGTTGGTCTTTTGTGTGTCTTGTGTATCTTTGAGGTTTTTACCATCTCTAATATTATGGAGATGCGTTTGTGCTTTAGAACTAGCATTTTTGCAAGCAATTATTTTATTATTCAAAGGTTGTTCAACGCGGTTGAGTTGATTAACATCGAGAAAACTGTTTAGAAGTTTTATAAATTTTTTATTTTAAAAAGACTTTTTTGATTGGCTTGGATGTTTATTGACAGCTTGTTTTTATACATTTTCACTTTTTTTTAAATAATTAGTAAAAATGTACGATTGATTTGGCAGTTGCGTGAGATAGTTGCTCAGGTGCATGATTTTTATGCTGCCATAAATTATTTGTAACTTACGTTTACGACATTTATAGCTACAATAATTTTGACATAAACATGAATCTTTTTTTTTATTTAACCTTTATACCTAACCTCACCTAAAAACCTAACCTAACTTAATCTTTTTTTTTTAGAGAGAGGAGTAATGCTTTATTCACCGTCTCTTAAACACAGAGGTGTATGAGACTCGTTCTTTAATTGAGTAAGGACCATACCCACTAACTTTCCTCTCTTTCATCTTCCCCAGTTCCATGGCATCTGCTTTTGCATTTCATTATTCAACCAGGTTTTAATTATTTATTCTGCTTCTTATTGTTCTAATTTTGCTCTTCTTTTTTCTTTCTAATCCTTTCATCTTCTTTTTTTTTTGTTATAATTTTTTCAATCATACTATTGATGATATCCCATTTTGTGCTACTTTCTAACATTAGGTTAATCATGTTTTTGACTTTAATTTCTATGCAAAATGCAGTCTCAGCCACTTTTTTTTTAAATTCTTATTTTGGGCAGACCAGCAACGTATGTTGAGCTGTGTATACACCATCACAATATACACATTTGTCATTGTTAGTTTTCTTATTTTTTTTTTTAAGTATACTCTGAAACATCCATGTTTTGTTAAACACTGTGTTAAGAAATATCCATTTTGCCCGTGTTTTTTTTTTCTATCCATCCTGAAATCTTTGGAATTATTTTATGTGTCCACTTTTCTTTTCTATCAGACTCCCACATTTTTTATCATTTTATCAATGTTTCTGATCTAACTCTTGCCTTTTCTTTTTTTATTGTTACCCCATGTAATTTGTCTTTCTTCTGCCAAAAGCAAGTATGGAAAAGTTCTAGCCAATACCATTGCACTCATCATTGGAATTTTTCTGTAAACTCGACAGATTCTGAAGGCAACGTTTCTTTGTAAACTGTTAAGTAACCCAATATATTTGTTGTATTTAAAAGCTACTGACTAAATTGGAGCTGCATACATCACAACAAATGCAACTACCGATGCCATAATTTTTTTTTTCAGTAATTTCTTTGCATCATTCTACACACAGATGTTGTAATCAATTTTGCTTTAGCTGTTACTCTTTTGACTTGTTTTCTAAATCTTAAAAATTTATCAATAGTTATTCTTAAATATATTAAACTATTTTTCAGCGTAATTTTATCATTTCCCAATTTAAAATTTACATTTCTACATTATTTCCTTCTAATAATTAAAATTGTTTTAGTTTTTTTTGTTGCAAGTTTGAGTTTGTGGTCAATCATACATTGATTCACTTTTTCTAAGCATTTATTTGCTGTAACTTCTAATACATTCGCCGTTTTCTCCACAATTAGCATAGCTAGATTGTCAGCATATGCTAAAAGCGTTACTTGGTTAGGGACATCAATTCTAAGTAAATCATAATAAAGGATAATTATACCTAACCTAACCTAATCTTTTTTTTTTCTTTTTTTTTTATTGTGGTCTAGGGGAAGCTCTTCCAGCCTGAGTGTAGGGCTATCACCCACTAAACCCCGTTCCACTTGGCAACTTATCTGTATTCTTGAAATTACAACCATATCTTCAGGAATACTCGCCTGGACGCTAGTTCTATGCTAGCACCCTAGATGTTATTGTCTCTGACATTCTCTTTTACTCTATCATTTTCTTCATCCTTTGTTAGTAGAATTTGTCGTACGTAGTCTTTGATTTTATCCCATGCTTCTATGTTCTGCAATATTGTCTGGTGTTAATCTTGTCTTATTTTTTTCTTCTAGTTCTAGCTTTTACTCTAGAAACTTTTGGCAGTTGAAAAGTGCATGTTCCGGACTATCTTCCTTTAGGCATTCATTGCATATACTATCTTTGATGATGCGGAATCTTTTGAGGTATGTTTTGAAGCATCCGTGTTTTGACTCATTTTGGGAGGTCATCAATTCTTTGTTTATCTTGTTTTTGCCGAGTTTTTTTTCCCATGTTTCTGTCCATGTTCTTATGGCGTCTTCTTTTATTTGTTTTTTCTCTTTGTGATTTTGTTTACAGGCTTTGCTTCTCTGCTGTATTTCTGTAGACTTAATTGACGCTATATGTAGGAATGGCTTCCGTAGATATCGTCATGTAGCCGCTGACTGTTTATATTGCCAGTTTTCTTTGTTGTCTACTTAGGAGAGCACTGTAGTTTTTATACTTAAATGCTTTTTTCCATGTTTGTGCTCCGTAGAACATTATAGAGTCGGACAGTATTCTCCTAACCTAACCTAACCTAACTTAACTTTACCTTTATACTCGGAAGGATCTTTGGTTTACTAAAACTAAATTTGTATTGTCAATAGAGTATCTGACTATAAATTATGTTTTGAAAAAAAAAAACACAATTTTTTTATACAAATTTTGAAAAATTAACAATTTTTAGATAGTATTGGTCTACTTTTGTAGATGTTGTAGAAGTAGGTACAGTCAAATGTCCACTTTGCTGTTTGCGTGAGAAAAGACAACTGAATTTATATATAGAACAAGTCAACTTTTATTTTTTTGTAGACTGGTAGTTAAGTTTTGACATGGATGGATGTAAGCGTTTAAGAATTTAAACGGGTTTGCTTAAGTCTGCCGAGTGGACAAAAGTGCCGCAGGTTTAGCGGTTATTGCAAGCGTAATACCGTTGGTTTCCTTCAGAATTTTGCTGCTCGGACGTTTTGGCTCAGAATGAAGTTTATTAGGGTAGAGCCATCTGCATATATTGCAAGCAAATGCCGGTTAATGGACTTTTGTATAGTGAAAAAGCTGTGTTGTGTCGTTGATTTTTAGATTGTTTTGGACGTCACCTTATACTGTAATGATAATAGTTTACCAAATGCACACGGACTGCATACGAAACGACGTACAAGTGAATTCTTTGATGAAACAAAATGATGCTGTTTTGTAAGTATCACCCAACCAAATATTTACGCTGCAATGTCAATGGCTAACGAGCAACAAAAATCTGGACAGTTTTAGGTTAGAGTTAACTTTCTTTCTCAAAGGATGCAATCATTAAGTTACGCTTATATACAATATGATTTGCCCACCGTTATGCTCATAGATAACGCAACTAGAACCTTTAATTCTGCAGCGACAACCATCACGAGAATGATGCCCATACCTCCTTTAAATTTGACTTAGGATCTTGCAGTCTCCGCTGTATGTTGCTTTGAACTTTTTAGAATTAATTATTAACCCTTTTTGATTACTGCAACAACATCATAGAACGTGCACCTTCTTGGCTGCAAATACGTCGATCTTTGCAGACTATGGAAACGCTATTTAAACTATAGGTTATGCTTTAGTTTTGACAAAATCTAAACGATTTTTAGCAACAACCTTGGGGGAATTAAAATACAATACAGCAGGCGGAGAATTAAGATCTCTTACTACTTACTACAACTAAAAGAGGGGTTATGCCATTTTTTTCTCTATCTATCACTATGCAGAATTGGGTTCACTTCTACTCACAACAATTTTGTGCTTTTCTGCTAACCAACCAACCAACTAACAAACTCTCTGATGAACACCGGTACTTTTTTTTTTTTTTGGTTATAGGCTTACACAAATGAACGCTTTCAAGGTTACTAACCTATTTCCTGGAAAAAAAATTAACTTACAACATGGCATTCTTTGCCGTAGGTCATGTCTCAAATTTTGAAAAACTACTAACACCAGCAACTTTATGGGAAATCATACATCTGGCTGAGTATACGATAACCAAAGTTACACCAACCAAGGCAGTGTATGACTGCTATGTGTTTTTGACTCTATGTGAATCATAGGTTATACTTCAATTATAACCATTCAATGCATAAAATTCAAAGGTTTTTAAACCCAACTGGAGTCATACTTCAATGCACCAGATGAGAAACTAAAGTTTTTGGCTTTTAATAGTTTTACAACATGGCACTCTTTGCCTTGAGTCATGTTTTTGGGAAACTACTAATTCCAGCAAATTCAAAGTTGTATACTACAACCGCACAACTAAAACAAAGAAAGCGGTTTATAGCGACAGTTGTTTGACTCTGCTTGCATATGTTAAGTTTTTAATACATTAATTTTTTACTTAATAATTATATATTAATTAATCATTTTACTCCTCTACTTTCTACGAGTATAAAAACGTTAGCTTTATTTTCTATATTACGGTCAATTATAATAAAAAATGTGAAGTCGTGAAAAAAGAAAAAAAATATATATTCTTAAAAATACATTGAAAATTATAATAGCAAATCACTGAATGAAAAAATTGAAACTTTATATTTATGATCCTTGAGGCTCTTATATAATAGATGATTTTAAAATAAATTACAATGCACAAATAAAAAATAAAACGTATAAAATCTATATTACAAAAATATAATACAAAAATCCAATCTCGCATGTCATAACAATATTCCTACCTTTCACATATATTCATTTCTGGTTGATATAAATTTTATTGAAATAAATGCAAAAAAACAGTCGGACTACAATAAATTGAACTATGAATCTCATATTTGATCTATCCGAATGCACATTTTAGTTTTTACTAGTAAAAGATTATGACTTCATGCCAGGCGATTAATATCGACGTCCAAATCCGCAATATATGGCCCATTTGTGAAGGTCGCGTTTGGAAAATAGATTATCTCGATTTATCAGTTGATCAATGCCCCGAATTCATATTAGTTTCTGCTAATAAAAAAAAGAACACGAATGGTGGAGAAAATAGTTTATTGGAAAATGTATTATAGTGTCACCAATATGGAAATAAATATAATAATATAACAAATTGGTTATTTGTTGCTAATATTATTCAAATTAAAAAAAAAACATTATATGCGGTATCCACTTTTTATTTAAAATTCAAACAATAATAAATAAATTCTATACATAAATTATATATAATGAATTGAGATCTAATAATAACAAATATGCGGCAGACAGGTTATATTATTACTTACATTACTATGTTTTGTATTGGCATCATAAAATACCACATAATCAAATTATTATTGTAAAATTTAATTATACTATGGATTTACATGAGATACAAAGTAAACTATTTTCTTAAGTTTGTAGGATAAATTTACTTGAGCCAAGATTATTATAGACAGCTTTAAATTTATATATCAAGTTTCCTACTATAAGAAATTTAATTAAATACACTTTAATATACTTCTGACAAGCAGGTAATTAGATACTAAAAGTTTTTTAATAAAAATCTGCTGCTGTTAATTAAAAGCGTTGGTACTAAAAGGTTTAGTGCCGCATCAAATTCCCACATCTGTTTGTATCTATGTTACATATAAAATTAATGTTATAATTTCCGTAAAAGCTGCAAATATTATAACCGCGGCTCGCATTGAATCAACATAAAATGACATATACCAATCGACGCAGTATAATGTCATGTAACGTTTGGAGTAATTGCAATTTAAGCTTTCATAAAATCAGATTTGCATGATCAACAATGATTGGTTTCTGTGCGTTGTTAATTAGAGAATTATTTCAAGCAATTAAAATTTAATTTGACAATGTAATAGTTGATCTATAATAAAATCATAATAAATGAAAAATTACATCTTCTATTTTTTAATATTATAATAATGTTTTAGAATATTTTATAATAAAGTAATTAAATTATACTTAAAAGAATTATTGGATAACTTAATGGCAGCGCTAGAAAAGTTATAATATAATCTTTAGTATTAAACTAAATTTAATTTAGACGGTCAAAAGATTTTTGTTATATTTTCAAGACTACTTTGAGATAGATACTGTTTTTTTTTTAAAGATTACAGATTTTGCTTGCTATATACAACGCCAGTTTATTATGCTTGGATTACAATATTATATTAGGTTAGTGTATAAACGCATTTTGGTTTAGCTGGTCTGTATCTAGAGAAAAAATGTAAAATGCTTTGTACATTGTAAAGAGCATGCTGTGCACTGGCATTTAATGCTTGAGCTTTGCACAATTATTTTAAAAAATTGATAAAGTTTTGTTAAAATATGCAAACATAGTATAATACTAATAAGCAGTCCATGTACAAAATAATAACAAGATTGATGTTTTAACAGAATAACTACGCATGCGTCATATAGACATTTGTTTGTATAAGATCAGTTTTTTGTTTTGCCAAAAACATGTTTTAATAGAGCAATGAATTGTTGAGAAATTTTATATAAAACTTGGAAAATCCGCTACAAATTATTACTATTTTTATTAAATGATGTCAATGGCAGAAAATGTTTAACACATGCACTGGTTTTTTAATAGTTTAAACGTAGAAGAATTAAAGAGGATAGTAAATAAATATCAATAAAATTAGAATAAAATGTTTTACTGCATTAATTTTGTTATTTATTTAATAGCCACATTTTGTACATATAAAACCGGCACACGGCTGCGCACAAACTACTACAAATTTGGAGTTGCGTATTATTTTGTTTGTACTTTGATTTTTTACTAGCTTACAATAAATTTATTCTTTGTGTACATTTTAGTTTTTTTATTTTTATTATGCTTTTTACGGCTATTTTACATCGCCACAGTAAGTCTACGACTTGTTAAAAGTGGTTTGATGGGACCAACAGCTTAATACGTGACTTCCGAACCACGCTGGTGGATAAAGAGCAAGTTATCATTTCAGTCATATTTTGGGGATCGAAATGAGTTTACCTGGTGTTTATGTTAATTAGGTAAAAAAGTTCTAATAACTATTATAATTGGTTTATTATTATGATATTTAATCATTATGTGCAAGTTGAATTGATAATTATAAGACCGAGAACGTTTTGCATTAGACGTGCTTTGAAGCAAGAGAACAAGTTGCGCCAAATCAATTCAACTTATGATTAGAAGTTAAGCAGCAGAGAAGCAAGAGGTTGCAAATTATGATTATGGTTAATGAGTCAGACGCACCGCAGTAAAACCATGTAACCAAATTGAAAAATAACTGATGAACTTTAAAGAAACTGGTGGAAAACAGCTATTAAAGTAAAACAAAATAGTATTGACAATGACGCTCGATATGGAGGTTGGGTGGATGAGTTTTGCGTTAAATATAAGAGGTTATAAGTATTGCATTAACTAAACTTAAAAGAAACCAAACAAACCTATGCAATATCACTAAGTTTTTTTAATTAACCTGCCATTTGTTACCAGATATTTTTTCTTACACAGTTAAAATATATTTTGATTTAAGTGGTAGTGTAAATTATCATACAAAAGAACTACATACTTTTACATTTATTTTTTAAAAATTAGTTTTTTCAAACGTTGACTGCTGCTTCTAACATAATGTATTCTAAAGTTCGAATTTTTGATTAAGCGTTTAAGAATTTTGTGTGGTATTTGACGAATGACGCAAGTAATGCTGGTTTTTAAATTCTTAAATATAGTCGGTTTATCTATGTAGACTTTAGACGTTGGACGTAATCTCAAAGAGAATAGTCTTGAGTTGTGATATCACATGATTCTTTGCGCCATTCACATTTACGTTCTGGCCGGCCTCATTTTTGTCTAGATAACAGCTCTTGGACCTTTTCTGGTTGCTCTTTAGTTTAAATTTGACAAATTTGCCTATAAATGTAGCCAATAATCCAGAAATGAGTTTCATTGCAAAAAGAAATTTCAATTCTTGCACAAGTTAAATTTTGTATGCTTTTAAACCAAGATCTTTAAGTAAAACGCATCAAGTTGCTCTATACGGCAAGCCAAACTGTTGAGAATGGCTCAGAATCAATCACGATCATTGATTTAGTATCAAAAGATTGTTTTAACTTAAATTTGTGCTGTTCTAATTGTGTTCTACATAACCGCTTAATAAGTTATATTCTCCTCATTTGACAATTGCAACCTTGACGCGATTATTGTATGTTCTAATAAACCCTCAAAGCGTAGTTGGTGTTTTAGTTAAAAAAAAAGTTTTTTTGTGTTGGAACTTTAAGCTGGGTAACGGCCGGAGTGAGGTTCTAGACTAAAAACAACTGCAAAGCGCAGTGTAGTAGTCCGCATGTTTGTGCCGTGCATAAAACCAGTAAAAAAAGATGAAGGAAACCTAGTGAACCTAAGATGCATCTGAGGGACTGGCAACACACGTTTTTTTTTTAATAGGAAATCAAGACTAACTTATATTTTTCTGGTAATCTTGGTAATCAAAGTTTGACCTTATTTACAGTCGTTTTATAGTGTGTGAAGAGTCAAAAAATGTTTTGAAGCAATAAACTAAATGTTTTTTTTTTAATCAAATAGAACTAACATTGTTTGCAGCAACAAGTTTACAGAACCTGTGTTGCAAAAACCAAAAAACAAAAAAGGGTGTGCGGTTGCCAGGTTGCAGCAAAAACCTTTTCCCGGCAGTTCAAACATCTTACGTGCTAATCTGACAACTTTAGATACTCTTTACATATTTTGGTAGAACCAAAGCAAATGTCCTTCGGAAGAAAGTAGGTCTTAAGTTTTTTAATTAGTTTTGATATGGGGTAAAATTTTGATCTACATTTGAGTTTTCACTTAATAGTACAAGCTATAGTCATCATGGCTTATTTCTTTGCTTGTGGTTATAACTTTTAAAGTGGTTAAATCAAAAGTTTAAAATTTTTTACATCTTCAAAAAAAATCATGTCAAAAGGTCGACTATGTTCTAAAAATAAAAAAAAATTAACGTAAATAAACTATTTACATCTTTTTCTAACTCATTATTAAGGTTGCAGAAAAAAGGTAATAAAGATGAAAGCAAGTGCTCCACTTGTAGAAGACAACCAACTGGTTTACATTAATGTAGTATGCATCACTGTTGAGACACTGTGGCTACACTATGTTGCAAACTAGAAATAGTGCAAAAACCTTATTCGAAAAATTCTGGACAGTAAAATTTGCGGATTAAACAAACTAAACAAAAACTCTAAAGACGGGTGCACAAAGACACACGGTGTGGGGAAAATTAAAAAAAAACGCGTTTGGCTGCTACTGAACTGACAAAATCTTTTTTTTGGCATTTTACGAGTTAGCTGATAATTCTGTAAAAATTGCTTTCTTACCTCACTGGACACTCCTTTTTTTATGTCTGTTTTTTTATCTAAACTTTTAGAAAAAAAGTTTGCGGATTAAGCAAACTGAACAAGAATTTTATAGAATGGTTTCTGGAGACACAGAATGTGGGGTGAAAGTCAAACGACAAAAATAGGCGCGTTTGGCTACTACTGGGCAGACAAACCTTTTTTTAGCACTTAACAAGCTAGTTGACAACTCTTTATAGTGCTTAAAAACAGCTCTCATACTCCACCAAACACTCATTTTCTTTTAAAAAAGTTTAGTTCTACATCTAAGCCTTTAGAAAAAAGTTAACAGTTTAAGGTCAAAACTGTAAGTTTACAGATAAATATTTATATACGGTCATGTATGAGTCAAGTGTACAAAATTTTTTTTTCTGTTTAATTCACTGAAATTGTCTTTTTTTTATATGAATCCTGATTGTGTGAATTTTTCAGATTTTTTTAGTTAGCTATTTCTAAGTAATAATCAATTAAAATTTGAAAAAAAAACATTTTTTTTAAATTTTTTTAAATTATTTTATTGTTTGTAATATTTCAAGGTTTTATTTTTAGTAAAAAGTTGAAAAAATATTTTTTCTTTAAAATTGTTCAAAAAAATATTTCACAGCCAAAAAGGTTTTGAAAATTTCCCAGAATTTTAAAAAACAGTTCTTCTTAAAAAAAATGACGGGTATTTTTTTTTCTGAAATATAGATAAAAACTTGCATTTATATGTGCTAAATTGCATTGGTTTACGGTTAGTCGTTGTTTAGTTTTTGGTTTTAAAAATACAATATTTAATAAAATTTGTAACTTATGTAATTTAAACTGCCAGTCTTTAAAACAGCGTATAAGATAAGCCAGTTTTGGATATCAATCCAATCTAAAACCTTTTAAAAAAATTTGTAGTTTTTGTCACTTTAGACCACCGGAAATGTTTATCTTAATACGTTCTTTTCTCTCCAAAAGACGATGTTAGACACTCTGACACATTTGTAAAAAAATTGGGATCAGAAGCCAAAAACGGTTTAAAAATAAAACTGTGTCCATACCATAATACGACTCTAAAACAATGCTATTTAGCACTTTCATATTTTTAGAGAAGGCACTCTTATTCTTCCGGAACGGCACAGAGGCTCCAACAAAAAAATTTTTGTTTGCACTTTCTCTCTTGTGATTTTCAGTTGTTCAACATTGAAGATTGGAATTTAGCCAGCATGTGACTAAGAGCTCTATTTTTTCACGAAGAATTACTTGTGACTTAAGTTTATTTTTTTTTCTAACTAGTGTTAAGTCGAGGAAATCGCAATTTTTGCCAATAAAGCTTTCAATAATTGCTTCTTGATTTGGACACTCGCGCTTGTTCTAAGTCAATAGATAAAGTGCAATATATTTTACCCGTATACACACCACTGATGGCTAAACATTGTCAAAAAAAACTGTATTTAGTAATAGATTTAAATGTTGGAATCAAAAAAATCTTCAAAAAAGTACTTTATATATTGGTTTACTAATGCTACTATTTGATAGTTGTGTTGTCATTTTAAAACTGCCTTTAAATGGACGAAACTTAATTACGTGATAGGGTTAAAGTCAATAAAAAAATGAACTAAACTTCAATATTAAAAATTTATTTTTAACATAGCATTACAATTATTGATTTGATTCAAATAAACATTGCTTTAGTGATAAAGATGATGTTTATTATCAATTTTTTAAATTTGCTTCTGGTATTTTTTTAAACAATTGATTACCCGGCGTTTGTTTTAGCATTTTTATACAATCAAAAACGTCTAGTTTTTGATTGTATAAAAATGCCTGTATATAATTGCAAGCATATTTATTATATTATGTTCTACTCCTACCAAAAAAAAACGACACAATTAACAACAGTCATTGTAGAGAGTGGTCTACTTGTTCAGATATAGCCGCACATGCTTAAACGACAAACCAGGAAAAAAATAATTTTCTAATTTTGACAACATAGCACTATTAAAGGCTGGTTGAAACTTTATCGTCAATTATTTTACAATTTTTTCCCATTTTAAAAAGGTTATAGCTTAAACGATAAGTCCACAGCATAATAACTAGTCAGTAGTTTGTATTCTAGTAGTCTAGTGAGTAGGACACTCTGTAGTATAATAACCAGTCAGTAGTTTGGACTGCAGTAGCCCAACCACCTACTTAAGTATTATTTATCAAGAGGTTTGATCACAAGCTTTTCTTGTGACAAAATGACTTCTGAAATCCAAAGAAAGATCAAACATACAATTTTTTGATGACGATCACTTTGGTGGGTGAGACACTCCATAACATAACTCATATATTCTTTATCAACATATTGGATCACAGTTTTCTCTTGTGGCAAAATGACTTTTGGCGTCTGCATAGAGGTCAATCATACAATCTTTTGTTGATGGACACTTGGGTGGGTGGGACACATTATAATATAATAACCTGTATGTAGTATGGATTGCAGTAGCACAACTACCCACTCAAGTGTTCCGTCCGCCAAAAAGTCACAAAAATAATCTCTTGATGACGGACACTTGGGTGGGCCACTCCATAGTATAATAACTAGTCAGAAGTTTGAATTGCAGTAGCCCACCCACCTACCCAAGTATCCATCATTAAGAGATTGGGTCACAACCTTTTCTTGTGACCAAACTTCTTTTGACTTCCGCAGACAAGTCAAACATACAATCTTTTGACGACGAACATTTAAGTGGGTGGGTGAGACATTTGATAGCATAATAATCAGTCAGTAGTTTAAATTGCATTAGCTTACCTACCCACCCAAGTGTTGCTTATCAAGAAATTAGATCACGACCTTCTCTTGTGACAAAATAATTTGTGACGTTTGTAGAGAGGTCAAACATGCAATTTCTTAAAGACAAACATTTGGGTGGGTAGGTGGGTGGGACACTCTATAAAATAATAACCAGTCAATAGTTTGGACTTCAGTAACCGAAACCACCTACCCAAGTGGATATTACAAAAAACACAGGATAAATTTGAAAACAAATATAGATAAAATATTCATGTATTAATTAGGGATATGAATGCAAAAATAGGCTGTAAAAATATGGGCAAAGAAAGACTAAGGACAACAAATGAAAATTGATAACTATTCATAGATTACTGTGCAAATAATAGCCTCATCTTTGGGGGAAGCATATTCAAACATACAACAATCCATAAGGCCGCATGGATATTGCCGGACAAGAAAACCAGAAATCAAATAGACCATATCGCAATCGACTAGAAATGGAGAAGCCTAAGAGCAAACGTAAAATTAATGAAGGGAGCAGATGGAAACACAGATCACATACTAGTGAGAGCAAAAACAAGAATTAAATTGTCAACACAAAAGAAAAGCAAACAGGACAAAGTAAGATATAATGTACAATGGCTTGACAACAAAGAAAACAAAAACAAATTTAAAGAAATTTTTTAAAATAAATTAGAAAACAGACACTCCAAAACACAGATAGAACAATTCCTAACCCAAGCAGAAAATGACTCTAAACTCTATATGAAGTAACCAAGGCCTTTTTTGAAAATAAAAAAGAAAGTATAAGTATAGTAAAGCATATTAAAAACAAACATGGAAAAAAAATTAACAAAAAAAGAAGAATTAGGTAGATAGGTAAAATTCTTTGAAGGTATATATAAAAACAAAAACACGCAAAGTATAGAAAAAGATGAAATACTAGCAAACAAAAAACTGAATATAAATGATGCTAAATTAACTAGGAAAGAAACCACAGAAGCCATAAAGTTTCTAAAAAACAAGAAAACAGCAGGTATAGATGGGGTTCAAGCAAAAGCTTTGAAAGCAGGAGGAGATATAGTAATTATAATGATGTAAAAGTATGAAAGAAAGAAAAACTTTCAAAAGAGTGGAACAAGGGAATCGTTATCATGCTACCAAGAAGACAAAACTCTATGCAAAAACTGGAGAATAATAACATTGCTTTGTACAACAAGCAAATTTCTTACAAGAATTTTGTTAGAGAGAAAGAACTCTAAGAAACAATCAAGCAAGTTTCAGGCCTAGAAATTGTTGCACGGACAATATATGCATGTTACGTATAATCCCCAAAAATACCATAGAATGGCAAAAAACTATAAATGTTAATTTTATAGACTTAAAAAACGCTTTTGACAAGATAAACAGTGAGAGAATGTGAAAAATATTAGAGAACTATGATATACTTACAAAAATCATCCAAATGGTAAAAATATTATACAAAAACTATACAGAAAATGTTGAAGTAAATGGCAATCTATCCAGAGTAATAGAGATAGAGACAAGAGTAAGACACGAATGCATCCTATTGTCAATGCTTTTCCTGGTCATTATTGATTACATAATGAGAAAAGTTGCAAACAATAAAACCGAGATAAACTAGAAATTATAAGAATGACTAGAAGACCTAAAATTTTCCTATGACGTCTGCTTAATTGAAAAAAACATAAACAGCTTACAAAATAAAACAACGAAACTAAAAAAGATAGCAGAAAACTTGGGACTGAAAATGAATGTGAGCAAATGCAAGATTTTATCAATAAATGAAACCTAAAATGTAATGATTAAAACAAATGCAAGAAAGATAGAAAAAGTAGGCAAATTCTGCTACTTAGGCAGCGTTATAAGCAAAGAAGATATAAACACACAAATAAAAAAAGCACAAGAAACTTTCAACATGTTATAGAAGATTTGAAGATCAAATGAAATATCTACAAATAACAAAATTAGAATTTTTAATAGCAACGTAGCATATTACTATATGCATCATAATTTTGGACTATCAACCAAAACACAATAAAAATGGTGCAGACTATCCTGAAATAATTTTAAATGAAGAACTGTGGAAAAAATGTAAAACAGAGCTAGTACAAGTCACAATCAAAAGGAGAATATGGAAATGGGTAGAACATACTCTAAAAACAGAAAAAAAACTGACATAACCAGAGCAGCACTATAGTACAACATAAGATGGAAGAGGAAAAGAGGAAGCCCAATAAACATCTGGCAAAAACAAATGCATAGAAAGATAAAAATATCATAGAACGGCCTAAAAAGAAAAGCAGAGAACAAAACAAACTGAAAGGAAACAGTAGAAGAAATCAGCAAACAGAGAATCACATAAAACTGGCATCTTTATTTAAAAAAATGTCAAGAAATATTGAGAGGTATCCTATGTTCCAAAGGGAGCGACAAGGATATATAATAACTAGTTGGCTATGCGAAGAAATTGCTGCAGTTCTCAGAAGGTTTGTGGTGCTAAAACTGCGGCCACATTTTGGAGTCGGCATGTACTTTACGTTTGTTGACGATATAGTCTAAGTTCCGTAACTCACATTTTTCAAGTTTTACTTTTAGTCAAGCAAACCGTAGTTAACTGAGGACTTTTTTAAATTGCTTAAGTGGTTACTTTTATTTTCACTTATAATATTGTTGAGGTAAACAACTACACTGGGTTTCATTTTAGAGGTTTGATTATTGAGTCTAAAAACTGCTTAAACTTGGCCAGGGCAAAGTGCAACTTATACAAACGGCATGACCGTAAACAAGAGTTAACAAGATTTGCAAATACTCATTTTGAAGATCCAGTTTGAAAAAGATTTGGAAATGTTGTAATTTATTGAGAATCCTAATAATAAATGATAAGAGATGTGCGTCTTGTAGTACTACTATTAGGTAACTTTATAAACTGTTGGTCTGTTGGTTTTTCTATGGCCAACATCTTTTTTATCTTGGTATCCACTGCATACATTTAAGAGTAATAATCGTTGTTTGTAGGTTTCCCGTCTGAAGTGATTGGCAGCGTCGTAATCACAAAGCAAAGAATTAGTTTAGCAAAAAGAAATAGTTTCAGACGTCTTCTGTAGATTTCTGTTTTCTATTTTGCAAACTTCATCTTCCAGGGTTTGTAACACAACTGAAAGTCGGCTATAAAGTCAACACATTTGGTTTATAACTGGCGGTTATTTCTGTAACATACGTTGGCGTCGCCTTTTAACAATTTTGGCAGATTTACAAAAAGGTAGTCTTTGGACACTGTGTGACTTGACTTTAGTTTCAGCTTAATAAACCTTTGAGAAACCCAACAAAATATTTTCCGCCATCATAACACATATTCCATGTTGAAACTTATTGTAGATGGATCGGTTGAAGAAGTTATTGGAGTTGATATCACATTATATAAAATGACATTATAAGATGTTATTGGTGTTCTTTTATGAACCATTGGGAGAAATCAGGAACAGCTTAAACTCTCATAACAAAATCTAGCGTGCAACATTGTCGATGTAGGCGTTCGAGCACGCATTGGGAATGCATATTTTGACTCATTTTTGTTAACATTTTAGCTAAAAAAAATTGTTTTTTTAATCTTTTGTAGAATGTTTATATAATATTGTTGTAATTTATTTTGCCTAAGTTTGTGGCTCTGTCAAATCTTTTAAACTTATCATTGTTGTGTCTACTATTTTTGAATTGTGTTTAAAAATTATTTACACGTTCTCTAGTCTGATATGGTCTGTGATAAACAGCTTTATCTACCTTGTTTTGTAATAACAAATTTAACAGTTTTTTTTTGCAAAAAAGTACCGTAAAGACAGTTACAAATATTTGATAGTGTATAAACACTATTGTAATAGTACTTTGTTATATTCACAAAAGATTTAAAAGTAAAGGGGCAACTAAGAATTCTTATAATTAATTATTACCAATTTAAAAAAAATATAAAAACATTGTAACCCTTAAAATAACATAAACTGTAAAGTTTAAGTACATATAAAACGATATACGTACATTCTAAAATAATAGTTTATTTCCCTACTAGACAAGTTTTATTTTACTCTGCGCTCCTTAAAAATAGCAAATGTTGGCATAAACTTGTCCTGTAAAAAAATAACGGAACAAAAATATTTTATGCGTTTAAATCAGGTCAGCTGGAAACACCATAAAAATAGACATAATCCCCCCTTTAACATGTATAAAATATTATAGTATCATGTAAATATACTGCAGATATTAATTTTTATCACATAATGTGATTATCTGACTACCACATGATTTTTCCCCTTCGGATAAAATAAATTTTAAATTAAATTTTAAGTAAAATAGACATTTTCGCTGCAAACATCATGTACCATTAGTTTCTGCATTAACGTTTTCATTGAGATTATGAATAACGTCGCCGCGAATAATCTACTTTACAGCAAGGAGAGCAATAGATGCTGACGTGTATTGAACAGATATAAATTACTCTATCCAGTATAGTGCATGTCTCGTGTGGAATTGCATAGTATTGGATCACACGTACAAAATTGCATTTTTAACATTGACTGAATGTTTATTTTCGATTTAATAGACAAATTTAATTTAATTCGTAAGTGTTTAATCTAGAATAATTTATTCTGAATAATTTTACTACCGACAAACAATTAATCCTTTCAGTCCGTGAAAATAGTTTTTATGTTGGAATCTAATGAATATGAATTTCTGCCGCCACCAAGTGTTACGGTTCTACGAGCTGGTAGACTGCACACAAATTATGATATTAATAAATCTGAGTAACAAGACCAGACTAGGTTGCAAACCAATTAATACCATTTAGATTGATTAAATTTGAACAGATAAACATGGCAAAGTTCCAATAAAAAATAGTTTTAGTTATTCAGTTCTTCAATTGTAATAGTTCTTTTTAAATTAATTTCTAGGGTGTGTGGTGGAATGATTAATTTATTTGTTAAATCCATTTTTTTTTAAATTCTGTGCATACCAAATATCTATTGTAAAATTTTATTAAATTTTATTTTGTTATATACTTCCGGAAAACATGTTTTAACATTAAAAAATGCGATTTGATTTTGATAAATTATGTCAATATTTTGATTATTAATTTCCATAAGCCTAACTGAAATTGAATTTATAAGCTAAAATTAAGCATGAAAATATGCTGTGATTTTACATTGTGACAAAGTTACATATATTTTTTTTTGTTTGCGAGAAGCTTTTTATGTGAATTAAATTGTTCGTTATATTTTAACTTCCGTATCGTGGGACAATTTATTTCAAAATCCCAGTTTGTGTATTTTATTAATGTATAGCTTTTTAAAATGTTTGCTGACGATTTTGTACTTGAATTTGATGCGTGTACAAAGTTTAAAAATTATATTAAATTACTACTACACAACAAACAATTTTCATAAAGCTTTTCAAAATTACTTTTGTGTAAAAAATTAAAATATTTGTAATTAATGTAGGTATTTTTGTTTGTAAATTCTTATCAGTAAACATTTAAACTTTGTATAAAGAGGCAATGGCGATTAGAATTAATAACTAAATATGTTGTTAATTATTTTAATTGTTTGCAAATTTAATGTATATTTGCACGTTCTGCTGTTTATATATTGTCTAATGCTTTATGTTTTTAATCATGCTTGCATTTCTTAAACTAAATTGAATCACTGAAGCGCTAATAATATATTTATTTTTTTGTACATTGATAAAATCTGTCTAGTATTTCTCTAAAGTTAAATTGTTTTAAAAAAACTTTATACCATACCATTTTAGTTATTTCATATATGCACTTATAGCTTTATTCAGGTGCAGCATTTCAAATGATTTTAAAAATGAATTCAACGGGAAAAAAATACGTATTTAACCGTTGGTGTACTTTGTTAATCCACAACCCTTGGAGACTCATGTGTCATTTACTGATTAAATTCTAAATATTTTTGACCTTCTATGCTATATGCCCTCGAGTTTTAAATTAAATGAATATATGTGTATATGAAATTATACTATGAGAGTCCTTAATGGAAATATGTTGTTTTTATCACAATTCATATTTAGTGAAAATTTTAATTAAATTATACGGGGTTTTTAATTATTTATTTTATATTGTAGGTACATATGTGGGTGAATGAATAAATAAATAATAATATAAATATTACACGATTAATTATTTTTTTGTCTGCAATTTTATAAAAGATACAAACAAAACTATCTAGATTTTAAGTTTGTTCCATTTTCTTATAAGTACTATGCATAAAGAAATTTACGATACCTTATTACTAATTCTATGCGCTTGTTCTCTTTCATAACTTATGACAAAAATCATATCCCTTGCGTAGTTTAGTAGTGTTACATTTGAGGAAATCGTGACTTCGTCCTCGCATAAAAAACCAACTTCATATTTCCGCAATAAAACGGCACTTTAAGAGGGAGAAAGAAAAAGGAAATGTATACATTACAAACAATCATAAGAAATATGACAGTCGTGTAATAAATATCACTTAAGATAATAATAATGTATATATTTTTACAATATATAAACTTTAATGATTAATGAATTAGACAAATTGCCCTTGAAAACTAGCTAACAATCATAATATAATATACAACTTCGTCGCTTGCTTTGTTTTCTCTATATAATTTAATAAAATTTTATCATTATTTTCAAGACTCTACGTGTTTAAAGTCTGTTAGCGAAGAAAAATGTGGCACTGCAATGAAATAACTATATAATTCAATTGCTCAAAGCATTAGAAGATTTAGTATGTCTGGTTTAAAAAAAAGTGGATTTAATTAGATTTGCTTGGATGTAATGTTATCAATTCCCAATTGTCTGACAAATAATAAAACTGGATTTTGTATTGAATTGAATAAATGTGTCCTTCTAAATAAATGGAAATATGATTAAAGGGAATTTATATTTCTTTGTTGGTTCTTTGTCAGTCGTATAATAACGAAAATCATTCACATGGAATGATTTATTTGTAAAAAAATGCACACCCTGAACAGCAATATTATCTCAGCGTGTAGTAGGAAATTATTTTTATTTGAAAAGAAATTGTATATTTTGTGTATGTATTATACAGAACCTGGCCAACTTAAAGTAACTCACTGATATCTTTTGTAGTGAGACAAAATTATATGTAAATGTTATATTTGATTAGTGTCGTTTGGACAAAGTTTAGTTAATGTGTTAATGCATCAACTTCTGATTGTGTTTAAAAATATTTAACTGAAAATTTAAATGATCTTACTTATCACATAGACTGTCAATTTTTTGATAATAATATAGGATGACAACTCAGCTTTTTTGTAATTTTTTTTTCATCAGCCGTTTTCTACCCATCTTTAGGTATAGGCCTCCCTCATATTCTTCCACACTTCTCTGTTCTGTGCTTTGATGTGCCAGTTCCTGTTCTTTTTAGGTCATCACCCCATCTCTGCTGTGGTCTTTCTTTGCCTTTCTTCTCACGGCCTCTATCGGATCACTTTTTTACACCACCTGTCTTTGGCCCTGATGGCGTGGCCAGCCCAGCTCAATTTTTGTGAGCTGATTTTTTTAGCAATTTTGTCCACGTTAGTCTTTTCTTTGATCCACTGGTTGGTCTTGTAGTCCTTTAATAAGATTTCAAGTATTCTTCTTTCTACTGCTTTTTGATGTACTTTTATTTTGTTAATTATATTTTGTGTAAGACCCACGCTTCTGCAGCATATGTTGTAGATAGAAGTATGCACTGGTTGTAAATTTAAGCTTATGATTTTAAATTAATGTTCATGTCGAGTGCGAATTTTAGTTTCCCATAGGCTTCCAGTCAAGGCGGATTCTACGGTTTATTTCAAATTCTTGGTTTGCTCTGCCCGTTGTTAAGTTCTGTCCCAGATATATATATATATTACTCAACTTTTATTATTCTTGTTGTTGCTCTCTTAGTATGTAGGTTTTCCTTGTATCTGAGTTGGTCATATATTTTGTTTTAGATAAATTCATTTGTAGTCTCACTTTTCCTGATGCTATGCATAAATTGTTCAGCATCACAGTTAGATCTTCTTCCTTCTGGGCAAAAATTGCTATGTTTTCTGCACATCTAAGGTTATTTAGCATTTTTCCTGCTACATTTGTTCCTTTCTGTTCCTATCACAGTTCTTTAAAAACATTTTCTAGTACCAGGGTAAATAGTTTTGGCACATCTCCTTCTCTTACACCTCTCTTTACACTAATTTTTTGTGTGTCGTTGTGGAGTCTAACCTGTAGCGTTGCTTTGTTGTATATACTTACTATAAGTTCTGTATACCTGTGGTTTATGCGTGCATTTCGTAGTGATTTTATTATTGCCTACTTTTCAATGGTGTTGAACGTTTTCTTAAAGTCTATATAGGCTACCCAAATTGGTATATTGTACTCCATTGCTTTTTCAATTATAATTCGCACTGTTTGTATATGTTTTATAGTGCTAAACCCTCTCCTAAATCCAGCCTGTTCCTTAGCTTGATATAGTTCAAGTTTTTTTTCCAGACGGTTTGTTAGTATTCTTGAGAAGATCTTATAGATTTGAGAAAGCAGGCTTATAGGACGGTAGTTTTCTAGGTTTTCCGAGTCTCCGTTTTTGTATATTAGGACTACGATGGCATTTTCCCATTCCTTTATGATCTTTCCGTTTGTAAGGCATTTATTGAATAGTTCCTTTAGTTCTTTTATTACGGTTTCTTCTCCTGCTTTTATTATTTCAATTGTGATCTTGTCTTCTCTCGCAGCTTTGCCATTCTTCATCTGTTTTACGGCCTTTAAGTTAACATTAGTTATACGGTTTTCTTTATCCTGGTTTTCCTTCTCTACTTTCTTGTTTACTACTTTTTGGTTGTATAGTTCTTTGTAGAATGCCTCTGTGATTTTAAGGATTTGCCATTTGAAGTATTTCTCATATTTTTTTAGTTTTAGAATTTCTTTTTTCTGTGCTGATTTCTTTTTAAAAACTTTTATATCTTTGTTGTTTTTTATTAATTTTTCAATTATTAGGGTGTTATATTTTCTTATATCTCCTTTTGCCATTTTTCTCGCTGTTTTGTTAATTCTGCAAATTTTATGGTGTTTTGCTTTTGTTCTTTGAGAAGGGCTTTTTGTCTTTCCAGTAGCTTCCTTGTTTGTTCCGATAGCTTGATGGTTTTTATTTTTGGGTTTATTTTTGTTTGCTATTTTTTCTAGTTTTTCTGCTGCTTTTGACAAGATCTGTGTGACTCTGTTATTTGTATCGTCGATATTTGCTTCCCCTTCGTATGCATTGCTCTGGATCTGCTTCTGTATTACTTCTGTATATTTTTGTGTTCTCTCTAACAGTATGTTACTGTCAATTTGATTTCCCTTTTTCCTAAATAGTTGTCTTTTCTCCACCTTTTCGTCCAGATTTACCGTTGTTTTTATCATTCTATGGTCACTTCCAGTTGTAAAGCTGTTTAGGACCTGTACGTCATGTATAATATGTTTTTGGTTTGTTAAGATGTAGTCAATCTTGTTCTTTGTTTGGCCGTTTGGACTTATTCAAGTTCATTTTTTATCTTCTTTTTTTGGAAGAACGTATTTATATTATAGATTTTTTCTCTTTTCTGGAAGTTTGCCATAGTATTTCTTCGATGGTTTTGATGTCCTAGCCTAAGTTGCTCACAAGTTGTTCTAAGTCCTCCTTACTTTTTTTTTCTATTTTGGCGTCTCCCATGGCTATTGTGTAGTAGGTTTTGTTTTCCGTGAGAATTTGACTTAACTCTTTATAGAATGCTTCCACTTCATTGTCATAGTGGGTGCTTGTGGGTGCATAGTTGTGTATAACCTTTAGGTTTTTTTTCTTAGTAATTTGAATAGTTGTAAGTATTATTCGGTTTGATACTGCTCTAAGTACTTTGGTTTGGGGAGAGTGTTGTTTCTGAATCATAATCCCTACCCCGAAAATGTTTTTTTTCCCCTTTTTTTCATTTTTTTGTAGAATAGTCCCGATTGTAGCTTTAGACAGTTCTCTCCTTTTCTTCTTATCTCCGAGATCCCAAGTAGGTCACATTTTATGGGTTTTAGTTCGAATTCTAGATCTACTAGTCGTTCTTCGGTAGATACTGATTGTGCATTGTATGTTGCAACGTATAATATAGTTTTTTTCTTTGTTGTTGGTTGTTTTGTTGAGTTTTTGCTACTCTCAGAATCCTTGCGGACCCTATGAAGGGTGTGGGATTTTGGACTTGTCCTACCCACCTGGGGTATTGTTGTTTTTTGGTTCAACATTTTATATGAGGGGATATTGGCATTAAAATTCCGCGCTAGCCCTGCGTGTTGGCGAGTACTTTTATACTATCCCTCAAAGCAGGGGATGCCCTTTCCGCCAGCTCCGCCGTACCAAAATCCTTCTTCTCCGCCTTTGCTGCCATTGGGGTCTTTGCCCGTATCCCTGTACTGGGTCAAGGTTGAATTACATTTTCTTAATTTTTATTTTAATGGTTATACCGCCATGACTCAGTCGCCAGAGCCTTGTTAGTTATCTAACAGCGGGCACCGCGTGCAAGAGAGGTCGACGTTTGGGTCGGACTTACTTAGTGGTTCTAGCCGTCACCCCTTCCGAGAGTACCTACCAACTAAACCATGAAAGTTCGGCACATTTCTGCGCTTAAATCTTTTGTTAGAAGTGTTTTTGAGGGGACGGGAAGTTTTTTTTTCAAGTAAATGCTTTTTTGACATGGAAAATACAATTCCTGTAGACTTTCTCTGCCGAAACGGTTCTGCAACTGAGTGTTTGCGATGAAACCCGTGCTGATGATCGGAAATCAATCTCTTTGTTTCTGTGTATTCTGAGATTAGCTCCAAAATGACCTTTTCTAAAACCTTGCTCAAAGTACATAGCAAACAAATAGGACGGTAGTTTTGAGGAAACTTTGTGTCCTTTTTCGGTTTGGGGTTTTTTATGACGAATGACCTCTTCCATGTCTCCGGGAAGTGGCCAGTTTGAAGAATTGCGTTAGTTATGTTGGTGACCGCCTTAATCGCTTTAGGTAAAAATGTTTTAAGAGCTTTATTGGGTACACCATCCGGACCCGGTGCTGAACGCGGTTTAAGTTGCAAGATATTTGCGTTATCTTGGAGGAGTAAGCGTTCTTTAGTGGTACTTCTTTTTTGTAATCATCCAATCGTTGCGTACCTTTTGGCCTCTTGGCGTACCCTGTCGGTGTGTTTCCAAACTTCATTGTCATCCAGGTTTCGGGTGCATTGTTGTTCTAAACTGTCAGCAAGTGCCTCTGCTTTTTTCTCTAATAAATAAACCAACCTACGTTTGCCGTAAATTATAGGGAGAAGTTTTGCTGGATTACAAAAAGCCTTGGCAATCCGCCACATCAAATTTTTGTCTTCAGTGGTGAACTTCATGGATCTCTTCCAGTTCTCATTTTTATGAGCCTTAATGGCTTTTTTAACTTGGCGGTTTAGCATATTCATTGACTTGCAATAATCCAGATCACGAGTTCTTTGCCAAAGTTGTCTGGCCGTGTTTCGTTTGCGCATGAGGTATTTTGTCGCGCGAGAGAGTCCTAAAGGGTTATTGTCCCAAACGGGAAATGATTTCGTAGCTTTTTCTATAACTACTGTAATTTTGTTTGTTAGGTCTGCGACGGCGTGTTTAAGTTCTGGGATGTTTTGTGATTTGGGTAATTTGTCCAGACTCGTATCCCACAATTGGGCAAACAAAGGAAAGTATTATGTACAAACCTTTCTTCTCCCCTCGTTTCCATTCCAAGAATCTCTAAAATTACCGGGCTGTTATTAGAGCTTAGTTTGTTTACTACCTTTATATTTATCTAGGCTTTGATATTCTTGAATATTGCTAAGTCAAGAACATCACCTTGGTAAACTGCGTTGAAATAAAATGTGGGTTTGTCCGGTATTAAACCTGGAGATCCTTTTGCAAGATGTACATATGGAGGACTCTTCCTTTTGTGTTTGTTCGTCAATCGGCTATTCCGATGCTTTGCGTTAAAGTTGCCAGCAATTATAGTTGGCAGTTAGTCACTCATGGCTTTGTCAAAATTGGCAATTTCTATTAAGTTAGAAAGATTTAAGTAAGCGGATGCAATTTTGAGTGTCCCGAGACCAAACACTTTTGCTACGATTACATTTAATTCTGATGTAACGGTGTGTAATGGAGTGACAACTTCAGTGTGGTCTAGTAATCTTTTTACAAAAATTGCTGTTCCATTCTTCCGCTTTAAATCACTGGTTCATCACGGTGCCACGTTTTATGTTTTGTTTCCGAGACTAGTAAAACGTCAAAGTGATGGTCAAAGAAGTATTTTTTTCTTCTTTTTAATTTATAATCCTAAAAACATTACAGAAACCCATTCTAAGTATTACATTAGTGTTGTCTGTATCTATTATTCAAGATCAAATAAGGCGGAGAAGAGCATGAAAATATATCTTTTTTTTTCGGAGCTCAGTTATTTGCGTGTCTCTATTGTCCCTCGGTTGATTAGTAACTTGTGCAAAGAAGTTTTATATATGAGATTTTCTTATGAGAATTAAAGCGTCTTGAGGGTTCTTGCATTGTAATTTTGGTTGATGCTGATTTGCTTAAAGTCTTTGATATGCTTTGCAGCTTAAGTAATTTGCTGGGTGAAGCTTTAAACAGTTGGCACACTTTGATTCTGTTTCCTTGCGGCAATCCGATACTCTATGCGGTCCGTCGCATTTTCTACAGGACTCTAACCCATACCTTGTTGAGGTATGCCCGTGTTTTTGACACCCCTACTTTTTTTTTGCTTTCACTTTAATAGTGTATTTGAGCAGCTTCACAAGACCGAATATTTCGTTGCTTCTTTTGGACTTGGGGAGCTGCACCGACACCATTGAAAACTTTTTCTTAAGATTTTCTATTCTGTGATGAGTTTGGGTCTGAACCCAAGGCGCTCTAACTCTTTCCCAATTTGTTCCTCTTTTGGACTTGGGGAGCTGCACCGACATCATTGAAAACTTTTTCTTAAAATTTTCTATTCTGTGATGAGTTTGGGTCTGAACCCAAGGCGCTCTAACTCTTTCCCAATTTGTTCCTCCGTCAGGAATTTTGAGAACTTAGTGAGACGCTCTCTAGGCATCTCTCATCTTTGGTTTGCTAAGTGTAGTGGTTTTTTGTGTTTTTGACGAGGTAGACAATTGCCTTTTGAAAGTCGGTCATGTTTAATGGGGAAATTCTGATTCTCTAATTCGTGATGCGAGATTAATTAATTTTTGCGGTTTTGAAATGCTGAGAAATACCCGGGTAATCTTTTTTTTAATAACTATTGTTGAAGGGCGGTGGTTGTTTATGTTAGGGGGCACGGGTTGAGTAGTTGCAACGTTTGCGGCTGTGTCTGGGAATGCGTCGGAGTTGGCAATGGAACCGAATTTGCCTGCGCGTATGAGTTGTCTAGGTTCAGAAAAAGTTTAGAACTGACTTTAGGAAACTTTCTATTGTTTTGGGTGACGACGGCACCCTATGTGGTGAGTAGAAGACGTTTTTGCCTTAGTGCCGCCGGAAGAACCGGCAAGGTTAGCCTTTGATGGCTGTTGGTTTGTAACTGAAGGTTGCTGGGGGTTGGCAAAAGGACGTTTTATTAATTTGATAGGGGTTGACTCTTTCCTAGATTTTTTTGGCTTCCTTGCGCCTTTTGCTAGCAGAAATTCCTTTTTATCTTCCTCTGATAGGTTGTGGTCGTGGGTGTCTATAACGTTGGGTGGATTTTTTTTGCAAGATTGGCGGAGATACATCCAGTTTATGGGTGGAGGCGGTTTTGTTGCCACCGGAGATGTTCTTGTTGGCCCCCGTGGAGTAGCTAAATTTGCCGCCCCTCTTGATAGATACAAAACTGTCCATCGGCACTAGGACCTCTTTTTTGGAAGCGGAGGCGGCGCACATTATTATATTGGGGAACTTTAATTCTAAGGCTACACTGTAGGGTAGCACAAGGGACGACAACAAAGAAATGATGCTTAAAGACTGGGCGGCAGAGAAAAACCTCGTTCTTATAAACGTCGGGAAGTAGCCAACATTTATCAGAGGAACAAGCAAATTGTACATAGATCTACAGAAGAAACATGCGCAAAGATACAAAACTGGCGAGTATTAGCGGAGGAAAACCTGAGCCTGCACAGGAACATCTACTTCAAAGTCATCACACCAAGAAAATGCGGGAATAACACCAAAAGGAAAGCATTCACAAAACGGTTTGCCAAAAAAGCTGCGATGATGAGCACAAAAGACACAAGGAATCTAATGTTGTCTATCAAGAGAGCCATGGATAAAACATTCAACAAAAAAGTTAAATCTAAAATGAATAGCGCGATTTACTGGTGGTCCAAAGATCTCGACATAATCAAAAAAGAGTGTAACCAAGCTAGGCGAGCATCGACTAGAGCAAACAGCAAGCGCAGTCTCAATGTAGAAAGGAAAACCAAGTTAAGCACCGAATATGCTAATAATAAAATAGCAATAGATAAAGCCAAAGAAAAATCCTAGAATAAAGTGTGCAATGAAATAGAACAAGACACATGGGGCCTTGAGTATAGGATTGTTACTAACAAGCTTAACCTGGCACAGCAAACGGAAACCAACGACGATGAACAGATGGCAATAGCAACGGAACTATTCCCCACGCACCATCCTTATAGGGATGAGAATATAGAGATAGAAACAACAGACCCCTTTACTAAAGAGGCGCAGGAAGAAGCCCTAAAATAAAATGAAAAACAACAAAGCGCCTGGGCCGGATAATTGTTTTCACCGAAATCATAAAGAGCGGCGAGACTGATAGAGAACTGATACTCGGAATTATTAACTACGAGTACAAACAAGGAAGATTTCCAGACAAATGGAAGGAAGCAAAACTGGTCCTGATAGAGAAAGTCAAGAAAGCAGGAGAAGCATAGACGAAGTACAGACCACTATGTATTATTAACTTTATGCCCAAGCTCTACAAGCAGCTAATAGCGGGAAGGTTAAAGAAATAAATGGATGGAAAGATTTCCAGCAACCAGTATAGCTTCATGAAAGAAAAGTCGACTTTAGATGCCATAGAACAGGTCAAGAGGGCAACCAAATAGGCCAAAAGCTATGCAACAAAAAACAGGAGGTAATGTCTATTAACAACCATTGACATTAAAAACGCATTTAATCAAGTACCCTAGAAGAAACTCCTGGAAATGTTTAAGAGAAAAATGTTTAAAATGCATATATGCAGCTACCTCAAAAACAGGAAGTTTTACGTGGGAAAAAACGGGCAGATAATGCTGAGCTGTGGGGTACCGCAGGGCTCCGTGCTGGGATCACTTTTGTGGATACTTTACTACAACTACATTCTAGAAATAAAACTACCGATAGGAATCAAAACTGTATGCTTTGCTGATGACACGGCAATCGTAGTACGGGCCAAAGAAGTAAGAAACCTAATCAATCTTGAAAACTACGCAATCTACTAATCAGGAAGAGAATAGAAGAACTTAAACTAGAGATTGAAGAAAAGAAGACAGAAGTGGTCATCCTATATGGGGGAAAGAAACTGAAGCAGGTCTCACTTAAATGCGGAAATACGCAAATACAATCCAAGATAGCCATAAAGTACCTCAAAGTATGGATAAACCACAACATGACGATGAAAGAACACGTTAGGCAAACAGCAATAAAATCTGAAAAATCAGTCTCAGCACTCACAAGACTCAGAATTACAGACCCGACTGCCGCCAAAAAAAGGATATTGTGCACAGTGGCCCATTTAATCATGTTATATGGCGCGCCCATATGGGGAGAAACAATGAAGCTAGCAAATCATTGGAAGCTACTCGACACATAACAAAAAACGATGCCACTACGCATAACCAGCAGATATCGCACTATATCCTCTGAAGCTATAAGGGTGATAGCGGGCGTCATGTCCATTAAATACATAGTGGAACAGCAAATGAGAACACACAAGAAAAGCAAGGAAGAGAAGGTTAGTATAAAAAACAGTAATACACAAATGGCAGACAGCATGTAGCAAGGAATCCGGCAAAGCAACCTGGAAAGCGGCTAATTAAAAACCTGGAAGGCTGGATTAGTAGGAAGCACTGCAATGTGGACTACTACACAACCCAATACCTGAGCGGACACGTATGCTACATGGCATACCTGAAAAGGACACCCGACAACACACATTTTACGAATGCTGCAGATGGAGCAGCGTAAGGGAAAGCATTCATACAAAGATTAAAATAGAGCTAACCCCGGACAACACCGTGGAAGTAATACTGAAGGGCCAACAAGAATGGGAGATAATTGAAGGATACATTCACGAGATGCTTCTGGAGAATAAGAACAAAGAAAGAAAACGCAAATAGTTATAGTGAGATCTACGGTGAGCTTGCTTGCCATGACGATCCCACCCTGAAGACAGCTCGATCCCAAGGTGGTATAAATATCGTCACAGGTGGACTTTTTTAGGGGGTAAAAAACCCTCGTTGCCCAAATACCATCTAGGGGCGTCTGAAGCGGCTCACACTGATTGAGGGGAAACCCAATAAGTTGATAGTGAGTCCTGCAAATTTTTGAACCACTTACGAAAAAAAAAAAAGATAAGGCTTTAGTTTAGTTTTCTGCACTTAAAGTAGTTTTAACTGAGCAGCGTATAATTGTTAATTCAATTCATTCGTATTCAATCCGAAAAGCAAACCATATTGTAGTAGACTTTATAGTTCAATAAATCACAATATGGACAAAATTACCACGCAATAATTTTTTTTAAGCTCTACCTGTTTTTATTTGTAGTTTACTTATCAAGAATTTAAAAAAATGTAACAATTTGTTGCTAGCCAATGCTTTTTATTCAACTAATTTGTTTTTTAATTTTAAAATTAATATGTTTAATTGTAATATCTAATTGTATTGTATTTAATTTTGACGTGTGTAAACGCAATTACCTGTGTAATAACATTAATAAACATCTTATCTTATCTTATTTTATTGATTTTTATAGTAAGATCATGTTTCCTATTTTGATAAACTCTGCAAATGCACTTTTGCAACATTTATCTAGTTGCAAATCAAATCATTTATATCTAATCTTGTTGAAATTAATATTTCTATTGTAAATATGATAAAAAATTATTACTAAAATAACACCAATAAATATTACAAAACGTCGTAGCAGAACCTTCTAGGATTAAATATTTAATATCAATTTTATTTCAGATAATATGAACAGAAGCGTTCTCAAAACCTATCGCTCATTCTGCCACTATCTCGCAATATATTTCAACATCATTCATAATGAACCATTATAATAACTAACAACCACCGACAACCTAAACGATTCATACTTATTTAAATATTTATTCTTGCAGAAATGATTGATTTAATAGGATACTCCATTTATAATGGTTTATATTAGCAAACAAATCACGTTTCCGTCGTACAAATCTATAATTGCAAAAATTGTTAAACAAAAATCGTATTCAAACGCATTTCCATATCGCATTCAATCCCAATTTAAACGTACAATAAAATAAACATAAATAATAATTCCGAGTCAATCTTATGTAAATTTACAACATCCATATTTCAACAAGATCCATTCACATTTGACTTTATTACTGTTTATCGGTATAAACGTCCTTATTTTTTTCTCCATAATATGAAATCCGATATCACAAATATGTCCGTGTAAATATTTATATTTATTATTGAATCTGGAGAGTATATTTATTTATTTTTTCTTTTGTGGCGAAAGCAACGTGATGAATCGCTGGAAATGGATGTAGAGGAAATGCGCTAATACGTGAGAGAGTGAAATTGCAAACGACAGTTCGTCTGATTAAGGGGCTTTCACAGGCCACAATCGGATGAGTACAGCTTTCAATGATTTAATCGGCGATGTAAAGTCGGCGGGTGTTTTTAATACGTTGAAGAATATTCGAGTATACTTAACTTAAAATCTCAATGGATTAAAAAAGTCTGGTTATTTTCCATTCAGTTCGTTTTTATTAGGGTACTTTCAACTTAAGTGCACTTAGATTTTAATTTAATTATGATATATTAATAGAACTCGTGACTTGAGAATATTATTAGTTTCATCATATTTTGCGTTGTTGTGTTTTTTGAGAAAAAAGGGCTTATTTTTAATTTGTTATCTAAATAAGTAGATTGATTTATTTTAGTATTTATTTAGTTATAAAATAATTATTTTGTTAACAAAAGTGCAATTAGTTAGATACATTTGGAGTATAATAATTTTTTTTAGAGAAAATTAGTTTTGTTATTATAATATTCCTAATAAAAGCTGCAACAAAAACTCCAATTTTATTTATCAACTATTTTTAAATTGTTTAACAAAATGTTTTACTACATTATCTGCAACTTGTGCAATATTATCATTTCCTTATTAAAGCATAAAATACAAGGTTGAAACTATTTTCGTAAAATTTTATTTACAGTTGATTTGTGAGGTTGGCATTAATATTTACAACAGAGCACATAAAAGTTGTATGTGTGTCCTGTGATTTATAGTTATACCAGATTGAACGTATATATTTTACTTGTACATACTATAAATAGTAAATAGTAAATATTGGGACAACTAAAAGCCATCCTATTAAACGCAGAAAATGATCGAATATTGTTTGCTCCTTGAAAAGTAAAGTTTCCAGAGTTCATGATGTTAAATAGTGCTCCGAGTGAAATTGACAAAGTTTTGTTATCTATGTATTTATACCATGAAACAAGCTAATAGTATATACATACTAGCATATTGATCTTATAATTTTACATAATGTAATTTTGTGTACTGAATATTAATATTGTAAAGCATAACATAATTCATTTAATATATAAACACATATAAAAAAATAGCTTAAAATTTATTAATGAAATTGATTTATAAACACTTTATTTTTGGGCTACAAAAAATGTTTAAAGTTATTTTCAAAAATAGTTTTATTAGCTCATTAACTCATTCCAGGTAAAACAAATTTAAACATTATAAAATCTAAAATGTTACAACAATTTCTGAAATGCAGTAATCCGGTTTTCCAGCGTGCTGTGACACTGGGAAATTTGCTGATTGGTGGTCGAGTTTTTCATAAGTCAAGAACTCTCCGTTGCAAACAAGAGTTGCGTTGTTAAAGAGCGTAGACAAAACTAAATCCGTCTAAGTGGCCGTTCAAAAATGCAAGTTTGTTTGCTTTTTTAGGCAGAAACCCATCTTCGTATTACCGGGATAGACTCTAGTCTTTTCTTGTATCTTTGAACGATTCATTAGGTGTTTGACGCTAAATTTCTGCAGAAGCAAAGATCATTGAATTAATTTCTCCTTAGCGTCAATGGAGATAATTAGCTAGACTAGGGTTCTGTTAGTACTTAGCGTAAAGAATTTATTTTTAAATAGATTTTGAACTTTTTATCACCCACACAAACACTATACATTTCAATTTAGTCAAATTTTTTGGAGTTTAAAGTAGATAGCATTGGCGTAGGATACAACATGTTTTGGTAGTTTTTTTTTTTTGGAAAAAAACTGCTTTAAATCACACGTTTTTGGTTATAGCTCTTTGCAGTTCTATGAAAGAGGTAGCTATAATTTGAGAATGAGTTTTTGTAGGCAGGTGCAAATACCCATAAAACGCCAAAGCTTTTTGTTGCTCCGTTTTCTAGGTGGTTTCAAATTGTGACTAGACATCTTGCATTTTAGTCTACAGTAACGTGATAGTTTCTTCCGTCTGGTGCTGCAAAGGCGTTTTTCTATCAATATTTGTCAATAGTTAATGGTAAAGTTAAGTTTGTAGAAGACTTGAACACTTCTGAAATCCATTAGGGTCTTCTAAGTTTTTGGGAGCGGAGTTGATTCAGTTTTTTTTAACTAAAACAGAAGTGTAGCTTGCAGTTATTTGTTGTTGTTTGGTTGAATTGGGAGATTTGAGTTTTTGGTTTAACCTTTTACTTGTTTTTTGGATATGCAAAGTTTACAAGAGTGCTTGTCTTAGTTGGTGGTTGTAGACTAAGCCAGAAAGGTTTGCAGATAGCTTATTTGGCTTCCACTTTGATGACAGCTTATATAGCTATCAATTGCACAATATTTGTTTGTTGTTGTTGGGTTAAATTGGAGAATTTGCGTTTTGCAGTTTGATTATCTACATATTTTTTAGCTATGCAGAGTTTGCAAAAATAATTCTACGTTGATAAAGGTTTTTATCAAATTTTTAACATGTTAGAAAATAATGATGTCCAACGACTTTTAGATTTGATGCCATCAAAGTTGCAAAAGTGTTAGACCTAACCTAACCTTTTTCTTTGTAAAGAAAACGCTACTACTCCCCGGGCGCTTGGTTCAACGTGCTTGGGAGTGTAGGACTTCCACTTTAAATCCTCAAATCTTCTCAATGGATAGGCGGAATACCCCAATAAGGGTTTGAATCACTTATCCATCTGGTCTCATTTCATTTAATTTGCTTGTTGTTGTTCGGTTTTCTGCCTGGCCAGTTTTTCTTGTTCTAACTTAACCTATCCTAACCTAATCTTCTCGGAGTGATGCTGATTTATTTGTTAATATAGAGAGGGCCTGGCGTTGTAAGTAAAGCACGATTGGTTTCTTTGGTTTATGTATAAAAGTAGTTAGTTGGCTTAACATTCTGACAAGTTCTATTTGGTTTGAGTACTGTTTTAAATTTTTTTTTGCTTAAAGTTTACATAGGTTAGGGAGAGTTCTTTTCTGCATTGACTATCAAACATTTGGCAGTTTTTTTTTAAGTTATGCTGACTAAGCATTTGTGATGCCGTTTCTAAAATTTTTAAATTTTTAAAATATTGCATTAAAGATTGTTTTGAAGTTTTTTTAAGGTTTTCCGCCAAAGGATAATTGTTCTGGCATGTACCGTTAATTTTTCTTATGGGTGGTGAAGGCTTGCAATAAACTTGCAACCTTTACCAAGACATCTGTTTGTGCTTTTATAAATGTACTTACGCGTGTATTTATTTTTCTAATATTTTTGTTTTTCTTTTGTGCGCCTTTGTTTATTTTTTCTTTTTGTCTATTTTATTTTCTTTTTTTTTTTCTTCTTTTTGTTTGTTGTTTGGTTAACATTGTAAATTTGTTTTTGTCTGTGTCTTCTTTTCTTTAGCGGTAGTAGGATGAAATTGTAAAAACACAATTGGGTTTGTTTGTTTCTCATTCGGGGTTATTTGTTACCGTCTTTTAGAATGCAATTTTTGTAAAAAAAATGACTTTGCAGAATAGCATTTTTTGCATTTTGTGTGTTTTGTTTTGCCCGGTGTAATTAATAGGCATCAGACTTTGGGCAACTTTTTGGAAAAATACTCCAGATGTGGAAAAGTACTCTAGATGTAGAGAAATACTCTAGATGTAGCTGTAACACCGGTAGGCGATTTATATTTTTGAAACAGTGTATCCAAAACATTAAATTTTTTAAAGATTCTTTTCAAACTAAATTTCTAAAACGCGTAACTAGCAAGATTAGCAAATTATGTTCATAATATTATTGTTGAAAAAATTTAAACTTAAAAACTATGTATAAACTGCCTAGAAAAGGGCCATTCATTAAGTCAATGTTGGTAAAAAGATGTAATATTTGCAACGAGAGGCATAATAGCATTTTTACAATGATGTCACTGCCACTATGCCAACTGTAAGTACGTACGTTATTCTTGCAACATTACATCAATGACAGAAATTGCAAACCGCATAGGTGCATTACATTATTAAATATTGGATCTCAATTCAATTTTATGACAAAATCACAATTAATATTCCAGTCAACGGAACCGGCAACTTAATGACACATTAGGCAAAAACAACTATCACAACCAGAGAGAAGCTATACTCTAAAGGGTTACAGTTTTTGATAATACAAACTACTACCACGGATCAAGCAGCAGTAGAAATAAACACATATACATTCATCATATCATTAGCAGACTCAAATTTTGACATGTTATGAAAGTTCTGATTTTTGGAAATTACTTTTTATCGATCAGCTATTTTTAACAAAGAACATTTGAGGTCCAATACTACAAAAGACAAAACTGGGATCAATTATGTTGTAGTATTTGTTTCTGATTATTGCACAGTTTAAAATAATTGAGGTTAGGGTATATTAATAAAAAAAATTATACTTTATTGTGCTGATTTTACTTTTTTATATATTAAGACCGGTTTCGGCGGTTAGGCCATCATCAGTTTTTTCTTTTCACAGGTGTTGTTGTGTGTTGCGGGTGGTGTGAATTTGTTGTGGTTACTGTTACTGACACAATAACTAATTAATGTAACAGTAACCACAACAAATTCACACCACCCGCAACACACAACAACACCTGTGAAAAGAAAAAACTGATAATGGCCTAACCGCCAAAACCGGTCTTAATATATAAAAAGTAAAATCAGCACAATAAAGTATAAATTTTTTTATTAAAATATCCTAACCTCAAATTATGTTGTGTTTGATGATTAAGCCAAAACTTTACCAAATTTATTATTAAATGCTGTCTTCTACGTTGGACAAAAGCGCAAACGAAATTACCTTTTATTTCTACAATACGGTTGAAAATTCAAATAGCCTAAGAAAAAATTTAATAAAAGTTTATTTTACCAAAATCCACATAGGACCTATATGAAACATCAGTTAAGAATACAAATCATCACTTAAAATAAGTGACTGGCACTAATACCTTTAGTTACAAACAAAAAATTTAAGGCATTACTAATTCAAATTGAAGTTTGTTTTAAATTAAGGTCAGTTTCTCTATTTTACGGTTCTGTATCTCAATAATCTTTAGTGTATAATCAATGTATGGAGTAAGGGAGTGACGGCAATATAAACCAGTTAGACCTAAATGTCAGCTTCTTTTGCACGTTGTTGCTCACTGCTAGATAACTAACGTGGCTTTGGCGACCAAATCATGACTGTATAGTAAAAATTACGCAAATATATTTCTATCACGACAGCGTCTGACTCAGAGTGAGCGACCGCATCCAGATTGGGCAGTTGAAACAACTCTAGAAACAGGATTCTTCAACACATTTGGCAAACGCGGCGTGTTATAAACTCTCAAATTAAATAAATTTTAAAAACAAAAATTCATTAGGTGGTTAGAGATAGAATTCCGAAACCTTATACTAAAAAATGTATTACAGAGTGTGAAGGAAGCAAAAAATTGATAAAAAACAAATAAAAACTAAACACAGAAAGATAACAAAACTATTTATTGAAACGTACAATTAAAAACAAGCAGAGTTGTTTTTTTATCAACAAAAGTGTAAAACATAAAACAACTGTTTTCTAAAATGTAAGCAATTTTAGAAAATTATATATTTAACTTAATCTAACCTAACCTAACTTACTCTAATCTTTTTTTTATGAGAAAAACGTTGCTGTATCTCGGGCGCTTGGTTAAACGTGCCCGAAAGTGTGGGACTTTCACTCACTAACAATCTCAATTATTCTAAACGGGTAGGCGGGATACTATAATAAAAAATTTCAACACCTAGCTATCTGGTTTCTTTTAGTTATGTCCTTTAGAAATAAGTGTATTTAGGTCCAGTTGTATTTGCTTTCAAGGAGGTTCATTAGGCTGTCGATCTTTATTGCTTTGTTCACAGCTACTTCTGTTTTGTGTTTTTTGGCGTGCCATCGTATGCAATAGAAGATGATGTGATCCGGGAAGTCAGTCTTACTACAGAATCGAAACCTTGTGGAACTTATTGCGTCAGGTTTTGCTCTTCCTCAGCGGAAATCAGAATTGTTTATTTCCCCAAGTAACTAAAGGGTCCGCCAATAAGCGCGCTCGATCTTTAAAATAAAATAAAGCAAGTTGTGTGAGAGGTATAAATGAAATTAATTTTTTGTTTGAAAGAGTATTTGAAGGCATTATGTATAGAAAATAATATCGTTCAAATGGCCACCTCGGCTTCGCTTGGTGGCGCGCATACGAGAAGTCCAATTTTGAATGACTCTGGCGCACAAATCGGGCTGTATTTTATCGATGGCGTGGCGTATGTTGACTTTGAGGTCATCAGTGTTTTGTGGTTGGTTTGCGTAGCCTGCGATTTTAGAAAACCCCACAAGAAATAGTCTAGTGGGGTTAAATCGCACAATCTTGGTAGCCAGTTGATGTCGCCTCCGCGCGAGATAACCATTTCTCCGAAGCGCTCGTGCAGAAGATCCATTGTGGCGCGCGCTGTGTGGCTCGTAGCGCCGTCCTGCTGAAACCACATATCCTCAACATCCATATTGTCGATTTCATGCCAGAAAAAGTTTGTTATTATGGATCTGTATCGTTCGCCGATTACCGTGATGGCTACACCATCGTCGTTCTCAAAAATATACGGCCCGATGATGCCTCCGGCCCAAAATCCACACCAAACAGTTACCTTTGCTGGGTGCATTGCGACCTGGTGGACCTCCTGTGGATTGTTCTCGGCCCAATAACGGCAATTCTGCTTGTTGACATTCCCATTTATCCAAAAATGTGCCTCATCGCTGAAGATGATTTTGCGACCAAACTCGGGGTCGACTTCCAACGACAAACAAAGATTACATTGTGCACGAGCGTGATGATTTGACAGCAAATGGTCCCGAGGCTTTTTTGACTTGAATTTTTTTAGTTGTCAGCAAAGTTACTTGCTTGATAACGTCCGGGAAAAGTTCCTTAATAATTTCTCCTGCTGTCTTGAAGTTTGGCTTTATTGCCTGTCTTTTCACCAGTATCAGGTAGCCTTTTCCAAAAAAATTGCTCTTGAGGTCATTAATTAGGTTTCTTTTATTTTATATCTTGCTCCTGTGGTATTTATTCTTTCCTAGCTGCATTATGCTGCGCTTTAATATCCTCCCTTCTTTTGCAGGTTTTTTTTTGTGCGTTGATGGCGTTACTTCACCAGTATTTTTTACATATTTTTGACAAAACAGTTTACAAAACATACATAAAAACTGAATTTACAATTACAAAATACATTAACGAGTAGCTACGGCCCCACCCCCTTCCCGCTTCATTCACACCACACCATGGAGCTAACTCCTTCTCTTCTTTCTCTTTCATACGTAGCATGGACCCTATCATGGTAGCCACAATGTCCCAATTGTACTCTGAAGACAGCATTACTACCACCATGTTATCAGGGTTCAAGCTCTCTCCCATCAGTTTCACTCTTGCTCTTTTACGCGTACTGTATCCCTTTGCCCACAGTACAGACATTCATCACTTTCAATCAATTTTATCCAATGCAGGTACGCCCGGAAACAACCATGTCCCGTTAGTACCTGCGTGAGATAGTAGTTTATCTCACCATGGCCCCGACCCACCCAACGCCTCGCGTCTGCGATGAGTCGTCTGGACTATGCTGGTTTGCTACCACCTCCACTTGACACGCATTCCTCCCAACTCTTCTGCCATTCCCCCCACATCCATTTTTCCGCTTCACACTTAGTAAGGCGACCCTCCCAGACCGCCGTCTTCACTTACACTACAAGATCTAACAGCTTCGTGCCTGCCACAACCAGAAGGCCCGCCGTCGGCGCTGTCCTCTATGCGTTGCAAACTCTCTGGCAACACCTCCTCTGAGTCCGCAGAACTATTTCCCTGTGCCTTTTGTTGTTGCACACGGCATCCCCCTATATTTCATCCCCATAAAGCACTATGGAGGAGACTACCGAGCACATCAGGCGCCTGATGGAAGATTTTGATCTCGCCAGGTTCGGCATTAGCCCTGCAAAGGACCGAGCCGCCTTCTCCGCTTTCTCACACACTTCTCTTACATGCACACCCCACTCTAAGTTTGTGCTTAACGTAACCCCCAAGTATTTTACGCTCTTTTTAGACCTAACGGTAATCCCCGAGACGGTCATTTCCACTTGCGGTACTCTTCTTGGGCAGGAAAGCACCACAAGTTCTGTCTTTTCTGAGGCCAGTTCTAACCTTAGGCTCGGCATTAGCCCTTCAGCACTTCTGCCAATACCTTTGGTGGCGTTCTCCCTACTTTCCCCATTACAATTTTGTACTCCCTTCCCTATATATCCCTGTCTACCTCCTCCACCAAAAGGTTTCACTTACTCCTCTTGGCGGATTTGATTAGACCTCTCAGCTTTTTTCTTAACCCCTTGTACTCTAGTGCCGCTTCTACGTTTTAGCTCCTCATGGCATTGCCCCTGGTGACCGCTCTCCGAGCTCGGTTGCACCGCGCCCGCGTCTCTGTAATTTTGTCAATCAACCAGTACCTTGCGCGCCTGCTTTGTAGACGCCCTTTCCTGGTGAGATGTACGTCACAGAGACTGCTATGTCTTTGCACAGTGCTACGGGATTGTCTTCCGCCTCTATTGCCATATCTTTAAAATCCCTTACTAAGTTTTAACCCTGCCCTTAAAACCACCCACCCTTTTTTGTTGACCGCTGGCGCTGCCGCAATCGTCACTGAGAATTTCTCCCTCCTCTACTTGCCACTCCGTCACCAGTCCCACCACTCTTGCACCACATAGAGTTACGTCTATGTAGGACTGCCCACCCAGCCTCCAGAACGTGGGTATTACCCCGTCATTCATTGTGGAGAGATCCTTGTAGGCAGCCCACTCCGCAAAACCTAACCTAACCTAACCTAAAAACAACTATCCAAACAAAAAAAAGTGCAAAAAAAAAGGACGCACAGATCCATGTATCGTTTAATGCTGAGTCAAAATTAGAAATGAAATAATACCCACAAAAATAGGCGTAACAGATGTGGCAAATTTCAAGTGGAACTAGGTTATCAAGAAAATTGTACGTTTTTCTCTACACGCGTAATAGTGACAACTGAAATTTGATCTTTTGTGTGAAGGAACATCACCGGTGGTTTAATCCAATCAGACTTTAGTTGAAACTATTGTTCTGCAATCAGTGAATTAAATGCTCAACCCATTCACTTAACTGTTTGTTGTCAAAAGGTTTATTCTGCACACTTCTTATTTAATATAAATTTTATTAAATTTATTCTTCACTTCTATTGATAGTAATATAATATTTAAATAAATTAAGCCAGACAATACTGAAACATATCATGATCATATTTATTTCAAAAATAACAAAGTAAAATGTAAAATTGTCACATATATTAATGAACCTTATTCTTCACCAGCATTATCAGACAGCTTGTCTCATATTATCTGTATTAAACATAAATTGTTAGTGTGTTTAATACAAATTGTTTATTTTTCTTATGTCGTCTGTATACATAATTAATTTACAATCATTGTAAATTATCACTTGTTTCAATTTATATCTTAACAAAACAATTATCACATAATATATAAATGATCCATATACATCTATCTCTATACAAACGTTGGGAAAGCTTTACCTTTTAAAATATATAATCCGAGTATATGCAAAAATAAAGGAAATATTTTGGTTAGCATTTTAATTAAACATTGATACACAACATTTAAATCTTATAAATATTAAAATTAAAAAAACTTATTCCAAAATTGTAATTTTAATTATTATGCACAACACGTTCCCACTTATTACTTTTTATGTACGCATATTTTTTCTATATTTCCCAGTGTACCCATAAATAAGAATTTACTTAATACAAGCGTTATCCTGTAATATCTTGTTTCCCTAACTAATTAACCAAAGCTTTAATATATTGCATTTTTTGTGCAATAGTTTTATTAACTAGAATATGGTTTATGAAATTTTAATTTGCACTAATCTTAATAGCAGTAATAATTTATTTAAACGTTCATGTGTGTAAATATTAAATTCTTGATAGCTGAATTTTTTTATTAATTCAGACTAACAACAAAAATAAATGCCAAAAGGCAAATTTTCTTGTAATAACTAATTTTTTATATCATTCAAAATTAGGGCAAAAAGATCAATTAATTAAACTGGAATGAAATTCCCCTAAAATAAATCAATAATGTAAGCAAAAAGTTTATTAACTGGGGACAAGTTATCTAAACAAAATTTACCCCTAATGTTTATTTATTGTCAGCACGCAATCAACAAAAAAATAGTAATGGGAAATTTCAACATTCATTATCCGCATTGTTGAAACTTATTTTTAATACTTTTAACAAAACTAATTAATTCTTTGCTAAAGTGGTGTAAAAGACAATTAGTAAATGTAGCCATCATAATACTAATTTTGTGCTATTGTGCGGAAACTGCATACTCATGTTGAGATTCATGAAATGTGAACCAGAAGCGCAGTCGGAATTGCAAGGTGATATGGAAAATCAATCACATGAATGCATTTTCTCAATTGTTAATTAATTAACCGTGCACTAAATTACATATCAAATACATTTCTAAATCAGACAAAAATATGAATTAACATATTTTTGATTGCTTAATTAAATTAATTGTTGTCATCACACCACAATATAATCTAGATGAAACGACATAGTTAATGTAATTAATATTAGTGCCAAGAGTTGCAAACCCTTTGGTGGTTGGAATAATTACAGAGTAGATATGGTGGCAGCAAACACAAAATTTGATCGGATTTGCGTCAGACAATATACATTTGTGACATTGTCCGCGGTATTGCCAAGGATATGAAATGTTTAATTTGCGGTGCCTATATTACATCTTGATATAGTTACAAGGTTTGACCTTTTGAGTGCAGTTAAATCAATAGAAAATGTTAGGACATTATTTAAGGTCGATTGAATTAAAATAGTATTTATAACAAAGCAATTAAATATTTATTTCATTGGATTTAATACGGTAACTAGTGCAGAAAGCTCTTGCTCTATAGGTTGCTTTATTGTATTGTGATTTATATGATACAATGAGAATTGATTGATTTTGCGTGTCTGTGAGTGTAAAAATATTGTAGCATAACAAGTGAAATAGATTTACTTAATTTAACAATAAAATTGTATCTGTAGATAATTGCTAATATTGATGGAGTTTGTTTTTTAATATTTTAATTTTTTTTTTAATAATTGTTAATAAAAGAATAAAATTGCAAATATGTTTACAAATTTATTAAAAAAATCATAGAATTAATTATGATTAATTTATTATTATTGTAAACACTTTTTAGATTTTTTAAAACATTTTAAAATAAATGAATCAGTAGAGTAATAAGGAAAAAAATAATATACTTCTACCAATCTTAAACTTGCGGAAAATTTATAATAAGTAATTTTTATCAATGTGAAGTTCTTGTGCAAGAAGTGTAATAATGTAATACCAGTTATGTGTCACATCAGAATATATGTATTGAAAGATTAAATGTCAAAAGATGCATGCAAGTCAGCTAACACTTTTTTTACAAAATAAAAATTTGTACATTTATAAATTATTAACTAATGTTCTTGTAGAAAATTTATAAAAAGGTCAGTTTAAAAATATTATTGTACCCTAAGTCATCTTTTTATGTTTATTATTTAAAAAAAAGTAATAATTTGAAAGCAACTGCATTAATTTCAACTGATGATAAAGTTTTTAGAAGTTAATGGAAGAAAATGCGGCAAGAGATATTTATAATTCAGAGGTAAGCAATGTTGAAAAAGTATACGTTCACTTTTAATAAATTAAATATCTGTCATACTAACTTAATTCAGAACAATGTTGAATAATTTTCCGATTGAATTATAAAGAGGTAATAGCAGTATCATAAAGAAAAGAAAAGCTTTTTTTGTCGACGATAGTATCCTTGCCGTGGTTATATGAGCCTTTGGAGTTCTAATAAACCCTTAGAGCGTAAACGGAAGATTTGGTTGTTGCAAACAGGAGCAAGGTTTAATACTAAAACAATCACCCCGCGGCGTAGTAGTTGCGTTGCAAATTTGTGGAAGGACCACCTGCGTGTTTGTGCCAAGCGCAGAAACCCGTAAAGTTTTTTTTATACGGATTAAGACCTTGATCTAGTATAATGACGAGGTACGCAACGAACTGAATAGTTAATGGTTTTTGTATGTAGTATCTGTTTGTGTACAACTCACTTAGGAAAACTATGCTTTTCTGGTAACTCTGCTAAACAATATTTGACTTCCCCACTATTGCAAGCTCCATAGAGGCTGGAAGTCTAGAAAAGTGAAAATAATTCTCTTGGAGAATAATATTTTAAAAAACAGTGTTTGTCTTCAAACATCTCAAAAAAAAGTTGTTTTAAAAAGCGGTGCCAAAATCATAAAACAAAAGAAAAGAAAAAGCAAGAATGACACTTTTTGTGCTGGGATTACAACCTCAGCCAATTTTTGATTTCCAAAACCTCCGGATATTATTAAAACGGCAGAACAAAAGTTTGAAGTAAAGAGCTGGAAAGTTTTCTATTCCAACAAGAAGGAAAACCTAAAGTTGGCTTTTTGTCTTAAGTATAAGGGAAGAAGACGTCAAAATAATAAGTGAAAAGACAGCCAGGTGAACTACATGTTAATCAAATTACCTATTATAGAAAGCACCAAAGAGAGACAACAGGAAAGTTTGGAGGTGAAAAACTTAAAATTACCCGGATAAAGCCGTGAAGTGGAGGCACCCGGTTGAAACTAAAACAAAAACCTATCCGGACAAAACCCTTTAAGAAAGATTTAAGTTGCATTGATGTAGTTTAATGCAACTTGCATCTCTGTCAAGCAATTGTGGCACTACTATGCCGCAAACTAAAAGTGATGCAAAATACATTAGCCATAGTTTCTGCAAACTTTACAAACTCAAAGAGTTATGTAAATAGTAACCCAAAATTCTATAAAGCCTTTACATTGGCAGAACGGACCATTATAGATGCAGAAGCATGCATCATTAGTGGGGCTTCTCAGAGTGTCCGAGCTGCAACTGCGGCAATGGTACAATAGAAATTCGGAAGACATAACAACCCTTACCCCAAATGCAATTCAATGGCTAACAACCTAAAAGTAGATTTATAATCTAAAATGTATTTAAAAAGTCGTTCCAACACAATAAGTAACGTCAAGGCTGATGGTTTGGCGCGCAAAAGATTAACCTTTAATATGTAAAGACCAACATTTTTGACCGCAGTACCACTAAAAAATCTAAACATCATACTAAAAGCAAATACAAATAATGTATGTAAAGCATAATGTTATAACAAACTTGTCTACAGGCAAAGAAGGCAATGATTGCTAACTTCTACTTAAGACTGTCCAGAAAGAACTTGCAAACCATAACATGACTTTGACTAAGAACACACATGCATACTAAAAGCATTGTAAACAGCCCAATATGCAGAAGATGTAATATGACTAAGTACCAGCCCGGCGTTCTCCTACAAATTTGAAAATTGCTACCTTGACATGGCCAGTATAAAGGAACTCCTTAAAGCAATTTTCTAGCATACATAAACCACATAGATTGGCTGTGTGTTGATATGAAGAAGTAAGGTTTAAAACTGGTACTGGTACAAAGTGCCCAATGAAGCTTAAATGCAGTAAAAATAGTTTTTAGTTATCACTTAAATTAAGAATTTAAAATACAAACAGCACATTAAGAGTTCAAGTTGCCGACAATAAAACTTTAAAAATTTTGCGGTAAAAAGTTACCATTTTAAAATCAATTTTAAAAGATCCATAAAGATATTGTACCAAAAGACAAATTTCAATATTTGCTGATAGCAATTGCAGTAAAAATTTGTGTTGAAAAATTATAAAAAAATTGTTTATTTAGGGCAAAAAATTACCTGAAGATTATTAAATTTGCAATTTAGTTTTGAGCAAAAAAATCTTTGGTACAAGTATATTTAGACTTGCAAATTTGTTGTCTTCGCAGTTTTTGTTTTGAGACTTAAGAATCTGTTATGCCGTCCTTTCCTGTCTTACATAAATCTATCCTAATGGTACACTCAACATCAGCCAACACCAGTCTCAGCTTCAGCAGTCCAGAGACTACACTTTGTTTTTTAGTCCTGAAGTGGAACGCTCTGACGGCATCAAATGTTGTTTGCATTTTTTGAACGTTTGGAGGATATAATGCGGACATACATACACCATTTCGGAAGACCGGCTGATAGTGGCGCTACTAGAATTGCTAAGAGGTAATGTTTTGCTGTGGTATCTCAACAACTATGCAAATTGAAAGACTGGCCTTGCAATTTTAGAAAACAACATACGCAACTTTAAACACAAAAACATCAAAGAATTTAAATGTTTAATCCGTCGACATTGGAGGTTTTTTAGACACCAAACCCTTTGCAAAATTTACGATAATCTGCAACTTGGGTACCGCTCTTACATCAGACCGCATAATTTTTTGACAGTGTCGGCGTTAATTAAGATAGCGCTGACGTACAAAGAGTTGCAGCAAAAGATTGCTAAAAACAGAATATTATTCTTAACGCTCGCTTGTAGCAAGTTTGAAACCTGCTGCTGGAGGTGCGGAATTGAAGGGCACAACTAATTCACGTGTTGCAACTACCCAGTCAAATTTTGTTCTTTTTGTGGATTAATGGGAATATGGACTAAGACAAGTCAGTGCCAAAAGCAATTGGTAGACTTGAACCTGAAACCTGGGGTAGATCAGTCAGAAACCTCTACTCTCAGCCAGTTTACCAATGATGGGCGCATTACGACCTACTTTCGCGTCTTTAACCGTAAGTATTGCGCACTTTTTGACACGGGTTCACTGCAATTCTATGTGAACTCAAAACTTAGTGGCTTGAAAATCAGGAAATTAATCTTTAAGCCATTAATAAAACAATCTTTATATCCGCCGGCCAAACTACCAAAATTACCAAGATTTACACGATATTATTACCATGCCAGAAAACTGCCCCCAACAAATTCAGGTACGTCAGCTTCCCGGCATGATGCTGTTTTTTTTTTTGTTGGAGATTGACATTCTTACCCGCTGGAGTGCGGTCTTAATCTTTGGCAATTAATTAGTAAAATTACAGAACGGGTTTGCACCCGCCGTCGTACATATTGTAATAACATATTATTACTACAACTTAAAACTCCCGCGCTACTTCATATTCTACCGGATGAGCTGCGCGCGATCTTCCCCCACTGCAACAAATGAAGCCGGCGCGTGACGTTCCCCTACTCCAAACGGACGAAGCGCGCACAAGGTTTCCCACTTCATCTCCCACTCCAGTGACGTAGGATAGAGAGCAGGGATTGGCGGAAGGTGACAACAGCAGACCCCACCGCCCAGAACTGGGTATAAAACTGCGAACCCAACACAAGAGCGGCAGTCTTTCCTCAGAGTCAGACCAGCTTCAATAGAAGTATAAATACGGTGAGCCGAGCAGCGCGAACCACCACCTTACCCATACTCTACTGTCAAACATTACTTGCCTAGATAGCACATACGTGTTTCCTGGTAATGTTTGAAAAATCTGTTTAATGTTAAACGCTTAGATGGCTCATTCGAGTCTCCCTTTAACATTTAACCTCTACTATCCTCTCATCACTAAGCATTGCTTGCCTAGATAGCACATACGTGTTTCCTGGCAATGTTTATTGATTTATTCAATGTTGGATGCTTAGATGGCTCATCCGAGTCTCCTTCTAACATTGGATCGTACTCCCGCTTTCTAACCTCCACTTTGTTCGAAAGTAAACATTTTTAATATTATTAATTTAGTTATTAGTTAGGTTAGTTTAGTTTTTTGAATAAACATATTATTATTGCAATCATGTTGCATTATTTGTCATCACCTCACCCTTCCCCCTTTATAGGAAGTTAAAGTGGTCACAATATGATTATACCCGCTCTAGAATTAACATGTTTTGCTAAAAATACTCCCTCCACAACGCACTTGGGGTTCCACCAAGTTTGCCTGTTCGTAGAGACCCCGATTAAGCAGCATCATTGTCCACAAAATCTCCAGGTTCAGACTATTGTCAACAAAGAAGTCGACAAAATGCTGCCCGAAGAGGTTATTGAATCGTCCCAGAATTGGTAAAGCTTGCCGATTGTGGTCGTACAAAAAAAAAGATGAACAGACAAGATTCTGTATTGATTTTAGAAAAGTAAATACATTTTGATAAAGGATGCGTATCCGCTGCCATTTATTAATGAGATCTTAGAGAAGCTGTGCATCTTCCAGTACTTTTCTACACTCGATTTGAAAAACGGATATTGGCAGAGCCCGCTAAAACCGGATAATAAACCCGTTATAAAATAAAGCTTTTTCTTTTTCGTTAGCTACATTTGCTTAAAAGCCCTTTCAGAAGGATAGCGCGCTGAGCCATTCTGCTCTAACAATACGACATCGATGTTGAATACCGCAAATGCTTTTTGAAACAAATCGCAATCTGCAGAAATACCTTCTTTTGTAGTAGACGTTGCTGGACCCTTAGCTGACGTAGTATCCACTTTTGAAACTAGGTTGTCTACTATAACTACCACGCTTTCAAACTTCTCCAAACAAAGGTACTAAAAGAAAACAATCTTACCGCCGGTCATCGGGGCGTCGCAAAAACTATCAGTCGGATAACCAGGAGCTATTATTGGCCTGGCATGTATCGGGACATTAAAAAGTTTGTCTGATCATGCCCCACTTTCCAATGCTTTAAACCTTTCTAGCGGATGAAGCCAGGAAAAATCACCAGTTCTCAAGTCACTAAACCTTGAGTAACACATTTTATAGGTAATGCAAGACTGGTTTACCAAATGGGTGAAATATCATCCTTTGCAAACCGCCACCGGGATGAATGTCCATCAAACCTTGCAAAAGAAAATGTTCTACCGGTTTTGGTGACCGCGTCGCATCATCATGACAATAAAAGGCAGTTCAACAACTGGGAATTTAGCATTTTCTTGGAAAACTTTAGTATTTAAAGGATTGAGATACACACAGCAAGCCAACCCCGCTAAACGTGCCAATTGCACTATCTTGTGTCTAGTCCTCCTGTTTGATATTCTGCTAGTGCATGTGAGTAGAGAGAGAGTTATTTTTAATACTTTTTGTTTAATCAATTTTTTTTTTTAGAAAAAATATTACGTTTTTTCTAGTGTGTTGTTTTCTTTATGTCCACACAAGTGTGGTTCTGCCCGAGGCATCTGTTTAGCCAATTTGATTAAATCTTGTCGATTACGACTGCAACTACCAGGCAAATTGTGCGTTACTTCTCAGAAGAAAAAAGTAGTCTTCACAAAATTTATATTTCTATTAATTTTTATAAAGATTGAATTACAAAATATGCTAGTAATAAATAATACAAAAAATAAAATTGTTTTTTTGACAAAAGTCCAAAAATAACTTTTTTTGGATTTCTACGGAAATTGATGCTCAAAACTCAATATTTCTTCAATATCTTTAGCATTAATTGTAAACTTTTGACAAATACCAAAAAAATACTTTTCTTAAAGTTCAAAAAACTAAATACGACATTTTTAGATTAATTAGAAAGATGCATTAGGCCTTACAACTAGGGTACAACTCTAGTAAATGCTGTGGTGAAGCATAACGTTTAATAAACAAACAGTTTTTGATTGAATTTTGAATAAAAATACGTTTTTTTATTAACTTTTACTATAATTTTTTGTCGATGGTACAATATAAGATTTTCCGCTGATTCAGAAAAATACAATCGTTTTTTGAGTTTGGCGTCAACCAAAATGAAAGTTTGCTTATCAAAATGTTTTCTTTTAACAATAGAAAAAAACATTGTACTTAAAAATATCTCTTGCAATGTATGATTATAAAATATATTACAAACATTTTGTAGTATGGGTGGCAAACTATGATATGTTTCAGTTAATCTGAGAGTATTATATTTTATTCTTGCGGTTAAATAAAATATATAAAAAGTTGTAGTTGGTTATTGTTTCAGTTTATTTTCATAAATTGATCTACATTTAATTCAATCCGCTTTCAAAGTTTTTGCCATTTTTTGTATGTTTTTGAAAAATACGGCATAATTTTTTTTAACGTAAATAGTCAAATATGGTACTCTTCAGTTAATCAGAGAGATGCAACTATTTAACCGCCATCTTCATAAAATTAAAAAGGTCAAATTAGCTATTCTTTATCAATAAAAAAAAATGGTTTTAACGCATAAATTTTAATAAATATTTTAAAATTGGTTAAAAAAAAGTTTTTTATGTAAAATGGTAATTAAAAATAAAAATAAAAATTTGTTTATGAGATATATGAAAGATTCTATAGCTCTTGCGGCTTCACTTGTTTTGAAAAATGCTCCGCTAATGCAAAACTCTAACAAGAAAGCTGGTTTTCATTATAAATTAAAAAAAAAATAATTTTAACGCTTAATTTTTTAATAAAATATATAAAATATTGTTAAAAAGTTCAGTTTTTTACGTAAAATGGTCTCCAGATTTAAATTCCGTAAATCTACTTACAAACTTTTAACATTTTTTGTGAATGTGATTGTGAAAAAATCCGGAATTTAAGTTTGTTTTATTTTTTTTGGTAATTAGAAAGATGCTAGTTATGTGGCCGTCTCAGATAAATATTTTGATAAAGTAATTTTTTAACAATAAAAAAAATGCTTAAACTTTTAATAGTAGATACTTTCTCATTTTTAACATTCTTGTAATAAAAAAAATAAAAAAATAGAGTTTATATTACTTTGTCCGGTCATTTATAAAAATATCAACGTAATTGCAACTTAAAACCTCTTTCGGAAAAGTTCCGCTAAAGTGGAAGTCTAACATGCAAATTGTTTTCTTTTGGCATAATAAAATAAGATTTAAGTATTATTTAAATTTTCATTTTTACTGATTCTGTTTTTACAGTTCAGATTTTTTTTTTTAAGAATATTAATTTTTTTATGTCAATGTTAAAAAAAAGCATAGTTGTTAATTTATTGCAAATACAAGGTATTGCAAGTACAATAAACTTCAATAATATTTTAAAAATACGTTATACCAGTAATTTTATTTGTCTAAAACTTTTTGCTTATTTTATTCAGTTTGACAGTATTCAAAATAGGCACTATTATTTTATTTCTTTAAGATACAAGTCTCTTCACATAATGTTTGTAAAATTGAGTAATCAATATCGTTACAAAACAGTTTTCTAACAACTTAACCAGAATGCAGTTTTTAACTATAACTATGACAATGTCTTACTTAAACTAAAATTAATAAAATGTTTATTCTTGAGTGTAATTGTGTTTTCGCATCAGAAGTAGTGCAGCAAGTTTAATAAATTATACTTTTTAAATAATTTAGTTTTAGTTTATTTTAATAATAATATTAATTTTAAGATTTTTTAGTCACTTATGTTTAAGCTATATTTTTTGTTTTTTTATATTAATATTAAAAATTAACCAGTTGTAGACTAAAATTGCAGATAATTTGAAATCACACCCACATGATTATTAAACTCAGACACATACCAATAAATGTTTTTTGTTATATTCATTAAAAAAATGCGTTGGTGTATTACATAGTTTGCTTTACAATACATAAATCTGTTTATTTGTAAATTTTAAATATGATATTTTTTACAATGTAATATAAAACGTTTTGAATTGTGAAGTAATACCTATTTTATAGGCAATTTTGTGCACTTTATGGTGGCTTTTGTGATATATTACAACTATTTAGATTATACTGCAATGCATAAATAACCACTAAATTTTAGCATGTTGTGTGCAGCTCTTTAAAACCAAATTGCCAATCACTTTACACAACATTTGTTGCGATTTTTAAATTAGAGCTGACCAAATTAGGCTAAAAAGTATTTTGTTTATTCTGTAAAACTTTATTCATTTTAGTTCATATTTGTTTCACACTGTTTTTAAATTAAATTCAATTTGTTTTACTAACTAGGTTGAATATTTTATGTATTATAATTGAAAATAAACATCTGCAGTAGTTTTAAAAAGTGTGCTGTTTTAAACATTACTAAAATAAATTAAATTTAATGCTTTTTTTATTAACTCTATGAAATTCTTTTATATTTATTGTTATATTCATATTATTTCATATGTTTTTATTATTTATTAATTAATATATTATTTTACACAACTTGTTTTGTTATTTTAATAACATTTTCAAGTAAGTATATAATATATAAAAAAAAATTTAATATATAATATACTTACTTGAAAATGTTATTAAAATAACAAAACATGTTGTGTAAAATAATATATTAATTAATAAATAATAAAAACATATGAAATAATATGAATATAACAATAAAAATTAAATTTAGTTTAAACAAATATAAGCTAAAATAAATATTTTAAGTTGTAAAAAGCCAATCAAAAAATTATTTGTTTATAAAACATTGTCCTCAATTCAATACAAAAATTTAAACTAAAGCCATTATCATTATAACAACATTCATTTTTCAATTATATAATTGTTTTTTAATCACATCGTAAAATTGTTATTCATATTGACACCTACATTGAAATGGAAATTCAATTATGGTACTTAGAGATTAGTGTGCTTAAAATTGGGTTATCACGTTCGCTAACGTCGTTTAGGGAAATCCTAACAATTAGTATTACACCAACGTAATTGGGTACGAAAATAGATAGTTGCAATTTCGGTTTTATCTGTAGCTTAATATATTGCATATATGTGAAAACAAAACATTACACGTTATATTGTTTTACACAAGATATCATATAGAAGTTTAGAAATCTAACTAATAATAGTTGAGTTTTAGCATTATTTATATTATAAACATGAGCCATAAAAAATATTTATATAAAGTTTACTTACTTAAATTTAAATTATATAAAACGTTAAATTTACAAAGTTAATAATTTATTAATTTCAAATGCTCTATAAGTTTTTTTTTAAATAGCAACATTCTGTTATAAAAATGTTATTTTATATCATATACCCGGCGCATCCACCAATTTGTAAAAAAAAATTGAAATACATACTTGAATGATCTTGAGCATTCTTTTACATGGAAAAAAATGTCAATACTAAAAAATCAAATACAAATTTAATTTAATTTAAATAATTGATAGACTTAATCAACTAAATACATCTTTTGAAAATAATTGTTTTCAAGTCGTGTGTCTTTATTAAACAGATTGCTATTTTACTGAGATCTAAATTAATTATGTTAATACATCATGCAATATTAGTGTTACTAATTGAAATATAAATATTGCACATAACCCAAGGCTAGAAGTAATATTTTATGCTAACTATGCAACTCGTGCATGTAAGCAGCACGTAAACGATTTATTTTTAATTTATAGCTCATATTTTCTTAAATTAGTATAGGAAAATATGAGCTCCCTATCTAGACAACAGTAAATGATTGATTACAATGAGATGTATATATTCGAAGTGGAAACATTGTAATATATCTTACCTTATTGGTATTGAGTAGTGGAGTGGAAACCTCGACACGTATTGTTCTGGGTGGATTACTCAATAAAATAGGTTTAAAATAGGGAGAAACAGGAAAGCCTTTACTTGTTTAGGAAAAATCACTTAATTTGTGGAAGTAGTTTTAGAGTACGGTTAATATTTTACATAGCACTTGAACAATATTTACTTTAAATTTATTTTAATGATTAAACTAATTTTAATTATAAAATTATTTGTATTATTACAAACTTAAATGATGTTTTAATGACTATATTGGAATAATTGCTCATTTTAGGTAATGTAAGTATAAAGTAGGCGTATGCTATTGTAATCTTTGTTTTGCATGTCTATTTTAGACGTATGTTAAAATAATTGATTAATTTACAGTAGGTCAATTAACTAAAGTCAGGAATAATTGCGCCATAAACCTGATTTATAGAGGCATATGTTACAATATGTTGTGACTTATGCATTGCTTGATTGCACTTTATTATATCTTATGACCTCTTTTGATTAAGTTAAGTACATAGAAATAAAATTTAAGAATTGCGGTCATAAAATATGTATAATTTTTAAATAAAATAATAAAAATGTAAAATATATTAGAAAGAATTTTTATATTGTAATTGTATTTATATTATAAATTAAGGGCCGTGGTATCCTAATAAGGCACCTAACAAACTATTAGCAGAATAACTTAGCTTTTAATTTACATTAATTTGTTTTATTTATAACATCTTTGAGCAGCTAATAAATTTATTTATATTATAAATGTTTATATTAAAAATATATTTATTTTACTATTTGTAGGTTATAATAAAATACATCATGCTATGAAATAAGTCATACTGCTAATAGTTTAAGTTGGATATTAAAGCTTTAAACTTAATTAAAAAAATAATATTTTAGTGTATGTTTAATTCACATGTATTTATTTTGATTAGCATAAAACATTACTTGGTAATAAAGTGCTTGATAAAGTAAAATCAAATAATAAGTAAAAATGGCTTATACTAAATTCATAGCAAGAATAATATCTATATTGTTTGTCATCATATACAAAAAGCAGGTGTTAAGTTACAGTAAAGTAGCGCACTTTCAATCGTTAGTCTTGTTTTGACTAATTGTGTGGTTTGATTAATTTTACAGAGTACTATATGTTATAGTTACAATAATATTTAATAAAATATACATTATGTTTATTAATTGTAATATTCACTGATTTATAAAATTATTACATATGTTACTACTTTTATCATATTCAAAATTTTATATAATAATATAAAATTTGATTACTATCTAGTAACTAATTTAAAATATAAAAATACTAAATGATGCAACAACTTATAATAAATCAAATGTAAATAAATAATACAACCTAAATTTTATTTAAATTTAAATGGGTCTAAAAATGTATTACACTACACGGTGCTAAAGGTTTTATTAACTTCAGTCTTTATTTATTTTCTTGCTCAATAAACGTTTAATTTTTATGCATCAATCAATAGTTTTTAATCGATTGCAATTGCAATGCTAAGAATAAACTTTTTTTTTTACAGCAGTAGATTAATTGTTTTGTGATGCTTAAATTGTTTTGTAATGCTTAAGTTTTTTTCTCGAAAACCCAAAATTGCTTTTTGAGGTAAATTGTAAATCTTGAACAACAAAGTTAGAAGCGGCAAAAAGTAAACAGATCCAGAAAACAACAACAAATATATATTAAAATTTAAAAAAACAACGCAATACTAGTCAAACTTATTGCAATTACTTTATTTATTTTTATTTAATTTTATGCATTTTTATGGTAAAACGTTGAAAAGTTATTAAAAAATATCATGAGTTTTAACTCAATTGTAGGTGCTGCCGTTTACCAAAAAATTGAGTTGCTGACACCGTTACTTAAAGCAGGTTATACGCCACATTGTAAAAAAATTGAGCGTAAGTTTATTCTACACGTGAACAAACTTTAACAAGAAAACAAACAGCGCAAAGTGAAAAGAATATTGCAGTTGCACCGGCCAGTATTGCCGGTGAGCCAAATTTGCCAATTTGAGGATATTGAAAAAATGTGGTTTCAACAAGATGGCTTTACATGTTGTACATCTAATGCCACGTTCAATTTGCAAAAAAAAAGTTTGTCAATTGAATTATTTTAAAACAATTTGTTAATTGGTGTTTGCGGTTATGTGACTTGTTATTTATGAATGATTTTAAAGCTACATCAAAAACAAATCTAGCCGTCAGTCCACAGACTTTGGATCATTTAGAAACCTACATTTGTTAAGTTATTGCTGGCATACAACCGCAAATTTTAGACAAGATAATAATAAAAGCAATTGGGTACGTTGGTGTAGACAAAACCTTTGTAAACATTTAAACAATATTTTTTTGTAAACATATCTGCATTGTTTAAACTTCAAAATAAGTAAAAAACAAATTGATATGTCAAGCCGTTGTTGTGTTATTTAAAATTATAATGTTATTACTTTAAATGATTATAAATTATTTGCTTTACTTCTTCCCAAGATGTTCATTTTTATACATTTTTTCTAATTGCATTGTTCTATATTCAAACCGCAAATTCGTCCTATGTTTTTATTTGTTTGTAAAATTTAGAGGTTTCGTTTGTATGTTTTGTTTTTATCTTGTCTTTTTTAGTTTTAATTTTTATTTTTTTGAAAAGTTGATTTTTATAGAGTTTATTTTTTTTTTTTATTTTTTTTGTCATAGTCCACATTTTGCTGCTGTATGTGCGTAGTTTGTATTACTTTTTCTACAATTTTTGATTTTGTAGATTTTTTTAATTATTTTATTTAAAAAATGAAAAATACTAAAAAAATATTTAACATGCTAATGTTTACCTAGTATTTTCAACTTTGTCTTTTATTTTTTAATCTACTCTTTTAGTTTGTATTATTGTTCTCAATTGTTTAATTAACATGCTCTACCAACTACTATTACAGTGTGTTCAGTAAGAATAGAAGGTACAGTAGATGGTCGGTAATACAAATTGCAATTTGGAACCGTTACGAACCAAAATTAAAGATGTTATAGCGTCGTGTGCATACCTAGGGGAACCCCAAAATTTGTTTTTTTGCGTTTTTATATATTTGTAAGAGCATATTTGTCACGCGGCCAGATTATTCATAGTGAAGTAAGTTTAGTTGAGTGACCAAGTTACGCCGTAATACATTTATGTGTAAACTAACAAAAAATATTAAAAGCAGTTTTTCATTGCATGTAAAAGCAAAAAGTATTGAAGAACACAACATGAACACTTTTGCTTATGTGAAGATGCTTTGGCTTTTTGTGTTTACATTATTGAGCTTCTACTTTGTAAATTCAATAAAAACAAAAATCAGTTTTTTTTTAGTTTTTTTTAGTTTTTTTAGGCAAAGTTTTGGAAAAGTAAGTGCCAAAAATTCATGTATCTGTCTTGGATTTTTGTTGGCCCAGTGTGCTAACAAAAATGTTCTATTTGTTTACGTGACGTTTAAATAAAAGTAAATTTGTCTATAAAATAAAAATAAAATAAAAAATTCTAACTTATATTTTTGTTTTTATTGCATTTACAACACTTTTTGTACACTGTATTTTAATTTTGTGTGTTTTTTTATTTGCTACTATTATGCTTTTAGTTTTTTATGTTTATTTTTGCTAGTTTAATTTGCATAAAGTGGTGTAAGTCAATTTCCAATTTTGTACAATTGTCATATTACTTACACACACCTGAATAAAATAACTATAAAGGTTATGCGGGTGCTTAACCTAACTAAAACGATGGTCGGAAGCATATGTGGATTGACTAAGTGGTAGTAATACCCATTATTACATAGAATAAAAAATACCATTAAGTATACGGCTAACAAAGTAGGTAAAGTTTAATGGCTAGCATATCTGCTGATAACAGGGGGAATAAGAACAACGCCCAAAGCAGCTGTGAAAGTACTATTATTGTTGCCGCTACTTTACTTGATGGTAATGGCGGAGACAAAACAAACAGCAAACAGCTTGCAGATAAATCAACCCTTTGAAAAAACTTTAATGATTTTATTAGAAACATTGATGTAGTAATCCTACAACAAAACAAATAGAAAATAAATAATTTCTGAAAATATTTAAAAGAACTATCTAGTCACATATAGGACAAAAAGCTAGTACGGCACCGGGGTTGGAATCTACGAGCAAAAAGACCAAGAAAAGCAAATTTTACTACCCGTTTTATACCTTGTTATTTAAACGGCATTGCAAGCTGTTACGGCTTAAATATGGGGAGCATGCATTCACATTAAAAACTCAAATTATTGAAAAATTAATTTATTTTATTTACAATTTTATTTTTTTTTTTTAATATTTTATTTAGTTACTCCTGGGGGGGGGGGGGTACGGGATTATTCCTCTGGAAAGAAAAATAATTGATTAATTAAATTAATATTATTTGAATTCAATTGTAACTCATCTTCATTAAGCATTTACGTTAGGCAGCCTTGTTTTTAGGGGTAAGTGCGTCGGGTTGTCAAACTTGGGTGAACGACTGGCTGCCTGAAACATTGTTTATGTTTAATATGTGTTTGTAAATATATGATGTGTCGATATGAAATCCTTTATTGAAGAGAGATAATTGTTATTAAATATAATTTCTTATTAAAACTTGTAAAATTAACTTACGTTTGCATTGGTTGATTTTTTTAAACTAGCTGGTTTATTTTCCCTGATCCTTCACTCTTTATTATTTCCTTGTCCATTTTTAAGTTTTCCAACTTGAATACCTGGATTTGTCTGTCCCAAACGTTATTCTCTCCTAACCTGAAATACCAAACATTTAATTTAAACTGATTACTAAAGCATTATATGAATATGAAATTCTAGTTTCTTTTATGAAAACATATTTTAGTACTTACCGCGTTGCTTCTACTAATTATCGTTGCTACCGATGTTTAATTACACTAAAACTTGACACTTCTAGTAGTTCCAATAAACGCAATCAAACTCTCACATGAACTTCGCTCGAGGTAGTTCTAGTTGACAATTGTGTTGGAACTACTGGCGATGTTCAGTTACTTTAAGTGTTTAAATTCAAATTTGAATCATTTCCACGTTGTAGTAAATATGAAATTAATTATTTGTTTGCGTGTTTTGTGTTTCCTTTTAATTGCTTTTCTTGTGCCGTTTATATTTCCCGTAACTCCTTTACTCTCTTTTTTTAATTTTCTTAGTTGGTAAGGAGTACATGCGCACTGGAAATAATTGTCTCAGGAGATCCTGCAGAGCCTGTAAACGGTCCTTTTACCTTTGACCAGCATAGAAGCTGTTTCATAACGCAAGTTGCGGAATTTGTAATTGCTAACTTACGTTACCACGTTTAAATCACGGATTTTATAAGTAGCAATTCATCGGTAAAATTTAAAATTGTTTCCTTGTGCGTTTGTGCTCTACCAGGTAAGTCAATTAATTCTTTCCCTTAATTTCTTTCATAAATTATTCCTTTTAAATTTATTCCAGGTCTTAACATAGGCCCTACTTATGTATGTTGATTAAAGCCAACGCCTTTATATGTACTTATTGCTAATTGTAATTGCACTGAAATTTATGTGCCAACGTGATTCAATATTCTCAATATTGCTAAAATCTAATTAGAACTAATTGGAGAGTTGATCCACGTGTTCCGAGATAGAAGAAGCCTCTTTCCGATAATTATTAATTACTACGTTATTTTTTTTTTTTTATTGTTATAGATTTAAAATCTCTAATTAATGTTTAAGTATCTTTTGTTATAATTCATTTTATGAACCGGCCTGTGAGCTACCTTGAGTTTAGGGTGTATGTGAGTGTGAGTGAGTGTGAGTGAGTGTGAGTGAGGAACTTATAATTTATATTGATTTTAATTTATGTGGGATTTATTTGGGATACTTTGATTTTATTTCATCATTATATGTGTGCTCTGGTACTAAGTTTATTTAGTGTACCCTTCCCCAAATTTCCCACCCTTTTTCAGCGTGTTTATTGCTTCCACGGATGCTAAGAGAAAGAAATCAACCAGAAATAAGTCCAAAGCAATTGGAGCCCATCGGAATACCCAGTTAGTAGAACATCGGCTACTGGTGAGTGATTATGTTTTTATATCTCGGTTATCTCTCTCACTCTCTTGCGTAATACATGCTTAAATATTATTTATATGTGACCGACGTTCCACGTGTATAGTGAACCACCCCCTTCTCCTCTGAGCGTAGTCAGGGTAGTCCTTTCAGTTGTTGAAGGGCTTAGGGCGTAGCAAAGCACTGCAATTACTTGTAATAAAATCCAAACTAATTGTAACTAGCATAAGCAGTGTAGAACTAGTATTCAGAATCTGCAGAGTTTGCCTGGGTTAGATGCCAAAAAAGCAGTAGATAATATAAAATTTTATGACAAATCAACTTGCTAAATAAAAAGCAAAAAAAATTTACTAAACCAGAACCTGCTTTCAAGGTTCTATACAAAACCTGAACAAAAATAACCTGCAGCAGACTTGAAGTTTTAACAGACTAACACACTCAAAAATATTCATTACATAATACCAAAATTTTAGTATGACAAATGAGTCAAAACTACAAAATCTTAAAAACTACTAACCGAGCACTAAGGTCTTAACAAGCATATACATAGTATGGAAATAAAAATGGATTCTGTATGCTATAAGTGAATGGAAAAAGGTGAGGCTCAGCTACACTTGCTGGGTAAATACAAAGCTTATAAGCTGCACCTACATCTTCTTTTGGTAAACTCAACTTAACTAAAATAGAGCTAATTTTTTTTTAATTTTATTAAAATGACAGAGCTGTTAAAGAAATAAAACATTAGAGGTGTACAACAGGTTCAGCAAGTTAACAGTACAAAGAGTGTCAAACAAACCACCTCTTAGAAAGGAAAAATGTGGGGTTTTTAGTCATTAAAAACCTGACACTACTGTACATTACAAAATGCCCAGTGTTTTTAAATTATTTTTTTTGCAAATTTTTGCTACTTGGGTTATTTTTGTTTTTTAATATTTAATCTTTATTGTTTTTATTTTATTTATTAGTTTTGTAGTAAATCTTTGATATCTTTAAAAAAAAATCAGTTTTTTCTTGTTTTTTTTTTTCTACGTGTTTTGTCAAAACCTTTTTCTAAATCTACAAAACAGATGTGTCTCTTTTTTATGAGTTGTCTGCTTATTTGTCTTAAAATAAATATTAAGTTTTTAATGTTTTTTTCTTTGTTGAATCTACATTGATAATCTTCTTTTGTTTCTTTAGGTTAATTTATTTTTCTTTGTTTGATGATTTTTGCTAGGATTTTGCTAACTACTTTTGTTATTCTAATTTCTCTGTAGTTATTGCAATTTCTATAATCAACTTTTTGTATATTGAAAGTTTTTAGTTTTTTTTCTGCCTCTATTATGTCTTTTATTATTTTTTTCATTTATTTTGTGTTTGTCACATTTTGATTATTTTTTTTAGTCTGTCAGTTTATAATGTATTGACTCTGTTTTTCCATTATTTTCTTTTTGTTTGTGATTATATGTTTTGTTTTGTTTTTTTAATGTTTTCTAGAAAAAAACTTTAGATTGTCTTGTTTATAGTTCTACTAAGTTTTATTTATTTTATTTGTTTATTTTTTATTGTTTTTTGTTTTACTGTATTTTTTTGTATACTTTGTACTTTTTTATGTTACTTGAGTTGAGATTTTTTACATTTTTTTTTGTCTTTGATATTTCTCTTAATGACTTGGGTTCTTGTTTTCTATTTTTCTTTAATATTTATTTTTCTTTCATTTTTGCTTTGTAATAAATTACCGATTATTAATATTTAACATTTTTCTTTAATGTCTATTTGACTTTTTTTAGTTTTTTTTAATATATTTATCTTGTTTTTTTGTTTAAGTTTGTATGTTTTTTTTTTTAAATTTTTTTTTAAATTTTTTTTTAGTTTACTTTATATTTATTTTTAGTAGTTATGGTTACTTTTTTTCTTTGCTTGTCTGATTATTCTTGCGTATTTAATCTTGTTTCTGTTGTTTTTGTTTACTAGAAAGTAGTCTATTATTGATTTTTCATTTTTAGATAGTTGTGCTCTAATAAATTTGTGTATATTTTTCTGTTTGAACTTTGTATTTGTTATTAATAGTTTTTTTTTTTGTTATAATTATTGTTTTTTGCGTTGTTTTTTTTTTCTCATATACCAATATTAGTGTTCAAATTTGTTGATTTAGTTTTATTTGTATTGACATTATTTTTTTGTTTGTTTTATTATAATACCTTTTATTTTTTTACTCTTGTTTTGATTTTCTTTTATTTCTACTCTTGATTATATACGTCAATATTCTTTATGTATTTTTTTAATTCTAGTTTATCTCTTTTTATGTCGTTATTGCACAATTTTTTTTTCTGTTGTTGGTTATTTTTGCTAGAATTTTCTTACCTGTATTCTTGATCTCCTTACATTCTTTGTTCTTAGTTTAAGGTGGACTTTTTTTAATTTTTTTTTTGTATTAAAAAATTCTATCATTTTCTTTGTTTTTTCTACTTCTTTTATGTTTTTTTTTGTTTTATTGTCCCGTTTTATTGCTATTGTTGGTGTATTGTTTTCCAATCGTCTTTTATTGTTTTCTGTTAGCTTCTTAAAAATATAATTTTTTTTTCTTATCCTTTTTTTATGGACCAAGGTTATATAGAATTGAGTCACATAAAACTAGTCCAAGATACCAATTTTGAACACAATCATGACATAAAAAAACATCAAAACAGCAACTAAACTACGAGTTGTGTTTGATAATTTTGCCAAAACAGCTACTGTAGCATCATTAAAAAGTAAATTATTAGAAGAAACGTTGAACTGTTTGTGTGAGTAGTCCAGTTAAATCTTAAAATTACAGTAACTACTAAACAGTTTATGTTTAGTAACGTATCGAAGATGGTAACGCAATCCTCCCTATTAAGTTATTGCTACAAAATAAACATTTTTATAAATTACTCCGTTTTTGAGAGCATAAATTTGTAATCACCAACCAATTCTACTACATCCAAAAAATATAAAATATTATCAAATGACGACAAAAGCCCACGGAGCCATTACAAACTTATGAGTTACAAACTGTCACGTATGGCATATTATCAGCACCAAATCTCGCCATAAAACGTTTAACAACGCTAGCTGAAAAGACTAATGATCAAGATCTGGGACAAATACTTGTAGTATTACGAGATATACGTTGATGATCTGCTATCTAAAACCGACAGGTTTAAAAAAGCTAGGTCGATAAAAGACAAAGTCATAACTATATCAGCCGCAAGTTTAAATTTAACTAATGCTCTGGAACTGCAAGTAAATGAACCAAATAATAATTCAGAGTATAACAATTGACAATGACACTTTAAGAATTCTTAAAGAGCAATAGTTAACTAAATAAAATAAATTTAGATTTTACATCTCACCAATAGCTGCTCAAAAATAAGTTGCTTACTTAATTACAATATTATCTCACATTGCAAAGATATTTAATCTTTTTGGATTAATTGAAACGTCATAACGTCTACAAAAATTATAATGCAGCAATAAGATGAATTAGTTCCAACTCACAGATAATCTACTGAGATACAATTTAACGATTTTTTGTGTAGATGTAAAAACAAAAATATTAAATTAGTTTTTTGTAATCAATTTTGAAAATTAAATGCTGGTTACTATGTGATAGTTCAATATAAAATAAATAAAACACATTTACTATGTACTATGTCACAAATATATTTTAGAAAACCGTAACATGTTAAACCTTTACAAGACCATCATCAAAGTGTGATACAAACACGTATAAAATTTTAAAAAATTGCAAATCATATGGTATGCTCATAGATATAGTGTCTTTACGACATGGGCTTAAATTATCTCAATTATGTACAAGTATGCAAAACCAATGCAAAACCAATCATCTGTAATTAAAAGATTTAACAAATCCGTGTATTGAACCAGCTACACTTAAAGAAGTATATAATATAATTATGAAACTTAAATCTTCAAATGCATCTGGCATTGATGAAATTAACACAAAACTATTAAAAGCATGTTCGAAAAATCAGTTTGGATTTCGTCAAGGAAAATCAACTACGGATGCTGTTATGGAGTTGCTACAACATTTATATGCAGATATGGATTCTAACAAAACATCTGTTGGAGTTTTTATAGATTTATCAAAGGCATTTGATAGTGTAAACCATGATATATTATTAGAGAAATTAGAAATGTATGGTATCAGAGGCGTACCGTTAAAATGGATTAAATCGTATTTAATGTCAAAGAACCACTATGTTCAAATTGATTCCATACAGTCAACGACACTAAAAGTTGAACAGGGGGTACCACAGGGCTCCGTACTAGGTCCATTACTATACATTATTTATTGCAATGATTTAAATTGTGTTGTACCATGCGAAGAATTAATTAGCTTTGCTGACGATACAACATTTTTTCAAAGTGCATACACGGACAAGATTGTTGTAGAAAACCTGAACAACATACTAATAAACACTCGTTCCTACTGTCAACAAAATAATCTGCTATTGAATAAAGACAAATCAGTTTTTATTCATTTTGCAAAAAAGAACACAATAGCAGTTTGCTAATTAAATACGAACATCAAACCCTACAACAAGTAAACAATACAAAAATTTTAGGAATCACTATTGATTATAAATTATTGTTTACTGACCATGTTGATAAGATTTGCAAAAAACTTGTTAGTGCAAATTACGCTATTCAACGTCTAAAGCAAATTGCCAGCAGTGCATATATTTTAAAATCATTTTATTTTGCATATGTTCATTCGTTATTGTCATATATAACAGAAAGCTGGTATAATAGCACTGAAGCAGGAAGAGTTTTTATTTTACAAAAGCGAATTTTACGTAGTATTGTAGGTATTAGATATCATGAATCATGTAGAATACATTTTAAAGAACAAAACATTATGCCTTTACCTACAATATATATTTATCGTCTTTTAATGTATACAAAAAAACATATTCTGAACTACAATCAAAACGGTAGCAAACACGGATACCCTACTAGACATGGACACTTGCTTGAAGTTCCTAAACATAAAACTTCAATGTTTGCAAAATCCCCGCTTTGTATGGGAATAAAAGTATTTAACAAACTACCAGAATCAACAAGAGCTTTAGAGTATTCCATCTTTAAGAAAACTGTGAAAAATTGTCTTTTAAATTTATGATATATTTTGTGGAAGAGTACAATAAAGTAGATATGACGTGTTTTTTATAATATTTTAACTAATTGTAATTGTTCTTTTAAGTCTACTATTTTAACTTGTGCAATAACTTATGTATATTATTTTTTATTGTATTTTATTTTTTGTAATTTTATATTTATATACACTGCGCAACAAAAGTCTGGGTTCACTAACAATTTTTCCGATTTTTCGTACAGAATTTTTTTTATCCAGCTAAAACAAAATGTTAATGCTTATTTATCAAAAAACAAGTTTAATGACGTAGTCGCCAAATGCATAGCCGTACAATTTTTAATATAGTGCATGTTTTCCTTCTAACGTGCCTTATTCAGATTTTTGAGATTTGGTTAACAATTAAGTAGGTGTTGTCAGGGATTTGTTTATCATGCTTCAAATGTTGCTGGCAAGTGTCAGTGTGTGCTAAAATTTTTGTGATCAAAATGCCGATATCTCCAGTAAGATGTGCACGGATAATTGCCCACATTGAAGAAGGACATAGCCAGAGAGAAGCAGGCCGTAGGTATGGAGTTTCTCAAAACGGGGTCCGAAGGATTTGGCAGAGGTATGAGGAAGATGGTCTACTAACAGCCAGAGCACGGTCAGGAAGACCAAGAAAAACTAATGCTCAAGATGACCGATTTATGTTGTTACAATCTTTGAGAAATCGCACTGAAACTGCAACAATTACAGCTAATGAGCTTGCTGCAGTCAGAAATGTTCAAATATCGGCACGTACAGTTCAGCGACGACTTCGAGAAAATAATCTAAAGTCTTATCGGGCTGCCACTGGTCCAAAACTTACGGTTCGTCCCCATGTGGTTCGTCCCACATGTGGCGAACATTACCCTCCAATATTTTAACGAAGTCGGAATTAGGTGTTTGGATTGGCCTGCTTGTTCACCAGATCTGAACCCTATTGAGCACGTGTAGGACCAACTGGGAAGAGCCATTCGAGCTTGCCCTGATCGCCCTCGGACCTTAAGAGACCTTGCAGCATGTTTGGTTGAAGAGTGGGACAGACTGCCGCAAGAAAACATTGCAACGTTGATTAACAGCATGTCTAGACAGACGTCTGGACTGTGTTATTAGGGCTCGTGGTGAAAACACCAGATATTGAAAGTTTCGTTCGTACCCATAGTTCGTGTTTTTCACTTTTTTTTATAAACACTATATTTCTTTAGTATCCTAAAATGTAAGTAAATAAAGATTAATTATTAATTTATTACCAAAGGTGGTTTTTCATTTTTGTTTTTTGATAAACAAACATTAACATTTTGGTTTATTTGAAAAAAAAAAATAGGACGAAAAATCTGAAAAATTGTTAGTGAACCCAGACTTTTGTCGCGGAGTGTATATATATATATATATATATATATGTTGTATTTTCATGTAAATTTGACATGTTCTATACTCAGTGAATGAGTCAACAGAATTAATAAAATATTATTATTATTATTGTATTACCTATACCTGGAACCCAATTTAGTTTTCAAAGATAAAAATATGGTTTATTTATATAATATTTTTAACATTGAATAGCGAGGTGTTATAAGCTATTTAGAGTATATAATACAAACACAATTGTCATTGTCATGTTGTAAATACACTATATCTACGAGCATACTATTTGACAGTAAAATTTTAAATAATTTAATTCTTTCCCTTTTTGCAAAACGTTCTTTGTTTTAATTACCTTTAAGTAGAAACCGTCATTCATTAATCTATTCTCTACCTGCTTAATCTGTTTTTTTTTTCTTTTTGTATTATTGTATTTAATTTATAATCATTTTAATCATAATAATTTCAATGTAATTTTTTACTTCTTTGAATATGTTTTTATTAGTCTGATACTTATAACAAAACAATAGAAACAAAAGTTTGATACCCTTCTCACAAAACATTTTTTAAAACTGTTATTAATTTGTGAATTGTTTTTACTTTTGTACAAAATTTGATTCGAACATGAATCGCTAACCAATGCTCTAAATCTGTTATTTTGTGCTTTAGATAAATAACTATTATATGTTACATAACTAATATTAAAGTTACATAAAAATATCTATAGTAGATTAAATTTAAAATATAATTTATACTAGATAATTTCCGATATTTCATTACATTAATAAAATTCGTAGTATATTATACAAACAACATCCCTTGATCTTTTAATTTGAAACCATATCAAACGGTAAACATATTCCAAAAAAAAAAACAAAATTCACATTTCTAAATCATAATTTAATTCAACAAAAAAAAGATTGGAACTATATTTTCTCTCAGACATTCAAATAACTTTTTTTAAATTCATATATACTGTATTTAATGATAAGTACTAAGTTTATTTTATTGAAATAAAACGATAACTAAGTTTTAATTTTATACTTTTAATTATATTCTTTAATTACATATTTTAAGATAACATAAATTTAAATGGGCTGTAAAGCGGGGCAATTCTAATCTTGTTAATTTGTTTCATATTTATGCCTATTAAATATTATATTATCTTACATTATCTTAATTGAAATGCTTGATGGGGTTGCCTTTTACATTATTCCGTGCGGTTTGGTTAGAAAGTAATATTGACCTGGACTTTATAAGGGGTTTTAAATAAGCTTTTATCTTCAAGGAAGGTCGGCGATCCATCAAAAGTTTTTAGCTTTTAAGAGATCTATGTTATTTTATATAAAAAAACAAAAGGGAAAAGTTTTCTTAGGGGTGTCACAGCAGATTTAACTAAGGAAAAGTAGTTAATATAATAAAAAAAGTTTGTGTTGAACATGTTGACGGATTTAATATTAATAATTTAGTACAGTATTTTTTTATGTCATTAATGCTAATTACAGAAATGCAATTAACTGAAACCTTAATGAAAATTTAACGTTTTTAATCCGACATAAGATGCATCGCTCATTCAACTGTGAACATTTACGATATCATCTGTTCGTTAAAAGAGATCCTTCACGACTGATATCACTTTCCTTTCTTTTTAATTTTCTGCTTAACTGACAAAAGCCTTGCGGGCTTTACGGGTGCAATTATTGAAAGACTAAGCCTGAATTGCATTGCACTGCAATCAGTCTTAAAATAAATTTAGACCCTTTAAATTGTCTGAAAAGAAGAGATAAGCGGTGAATGATAAAAACAGAAAGTTGATTAAAGTATTAAATCTTTTATAGTTATTTTATATAAGAATAATATTTAAGAACTTAAATTGTAGAAGTTTTATTGTATGTTAATTAAGTACATTTTTTTATCTTTATTTTTTAATTATGTTTAAATTTTAATGCAACATGACTTCTGCAATAATAGTCATATTGGCTTAGAGCCTGGATGTATACTATATTTTATTTATTTTAGGCTGTGTGTACAAAAAATCCTGGTTGATTTAGTAAAGCATAAATTTATGAATAATTACTGAATTATCTATTTGAATTATTTAATACCAAACTTTATTGTTGCTCATTGATGTAAATACAATTTTAATTATAAATAGTAATCTGCCCCGTAGATAATTCGACATATGGAGGAGAAGGTTCTTTGTTCTTGCAATCTATAACGCTAATAGCCAGCGGCTTTTTACATTGAGTATATGTATGATAACAACATTTGTATATTGTGATTAAAAGTAAAATAAATGTATGTAATTATAAAAAAATATTTTCTCATTGCATACTATAAATTTATAAAAATAATACCGTCATAACTATTTTATTTTTTGCTATCGTAATTTCCTTGAATAAAATGTAATTATCGAAACCCCTTATCAGCACTCGTAAAATTAAATAACAGCCAAGAATAAAGCGAAGCTAACACACACACAATATATCGATAAAAATGCAGTCTTGCATGTTTCAAAACGAGGCCAGCTTGCAATAAGCAAAAGTGAATATCTAAAATTAAATTTGCATCAAGTTAATGTAATGTATTGAATAAAATGAGGTTTTTATGTAACCGTATAGGAAAAAGAACCCGTATCTCTCTATATTTAACAGTCGTAAACTTTTCTTTTTGTACCAAAAAGTTATTTTCTTTCGGATGTTGAAAGAAACTTTTTTTATAATCTATGAAGCCATTTGGGGATTTCTGCATACGTTATATAGTAATGTTCTGGAATGTTAAGTAGTAAATTTACTGTTATTATATTGATTGATTTTTGTAAAATGTAATAAACATTAAAAACTTTTACATTTTATAATGTCGACAGAAAGCTATCAAGATTTATACATAATGTAACATGAATTATTACATGCAATATTTATTCAATGCAATTTAGATTAAATATGTATGATTTAGAATACATTAAAAAATCATTATTTATGTGTGCTAATTTTATTAATATAGCATTTTTCAAATAAAATTTTACAGCTAATAATAGATTTGATGTGATTCTATTTATGTTTATCTAATTATCTATTTGATTTGGTCTAGTTTGCAAATCTCTTACATAATACAAAAGCATCAATTTTATTTATATTTTTATCTTTTTATATACAAAAGACATCAGTTAGTTTATATCAAACAATTAAATGTTTAAGAAAAACTGATACAAAATAAACTGAATATTCTTGATTGGAGTAAGTCGTATGGCTTTGATTTTAAACACTACAAAAAGTATGTATTTCAATTATTCACAAACTGATTGCTTGAGTTCATTTTTAAATAAAGCAAGTAATATTCTATTTTATTATAAATTATGATAATTCAATTACAAAAGTGCACTTTGATTGTAATAAATCTAAATGTAATTCGATTTAAAATGCAGCTTTGGAATTCTAAATGAAATGCTGCGGGCTTCTTATTCCATCCTAATTGATTCCTCCCTTTACAGTCCATTTAATTCATCGCATTTTTCCATTGTTCTTAAGTTTAAGTTATGTTAATTGAAAGCTATTCTACTAAATATAAAATTGCATGCCAACTGAAAGAAAAATTGAGAAAGCATTGATGAAATTATTACGCCACAATTGAGATAGACAATTTTCTGTTTGATTAAATATCAAATATATACAGTAACTAATCCTTGAAATTCTAACTTCACAAAAGCTACCTTATATAGAAATTAATTCCTCCAAATAAATCACCCAAATTGTATAAAACCCACCTCTAATTGAGTAATATTTACAGTTACTTGGAAGTAATGAGATTAATTTTTCTGAATAGCAACCCCTTTTTAGTTCAATCTTCTGTAATAATTAAAGCTTCTAATGTGGCTACATTTCTTATGCAGAGACCTTTCCTTAATGGCACTAAGTGAATGTTCAACGTAACGTTAATAAAGTGTAACCCTGTCAGCTCTTTAACATTTTATAATAAGGGTAGGCTCGATTGATGCAAATCAGATTATTCATTATTATTACAGGCAGACTTCATTAAACATTTTAACTTAATCGTAATTAATGTTTGTTTTATATTGTTGTACGTTGGGACTAACTTTAACAAATTAAGTTTTAATTGAATCAAAAATTATTGTAACTGTAGAATGAATTGTTCTAAAAGGTGGAATATCAAATAAATTAATTTGTGTTTAATTTAATTAGAACTTACTTTACTTTTATTGTTATAAGATTATTGAAGTTGCAAATCACCTTAAAATTGTTAACAAATAAAATATAATAAAATTAATTCAAATATTATACAAAATTAGTTCTTAATATAACTATAACTAGTTGTTATGTCTCATAATCGGTTTATTTTTGACATAATTGATAGAACTTTCTGCATGCAAAATTGATTATGCTTTTCACAAAGTTGCAATATAGTATAAGATTTGTATTAAATAAAAATTTGCTTAAATTAAAGCAACATTCTTACGTTTATAAAAATCTATCTAATCTATTTAAGTTTGATGCCAATTTAACTAAGCATTTTTTTCTGTTTTGAGCAATTACTACTGTGTTAAATATAAGTTATGAAGTAATTAATAACATGCAAAAAAATTGTTTGTCAAAAAACCAAAATTTTAAAAACAGATAAAGTTGATATAAAAGTGATAAAAAATCAATTTGTTAAAAAATTTGTGTTTTGTTACAAATTTTATGTTTAAAAATTTAAAAATTAAATGTTGGGCAATAAATTTGATGTCTAAAAAAGCACAATTTAATAGAGCTTTACAAGGTTTAATGGTTTACAAAGTTTTAGTACAAAATTTGAATAAAATGCAAAAATCTGTCAAAAACACGGTATTTTGTTACAAATTTCACGTTCAAAAATATAAAAATTAATTTTGGACAATGAATTTGGTGTCTGAAAATTCACAATAGAGCTTTATAGGGTTGTAATGGTTTACAAAGCTTTAATACAAAATTTTGAGTAAATTGCAAAAAACTTTCTACAAATTGGTATTTTGCTACAAATTTTGACATACAAATTAATATTAGACATTGAATTTAGTGTCTGGAGGTGAACAATTTAATTGTGCTTTACGGAATTGTAATGGTTTACAGAGCTTTAAAACAAAAATTTTGAATAAACTGCAGAAAACTGTTCAAAAATTGGTATTTTGCTACAAAATTTACGTTTAAAGATATAGACATTAATTTTGAACAATGAGTTTAGTATTTAAAAATGCACAATTTGATGGTGCTTTACAGATTTGTAATGGTTTACAAAATTTTAGCACAAAATTATTATTAATTAAGTTTTGACAATAAATTTAATTAACATTGGACAATGATTTTAGTGTCTAAAAATGCACAATTTAATGGTGTTTTACGGAATTGTAATGGTTTTCAAAATTCCAAAACACAATTTTAGATAAATTGCAAAAAAAATTCAAAAAATCGCAAACTTTACGATCAAGGGCATACAAATTATTTTTGAATAGTAAATTTAGTGTCTGGAGAAGTACAATTTAATGAATCTTTAGGAGGTTATAATGGTTTACATAGTTCTAGTACAAAATGTTGAGTAAATTGCAAAAAACTGTCTTAAAATTGGTATTCTGCTACAAAATTTACGTTTAAAGATATAGAAATTAGTTTTGAGCAATGAGTTTAGTATTTAAAAATGCACAATTTGATGGTGCTTTATAGGTTTGTAATGGTTTACAAAGTTTTAGCACAAAATTATTATTAATTAAGTTTTGATAATAAATTTAATGTATGAAGATGAACAATTTAATGGTGGAGTTATACTAATTTACAAAGTTTTACTACAAAATTTTGAGTAAATTGCAAAAAACTGTCTAAAGATTGGTATTTTGCTACAAAATTTATTTTTAAAGATAGAAAAAATAATTTTGAACAATAAGTTTAGTGTCTAAAAATGCACAATTTAATAGTGCTTTACGAGGTTGTAATGGTTTACAAAGTTTTAGCACAAAACTTTGAGAAAGTTGTAAAAAAAACTGTTTTAAAATTGGTATTTAGCTGCAAATTTTACGTTTAAAGACATAAAAATTCATATTGGACAATGAATTTAGTGTCTGAAGGTGCAAAATTTATTGGTGTTTTACGTAGTAATAGTTTACAAAGAACAAATTTTTGGATAAAGTGCAACAAATTGTCAAAGAGTCGGCATTTTGTTGCAAACTTTACGATCAAAAACATAAAAATTATTTTTGACAATAAATTTGGTGTTTTAAAATGCACAATTAAATAGAGTTTTAATTGGTTAAAATAGTTTACATAGTTCCGTACAAAATTTTGTGTAAATTGCAAAAAAATGGTATTTTACTACAAATTTTACGTTTAAAAATTAAAAAACTAATTTTGGACAACAATTTTAATGTATTCAAACGTACAATTTAACAGTGTTTTACGGGATTGTAACGATTTACAAAATTCCAGAACAAAATTTTAGATAAATTACATAAAACTGTCAAAAAATTGATATTTTGTTGCAAACTTTACGTTTAAAGACATATAAATTAATTTTGAACACACAATTTAATGGAGCTTTTTTGTGGTTCTAATAATTTACATAGTTCTAGTACAAATTTTGCGTATAATACAAAAAACTGTCAAAGGTTGGTATTTTGTTAAAAAAATTACGTTTATAGACATAAAAATTCATTTTTGATTATAAATTTATCATTTGGAGATGCATAATGTAATAGAATTTTACGTGGCTGTAATGATTTACATAGTTTCAATACAATTTTTTTCATAAAAACAATAAATTTGATGTCTGGTAATGCACAATTTAATTAAGTTTTACGTAGCGTAATGGTTTACCAAGATCCAGTACAAATACTCAAGTGGGTAGTTGTCGTCTGCTCACCCATCTAAGTGTTTGTCATTAAGGAATTACATGTTACTACTACCTACCGCGCTTCTTGCAGCTAGCACATTACATAACAACTGACAGATAACTAATAAACACTTGAGCAGGCGAGCGGAAACACAGTCTAAAAATAATGGGTCAGTGGTTTAAAATGGTGTTCCACCAACCCGCCCAAGTGTTTGTCATCAAGGAATTTGATTTTACTACTATCTGCCGTCTTCCTGCAGCTAACAAACAAAAGAAAATGACTGAGAGATGTCAACTTCTTTATTACAAACAAAAAATGTTCTTCTTCTTCTCAGTTTTTGTCTATTCACTGCTGGACATAAGTTTTTTCCAAACTTTTCCATATGCGCTTATCTAGAGCAAGTTGGGGCTAGTTTTGGCTCACAGACTGTTTAATGTTGTCGAGCCATCTCTTTTGGGGTCTTCCAATGTCCCGTTTTGTTAGTCGTGGCCGCCATTTTACTAGACGAATTGTCCACTTTCTGGTATCTTGACGTGCCACATATGCCACTCATTGCCACTTAAGTTCAACTACGCGCTTAATTATGTTTTTTATCTTTGTCTTCTTCTTTATTTTTGTATTGCGTAATGTATCTCGTAGACTGATTCTAAGCATAGACCTTCCATAGCTCTTTGTGTTGTTCTGAGGCGTTCTGCACTTTTCTGGGTTAAGGTAGTGGTTACTAGTCTATACGTGATTACTGGCAGAATGCATGCATCATAGACCTATCATTTGAGACTTATAGTTTGGGTTTTTAAGAATATGGAGTTTTGTCATTATACGTTCTAGTTCATTAGAATCGCTGCTTATAAGAACAATATCATCGGCAAAACGTAGATGATTAAGGTATACGCCGTCTACTTTTATACCTCTTGTTTCCTACTGCAATCTTTTAAATACATCTTTTAGGATTAAAGTAAATAATTTGGGTGAAATAATATTACCTTGACAAACGCCTCTGTTAACTGGGATTTGTTACTAAATTTTTGTCAATTAAAATCTGTAGTGTTGCATTTTCATAGATGTATTTTATGAGATTAGAGTATCTTGAATCAATTTTAGCTGTATCTATTGCTGTTAGAAATGCCCATGTTTCTATCAAATCAAATGCTTTGTGATAGTCTATGAATGCCATATGAAGGGGTATATTATATTCAACACTTTTCTCTATTAGGTTGTGAATTGTTTGTAGGTGGTCTGTTGTGCCAAAACCTTTTCGAAATCCTGCTTGTTTGACTGATTGGTAAAAGTCAAATTTCTTTGTTAGATAGTTTGTAATTATTTTTATCAGAAGTGTGTAAAGATGCGATAGGAGACTTATTGATTGATAGTTTTTCATATTAGCAATATCTCTTTTCTTAACGAACAAAATAATTTCTGCGTTTTGCCATGTTTTGGGAATCTTTCCTTAGAGTAAGCATTTATTTGAAAGTATTCTGTTACTTGATCTTTACCAGGTGATTTCCTATTCTTCATTTGACTAAGCGCTAACCTTATTTCTGCTTTTTCTATATTAGGCATATTTTTGAAACCCACGTTTGTGGATGGTTTCTTAATTCTAGTGTTTTTGAACTGTACAGGTTTTGATAAAAATTGTGAACCATACTTTTGGAGTTGCTTTTGCTGTTTACGATTATTTCATGTTTATTTCTTATTTTACAGATTTTTGCCTTACCATTTGATAGCTTTGATCATAATACCCTTATTTTGTTGTTATTTTTTAAAGTGTTTTGAATCAATTTGGTGTTATGTGCTTGTAGGTCTTTTCAAATTTATTTGCGGATAATTTTTCAAAAAAGCGGAATAACTATATGAAGACATTACTACAGCTAGAAGATCCGAAAACGCAAAATACTACACAATTATTAGAGACTTTTGAAAATAGGCAAAAAAGCGGAGGACTGTATAAATATAGATAGTTTCAGACTAGGAAATAGAAACGACAAAGAATAAATGCTGATAGACTATCTTCAGAATGAATACCTCTACTGTATGAATACTTTTTTTAAAAAACCAATACAAAATAAATGGACATGGAGAAACTCTAGTGGAAATGTTAAAAACAAAATTGATTATATTCTCACCAACAAAAGTAAAATATGTACAGACGTTTTGGTTCTTAACAAACTTAATACAGGTAGTGACCAAAGAATGGTTAGAGCTACTTTCCAAATTAACACCCAAATTGAACGCAACAAATTAGCACAAAAACGCGGTTACGCAACAACAAAAAAAATGAGAAAAAAAAAGAATAAGTATTAGGAGAAACTGAATATGAAATTAACAATGACGTCACTATCTTATCACAAAAAATTACAGAAAGCATCCTAACAGATACTAAACAGAAATGCATGAGATAAAGAAAGAAAATATCTAAGCTTAAGCCGGGTACAATCAAGCTAATGGAGAAACAGAGAAATATGAACAGAGAATTAAATGTATACAATCAACTAAAGAAAATCATCTGTAAAGAAACACTTGGTGGAAGATAGCACACCCGCCTACCCAAGCCTCTGTTATCAAAAGATTCATTGTTAAACAATTCTCTGATGTCTAAGTGACATTTAACATTTATTCTTTTAATCTTGAAAAACGAAAAAATCGTTGGGCTTGTGCATACGCGTCTTACAAAGACGATAACAAGTTACTTAGAAAATTAAAGTAACTTGCACATTACAGTTAGTACTACTAATACTGCAACATTGAAAAAATAAAATTGAAAAATGTGGTTAAAATTTAAAAAAAAAAAAAAAAAAAAAAATGCACAAGCCCAACGATTTTTTCGTTTTTCAAGATTAATATTTAATCACTTGTGTCATGTATTAATGGACATTTGTTCTAATGTTTACATGTAATTATCGCTAGGTAATTAGTCCGAAAAATGTGAGATTTCTTAATCCTTTATTCTCAGAAGTCATTAATCCTTCAGATAGTATAAATAGTTTACCCTCTTTTTTATAAATTTAGTTTAAACGTTGCTACGAGACCGAGTTGACTGACTAAGTAAGTTAATTTATCTAATTTAGAATTATGTTTAAGTCTAAAGTAAAGCCATACTGATGAGAAATAAATTTCGAAACGCGTATATGGATGATTTTAGACCATTTTAATATTTACATTTTGTAATTTCAAGACTGTTCGACATTGTTGCAGGTTACATTTAGTAAACTTGAGACACTGTGTGTACATTTATACGAACATGTATTACCTGTTCTAGTGTTGCATAGTCTAGTTATTAATTGATTTTCAATTCATTTTTCCCTTTATCTATAATTTATTTTCAAAATACTTCTTTTTTGTTTAATTTTAATTTTATTATTATTATTATTATTATTATTTTTTTTTTTTTTAATTTTAACCACATTTTTCAATTTTATTTTTTCAATGTTGCAGTATTAGTAGTACTAACTGTAATGTGCAAGTTACTTTTATTTTCTAAGTAACTTGTTATTGTCTTTGTAAGACGCGTATGCACAAGCCCAACGATTTTTTCGTTTTTCAAGATTAATATTTAATCACTTGTGTCATGTATTAATGGACATTTGTTCTAATGTTTATTTATTCTTTTGTATATATTAGCTACAATAACACAAAGGGGGTATGGAGGGGGGGGGGGGGGGGGGGGATGTAGTATTTTTGATGACAAACACTTGGGTAAGTTGGTTACAGTAAAAGAAACTATCCGCTTACAAATTTAACTTGATGCCCGCTTGCCCACTCTACGGTTAGTTATCAAAAAGATTCATTGTTAAACAATTTTCTGATGTCTAAGTGACATTTGATAATTATTCATTTTTATATGGGTAATTCTATTATTTTTGTACAATTCTTAAAAATATGATATCTTAGAATTGCGCCAAATTTTAGTACATAAAAGAAAAAACCAAAAAATAGGATTCCCAAAGTTTTAGCTTTCTAAATCATTTTTTAACTTTTTTAGACCCTTAAAAAAGCCAAAAAACAGCTTAAAAAACTATTGTTTAACTTTTATTTTTTCAGCACGACAGATGACAGATGACAGAACCTCAAAAAACAATGTAAAGCAGGATCAAATTTTTAAAACTTTTAGACTTCATATTAGCTACTTTAAACTCCCAGTTCCATATCAAAACTTTCAGAATTTATGTTTGAACAATATTTTCCAATTGGCCAACTTTGAAACTCTTTATCTCCGGAAGTACTTGAGAGATCATAAAAAACGTTAAACATTTGGAAAGGGTATTAATTAAAGAATATTTTGAGCCCTTGTGAATCTAATTATATTGTGACTTTAAAGTCAGGTTAAATTTTATAAAATCACCTCAAAATGCAAAATTTTAAGATCAAACTACATAAAATATCAAATCATTTGCCGCCGGGTACGTATTGGTACTTATTTCCAGGGCTGAGAAAACAGAAGTTAAAACATTTTTTGGCCTTTCTAAAGGTCTAAAAAGGGCACAAAAGAGTTTAGATGGCTAAATATTTACAAATCTTTTTTTTTAATCCATACTTTTATGTACTAAAATTTGGCGCAATTCTAAGACATCGAGTTTTTGAGAATTGTACAAAAGTAATGGAATTATTCAAATAAAAGCTACAAAAACACAAAGGGTGAGAAAATGATAGGATCTTTTGATGACTAACATTTTGGTGAGTGGGTGGGTCACAGTAGAAGAAATTTACCGTCCGCAACTTAAACATTATTAATAAATTGGGAAAAATTAACTGCATTAATTATTAATAAAAAATAGATTTCATGAAAGTTTTGAAAACTTTTTTTAAGTTTCAGTATTTAGTTAACACTAAAGTTTTAACAAAACTTGTAAATAAGTTCAGAAATTTTTTTATACTTTTAAGATGCTCTTTGCGCCATAACAATTTTATAGACTGTATTTGTTAAAGATTTTGGTAAAATTAAAAATTTTATTAAAGGTTTCTAAAAAAATTTCAAATTGCTTAAATTAAAATCTGCATGTCTTAACAAAGATAAAATAGTTTTGCAAATTTAAAACATTAAAAAAATTCACAAATTTCAGAATTCTAAAAGAAATAAACGAAGGATTAAAAAAAAAATGCAAAATTAAAACAAAATGGACAAACAATTCTGCAAATTTTAAAACTTGTAAAAAATCCAGAAAGTATATTACGCTCTAACAAACTTTAAAAAGTTTTTTTAAAAACCTTTTTGCTTTCTAAAAACTTTATGAATTTAAAAAAAAATAAAATTTAAAAAAAAAAAAAATTTAAAAAGTTTTACAAACTTTGTTAAAGTAGTTAGTAAATTGTCTAAAAAGTTTTTAAAGTTTTAAAAATTCTTTGTAAGCTAAGCAAGCAAAATCATATCTTTAAAAAGCAAATTTTATAAATTATGTAAATTGTTCAATAAGCATTTTATGTTTTTTAAATAGCTTTTGGTTAATTCCACGATAGTCCCCACATCGACATCTCCGATTTTGCTCAAGAGCAAACAAATCCAGTTTTTTTTATTTTTGCAATCAAAATCAATCAAAAAATCAAAATCAAAATGTTTCAGGAGAATCATATTCAAATTTCAAGTTTCCAAGTGTAGTAAAATTAAAAAAATCAAACTTTCAATAAAATGGTGTTTTTTTATTTTTTACGAAAAATTTCGAAAAACCCAAGGCGAGATCGTGTTCTACAAAAAATGTCTACAAAAAATACACCGTTTAAACGTGATTTTTGACTATTTTTTGCTTATTTACAGCACAAAAACTGAAAGGAGAAAAAAAATTCTTAAAAAATTTAAATGGCCTCCATTTGCACTGTATTGCTCCTAGAGATCTAAAATTTTAGAAATTGTCATACTTTGGTACCTCAAACATTTGTACAAAATTTGAGCAAAATTAAAAATGTTGATATGGGACGTTTGTCCTAACTATCGTAAATTACGGTAAACTTGACCGTTTATCTTTGAGTTTTTGAAAAGTGTATCATGTACTTCCAGAAATGGGATGTGATTTGGTTTTAGGGACAGAATTTTGGGTGGAAATATATATAATATTTAATTTGCGGTCGGGTGAGTAGTATTTTGGTGCAACGATGATAAAGTTGTGACTAAAAAGTTACAGATGTTAGTCGATTCAATAATGCGGAACATCAATTTAGTTCCAATGAGATGGCCAACTTGCAAGAGGTTGTATTAATATTTTTTTGTAAAGTTTGGATGCACCTCAAGGGTAAAATATCAAACAGAAAGCGCTAATTCATCTATTAAAAACAGATATTATCCGGTAAATCTATGCATGCAAAAGCTGATTGACAACAATGTATGATGGGTTTAGAGGTCATTAAAAAAAAATTATGTGAGTAGAGCTTTCCCGTATTAATAAAAAATAATTCTTATTGTTTTTGTGTGAACTTCCGGAAACTGAACGCTGTATCTAAACTTCCTGCGTATAGCTTGCTGTACACAAATTCTATTTTTACCTAATTGGGTAATTTTTGCTATTTGCGTAATTTGGATATCAAGTTTGAGAATAGTAAAATTTTTACAGTTTTTACTATGTTTTACTGGTCTTTTCTAGTTTCAGAAGATAACATTTAGGCTAAACGGAACCCCATATACGTTCCAGGCGTTGGTAGATTAGATTTATGTACTTAAGCTTAAAACCTACCTTTTATATATATATATATATTCAATAACCTCTTAATACCGTTAAGTGTCGAGGTGTCGGACACACCGAGCACCTACCTTTTAAATATTTCAAAAACATCATAATTGTAAGTTTGGATGTTGATACTACAAATATTAGAGGAGGTGTTTAAGCGGTTGGAGACTATACGCTTGTACTTTACGCTAGAAAATTGCAGGGTTTAGTCACCGCGTCCTGTTTGGTGCCGCTAGTATTTAATATTTTTCCATAGCTATACTTTAGAAAAATATTAAATCCTACCACATCTACGAGAATATTGGTGAATCTTTTTTTTTTTAGAAACACATTGACAAGTACAGTGCCGTTTAAACTAAAATTGGTTCTTATAAAAGAAAACGCCAACCAACTCAACATTCAAACAACAAGATTTTAGTCATCACTCTTTTTATATATTAAAATACATACAATATGATATGTTTTCATTTTATAGATTAAAAGTTATATTTAACGCATAAAAAATTAATGAAGAACTTAATAAAAACGACATTTTTTAAAAATTAATTGCGGAGAAACGACTTATCGCATCAAATTTGAGGGCACAGACTAGACTTCTTTCTATAATGTGTGAAAATTTTATTCAATTATATTATGGCGTTTTCTTGCTGAGTTTGTTTTTGTGAACTCTTATAACAGCGCAACTATTCTTTCCCTTAAATAAAAAAAATCTTTTTTTTGTAGGAAGAAATCAATTTATTTCAAGTATTTAGTAAAAAAGAGTGGGTTAAACGTGGATCCTGACAAGGTAAAAGCCATTGTCCAAATGCTCTTTCCCAAAACAATTTGAGAATTTAAGCTGTTTATAAAAATGGTAGTGCCGGTTTAATCAATAAAAGATGCGCGTAGAAATAGCATTTATTTTGTTACCTTGCTACCAATTCAATTCATCATGATACTATCCAAATTATAAAACATTGTTTATACAAAATAGAATTAAAGAAGTGACATCTAACATCAAAATTTAAAATTATTTTTTAATATAAAATTTTGTTAAAAAGTAGATTATTTTATATTTAGAAAAAACCTTAATTTTACATTAAAGTATTTTTTTTAATAAAATTTATTTTTAAAATAAAAAAGTTATGATTGTAACATATAGGACATCCTGTACATAACCAGTTTCTCTGTATATCTGCAGCATAAATTGTACTAAAAGCTTTGTTTGACTATAACTAGTTCATCAACAAATTAGCAGCCGCATATTCTAAAAATGTTCAATAGCTGAATGACCCGACTCTCGATAAAGTTTTGTCTGATATATTGCATTACTGACAAGCGCAGGTAAATTTAATTTGAAATTCACTTCCCACACAAACTATTTGAGACTCGTTGTAGTTTAGCTTTCATTCCAATTTGAAACTATGCCTGTAATGTTACTGGCACATGTAAAACATACTAAAATAGATCTAAAACTAGTTCGAATATTATTTATTGAGACATAACTTAATTAAAACCATTCTTTTTTTATTAAAAAAATGTTCACAGCGCTTACCATATAATAATTAAAAGACTGAATTAACTGCATATTTGCAATCACTATAATTTAATCAACAAAAATGTAATACTTATTTATTATTATTATTGTTATAGTTAAAATAGCATTTGAATATTATAAACAATAATATTCAAATATAAAACATATTTTTTCTTTTATAATTACTAGGGTATTATGTTTATCAGTTTAGTCAGATATAGAAAATTCTATATGCAATTAATATTTTTTAATTTTATTGTAGTATGAATACACACATATACACCAATCGATTCCAATATATCCAATTACTAAATACATATGCGGTTGAACGGACACGTATGTAAATTTTAAACATTGATAAAAATCAAATAGTTTAATTAGCAAATACGTAGTAATAATATAATAATAAATTTTTTTTATAAAAAAATAGTAATTGGTTTTTTTATATTTCCCTCCTACAAAGGAATTTGATCATGTTCTACATTTATCAGCCGTAGCTTGATGATTTGATTCATTAGTTCCATGCATTCATTTCGAGCATGGAATAATTGATTGATTGTAATTTTGTTAACATAGTTTATCAATACCGAATGCATCGTGCTGCAACTGATTGTGAAAACATACAAAAACTGAAAGATAATAATCTTAACCAGTATTAATTGATGATCTTATTTTTGGTTCAACAACATTATTTATTGTTAATTTATTGTAAAATAATCACATAATTCAACCAAATCTCACATCAATAAATAAAATTTAAATCTATTAAATTGACATCTTACCACAACTTAATAGATAAGTTTCACAGAAATAATAATATTTATGTAAATTTATTAATACAACAAGAACTTATAAATCAAATTGTTAATGTGATTGTTAACGTTGAGAGTAAAACTTTTAATTCTTAGAATATAAATTAACATGGCACATTTCAATAAATCAAAATTATTGCAATCGGAAACAATATATAACACAAAATGTCACTGTATTGCTTGGTATTTTACAAAGAAAACTATTGAAATGCCAACTGCATTATGTGTAATTGCTTGCTGAACACTAAAAATATTTATGGCAAGTTAGTTAGAGTAATTTATTCTATCAATCAATAGTATATAAAGAATAATAAGTTAAAGTTTATTTATATAAAATTGAAAAGGAATGCTTTGAGATTGTACATTTTGATTATGTATTAATTTATAAAATTTAAATACTCACATTTTGTAACTTATTAAACTAATGAGTTTTAATCAATTTTTTCTAGACATAAAAGTAAATCGAATACTTATATTAAGAAATTTTTAAATTTTATTTAATATCAGGTTTATTTATATTTGTTTCTAAAAAAATCTTATAACATAAAAATTCACAAGTAAACAAATATTATCATATAAAATCCATATAACAATCCGACAAAAAATAATAATAAAACACACTGAACTTATCAACTTTTATTTATACTTTTCGATAATATAAGCAGTAAAAGAGTTGAGATGACAACTTTTTTACTACCACGTTTTTTTCTGCTGACTTGTTCCCACAAGCAGAAAAAATATTTGGCCATCCTTAATTTACGTGAAAGGGTCCTTGTAATCTAGATCAAACAAAAAAGATAGATAGATGGAGATCGGTATGGAATAAATAAACTTTATGATATGTCTGCGGCTCGTTGATATTTGATCATATTGAATATCTGCAAAATATAGGTTAATATAGATTATAAATATGCGGATATGGAATCTTCAGAGATAGAAAATAATCCTGTAAAATTTTTCAATATTTTAAGTTTAAAATATTCTGTATAGTGTTTTTAGTGTTATTTGTTCCAGTTTTATAAAATTGGATATTACACAAGAAGCAATTTAAAATAATATTGTATAAAATTAATTTAACGAGATACATAATCCTAGGTTGAAAGGGTAACAAGTACCCCTTCAACCTATGGATATTAAGATTTTAAATTAGCTAAAAAAGTATTAATTAAAATAAACAATAAAAAAATACGTTATATTTTTAGCTACATCAATATAATATAATATTTCATTTTTTGCTTGTACGTTTGATATGACCAATATAGATTGAAATAATAAAAATTGAATTGAAAAAAAGTTTTAAAAAAATGCGCATTGTTTATTTATTTAAAGATTTTCAAAAAAACAAAAATTCCATTCTATAATTCTATAATCCAACAACAATTGCAACACCTAGATATTTTCTAAAAAAAGAAAACTTTTGTTTATTTCCTTGATAACGCAGATAGTCAACTTTTGGCTTATACCCATATATGTCTACGGCTTTTTTGAGTAACAATTTTATTTTTTAAGCATTTTTTTTTTATTTGCTTTATTCAAATCCGAGTGTCAATTTATCTTATCACCTAAGGTTTTTTGTCAATGTTGAAAATAAATTAATAAAAAATTTGGTCAAAATAAACGCTACTTTTATTGATACAGAGACAAAAACAAATTACAAATAGTAAAATAAATTGAAAAAAAAATTTAACAATCTTTTCAAAATAGCCTGAATACTTACTCGCGTTTCCTAAAATACAAAATTTTAACGTCTTCTGCCAGTAAATTTTTACTTTAAAGTTTGGATGCTAAAATTTTAGAAAAATCGTTTTGAAAACCTAAGTTTTTAACTAAGTCGTTAAGTTTGGTCTTGGAAAATAACTGCGGTTGCTCAAAAACGCTTGATATTTTACTGGCATTGTTAAAATTATTTTTATCAACTTCAGGTTCTACTGTTCTACTGTTTGCAACATCTTCTAAATTTGTTGGTTTTTCAGGTATTGGCATGTCTGAAGCATGAGCCACTGGCCTAATTGCAGACTTGAGGTTCGGATAAATGATGCTTTTTAAATTTTCTGTGTTATATCCACGTACATTGCACATAAAGAAATAAAAGTCATCATGGTGATTTGTTGAGTCTCGCCAAATCATTGGTGTTCTAAAGGGTTAGATTTCTTTGTTCCATTTCTCCAATGCTTTAAACCCTCTTCACATATCTTACATACAAAATGTGGTGCCCAATGTTTGTCTTGATCACCAACCTTTACTTTAAAATACGTGTAGTATTAGTGTATCAACAGTGATGTAATTTTAGGTCGAAATTTCTTGACCACAAAACAACCACGCACATAGCAAAAATTATCTAGATTATTTTGACAAAGTCAAAAAACAAATTTAACTGCAAATAGTTCACTAAACAACAATTACATAGACCAAACGCAAACATATTTATGAATGCGCTTGTTACACAAAGGCGGTCTGACTGCAAATCAGAGAATCTCAACAATTACATTTTACTTTTGGAAATTTTCCTATACTATTCTATTGATTTGTACACAACTTAATCTCAGTACTTTTTATTCGAAAAAATTTAAAAAACTATAAATATGACACTTAGTAAATTTATAAAAAAATTGTGCGAGATGGAAACAAAAAAAGTTGATTTTTTATTAGATTAGCCACCAAACCTTAAGAAAAAAACAAATCCAAATCACAAGTTTTTTGTTGGCCTAATTATTCATACTATTATTCAAAAGTCTTAAAATTTTACAATAAGTTACATAACGATGTTACTTTATCAGCTTGCGCCTACAAGGCATTGATGTTTGTTTGATCAACCTTCTTTAAAATTATTTTTCAGCAAATTACGGCACAATTATACAATTTTAACTAACAATATGCAAGGAGTTACGGAAATAAATGGAAAAAATGATTTTCCTTGTGAGATTCAAACTCATAATCTTTGATGCAACAGTAGGATGCTTAGACTACTGCTCCACGTTCCTTTTCTTTACTAATGCACGTTACTAAATGCCTTGCAGACAACCTCAATGTCCAACCCGCCTGTGTAACCAGGAACCACAAAGCTTTAACTAAATTTACATAGTATACTCTCAGTTGTTACGTATAAAGCCTCAATTCCAAATTGTGTTAACACACAATTCCAAAGCCTAAAGTGCCAAGGTGTTAAAAATATGTTTTTAAATACCTTGATAACGTCACTGACAATGTATTTTTTATTACACATCTAAAAGACCTTGACAAATAAGTAAGCACTTCTTGCCAATGTGTAATTACAACAACTTTTTTTCTTTGAACTTATAAAATACAGGAAAATAATATATTACGGACAGGAATGAGACAAAACACAGAAAAATTAACTGACTGCTAGCAGCTAACCAGACTAGTTCACACTAAAAAAGAACCCAAAGCCGTAGTTGACTAAGGAACTTTATACCGAATAACTGCAATGTTTATTTTATTGAGTTTAATTACTTAATTAATCATTTACTCACAAATTTTATTTTAATTAATTAATTAATTCAACTTTTTTTTTCAGCTTGGTGGACGACATGAGTGACAACGACATCATACAGATAACGTACCTGCAGCTTGAGACAAACAAAAAGCTGATTAAGAAGCAGGTCATTAACATTAACTCTATTGAAACTTTTATCAAATCTTTGATTGCAAGCCAAACTAGCAAAAACCGTTCTCTAAACTTTTTTCAAAATACTTGACGCCAATCTGGTCAAGCCCGCGTATTCAGAGAAGGAAGGTATAAAAATCTATCAGGACAGCTACGTCAACGCTTACCAGGAAACCTTGCCCGTATAGGAAGAGTTTACTTTGGTAGGCGCTAAAAAAAATCAAAAAAAATCTATTTCATCTATCAAATAGGTCATCAACTGGTCTATTAAGTCTTCAGCGCCACTAAAGCAATCAGCCACCAAAACCAAAAAGATTTTTATCCGGCCAACCCCTAAAGCACAGAAGACCAAGTTCGGTCCAACAACTAACTTTTTAGTCCTTTTTTCAAGCCCTTCAAATCCGTCAGCATCCGTCGGCACAAGCCGCCCTACGTCTATTGCTATTTGCCTTTTAAATGATGTCAGCAACGTAAAAGTCAATAAAAATAACCATTGAAAACGTAGTTGATGGTATCTAAATGCACATTTTAACCTCAACAATGTGCTAAAAATGCGCAATGCCAGCGATACTAACAATACGGCCACACGGCAGCTAGCTAAGTGCTACTCACTGTATGCGTATGTTAAATGCGTTAGAACACATCAAAGTTTTGCGTGCGGTGAGCCGTACACCGCCAGTTACAAAAGCTGTCCAGTTTATCATAAACTGAAAGGAAGTCGCAACTGCAAGGCCTTTGGTAAGGCACCTGTTTCTTCAAAATAAAGTTCTGCTTCATGCAGAAGCACCTTTAACGTTTGCATAAAGTAATTCTATGTGCAAGCTAAAAAAAACGTATAACGCACCACTATCAACTAAAAATAAACATTAACTCCGCTTGTCCTAAGCAAGTGATAAAAGTTTATAGAAATATTCTTATTTTCAGCAAAACTTTAGCTAGCTAGATGACCACTTTATCAGAAAGAACTTACACAGTAGGCGCTTGTAAGAATAAATTTGACATAATAACTAAGTCTTTTTATGAAAATTCCGCTACTAACTCTAAAAAAATTATATAAAATATTACAGATTGACTTACCTTTAACACTGTCTTAGACGCTCTGCTTGTAGGCAAATTACATTTTGATTTGTTTTGTTTGTCTTGCAGATAGATTTTTATCAACTGCGTTAAAGTCCGCAAAAAAATCTTTTATTAAAGTTTGTCTTGTTACAAGTGCTTTTTAGCTTGGTCATTCAACTCATGTCTAATGTGCTTAGAACTATTTCTGCTGTGCTTGTGGATCCTAAATTGTTATAGGCTTTTGCTTTAACAAGTAATTCTGGCATAAGATCTTCTAGTCAGCGTTACGTTATTAGGATTAGTTGAGGTTGCTAATAACTTTTTTTGCAAGTATCTGTGTTTCTTAAAGTTTTTGTTAAGCCAATTGTAAATTTTTGCTTAATGTATCTTAGTCAAATTTTATTGTTTTTAATCAGTCTTTTTAGTTGTTAATCTGAAGTTATTTGTTTTTTAAGTTGCGTTGAGTGAAGCCCATTTTTGTACTGTCCTAAGCCGCACTTTCCTATAATGGATAATTAAGATATTTGTGTACATACAACTACACAACAAGAAAATGTTTATGCAATAATGCCATTGGTTAAATGATATATGGCAATAAAATGTTATTAAGATCAGTACCATTCAGTTGAAGCACTAAACATTAAGTTATCATTCTCCAATACCATTTGCTATTGACAGTTCTTGCATTTTCAACAGCGTTTTTTCAACAAAAAAATGGTCTAGTAAGTGATGCTTTTAGTTTAAAATCCACAAAAACGACTTGTGAGATGAATTTTATTTATATAAAACACGTGTGTGTTTATGTTACTTCAAATACGACAATTTTACTTACTTACAAAGCCATCAACATAAAAATAAAAATTATTGCTAAAAGTAATTTTGACCAGTTCTGTTTTTGGCTTGGACCACATGTGATTAGCGCTGGTAATTTCTACGCAGTAGACTGTTAAAAGCACCAGTGCCGTGTTAAAATTTGAGTAAAGTGATACTGAAGTGGAACGCAAGAAGTACCTCTGCGTCATCTCTAAGCGTTTATTATAATAATAGTACCAAGTGTTACTAGTAGCGACATCTCTGCGGCTGCCGTCAACTTGCAATAACTATTATCGGCGAGCTCCGGTAAAGAGTTGAGGAAATTCCTTGCCGCTTCAGGCAGACACCGCGTGGGTTTTTAATGAATCCCAAATTTACTAATTAAAATGTTTATTATTAATCATATTATTTTAATAATTGCGTTTATTCCCAAATCAGGGATTTAAGCCTAATTCATTCACTGCTTAAATAGATTATTTTATGAATTGTGAGTTGCCTATTAGAATCTAAAATGTTAGTGTATGTGCCTTTTCTATATGACTGCAACTTCTGTAGTATGATGTAGACTTTTTGTTAATTACTTTTATATTTATATTATATATTTAAAGTAATACTAGGTGGCCCGATGTTGTTTGACTCTATTTATTTTAATAAATAAAAAACTTTAGTTTTGTTTTTAGATTTAGATATCGTCCAGTAAGTCTGTTGCCCGCGTTTTCAAAAATATTTGAACGTGTTATATACACAAAGTTTATTAAATTTTTTATGCAACATAAACTGTTTTCAGAAAACCAACATAGATTTTTGCAACAAAGGAGTATACAGTAAACAGCATTGTTTGATTATACAAACTGAATTTTATCAGCTCTTGAAAAACGTAATGTGGCATGTGGAGTTTTTTTAGATCACGAGCGTTTGATTGCATTAATCATTCGAAACTAAATTATCAAATTATCTCAGTACGGTGTTAGAGGCAATGCAAATAATTTAATAAAATCATACTTATCTGATAGGGTACACTTCACTTATCTAACAAATCAACAGGGCTTAATTGCCAAATCAAATGAGCTTAATACTGGTAGGGGTATCCCGCAAGGCAGTATTCTTGGCCTTCTTCTCTTTATCATATACGTCAATGATATACCTAATAATTTAACATCAAAAAGTAAATTATTAAATTATGCAGACGATACTACAGCACTCCTAAAAAGAAAAAGTACATTTTAAGATGTCATTCTTTTAGGAAATAGACCTATGGCATCTGTAGAAAACTGGTTTACAGAAAATGATTTGGTTTTAAATAATGATAAAACTAAGTGTGTTTGTTTTAAAACAAGTCAAATTATTAAAACACCTGTCTCAATTAATTTTAATAACAAATGCTATGAGTTTGTCGACAACACTAAGTTTTTAGGAATCATTTTAGATGAAACATTATCGTTTCAATCACACGTTATATCAGTATGTGAAAGAGTCAGTAGGGCTTGTTATGGGTTGCAAGTCTTGATAAAATCAACTAATTTTAACATAACAAAACTTTTTTACTACGCCAACGTTCACTCTCACTTAAGATATGGTTTCATATTTTGGGGAAGTAGTGTCACGTTAGAAAGAGCTTTTGGAATGCAAAAAAAAGCATATTATTTAAATTAGGATATAAAAAAACATGTAGAGGAAAATTTAAAAAAAGCAACATATTAACTCTTTGTGGAATGTATATATACGAGTGCATAAAATTTTTTTTAAAACACAAAGAAAAATTGTTTTTGGCGTATGTATGCACCACTATTCTTTGCTATCTGCATTACTTTTTCCGTTGCGCCAATTAAAAACTTGCCTAAGCTCAAATAGAGTGTTGCAATTCTTCTTTTGACTTTTAGTTCTATCTTTAACCTGTTAGTTAAAAGTTTGCCAGTTGCATTTATTATTCATTTTTTTTGTTTTTTAAAGATTTGTGGTAGTTGTTGAAGGAGATAAACTTTTGGACAAAATCAAAATATTTTTGAAACTCTGCTTTTCTTATTGTTTTCTCATACCATAGCTTTTAAGGTAGTTAATAGTGCAATTAAAATTTGTAAAGGATTTTACTGGTATGATAGAGTTGTGTTGTAAATATTAAACTAGAACAACTTGTATGGACTAGTTTCCAGTTAGCATATCTTTATGTTAATCATTTTTGTTGTATTAATATAGTTAGAATTAACATTGTATTTCTTACGTAAGCGTATACAATAATTCAACATTTTCTATTTTGGAAATAAGTTAAATACCGTTTTTGCAACAAAACAAATAGACGAACAAAAAATTATATACAAAAACCGCATTAGTTAGACAAACAAGAAATTCCTGTTTGTTTTAAACTGCTAAATAAGTAAGACGTCAAAAATGCACAATAAGACAATAATGCATACAGTGCAAAGGCTACGCAAACCACATCAGAAAGAAAAAAAAAAAATTAATCTGTTTCATATTTTTTTTAATAGTTTTGCCTAAACCATATTTTTGAGTTAACTTTTTTAATTATGGTAACAGTTTTGCAATCATAATCACCTTTGAACTCAATTCATTGCTGTTGAAATATGAAGTTATTAATTTAAAATCCACTTCTCGATATAAGCTTTTTCTAATTTTTTTTATGTTTCCCTACCTTGGGCAGTTTGTATTTACTTTTTTTGCAACTTCCTGGATGGCGTCTTTCTATCTTCTCGCGGGTCTTGCTACGCTTTTTTGTGGTATGATTTTGCCTTACTACATGGCCAGCCCATCTCCATTTCAGTTGTGCAATTCTTTTAGGAACGTTGGTTACCTGGCTCCTTTCATTGTTCTGATTCGGTCTCTGACGCTGATTCCCAGCATGGCTTTCTCCATTGCTTCTTGGGTAGTTAGTAGTTTATTTGCTGTTTTGCTTGTTATTGCTATGGTCTCAAGACCGTGAGTGAGCACTGGTAGGATACACGCCTCGTAAATTTTCCTTGTTAGGTTGACAGAAAATTTGCGTGATTTGAGTAGGAATCCCTGTTTCCCAAACGCCGGCCAGCATTGATCTATCCTCCTCGCTGTTTGGTAGTTTGGTTTTCTTTGCCTGCCTGGATTTTATGGCCTAGGAAGATGTATTTGTCTACGTTCTCAAGTATTTTGTTTTTGATGGTCACCTGAGTATTTTCGGAGGTCATTATTTTTGTTTTATTGAGGTTCATCTGTAGTTCGATTTTTATCGATGCATGGTGGAGTTTTTTTAGCATGGTCTATAGTTCATCGGTTGAGCTGCTGATAATAACATTATTGTCTGCAAACCTGAGATGGCTGAAGTACATTCCGTCAATTATTTATTTATTTATTTTGTAAATATACTTTCTTAATGAGGTTTTAGTACCTGGAATCGATTCTTGCGTTGTCGAGGGCTTTCAAAATTGCCCACTATTCTATATCATATCATATTCATTGCTTTTTTCTATGAAGATCCACAGTGTCTGCATGTGATTAGTGGTAGTAGTCTAATTTAAGTTCTAGTCTATTTGTTATTATTTTTGTAAGAAGTTTATATAAGTGTGGTAATAAACTTATAGAACAATATTGTTTCTGTCTCTTTTTTTGTGTAGAATGACTGCGGTTTTCCATTTACTTTGTATCAGCGCTTCTATTAAACATTTATTTAGCAGCATTCTTACACTTTCTTGTAAGTTTTCACTTTCCATTTTTAACATTTTGCTTGTTATCCGATCTCTGCTTGCAGATTTTCTGTTTTTCATTTGGTGTATCGCTTTAGTTCTTGGCGGTTTATTTGGAGAATTTTTTTCGACCTTGAATTTTGTATTTTCGATTCTTGATAGTTTTGAGTGGTGGAGCTATATAGAGTTTTGTAGAAGTCCTGAGCCACCACTTTGATTTCTTCTCTGTTGCTAACAGTGCTACTTTGGCTGTTCCTTATTTTTGTCTTTCCTATGGATAATTTTGATCTTAGAACCTCCATACCTTTGCCAGCACATTTTCTGTTTTTTATTTGTTGTAGCGCTAGCTTTAGTTCTTGGCGTTTTATTTCGGGAATTTCTTCTGATCCTTTATTTTGTATTTTCGATTCTTGATATTGATAGTTCTGGGTGGTGGAGCTATATAGAGTTTTGTAAAAATCTTGAATCACCATTTTTATTTCTTCTCTGTTGCTAACAGTGCTACCTTGGCTGTTTCTTATTTTTGTCCTTCCTAAGGATAATTTTGATCTTTGAACCTTTATATTTTTGTTGTCTTTGATGGTATCAGTTATAAGTTTTGTCTTTCCGTGTGTTCCTATTTATGTTTTTGTTTAATTTTTTATAGTTTTCCAGTTCTAGTTTCATTTTGTGTTTTATTAGTTTTTTTTGTTGATGAGTTTAATTTGCCAACTCTTTCCTTTTGTTTGGCGCATATTATTTTTTATGCTATTTGTATGCTGTTTGCTATGTTTTCAGTGAGTTCATCTACCTATTTCGTTGAGTGTTTCCTTTTTCGTAGTTTCTTTCTGAGTATGCTTTGAAACTGGTTTTTATTTATGCTCAGCTTCTTGATTGTTGGGTATTTTTGTTTCTTTACTAGTTTGTTTCTGTCATACTTTGTGTTGATGTTTATGGTTACTCTGGTTAGTCTGTGGTCGCTATTGGAATTGAACAGGTTTGTTTGTAATGATATAGTCTATTTCATTTTTTATCTTGTTATTTAGGCTTCTTTGGCCCATCTTGTAATAATCGATTAGTGTTTCTCCTCTGGTGTTCCCTTTTCCCAATCAAAACCTACCTATGTTTGGACTATCTTCGCCTGTGTTTCGGCTTACTTTTGCGTTATATTCTCACAAATTTTTAAACAATTATTGCTAATTTGTAATTCTTAAACTGTAGAGTAAAAAAATGTTATTATATAGTATGCAGAATATTTTATTTTGCAACTAGATTTAACAAATTTATGTAACTATCTTCAGGAAACTAGTAAATACAAAAATGTGATTACATATTTTTAGTATTTAAATCTAGTCGACTTAATGACAATACAAAATTAACAAACAAATTTCTTTCAAAATTGTTCCGTTTAAATTCTATTCCATACGACAAAATATGTCATTATACAATCAAAACCTAGAATATTTGAAATTATTTTCATTATATTTTAAAGCAAACCAATAAAAAAATAACAGATCTAGTAGTTGATCATTAAGACAAATTCTATATTTTCTGCCGATGTCTATATCTAAGTAATAAATAAAACAACATTAGCACTATTAACATTTAATGGTAAAACTTAATATATAAAAATGACATTTAAAATATATAACTGATATGACACTAAAATCACTATAATTATCTATACAATTCAATATTTTTTATACATAATCATTATATACAAACCTATTCCAATTTTAAGGAACTAGTTTAATAGCTTTAAAGTCGTCTCCAAGTCCAATACCAAACAGTCTTTCATTAATTAACACGTGCTTCTGGCTTCAAGCCTAACTTAATTCTTTGCTGAAAAACTGTAAGGCATCAGTATATTATTATTTCCATAATTTTATGGAAATAAATTACAAATCTGGATATTTACATACCGATCCTTCCATTATACAACACAATATGATGGAATTAAAATATAAATAAATGCATTAGATTGTCCTAGATTTTTCTATTCAACATTTAGCCATTAACAATTTCATTAAGGCACATTTTTATGAACAACACCAGCGTATTCTTTTTTTATTATTTTCCCAAAATATGATTTTAATATAATTTCATTACTGTCTATATAAAAAATAATATTATTACCCTTGTCCCAAACATAAAATAAATATTGCGTAAAAATAATTAATTAAATTAAATAACGTTGGTAGTTGGTCATAAAATAATGCGCGGGTTTTTTTATTATTCTAGATATAATTGTTCTAGCTAAGATGTTTTTAACAACTTTTAGGTGGTAATTGGTAGTTGGTCTAGCTAAATCATTACAATAGCTTAATTTATTTAATTAATACTTTTGAGTTTTCAAATTAGTTTTGAAATGTTTTGATTTTAGTTTGTGAGAGGTTTTAATGTATATTAATATTTGTTTGTAGAACAGTTTTTGGTGAATATTTATTTGAAGGACGTTAACGTATTTGTTGGTAATTATAAAAGTTTTAGATTGATTTAGAATGTGATTTGTATAACTTACTCAAAATTTGAGTGTGATATAATAAATAAAATATTTATTCATTAATTAAAATTAAAATACAATTTTTTGGTTTTTGGTGGTTTATCGTCTTTAATGTAGTTTTTGAAAACAGTAAAATTTATAATTTATATAAAATAGAAAAACAATTATCAATTTTGGTTCAACAAAGGTAGTACGTAAAGATGATTCGTAACTCAAAGGTTGCAACGCAACGAGAAAAAAACGTTGAACTGTTTGTGAAAGAGAGCTGTAATGCAGTTAAATCTTACACGGACAGGTAACGGCATTTTTGGCGCGTTTTATTTGAATCAGATGACTGAAACATTTAAATTTACTAAATGATGTATTTATGTAAATTGCCTTTTCATCCAGCTTATTACTAAACATTAACTGTTTAATAGTTACTGTGATTTTATGTAAGTTGTCTCTTTGACCAGTAAGATGCTAGGCACACTGATGATGGGTGCATATTCTGAAACACAAGTGTATGTGTTTCTTACTGGGCTAAACATGCTTGATTATAGTATAGCCATAAATATAGTGTTTTTACAACATGAGTTTATTTTGGATTATTTCATTAGCAATCGTCTCGAGAAAGAAAGTATGTTTGTATTATATACCTGGAAGCTATTTAACACCCCGGTATTTAAGGGTACAAATATTGTATAAATAGCTTTCAGGTTTGCCCTATCTTTATATCTTTAGGTATACTATACTACTACAGTTATATGCAAACAGCTAACAATCATTTTTGCAAAAAAATATCATCAGCGACAAAACTCATTTTCTTCTAAACGGGTATGTTAAACATTTAAAACTGCCACTGAAATTTTTAAAGAGGCGCTATAGAAAACTAAAGAAGGTATAAGAATTAACGGAATCTTACTCAATAATTTAAGTTATGCAAATGATACTGTGCTCAAAACAGATAGTCTACACGAACTGCAAATTGATCAATAGGGTAGTTAAAGAGTGTAAGAGATATGGCCTGAAATTAAATAGTAAAATAAAAAATACATGATTATCAGCAAGAAAACAGTAATCAACTATGGAATCCAGCCTTGTGGTGAACCACTGAAACGTGCTAAAAAAATCAAGTACCTGAATACACTATAAGCAAAGAATGGAAGATTCAATGCCGTATAGATCAATCAAAAACTGCTTTTATATGCAAAAAACGGACTGCAAGTACTAATCTTGGGTAGTTAAAAAGTGTAAGAGATATAGCTTAAAAATGAATGAATTCATTTCCAACACGTGATAGTTTTGTGCGGTTTCTCAAAATAAGCAAAAAAAAAATTTGGTCAATAAGCTAAGTTATAGTGCAATATTACTCAACATTTTATGACCTTAAGTTATAGACTTGCGCAACTTTCTATTTCTTACAAAACATTACATTCCACAATATCTAATAAAATAATTTTGCTATTTTGTAAAAAATTTGGACATTTTGGACAAGAGGTAAAGGGCATAATTTGTTATAATAAACAACTCAAAAATTTAAAAAATAAACTTTAAATGAAACTTTTAGTAATAGTCCAGTCAAATATGCTCAAAAATTGGTTTCACTTCCAAAAAAAACCAACAGTTTTAAAACTTGTTACATTGATTTATAGGTATTTAATGAAGAATATACTAAAAATCCTGACAAATATGACACGAGCTCTAGCAACAATAGCCTAAAACAAGGCACTTTTTTTGTTTTTTTGTTAATATCTTGAGAACTAATAAATATCTTGGCCAACAGCAATCCTTTGAGTTCTGTTATTTAATATAATTACTCTGATGAAGAATTACATTCATGCAGAGCGTTCAGTTGTTTGGGAAGGTCATTTGAGTTGCGTGAGGAATATATTTTTCTATTTTCATGCATGTGGAAATTTTCATTATGCCAAATCAAGTCACTTGTACGTGCAAGACTTGATAAAGCTACCCTATGTTATGACCCCATCAGGGTTCCAAAAGTTTGTAGACTTTGAGTTTTTACAGCACAAAGAACTGATAAATTTTGAACTGGATTTTGGTCGGATATGACCATGACCCTCATGCGTAACATGAAGAGCGTACGTAGGGATTCTGTTCTTTACAAATGAACAGCATGCAAATTTTAAAGCGACTCGTAAAGCTAAAGATTCAGCTAATACTGCAAAACTTTTTCAGTGGTTTGAAAGTTATCATCTTTTTTTTAACAAACGACATAATTTCAATTATCAGTGATGTGGTGGGCGATTGCATAGTAACGAGCAATAACGTTCTCTAAATTGGCACGCAAGCAATGACCAAAACAGTCGGACAGACTTATTCAAAAGTTCCCTTTAGCAAGAAAGACCAATTTAGTCAAAGTTTATAAAGAAAGTGTGGTGATCCACTCTTTCAAAGGATAGCTATCAACAAGCAGAGTGATGAAGACTTGAAGAACTACTTACAGCTTGATCCTTACCTTTTATCTTTATTTAAGGAAACTAAAATGCGGAAAACAAAAAATCCGGCTTATACAATACTTTTCCTGTATTACAAAAAAAAGCCAAACTTTTTAATTTTGAAATTGTTTTAGATAAAAAATTACTGTTACACAAGGTGGTGTGGCTCAAACATTTCTCAATCTCAACAATTTATCAATGTTATGTCGCTTATGTCGCTTATGTTCTCAAACATTATGCCGGCAACACAAATCACAGTCAAATAATTGTCGGATAATTTTCTTTCTAATGAACACAATAAATTCAAACTTATTTTATTTTTCTTAACTGCCCTTTACGACCATTAAAATAGAACCAGAATCTAGTGACGCTGATACATTGATCATACGCACAGGAGTCATTAAATCATCAACTAGTAACAAAGTAGCAATAGCTGGCAAAGATGTTGATCTTATTGTTTTCCTCATGGCTTTAACTCTATCTGAAAAACAGATATTATTTGTTAAACCAAGCCACGGCAAAGTAGAAAGAAAGGTATATTCAAGTCAGCAATTGCAATCTATGGGAATAAAAGACTGCATTCTTATTGTGCATGCAATCAGCGGATGTGATACGACTACCGCTGCATATCAAAAAGGGACATTTGTCTGTTTCAAGTTGTTCAAGAAACGAGCTACACAGCAAAGTATTACTAATATATTTAACAGCTCAATTGCTGAACAATGTATATGATAATTTTTATTGCAATGTTTATCAGCTTTTATATCGTATATACTCAAATTTTTACCTTTGACCTACAGTTTCGAAATATTAACAAAAACCAAAAAATGCTCTGTTTTTGGTAATTAAGCTCATGTCATATTTGTCAGGCTTTTTTAAGTAAGTTAAATTAACCTCCAAAATCAATATTAAATTACGCATTTTTCAAAACTAGCTTTAGTTTGTAACGACGTTTGCATTAAAAGTGTTTATTTCTGCAAGTTTTTTGCATTTTCTTGAAAACTTTGAACTGAATTGAACTAACCACAAAATCTACAATAAATTACACATCTTTTAAGAGTAGTTTTAATTTGGTACAGGGAAAGTTGAATTCTCAACAATATTTGCATCAAATGTGCCACTTTCTGATAGTTTTTTGCATTTTACTCAAAAACTTTAAACTGAGCTTATATAAGCCAACTTTGCCAAACGAATCTACATTAATAGACACATCTTTTTGATTTAGGAGATTTAGTTTCTTAAAAAGAACTGCCACTTTCTAAAAGTTTCTTGCATTTTAAACAAAACTTCAGCCTATTTAAGACAAACAAATTACAAATTAAGACTTGCAACGCTTGATTAACCAAATCACGTTAGAAAGCAATGCCTTTAAGCCAAAACTAAAGTCATTATGATCAATAAAAGACTAAATACTCAAACTAATTTGCATGTATACAATAACCAGATAGAGCAAAATGTTAAGTTTAAATACTAGACATAAAAGTAAAATTTCAAATAGAAATATCCAGAACCATTTTTTCCAAAATAAGAAAAATGCTATAGAAACAAATCCTAAACTAAATCATTAAATATAGTTAAGGTTAGTACACACTAGTACACCAATGCGCAATTTGACTATAAACTGTCTAGAGACACGGTCTGTAGACCGTCTGAAGACACCGTTCTTTGTATCATCTTTGCAGTCTACCATAGAGAACAATGTTTTGTGTAGAATGACTTTCTGTTTAGTGTTAATTACAAGGATAAAAACGCAAAAACGTAAGAAGGACTTATGTATGTGTGTGACGTTCACACTGTCAAAATGTTGCGCGGAAACAGACTGGGACAAATCTTGCATCTAGACGCAGAGTGACGTCCACACTGTCAAATTGTTGCGCAACATATCTAACGTTGCATGCAGTCTCCCATTCCGTCCCATTCCAATCGGGAAACTTTGGCCTAGCAATTTTTAGGTTTGCCTCAGGTCTATAGACGGAGATTGGTCTATAGACATGTCTACGTAGACAACCTGAGACACGCCTCAGAAAATAAAATTGCGCAACATGTCTACTAGTGTGTACTAGGCTTATAACAACATATTTAATACTGCTTTATAGTTTTGAGGCGTGGAAGCTGAAGATCAATACTGTAAACATAATTAAAGCTTTTAAATTGTTGACATTTTGGCAAACCAAAAGAATATTTTAGGTGGTGCACAACCACAAACACGGATAAAAAAAACAGAATGCTAGTGCAAATTAGTAAATGCAATAGACAGCATACTTTGGGCACATTTTTAAAAGCAGTAAGTATAATCTGCTAAAGCTTATAATAAAAGGCAAAATGCCGACGTTGCCCAAGCCGCAGAAAAAAATTAAAAAGGAACTAGACATGATTAGACTATCTTTAGAGCAACAAAATATAGAGAAAAATTTGCAATCATTGTTGCCCAAAAAACCACAAAAAGAAAAGAAATCAATACTGAATTAAGCATTTTTTGAATTAGATATAAGTTCCAAGACACCAAATTTGCATAAAAGCGCCGTTTTTTGACGATTTACTCAAAAACTTCATTTGATTGTCTATATAAACTTAACGAAATATGTAAATCTATATTGAATTGCAACTCTAAGACTAGTTTTGATTTGTTAAGGTGATATTTAATTCGATTTGAAACAAAACAACATTTGTATTAAAAGTTCAATTTTCTGTCAGTTTTTTTTGAATTTTACTCAAGAACTTAGATATATTGTAGATTGTTTGACAGACAAGTCAGTTTGCAAAACATTACACTTAAACATGCGTTTTCATTTGTATAAACTTATGGGTGTCCAAGAACTGAAAGTAGCAGTGCTGACAGACAATATTGTTTTGATCACAAAGTTCCTAAACGTAGCGTGTGACGTTCTAACCTTGTATTAGATTGTTTGTTTTTTTTTTTTTTAACAAAGAAACAGTGACTGTTAACACGTATTCAAGGTAACCACTATAAATTCCTGGTCTACTACATTTCTAAATACTTTAGGCCAAATTATCAAATTAAATTAGTAAAGTGTATTTATTAACGTAAATGTGCAATTTTAACCCTTTACTTAATCAAATCATCTCATTAGAAAGTCTTACCCATTCATCAAATTAAACAAATTTGGATGGTGTATACGGTAAAGATTCACCTTCTTATTCTGAGTGAGCCAAAAACTTTAAGATGAGCTATGAGTCTTTAAAAGTGAAGACAAATTTTGGTTGACCAGTTATAGTGATCAAAGAAAAATCAATCACGTTTATTGAAAAACTAAAAGTAAAAAAAATAGCAATGTCAGGGCAAAATACTCCATAAGCATTTGAGTATAAATAAAGTGAGTGCAAGATGGGTCCGTATGTCTATGAAAACATTCCGCAGTACACCAGTTAAATCGAGTCACTGACGACATCATTGTTGAAAACTTTAGGTTGAAAAAGGCCACAAGTATGGTTTTTTTTTATGTGGTAAAAACCTTTGACAAAGTCTGGTATAAGAGTTTTCTATACAAACTCTACAGTCAAAACTTTCCTCTACGTCTTATAAAGCTGATAGCCTCATATTTAAAACGTAAAATTTAAAATTCAAATTAACATCTCTTCCACTAGGGATATCACGACAAAAGTCCCTCAAGGCTCCATTCTTCGGTCTTTTTTAACCTATTTGTCGCAGACATACCTTCGGGATGGAAGCACGGGGTTAAGATGACTCAATACACCGACGACTCAAAACTTCTCCATTTGCCAAGGTCACCTTAAGACTACAAAAAGCCACCACCAATTTGGATTGCTGGTTAGATGACTGGCTTGTCAAAGTAAATCCGGAGAAAAGCAAAGTTGTTTTCTTTACACGGCGACAGGACGACCTTCATAGAAACGTTACTTTGACAACGTCCCCATATTGTGGTCCAATTTTGCCAAGTATCTAGGGATTACGTACAAATTGCAAGTGCAGTCAATTCTTGCTAAAGCCAAAACAGCAAAAAAATCTTCTGTTTCCGATGCTGCGGCGAAACAAAATAAAATCCGATTAAACACGTCTACTATTAGGCCCATAATGACGTACGCGTGCCTCAGCTGGGGAACCGCCGCAATCATGCATTTTGATAAACTATAGTCGTTCCAAAGCTTGATTTTGCAGCTCCATGGTTTGTCCAAAATTGTAAAATTGAAACTTTGACCGCAAAACACTTTGTCAATCTTGCGGTTCACTCCAATCCTGATTTGGCCCGACTCGCCGAGCCAGACAAGAAAGTTTCGCAACATAAGCGCCCCGGTTAATCAACTGATTAACCTTACTTAACTACCTATCCACTCTCAGTCTATAGGGTGCATCTGTCCCTTCTTTTTGACATTGGTTTTTGTCTCCCTTATTTTTCAAAAAGAAGATATATGAGCCTAACGGTCTCAAACTTCCGGGCAATTTAATCAAGCAGAGTTTAGTCGGTAAGCACCTTCCTCGTGAGGGTGCATAGGGCACTTTAAGTCTTTAGAAGATTCTCCTCCTAAGCCACAAAAAAGATTCTTCTGTCTGCTGTTTAAAAACTGCGTTAAGTTGATTGTGCTCAATCTTTTTTGAAGCTTTGTGGGGGGTTCTATTCTGTCCAAAGAGAAATCTATGGAATGGTGGTGTGCAGGTAAATCACCACCAAGAAAAGCTAAGATATTTGCGTCAACCAATAAGATTATGGTCACAGTTTTTTAGAATTGTGAGAACTTCTTGATTATTTTGCTAACGTATTACATAGGTTAAGAAAAAGTATTTGGGCAAAACGTGAAGGAAAATTGAAAAATGTCATCTTCTTTATTGCAAGAATTGGTTTTTTTAATCAAAATAGTTATTTGTATGCTAAATGATCATGTAAATCATACTAAAAAATTGTGTTTAGCTAACGTTTTAGAATTTGCCAATTCCTAAATAAAATGAATGTTTGCTAAATTAATTGTAAACCTTATTTGTGGCAACAATGGAAATAATCAAAAATCAATTGAAATATTTTTATACGTTATAAAATTTTTAGACTGCATTTTAAAACTTTTATTGGTTTCTATACAATTTAAACTGACGAAACACAACTCAAGCTATACTCAAACTAGTGATTAAGAATTTTATTAACAATCACTTAAGCTAGTGAGCAAGCCAGTTCAAAATACTTGCTTTTAATCATAATTTAGAGTGCACCGCTCATCCGCTTTACAATTTGTGATCAAGAATTTAGATAACAAGTACTCAGGCAAGTGGTTGGGCCATTCTAATTTAAATTATTTGCTTCTAGTTATGATTTGGAGTGCTTTGCCCACTTGTCTATGCGTCGGTTATTAAGAAATTGAATAATAAAGGCGGGTAGACGAGTTACTCCAATTCAAACTACTTGCTTCTAGTCATGATTTAGAGTGTCGAAACCCACCCACCCAACTGTAATTAATGCTTCAAATCATCCTTACCCGTTTATTTGTTGCTAATCCAAGATTTGGATTACAAATCATCGGTGGACAGGTCTCTTCAATTCAAACTACTTGCTTGTAATCTTGATTTAGAGTGTTCCGCTCAATCACCCAACAGTTTGTTATTCAATTTCTAAATTACTAACAATTGGTCAGGTAAGCGGGGTACTACAATCTAAACTATTTGCTTGTATTTATAATTTGCAGTCACCCGCCCACACGCCTTGATGCTAGTAATCAAAATATTACATTACAATCACTCGGGCGAGTGAGCAGTCCAATTAAAGTTTTTGGTTTGTAATAATAATTTGGAGAGTCTTGTCAGCTTGCCGATATGTCGGTTATTAAAAAAATAAATTAAAACACATAATTTAGAATGCTACACGCACCTGCTCTCAGGCGCGTAAGCGCAAACTTCTTACGTGTAAACATGATTTGGAATAGTAGAATTTAATTCCAGTATTTTTTATTTTGGAATAGTAATCTGTTACTTTGTTGACCAACAAATAAAACGCTAAAATTAATGATAGATTAATAACGTTGTTTTAGTCAAAATCAACCATCAACTATTCCAAATTCATTACTGTGAAAACATACAAAACACAATGCTTTGACTCAAAAAAGAGTCAAACTAACTATGTTATAGAAACATAAAAGTTTAAAACACAGCAATCAGTAGCAACATTATCATTATCAAACATGTTAATTTATATTATGAAAATGAGTTAAGGCTTATTCAAGCAACTTGAGAATTTATTTTCTTGACATACTTTGTGCTCTCAACGTTCCGTGCTTAAAAACTTAGAGCATTATAAACATACAACAATCCTAAAATTGGTAGATATGTGCATTGTTTGCATATAATTTACAATCATCAAAAAAATAATCATTGGGTCAAGTAAACATTGTAACATGTATTCAAAGTAATGTAGGTAGATAAGTTGAAAATATTGATTACAGTAACGACTGTTAATACATATTCAAAACACTTAATATGTTGACATTGTCATGAGTTAATATATCATATAATGCTTACTATGAATAAACCAAAAGCAACAGCTATTTTAGCATCTTTAAAATCTCACAGACAAGATTTTAGAGAAATTTATCTAATGTGTTTTAAACTTTTGTAGTTTGGTTTTGATTTCTTTATGCTGTTTAAATTGTATTGTAATTTTAATAACAAATAATTAAGTTTGAAACATTTTTTCAGATAGCAGAGACTACCATCTTGAACCTAGCGCTATCAATAATAAAAATTGCAACTTAAATTTTATTTTTATAATTTTAAAAATTGATTCTTTCAATAATTCTTTCTTTTTAATATTTTCAACTATAAGTTTTAAGCCACTACTTACATTTAACATTAAAGCAGTATGTAGCAAAACTGTAGTCAATATTGTTTATACAAATTAGTTATAAAAATATCAAAACATGTTTTTCTATTTACAGATTTCTATTTAGCAAGTTACACTTTAGTTCTCTTATCCATCCACAGATGGCGCTTCATGTACCTTCTAGAAGTTTCACGTGTTTTGTAAATTACAATTTGTATCAATCAACCAAAAACTTTGATAATTACCAACTATTTAATTGTTATTAAGATAAATTTTGATTAAATCCTGCTTAATTATATAACTTCTTAAATAGTTTTCAATTTCATTTAATTAGGTACTTAATTATTACTCTCAATAAATTCTTTTACAATTTTCATAACACTTGCAATTAATTTTGTAAAATTCTCGATCGTTGTTAATTTTTATAAACGAATCAACTCAACGCTAGCAAAAATATCATCACACCATCATTTTAAAAAAATATTCAATTTTTTTAAATTAATTAATTGACAAAGCAAGCTACCACTTTGAATCTAGATGTTATCAATTTCTTCATATCAATTCAATTTAAAACAATCTTATCTTGTTTTATATATATAAATATAAACTACATTCTAGTTTCTACAAAAATAATATTGCACAACATTCTAATGAGTATATGATCTAATCACTATTAACTTTAAAAACAGGACGTTTCAAATCTTATTTTTGGACGCAATTTTCTACACAGGTGATTCTATTAAAAAAGTCTGTAGGAAATATAAAAAATTACAAAATCTATCATATTTTTATGGTTTTTTTATATTATAAAAAAAGAAATGTTGACTAGTTATTTTGTAAACTATCAAATAATTGATAATTTACAACTAAATCTAATTGCTATCTAGATAGGTTGTAGCTACTGCTTGCTTAATTTTTAATCACTAACCTTGTTTTATTTGATCTTTATTCAGATTTATACTATTAACCTGATCTATTTTGTGCACATTTGAAGAGAAAGCTGATGATTTTAAATCATTTGATTATTTTGGCACATTTGATTTGATCTAGTTACTAGTGGCTTAGATATTTAATTTATAATACTACTCACAGTATTTTTAGTATGAGGATTATTATAATGATATAAATAACATTTGATATGTTATTCCTCATATATTTGATATTTTAAAATAGCTTCAATTTCCATATAGAAAGTGGTCTTTGGAAAACTGTAACCTGTCCGTGCTCTTTACCTCCAACAATGAAAACGTATAACGGTACGAAAGGTTCAATCGAATTTTTCTTTTCTACTTTGCACCGTTCCTGTTTGCTCAAGTTTCTCTCAACTCTACTAGCACTAACAGCTCTCGATTTTCCATCTTTTAGTTTTCCATTCCCTAGAGGCAACGATTTCGGTGGTCGTTTATGCCTGACAGAGTTCCTAAAAAATACCCTTGTATTCTTTGTAATGCCACCATTCATATTTTGCAATTCAAGCGATTCCTCTTCATCCGATTTTACATTTCTTTTACCATCAGTTTTATTAATTACTTTTCCTATATTATTGTTAATCATTTTATTTGGAATTTTCTTTTTTTCATTATTTTCGTTGTTTAGGATGCTTTTAACATCAGGGCCTAAATAATTAGGATTGCTAAAACTATACGTGCTATTGCTACCTACTCTCCTTTTAGTTTCATCTTGAGGAGTATTTGTTTTAACACTATAATTACTAGCTGATGAAAGTCGATTAACAGTTTCAATACTGCAGTAATCCGATGTAGATGATATATTTTCTTCATATGTGCCAAATTTCCCGGAAGTTGAGTTAATCATATGTTGATATAGTGGATTATCCGCATATGCTAGATGAGAGCTATAACTCTCTCCCCTCTTAAGTGGTTGGAAATCGAATATATCCTTATCGGGTGACTCCGCTGGCTCCACATGTGTTATAGTCTCAATATCATAATTAGTAGTAACAAACTCATTATCGTAATGATAGTTGTCTAAATTATCCTCTTCAGTATCTAAAAATACCAATCGGGTAGCTTCAACGGGTGTTAACACTGGAGTGGGTAAAGTTAATAAACTAAAATTTGGCACTGAAATTGGCTCCCGCGGCATCTTCTTCACATTAGTATCAAATTCCACCCTCCTCTTGACAGGAGCTTCTTTACCATCCGGACTGTTATCATTATATTTCTTTTTTATAACATAAGCCGATTTTGATTTCACCATAGTCCCCCTAGTAGGAGTACACATTTCAGTCTCTTCCAATTCTTTTGGAGGGGGTGATGTATGCTGTCTGATTAAACTTTCAGTGCTTTCAGTAGGACAACCAGTCAATACCGTGTAATTACATTTATTATTTAACCTTGATATATTCAGCTGTGATAATTTACTTATCTCCTGTAGGAAGCTACCCTTGTTACTTTTACTAGTAGAATCCAATTCGCTACCATCATTATAATTTGCATTTGAGGGTTGAAATACGTATGTCTGTTCGCTCGGGGTTATCCGATTATTGGGGAAATACGAAGAGTGTCTGCTGCCTCGGTCTGCTGAATTGCATGTTCTGATTCGTGTCCGGTTTGCTCTGGCATCTAATGAATTCATGGAAGGATCCTTGAGAAGCAACTCGGATACAGCGAACGCTATCATCTCGGCTCTAGGTTGAGGTTTGATACCGATTATGTTGATTTTCTCCCAGAGTTCAGCGCCTGCAAAAAGAATAACGGAAGGATTAAGGTTGGAACTTCTTTTTTTTTTCCAGTTACGGAAACTAGTTAAAACTTTTCTCGGTGGTCATAAATTCAAGGAGTAGCAGGGGGAGAAACGATCTAAGTGAAAGGGAAGGAAAAAGTATTAATACATTATTTCAATGTCTTTTAGTTTTTACTGTTAGGTATAAATCTAAACTACATTTTCAATTTATCCTGGAATAGGTGGTTTCTACCCTTGCGGTTGAAAATTAAACTAATTGAAATAATTATTGAAACTTGTTGCTATGCTATTATATAATATATATATATAGTAAACAAAATACTTTACCAAAGTTAAATTTCCATAAATCGTTAGTTGAATGTCCATCTCTCTCTCCACCAAATACAATCATCGAAGACGGCAGTCTGCATGCAGCGTGGCTGTGTAACGGACCGGGATTTATTTTTGTTTTGATGGTTGACCAAGTTCCCGATACTATATCCCATTTCCATAAGTCTGAACGTTCCTGTAAATCCGTCATGCCCCCGTATATCCACATGGCATCGTTATGAATGACGGCGGAATGTTTGTGGCGCGCCGGAGGGTATGCGTCCGAATTGCCCTTCGAGGGGGAAGTGCTAACCAAATGCCAGGACTCTGTCTCTGAAAGCAGACAATATTTACATCAATATATTTGGGGAGAATTGAATGGAGCGTATAATATGGACATTTCATATCCTTTTGTTAAATCCTATTGAAATATTTGCAGAATTTTTATATTGACTTCGTAGAAATGTAGTTTAACTCGAATTGGTTCAATAATGTTTCAAAAAGTTTTTAAATATTTTCATTCTTTGAATATATTTGAAGTTTATTAAAAACATATACTTTGCAGAATTTCTATAATTTATTAAATCCTTAGGTTAAACCTTATCAACAATCTAAATTTTATTACATTATTACTTCTATTTCTAAAAATATTTGTTTCTTAATCATTTCAGTCAATGAAGTTATCAGATTAATTTCACGTGTATTTTTTACAAGCTAGAGGTTAGTTTGAACATACTAGTTAGTAATTTGTTATTTTTAAAACGTGCTTTTTCAATTTGTCTGCAATTGTATTAACTTCATTAATTCTCAATAGACTTGTATTGACTTGCAATTTGTTTGCGTTTGTCTGTAGTGGTAAGCGACAGCAGTTTTAGAGTAAAGTCTAATTCAAAATCAATATTCTCATCTACTAGCGTTTAATTCTATTATCGAATATTGTAGCTAGAGTAATTAGCACATATTACAGATTAGAGAAGATTTTTGTATTTATAATTTTAAAAACAATGAAAATAAATTTATATTATCTTGTTAAATTTTATTATTACAAAAAATCTAGTAAAATATTATTAAAAATCTTAAAAAAAATGTTAGGATGCTATTCCGATGCTACTTTACTAATTTATAAATTTAAATTACTAAATTTCAAAAACTGCAAACAAAGTAAAGTATATTAAAAAAATAGATTAAACCACGTGCCGCAATCGTGCGCTTTAGATTAGTATCTTAAAACATTTGAAGTGCTATTCCAAAACACCCATCGACGTTGCATTGCCTGTTAATTTTCAACTAACTGTAGTTGTTAAATTAGGTCATTTGTAGTTTCTTTAAAAGCATTATAGTCATCCAGTTAATGCAAAAGATAGCTCAATAGTAGTAAACTAAAGATTTAACTTGATTTGTTGTAGCAACCAGTTGCAGAAACTTTTCCATTGACAACAATGGTGTGTTTTTGTTAGGACCTAGAAACTCTTAAAATTATGTGTGTGTGTGTAGTTATAGTAGCGAAGCAAAAGTCGTGGATAGTAGAATCGGGAGTAGCAGTGTTTAATATTCATTACAGGTTTGGTTCACAGCCAAGTAAAGACCAAATTACAGTCTTTCCCTGAGTGTAAAATGTGTCCTCTTCAAAAAAATGTTGACTGCTTGTTGCCGCAAACTTGATTGACTAAAATTTCTAACTTAGATCTACTATTTACTATTACCAAGGAAGTAGTAGTTTTAATAATAACCAAAGTATCCACAAAGGTTTCATTATAGGTTTTTGTGTGTTTGGTGGGTTTTACAACTTCCAAACTTGCAAAAACAAGTTTTATCTAAAACTGTAATTAAGTCAAAGGTTGTCATAGCGGTTTTTAACTAAATCTATATACGGTAAACATTTTTTCAAATATTATTAAATCACAATGCTGCTACGGAATGCAAATTGCCTAAGTATTGATGATAAAATAGTGATGTGTTGTTAAGAGGGTTGTCTTGTGAGTTAACAGTAGTCCCATGTACGTCTTAGTGGGGTCCATAGTTTACTAATGCAATACTAACAGTTTGTATTCGATACTGTAATGATGCATAGTAGAGCTGCAAAATAGAGCTAAATATAATAATTTTTTGCAACAAAATCTGGGTTTTATTGAGAAGACAGAGCTGACATGACATTAGAGGTGTACAAGAAGTCCAGCAAGATAGCAGTGCAAAAAGCAAACTACCTTGTAGAAAAGAAGGAAAATAGTAAATAAAAACCTGACTTTTTTGGACATTACAAACTATACAGTGTCTTTTGAAAATTTTTCCTATAAACTAATATTACAAAAGAACAGTTTTTTATTACTCTATTGCACAACGTTAACAACCAAATAAAATCTTTTCTATATATTTGAAGATGACTGTCTTTTTTTTGGGCATTGTAGGTGTACTGAGGATATCATGTTAAATATTATAATTAACTGTCCAATTGTGATTAGTTGTCCTTTTTCAAAAACAATTTATCATCAATTTTTGAACAACACTTTTTCATAAATGTTTCCCTGTTTCTCTAATTTGTGCCGTTTGAGACCAATTTTTGCTTGCAATGTGATCTGGCCGTCTTCTTTGTTGGCCATTAAAGTTGAACCTATTGTTCCGCAACTATTAAACTTAGTGTCCCGCCCACCTACTCAAGTGTTTGTGATTTAATAAATTGATTACAAACTCTTGAACGGGTGAGCGCAAACTAAAGTCACAACTACTGTCGCGCGTTTAATCAACTAAGTGCCCCCACCCCAGTCAAATGTTTGTTAACAAAAAATGAATTATTTGGGTGTGTTTGTGTCATTGAACTAAGTGCCCCGCTCACCCGTACAAAAATTTATTATTATAAAAATAAAAGTTTCTATTTTTTTATTGTCCTTAGTATCAAAAATGTTCTTCAGACGTTCTAGAATGCATAATATGTTCTTCCACTGTCAGTAATGTTTCTTAAATGTCAAACGTATTTTGGAATGTTCTAAAAAATGTTGCTAAACTGTTAAATATATTCTGATAAGCGATCAAATCTTCGAAAAATATTAAAATAAATTTTTCAAAAATTTTCTGGTAAAAAAAATCTCTCAAAAAATGTTCAAAATATGTTTTTGATCTGACAAAAATGTTTTAGAAATGTTCTAAAATGCAAAAAAAATTCCATAACCGTCCAAAATGTTTCTGTAATATTCTACTTTGTAAAAAAAATTCTAAACTGTTAAAAATGTTCCAAAACTGTCTAAAATGTTTCTGAAACGTTCTAAGCTATAAAAAATGTTCTTGAAGTGTCAAAAATGTTCTAATGTGCCAAAAAAAATTGTAGAACTGTTCAAAACATTCCAGTAATGTTCTTACGTGCAAAAAACGTACAATAAAAAAAATGAATTGTCTAAACTGTTTCTGAAGTATTTTAAAATGCAAACATGTTTCTGAACTCTTAAAAATGTTCTAATATACAAAAAAAATATTTTTTATCTGTCAAATATGTGCCAAAGTGTAAACAAAATGTTTCTAAATTGTCAACAAATTTGCAAAACAATTTTCTTCAATTGTCAAAAATGTTTTAAAGTGCAAAAATGCTCATGAATCGTCTACAATGTTTCAGAAGTTTTGAAAATAAATTTCCTGGTCTGGCAAAATGTTTCTGAAATGAAATGACTGCTAAAAATGTTTCATAATTGCTAAAACTGTCAACAATGTTCTAATGTTTTTCAAAGATCAAAAACTTGCCTGAAATGTCAGAAATGTTAAGTTGTGCAATAAAATACTTTCAAAACATGTTTTAAAAGTTAGAAGTTTCTTTGTTCAAGAAGGATATTTTGATGAACATTTGAGAGTGTGAGTCATTCCAAATTATGATCACCAGCAAGTTTACAGTTTTTGGATGATAGGCGGTTGGGTCACCCATTCACCTAAAAATTTTTTATAAAAAAATTAATTTTTTTTTCTGCAAATGTTAGAAATCTTTAATCTCAATAACTATTTTAGACCAGTTTTTTAAGCACCAATTAGTTTGTACTTTTTTTAATATAACTTTTACATTAGATTTGTCATTGCCCAAACCCATTTTCATACTTAGATTACTCACTTCATTTGGATGCCTTGCAACATGTCCGGCCCATTTTAACATTAATTTTGCTAAGCGTTTTATGGTCCTTATTTTTTTTTAATTTATTAATTATTTTGTATTATTTTTTACATTATTCTTAATTTCTAGGCACTACATTATTGTTATTGTTTTGAGGCCATACGCGATTACAAGTAAATTAGATGTTAGATTAATTGACATATTTTGGTATTTAAGTATGTAACTTAATTTTCCAAACTAGACCAACTTTAGAATTATAGTTAAGGTATACATTGTTGTTTACTTTCTCTATTGTTTTAATATTTACTTTTTTTTTACTTTGCGGTTACTCATAATGTTTGTCTTTTCCAGGTTTATTTGTAGTTCTACGAGTTTGCAGCAGTAAGTTTCTGTAACATTTCTTTCAGTACTTCAACATTCCTTGAGATCATAATATTGTCCGCAAAACTTTGGTAGTTTACATAAAATCCATCTATTATAAAATCTTTCTTTTACAACGTTAGATTTTTAAAACAGTTTCTAGTACAAGGGTAAACCTTTGAAAAACTTATTTTTAAGTTGGTTGTTATATGTTTTAAAGTCTTTTAATTTCCACAAAGACGCGTAGTCAATTCTGGGACACTCCGTCAAACAAAGTTGTCCTAAGATCTTTAAAGAGTCAAGCTTAATCTGCAAAGTTTATACTAGTTCATAAACCAATAAAAAAATTTAATCATTTGCTACTTAAAGTAAATTTGCTACATTTAAGTTGCAATTCAAAATTTGTTACTCTCACGCCATCTCAAGACATACTAATTAGCATCCTAAAGTAAAAAGCTCAAAACAATCAACAACCAAAAAATCTAAAACTTGAAACTTGCAATTATAGTAAAAAATGCCTACAGATGATTTTGACATCTCTTTTACTTACAGGCTCGACACTTGCAACTCCGTCACAACTAATCCACATTTGGCATTACCATCTGCACAAAGATTTGTTTTTGTACTCGTTGACACTGTACACCTTGCCAAAGTTCAACATTTTGTACCGCTACAGTTGTCGGTTTTATGCTACAACATAGACACAATCAGTGTCTTCTTGTAAACCAGCACTCTAAAAGTGAGTATTATGCAGTGATTGCTTAAGGATTTAAACAAAGCAACCGGTAACAAATGGCGTAGCGTTTCTGAATCTTTTTACTATCGTGACAAAAATAACAAATGTAAATAAAACTACTCCAACAAGCAAAACAATAATCAAGCTTTGTAGGCAAACAACATAACTGCAGTATCTCAAATTCTACCTGGCAGAGTTTGAGAAACACAATCTACAACCAAAACTGCGTCCAACAAAACGATTGGTTGCTTGAGAATTGCTGCAAAGACGGACTTAGTTACCTAGAAGTTAACTCAAACAACAACAAAATCAACTTAACAACTACGGAACGTACTTACACTACGTAAATTGCATCGACGCTTCCAAAATTTGTGTGTTAAGAACCCTGCAATGTGCAAGTAACCAAACGCATTGTTAACTCACTTTACAGTTTTAGAATATTTAAGTCTAAATAATGGGTGATTTAAAGGTACTTTTTTCAGTAGAAATTTTATGTTAAGTAAAGCGTGCGCTAAGTCAAACTGTTATGATATTTTTGTGTAGTAATATTTGACATTTTATCATGGAAAAAATTAGCCCGGCATAGCGTCTACAAACTGTTCAGCTGTATTACAAAAATATGAGGAAAGTGTTTTGTACGCTAAAACTTATAGTTTACATAATCGGCCTACCAAACGCACAATTTGCTGTACCTTTAAAAAACTTGAAACTCAATATTCATTATTGACCAAATATAATAATAATAATCTTTATTTACGGTAAGTAAAACCATTTACATCTACATAAAAATACAATAAATATAAACAATATAATACATATATAAAAAACAAAAGCAAAAGATTGACATAAAAAACAATATAAAATACATAACATTTAATCAATATGTCCCAATTGAATCTTAAACAAAGATTTAGAACAAAAAAAATTTAAATTGTTTGTTAGACTGTTTGCAAATCTACAAATTCTACCAATAGGATTGTGAAATCCATAATTAGTAGAATGTGTAAATTCTCTAAATAATGAAGTCTGCCTAGTACGTCGTTCACTAATAGGAATGTAGAATGGAAGAGATTCAAGTAACTCAGGACAGTCTACTTCAGACATCACTAGACCACGCAAAAATGAGAGATCTGATCTTTTGCGCCGAACTTTTAGTGACGGTAAATTGTATAGTGAAGAAATGTAATTGCGATCAAAATTAACCGACAATATACCAGATCTATAGGACAACAGGCGAAAAAATTTGTTTTGAACACGTTCAATATTCTGACTATGGATTTCATAGAAAGGGCACCAGACTGACGGAACGTACTCTAAATGAGAACGCACCAAGGCACAATAAAGTAATTTAAGAGTATTTGGAGAAAGATCAGCAGACATCCTGTATACAAACCCCAGCATTTTTATAGCACGATTACACATGTAGCTGATATGCTCAACAAACGTAAGTTTAAAATCGAAAATTACACCCAAGTCTTTAATTTGTGTCACTTGTTGTAGCACCTTGTTATCGATAATATAATCGTACGAAATTTTGCTTAGCGTTCTATTAAAACTGATTGCAAAACATTTATTTACATTAAACAAAAGGTTATTAATAAGACACCAATCATTAACAGAGTCTAAATCTTGTTGTAAAAGATTACAATCATCGATTGAAAAAATACTTCTATAAATTTTTAAATCATCTGCAAATAATAGGAATGATGATGAACTAATACAGTCAGAAAGATCATTGATAAAAAGTAAAAATAAAATAGGTCCGCAGTGAGATCCCTGAGGAACACCTGATGGAACTAAAATAGGTTGTGAAAGAAAGTTATTGATTTTTACACACTGCGTTCGGTTTTTCAAAAAGCAAGATAACCAAGCAACCACTGCATTATGAAAACCCAAAGCACGAAGCTTAGCAATCAAAATATTGTGGCTCACACGATCAAAGGCCTTTGAAAAGTCAGTGTAAATAGAGTCAACTTGAGTTTTGCATTCAAATGCGTTTAAGATGTAATTTTCGTAAGAAAGTAGATTGGTAAGTGTAGATCGACCCTCACGAAACCCATGCTGTTCTTCTACTAAAATACTTTTGCACATCCAACGTATTTGACCAGTTATAATTTGATCAAATAATTTTGGGATAGCAGATTGAATGCAAATTCCTCTATAATTTGTAATATTTTCTTTAGCACCAGATTTATGCAATGGCATAATATAAGTTTGTTTCCATACATCAGGAAATTTAGTTTCATTTAATGAAGCGTTAAAAAGTAAATGTAATGGTTTTGAAATTGAATAAATACAATTCTTTAAGAGCATAGAAGGAATACCGTCAGGTCCAGTGCTAAGATTAGATTTAAGGCTTGTAATTCCATTAAAAATATCTAGTAAACTGACTGAGAAATTTGTATGAATTACATTTTTATCAAACTTAAACAATGGAGTTGGATGAGTTTGAGAATTATAAACGGAAGAGAAAAAATCTGCAAATTTGTTTACAAGAACGTCACCATTAATACAGGTTTGATCACCATAATACATTGTAGCTGGAAAAGCATTAGTTTTCTTAGCTTCATTTACAAATCTCCAGAAATGTTTTGGATTAGACCGAATGTTATTCTCGGTGCGTAAAATGTACTGTTTGTAAAGACGTGCGTTCAGATTTTTACATGAAGTCCGAAGAGAATCAAATTCATTGTAATCAGAAAGAAGTTCTGAAGATTTAAATCGTTTATGTGCTATTTTTTTAAGTTTAGTAAGTGAAATTAATTCCTTGCTAAACCAAATAGGAAAGTTGTTGTCATGCCACACTTTTTTAGGTACATAACAATCAATTGCATAATACAAAACAGAATAAAATAAATCAACACATACATTAATATCACAGTTGTTAAAAAGAACAGACCAATCAACGTTCAACAAAAAATCATTGATTGCGCTGAAGTTGGCACATTTAAAATCATTAAAAACGTAATTACAGTTTAAAATATCACTAGAAGTATCACATTTGACATCTATCACATAGGCATTATGATGTTGACTTATATCTAATAAAACATCTACAGCATTTATCACAGTAATATTATCACTATCATTAGTAAAACACAAATCTAAAAATACATCCATACTATTTGGTATGGTTATACATTGAACACAGCTTAAAAATCCAAATGAATTAGCAACTAAATGTCCAGGATAGTTTTCGTTGCAAGTAACTCCAGTTCCAAATTCATCATTTAGCCACGTTGCATCTGGTAAATTGTAATCTCCCAGTAAAATTAATTTACTATTAGGAAAAACATCAGCAAAAGATTCAACGGAGTAGCAGTGGTCAGCATATTTATCAATAACCGAACGAGGGGGTAAATAAACTGCACCAATTATGTACGACACAAACTTAAAGTTGACAATTACAAACACATGTTCAACACTTAGATATGGCGGATGTAGTAATGTACACTTTAAATGACTTCTAACCGCAATCAATACGCCACCCCCGCTTTTTTTAGGGCTAGTTAAATTAGACCGATCACATCTAAATAGGTTATAGCCAGTTAGTCTTAGTTCTGAGTCAGCGATGTCATCAGATAGCCAAGTTTCGGTTAAAACAATAATGTCATAACTTGACAGAGCTACAGCTAACAAAAGTTTTTTTAGTTTGGTTTTTATGCCTCCAACGTTTTGGTAGTAAATTGAGAGGCCGTTGGTATTCCTGGGGACGGGTCCAAACTGTTGAGCGGATTTAACGTCCGAAAATCCCCTGCAGGAGTTGGTGGTAAATTTCGTGGTCGGCCATAGTTAATAAATTTCTTGACGGCAATGTTTGCCGGCCAAAAGTTTTTAGAAAGAACTAAACCAGCTTGATCGGCTGGAATAGATACTTTAAAGCTGCTGTAGTTTCCAGATCTCACTACCAACTCAACAACATCAATCAAAACAGATGGTAGTTTAGCTTTCATATAGTTTGCAATTTCAGTTTTATTTGTTCCAAGTTTAAGTTTTGACACATGAATATATGAAGGGGGAACGTAGGCTTGTAGCTGGTCATTGTCAGGACCACATCCAAAAATCGTTGGAGTTTTGTGCTGTACTCTAGGTTTAATTGATTGTAAACTATTAGTGGTGTTAGAAGTACTGGATAAAATTGTTTTTGCCGGTGGCAATTGAATTGAATCCGTATTAATAACAGGCCTAATAGAAGCAGGTTCAAGTTGACGGCCAGATTTTAAGTTTAAAATTTCTATATCTTTCAGAGCTATCTTCTCCTCCAAATAAGAAATTTTTTCAGTTAAAAGTTTATTGTTAGAGCGAACTTCATCTAACAATACTTGATACAACACGATATTTTCTTTGTATAGTTTGCATAGATCAGACTCTGATTTAAAATCAAATAAAACACCACAATGACATTTTTTGTAGCGAATAGCACAGCTATTATGGAAAATAACTCCACAACCACTACAAGTAATTCCAGATTGTGCTATACTGTTACACTTGCAAAGGCCAGTCATAGTAAAAAAATGTAAATGTAAATATAAATGTGAATAAAATAAAATAAAATATGTAGGAAAAGGTTTAAAACAAGGAGACAAATTTCACACCGGTACGGTCTATCACCAGGTGACTCACTTTAAAACAAACACGGATAGACCACGGAAAGGTTACAGTAGAGACAACGGGATAATTAAAAACAAACTTTAAAATTAAATTAAAATATAAAATCACAAATTAAAACTCTATGTTACGCCACTGGTACAAATAGTATAAAAATATGCCGCAAACGGCGTGGATGTTGCAACAATAATTTAAGGTTAATTTATTACAACAATGCACATCAAGAATATCGCTGCTATAAGAAGTTAACAATTAGCATATATAACTACTTACACAGTCAACACAAGATGTGCCAAGTAATTTTTAATTAAATAAACTCAATAACACACAAAACCACAACAGCACCAAAATAATAACAACACAAGACACAGTGGCGTTACAGCTATTAATAGGCCACATCCAGTACGTAGTGAAAAAAAATAGAGGCGGTAGTTGAGAGTATACGTGATGACCGGTATGAATTAATTTGGCGCTATTTTCAACAGATAACTTGTCGTATGGAACAACTTGGCGTATTTTACGTAAGAATCTTGGTTTAAAGTATACAAAATTTAACTCATGAAGCCGGCCAACCTTTTAAAATGTCAACATTTCAGACTTTGGGCGCTTGAAAAGCTTCAAGAAGATCTACTGTTTTTGACTAAAACTTTGTTCAGCAATAAGGCCCATTTCTGGCTTGGTAAGCTCGACGAAATTTGGTTCCAACAAAGCGGCGCTACTTGCTACATAACCCGTAAAATCATGGTTTTATTGTGAGAATAAAATTTAACTCATGAAACCGGCTAACCTTTTAAAATGTCAACATTTCAGACTTTGGGCTCTAAAAAAGCTTCAAGAAGATCTACTGTTTTTGACTAAAATTTTGTTCAGCAATGAGGCCCATTTCTGGCTTGGTAAGCTCGACGAAATTTGGTTCCAACAAAACGGCGCTACTTGCTACATAGCCCGTAAAATCATGGTTTTATTGTGAGAATGATTTGGTAAACAGTTAATTTTACGCTTTGAACCGGTTAATTGGAATTAGAGACCAACATTACTTCCTTCAAGCCAAATACCACTCAAAATGCTAAAACGCGTCATCAAAAATTGAAACCTTAGAATGGACCATGTTAGCCGTAGTTAAAGCCAACATTTGAAAAAAAAAAATCTTTCAAAAATAAATGTATAAAATGGTTCTTTTGTATGATCATAAAGATTACCCGATAAAAATATTTTTTTAATTAAAAAAAAGTACTTCTAAATAGATCACTCTTTACAAACCAACGTAAAGAACGAGTGGAGAAACAAGCAGAATTGATAGAAGTCTTTGTGGAACCAACACCACAACTTTCACTTGTCTAACATGCAATGACATACTTAAGAAAAAAACAACTTTGTCAACATACATCCAAAATGTGTCAAATTACAAATTCAAACATATAAACTGGTTCTGCAACAACTGGCTGAAAGCAAAAGCTTTATAAGATTTTATGCTTTGCAACGGTTCTTACTGTCACCAAAGTAGCATAGTATGCAAAACATTACTTGTTGGTAGCAAGAAACATCATAAATCAACAGCTAGAAACCGTGATCTTTAACAAATTAACAAATTCACAAGCAATAAAAAATTTGCGGTCTTCTTGGATACAGCAGTGTAAAAAAGTTACCAAATTTAATCAATTGAATCACAAACACTTAGGTAAGTAGCTGAGCAACTCTAATCTAAACTACATGCGCACATCATTTAAACTTAGTTCCCGCATACTTACCCAAATTTGTTTAAAAAAATTGGATCACAAATTCTTGGGTGGGTTTGTGGGTGAGCAACTCCAATTCAAACCACAATCTCACATCATTTAAACTTAGTTACGCCCACTCACCTTAGCGTTTGTGTTAAAAAAATTGAACTACAAACATTTGTATAGGCGGGTGGGCAACTCCAGTCCAAACCACATGCGCATATTATTTAAACTTAGTTTTTGCCCACCCACACAAATGTTTGCGTTCAAGAAATTGATTTACAATTACTTGGGTGGGCGAGTGGGCAACTCCAATTCAAACTACATGCGCACATCATTTAAACTTAGTTCCCGCCCACCCACCCATGTGTTTGTGTTCAAGAAATTATTGCAGAAACACTTGGGTAGATGGTTTGGAAATTTCAATCTATACTACACGCTCACATCATTTAAATTTAGTTCCCACCCACCCATCCACCCACCCAAATGTTCAAGACATTAGATCATAAATTCTTTGGTAAGTAGGTGGACAACTACAATCCAAACCACATGCTTACATCATTTAAACTTAGTTCCTGCCCACTCACTCAATTGTTTGTGTTTTAAAAATTGAATCACCAACACTTGGGTGGGTGGGTGGGCAACTCCAATCCAAACCACATATTTACATCATTTAACCTTAGTTCCCGTCCAAACACCCAAGTGTTTGCGTTCAAAAAATTGAATTACAAACACTGAGGTGGGCGGGTGGGCAACTTCAATTTGAAGTTTAATTGCACCTCAAGTGCACCCAACCACACTCCCATCTTGCAATCCGCTCAACTAAGAGCAAACGGCAAAAAACTTACCAAGAATTCTGTATGCTATTTGCGGCTCGAGTCCTGCCATCAAGACATACTAACTTGCACCTTAAAGGAAAAAGCTCAAAGCAAACAACAACCAAACCTTCGTCTATCAATTGCTCATTATTTTGATCTAAATTTAGCAACTACAAGAACAAAAGTCTACAACCGCCTAAACACTCTCGGAGCAACTGCTTTTAACGGCATCTTATGAGAATAACCGGTAATACTTTATCAAGGTAGAAAACACAAACGTGTTGATTGTGATGTTGACACAATTTTTAGTAATTTGCACTTTAAAACTTTTTACGGAGCTTTAGAAGTTGACATATGTCTGAAAGGCAAAATTTTAATGTTACTGTAATAAAAATAAGATCTGTTGTTAAACTGTTAATTGTTTTTTTGGCATCGTGTAGCACAAATCTCAGGCATTTAACAAATAATAAAGTGAGCTCTTGCAGTTAAATAAAAACAGTTTACTATTTTTGATTTTTACGCCACAAGTATAATGTGTTTTTTTAGAGGCGGCAAATTTTAAATTGGCAACACTCTTATCTGTAACAGCTGATTTGACAGTTTTTGGTAGTTTTAAGATTAGTTTGATTTGGCAATTTATTATGAATAAACTCACGCCGGAGCAACGTTTGCAAATTGTTCAAATTCATTTTGAAAATATTGTTCAGTTCGAGAACTTATTGGGCGTTACGTGCATTGTATAGTGCTCTCAATTGTCCATCAGAGCAATTAATACTAAAAACTGTGCATTGTTTTCCCAATACGTATAATCTAAACTATAATAAGCATCCAAGATTGTACAGTGCGCACACAAGAAGCAATTGATAGTGTGGAGAGTAGTGTTAATGATGATCCAAATGTGTTAACAATTAAACTTATATCCATCCACTTTATGAAAAACTTTGCCAAAAGATCTTGGTTTACAAGCTTACAAGATTTAACTTGTACAGGAATTGAAGTAACACGATCATTTTACGAAATGGACCTGTTAACTGGCCACCTCGTTAGTGCGATTTAACGCTATTAGATTATTTTCTCTGGGGATATGTAAAGTTCCATGTCTACACCAATAAACCAAAACCAATTGAGCACTTGGAAGCCAACATTCGACGCATTATTGCCGAAATACAGAATTATTTCCAAACAATGTGTAAAAATTGATCCTTCAGATTACGCCCAACAAGTCATAAATTAAATTTTTGTATATTTTCGGCTGTATTAACTATAATATAATATCCGTATATTGTAAATTTATTTGCTTAGTTTGAAGAAATATTTGTATGTAAACATATTATAGAAGATACATAACCAAATTTATTACTAATATAAATCTTTCAAACTTTGTTTGAGATCTGAGTATATTGGATTATTTTAAAAGTTACTTTCTTGAAGTGATATGAAACGATTCATATGGGAGCGCCCACATTTTAAATTACAGATGACGTAAACTTTATTCAATTCAAAGTTTAGAAAACTTGGGTGATTCTTGTAATAAAAATGTGTTCTAAACGATTATATTTTTATCATGCACAATAAAAAAAACAGTTTGGGATTATCTATAACTAATACAAAAATTTTTTTTTATAAAATATATATCAAAAATTAATGAAAACCTTGTAAATAATATATGGGAATGTAATAAAATTGCGTGTCTATAGTGTATTGACATTACTAAATTTAACCTTAAAGGTCACTCAAAGTTGTTATTCAAGTTTTGTTATATTATATAAAAAATTATTGTATTTATGCAATGAATAAGCTATTGATTAAATTATTAAAACTTTAAATAATATAATGCATTGCATTATACAATTAGCAACAATTTTGTCACTGCTCTTTATGAAAAGTTTTTCAAATAAACTCTCATTGTATTATAATCCTGCAGAGATTAAAACTTTTAATGAAGTTTATTTTTTAGTTTTAATTAAACTCTTACAATTTTAATTAATACAGTTTGCATTTGTTTCAGGTAAGCTTGAAAACCACAATAGCGTAAAAACAGGAATTAAATGAAGGTATTTTAAATAGATTTTCCATACCATTAATATCACCATTCTTTTGTAGCCGTTAAAGGGAAACTGCTTGAATAATTTAATCCCATCGAATATGTTTTAGCCATCAATGCTAATCTAAAGCTGCTTTGGATGACCTCAAATTATTAGCATTACTAATTGATATTAAAACGTGTCTTAGAAATTAGGCACATTTTACAAATATGTGAAATTATCATACTAAAGGAATGAACGTGCAATAGTTGATACCATATCAAAGTAGAAAACAAAACCACACTATTTGTGTGGTGTGTAGTTTGCCTGCAGCAGAAAATCATACATAATTTACATTTTAAATATTTTGCTCATAGTCAATGAGATTAGTTTCCCTTATCCACCAAAACCAAAGTTACAAAACCCCCATCAATTTCACACATTTGCGGAATTAAATTCCCTACACTACATGAATTTTTTACATCCCCCATTTGCTCGCTAGCTCACCCATACATTTTGCTTGCTGCATGAAACTTTCAAAGCTTTATAACGTGCCGAGAGAAATCGCCGCTCTGCATTTAAGCCGCCCTATACTTATTTTCCTCTTGTTTCGCTATATAATCCCCGTGCTTCTGAATTACACGAAACAAAAGGATCACTATTCGGACCCCTGTTGCAAAGATAAATTAAGTTAAAACTGCTCATTTTTTATCTACTGAAGTATTCAAATCTTTTCTATTCTTTGCTTGACGTTGATGTAGCGAGTAGGTACGAAATACGTCATCTGCATCTTTTATAGTAGTCCCTATTTTATATATTATGTATGAATAGGGTTGTAAACCTTTTGTATGATATGAACTACATAATAAAAAATCTTTATAATATTAAATAAATATCTGACACGTTAAATTTCCACTAAAGACATAATAACTGTCCATTTCTTATTTTTATCCCCCCAATCGAAGCTGTGTTATTCAGTGATAATATTGGGGGCAGCGAACAGGGCACATTATATTATGGAGTCTTTTCAAAAAATCCACAATGAGTAGAAATTCAAGGGGAAGCACAGAATATAATAGATGAAAGCAGAATTTGAATAGAGAATACGAGGGTTGTAATATAAGAGATAATAATAATATAAGCAGCTTTGAATTTACATCAAGTAAATGTATGTTTAGTATAAAGCATAGGTCACGAGTTCAAATAAATTTGTAATTAATTCATTCTAATTAATAAGGGTGTGTTGGACTATGTAGACACCAGTGAAATTGTCTAGGGAAGTTGCCCTAAATTCATTAACTATAATTTGACAAATGCATGCAATAACTTTTGAATTTATCTGCATTATTACCGCTCATGACACAATGGAAAAAGTTATTTTTAATTTAATGATTCAATTATGTATAAAGCCCTAAGAAAGTTTTCTTGCAAAAAATAAATTAGTTCATTAATTATTCAATTAAGTGCTGACTATTGAAAAGTTCAGTTTTAATTAATATTTGATTAAGAAAGCTAGGAAGAAATAGATGGTTAATGAACTATTAATGGAAAATTGTGTTACTGAAGTAATTATTCATTATATCATACAGTCTGAATAATATAAAAAATAAATAATAATATTAAAATGCTATAAAAACTACAATTTTATTTCATTTATAATATTTGATACTATTTTTTTTTTTCGTTTATATTTTTACATATACTTTGATAGGTGGCTCTCGTTTTTATTCAAATTTTTATGGTTAAATTGTGCCTTCGCTACTGAACTTCATAAATCCTTTATTATTATTTAAATTTCTTTCATATCAGAGTTTTTATTGTCAATTTATTTTACGGAAAGTTGATGATGTCATTCAATCTTATGTCAGGTATTAAATCACCCTAAAATACATAATAGGTGCCAATTTTGGAATGGCACTTGATGATAAGGAATATCGGAGGGTAAAGAACGTGCTTATTGTGCTAAAACGCTCTTCAGAGACATTCAATAGAAGTAAAAAGTTGAAAAAATGCGCAAATATATTTACCAGAAAGAATAAATGTTTAAAAATCAATCAATCTTGAGTTAAAATGTTATTTGAAGAATATATATTTTAATTATAATTTAAATTTAAAATTAATTGTAATTTTGTTAAATTTTATATTTTAAGTTTATCAAAACATTAAAAATAATCTTATAGTCATAAAAGATAGCAACTATCACATAATAAAATTAGATAACAAAACCTTATATAACTTTAGATACTTTTAACATCAAAAGCTTAAATATATACTATTTTCTTTTTATATAATACTTTAATCTTTCTCATAAAAAACATCGCAACTTTTATGAAAGAAATAAATGACTGAGACAAAACCCTACCTAAATAATGTTTATAACTGACGTAATATTTCCTCTTATACCCACATCATATTTTATAAATGTCAATAAATAATTTCAAAATACGGTCTGTATCGATAAGCCCTTTATACAAGTAATTTATTTCCTAGCTTTACGTATCTCCAGGTAATTGCTTGATATTAATCTCCACTTATAAATGAGTTGTTAGTAACTGGGGCAATCGGGAAGCAGACTATCTGAACATATGCTATAAATTATTCGTTAATTAGTGGATATAAATTTGCGTGGTAAATTTATCAGATATTAGAAAGTGGGTTTTTCTGTAAAAATATTTTACGTTTATTGAAATTAATATTTAAAAAAGTAATTAAAATAATTTCTGATATTTTAATAAAATTATAATTTTATAAAACATATTAACAGTAGTTTTTGTTAGCAATGTTTACACCACCATCTGACCATCGTACATGACACAGAAAAGTGACACAACTAAAAATAATAATTTTTGAAACTCGAAAATGACACTGATCTATGAACACTAGTCAAAGTCTATAATAAAAAATTTGCATCTATTACGGCAAATATGTGGTATTAATTCTTTTTGAAGCAAATTTTGTGCTAGAAATAAGTTTTTTTTTTAATATTTTTATAACAATCATCTTTTCTCTGCAATTTCAACGTACGGATTTTGATTCTACTTAAAAATATTTTAATTTTATATAAGTGGATTTAGTTATTTTTGACTTTTTATGATAATTTTGCACTTTTCAATAGTGTATAGCCGAATTTTGATACTTTCTAACAATCGTTGCCCGGAATTTAGTGTTTTCTGACAATTTTTTTTGTAGTTAGTAATTTTAAAATTGCTTTCTGACAAAATCTTGAATGTTTTAAGTCCAAATTTTGTTGTTTTCAACATTTTTTAAAGAAAATTTTACTTTTTTTAACAGTTTTTAGACGGAACTTGCCTTGCAGGACAGTCAAAAACACTATTTATATGAGACTATAGACTCTTGCCTACTGGAAACAACAATTTAGAGGCCGCTTTAACAGCTAAAAAATAAAATAATTTACTATGTTTTTTATCATCTTATTTTTACTTTTAAAATCTAGATTTATAATTTAGTGGTCGGATTAACAATTAGGCGGTTAAATTTAGCATTTTAATGACCGGATTTATAGTTTGTCAGTTCAATTTAACATTTTAAAAACCAAATTTACACTTTTAAACGCCGTATTTATACATACATATATACACTTTTAACAAACAGATTTGTTTAATTTAATAGCCGGATTATCAGTTTGGTAGTAAAGTTAACACTTTTAAGACCAAATTTGCAATTTTAAAGGCCAAATTAATAATTTAGAAATATATTTTAACAATTTAAAGACCAGATTACTTTTAAAAGTTGGATTTATACTGTGTTTATAATTTAGAGGACGAATAAACGGTTTGATATTTGCTATTTTTGCTAAAAGAAGTTATTGCAAGTTGTCTTCCAAATCTGCAGTCTATTTATTTAATATTTGTCAATTCTACTAAATGCTGGTATTGTATCTTGTACATTTCTAAATGCAAATGATAGGTTGTACTTGTATTGTTACTCTGTTGCCTACTGATGTCACATTAACTTTATTTGACATTTGTTTTTTTTTTTTCTTTTTCTTCTCTAGTTTTTTTTTTCTTTATAACAACCATCAACGCTTTCTTCAGTTTCATAATGTGATATTTAGGAATGAGCAAAAGAAACCACAGTTGTTGAAACTGTCACATGAAAGACCTTGCATACGTTTATAAAACTGCAGAGTTGTTCCAAATGTTGCCAAGGAGAATATTTAAAAAAATTAAAAATGTCCAACAAAACGCACCATCTGAGCAAGCAAAAATTTTGCTTGTTCCTAAAAATGAATTCATTATTTCTTTAGCAAAAAAGAAAAACATTCAATCTTTTAGCAACAAAACTTAAGCGGGTGGGTGGGTACTCCAGTTTAATCTACTTAAAGGTAATCATGATTTGGAGTGACACATACACCCGCCCAAGTATTGGTCATCAAAAGATTCCATGTTACATTCTTCTCTTTTTAACCAAGGAATAGATTTCTTTTAGTTTTTGATAACACACACTTGGGCAAGTGGATGGGTACTCTTGTTCAAACTAACCCTAATAGTCATGATCTATAATGACTCAGTGTTATTTATCAAAAGAACTTCTGATTTAGAGACTCTAACCTAAACTGCAGCAAGAAAACATTTTTAATTATTTGATAACAAACACTCAGGCTGGTAGGTGGGCAATCCTGTTCAAACTATTTTTTAGTAGTAATAATCTGAAATAACCCACCCAAGTGTTACTCATTAGAAGATTGAGTATCACTTTTTTTCTTTTTAGACAAATTTTTTAACGCTAGCAAAGAAAAAAATTACCTAATTTTTAATAACAAACTCTTGGCACCCGCTCAAAAGCAATCCAGTTCAAACTACTTAATGGTAATTATAAACTTGAGTGTCTCACTGAGGGCTGATATTTCAATCATAGTTTAATCCATTGTTTAACTCAGTTTGTGATCTGAGATTAATATAATAAATGTATTTTAAGTTGGTAGTAAAATCTAGTAGTCTACATCAATATTTTCCAATTCCGGCTATAAAAAAATCATCAATCATAGCTTGGTAGTGCCATCCATTAACCGTAACGGTTGCACCAGCTTCATTTAAACCGCCAGCCCAAAAACCGCACCAAACACTGACACGTTGAGGATGCAAAGACTTTTTAACAATCATTCTTAGTTTTTTTGAGGCCTAAATGCGACAATTCTGCTTATTAACGTAGCCTCCGAGGTGAAATTGAGCCTCATCACTGAAGATAATTGTTCGATAAAATTCCGGATCATTTTAATGCTTTTGAAGGACCCAATCAGCAAAGATACAAGGTTTATGGTGATTGACCGGCTTGAGCTCTTGTGTTAACTCTTTATGCAAAATATGGTGTAATGTCGTTAGTGGAATGTTTAATTCTAAAGATCGACGAAGAATCGACAAACCTAGAGTTTCTTCAACACTACGGGCTACATCAGCAATACTCTCATGTGTTCTTGAGCGATGCACACGATTCTTCACATCACAAACTTGTCACAACATTTCAATTTTTTTCACCAGGTCGAGAAGGTGCTTTACGACGACCAAAAAGTGCTTTAGTTTTGCGAACTGTGACTGAAAAATGTTCATCATTTTTGTAGTGAATTTTAATAATTTCAATGCGGTGTTGAAGCATGTATAGTACCATTTTTAATAATGGCGTAGTTTTTACTTGTCAAATGTCAAAAGATAATAGCTTCAAAATTGACAGCTGCCCAAATAACCTGCTATTCAAAATTAAACTTCTTATTGGAAAACCCTTTATATTACCTGTTTTGTGTCTAAATAAGATGCATCAAAAACATTTTACACTTTTTGACTTTTGTTTGTAATCTTTAGATTGTCGGTGACCAGAGTCACAATTGAATCTTACATAATGTTCTTTACAAAAAGCTAAAGTTAAACACATTGGTCTAGAAGCTAGTACGCTTTTAACTGATATAAGTTTTTGTATACAGTAAGCTTTATTATAAATTTATTTATTTGCAGTTACTACTGCGTTACTACATTTGCTTTACATCAGTTTTTTTTTAATTTGCCCCAGTTCTGCTGTTTATGTATTTTTTAACACTGTTATTTTTTTTTGTAAAAATAAGTCTTTGTCTTTTAAATCTGCAATCTATTTATTTATAAAATATTTGTCAATTCCACTAAATGCACGTATTATCTTAATCTATGATCTATAATCTATGACCCACATTTTTCATAGTTTTTCATTTTTTTTTAATTTTTATCTTAAAAGCCACAATACTAGTTAAATCTTCATTCATAATTTCAAATTGCCAATCGCAGCAACTCAGATCCCATCTGTCAAATTTGATTGGAGTCCCACCAATTGGTGGCTGTCCAGAAAACACTACACCCAAGAGTGCCTTATGTTCAGGCCTTTATCCCGTTAAGTACAAGGTTTACATAAGAATGATTGCTTCTCATAATAAGACAATCAACTCTAGACTGGCAACCAAAAACGCGCCGGCCCATTTTCCGTCCTCTTCCCTGCAGCAACAACAGCAAACAAATCGTTGCAAATGCTGTTGCTGCTCCAACGCAACAAATGGTCTTATATCTACACTAAATAATTAAATTATGAGTAATAAACTCAAAGTAATACTCCGTGTCTGCTTCTGGAATGCAAATAGCATTACAGACAAAATAGACAAAGTAGAATCTCATCTAAGTCAATCCACAGACTAACTCAAGCGCTGAACGTTGGTGATACCCATAATGCGTGGAACTTTAATCTTTGCAAACAAATCTTTGGAACACTCGAAAGTAGATACACCCAATATAATATTGCTTAAAACAAATGCAATAATGGTTACTGTGTATGAACTGAGCACAATCAAGTATTGAAACGGCGGATTTTGATACGGTTTTTGGTAATCCACATCCCACAATAATTGCTGGAAGCTTTAAGTCATAGCATCAAACGTAGAACAGCTTACAAACTAATGCTAAGGATTAAACTCTGTTTGAGTACGTAGAGCAAAATGGTTTACAAGTTTTGGGTACGGACAAACTCACTCAGCTTTTGACGTATCAATACTCAAGAACGTCAACTTTTAAGCCGTGGTATCGACAATTAATGGCCTTAGCTTAAACCACATCCTAGTACTACTAGAGCTTTATAAAAATGGATCAAACCGGAAGAAAATAAATTTTGGAATCTATACGGATCCCTAAAAGAGAGCATCGGTAGCCTGACTCAAGTACAAATGGTTAAAGATATTGAAAGTGCCAACGCACTATTTCAAATCAAATCCAACAAATCTTGGAAAAAGCTTCTAAAACTAATAAAGACATAAAGGCATTTATTCATACAAAAAACATAAAAAGCAAAAACCTTGCAACTTCAGAGATAGTATGATCCTAAACGGGCTTTACAAATTAAAAAAGCCATAAAGTGTGCTGGAAAAACAGCATGGAATCTACCTCAAAAAACAACAATCTAATATGGAAGCCCTAAGAAAAGATGGGTCTCTATTCCAATCATTCACGACAATAATGGGGTTTAATACACTATAGAAGGATAGGCCAAAACATTTTGCTGACAGTTTCAAACTCCAATGCTCCTAATCATACACTAAGGAAAGTGATCTAAAGCAAATAAAAAAATATGACACGACGACACCCTACTTGATAGCGTTAACTTTCTCAAATTAGAAAAATTCTCAAAAAACTCAAATGCCGATCTGCCACTGGCCCCAATTCCAAAATTCTAAACAGAGATCTAAAATTGTTCTTGCATAAAGCAACAATGACTGTCACCAACATTGCTAATGAAATTCTTAGAACTTGGCACTTTCTCACAAAATTAAAAGGCACACTTGTGATTAATATTGCAAAACCTGGAAAAGACCGGAAGTCTCCCCAAAACTATCGGTCATTAAGTCTATTATGCTTCTTAAGTAAGGTTATAGAGAGAGTGATCTTGGACATAATTTAAAATCACACGGAAACACACAATCTTCTTAACAAAGTCAAAGGTTACAAATAAAAGAAAGCCACAAGAGTAGTCTTTTTCAACATCAAAAGCCTTTGACAAAGTCTGATACAAAAGTCTTTATCGTGAAACTGATCAGAGAAAATTTCCCTCTGCGTTTTATAATGCTGAAAGCCTCGTATCTAAACCGCAAAAGTCTGGCAATAAAGCTTGAAACACACATTTTCACCTCAAAGCTTATTTAACTTTTTCGTCGGCAATATGCCTTTGGGAAGCATGCACGGGAATAAAATGGCTCAATATGCTAAAAACAAAACACTTTTCAACTCCACCATAAGGCTACAAAAAGCCACAACCAATATAAAAGATTAGCTGAACGACTGGCGGGTTAAAGTGAATCCAGAAAAAAACAAGGCTGTTCTTTTTACAAAGCGACAAATCACCTCTCACAAAAACGTCAATCTGGATGACGTTCCCATACCGTAATCCGATGCTGCCAAGTATCTGAAGATAACTTTTGACAAGAGACTCTTACTCTTAAGTACTATTTTAATATATTATTTTACATGTTTAACTTATATTGCTAATTATTTATTTTTTTGGAGTTTTTTTAAATAATGCAAATTTATTGTAAAACTAGGCAACAGAAACTTATTTATAAAATATATAAGAAGTATTTACTATTTTGATATGATGTACTAAGCAAGAGCAAATTATATTTTCAAAAGTACATTTTTAAATGCAAATGAAAGGTTGTATTTGTACCAGCAAAACTATTACAATTGTGGTCTAAAAGAACACCCATACTAGGACCTTAAATAAATATCATGCCCTCTACTTTGTATTTAAAACTACCTACAACGTACACACATAAACAACATAAGCAAAACGGAGATTAGGACAAACTTCTTTAAATTTACATTAATAGATCAAAAATTCTTCAGGGTTCTGAAGCAAAAATTTACTGCTTAGATCTAGACGTTTCAGTATTCTTACTACTAGAGATACTAGAGATACTATCTTCTAAGCAGAGCTGGATAAAATAACCAAATAACCAATAAAGTAATCTAAATAGTAACCCAAAAAATATCTGATAAAAACGTGCAATTCCTGACAAATAGCAGAGTAGCAAGTTTAGCTATAGAAAAGCCTAAAATCACAGCCAAAAGATTGCACCAAACTCCAAGCAGGCCCACTACTACTTGAAACTATCCAGAAATAGGATGCAAATAAAAAAAATAAAAATCTTGGTTGCTTTGGAAAACCATACTAATCAAAATAATGTATCAATTCCTTTTTCCACTTTACTAGCGGATAACAACAATAACATTTAATCATGCATGATACTACAGCATACACTTCTTGTGAGAATGTACTTGTAGCATAAACAGTTTTTAAATCTCAAAAAACTATAAATTAATAAAGCCGCCACAATCGTCTGCCCTACGTCAATATTAACAAGCTACAGACATTACAATTAAAAGACAATATTCAAGCAAAAAAGAAGCAAATTACACCTGTTTTACTGCAAAATGCAATGAAAGAAGCCGGACCCGTGCACAAATTCTAATGGTGGACACTTAAACCGATATCATTTACCACAACTAAAGTAACAAAAAAATAAATTTGGTTAAATTTGTTTCTAGTCTCTAGCACTAAAGTATTTTACAACTTTAGTGTTATGTGATATTAGTTTTAAATTTACATTTTAAGTTTTGGCACCAAAGCATCTTTACAACTTTTGTGATACTATGAAATACATCAAATTTATTATTAAAAAAGTATGATAATAAAAGTTTTATGTTGCAAAGCACTTGTATCTACTTACATAAATCCTCAAACTATCACTTTTTTGTTATAACTAATAAAATATTTTAAATGGGTTTTTGTTTCATTGATTTTATTATAAAAAGCTGCTTCCGTCACAGTTTCGTAGTTATTAATATTATTATGAACTGCTTAATCTAGCAGAACAATAGAAGTTTCAAGTGCAGCAGTTACAATAGAAGTTGTTGAGCGTAAATTAAATTGCTCTTTAAGTTTAATAACTTCAGTAACCTTGTAAACATTTTTTTATTAACTAAGTAAACTTTTGTTACTGTTCTAGTTGTTTACAATAATTATATTGTCTCTTGTAATAAGAAAGATTTGCATCCTCAAATTTTACTGCGATACTGAAGATTTATTACACACCAAATGCATGCTAAACTGCGCACTAGACCGACCTGTCCTAATAAATTACATTTACAAATGTTTTGATTAAAAAATGTCCCGTTAGAATCTTTCTATGCTTGTGATAAGCTTAAAAACAGTCTAGTAAAATCTTAGAATACAAAATATTTTATATTTTATTAAAAAAATTGAATAAACTTCTATAGCAGATATTCATATGCAATTAATGTAGTGATAACTTTAATCAATATGTTACTCATCATTTTGATTGCGGTGCACTGATTAAAAAAAAAATTCAATTTGTTTCAAAGCGGAAGAGATTATCTATAAACGCTTAAAAATGATTGCAGCACTTATAGACTTAATGAAAACGTCGATGTGGTCTAGAAAATGCAATAACTGGGGCATACGATAAATTATATAAGGCCATCCTTCAATCAATAGTATATAAAACTAGGGCAATAGTATTGTGTGACCTCAACTTGCATATGATTAATAAGAAAACAGGAAAGTTAAAAATATATCCGTCATTCACCAATTTATTTCATATATTTCCCATAAAATTATATATTCACCTTCAATAAATTTTATCTACCTATAAATCTATCAATAAGTAAAGTGCTTCCTGGCGGTTTCCACTTGAAATTTAATATACATATTTACTCGGCAAATAACTTACCAAAGTGGAAAGCCCAAAGTTCACTGCAGGATCCTCGAAGATCTTGATAGCCGCCATAAATTAGCATAGAACCACGATGTACGAGGGCTGTATGTCCTCTCCTACCCTTAGGCGTGGCGACACCTACGACAAAAAATGAAAACAATTGGATACAGTTTGTGTGAATTATGATCCCATTGTGTTTTGTATTGTGTAACAGGAAGGGTTTTGTTGGCAGTACAATAATAAAATAACTCCCGTTTTGGGAGGTGTTAATACCTTTTCTGGCGCGCACTTTCTTCCAGCTATTGTTTTTTATGTCGTATACCCAGAGAGGCGTTTCAGTGCCGGCGGAAAAACTCACTTCACCACCGAACACATAGATGTTGTCTTTGTAGGCCACCGTTGAGTGCTCTTGGAGACACGGAAGTCGCTCACCGCTTGGTTTTAGTTGTTGCCATTTACCGGTCACTAAAACAAATAATAAAACTATTAGATATATCACGTTTTATATTTAAAGAAAACAATATACTGATATTTTACTACTGAATTCTGGTCTACAATGTTTACTGATTCATTAAATTAAAAATGTCATTAAATCTGTTTGCTTTATATGTTTATATTTTAAATTAATTACCCTCACGTTGTTTTTGAATTATGGGTTTCATACAAGCTTATTTGTTCAAACACATGACAATGAAAGCACTTTAGCATTGTATGCAATTCGACAATTTCTATAGCCAGTGGAGGAAATGTGCCGCATGACACAAAAGCACTAAAAGTAACAATTGTTGAAAACTTGAGCCAACAAAATCCATATACAATTTAGTGGATGCAAATTTTTTAAAATATAATATTGCAAAAGTATTATCTAAATGGCGTAATCTAAAAAAGCGGTAATGTTTTTTAAATTAAATTTCAAAATTTCTTCCTTTTGCTCTATAAATCGTGCATTACATGTAGAACTCATTCACTCCTAATATTAAAATTGTATCTGTACGGTCTTTAGCGTTGAATAAACTGTTTGATAACCTATTTTAACTTTTAAACGCTACTTTATAATTAAATTTTAAAAATATTTTCTAATTTCTTAAATATGTTACCAAAATATGTTATTGAAATGTATTTTATGAGGTCGATGACTTTTATCTTATGATAAATTAGCTGTATAGTAACGCTACAGTCTTTCTTAGTAGTAAATGTAATAAAAAAATGTTAAATACTTGTATTTAATTTATGGTTTAAATACTGCGCCGTGTAATTGGATCTTACTATAGTTAAGACATTTGTTGCTATTTATGTAGCTGCATGAGTGATGTTGTAGATATAAGTTTGATTTGTTTTAGTTACGCGTATTGGTAAGTTTATTTTGTTCTATAAATATATTTAACAAACAGTTAAATTACATCTTGTTGGTCAATATACCACAATTACAATAATAAATGATGCTAGGAATAGAAAATATATTTGTACGCATTTTATCCGATATGATATTACATTTAAAAAATAGTTAAATTCGGCCTTAAAACATCAAAGTATTGACAGAAAGCAACAAAGTCCGCTCATAAACTTTCAAAAATATTAATATCCGGCTATGAAATATCAAAATATTATTAAAAATAGCAAAATTTGGCCATAAAATGTGCAAAAATTTGTTTATAAAATGTCAAAAGTAGCAAAATCCGGTCCTTAAGTATTAAAATATGGTTAAAGAGCACCAAAATTTAGTCATAAACTGTTGCAAATGTAAACTTCTATTCATAAAGTGTCAAAAATAAGAAAATCTGGCCTGAAAACATTAAAATATTGCTAGAAAAAATTCAGTCATAAACTGTTAAAAAAAACGAAAATCTAAATGTAAAATGTTCAAAATAGCAATATTTGACTTTAAAACATTAAAATATTGTTAAAACGCTCCAAAACCCGGCCAGTAACAATTTGAAAGTACAAAAATTTTTTCATAAAATGTCAAAAATAGCAAAATCCAACCAAAAACGGTTAAAAATGTAAAATTTTGTTAATAAAAAATTAAAAATAGCAAAATTTAGATTTGGAATAAAATGTAAAAACAAAAAATATTGTTATAATTTTTTTTTAATGCAGTCCTAAGAAGTTACAACCGTTCAAAAATTGCAAATTTAAAATATAAGTCGTTATTGTTATTTTCAAGTATTTCTGTAAATACATTGTAGGATATCTAGGACACATAAAAAAACACGTTTTTATCTATATTTAAAAAAAAAAACACCTGTCATCTTTTTTCAAGAAAATCTGTCTTTTAAACTTCTACAAAGTTTTCAAAATTGAAGAAAACAAATTTTTGCTATGAAAACTTATTCTTTAGATAATTAAAAAAAAAAAGAAAAAATTAATTTTTTCCAAAAAATGTCCAATCCTGACATACTACAAACAATAAAAAAATTAAAAAAAAATTAAAAATTTCTATTTTTACAAATTTTGATTGCTTATTACTCGAAAATGGCTTACTGAAAAAATCTGAAAAAATCTGAAAAAATTCACAGAATCAGGATTCATGTAGAGGAAGGCATTTTCAATAGTTTGAACAAAAACAGATTTTCATTTCGTACACTTGACTCATACATAGCTATATATAATATATCAGGTTATAACGTTTTCCGTCTTCCAATTCCTAATCTCCACTCGTTTCTATTTTTCTAGGTATCTTCCTATATTCCTTTTTTCTGGATTTCTCTGTCGATACTTTTCCTCAAGTTTTTCCGTGGTATTCTTTGCCTTCTTTTTTCTTGAAGTATCCAGTGTAGTACTATCTTTGGAAGACAATCTTGATCCATTCTATGTACATGTTCGTACCATCTGAGTTGCGTAGTTCTTATATCATCTACAATGTCATGTTTAACTTTTGTTATATTTTTTATGTTTTTGTTTCTAATTTTTTTTTAATTTAAATTTTCCTGCTGCTCTTCTCCAGTAATTCATTTTTGTTGCTTTTAGCGTTTTTTCTGTCATATTCTTTAAAGGCTACACTTCACAACTATATGTTATTATACTGCTAATTATTGAGTTGTATATTTTGTGTTTATTTTCTGTTGTAACGTGTTTATTTCATAATATACCGTTTAGCATAGACACATCCTGTTTTACTTAGTAGATTTCTCTCGGCGGTTGCTTTGTCAAGTGTTTCTTCTTTTGATACTTTGAACTGTTATATTCTTTTTTAAGATCAACAAATAGCAAATGTACTCCCTGGTTATATGCTATTTTCTTTTCTAAGATTTGTGTTATTGTAAATAGATAATCAATGGTGGACCTTCCTGCTCTGAAACTGGCTTGTTTTTCTGCCTTCATTGCACTGTATTTGGCTTCAATTCTGTTTTTGTGTACTTTTCCGTATGTTTCGCTGATTATATTGGTTACAGATATTCCTTTATAATTGTCACAGTTATTTTTATATCCTTTTTTGTGAACTTTTATATGAAAGCTTCCACTCTTTTGGTACTTTCAATCTATTTATACACTTTTTGAATAAGCTGATGCTTACAATCTGGTTTACTTTTTCTGTCCCATATTTAATACGTTTTCTAAGAATATTACCCGGACCCGCCGCTCTTTCTTTTTTTAGCGCTGCAGTTAATTTTTTTACTTCTGATACAGTTATTTTTATTGGTAATCTTTGAGTGTTTATATGTGTGTTAACATCATTTCAAAATATTGATTCCATGTTTGCTCTGTTATTAGAATAATTATATCTTTTTTTTGTTCTTGTCTCAGGTTTTTGAATATTCTCCAACTTTCTGTGCTTCTTTTTCCTTCTAGGTATGTGTTAACTTTTTTTTTTAAGTGATTATTTTTTGTACCCTTGCTTGTACTTGTTTGTATGCTTGTTTATAATTATAAAAATTTGAGCTTAAAATAGTGTTGTAAGGTCCGTTTTATCTCTATTTTGAACTCGATCTCCTCGTCCCACCAACCTAACGCCATTATTGCTGCCGCTTTCATGCATGTCTTTATGTATTCATACTCTTTTTCTATACTATCAAATAAAGTTCTTTTGCAATTTATTGTTTAATCAGGTTTTATTCAATTCTTTTATACTTTCTTGTTCTAGACTATTTAGATTTTATCTTATTTCTTTTTTGTCGTTTTGGTGTTTCTTTCCTTGTTAGTATTTTGTTGTTATTGGGAATACTAGCTGTGTCTTAAGTAGGCGATGGTCACTACCACATAAAACACTTAAAAATAAACTAAAACTAACCAACGTTTTTGTTCAAAAATTAAGATTTATGTAATGGAATCGATGAAACTATGCTGAAACAATCTAATTATAGCATACAGTTTGCTTAGTAATCAGTAAAATAATTTTTCCAAAAATAAATTTATTATTAGCAACAACAAACATTAGAGCTAAAAAATTTGAAAGACTTATAAGAAGAACGGCATAAGTTACATTAAAAAAAATGGTATTTACATTTGTTGAAAAAAAAAACGTTTTTATAGAGAAAGAAACAATGCACTTTTTAAATTTTCCAAAAACAATTTAAACCACCCTGTATAGATACATGAATACTTATTTGTATTTTAAAACAACAAAAATTGGTGACAAAATTAAAATTTTGTAAGTCAAAAATTGCCCAAACCTAAACGTGATTGAATTAGAATTTGATGATTGTAGTATTGCAGAGTCTGCTTTGTAAACAAGTTGTTTTTGAAAAAACAAAAGGTTTTTATTGTTGAACAGTATTTTTTCAATCGTTCGTATTGTAGACAAGTTTTGTGAGAAATATCCAGATGCTGCAGTGCAAACAATTCAGCAATAACAATATTAATTGCCAGTTTCCATGAATGCAGATCACTGCAGACAAGAAAACGCATTACATTAAAAATGTGATGTTTGCCTTTAAAAAACTTGAGGAAATTATGAACACATACTCAGATTTTGTGTATGGTAGTGCTCAGAAAGCAAGTAAAGTTAAAAAGTTTTGCATATCATGTTTGTAGTAAAATTGAAAGACTTGAAAGAACCTAATAAACAAAAACGCCTAGAATGCAGTAGTTGGTTTTGGACATGTCGACAAACACAACAAAATTGAAGAATTTTACAGTGTTCTCTTTACCAATAAGGCATAGTTTTACCGTAGGAAAAAAACCAACAACATTTTGTCAAAAAATTTAATCGCGGTAAGCCGTACAACGTTGTCAAATTACGTACCTTTTCTTTTAAATACAATTAGTAGTGTTAAGTATCAAGACATTATTACACAGTTTATTTTGTTGCTAGAAATTAAAACGTCATTGTTGGTTGCAAAACAGGGCCACATGTTTGACAACACATTTTCTGTCTTATGTTAGTCTCAAATGAAATTCCACTTTAGACAAACATGGAAAAAATTAGACATTTTCAAAACTTTAATGTGGTATGGCATCCTAATTTTATCGACAAACTCCATTGATCATAAGTCGGTAAACTTATCAATAGTTTTCTTGACAATAAAAAAATTATAGTTAAAGTTGATGGTTCTAACTCTGATCTCAAGGTTATACATGCTGGCTTCAAATAACTAAAAATCCAATTCATAGTTTTGCAGATAATAAGACCTTTCATACTTCATACATTCCAAAAACCTTATCAACAAATATAGCAAAGCTTCTTGAATTTTTTAGGTTAAAATCTGTAGCATTCATAAACATAGACCTCAAAACAATACTGAATGGAGCATTACCAACATGGTCAATTTTAACTCTAATAAAACTTAACTTCTTACTATTTCAAAATCAAAATTTGAAGTATCATCAGTACCAAATATTAAATTAAACAACAAATCCGTATCTAAATCTTCTTAAATTTGTCTTCTAGAAGTTATAATCTTGTATAATCTTCTCTGAAACGACCATGTTGTTGACATAGCTTCAAAAATATCTTAAAAATTAGTATTTTTTAATAAATGTAAAAAAAAAATTTATTTCTATTTGCTGCTTTGTGCTGCTAAAAGCCGCCGGCTGCTAAAGCCGATTTTCGGCTCTTGATACACTATGTAATGGGTTTCCCAATAAGAAATTTTATATTTGGGCAACTGTCAATTTTAAAGCTATTATCTTTTGAGATTTGACAAGTAAAAACTAAGTCATTATTAAAAATGAAACGATATACGCTTCAACAACGCATTGAAATGATTAAAATTCACTACAAAAATGTTGAAAATTTTTCAGTCACAGTTTGCAAAACTAAAGCACTTTTTGGTCGCGGTAAAGCACCTTCTCGGCCGGCAAAAGTAAACCTGGTAAAAAAATTTGAGCTGTTAAGACAAGTTTGTGATGTAACGAATCAAAACTGTATGCATCGCTCAAGAACACATGAGAATATTGCTGATATAGCCCGTAGTGTTGAAGAAAACCCAGGTTTGTCGATTCCTCGTCCATCTTTGGAGTTAGACATTCCACAAACAACATTATACTGTATTTTGCATAAAAACTTAAGTATTAAAGCTTTTAAAAACTAGTTAACACAAGAACTCAAGCTAGTCGATCACCGTAAACGTCGTATCTTCGCTGATTAGGTCCTTCAAATGCATCAAAATGATCTGGAATTTCATCAAAAAATCTTCTTCAGTGATGAGACCCATTTTCACCTCGGAGGCTACGTTAATAAGCAGAATTGTCGCATTTGGGGCTCAGAAAATCCAAGAATAATTGTTGAAAAGTTTTTGCATTCTCAACGTATCACTGTTTGGTGCGGTTTTTGGGCTAGAGGTGCGATTGGACCCTACTTTTTTGAAAATAAGGCTGGTGCAACTGTTACGGTGAATGGATAGCCCTACCAAGTTACGATTATTAATTTTTTATGGCCGAATATAAAAAATATTGATGTGGACGACGTTTATTTTCAGCAAGACGGAGCTACGTGCCACACAAGCAACAAAACAATCGCAATTTTGCAAGAAAAGTTTCCTGACCGTGTTATTTTTTGAAGAGGTGATCAGAATTGGATACCGACATCTTGTGATTTAACACCTTTAGATTTTTTTCTTTAGGGCCACGTGAAAGATAAGGTCTATGCCAATGCTCTACAATTGATTCAAGACCTTAAAAATGGAATTCGTAAAGTTTTCAAGGACATACAGCCGCAAATGAGAAAATTTTATAAAAAGAATGTGGTACTGCTACCGTAACCGTGGCGGCAATTTGACTGATTTCGTTTTCAAATGTTAATGGTACACTTTCCACTTTACAATAAAATAAACATTTATTGTATTCTCTTAAAAAATACCCGTTTTTTTTTATCAAAATGAAACCTTTTATTGAAAAACCCTATACTATATTGTGCATATATATTTTGAACACACAAATTTGGAAATAAACGTTTTTCTTCAAATATTGCATACCTCAATTCAACAAAAAAAAAACTTTTTGACTTTTTACAAAAATTTTTCCTTTTGCGTTTTTGAAAGTTACGTTAGGTTAAGTTTTGTTAGGTTTAGTTTTTACATTTTTGACAATAAATACGTCAATTCAACAAAAAAAAACATTTTATAACTAAAAAAAATCATCTTTTCACAAAAAATTCATATTTTCACAAAATAACAAAATATTCACTTTAAGCATTTTTAAAGAATAGGTTAGGTTAGGTTGTTATGTTAGGTTAGGTTAGGTTTTGACGTTTTGACGTTAAATACGTCAATTCAACAAAAAAAAAACTTTTGACTTTTTACGAAATTTTCACCTTTTGTGTTTTTAAAAGTTAGGTTAGATTAGATTTAGTTATGTTGTGTTAATTAGTTAGGTTAGGTTAAGTTAGGTTTTGACTATTTATTAAATTTTTAGTTTTTGCTTTTTTGATGTTGAATACGTCAATTCAAAAAAAAAATAACATTTTGACTTTTTACAAAAATTTCACGTTTTGCGTTTTTCAAAGTTAGGTTAGATTAGGTTAGGTTACGTTATGTTGTTTAGTTAGGTTATGTTAGGTTAAGTATCGACTACTTATTAAATTTTTAGTTTCTGCATTTTTGAAGTTGAATATGTCATTATAACTAAAAAAATTCATCTTTTCACTTTTTGCATTTTTGAAAGTTAAGTTAGGTTAGATTATGTTAGGTTAGGTTAGGTTTGAACTTTTTATTAAATTTTTAACTTTTGCATTTTTGACGTTGAATGCGTAAATTCAAAAAAAAAATTACATTTTGACTTTTTACAAAAATTTCACCTTTTGCGTTCTTCAAACTTAGGTTAGATTAGGTTAGGTTACGTTATGTTGTTTAGTTAGGTTAGGTTAGGTTAGGTATCGACTATTTATTAAATTTTTAGTTTGTGCATTTTTGAGGTTGGATATGTCATTATAACTAAAAAAAATCATCTTTTTACATAATATTCACTTTTTGCATTTTTGAAGGTTAGGTTATGTTAGGTTAGGTTGGGTTAGGTTTTGACTTGTATTAAATTTTTAGTTTTTGCATTTTTGACGATGAATTTGACGTATTCATCGTCAAAAATGCAAAAAAAAACATTTTGACTTTTTACGAAAATTTCACCTTCTGCGTTTTTAAAAGTTAGGTTAGTTTAGGTTACGTTATGTTATGTTGTTTAGTTGGGTAAGGTTAAGTTTCGGCTATTTCTAAATTTAGTTTTTGCATTTTTGAAGTTGAATACGTCAATTCAACAAAAAAAAACATTTTGACTTTTTACAAAAATTTACCTTTGGCGATTTTGAAAGTTAGGTTAGAATCGGTTAGGTTTCAACTATTTATTAAATTTTTAGTTTTTACATTTTTGAGGTTGAATATTTCATTATAACTAAAAAAATTCATCTTTTTACAAAATATTCACTTTTTGCATTTTTGAAGGGTACAATATATACACAAACCTAAAGCCAAAAAAATTGCAAAAACGTATCGCATTAAAAATTGATAAAAACGACTCAAAAATATTTCCAGATTTGATCAAAAATTCCTGAAGCAAAAAATATTACATTCAATTTGTGCAGCTCCGTAAATGTATTCTCAAAAATTGGTTAATGCAATTTTGAAGCTACATGCAGAACACAACACAATAATAATAAAGAGTTATTTACACTGATAAAAGTACTTAGAGATTTTGTTAGTTAGGTGACTGAGCGGAGCTTTTTCAGTATTATGTTATTATAATATACCTAGTATTGGTATAATTGGCAAAACTATCAGAAGCAATTGCAATAACTTGAGAAAGAGCAATTGATTATAGTGTTTCTAAAAGCACCATTTAGAGTCAAATATGCTCTTTTGTAACTGTTAATAGGCTAAGCGTATAAATTCCTGACAACCAAAAAAAGCAAAACAAAAAATCAAATAACCTCAAATACAATGGCTAAACAACGTTAAAAAGTGGCAGGGCAAGTCTGAAACCATCTAGACCAGGAAAAAATGTATATGATGTAAAGGAGTAGTAAAGCCTACGTTCAAAAATGGACAACGGGTAACCCTAAAACCAAAGAAGTGGGCAAACCAATCCTTTTGTTTTTTTATTAAACCCCTGAAAATAGAAGTAAAGAACGCCATCCCGGAAACTGATGTGGAGTAGTGGTGTTCCGTCAGGGCCTACGACGGCGACTCATCCCACGTTGACAAGAAATCTTGTCTTTCTGACTACTGTGTCGCAGGAGGTACTCTCAAAACACTCACCACGGAATACGGTATTACCTCATAGACGTATTCTCTAAAACTAGGTGCAGATGCTGCTCCATCCCAAGTCTTTGGAAATTAGTGAGATACAGATAGTAAAACCTAAAACGGTGATTCATCTCCGTGACTTTTAAAGTCAATATGAGTACTAGGGAAAAGCAGAAGCCACACCGGTTCTGGCTGCTGATACCTGTTTGCATGGTGTTGGTCTCCCAGTTTCTGTGCCGTTACCTTAATAGATTGGGGGGTTGAGTTTTTCATAGATTGTAGAGAGATCCTTAAATGAAAGGGAGTACAACCGCTTGTACGACCTTGTCTCACCGCCTCTCCGCTCATCGTGCCCAGTGCTTGGGATTACGCCAGGGAGGCGGCTTCGCTGACATAGAAACATCTCAGTCATAATAGTGAGTTGTGCTTTCTAAGTTTAAAGCGTTTGAAATAGCGGCTAAGAGCATAAACAAAAGCGGATTTAACTCGTGGTGTAATAGGGAACCCACGGTTTGAACGACCAGTCTAGCAGATAAGCATGTTGGTGAAGCTGCCGCCACGCTAAGGAGGTTGCACTGACCCCCTGGTGCAATAGTAATTATTACTAAATTTATGATTAAGCAATTGATTTTAACAACAAATCCAAATTTTGTTTATAGCACTCTGACGGACTTTCAAAAGATAGACAACTTAGAAATTAAAAACAAAATTTACAATTTGTTCAACATGGTCACAAGGCATTAACGCCTGGTGTAATTGTTTCTTTAATATTCATTTTGAAAACATTAAATTTTATACCGCTAACGTAACTATAGACTTTCTAGAACAAACTAATGTTAATCTTTGCTTTTGTTATTAAGATCTCTTAACTTAAAACTTATAAAAAGTCTGATAGTGTCTAATACTATAAACACAACCACACAACCGCGTTGTTTTCAGTATTTTCCACACTTTAGATAAACTGATTCACCAACTTCAATTGTATGATATATTAGTTTTCTATAAAAATTTAATCAATATACACTAACTATTTCTAATAAATTTTAAGTTGTACGTCCACTCTTTAAAAGTGTTTAATTATTTTTAATCCAGTATTTGTTAAAATTTCCAATTCAAAACATGCCTTACATTCTTTAAGATATACATAGTTTATGAGTTTATTAAATTAGAACTTATTTTTTAATGTAATTGTGGTAGTTACAAAGGTTGATAATCTACAAATAAGTGTTGCTGCAGTAAAGTTGTATCATTTGCGTAATTTAAAATTTCACAGTTAATTGTAATGTCATTTGGCATATTATTTATATTTATATTTTCTTAAAACATGCTCTTAGAAGCGTGTAAGCAAATTAATTTTATAATCAGTTCCGCATTTGACTTTCAATTTGTGCAGTGATTGTTTGCAACACTTTTGATGTTGTAACAATCTAATTTTGAAAAATCAAAACAACAAATCCATTGTTTATAAAACCCTTTTAATTTGTTGAAAAAAAAATTATGTTAAAAAACTATAACAGTCTTATATATAATATAATATTTTATTTTATGAAAAGGGGTTTATAAATAAGAGTTAAGAGGTAGCAGTTTTGTCTGGCTTTACCAGTCTTGCAACTGACTAGCGCTCTTTGTGTCGAGATAACAGTAAACACCACTAACGCCGGCCGCGTGTTGAAAACCATCTTACGTTTAAGGTATGATGTAAAACTTGCCTGGTGAATAATCAATAAATAAAGTTGTTAATAATTATATTAAAAACCACAGAGCTACTATAAAAGATATGAGAATTAATAATCAAAATAATGATTGAAAATACAATAAACTGTTGACGCAATATTTTTCTTTTCTAAAAAGAAATTCTAATAAATTATGAATAAAATAAAATATTAAACTTTTTTTATCAAAACAAGAAAAGTTTTTGTATAATATTAATTAATTAATTTAGACATACCACAAAAAATGTATTAACTTTGTTAGAATATTCATAAAAATCAAACTTTACTTATAAAGTTCTAGGTTGTTAGTCTGCGATGGCCAGAATAAAATTAAACAGTTTTTAAAATAACAAATTTATTCAGTAAAATACAAAATGTAAAAAAAAAATTAAGTTTAATAATAACATAACAAAAATAAATGTTGACACCGGGTAGAGAGTAGGAAAAAAATCGACCTTGTCCGCCCCGAATTTGAGGAAAGTAAACAAAAACCCGAAGAGTAAATTGTACCGACTTTGTATACTACATATTAGCGAATTAAAAATAATTAATTGCAAACATGTGATATTTTTTATACTCCATGAAATTAGTATTTACAGTTGGCAGAACAGCGCGCCAACTTTAAACTTCCGGCAACACGTGCATCTGACATGGGCGTGTGTGTTTATACACATTAGTAAACATAACCCGTAAATAATGTGATAAAGTGTTTGTGACCGGTGCTGGAATAACAAAGTAATTAATTATAAGTACACCTACGGTTACATTACACTAAAAAGTAAATTATTATCAGTAACTTTGAACGATATATAACGCTAAAAGAAAGAGAAAAGCGGGTTAACATCTAATCAATTGCCTCTCGGCAACCATTTATTTTTAGCACTAGTGCAGCAATATGAATCATTAACAAACTTTAACCAATTAACATTAATTACTGATCACTATCACTATTTTGTATTCTACATTAATATCTATTGTCTTGCAAAGTGTAATTTACTTAAAAAAATTGTATATACAGAAATCAATACTTTAAACTAATCAATTTAAATATTTTGCAAGAAAAAATTTAAAAAAGGCATTTTATCCTTGCAGCCCCCAATGGACTTTGAAATCTAAACTCAATATAAAAAAATAATTTATGTTTGTGTTTCCTTTTTGTAAAAGCTGATTACATTACACACCTCCCAGCCTTCCAAAGGTTTGCGTTGCGTTCGTCAATATTTGCTCACTTTTATGGCTTGGAGAATTCCGTCAGGCTCCGAGCCTTCAAAACTTCAAGTGCATTAATTGTGACAACTATAAGTAAGTTTCAAAAATATTTTGTTGTGAGTTATAATATTTTATTTAAATTTAAGAGATGCATACAATAGTGTAATATTTTTATCTACAACTCCATCAGCAAATTGCATTTAACAAACCGGTCCCGCTTCATAAGATGTTAGTGCATGTTGATGCTTTTATAAATTGTCTTGAAAAAAAAAGAACATTATAAGAGTTAATATATACAAGTTTAACCCAGTTCTTTTCAAACTTTTAATAGTGCTCGTTTTAAGTATATAAATAAGATTAATCTTGATCTTCTTTTGTAAACTTATTTATATTGCTATATACTATATTTAACGTAACAAGGAATGATATTACTAATTTTGCATCATTAAATAATTAAATGAATAGCTGTTATGTAGTAATGCTGTAAAAAGTATTCGGAATATGAGCGAACATATTAAAGATACGCGAATAATTGCAGAAGCATTCGGGTCAAATTCAATTGCTGGGGTATTGCAAGGGGAATGCCGCATATCTAACATAATCAAGTATAGGCAGCCCCAAGAGTACTGTGACATGCTTATATCTCTCATAATATGCGGCATAGCGAAACGGGCATCAATTGATATGGAAATATTGTTTGAAGTTTATATCTTTCTATCAAGTTCGTATTACTCTTGGGATGCTTTGTATAAATCTTATCATATTTAATAAATTACGATATTATACATTATTCTATAGAAATGCATACTCATTCTCATTACTATTAACGTAATGACACATTCTTTTATTTACTAATTACGACTAATGTTTCTTGTTATAGGAAATGTGTAATACAAGATTACACAGCATAAAATTTGTTGATTGATAGCTTTGTGCACATTCGTCGCACTACATCAGAGTTAGCAAAAATCTTAAATGTCTGAATTATGTCAGAAGTTTTTATTAAAATAAAAAGTAAATTTTATTTATAGGGTACATTTTATTTAAATATAATAGTTATTTAAGCACCAAGTGCGTTGCAGTGATTATAATGCCCAGAGCGCGACATGTTCCAGCAAGGGTCTATGGCCCGAGGGATTGTAGTGGCTGATAGGCATTATTATCTAGTAACGTACGTGGTGCATACTATTGTATATTTTACAAAAAAATGTAATACTATTAATTTTGACAAAATCATTTTTGGTTCAAACATCTTTGTCAAATATCCTTAATTAATATAAATAGTCATACTTTATTTTATTTATAATTTTGACATTTATATAAATTTTTTTTTTTTTTTTTTTTTTTTTTTTTTTGTGCAGTACGGCAGAGAGGGCATGTACAAATACCAGCGCTAACGAAAGTTAAGCAACGGCCGCTCTGGTCACTACTTGGATGGGTGAACCCAAAGTGATGTTGAGCGTAGCGTTCTTCCCAATATGGGTCCGTTACCTCATATAAGCATCCATACATGTATTCTCTGTGGCTCGGTGTGTCCGACACCTCGACACCTAACGGTATTAAGAGGTTATTGAATAACACCGAACCACAGAGAAGACATGTATGGATGCTTATATGAGGTAACGGACCCAAATTGGGAAGAACGCTACGCTCGGCATCACTTTGGGTTCACCCATCCAAGTTGTGACCAGAGCGGCCGTTGCTTAACTTTCGTTAGCGCTGGTATTTGTACATGCCCTCCAAGCTTTTATGAAATATTTCTATTAAAACACATTTACATATTCCGTATCTAAAGTATTAATAGCAAATAATAAGCAAGTAAAATATTAAAACAAAACAATATCAATTCATTCAATTTAAAAAGATATTAAATTGCACATTAAAATGAACTGAAATAAAAATTAATTAATTAAATTTAATTCAATGCAATGCAGACATGCATTATGCATTAAAATAATATGCAACTAATGTACATGTTTTAAGAAATAATTGTATATTAACTAATTAATATGATAGCATCAAAAGTTGGATGAAGCCTTTGATATTGATCTTACTTTTTTTAGCTTTATCTATTGCTTATACGAATACATTCACGTTGATAAAAACATCTTTATTATTCCAATCTGAACTATTGTATGGGCTGAAACTCTAGCCTTGTCGACAAAAAAAAAACATTTCATTGGGGCGATACTGCTTTATGCAAACTGATGGATAGAGATTTGCCCACATCATCACCCCTGGTAAACCCTCCTTCTAACTCACTTATTTATTTATATTGAAAACATAATAATGTAAATATTTTAAAAGGATGCCAGTGATTGATCCATTTATAAAATGGAATAGAATATATTTCAGTTCAATACAATAAAGACCTTGTTAGTTTATTCAAAGAACTTTGCAATCCAAGCCAAAACATAAGTACGTAAACTTTACAATCTACGCAAACATAATCTACTATAAAAAAATTATTGAATTGCTTGAAAAATGTATTCACACCAGAATTTTAAACCAGAATGAATCTATCGTTTTAGTTTCTTTAAAATTTTGGTAATTAATTTCCTCCACTCATCAAATACATTGTTTCTGCTACTTCATCAATATATATGATTAGTTTATTAAAGCACAGACATGCAAACAATAACAAATATGCTCTAATATATTATTTGTTAAAGATTTAGGCATCGCGTGTTAAAATACACTTAACAAACCAAAGATCAGTTAAAGTTTGATCTATTAAATTAATTACTTGTACTGCAATTTCCAGAAAAAAAAAACCTTACCTTAAAATTTGCTGCTAAGATTGTTTTAATATTTATTTTTAAATCTGTAGTTCAATTAATGACCCTACTCATTGCTTTTATATCTTCTTTCTACTCCACCAAGCAAGTTGTATTAAAAGTTTATCGTGGCGAAGACTAGCAAAACATGATTGATATATTCTAATCTGTTTTTTTTAAGTTAATTAAGTTGTATGGGCCGCATCAAATTTAAAAAAAACACACATTTCCAAAACAAGAATTAGAAACACCAAGCCACCACAGTCATAATACACTAGATACAAACTTGAGTTCAGTAAAAGATCAATCTACTAAAACTGGTGGTTGCATTGGCTCCTTCCAATAGATCTTAATCTTAGTGTGTTTGTTTGATGCTTGGCAAAGATGCTCACCGGGTCTTGGGCAACTCCCCAAAATGGGTTTACAATTGTGGAGTGTCCTAGGAACAAGTGCAATTGGATTCCCGGCATCAAACGCAGTGACACCAAGAAAACCCCTGTCTGGTCTATAGCCCCTAGGTATTGGAGACTTCCAGGTACAACCGGGAGTTTTGCAGTCAAACAACGTTGAGACAGGGCAATATCCGCTTAAGTGGACGTTCTAAAAAGCGGCAGCAAAGGCGGTAGATGCAATTGACTCAAACGCAAGTCTTGCCTCATAAAATTTGTGATGTTATATCGTCAATATATTGTCAGCAAGCGGTTTTTTTACACTAAACCGTAACAATCTATAAGCTCCTCCCTTAAGGTGATTAGCAAAACTAATAGCAAATAAAAAAAAATCTGGTTTGGTATAAATTTTCCCCAACTTTCTTGATGGCGGCAGCATTTCAGGCGAATCGAGTAGGTTGCTTAAATGACAACTTTAAGAGAGTCATAGTTACGACCGAACCAAAGGGGGCGCGCGGGGGGGGGGGGGGGGGGGGGAGTTGGTAACTCCCAAGCATAAAGCTTCTTCTGGCGTATCGATCGCTTAACCTACATGCTCGTCCCTAGGCTAAACGTTCAAACCGCAGGTTCCCCGTTACACCGGCGTTATTTCAAACGTTGTTACACTAGAGACTTACCTATAAGCTTACACTCACTATTATGACAAAAATGTTCATCCGTCAGCAAGGCAGCTTCCCACGATGCATCCCCTAAAGGCGCTTTTGGGCTGGAGAGACGGTGGGACCGGGTCGTACGGCAGTCGTACTCCCGCCCATCTAAGGGTCATGCTCCCACAACCAGTGGAAAAATTTGACCCCCCTATCTACTAAAGGTAACGACACTGTCCCTGAGAATCCAACGCCATACGGGTAGGTACCGACAGCCAGAATCGGAAGGGCTCCTACTCACCCTCAGTACTTTTATCAGTTCTCAAACTAAAGAACTACGGAGAAAAGTCACCGTTCCAGGTTTCACCCTGTACCTCACTAAATTCTGGGAAGTGAGCCCTTTGTCTAACTGCTTGGAATGAGGCATCAAGACTCCCAGATTCAGGGGATAGGTCCGTGAGGTACAAACGTATCCCGTGGTGAACACTCTGAGAGTGTCCCCAGCGGGGTCTAGGACACTTCGGCGCCGCCATTTCGGCCCCGGACTTTTGGGCGCTGGCCGATTCGGCGCCGGCCGTTTCGGCGCCAAAACTTTTCAAATAAAACATAGTATATATATATACAAATATATTATAATCATAAAAATTTATTTGGTATTTTTTACTATTTTATATTTTTAATTCTTTTAGTTATTTATTTTAATAGACTACTATCCTTTATATATTTCAGGTTATTGCCTATCATTAAAAAGTGATAATTAACTACCTTTAAATTATTTGCGGGCCAAAGTTATGTTTATTTATTATAATATATATTGTATATTTGACAATTTAAATATGTACGTACATATATTATGATTTTTATGTATAATTTTTGTTTGATATGTTATGTAATTTATATGTATTTTATATTTTATTTATCATACATTATTTGTTATGTTTCACAAAACAAATCAATTTTTATTATAATGTGTATATATACTTTTATTTTATTTGAAAAGTTCTGGCGCCAAAACGGCCGGCGCCGAAATGGCCAGCGCCAAGGTGTCCTCGCGCCGAATCGGCCGCGCCGAATTGGCCGCGCCGAATCGGCGGCGCCGAAGTGTTCCATTCCGTTTCCAGCAACACCGTACTCGAGGTAGACAAGATTTCTCGTCAACGTGGGACCAGTCGCCGTCGTGGGCCCTTTTGGAACACCACTACTCCACATCATTACTAAGGATGGCTTCCTTTGCCTCCGCCTCCACGGGGTAATTTGAAGTGGGAGCACGGAAGATCGGTTGGCCCACTTCCTTAGTTCTAGGGGCAAACGCCGTGGAAACAAACGTTTACCCGTACTCTCCCTAGCGTAACAACAGCTTTACCTACATGCTCATCTGCTAGACTAGTCGTTCAAACCGCGGGTTCCCCGTCACACCGCAAGTTAGATCCGGTTTTGTTCATGTTTCCAGCCAGTATTTCGAACGCTTTAAACGTAGAGAGCTCACCTATAGGCCTACACTTCCATTTTGAGTAAAATGTTCCTCCGTAAGCAAGACCCCTTCCCGTGCGTGACCACTAGTTTAGGGCACGTTGTTGCCAGAGAAGCGATAAGACAGGGTTGTACGGCGGTCTTCCTACTTCCGTACTTCCTCCTATTTAAGGGTCCTGCTCTACAAACTAAAAAACTTGACCCCCCTATCTACTAACAGCACAGTCACTGAAAGACCAACGTCAATAAGAGCAGGCATTGGCAGCCAGAACCGGTGGGGCTACTGCTTTTCCTCAGTACTCTTATCAATTTTCAAACCAAAGAATTACGAGAAAGAGTCGCCGTTTCAGGTTTCATCTTGTACCTCACTAAATCTAGGCAGTAAGTTTTTTGCCCAAAAACTTGGGATGGAGCATCATCGCACCTAGTTTCAGGGGATACGATCATGAGGTACTATTGTATCCCGTGGTAAGCACTCTGAGAGTACCCCCGGTAACACCGTACTTGTGTTAAACAAGATTTCATGTCAACGTGTAACGAGGATGGCGTCTTTTACCTCCAACTTCACGGGTGATTTGAGTGAAAGCTGCGGAGAATTGGTTTGCTCACTTCCTCGGTTCTAGGGGTACACGCCGTGTAGTCAAACGTTTACCCGCAGAACACCAGCCAGCAACACATGGTCACAATCTTCACTGCAGCGGCCGCAAAGCACTAGCCCATCAAAACCCTTGGTGATCCATCCCAGACCTCCCTCAAGAAGCCTCTACTAGCGCCTTCAAGAACAAAAAGCCCATAGATCTCTATGGGGCAGCTGGCCGATACTTAAGATGACGTCAAGTATGTTTCGCCTCCAGAGTACGATTTCCAGGTTGTGATTTATTCCAAGTCAAAGAAGAAGAAGAAGAAGACGCAGGGTAAATCTTCCGATTTTAGTTTTATTAGACAATCAGCCAAAAAAAAAAACAAATCTTTCCTGGGTTAATTGCAAAATTCAGGACGTTAAAAACCTCCATCAATCGGTCAGTTAATATCAAAGATGGCATCCGCATACACCCAACATTGCATGCTTTGTCAAAAGCAATGACCATTTCACGTACCAGTTAGCGTTTTACAAAACGCTAAAATACGTCGTTAAGAACATTTCCGACTGCATCACGGCTGATGTGACGCAGGCAAAGTTATCAGCTATGGGGTATAAATCAATTTTCATACAACGCATTGGAAGAAAAAAAAAACCTTTCCCATGCTTTACGTTTAGCTTCCGCAGAACGCGCAAAGTATAGAAATACTGTCTCTCACCAAGCTTTGCAATTTCAATGTGAGTGTTAAGATAAAACGTAAATCAGGGAAGACATTGTGCAATGCCATCGTTGCCAGAGTTATGGCCACACGGCTTCGGAATGCAATTTTCCATACGTATGCGGTAAGTGTGCCGGAGGGCATCCTACCTCCACGTGCAAATTTATTAAGGAGTCAGAGTAAGTAGCAACATGCGCAATGTAAAAAGGCAGCCCACAGCAAGTTGCAAAGGCTGCCAAAACTACATCAAGTCTATCTTTGAAGCCCTATTCTAAGACACCTGCTTCTCAAAAATGGGTTCCTGTTCCTTCCAAGAGCACTCCCAATGTCTGCACGGATAAATCCTACGCAACGGCAATGGAAAATCGGGCGCAAAAACCACGTTATTAAAGAAAAATCAGTTTCTTCTTTGCTTACCTCAAGCAAATAAACTAATTCTAGATTCCTACTATTTGCCCGTAAGTTTGACAGCAGACATACTTGAGGTACAAGTTACTACACTATGCAAATATGCAACGCTTATATGCTTTGCACAATGCGCATTTCTTGAGTTTTCCCATTACAACAATTTTTTTCAAGGTAGGAAGGTCCTTGCACAAAACTGTGCAAAATTCTAGGTATCATTGAGAGGAGAGTATAGTCGGTAGACGCTTGTAAGGGTGAACCGACACCGAACACTTTGCATTTGCAAGGTCTTTTAGGTTTTTTTTCTCCAAATCCGCAAAAAAGGCAGTATTCTCGTAAATTCCGTTGGGGGTCCATTAGGTAGACAAATCCCAGTTTTGTGAGTTATGTATGGGTAATCTTCCACCTAGTAACAGTTGTGGCCTGCGCTGGTGATAATTTGCTTGAGGTCCATAATTTTGTTTGCAAAGCCTTTGGCTCTGCCTTAGACCATGACCTAGTCTGTTGGCGTGTCATTCAAGTGGCGGCAATTGTCATGCAGTTGTTGAAGTTTGACCCAACCCACTTTTTCCTTGAGTGTTCTTGCATTAATGACAAATTGATTTCTTCAATTTAGCGTGACGCTGCACAACCTGGTTTGCCTGTGAGTGGTAAGTAACGGTAGTATGCTGCTTAATTTTTTAACTTTGCATGGCGTTTTTGAAAATTTAGTTTTAGAATTGCGGGCCATTGTGGGAAAAAAAGATATTTGAGTATTCCATCTGATTACCAAATAACTTTCTAGGGCTTGGATAGTTGCTTCACTGATCGTTAAGAGCAGTGACACAGTGACAGCTTCGACTTATTGAGTGCATACATCCAAAATAGTGAGGGCTACCTTGTTTCCTGGTTGAGTAATGCTAAAGGATCCTACGTAGTTTATGCCACGCGTTCCTAGAGCTTGCCGTTTGTTGCAGGAGCTTGTCAAGCAGCGGCAAAAATATGCCTTCAATTCTGCTATAACTTCCGGCCAATAGTACAAGCGTAGGATGGTTTTATGAGTCTCTGTTTATAGAAGATGACCTGCAGTGTCGGTGTCGTGGTAAAACTTTAAAACTTCTTGTCTACCCTTTGGTGGTACAAAAAGTCGGCGGTGGTGCAGATCAGTTTACTGTGGTCACTTCAGTACTTCATATCCGAGTCTCTAAAGTAATCTTGGTCTTCTCAACGTTCCCGGTACCCTTGGATGATGCGTGTACTATTTTCGAGTAGGTTAACTTAGGTTGCTCCTTTGTGTGCCAGATGAGAGCTGACAAGTTGTCGGATAAGATTGCTAAACGTCAGTTGGTCGTTGGTAGTTTTGGGGTAGTAAAAACCGAGCATTGGCGTCAATGGCAAGTTTTACTGTTACGTCTTTCGGGTCTTTATATAGTATCTCTGGCAGGATGTTTGGTAATTGGCCTTATTTGGGAACGTCTTAGTAGGAATTTTAATTTTTTTCTTGGCCAAAATCTGGTTTGGTTTTTGTTGTGGCCAGCGTTCCTTTTCGTAGTGCAAATATTGCCGGGAATAGATAATCCTAATTTCCTGCTCTATCAGCTATTAAATGCCTAGTATCACGTTGTTTCTCAGGCTGAGTGTAACAAGGAAGAGGATGAATTGGCATTGGTTGCCAATTTTGACAGTATCTTTTCCGTGATTTGTATTAAGGTCGTTGAGTTGGTCTGGATTGTCCGGTTGGGCAAAGCCATGTGTAGTTCTGGCAAGCTCCTAAATCTATCAAACCTTTGATTAAGGTTACTTGGATGGTCACTGTGATGCAAGGTAGAATTATTTCTTCCACTAATTCTACTCTGTCTGTCGATGCTGAGTGCTCTACAATTGGGAGTTTTGTTATGAAAAGATGGGAAGTTTGGGTGTCTTATTTTAGTTTTTTTGCGGTTTTTGTTGTTGTTGGGTCAAATCAAAACTATTAAAATTGAACTTAAAGGTACCAAGTTTACAAATCAATTTGGACAAGTTTTGACTTTTGACAATTTGATAACCTGACCGCGGTAGAGTATTGGAGTATTTATGTTTACTTATATCAAATAATGTTACTGGCTAAATAGAGCTGGGCAAAATAAGTTTTTAAATAATGTTATATTTAGAGTTCATAAAGTAAAAATTTGATAAAAATACGTAACTTTTTCTGAAATAATATCTATCATTAAATAGTAATTTTTTAAGAAAATAATGATTAAGTAATGATACATATTATTAATGTAAAGAAATGTTTTATTTTTCCAAAATTATTTTTGCAAAAAAAACATGGCATTTTTACTGAATACTTTTTTGTCTTCTTTTTTTAGTCTTACTAGAGCACTTGAACTTGGTGGTGTATCTAATTTAAGCATACTCATAGATTCCTGTAAAAAGATTTTGATCTATTTTTTACAAATTGTTTTATTCTTTATGAGGAGAGAACCAAAAGTAGAAATAAATTGCTTATTTTGACAATTGACCTATTGGTTGAATAGCATGTACTGCAATGACGGATCTATAAACTAAAACTTTATGTATTGGATGCCACGCGTACTTTTTAACATCTAATTTTACGGTATCCATGATGTATGTTGCAAAGGTTTTTATGTAAACTTTATGGCCATTTGATTTAGTCTTTAGATATACTTTTAAACTATAAAGTATTGTCATCACTGGGCAACAGTCTAAAATAAACCGTACAGAAGGGCTCAGTGCTTACCTCCGATTGATGATTTAGCAATTGCAACTGATGAATCGTTCTGAACGCAGCCATAAAATTACTTTCAGAAGACCCCGTTAAACTAATTTTGGAAGACCCAAAATAAGATGAATTGACGACATCATAACCGTAGCAGAGAAACATAAAAACAATTGAAAGAAGCCCATATCCAACAATGGAAATATGAAAACTAAAAAGAAGAAGAAGAAACTGACTTATTGCTAACATGATTTCTGTCACAAGCGTTTGGTTATGAAATAACTGATCTTTTTGCAAATTATGTCACTGATCCCTTTAAAATAAATAGTATATTTTATATTAAAAATTTGGCAATAACCTTGATTGTTCTACAAAGTTTCAAAATTATTATAGTATTTAACCAAGACATGAAAGATCAAAACAACTTGTTTAGACCACATTGTTTTAATAAGCTAAGGCAGCGTAGTTATCAGTATAGTATAGTATTTTTAATCAATACAAAAATCAATTCAAGTCAATTTATTATTAAAATTTGATCGATCATACTTTTTAGTTATTCAATACATAAATATAGTAAATTATTCAAATACAAAACCTTGAACCTGCTTGGATAAAAATAAATCTTTCAAAAAATTGTACAAATGCAGTAACAATAAATATAAGAATTAACATGTAGGTCAATATGTCCTTCTTTACAGTATAACATAATACGTCTATTAAATTAATATTTATTTCATTTCATCACGAAATACACTTATGCATAAACGCCTTAATATGCAATAACAGTCAGTTTATTGTTTCAGAATAGCAGCCAAATAAATTCAACATGAGACAAAATATTGATCCACTCCAAAAAAAGGTAATTGGGGCATGCATGTAATTTACATTTAAATCACATTGTGCATCACATTTTCTTTTCCTAGAGAAATAAATAACCATTATAGTTTCCTGTTCCATGTCAGTTTAGCAATTTATAAGATTATTTTTCATAAAAAAAATGCGGTTATAAGGAATTAAATTAGTTAATTCAAATTAAAGCTGTAATTGAAAATTTTTAATATTAAAATGGGTTTTAAATTAAGTTTAAAACAATTAGCAATGTAAATTGAAACTAAAATTAACGCTTCCGGAGCTGCTACTTGCTTTATTATATATTAAGTATTAAAAATAATTTAAACTTTTTAGGTTGTTTAGGTATCTGTATAGTGATATACTAATTGCAACGATACAACTTTATTTGTATACAAAAATAATTATTTTATTTGAATTAGATGTTCTTCTGATGTTAATGTAGAGGAAAAGTTGAGCGGCAATAAGACATGCGTTTCATCAACCTAACAAATAGAATATGTGATACAATTAAATTAAAATAATGATTTTTTTTCAGCCGATATTGTAGGGCTTACGTTTATGCTGAATAATAATGAATAATACAAAAAAATTTACTAGCACAATTGCAGTAAAGAAAAAGTTAGTTTGAACTTGACAAAAAATCCTTTATTACTGCTCAACTTATTTCCGCTGTTGTTGGCAGCATATACAATTATTTTTTTGAAAAATTGGCACGCATAATAATTATATTAATATTTGAAATCAGTCTCGTATCAGACGACTTTATCAATTTACAATAAACTAATTATTTAATAAAATATTGCTAAATTGAGTACAAGTATTATAGATTATAAATAATTTATTAAAATATTTGAACTTATATTTAGTATAATTAATACAAATGATCCATTTTCCAATTAAATTATAAGTAATTCTACAACAATAATTAACCCTTCAAAATACTGTCACATGATTTACTGGACAAATGACCCTCAATTATATATATTTAGTATTTTATGCATCCCTGAGGATTATTAGATGTCATAATGCAAAATACGTGGGGTCGTATATATAGATGATGCATATACGGCTGGTTTAAATTGATTTTATCTCCCTACTAATGGGGAAGCCATGTATGATATAGAAAGATAACTGACATAAAAAACATGAATTTTATATAGGGGAAGAGGATTGACATTTCATACATATTATCATTGAAATTTAAAATCGGTGTTTATGCGGTTTTCAAATGAGTTTGTGGAATGTTAACACTTTACAAATTGATGGAATGATGTTTGATGATATTTTGTGATATGAGCTCAAGGCTATATATTACATAATTGCTGGATGGTGGTGAATATGTGAATTTTATTGAATATGGCTAGGGGTAAAATTACATGCATCAGTGGTAACATTAAATATTTTGCTTGTTAGAATAGAAATCATTTATTATAAACGTAATATTATCAAAGTTTTTTACAAAATAACTCAAAGTAAATTGCGATATATAAATATTTAAAAAAAATTTAAGTTATTGAAAAAACTTAGTTTTTATCATTTGATTGATTTGAAATTCGACGTATTTTTAATATTATCATAGGAAAACGATAAGAGAAAGGATTCAGATAAAATTATATACACTATGTTTGCTGTTTTAACTTTATGTTTGCAAATTAGGCGTTTAATAATTCATTTCTTGACAAATGTTATCTATCTGTCAGTTACAGACTTTTATGAAACAGCATCCATTTTGCTCTAATTATAAACCTACATTTCGTTGTGGTTTTTTTACTTAGTGTTGATTTTTCTCTGCAAAACTTGTCATTCACACGGTGTACTGTACTGAACAGGTGATAATGCCTTTAGACTCTATTATTGTAGCACAAATTATAGCGTCGATTAAAGATGGGCAAGAAAAACGTGAAACTGCAAAAATTGTTGGTAAAAACTTTTGTGCTGTACAAAAGATGTATCAGCGTTACTTGGATACTGGCTTGATAACTAGAAGATCAGGATACAGGCAGAAAAGAATCACCACAAACAGAGATGATCGTTTTTTGGTGTCCACAAGTTTGCGGAATAGAACAGCTTCTGCAGTTTATCTACAAAATTAATTCCATAAAGTTAGAGATGTAAATGTTAGTAAATGGACCGTTAGGAGAAGGTTTCGGGATGCTGGATTGTTTTGTAGGAAGATAGCTTCAGGTCCACCTTTACAACGCCGATATCATGTTGCAAGATTGACTTTTGCCCACCGGGCATGGAATAATGAGGGCTGGAGCAGGGTACTGTTTTCAGATGAGTTGCGCTTTTGTCTCAATGAATCAAACGAACGTCGATAAGTGAGGAACAGACGCGGAGAAAGATACGCTTCAGTTTGTATTGATAAGCAATTTCTATTTGGCATTGGGTCGGTTATGGTTTGGGCAAGAATTTCTACCGGAGCACGCACAGAGTTGGTCTTTATAGAGAATAGTTCTATGACAGCTCACAGATACAATATAGAGATTTTCAAAGATCATGTTATGCCTTTTATGACAACTATAGGCGAGCGCGGCATTTTCATGCAAGATAATGCTAGACCTCACGTAGCCAGAGTTGTCACAGATTATCTGGATAAAGTGAGAATTTTGCGGTTTGATTAGCCAGCTCTCAGCCCGGACATGAATTCTATTGATCAGGTCTGGGATGAGTTAGCACAACGTATTCAAAAGCTTGCATCAGCTCTAAGAACTGTTAAGGAGCTAAGACAGTTGCTATTGCAAGAATGGAATAATATCGACCAAAATGTGATCCTTAATTTAATTCAAAGTGCTTCTTGTTGACTTCAAGCAGTCATTAATGCAATAAGAAGTAATACTTGTTATTAGTGATAAGCTTTTTTTCATATTTTTTGTTCCATATTAATTGTAAATTTGTAATATTTCCAAAATACGCAATAAAAACAATAAATATGCTTTACAAAATTCAATATTGAATTTTTAATTTAGTGTGTAAAATACAGTACAATTGTTTACAATTTGCTAACATAAAGTTGAAACATTCCAATTCCAAAACAAAGTCATAATTTTAAAGTTACCACTATTTTTTGCTCGCCAGTGTATAAACATTTGTAACAATGATTCACTAAAGAAAATAGAAGTAAAAAAAATGGCTGCAGAAAAAAGCGTTTCTAGAATATAAAAGCAGGAATACACAAGATGACTACAACAACTAAAAACAGATAAGAAACAAAGTAAATCAACAAATAAAAATATGTTGATTGATCCCAACTTGTATGAAGCCCAGAAGAAAGTATGAAATATGCTCTACAGTAGAAAGAATCGGGTAAATAAATCTATCCAAACATCCACTATCTCAAAAAAAAAATAAGCATTATTTTCTAAAACTGCATGAGGACAAAAACAATCAAACCAACCAAAAACTAAGAAACAATAATATAACAAAACCAAACATCAAGACAAATGATGTCAAGTTAGATTAGATTTATAGCATATCAGCCTAAAAAAACCGTAAATTAAGCAAACAATTCAAAAAAAAAATATAAGTATACATGACAAAGTTTTCATCCTAGGAGACCTAAACGCTAGAATCGAAAGCAAAGTAATACTTGGCGTAAAAAATCAATACAATGAAAGAAGACAAAAACGACAATTGCAAACAACTAATACAACTATGCACGCAAAACAAACTGAAAATCAACAACACCTTCTTTCCACACAAGCCGCAACACAAATATACCTTCAAAAACATACAAGGTTAGAAGTCTATGATAGACTTTGTAATCATAAATAAAAATATCTACCCCTGCAGAATCTAAGACGTCAGAACCCTGACCTCAGCAAATGCCGGAACCAACCACAGCTTCGTATTGGCAAAGATCATAGCCGCACTACATCACAAAAAAAGATAGCCAACCGACGGCATCAATAAACTCAACGAGAAATTTCTATCAGACAACTGAACGAGATTCCTATAGCAGCAAAGATTAGATGAAAAAATCGAGACAGAATGCAGAATACAAAAAGAAGACAAAGTATAAACCATATGGAGAAAACTAAAATCTAATATTATAAAAGCTACGGAAGAAGCACTTGGAAAAAAATGCATCAAAAGGAGTAAAAACCCGAATGGTTCTCCCAAAATGTCAAAAAGCTGACCAAAGAAAAACAAAAATTATATCTACAACACAGTGCAAAATCAATCACATACGATGAATATAAGCTCGTAAGAAACAGAATCAACAACAAAATCTAAATAATCAAAACCTATTACTAGGAAAAGTTCTCCAAAAATATGAAACGTAACTTTTACAATATGGAACATGCTCAGAAATTGAAAGAAACCAGTAAACAAACATCTACAAATAGCAAAAAACACAATCGACGATTGAGAAAAATACTTCCAAGAGCTATACTGTAAAGACGACAACAAAATCATTCTCAACACAAAAATAGCAATACACATTAAAAGTAAAGTACATCTAGAAAAAAAATAGGACAACTTGCCAGCAAACTAAAAAATAAGAAGTCGCCAAAAATAGACAAAAATATCCAACAGAATGATCAACTACTGGGGTGAAATACTACTAGACCAGATGCATGTGCTATACAATAAAATACTGCACAAGAAGGACATACCAGAGGAATGGAAAAGCAGCATAACGACACCGTTATTTAAAAAGGGAGTGAAATCTGACCTATCAAACTACAAAGGAATTGGTCTCGTAAAAATAATATCAAAACTCCAAAGGTACAGAAAAAACAAGACCACCTTTGACGCAATATTTACTATTTGCCAAATTACCAAAAAAGCAATAGAATTCAACAAAACAACCTTTATGTGTTTTGTCAACCTAACCTAAGCCTTCAACAGAGTGCTGCTACCTGACGTGGTGCCGCTCATGCAAAAAAATATACATTCCGATATCATAGCGGTCATCACAAAACTCAACACTGACAAACTATACCTTTATAAAAGTAGCAGACAAACTATCTAGCAAAGTGCCTATATCAATCGGAATAAGGCAGAGAAACCGCTTAAGTCCAGCCCTATTCAATACTATAACAGACAAAGTAATTACTAAAGTCAAGAAGGCTGGAAAGGGGTATCGGATGGGAGATAAAGAGATAAAAATTGTATGTTATGCAAATGATGAGATACTGATCTCCGAAGATGAATACAGCTTGCAAAGGATGCTCTACAAGTTTGAAAAACCGCTTCAAAGTTCAACATGCAGATATCCACGACCAGAACATAGTCCCTCACGATATCTAGGGACCCGCGTAGATGTAAGCTTGCCGTATACAACAAAAGCGTCAAACAGGTCATGCATTTCAAATACCCGGGGCCATCATAACAAGCAACAAAAACCTAAAAGAAGAAATGAAAGACCAAACAACAAACATAGATTGGAGTACCTGAGACATATAATATGGCAAAACAAGCAATGTCTGTAGAAAGCAAAGCAACAATCTACAAAACCCGTGTTGACATACGCGATCAAAACCAGAGTAAAAAACGTCACAACAAAACGTCTCATAAGAACAACGGAGATGAGAACACTAAGATGTAAGGTAGGATGCAGTCCCCGAGACCATATAAAAAAAAAAAACGTCAGAACAAAGTGCAACATTTAAGACGTAGTAAGATGGGCCCAAAACAGAAAATGGGAGTAAAAAGATTATGTGAACAAAATAGACAAAACCAGACTGCCAAAAATTGCCAAAACGGGACTACCAAGATCAAAAAAGTTCCCGAGAAAACCACCAACAAGATGGTATAAAAGCTGGAGCTCGGCGTCCCAACTGCGACTATAAATGTTGAAGAAAAAACAGAATCTAATCCTAACTAAAAAAGAAGAAGAAGAAGAAAAAATACTTTAAACCATAAGCTACGCAGATAATGTACTTTTTTTTATGTAAAAAAATATAAACAATTTATCTACAACGATTTTTAAATTAAAAATCCCACAATACATTTAACTTACAAATCTAAACTCAAGAAAATTAATAATAATATCTAAAGCTATTATATCATGTAAGCTAAAAGTTGCAAAACTTCAAAACTGCAGTATGCGAATCAAATATTTCGGGGTTGGAACATCCAGCGACAATCACAATAAGTAAAAAGTACAAACTCGGGCAACAAATGTAGCAGTAATGTCAGGTGTTCTTTGCAATACAATATGGAAAAACAAACATATGTTGACAAGAAATAAAGCTTAAATATTTAAAACCTGCGTAAAACCAATCTTAACGTACGCAATTGAAATAAAAGCCAACACTACAAAAACTAAACAAAGGTGAAAATATTAAGAACCATCACCGGACTGCGTCTACTCAACAGAATGCGTAGCGACAGAATGCGTAATATTTCTACAGTATAAGTCATTGCCAGGTGGATAAATTGCAGAAAAAAAACAGATTAACATTTAGAACAAACACAAAACAATTTATAAAAAACTTTAAAAACGCTGACACAAACGTTATAAAAAAATTAAAGAAAAATAAGGCTCTAAAATATAAAAAAATATGCCATATTTTACCAACAATTTTGTGTAAAATAGTAATTTACAAAGGAGCATGCCAAGAGTAGTTTCTTTACTTTAAAACTAATAATAAAGGCTTATACAACAAGTCAGGAAGGGATCAATTTTTAGATTCTAATAACCAGGCCTTTCTGAGGGTTCTGGAAGAGGTTAGAAGTTGCACCGCCCTTTCTTTTGTTAGCCCTTAAATCCTCACTATAAGAAATGCATTCTAGAAAAGTGTAGTTAGAGACTACAACTACAAATAAAAATATTGTTTATATTCGCACAATTGTTGATGGTTAGACGTTAGATGTACAGTAGGTTATAGTTTGCCAAGAAACGACATACAGCTCTTACACGCGGGGTGAAGGTATGCAATTGCTTGTGGAAGTAAATTTCTGTTAATTTTTATTCCAGGAACATTAACACGGTTTTAAAACCAGCATTAATGCTCTATCTGAAAAGGTTAAATACACTGCCAAACATAAAACTAAAGTCACTCCGTAATTTGATTTTTTTTTAATATTTAGTTTTTTTCCGTGTTTTTTCGGTTGTAACAGTTTACTAACTGATTGCTTGAAATAGTTTTAGTTTCTGTAATGATATCTGTCTGTTGCAAATTGTTTGTGTATTGTTGTCATTGTTAGTGTTTTGCAATGAGCATAAATCCCGTTGTTGCGGCACAAATTGTGGCGGCTTTAGAAACGTTGATGTAAGTTTCTCGAGTGTGCAACAAATATAGTGGCGATACAAAGAAGCTGGTCTGCTTACTCGAAGACCTGGTTCAGGGCAAGGCAAGATTACTACAGCTAGATATAACCGCTTCTTCGTTTCTAGTACTTTGAAAATCTGAACGGTCACGGCAGTTTCCCTTTAAAATCATCTGCAAGAAATGAAAAATGTAAACATAAGTGAGTGAAGCAATGTTATGGTGCTGGATTAACACCGGATTGAAAGGTTAAATTTTGCACAAGAACACTTGGCTTGGACAATAACGGATTGGAGTTGCGTATTGTTTTTTTATGAATTGCGATTTTGTCTTACGGAATCAGATAGACGTGTAAGAGTGTGGCGACAAGACGAGTGATATGCTTAAGCATGTATTGTCAAGCGACTATTTGGTGGAGGATCAGTTATGGCATAGAGAGGCATATCTTTTGACACCCGCACGGAGTTATTGTTTATCAAGAATGGGATGTTGACTGCGCATAGATATCTGACAAAAGTTCTAAAGAACTATGTTTTACCCTTTGTAGTTATTCTTGGTGACAACGCAACGTTTATGCATGATAACGCAAGGCCCACACTGCTTGTATAGTTACTGAGTATCTTGACGAGTGTTAAATCTACTAGTGCAGGAATGGGACAATCTTCCACAGAATGTGATCCAAAATCTGATCCAAAGCATGCCTCGTTATTTGCAAGCTGTTATCATTGCCAGAGGAGGGAATACTTGCTACTGAAGTTCTTAAACTTTTTATTGTTTCAACAAAAACATAAAAATAAACTTGTTCATTTTTATTAGTTAGCATATCTTCTTTCTTTCTTTCTTGTTTATTTTGCGTTTTACTGCTATTTTACATTTCCCCAGAAGTCTTACAACTTGTTTGAAGGGGGTTGATGGAACCAACGGTTTATTAAGTGACTTCCAAATCACCCCGGTAGATAAAGAGCAATGTTATTATTTTAGTCATGTTCGGGGATCAAACTCGGGACTATAGCGTGCTACACTAACGCTCTATAACTGAGCTATCTCACCGATATATCAAATTGAAATTGTTCATTTTCATTACTTTCAATAAACTTTAAACAAGAAAAACTTTTTTTTATTCAAGCAATCAGTAGAAAACTATAAATTAAATTTAAAAAAAAACAAAGTAACCCTAGATTTATGCTCGGCATTGTACATTTATTTTTCAACAAAATAATGCAAAACCGCATACAGCTGAGGTTACTATAGAATTCCTGTAACCAGCTAATGTTAATTTACTTTTATGGGTTTCTTGTTCTCTAGACTTATCATTTATTGAACAAGTATAGAATACAATTGGTAAAAAATTGGACAACCTTTAACCACCACTTTGCTTGATATTTTAATGCGTTTTTTAAAAGTTTGGCATTTAATCCCACAGGCATAATTAACAATTTGAATTCTTGCACGCTAGGCAAGTTGCTATAAACTACAGGTTTTTGGTATTCTTTTACTTTTATTATTTGCGTACAAGCAGAGTATCGGAGATTGTGTTAAAAGTTAAAAATAATTGATTGTTATAATATATTTTGATACAAACTTTTTATTTATCTGAAGACACAATTTTTATAAAGTTGTCAGAAGTTATTTACACGTAAGCCAAGAATGGTCTTAAAAGTGTGAATTAAAGTATATTGGAATTGTAGCATTCTAGGTACAGAGTTGGAATTGTACTGGGCTGTACAATATTGTTGTTCACACAAAAATCATTAAAACCTTGAGGTTGTGTATCTAGTTCTAGTATTAAAGCTGTATTTGTAACAGCAAATAAAAGCATTCTGTGCATTGGCATTTAAAACCTTGGAACTGTACAGTAACTGCAAAAAATAGCAAACTTACACAAGCGATTAAGCTTTAAAGTTATATTAAAAAAAATAAGGCTTTTCAGTCTTCTAAAATCAGGTTTAAACTTACACAGTTTTCTCTACTAGTTTTTTATAATTCTTAAAACTTTTTATAATTTTTTTGATTTAATAACAACGCTTGCACCAAAAATGCCACTTTTAGACTTTTTTTGCGATTTACACTAAAAGATGACTAAAAGATGACTTGTTTCAGTTTCCTCTATTCAGTTTTAGTATCTTAACAACATAAACAAACACATCGTTTGCACCAAAAATGCTACTTTTTGATAATTTTGTACGTTTTAAGCATATCCTACATAAACTAATTTAAACACGTAAATCTATATTAAATTGTGCATTTTTTGGGCCTTTCTCTTTTAGCAGCACTCATTTGCTTTGCTCCTTTGTGCTGCTAAAAGCCGTGGGCCTTGGTACACCAAAAAAACACAAAATTTTTGTCATAATTTTTTATTTTTTAATATTTTTACATTAAATTTTAAGTATTCTCCATTGACCACAACGCACCTCTGCAAACAATCCTTCCATTGTTAAAAAAAATATTTTTTATTCACTTATCAGGATGTTCTTTAGACTTTCCAGCAATATCATATATCATATATCAAACTCCGCGTGTACAACACCTCTGCAATCAAAGAAACAATTGAGCATTGTCTTGATGTTTGACTTCACTTGGCAAGCTTTTTTAGGAGAAGGAGAGCCAGGTGTCTTCTACTGGCTTAATTGCTGCTTTGTTTCGAGATCGAATCCATAACACCACGATTTATCACCATTAATCACTTTGGAAAAAGTTTTCTTTGAGCTGATTTTGAAGCTCAAAATAAGCCCAAAATCGACGCTCCATTTGCTCGCCTGTGAGAAAACAAGGAATAAATTTGGCTGCAACTCTTCTCATGTGCAAATTTTCGAATAAAATCTTTTGAATTAAACTTCATAATATTGCAGACATTTTACAGAGGTGATCAATAGGTTGGCGACGGTCTTCACAAACGAGACCATTGATTTTGTTGACGTTTTCGTCATTTCTTGACGTTGAGGGGCGTTCTGAACGGAAATAGTCTTAAATTGACATTTCTCTCTTTTTAAAACGTAAAAACTACTCGTAGACTCTGGTTTTACTTAGGACAGCATCCCCATAAGCTGTCTTAAGCATTACAATAGTTTTCGCAGCTAATTTCCTTAACAAGAAACAAAATTTCACAGCCGCGCGTTGCTTTCAACAATCAGCCATCACGTTTTTGGCATAATAAAGAAAATTGTTTTACCAAAAAAATTCCAACAGACAAACTGATACACTCACAGCAACAGAACTTTGCACAATAACTCAGGAGACGTGCTTCTAACGGAGACCAGATCAAACAATGAGCTTCCACACTCTCCCTCCCCGCCACAGCGCAATTCCAGTTACTTTTGGGTCCATACTATAATAATGTTTTCTATAGTCCGTTTAATTTCACATTAAAACGCGGAAATATAAATGTATGCAATTTATATGTTAAAACCTACAGTAAATAAATAGCATTTTGCATTGAGCGTTAACCGGGGTACATTATGCAACTCTAGATGTGGTTTAGTTTTGCTTAGGAAGCTAATAAAAAAAAACACTTATTTCAATTTATTGTTTTAAACTTTGCGCGGCCCACAATACATTTTTTAATTACAATGTAGCCCCAAATTTGTTAGCCACTCTTGACTACAAATATTGTTGGTTTTAAATATTTTATCTAAAAAATATTCTTTTCTAAATCACAATATAATCAAAATAAATAAATCCTTAATTTTATAAAACTTATATTTATTATCGCCGCAATTGCCGCAGAAATTACTGTGTCTTCCAAGCTTACCTAGAACATAATTTGTGTTAAAAAAATTGATTTAAAAAGTTAAATTATTTTATAATTTTAGAAAAAAATACTACAAAAACTATAGAAGCAAATCTTTAGTAAGAAACCGCAATAAACCAAAGTTTTTACTAAATATCAAATTTTAAACAAACCAATAACTCTTAAGCTTTCATGCAACAAGGCGCCTATAGCTGGACCATATTAGTCAAGGTTACTTACGCCTCTACAAAGACGCAATCATATAACTATTTGATCTAATTTGGCTTTATTCCAATTTGCAGCAGTTATGAAACTTTACAACAGAATCATTTATAGAATGATAAATGATATGAAGTATGTAAAGTCCAATCAATTTTACACTATTTACAGCTAGATATGGTGTTCAAAATATATCCATTAATTATGCAAATTGTTCAGTACAAACCAAGCTGTTGTCAATGCCGTGTTTTCCATTAGACAATACTAGCTCGTTTAAATTAATTCGCATAAATCATTCACGATTTTATTGATTTATGAAATGCACAGAAATTTAGTATAATAATTTAAAACAAATTATTAAAGTAGATAACAGTTTTAATTATATTCTGTTGATACTTCAATTTTTTTTATTTCCGATTTAAATCTCAACAACATATTTATTCTAAAACATTTTTCACCTTTACATAAAATAAAAATTAATATTCAATGCAATCATCAAACGGAGGATTGTTTACCGAAGGGGTTCCAACCATGCCATTTTTATATAACATGCAAATTTATGTATATCCTAATGGAAGCCTTCACTCACGCGCTCACATCTTCCTTAATTTGACCCGGAACGTAGCCGATATTTCCTGCTGGTCCATTATTTATGAAACAGTCACCCGGTTGGATCCCATTTAAAAAGAAAAATGCGTCTAGCTTGGAGTTAATGAAATATTTAATTTGGCAAACGAGGCTGTTTCATTGTGTGCAACGGCGTGTATCGATTTCGGTGCATGCTTGACTTTGCAAAACTTCATTGAGTGCACTGAAACAATTCTGTACAGTTTTATGAAATTGTCAAGAGTATACTTAATTTATTGCTTAAAAAACATTTTTGTTTACTGTGTCATACATGAATTGATTAAAACTTACTAATTATACTAATTTCATTCCACTTCTAAAGTTATTTCACATTTAAAATGATTTGCAATATTCAACAATTTCCTGTAAACCGCATAACGTGATTCACCACTCCATCCATTACCAAACTGAAGTCGAACAAGCACCCCCGATGAGGTTGAATAATTAAAACTCTATTAATTCTAAATGTAATAGGGGGAAAGGGATACTACAGAAAAACTACAACCAGGCGTAATCAATAGTCACATACCCATGCACTCGTAACAACTTTCCCCAAGGCCTAATACTCGTTACATGTGTTGAATGACCTAGGGGATGAACACATTATTTAAGAGGGGACGAAGAGCACCCGAACAGGCACCATGTGGTTACAATGATATATTTGATTTGTATCAGTTTACTTGTGTTTAGGTGTAGCTGTTGATAAATAGAGAGTGCATTTTTATAGCATATTAGACTCACTTCCGGGGAACAAGCCTCATAGACATGCATGGAGGGGGTGATATTTCGATGTATTGATTTCCTGTCAAGACAATCTCTCACACGTTTAATACTTTTTATAAACAGTTTGTGTTATTATATTTAATCCAATGATAATATTGACGCCGTTTGCACAATTTAATTTTATGCAAATATTATTCCTGACGGATGCAATTACCAATTAATTAATCGCATTATCTTTGTTTGCAAAACGTGCTTTATTAGGTGAATAATAAAATTGTAATTTAGAGATTATAAAGCAAACTTTGTTTTTATATATTACATAATTTTGTAGTCTTGCTAAATTGGTATAATTTGCGGGTTTAGAAGCGTTCCTGTAGTGTTGTACTTTGGTTGCCGGATTACTTTAGACCTAACTCTCCAGGGTGAATTGTTGCGAAAACTATTGCAAACTGCAACCGTATTAAGTTCAGCAGAGATTCCTAAGATCCCATTGTCTCAAAACTGAAGGTTTATATTATAATATGTTAGAATAGTTTTAAAATCTAAAAACTTAATTTGCTTTTAGAAATTTTATTGTAAACTAAACTGATAATTAACAAAATGCATTTAAAAAAATTAAAATTCTTAATTTATATCACAACAACTTACAATTTTAACTAACATTATTTTTATGTTGTTGTAACATATTAAGTAATTCCTAAATATCAAGTTTACAAATTAAAAAAAATAATTTATCTATTTATTATATTCTTCAAAAAATATTAAGCTTAAATTTTTATTTTTTTGGTTAAAAAAACTAATTTTAGAATGCTGTTTTACCAAACATATGTTGATGAATATTTGTCTAGTATTACTAAGCAGTTACAACTATAAGTTCAAAAATTACTTACTTGCTTAAAGTAAGTAATTTTTGATGTAAAATAGACAAAAGGTTATAAGTTTGTACTTATTTTTAGAGTAAGCAAAAAAATCAACAGTTTAACGTATTTTGGAAATTGCTAAACAAAGATAATTTATATTTTGTAAACATTATTGGCACTTTATAGTCAAATAAAGCAAAAAACGTTGTTGTTGTACAAAAAAAAATCAAAATGTTAATTGTAATCTATTCTTTTGCAAATTTTAAATTTTTTCAAAATATATTTGTATTTTTACGTTTACCGTAATTGATTTTTTTACTTTAATAATAAACTGTTGTCTTGCTGCACATGCATCATTTTTAATAAAAATATTGGTAACATTGTGTTTTTAAAGCATTAAAAAAATTAAATTAAAACTAGATTCATTTATTAACAAAAAAATGTTTAATTTTAAAAATCTTTTTGGGAGTATCCGATACTAGATTAAAAGGTCTTGACTTCAAAATGCCCGATTAGTTTGTTGCAAATTGATTAAAGTTATAACCAAACCATTTTTTGCATGTAGTCTTTCAACCATGTGCAAATACCTTGAAAACTGTTGTTATTAATTTAAAATTTTTTTTTTGCCAAAATGTGATTTGGGCTTTAAGAAAGTAGTTTAATTAATTATTGGAAAACAAATTTTAACTATTTTTTGCTGTCTTAGATCTATATTAACTAATTTTGGGATGCTGATTTTAAAAACAATAAAAGTTTTTGCCAATTGCGTCAAGTTTTTGTTCTATTGCATTTTAATTTTTTTTCGTTATTTACGTTTCAGTCTGCATCTATTTTAATTTTAATTCATATCTTATTGTCCAATATGTTTCCTATTAAAGCCTCACTTGCAGGTAGCGGTCACCTACCTGTTTACAATTGCGGGGGTGCACTGTCAGGTAATTAACATGACCCTAGCCTTAAATGGTTAGTTGTTGTTTTACAATCAAAAGTTTCAAGCGTGTTTACCGTAAATTAGTTTCTAGAATATAAAAGCGTGTGCAAGTAAAATGAGTACTAGGAGAACTGTTTGAATTCGCCAGATACATTTTACTTATATGTGTGGAAGCTTCATAAATATTAGCAATTTTGTAAAGCGGGTGTACTTTGCATACTTTAAAGTGCAACTTGCAGACCAAGACAAGCCTTGGACTCCACATAAGGTATGTAAATCTTGTCTTGAAAATTTACAACAGTAGAGCAAAACGAGATAAATTGGCATTTGGCATTTTAATGATATGGCGAAAGTTTAAAAATCACGTAAATAATTGTTATTTCTGTTTAACAAAAACTAGTGCAGCAATGCGCCCAATACCCTATTCTGAAAAAGTACCTGTGCCAGTATTTATAAAATCTCCATTACTTAAGGACGCGGGAGGTTTTGCAGATGAAATTGACAAACAGGAGGCTAATATAGATTTTGAATGCGGTTCTTCTACACAATCCTTATAGATTTAACCAGGCCAAATTAAATGAATTAGTAAGAGATTTAAATCTTTCCAATAAAGCATCAGAATTGCTAGCTTCCAGGCTTAATAAAAAATATTTGCTCAAACCGGGTACTAATGTTACAACCAAAAAAACAAAATTTTTACAATATTTAAATGTGGACAGTAATTTAGTTTATTGCCATGATGTGCCAGGCTTATTAAATTATATAGATGTTATATGGATGACTAAAGAGAATAGCGATTGTTTTTGGACAGTTTATAGAGAAGCTTGAAGTGCGTTTTGCACTATAATGGAAATAAATACGGTTCAATTCTAATTAAGCATTAAGTACTTCTCAGAGAAGACTACGATACAATTAAAAAAGTGATGGAGCTAATTAAGTGTGAAGATCATAAGTGGATCATCTGCGTGGATCTTGAAATGGTCAACTACTTACTTGGTCAAAAAGGAGGATTTACAAAGTATCCATGTTTCTTGTGTTTATGGGAGCAGAGCATTAGATTCAGAAAGATTAATTAGAACAAAAACATAAAAATTGACTAAAATCGACAATATGTTGTAGAACAAAAACTTGATGTGATAAGTAAAATCAGTTATTATTTTTGAAATCAGCACCCCAAAATTAGTTAAAAACAAATATCAGATGTAAGTCAGCAAAAATTGTGTTCCCCAGTTAATATATTTTAAAGTTAGTAGTAAAGTTGTTAAATGTTTTGAGCTTATCCCCATAAAAATTTGCTAATACCCTAATTTTATGTTTATCTTGATAATTAATTTAGCTTTGCACTAGAAGAAAAACAATAATTTAGATTTGTTTCGACACACAATTTGGATAATCAGAACCGTGATACAAAGTTTGTAATACTTTACAAAGTTTTATACACAGTAATTTGTTTGTATGAATAGTAAGAACAGTTTGCAAACTGTTTCAAACTGTTGTGTGTTAGAACAGAACAGTGTCAAGCTAGAATAAAGTTTAACTGATTTTTTTTCCTTCGGCATTTGTATCTACCTTTATTTTGAAATATTTAGGGATTATTAATAATTATGCCTACCAACATGCAGTTACAATGCAGTATTGTTTTTAGCGCAAGATGCATCCAAAAAAAACACGTCAATAGCTGCAATACAGTTTTGATCAAAATACTAGATACTTTGGATAAAAATAAAAGTTTTTACCCAATCAATGTAGCTCTTAGTAATACTACAATTTAATTGTTTCTTTTTAAATAACTTTAAAGAACTTTAGTAATATTTATATAATTTGTAAGTAGAAACCTCTAGAAAACTCTAAGATCGCATAATAAGCGCCATTACCGTGGTATTTCTTTTTGTTAAATTAATCATAAAGATGCCTTTACAATTCCAAAAAATAGTGAATTATAGCCACCTTTTTGAGTGAGTTACTTCTAAAAACTTATAGCATATGTTAAACCTTTTGGCCCATTTTTTTACGTTAGATTAAGATTATGAATATTTACCGTTTACGTCATCCAACCTTTGTTTAATTTGATGAGAGGAAAGAAATTCCATTGTTAAGAAATTTATAACCGCCAGGTACACAATTGTTTGCAAATCTGGCCTAGTAAAATCTTAACAATGTCTGTCTGAATATTTTTAGATTAATTAAAGTTAATAATGCATCATACTATATTGAATTGGGATAAGAAAGGTATAAACGTTGAAGGCATATAATGAAGCTATTTGAGATTTGCAGACAAAATAGTTTTAATGAGTACTAACATCAAAGAATTTAAAAATATGTTACAAGAGTTATACAAAGTATCAAACAAGATAAGGCTAAAGATGAACTTAAATAAAACAAAAACTTGGCTATGTATAGCATTACAATAGAAAAAGTCAATAATTATGTATACCTTGGCCATAGAATCAAGATCGGGAAGGAAAACCAAACAGCCAAAGTAAAACGCCAACTAGCATAAGCTGCTTTTAATAGATTGATATTCATCAAATTGAAAGGAGTTTATGAAGACCCCAAATGAAATCATTTAAAAAAAAAGTTAGCGTTTTTATATTTTATAGACTTTAGAAAACCTTGTTCAAACAAGCCAATGATCTTTATGAATGTAAAAACTAAAATAAAACAAAATAATTATTGTTTGTACATTTATTTGTTACTGAATCAATAATTACTAAAAACGACTACGGTAAACAAATCTACAAGTAAATTACGGAAAAGTAAAATAATCAATCTTAGAGTATCTCAACAACATACCTACTCTATCAACTTAGTTTAAATCAATTTTATCAACTTTTTCTAAAAAAATTATTCAGTAACATGGTACTGAATCAATAATTAAAAAAAAAATTAATAAAAAAATTTCTGAGCATCTTTTGATTGATGGTAGTACGTCTATCAGCAAGTATTAGTTATAAATGTATTTTATCATCATGACGTTTTTGTCCACAACCGCTAACATGTCTTTTTGAAAATTGCCAATAGCTTACAGTCTCAAAATAACTACTTTTTTTTAACTTTTTTGTTATATTCTTTTTGATTAATCACTTCAATTTATGTGCAATAAGTTTTTGTTGTAAAAAAACCTGAAAAGGAACAAAAGTTTTCTTAAAATAATTAGTAGTATTAGTAATTATAGAAAAAGTAATCGTGAATAGTACTCCAGAACACAATGAAGTAAACTTTTTTTATCCATCTATTAACATGGGATCCGGCGTAAATACTTTGTTGTTCATCAGTTCCTTTGGCACAAACTAAAACTGCATAGACATAAATTATAACTTCATATCTAAAACGCAAAACTTGTCTTTACCTCATGGCAAATCACGGTAGTGGTACCTCAAGGCTCTCTTCTATTGCCAAATGCTATTCAACCTATACGTTGCCAACAAGCCACCATAAATCTTAGTTTGGCTGTCATATTGACTATGATCGTCTTGTTTACCGCTGCAAGGAAAAACTGGGCTAATGTTTTCCAAACCATTTGCAATGATTCTTTAGCCATGATGTTGTATGACGTCCAACGCTACTTTTATTAGATGAAGCAGTTTGTAATTTTTTGGGTGCTTTATTGCGTGTTCAAAATACTCTAGTTTACATTGTTTTATGATGTTTGAAATCTCAAAGATTTTATTAATTTTCTGAAAGATATCTTCATTTGTAACTCTTTGTACCCAGCTAAATCCCAAAACTCGTCTATACATCCACATTTCAAACGCGTTTAACTTTTTGATTAATGTTTCCGTTAACGTCTAGGCCTCTGCCCCGTATAGTAAAACCAAGAAGATGTAACATTTGATTTCTACGCTTGGGTCTCATTTATTGTTAATAATCGCACCCAGATCATTTTAGACAAAGCTAAATTAGTAAAAAAACCTTCTAGTTCCAATGCTGTTCTACCGGAGCGGGTAGTCAATTTGAAACAAACTGCAAGCATCATCGGACCTTAAATTACGTTTGCATACCGAATCTGGAAAATTCATCTCAATCGTATCAAGGCATTTCAAAATCTAACCTTGCGGAACACCATGGTACGTTAGAAACAAAAACATTTTAAAAAACATAGGCATCCCGCCGTTGCAAACGCATTTTAAGACCTGGCCAAAAATTCTTTGCAAACCTTAAATCCCACTCAAACTCTGATCTTGTCAGACTGGTTGAACCAGACAAAAAAATACACTCATATAAAAGACCGGTTATCCAGAAAACTTGTTTTTAAAAGTTGGCTACCCCCACAGCTTTATCTTACAGCCTAAAGAGCGGCCTGTTGTCATTCATCTTTATACATTTCCAAATGGAAGCTACATGAGCTTTACAGTCTATAAAACTAGAAGGGTTTTAGTTGGTAGCTTCTTTGAGAGTAAATCCGACGATATAAGTTTTAAGATTTCTCTTTTAAACTACAAAATAAGCAACTATATACAAGCAAAGAAAACAATATGTACCCAAAACCTTAAAATTATTATCAAAGATTTTCTAAAAATCTTAACATGGATTTTAAAAGCATTGTCAATTTAGAAAACACATGCAGGCGTTGAGAGTTAAAAATAACCCTACATGTAAAAGATGCTAAATTGACAATAAAACATGTATTATGCACATGACGGTATTTTCTTACGCAAGGGACTCCATCTTGGAAAAAAACTGGTTTAATATGACCAGCATAAAATAAACCTCTCTAAGCAGTGTCTTTGCATACATGAAGCATATAAGTTAGTTGTGTGTCATGACAATAGAATAAAGTTGTTACTAAAAAAAGTACAAAACACCTATTGAGGCCTAAGAGCAAATTCAAAATCCAAAATCTAAAAATTTGCGACAAAAAAAAATAAGTTTATGGTCCTTTTGCAATGTTTCAAAATCTGCTTTTGGAGTGGTTATGCCGTTGTCAATACTAAATCAAAAAAGTAAAGTTGATAAAGTCAACAAACAACGGAGCCATGACAAATAGTACGGGCAATAGACACTAAAACAAGCAACAAAACTGACAACAGCAACAGTTACAATAGAAATCAATACATCTTTTAAAAAACGTATAACAATAACACAGTGTTGGTCTCCTGTTGTTGTTACTTGCCTGCTACAAACAAGTACGAGGTTTGGCTATTAAATAACAAGACTGCAATTGCCGAAGGCGTGTAGAAGTGAAAAAAGAAAAACAAATGCAGCGTAAAAGTGTTTACTACAAAAATACGAGCAACGGATCAATGAAAAATTTCTCGTTAAATTAAAAAAAAAACTCCGACTGAGTGCTATAAATTGTTAAAAGAAGTTTATGGTAAGAATTCTTTATCTTATGCGCGTGTTTTCCAATGGTATAAACGGTTTTCTGAAGGCCGAAAGAGCACCAAAGATGACCTGTCTCCGTTTCAACTCCGCAGTCAGTAAGCAAAACCAATGAAACTGTGCGCAAAGATTGTTGTATGAGCATTCGGATGATTGCTGAGATTGTATACGCCGATAAAGAAACTGTCAAAAAAAAAATTCATGACAAATTGAACATAAAGAAAGTCTGTGTGAAGTTTGACCACTGACCAAAAGCTGGTCTGTCAACAGATCTGCTCAGATTTTCTTAAAAGGTTAGGTTAAAACCTGGATATTCCAATACGATGTTGAAACTAAGCCGCAATCCATGCACTAGAAAACTCTTGCATCGCTATGAATACAAATCGTTTTTTTTTTTTTTTGACATAAAATGCATCGTAATGACTGAATGGGTTCCAGAGGGTGAAACTGTAAACCAAACTTACTATTTAAAAGTTTTGGCAACACTGCAAGAGCGACTTCGTAAGAAACGGTCGGAGTTGTAAAAAAACAAGTCGTGGATTTTGCATCAAGACAACGCACCTCTGCCGCTCTGTCCATAAAACGTTATTTAACCGCTAGAAGCACTTCAGTGCTTGAAAACGCGCCGTACTGGCTTAATTTAGCACCGTGTGATTTATTTTTGCTTCCGAAGATCAAGTCTGCCTTAACCTTTTAAGGCAGACTTGATCTTCGGTTCGAGTCGATGGAAGAAGTATAGCAAAAATCGGCAGAGCTCGTAAATGCTCTTACAAAAGAAAACTGGAAATTTGAATTTAGAATAATTTTTAAAATAAAACTATTTTTCATAAGCAGTCTCGTTATTTAACAGCCAGATCTAGTATTTCAAATGTATGTTGTAAGATCTAAGCTAAATATGATTGTTGTAAACTGACTCAAAAACAGGTAAAACAGTTTTAAACAAGGAATACGGCTGGACTAAAAATACTAATATGCTAAGAATTAATAATATTTCAGAATTGTATCATCAGTCAGCTTTAAATTTTAACTTACAATATTTGTAGTTAAGTTAAAATTTCTTCAATTGAAAAATAATACTTTTAACATTATATATTCTTTATATATTTTATAATACTTTTAGTTTAATTTATTAGCAAACTTAACAAAAGAAATTGATACAAATTTGCTTTCTAATCTAATAACTCTAGACATTTATAAATATTAATACTTGACAAAAAACTTAAAACCTATACTTAGAAATAAAGACATTTGTAGAAACAGCAAAAAAAACATTTTTTTAGAATGCAACCTACTCGTAAACCTAAATTTAAACACTGTAAGTCGAAACAAAAAACAGTATTAGTACATTATAAACATTCAAGAAATAATATTTGTTAAATTTACTAACAATAGGTTTATTTAGTGTTCATACTGCTGTTGTAAAGTATAAAAACAGCTTATCTATAATGATCAAACTTGAAAACTAAGTACATTAAAGAAGTATATTAGATGACCACATTTTACGTAACGTAACGTAAGTTCATATTACTAAAACAAATTAATTTTTTTGGACCAATGTTGTAAGCTCACAATGCTATCATTTTTTTTAATTTATGCCTAATACAACTGCATTATTTAAAGAATAAATAGATAAGGTTTTGAGATCAAAATGTTGACTTTATACCAAATAAATAATCAACAATTTGTCTTTCTTAGAAAGGAAATTTAGAATTACGTTTAGTTAATCTAAAGCAATTTATTTTATTCTAAAATAATTTAGTAAAAAAATGTTACTTTAGTTAGAATATTTCAAAAACAGTATTTAAATATTATTTCAAGGTTTAAAGTAAACGGCGCCTACGTAGGTATTACTATCATGCTGTTTTGTTCATCCTGTTTAACAAGAAGATTGATTATTTGATTTTTTTTATATTAGTATTTTGCAAATTTAATGTTTTTAAACGTTTTACTTATAATAAACATAACTTCAAAGATCAATATTATTTGTAGCGTAGATTTGGTAATAAAACTATAAAACTTATATTTACTTTCCAAACTATGTACGACTAAATTGTAAAACTATACTGAAGTTGCAACTACTCACTCAAACTTGTATTAGTATATTATTTAATAGACTATGAACCATACCTGTAACAAAAAAAAAAAACAATTATAAAATAATTTTATCAAATAGAATTTAAGATTTTATCATCTATCACTATCCAAACCAACTGTTCAGTTCTATAATTGAATTGTCACTTTAAAAGAGCTGACACAGATTTTTAAACATTATTTTATTTCTTACAATTGTAATTTCTTTTAAAAGATGGTAAGATTTAATGATATTTAATAGAAACCAGCATTTGCAAAATTTAACTTTAAATATTATAAAAATGGTGAATGCGCCGGGTCATTTTAAATTATTCTTACCTAAATACACTCGTCTAACGTATTATTTTCAACTAAAAGTACAACTTAATCCAAAGACAACATGAAATAGCACAAAAATATAGTAGTTTTATTTATTCAATATTAGTGAAGTTTCCAAGTCTCTTCTTTCGTCCCACATGTGTATAAATAAATTAGTCTTTCTTTTGTGATATATTTCACCCTAGCTTTGGGATTTCCTAAATCTCCTGTTGACAAAACGTTCTTCGCGCAATTTCCTTTCGAGGCCAATCCAACTTCCAATATTGACCTGACTAATTTTCACTGTGGACGTTATACAAAACACTATAAATCACTACATGAAACTGTAGATACGCATGAGTAGACATTTTTTGAAACATGCAGGAAATGAATGATTTATACAACTGCATCAATTTAAATGGAATTCATTTTTGATGATTTATTGATAGTTATTTTTAGAAACAACATACATTTTTTATAAATGATAAAATCAACTGGATGTAAAATTAAATCAAAATAATTGAATTTTATATAATAGAATATATTGTATTCAATTATAATTCAATTATATTATATTTATATTAAAATATTATTGTTGAAAGTGTACAACAAATAAATGTTAAAATAAATATAATAAAATTGCACAAAATTAAAAAAATAGAATGTTTAGAATTTATAGTTGAATACAATTGTATAAAATTCAATTATAATCTAAATTTATAGAGTTTTTATTAATTGTACTAAATATAATTCTAAAAAATTGTTTTTATATTTGAATAACATATTACGGTAGTTTAAAATAATTACAAACTCCAAACGTAAATCTCACTAATGCACGTGCTGTAGCATGAATTCTCCCCCAGTATTTTTTGTTTAATTTCCTACATCTTACTCACGTTTAGTAAAAACCTCAAAAGGCAAACTATAAATTAAATGCTTGCCGCAAAAATAAAAAAAACATGAACTTAATTCCATTACGCAATTAATTCACGTTGAAGTCACCGCCGTTTTAATTTCACGCCGCTTTTTATCGATTCTGTCCACCCCAAACGGTTACCGACAGCTGGGGAAGCATTTCCTAGCATATTTTCCACGTCCACAAAATTACAGTCTACGTGTAAACGGGTTTTACATAATAATATCAAGATATATTAAGTTATAATCTGGCTCTAATTACTTCCGAGGTGTGGATTTAATAGGAACAAATTGGTCGTTTTAATTTGACTTGGAATTTTTTTCTTTATTGAATTATAATAGTGACGTTGATGGTAATCAGATTTCCTGCTGTTGCTGTTTAAATAGAAAATTGATAATTAATTTATAAAAATTAAACATGATTAGTTAACTTTTTTTATATTCAAACCACTAAATGGTGGTTTCTTGCTTAATTACCCTATTTAACAAAAATGTATTGAGTATAGTAGTAATCGTATTCAGTGAGCCACCGCCATAGTGGTCAATTGCGCATGGTTTTGGCTGGAATTTTTAGTAATTAGAAAAAAATTGCAAATTTGTAGATTAGAAAATATTGGCAATGGAGTTTAGAAATTAATCAGCGGATTTAAGGGGTATAAGTACAATCAAATTGTAGTAGAAAGACTTGTAGAAGAAGCTATAGAGTTTATAATTTGGTTCATATCCTTTAAGTTACGCTGAAAAATTGATATTTAAACCCTCTGCCGGTTCTTAATGGTGTAGCAGAACTCCAATTAATTGCTGTGCTCTGTGGATGCTTTTTAGATCTTCTTAAACACCGTTTTTTGTCTGTAACAATATTTTTTTGTTCTTACGGAAAGGAGGTTGAAAATAATGGCTAGTGGTTCTGTATTTACTACTTACGGTGACTACAGCGCTTTGATTGTTTGCAAAGACAAAATATTTTTCTTATGGTAAATTGATTTGGATGATTTAGATGTTTTTTTTTTAATTAAACTTTTGCGTTTTGGTTTGCTTTTTGGTCAGCTAGCATCATTTTTTTTTCTTCCAGGATTTGTAGTCATTCACATTTGTCTCTCGTCTTCTTATCCGTTTTTGAAGCTTGGACAAGACTTTATTTTTGGGCTACTTACTTGTTCAACTAATAATTGCTATAATTTTTGGACATTATTTTGCTTTTTTTGCTTTTATTTTTGCGCAATGTTCTCTTGAGAGAAGGTGGTTGAGATTTTTTAAATGGGATTGGAAATTCTTCCGCTTCTTGTCTATTAATTTTTGTTATGATGAATGACGTGGCTTGACAACATTTGCTGAAAATTGACGTTTGAATTTTAGTTAGTGGTTGGTTTAATATCAAACATTCAGTTTATGAATTATAAACGGGTGGTTTTTAGACATTTTTTTCTTCTGTTGTCACTTAGTTAAGAGAAAATAAAGTTAGAATCAATTTTTTGATATCTAACATTTGGGCGAGTTCTTAGGGCACTCAGTTTATGAATTAAAAACGGATGGTTTAAAATGCTATACCTTACTCACTAAGTGCTCCGCCCATCCACCCAACAGTAAATCTATCCAAAAATTAGACATTTTTTTATGACCGCAAATATTTTTTACTAAATTGAGCATAAAAATTGACATATCTAACTTTTTGATAACAAACGTTGGGTGGAAGAGGAAGGCACCCAGTTCATTGCTTCCTAATGAGTAGTTTTAGAGTGTTCTACCCACCCACTCAAGTGTTGGTCTTCTAACTTCTTAATAACAAACAGTTGAGTGAATGTGCAAAACACTTTTCCCGATGTTTTCCCAACTGTCAGTAACTCAGATATTTAACTTTATCTGTTTCGCAAATGTTATTTGTCACTAAATAAAACAAACAAATCCAACTTTTTAATAACAATTACTTTAGTGGGTGAATTGGACACTCAGTTCATTGTTTCTTGGTGAGTAGTTTTAGTAGTAGTGTTCTACACAATTGTTAGTGATCCAGAAATCTGACATTTTCTTTTTCTGCAATTATATCAAATCCAACTTTTTAATAACAAACAGTTATGTGGATTATGAGATTACTTAATTTGTTGTTTTTTGACTCAACTTTTAGTTATTCAGAAATTGTGTTTTACCTACCCACCTAACTTATGGTGATCCAGAAATATAACATTTCTTTTCTCTGTGGATTTCATATGTTACTTTGAGCAGAAAAGTTGACAAATTCAACTTTTAATAAAAAATGTTAGGTTAGTTAGGTTAGGTTGACAAATTCATATTTTTTAACAAATTTCACTATTGATAACAAATGTTAGGTTAGGTTAGGTTAGGTTAGGTTAGGTTAGGTTAGGTTAGGTTAGGTTAGGTAAGGTTAAGTTAGGTTAAATTAGGTGAAGAAAAGAGCAAGTTAGAAATGACATGCAAAGGTCCGGGAAAATAACAACATGGAAATAATTAAAGACATCGAAGAAATCTCTTGCCGGATTGAAAAACGGATGAACAACAAAAAACTAAGAATTGCCCTTCAAAAAACAGAGATGGTCACAGTAGAGGGAAAAAGGACCCTCAAGGTGATAAGAACAAACATATGCGGAAAGGAAATCACCAGCAAACAAACAGTAAAATACCTCGGAGTCCACCTAGGCAAAAATAAATAAGTATGGAACAACACATTACAAAAGCAGCAAAAAAAAACGAGAAATTAGCAACGCCTATAAGTAGAATTCAGTCAAACATCAATGGGCCTATGTCTAGCAAATTATAAGAAATATTGTCAATTCAACCATGCTGTATTGCATCAATGTGAGCTGTGTGGCTAAACATACAGAAGTACAAGGAGATTCTTACAAAAGTGCAGAAAAAAACAATATTAAAAGTTGAGAGTTAAGAAGATTTTGCTGAACATACTGACTTAAAATGCCAGCACTGGAATGGAAAAAAAGAAAAAATAAGTCAAGTATTTGAAAGCAACTAAACAGCAGACAACATCGTCAGCCACATGCTCAAAAATAGTACAAAGTAGAACCTAATAACTGCGACTATACAGGACATAATCGGCAAAATAGAAAACAACAAAAAGAAGTAAAATACAAAAGGACAGCTCTCGCAAGAAACAGTACCAAAAGGTGATTTTTTGCAGATAGCTGGAGAAATAAATAGGCGGCCGAGTTCCACAGACGCAGGTAGACTGGCAAAAAAAATGTGTCCTTATGTTTAAAATTAACTACTGGATGTAAACCTTTTCCAAATTTTTCCATGTCTCCCTGTCTTAGGCAGTTTGTATCCTGATTTTTTCACCAACTTCCTGGATGTTGTCTCTTCACCTTCTCGGGGGTCTTCCCACGCTTTTTTTGTGCCCCTCGGGCGCCATTGCGCCAATCTATTTGTCCATCTGGTACAGTCTTGCTTTGCTACATGGCCAACCCATCTCCGTTTTAGTTGTGCTATTTTCTTAAAAACGTTGGTTACCTGGCTCCTTCTTCGAGTTTGCTCGTCTCTAATGCTGATTCTTAGCATGACTTTTTTCATTGAGTAGTTAGTAGTAGTAGTTTATTTGCTGTTTTGCTTGTTATTGGCATGGTCTCAAGGCCGTAAGCGAGCACTGATAAGATGTAAAGATGTAAGTAAGATGTAAGTTGTAAACCTTCTTTTTTAGGTTAATAGAAAATTTGAGTAGTTGGAGTATAAAACCAAGTTTCCCTCGTTATTTTGGTAGTTTGGTTTTCTTTGCTTGCCTACATTTTATGGCTTAAGTAAATGTATTTGTCTACGGTCTTAAGTATTTTTCGATGGTAATAATTTTTGTTTGATTGAGGTTCATCTGTAGTTCAATTTTTATCAATGCTTGGTAAAGTTCTTCTAGCATAGTTTTTAGTTAATCGGTTGAGCTTAAACGCTTCTTTTAACGAAGCTGTAAACTAATAAAAATTAGCCAATATCGAAAGCTTGCCCACTGGCACTAATAACAACTTTTTGCTTAAAACCGAGAACAGCCTCTATTTTCTAGAACCCATTCAGCAAATAAACAACTCTGTCCATAGTCTTTGGGTTTCAGTTTTTGAGTTATTTGAACTGTGTACTCGTAAAGAACAAACCTACGACTCAATATTGAAAACAAATTAATTGAATTGACTGGTTCTACACACACAATGTCCCAAATTGCAATCATATTTTCCAATAATTTTGCAATTTGTTAACATTCAGCTATTCTTTACTGGGCAATAAAATGATTTTTTGCCAAAATCCACAGTCTAATATCTCGCTGTCTACAGTTATTGGGTTTTAGTTCTTAAGTTATTAAACATTTTACAGATAAAAAACTAATTTCCAATGCAAAATATGCAAAGTTTGTTATAAAAAAGCCAACAAATAAATTGTTCAATACATTTCTTAGGTTCTGAAGCTTAATGTTCCAAACTGCAATAATATTCTCTAAAAATTTTGTTGTTTTGTTAGCGTTCAAGCATTGTTTAGTCAGTGATAGAATCGGTTTTGTTAAAATTATTGACTATACCAGTAGTCGGCAAACCGCGGTTTGCAAGCTACATTGGTCCTTTGAGTGTGGCTCTTCTACAAAATACTAAATGCAAGAGCGCACGTGCAGTATAATTAAAACTGTTTTCCTTTTCTGTTCTTTCTTTTTATTATTTCCTTAGCCTGATTTTCTATCATCTTCCATGTATCGAGCATATACTCCGTCATATTTTTGGCTATCAGAGCTAAGCCTCCAGTCCTCCTTAATCTTGTGCACTGCCACTTATCGCATTGGAACATGGTGTGTTCGTGTGTTTCCACTTTATTACAGTATATTCATCAATCACTCTCCATTATGTTTATTCTTTTCAGGTAGGCTTAAAAGCAAACGGGACCTGTCAGGATCTGGGTAAAATGGTATCCAACTTTTCCATGTTTCCTCATAACCCATGACCATGAAATCACTTTTGACATTAGCTTTTTTGTCCATCTTTCCGTGTCACCTTCCACATCCCATTTAGCTTCCCACTTCAACAGAGTTTTAGTTCTGGTTACCGTCTTCTGCGCAATCAAGTTTGTACCAGCCGTGTATTTCCTTTCTAGAACCATCAGGTATATGGAAAATAGCCCCTGCTACCACTTGTATGGTAAATAGTACAGTTGCTCCGTATAGTACGATAAAGTTGGCTATCAAGCTAATAGCCAGTCTTCTGTCCGCTTTGGCTCCTCCAACATTGGGCATCAGTCGGGTAAGTGCTGCTACCGCTTTTCCAGCCTTTCTGGTAGTCTCTAAAGTATTTGGCGCTATTTTTTCTGGTGACGATGATATTTCCTACTCTTACAGACACAGATTTAAGTGTGTTACGTCCAACCAGTACAACCGCTTCAGGTCATTTCCAACTCGCCGTTGCCAACCTGAATTACCCTATTGTGGAGGTAGTCGCAAATTTGTTCGGAAAAATACGGCCTCACTTGCCACCTCTCCAGTTCTATAACAATGTCTTTCCACAAAGTCAAGTTGAAGACATTTTTGACGTCTAGCGTCAACACCACTTCACACTTATTTCTTCTTTTTGCATCCTCCGCTATGCGCTTGACCCTTAGGATAGCGTCTAACGTTGACCTGCCTTTCAAAAAACCATACTGCTTAAGGGACAGTCCGCCGGTTTTTAGTAGCTCTTCCTGCAGTCTTTTGTTTAGGATTAGCTTGAAAAGTTTTCCCAAAGCTATTTATCATGCATAGTGGTTTATAGGCTGATGCACCAGTGCCTTTGGCTGGGTTCTCAATTAGGAACAACCTCTTATAGTTAAGAAACAAATAATTGTGAAGTTTAAAATTTGAACGTCTTTAATTTGATTTAACACCTGGAATAGTAATCCTGATCAGCTAAAAAAAACTAAAATTGTTGTTTTAAAAAATTAAACACATTAGTGTTTGTCAGACATTGGGCGCGTTTAAGGAATAACTTTTGACTTGAAGCGCAATTTGATTAATGTCAAAAATGGAAAATTTACTGAACGCAGGCAAGAATTCATTTAAACATTTTACCCTCGACTAAAATGGTTAACTGTTGGTTCGCAAAATATATTCAACGCATTTATTTAGCATTCATTGTAAAACAACAAACATGTTTGCAATAGTTATCAACAGTTGTCAACGTTTGCGTTCTCTAAACGCGCTCATATTCATGATTTTTGGGATATACCGCACAATATTGAAAGCCCCTTTATGCGGTTCTTAAATAAAAGCATACACAATTTTGTATTTTTTTACTATTATTCCAAAGTTTTATTCTTAAAATTGTCAAAAATAACAAAATTTAGTCATAAAATATTAAAATATTCTTAGAAAAAACTAAAATCCAAACAAAACAGTTGAAAAGTGTACCATTCTATAACAAAATTTGGTCTTGAAACATCAAAATATTATTAAAATGTAACAAAATCTAGTTAAACTGGTTAAAAACTGCAAACATCTATTTATAAAAAATCAAAAATAGCAAATCTCAGCTATATAATATTAAAATATTGTCATAAAAAACAACATTTGAGCATAAATTGTTAAAAATACTAAATTCTATTTATAAAAACCCAAGAATGGTCAAAAAGTGCAAGCTTCTATTAATAAAATTTTAAAAATAGCAAAATTTGGCCTTGAAATATCAAACAATTCTCAAAAAACGCTAAAATCTGGACATAAACTATTAAGAAAGTGAATAAATTTCTATAAAATTTTTAAAAGAGCAAATTCTTTTTAATAATATGTTAAAAATATGTTGAAAAAACTAATATCCGTTATTAAACATTAAAATATTGCCAAAAAGCAACAAAATCCGGCTATAAACTGTTAAAAAGTTCCAAACTCCGGCTATAAAGTTTAAAAATATTGATAGAAAGCTCCAAATTTAGTCAATAACTATTAAAAAATGTCAAACTTTATTTATAATAAATTAAAAATAGCTAAATCCGGCCATAAAACATAAAATCAAAATCCGGCCAAAAACGGTTTTAAAAGTTCAATATTTTGTTCATAAAACGTCAAAAATAGCTAATTCCGGTTTTGAAACAACCTAATAATACCAAAATCTGGCTATAAAGTATCAAAATATTGTCAGAAAATAAAAAATAAAATCATAAGCTAACTAGCAGTGTAAAATGTCAAAATTTTGTAATAAAATATTAAAATACTTTTAAAAAGAACTAAAACCTAACCAAAAACAAATGAAAAGTACAAAATTCTGTTAACAAAATATCAAAAATATCAAAATCCGGTCAGAAACTGTTAAAAAGTGTACACATTTTTATGAAAATGCAGCTATAAGAAAATATTGTTAGAAAAAACCAAAATCTAAATAGATTAAATTTAAAAAAATTAAATCTTAAAAGAAATTCTAATTGTTATACTGTTAATATTTGGCTTTATTGATTAATAAGTTGTCCGACCACTAGACTAGACAATTAATTGTAAACTGACGGAACGTTTGGCAAACAGATTTTGATGGTAAATTTTTAAAACTGTGTAGCGTTTCATAGTTAATCGTAAGACTAACTCAACAGTCAGTATAGATTAAAAATACTATAAATTATGTACATACATTTCTTTTGATACTTTAAAACGTCACCTAGCACCAAACGTACAAAAATAAATACAGAGAAAACCACAAATATATAAAAAGATTATTTAAAGAAAATTGAACCTATGTTGTTTTTTTTTTTTTATTTAAAAAATATTTGATTATTTTTTTAGGTTTTTGTTTTGATTAAATTTAAAATGTCAGTTTTTAAACCTACAACATAAGCGCAAATTCGATATAATTATTTTTCATAATTTAAATTATATTTACCCCTTGTAACGATCTTTTTTATTAACTAAATTATTTTTTAATTCAGAATATATTACACTTTAATCAAAATTGACAAAATTTCAAACTTTCAATATGTTCTACACATATATCTTTCTAGATAAATTAAATTTTTGTAGACAATTTAAATCAACTAGACATATCCGTCGGTTTTGTTTATTAAATTCTGGCCCCATTAATCCGATATTCAAGTGTATAAATGCAATTACTTGAGGCTGTAGCACCCTCCAGAACTATTTGAATGCAAATATAGAAGAGGTTCGTTTACGGAGGGGTTCTGCCTGTTCTCTCCGATTCCCTTGAAACATACCACGCACACAAAAAAAAAATATAAATCCACTTTCGTGTAAAACGTTGATTAAATTAGGAAAATTGTGCTGAAATATTCATTGAAAAAATTAATTAATTTTTAGCGAGACTTTTGTGTAGCAAAAAGATATTTTAAAAAGTTTACATATGCATGCAAAAAAAGATGGTTGAGGTTAATGACATTAAGGTTTTAAAAGATTACAAAAAATATTTGAGCCATTTAGTTGTATTATTTGAAGAAAAAAGTTTGTTAGTATAATTTTTAATTAAAGGATTTTTGTAATTAGCAATGATAACTTGCAGGTGGTGTGCTGATTACCGCACTTGACTACTGCAGCAGGTGCTTTAGTACAGGCTCTATTTGTTTGAAACGTAATTACAGTGATGCAATATTCTTTTGCTATCAATGAATAAGTATAATTATGCCATTTCAGCTTACTTTTATTTTCCTGTAATTATGTTGAATCTATTCAATTGAATACAAACGATATCTAATGAAGCATCAATTTGTCTCGACATTTTACACAGAACAAAAAATAACAGTTAACAATAAAACTAATAAGTTTCAATGTTATCATTTTTTTTATTCATTTTTGATTAATTGTAATCCGTGGAGGAATAAAAAATATATTGTAATTATAAAATATTAAAAGTATTTTATATTGACTGATATAAATTATTCTTTAAATTAAATATGATGAAATGTTATTGTTTTTCAGCATTATATATAATTAAATATTTGACATCGATGAATTAAGCTTTAGTTACTACATTAATTACGCAACGCAATTCTGCGTTAAAGCATTATTGTTCAAATAAATTTATGTCATAATTGTATAGTTCCTAATACATTAAATGATGTAATCTATGCTACGACCTCTTATGACCTAATTTACAGCCATTCGATGATTCGTATTAATGGATTCGCATCAGCGATTTCAATCACATTCAGGTATTTGTGTCTGTTATATATGTGTTTATAGGAAAGTCAATCATATCTGGTAATGATATAACTAAACTAGGATAAATACAAAACTTAGCAACTAACAGAATGTAATAAAAAAGTTGTTTGATTTTTAAAATTATGTTTATAAACACGCAATTTGTGCAAATAAAATAAAACATTTTTAAAACTCTTTGCGTGCACAAAGTAATGGATGTAAACTGTGCGTGAGATCAGTTAGTCTCAGAAGAATACTACTACGTATGAAGATAAGATAAAACAATTACTATAAAACATCAATTAATACAAAGTGGCAAAACAGAAACAAATCGAATAGAGTTTGTTCTTTTTATACTCTATTGACTTTACCAACCTGGTTCTAACGAAGGTATGGGATCCTAGTATGAGGGGTAAAGTAAAGGAAGATGATTAATGTGGTTAAAGCGTTTAACAAACTCACAAATAATTTTGGGCAGAGTAAGATTTGAATTCAAAAACCACAGCATGAGAGAGAAACCATTATGATAAAATTTGATATATCTTAAAAGATATATTTAATCTATGTTAAAAATCTAATTAATCACGTAATGTGTACATTACTTAGATATGCTATTACTTTTATACAGTGTAACTGTACTTTTAAGCTTAATTTTTGTTTACTAACTTAATTACTGTTACTGTTACAATAACAATGTTATGCTTACTGTAGAAAGAATAAGAAAAAGTAACCTTAGCCTTAGATTTTACCAAGCCGTAACAATGTTCCTTAAAGAACGTTCAAAACTTAAAAGCTTACTGCTTTCTGTTGTTACCATTTTTCAAATGTTAATCAACAATTTTTACACAATAAAAAAGATGTGTCTTTCCTATTTTTATGCATATTCTTATATTAGTACGTAGCCAATACATTAAGTGTATATTGTTTAGAATCATCGGATGTTTATGCAATTTTTTGTTTTAATTTTTTTTTATATTAAGAGAAATGCGTTTTATTTAATTACATTTATTACAAGAAGGGATAAAAAGTTTACAAAAACTGCTCAAAATGACTACCATTTTTAATGAAGAGTTTTCCCCTAATAAAAACAGACTGAGCAGATGCGCTGGACTCTGTTGATGTGATCTCCTGGGATGCTTGAACAATCTATTTTCCAGAAAGAAGCTTTGTTGTTGACGGGTTTTGTATAACTTTTTCCTTTATAGTACCCCATGCAAAAAAATCTAAAGCAGTCATGTCAGGAAAGCGCAGAGTCAAGGCATGGATAATTTAAAGACATGTCGTTCAAGATTTATTAAAAATTATTTTTCAAACAATAAAAAACTGAACTAAATAGACGTAGAAGCAACAAAAATAGACAAATGAGTAAATTGTTGTACAATCCTATTTAAACTTTTTAAATTAAAATTATAATTAAAAATAAATTAAAATTATAATAATTATAATTATAATATAATATCTTGTACGATATGAGAATGATCGTGCTCCCAAAAGTAAGCGTTATGATTAAAAATACCAGCAAGAGTAAAAGTTGTTTCTTATGTATAAATTGCAAAAAACCTTCCCTCGTGCTGCTAGACGGCGTTTTATTAAAGTACTCCAAGATCTGTTCTATTCTTTTTTTACTCTGAAGTGGTACAAAAAATTTATCTCCGTGCAACCGCAATAAAGTTGAACTTGAAAATATTGTAAAACACTGAAAAACACTCAACTGCGCACACATTTTGATAATTAGTAATAAGAAATAAATTAAAACAATTTGCAAAATTGTAATATCCTATATAACCTGCAAAATACAGTAGACCAAACATTGAACCAAAATTGCATTTCTTAAATTACTAACAATAACTAATCATTTAGATTTATTTTTTATTGTTAACTTTAATTTTCTAACTAACAAAAAATATTAGCAAATTGCAATAACTCTCTAAAAGTCTTTATGCAAATGCTATTATTTTTTTAGACTAATCAGTTAGTACAAATTTGGTTTTTATAAAATAATATGTAACATTTATGAGAGTGAAATATTTGTCTAAAAAATTTATTATATTTATTTTCTTTTGGTTATTGTTTACTTACTATACGAGGTCTGTCTAAAATGTATCCAACCTTAAATTTTCTCGCAAATAGTGCTTTTTTTTCGGAGTTTCGGTGCGTCAATTTTTGCTTACAAGTGAAGTGCTGTTACGCGTTTGTTAGATTTTGATTTCTCTTAAAATGACTGAATAACAACGGTACAGCATAAAATTTTGTTAAAAAATTGGTAAATCTAAAAATATAACAATTCAGTAAGTGTTTGGAAACACAAATTAAGAAGTAGTTTAACCAATTTTAAAATGGCCAGACATCGGTGAAGCGTTTTAGGAAGCCACAATCTGCTTGAAATGCAGCTGTTGTTAAGAATAGGAAATCGTCGTTTGACCGTACAAAAAATTGTCAAAAAAGTTGAGATCAGTAATGATTCCGTACATACAATTTTGAGTAAAAATTTAAACATGCGGAAAGTGGCTGGAAAATTTGTACCCAAGATTTTGTGGTTGCACAAGACTTGTTGGTTACTACCAACACTAAACTTAAGTTTTTGGTAACTAAAAAAAAAAAGTCATGGGTGTACAAGTACCACTCAAAAACAAAAAAAGCACAATTGTCGCAACAGAAGCATTTCTCTTTGCCAAGACCAAACAAAGCGCAACAAGTGAGAATCAAAAGCAAAATCAAAATAATGCTAACATTGTTATTTGGTATTCGTGGAACTCTGCATCACAAATACTCAGCGGAAAAATACAGTGACAAAAAAGTATTTACAACAAATTTTTTTGCTGGCTCCGTGCTTCTTTTGGTTGTTTCCAAAACTGAAGACACCATTGAAGAGATCTAGTTTTCAAAGTAAAACAATGGAAGTTGAACACGATTCTAAAAAAAGATTTCCAGAAATGTTTTTGGCAATAGAAGGAACGTTGGGCCAAGTGTGAGAAAGCGCAAGGTTTAAAGTCCCAATCCCGTCATGTAAATAATAATTATTTTCCTGCCAAAAGTCGGATACTTTTTAGACAGACCTCGTAAGTTACTTAAATTTATATCTTTTGTGATCCTTTTGTTTAATTTGTTGATACCAAAAGTCTTAGGTCTGGTTGTTTTGTTGCCATATTTTATATTCTTTTTTATTTTATTTTAATAACTCTATAGTGAGAAAAGTTTTATTTATAAACATTTTCCTTGTAGTTAGTTTAGTATATATTTTTAGGCTTGCTCTCAGTATTTTATAGTCACTGCCATATAGAAGTTATTTAGTACAGAAACATTTGTAATTATGTTATTGTTATTAGATATTACATAGTGATTTTATTTTTCAACAAGCCATTTGGGTTTAGCCATGTCCATATTTTTTGCATTTGTTTTTTGAATAAGTTGTTTATACAAAATAATTGTTAGTCTTGTAAGTAGTTGAGGAGCATATCACCTCTGTCGTACATTTTCCTTGACCCAAATTTGTCTATGTTCTGCATGTCTTCGTTTTTTGTTGTTGATTCTAGACATTTAAGTTGAAGTCTCCCATAATTATTTAGCATTGTACCTATTATTTAGTTGTAGGACAATGTATGTCACTCTTTCAGATATGACCTTTGGCACAATTGGTGTTAAATTTGTTTTTACAATAAACTGAGCTCATGCAAAATACAATAAAGAAAGACAAAAACATAAAAATTCTCAAACAAACGTAAGCAAACAAGTACAAAAATCTACAAGATTACAAACAAAAATAGTATTAAAACAAAGAACAAAACAGAAATCCTCAAAACTTTAACAACATTCTACGCCAACTTCTATCAATCCCACCAAGAAAATTTATCAAAAAAACATACCATAAATCGATACCCCAAAAATTATGAAAACACTCCAACAGCTAAAAAATGGCAAACCGAGCAAAGACAAAATAACAGATAATATGCTAAAACTAGAAAGAACAGCACTACTAAGCTTAGTCAAAGTACTACTGAATAATTTGCATTAACAAAGAAAAATACCCATCAGCTAGGAAAATCATCTTGCACTAACATTTAAAACTACAGACGTATAAGCCTGTTTTTATATACCTATTATGTAGTAGCAACTGACAAAAATTTTAACAAAATGGCTTTCCAATAAGCTAGATTTTTACCAACTTTCAGAGCAAGCTAAGTTCCGCAAATTTTATAGCACAACAAACCACGAACAAATCATAAAAATACTAATTAAAAAAAAGTGCAGAGAATACAACGTCCCCATGCGGTTTTTGCTTCAATGCACAATGCCGATGCCAAAATCGATTCTAGATACACCAACCTGTTCCAACAGATCTACATAAATCCCACCTTCTAATAGCGTTTTCCACTCGTCGCTCGGAGCAGAGCTGGTGCGAGTTAGCTTGAGCGGTGCGTGTTCCACTGAGTAGCACCGACGATATTAAGCTCGAGCGGGTCGTTTTCCACTAATGTGAAATTCTTGCTCTTGCTCCCTGAGAGCTCGAATTTTTAGAACCGTGATCATACTAAGGTACAACTTGACATAACCTATATTGACATTGACATTTGATTATTTTGATACATTCTGTAATAATGGATTTCAGTATTTTATCAGTTATTGTCGCTGAGATAATTTCTGAATCGTCGGATAGTAGCGACGATGAATTAATTAAAATTCAAAAACATTTAAATTCAAAAACACTTAAATGAGAATTTATTGCGGGCTTTTTTATAACAAAACAGCACTAAACGCTATTTCACTTGTTCCACTGCTCCAAGCAGGTGCGGCCCAAAAATGGAGAACCGTACGAATGCTAGTTTGAGCTTGCTGGGTACTATCTCGAGCCGATATAATACCAGTGGAAAACGCTATAAGTGTTTTTCAAAGATATAATGACATCTATGAGTTGACAGAAATTTAGTTTTATGTTTGACATTTACAAAATGAGACGCTTTACAATTAAACAAAGTTGGAAAATAATGTAAACTTACTTCCAAAATTTACTCAAACGGTAAGAAATTTAGGAAACAAATTTGATAAGAAAGATGTGCCTTCAACGCAGTTTGTGGACCAATTTGTGAAGCAAGTTTGCAAAACTAGATCGTTAGTTTATAAAACTACATGTTCATGTTCATGTCTAGTGCGCTCCGCCAAAAAAAATTATATTGTTGCTTAGAGTGTGCGTGAACATGCATCAACATCAACTCGTCATTGTTCTCAAGAACTAAACATTTTTTGCACTTCTCTGAAGAAAATTTTGCATAAAGACCTCGGTTTAAAACTCTACAAAGTTTAATTAATCCAAGAATTTAAGGTTCATGACCATCCGATGCGATTTTAGTTTGCCTAATAGACTAAAAATAGTTTGGCAAAAATTAAGCATTTTTATTAAAAAATTGTGTTTTCCAATAAAGCTCATTTTCATCTCTCAAAATTGTTGCGTTTAGCGATCGTAGAATCCACACATGACTATTGAGCAGCATATGCATCCACAACAGGTAATTGTTTGGTGTGGTTATTGGTTTTGCGGCATTTTTCTTCAAAAATGAGCAAGAATCCGCCGTTACCGTCAATAGCAAACGTTACTGTGCCATGCTAAGCAAATTTTTGCTTCTAAAAATTGAAGAGTATAAAATGTTTGACATTTGGTTTTAACAGAATAAGGCCACTTGCCATTCAGCCAACGTAACCATTGATCTTTTGCGCACCGTTTTTGGAAATCAAATAATTAGCAAAATGTGATTTGACCCCGTTGGATTTTTTTTTGTAGAAAAACTTTAAGGATAAATGTTATGCTAAACATTCAAAAACGATTGATGCCTTAAAACACAAAATTAAAGTTGTTATTTGTGCGATTAAAGCCCACACAATCAGAAATGTACTAAAAAATTTGATTAATTGGTCAAGCCAGCCGTGGCAGTAGTTTTAAATGATGTTGTGTTAAACAAATAGACTACAACTTCTGCATAAGGGATAATGCATAAGTCTAAGGAATAAGATCATACAAGAAAATCAAACCAAAGTAAAAAAAGTAACAAATAGCAGAGATAAAATAAAGCGTATAGTCAGAGTAGATTAAAAAAAATAAACCAACAGAATAACACAATCTTTTAATATTTGGCAGACCACAAAAATGATGGGTTGACAACATCTAAAAAATTGCAGAAAGCAAATAACACCAAACCGCAAAAAAATACAATTTAAAAGAGGCCTACGTCAAACAGTGAACAACTACAAGCTGAGGAAAAAGAAAGACTGTGAAATGTTCTTAATATTTCTTTAATATTTATTTAACATTGTAGATTTTAATTGCTTAAAAAAGTTATAAAATGCATTTTTGACTTTAACTTTACCAAAAAATATTATTTACATGCGTGCTTTTGAACAAATAGTGCATTTTAATACTTTTGGTATAAGCTAATTTTTGCATGTCAAGACATTTAACTAGACAAAAAATACGTTTTCAAGTTCTACATAGAAGTTGTATACCGTATCGTCATAGTTGGCAAATGAAATGGATTTTCAAATATTTTATTCCAATCATAATCCAGTGGTAATAAAATGTATGCCTGCTAGATTTACTTTACCAAAGCAAAAAAAAATCTTATCAACTTTTAAGACATTTAAATAGTGTCAAACATTGATTGAAGCCAAACAGCAAAAATTAAAACCAAAATATTTCCAATGTTATTTAATATCTATTCTAATAGTTTAGAAGCTGATGACAAAAAAGTGCAAAAGTTTTGAAATGTTTGTTATTTTCAGATCGGACTGTATTTTGGTCATGGAACGCCTCTGTAGAGTCAGCACGCTAGGTGGACATCTGGAGGTGGCACGCTAAAAAAGGAGTAATTTTAATTAGTACCCAAAAATTGTTGTCTGTACAAAAACAAAGACTCTACAGAGGCCTTCTATAGCCAAAATAGAATCCGATCTAAAAATATCAGACTTTCCAAAACTCTTGCACTTTTTTGTCACCAGCTCCTGGACTATAACGTTATATTCAGAGAATAATATCCAATATGCAAACAACACGGTCGTGATAAGGCTCGTTTTACACGTATACGATTCCATTTGGTTTGGTTCGTTTTCGGTTGCAGTTGAAAACAAATGAAATTTTTTTACACATAAACGGTTTGCATCAGGTTTTGTGTTTTTTTTTGTACACAGGCTCAGTAGTAATCCTAATGGAGAAAAGTCAAGTTGATGCCATGTTGTTTTTCCATAGAAAAATTAAAAAAACAAAGAATTCATTGGGAGCATCCTCTCGTCACTTTACGAGGGAGTATTCGGTGCTATACTGTTTCTATTAGGTACCAAACAGAAACCGAAAACGAATCAAAAACAAATAGAACCGTATACGTGTGAAACGAGCCATAATAGACAACATGATAGAACTAACACGTATTATGAGTGATAGTAGCTTAGAAGCAACAAGCAAAAAATTCGGTTTCCAAATAAATCTAACAAAAACAAAAACCATAGTAATTTCGAAAACTAAACATTAAAACCAACTAAAAAAAAAAAACAAGAAAACAAAAATACATCAAACAAGTCTCTAAATATAAATACCTCAAATAATAAATAGACATAAAGTCCTGGCCAGCAAAAACTGGCTAGAGCAGCATTTGTCAATTAAAAGAATCGGTTAGCTTAGATCTAAGGCTAAGAAATATTTAATGCTACATTTTTTTGATACTCCTGTCTTCAATGAAAAACTGTACTATGAACCAGAAAACAACTAACCCGGTAAAAGCTTTTAGATGTGGGTTTATCGCCGTATGCTACAGTCAACAAAACTACAAATGTCAAAGTTTTTGAGAAAGTAAACAAAGAAAGTAAAATAGTTTTTAAATTTAAAAATTATAAGCTAGATTATCTTTGCCACGTGTCTGGAAACCACAAATATAGGTTACTACAATTAATAATCTAAGAAAAAATTTAAAGAAAACAAAGATAACAATTGTCCTACAGAAATAGTTTGAGGTGTCATCGGTGGATATAATGCGCAACGCAAAAGTCTAGGCACCCGGTTGCTGCACCAAAGATTGTGTATTTGAATATTACAACAAAAGTCGTTTCAATTTATACCCTCTTTCACTCAAAATTGAATGTCAACCTGTAGGGTAAGTTGCCAACATTACAGACAAAAAAAACTTTGTCTAGTAAACCTTAAATAGAAACATTTTTCACCTATATCATTATCAAAAACACCTTCAACTAGACAACGCAACACAACTTGCACTTTCTCAATGGCTTCTTGAACTACAACAACAACAACAAGATCATAACTTTTTTAGTTCAATATTGTGGAGCAATAAATCTATGTTAACAAAAGATGGCATTAACAATATACATAATGAACATATTTGGTCATCAGGAAATCCGTAAGCAGTTAAAGTACGAGCTTACCAACAAAGATTTTTAGTTAAAACATGGTGTGGAGTTTTTAATGGGCAACTATTGATAATTCAAACGAGGTTGTAAGCAACCTCGTTCAAATGCTGGTTTATACGCAAAATTTCTTAAAAATTAAGTGAACAATTTGCTGGATAACAATGTTTCTTCTTTATTTTGCGTTTTACAGCTATTTTACATCGCCCCAGAAGTCTTACGATTTGTATGAAGGGGTTGATGGGACCAACGGCTTATTAGGTGACTTCCAAATTACCCCGGTGGATAAAGAGCAAAGTTATTATTTTAGTCATATTCGAGGATCGAACCCCGGACTGTTAGCGTGCTACGATAACGCTCTATAACTGAGCCATCTCACCGTTTCTTTGGCCTTACGTAACAGGATGTGGTACCAGCCCGTTGAAACACCGCCCCATATTGAGTGATATGTAGTTTGTTAGCTCAACAATAATTTTAAAAATAGGTGGATTGGTAGACAAAGTCCAGTAAACTGGCCTACAAGATCTCCTGATCAAATCTATTGAACTTTTATGTGTGAGGACACATGAAATAATTCCTGCATTGCACAATCACAACAAAACAGATTTTGAAGCAGTTTATCATTCTTTTTTAGTGCGTTGTCAAGCTTGCATCAACGCTCATGGTGGCCATTTTAAAAACTTATTAAAGTAATATTGTTTTTTTAGTTGTTACAAATATTTTTTTACTTAAGTTTTGCTAAATAAAAAGTTTTATAAATAATGTGTATTTTTTATATTATCTCAAAAACAAAGCTAGATAGACAAAAAAGTTATTTATAGTTTCATTTTTTGTCTACAGTTAGGAAACACCCTGTATAACGTGGAAGTATAGAAAATTGTTTAACAAAGTTCTAGCAAAAGAAAAAAAAAACGCAATACAAATAGAAAAAAGATCTGAAAATGTACAAATCAAATTAATCATCAAAAATAAACCTAATAAATGAATTACCAAAAAAAAAAAATAAAATATATATAAAAAAAATATTAATTCAATATAAAAATAATACAAATAAAATTTTATTGCTATCACACATAAGGGATAAATCAAATATTGTAGACAAAGGTTATCTCAATATGGCACCAAAGCTTTACAATAAAATGCTTTCACTTCGAGAGTTACCCTCTTATACAAAGCACACGTATAAAGAAATAGCTAAACAAATAAATCAGAATTTTGTTAAAGTTTATGATGTGTCTATGTAGATTTAATTAAATTCAACTTAATTATAATTTAATATTCAAAATATGCTAATTTTAATAGTAGACGTAAACTAACCTGCATCAGTTTTAATTTGAATAAATTTAATACAAATAGCTTATCTTAATTGCGTGTATAATAATTTTTTTAGGAATTGCAGGCCATAATATAAAATATTTATATTTGGTCCCATAAGAGTGCATAAGAATTAAAAAAAAACTACAATTTAATATAAATTAATTAAAATATTGTCATATCTTTTTGTTATTGTAATATTTAATATAATTCATAATACATATTAATGTGGTGATTATTTTAAATTCAAAGCTTTACATAAACAAACGATAACGCACATACATTTGCATATCATAAAATAACATAACGTGCATTTTATAAATAACATACATTATTATTATCTCCCCCGAAATAAATTCATTTCCATATCTATTACAAGTGCATACATAACCACCAACTTTAAACAAACAACTATATGTAAATATAACACAATTTATCCGTGCACAAAATATATTCTTTCCTCAAGCACGAATCACCACATGTTTTGACTTGCATGACTTTTCCATATACATACAATCCTTTTTTTATTCCCGTTCTGCGGTCGAAGTTAAATAAACATATCCCCATAATTATAGAAAGGGCTTTCAGCTTAATACAAAAGGGTGAATGAAGTATCAAGGTATATAAGTACCATTACCACATCTCAGTCGATATTATGTAGAAACTCCTTCCACCCCATCCCCATCATTTTAAAAGGGAAATTGCAGCTGGGGTAGAGTGAAGGCAAGCAGTTTTCGGGACGCGAGGGTGTAATGTTTAGGCAATATTTGAGTTGCGTGAACAAAAGATTTTGAAGGGGAGCGAGATGAAGTTATTAGCGAATTTTTCGATGAAGTGTTATGATTATTATTTAGCGGAATAGAAGGACTAATCGATTTGATTTAGCACCAATAGATTGAATTAGATTTAATATTTATAGAAATAAATAACTTTTATATATTATTCTGAGATGTAATCAAGAATGGAAGGGCTATATTTTATTTTGTGATATCTAATGTTTATTTCATTTTCAATTTTCTTTATGTTGTTCTTTCATGCTTTATGTGATTAGTCTCATAGTAATAAATGGTGTGTCTGTTTCAGGTTTGAAGATATATTTCTTTCAGTAGAAGAGTATGAACGTGAGTAAGTTTTTATTTCCTTAATTGGTATGGAATCAATTCTTTTATATTTTTCTAGGCACTTTTTTTATTATTAAAGAATTATTAGATTCATATGTGTTATATTATATATTAATCATAAGAGATTAAAACTCTAATCTGTGTGGAAGTATTTGTTATTACTTTCTAAGTATTAAATTAAATTAGTTTCTTATAAAATTGTAAATACTATTTATTAGAAGTTAGAACGTTTGTCAAATATATAGTGTACTTTAAATTGATTTAAATTAAATTAACATGATAAAACTTATAAATTTCAAAAAAAAAAATTTGCAAATTTCAAAAAAAAACAAAGTTTTAGAAAATATCAAAAAATTTCACAAATCTATTTTTTGCAAACAAAATGTTCTACTTAAAAAAAAGTTTAAAAAATTTAAAATATTAGCCAACTATGTCAGTTAACAAAATTGAAAAAAAAAATTAATTTTCAAAAAAAATATAAAATTTCCAAAAAATTACAATTGCAAATTACTACAAAAAAATTAATTGAAAAGTTTTGAAAAACGTAACTTAAAAATTAAGCCAACTTTGCCAATTTTAGTAAATTTAAACAAATATTTAATTAGCAAATATTAAATTATTTTCAATATTTCAGAAAATATTAAAAAAAATTACAAATGCAGTTTAATGCAATCAATAAAAATATTATTTTATTACATGTTGTATTACTTGAAATGTTAATAACCCTCAACACCCCATATAAAAATACTGTATGTGTAAATTGATATTGATTGCAATTATACAAAGGGACAATAAAAAGTAACATTTTATTTTCTAAAACAAACAATAAAATTCCCATGAGGCGTAAATAATATTTTACCGTTCTATAATTGCATAACAATACTTCAACATGCTAAAAGTCGTGTAAATATTCCATAATAGACACAACTTTAATGACATTTTTGTTACCAATTTTACATAAATAAAATAAGTTAACTTTTAACAACATAATAAAAATTTAATTTTGTTTTGTAACAATATTCTAATGTAATTTAAAAGTGTAATTGTGCAAACATATATTTTATGAAAAATTTTAAACTTCAATATTTTGTATGCTTTGGTTCTAATCAAAAATATATTGACTGAAAAACTTCTATACATTATTTATAAATGTCTAAACGATATAAAACGTGTGTGAACTATAAAACGGCTTGAATTAAGCAGTTATATATATATATATAAAGTGCTAAAGGGTTTTCTCCATTCACTTTAAACTTTCTTCAAACTGTTCATTATCTCTTTCCATTACGTGCTTATGGTAATTCCGCACAAGTTTCAATTCAGCCACTGTAATTGAGTTCACAAAATGTGTAGCAATTTAGCACAACTAAAAGTAAGTGTTAACTATACAACATCACATTATAATGTATAATTGTGGATTTAAGTGGCATTGTTCGCGTATCTTCATGTGTCAGAAATATTTCCAGGAAATGTATGAATTGCTCCAATCTATAACGTGACCCAATTTTGAGCTATTAAACCATCCCCTCAGCAATTTCAATCCATTATGTTATGTCACAATCAGGTTTATTCTGTCTGCACAATGTCTGAGTATTTATAGTCGGTTTGTGTAAAAAGTCATCATTTTATAACGATTTTAATTATATTCAATAAATCTTTACGTATAAATTAATGTTTGGTATAGTATAAAAATTGCATTTAAATGTGTTATGTAATAATAATATTTGTTGCTCTACTGTTATTATTATAAGTATGTTTGTTTAATCACATTAGGTTATTTTTTCGTTATAAACATTAATGTCATAAAAAATATTGATTGGTTTTTTATAGCTTTACTGTAAGCAATGTAATTTATTTATAACACATTTATTATTAACCTCTTCTTGACACCACAGACATAACAACGAAGCACATTTCAACATACTAAATGGAATTATTAGGTTTAATGGCGTTTATAATGTCAATATTTTATCAATTAGTGTACTAACTTGTTGGTTATTTTATGTATTATTGTAATCATATTTTCTTTTTGATTTGGGTATATTGTTTTAGAAAATTTGCCATAATTATAAAAAAAAAACTGTTCGATATTTATATTACAATTATATACGTATTATGAAAGCCATTTATTATGCATTTAGTTTTTATAACTAAACATTTTATGTATTCAAGAAATAATTATTGATTTTATAATAGTTGATGTACTATATACATTGTTATTTACGTAGAGGTAGTCTCTGAGAGTATGTTGAAGTTATTCACACAAAAAACAAGTGAGTTTTGAACAAAGTACATTGTCATTAAAATACTTATATCTCATTGTCAATGTACTTTGTCACAATGTACCGTAGAGTCTTAGAGGTGTGTAAAACTTGACATCTGTAACATGCTAGATACGCTGTGCTCAGTGTACATTAGTATTGAGCAATACCGTGTAAGAGGGTATCTCAAAATTCACGCAAAAACTAATTTTGATAAAAAACATAGTTTTTTCATTAAAAATTGTTATTTATTTATTAATTCATAAAGTATACATAATAGGGTTATGTATGAAATAGCACATCGGGTAAATAGCCTCCATGGCTTTATCAGAACGCACTTTTTTGTCAATTTAAAATGCTGTATAGCCTGTGGTACCGTGTTGTTGAAACAACATGTTATCTACATCCATATCTTAGACACAAAAGACTATTAATTGTTATTGCCTGATCAGCCCCATTATTAAAGAAGAATGATTTGATAAGCCCAAAATCTGTCACAAACTGTAACACGTTGTAAATGCATTTGTTTCTCATCAATCATTTGTAAATTTTATGAACCTTAAATTCAACAATATTGCCAGTTAAAAAAGCTATGAAAATAAAGTTAAATTACTGCCACTTTTATTATTTTGAAATTTAGCTCAACAATCAAAACGCGTTGTTCTTTTGTGTGGCGCTCTGTTTTTAATAACTTTTTACCGCATTAATGGCACAAAGTTCAAATCTTGCTTGCATTTTGAGATTCTGTCATCACAACTTATTGATTTTATGCTAAAAAAAATACTATATTTACTAATTGAACTGTATTTAATAACAATTTGCAAATTTAAATGATGATAAACACGCAGAAACTATGGCCGTAACAGTACCAAATTGAGTTAAACCGTGAGCAGTAAGGCAAAATAAAGTGCTTTTTTTACAGTGAAATGATGCTGTGGCACACAATAGCAGTTGAAAAAAATGTACGGAAAGCGTTATTGGCAGTTAAAGTAAAAATATACATTAATTAGCATACAATATCTATGCGTAGTGCTTAGTATAGTGGTTGGATGATCGAGCGTTTGTAAAGATAGCCAAATCTAATAGACAATACAGATGTAAGTTTAAACTATTTAAAATTATATCATATTAGATATTTTGTAGTTTATATTATAAATTTAAAAAAAATCAAACTCAGCCGGTGACAGTCTGGGGGTAGACTGAGTAGCTCACCAGATGTTGCCGCCGGTCCCAAGCCCGGATAAATGAGAAGCGCTCTTAGGTAAGGCCAGCAACTTGAATAAGGTAAGAAATAACAGTAGCTCACAGATCTGGAAGAAATGCCTCGGACACCGGACTGATAACACCGTCGACGACCATTGCAACACTCCCCACAATGAGAAAACGGCATCACTTAAGAATAGAATAGATGTTGGAACATAAGGTCAAACACAAAATAATACTAGAGCTAAACGCCCACAATATTGATATATGCGCGATATCAAAAACAAAAAAAGACACAGAGACACTGCAAGGTACCAAAACTACATTCTTGTACATAGTGGTAGCGCCAAAACCAAAAGGGCAAGCTTAGGGGTAGGGCTGCTTATCAAAGACAAATACGAACAAAACATCGATGACATAGAATACATAAACGACAGTATACTAAAGGTTACACTCCAACTAAATAGCAAACCCACGCATATAATATCAGTGTACGCACCGGACTCCAGCAAATCTGAACAACAAGATATCGAATTCTATGAACAATTACAATATCTACTAGACAAAATTCCAAACAACGACAGAATCATCCTGCTTAGAAACCTTAACGCCAGAACTGGAAACGAGATAGTAGACGGGGTCCAGCAAAAGTTCAATGAAGAAACATAAAATTCCAGAGGAGAGATGCTTGTTCAACTATGCACCTTCAATGAACTAAGGATCAACAACACCTTTTTCGACCGCAAGCCTCAGCATAAGGTCACCTTTACAGGCGGTGGAAACAACAATTCCGTAATAGACTTTATTATTACCAACAGAGCAATACCTCCCTAAACATAGGCTCAGACCATAACCTAGTACTGTGTAAAATAAGAACTACCGCTGCCCCATTTACAAAAAGATCACCTATATATGCTACAAAATTTAACATCCAATCACTAGACGCAGACAGAACACGAGAGCTCTATGCAAACCGCCTACAACAACATATCACATCCGATGCAACCAGTGAGACTGATAACATTGACATCAGCTGAAACAAAATCAAAAACAACATACATAAACGCAAAACCATCCACCAAACCCTGGTTCACCCAAAAGGTAAAAAAAATCATCAAAGAAAAAAAAAAGATTATCTAAACTTTAAGAGCAAACAAACACGAGAGGCCCACAACAACTATATCCTGGCAAGAAATCAAGTAAACAGAAAAATCCGGAAAATAAAAAACGAATACTGGCAAAAATTTAGTGAAACATGGAACACGACATGTACGGAGCACAGAAGAGAGTCTGGAAAATGCTTAAAGGCCAAAAGAAAGCAACAAACGAGTGCATAGAAATCAAAGCTATAACTGAAGAAAGATGGGTTGACTACTTCCAACAACTTTACGTAAGCCAGGAGGAGGATAGAGAGGAGCATAGAGAACAGATTAAAGAAAGAGTAACAATGATAGAAAAACAAATCAGAAGTCAAAACTAAAAAACAGGAAAACGCCAAACAAAGATGAAATAGTCAATGAACTCATTGAGCACGATGGGGAACCCCTCGCCAACAAATTAACAAGACTGTTCAATGCAGTAATAACAGGGAAAAACACCAAGCAAACAAATAAGAAGTATTACCATACCATTATTCAAAAAAAACCATCGAACTATAGGGGCAAAACACTGCTTATCTTCGCAATGAAACTTTTCAAGAGCATAATCGCAAAAGAGATATCCAACATCATCCCAATTAACGAAGAACAACAAGGTTTAAGGAGATACCGCTCTACACTAGATGCAATATTTATTATTCATCAAATTGCAGAAAAGGCCCTTGAATACAGCACACCCGCTTTTATATGCTTTGTGGATCTCACAAAAGCATTCAACCGCATACAGTTTAGAGACGTCTTAACAATACTTGAAGAAAGAGAAGTACCTAGAGAATATATCCGTGTAATTAAGAACTAAATACCAACAATACCACCAAAATAAGAGTTAAGAAGAAATTAACCAAAGAGATAAGAACCAACTCAGAAATCCGTCAAGGGGACAGTCTCAGCCCATAACTGTTTAACGTCATCATGGACAAGATCATCGACACCGTTAAGGCAAGTGACCCAGGATACAGACTTGGTAACAACAAGGTAAACATCATATGCTATGCGGATGATGCAGCGGAAACAGAAAATGACTTGCAGCGACTATTGCACAAATTTAAAACAACGGCCGAAAAATATAACATGTTTATTGCAATAGCCAAAACCAAATCAATGACCATCTCAAGGGAGCTCGTGCAATGCAAACTAGCAATCAACACCCCAATCGAGCAGGTAATGTTGTTGAAAGACGACATCAAATACCAGGTTAACAAAGCTGCTATGATATCGGAAAACCTAAAGCAAAATATCTGGAAAAACAAATACCTCACTACCGATTGCAAATCAAAAATCTACAAAACATGTGTACGGCCAGTCTTGACGTATTGGGCGGACACGGCGGCAACCAAACGACAAATGCGGACAACAGAGATGAAAGCACTAAGAACAATTGCCGGATACACAATGTGGGACAAACAACGGACGACACACATAAGACAAAATGCAAGGTAGAAGATGCAGTGCGATGAGTAAGGCAGCGTAGACGCTGTTGGAACGAACACGTAACCAGAATACCAGAAACCAGAATAGCTAAAACAGCCCGCAATGGCAAACCCGGCGGAAAAAGACCCCTAGAGAAACCACCAAAAAGATGGCGCGACATTTGACAGTAGACATCCCAAGAACAACCACAATAAGACGAGGTTTCCGGAAGAAACATGCGACAAGCAAAAGAAGAAAAGAAGAAAAAAAATCATCAATCAGCTTCTATCTACATACAAACACAAAGCACAAAACGCTTTATTAACGCAATTTTAGCCAATGATTTACACTACAACTGTGACAACCAATATAATGTCTACTTATTTAAAAATTACTGTATATTTCTAAGCATTGTATGCCCCAGAGATCAAACTGTGCTTTAGCCTGACATCGTAACCAACAGGCAAGAAGTGCTAGTATATTTACTCTAAAGAAAAAACAACACTTTTAGACACTTCTGGTTACACATTATTATTTCTAAATTTGTTTTAACTTTTACGACATTTTTGGGTTGCCTTTTATAGCTCTCAATATTTCTAATGGTTTAAATGGTCTAAAAACAATTAAAAAAGTTGTTTAAGACTTTTTATTTTTTTTATCAATTTTTGTAAAACTTCTCATCGTCTTCTAAACCTTTTTAAAATCTTCAAAATGGTCAAACTTTTTCAAGGTTTACAACCAAGCTATTAATTCTTTCAAACGTTTATTAAAATCTTTAAATGATTGCAAAGATAGTTTGTTGTAGCGTTGTTTGAGCCATTTGGGATACTAACTCTTAAGATTAATTGTTCTAATTGTTCGGTTCCGTTCTGAAATTTCATTTATAACTTTCTTTACTTTTTTTTTTCAGTTATTTGAAGTTATCACATACTTTCTAAAATACTTTAATCTAATACTTTTTCTTAGAGTCTCTATAAACTTAAAATTGTTTTAAGTCTTTCAAAATAAATTTTTAAAAATTTGCTTCTATTCACCGTAAAGAGTAAAACCGCTAAAACTAACAAAACTAACCCTAACTAATTTATAGATCATTTTTAGACTTTACTAAAATAATACTCCAAAAAAATAAAAACCATCATGATCTATGACAAAGAAAAACAACTTGTTTTTCTTTTAACCAAAAAATCTATTAAATAAGTACACGGACACAAAACTAAACCAGTTCCAACTAAACTAACTCTAACCAACTTCCAAATAACGTTTAAACTAGTTTTAAGATTTTATTTTAAAGTAACAAAAACCAAAATGCTTTTTGAAAAAAACCAAGAATATGTCAGAAACTTTCAGGAAAATTATTCATTAGTAGAAAACCTTCCAAATAAATGCATTTATACGGAAACGTTTTCTTTTACAATCCAAGAGTTTAAAAAAAAATATTCCAAACCTGCAAAATAAATATGTGCGTAAAATTCAAACGCACGCGCATAAAACATCGTAGGCGCAATCTATTTAAAAGGCATTTTTATGTTTACGCATTTTAACTTCATAAATGCAAAGCATTTACATTTTGCATCACACGCTAAAATGTATAATTAAGTGTTGTTGCAGCCAAGCCAGTTCCTTAAGTTTTTGAGCCAGGACATTCGGTCTTCCGATGTTCTTTTTTCCTCTGATCTTTCCTTGTACTACCAATTGTAGCACCATATCTAAAATTTGATTCAATGTTTCTGAAATTTCTAGAATTACTCCAAGGTTTTTAGAACTTTTCAGATGTTTTTTCAATTTATTCGAAGGCTTTTAGCGTTCACCAAAGCTTTCTAGAACACTTTCTAGAATTTAATTTATTTCTGAAACCTTTGAAGAGTTTTTAGAATTTGATAAAAATTGTAGAATTGGCCAAAGTTTTTAGAATGTAATTAAATGTTTCTGAAATTTATCAGAAGTTTCCAAAGTTTTTTAAAACTTCTCACAAGTTTCTAGAACTTGGTGAAGTTAGTCAAAAGTCTTTGGAACATTTTGAGAGTTTATAGAGTTTGATAAAATGTTTCTAAAATTTAAGAATTTTCTTAAAGTTTCTAAAATTTAGTCTTTTATAGTTGGCCAAAAAGGTTTTTAAAACACCTTAAGAGTTTCTAAAATTTGATCTAAAATTTTTCAAAATTTTTTGAGCTGCTCATAGGATTTTAGAATTTTCCAAAAGTTTTTAAAATTTAGTAAAAAATAGCTTAAAAGTTTAAGCACATTTTAGGAGTTTTTAGAATTAGATTCAGTTTTTTTTTTTTTAGTTTTTTTTTGGTCCTCTCATTATGTGGCCAACTTTTTTTTCTTTATGGTGTGAATTACTTCCAATTCTTTTTGAATTTTATTTAAGACTTCAATGTTAGTTACTTTATTTGTCTATGGAATACGCCACATTCTGTGGTAACACAACATTTCAAGGGCGTTTAGTTTGTCTAAGTGATTCTTCTTGGAAGTTCACGTTTCAACCCCATGCAGTAATGTAGAAAAGACGCAGCATTCTTGTTCTAAGTTCTACGCTTATACCTTTACTACTTAAGAGCTTTTTTATTTTCACAAACATTGATCTTGCTATTTTAATCCTTAATTTCTTTTGTTTGGCGGTGTTTGCTACTCTCAGGCTTATCTAATTTTGATTCGACATGGGTTTTGTAATTAACATTAACTTAGTTTTATTAAAATTTATTTTTAATCCGTACTAACTACTTCAATCGTTTAGTTTTTCTAGCAGGTGTTGTGCGTCTCTAAAGCTAACAAAACCGTGTCATCCGTATATCTATAACCACTCCTAATTGTTTTTCTTTCAACGTTTCATTAAATATAACTTTGCTATAGAGGTTAAATTGGAATGACAAAAAAATACAGCCTTGGCTGATTTTCTACTTTTGCATTAGCTGTTATAAGTCTTGTGTAATCACTTTAAAGAAAGATTAAACACAAAGAAATCTAGACCTCGAGGATCAAATTTCTTTAAAATTTGACAAAGTCAGAACGGTTTAAACAAAGCATAATTTTGATAAATTTACGGTTTTTTTTTTAAATAATGTTTGAAGCTTGATATATCAAAATGACTGCCCCAACATTAAATAAACAAATATGGGTATAAAGTACATGTAATAAGAAATATTTTGAGCCATCATGGACTTTCTTATTTTTTTCTAAAGGCTCAAAAATTGAGATACAAAAATGTGCGGTATGCCAATTTTGACAATTTTTGAGTATTAAAAAATTCTTGATAATGCCCGATAAACCATTCTCATATAGATAACCCTTTTTTTGTGCTCTAAAGAGTATTACTTAGACTTAGAGTGACAGCGCTTTTTTGGGACCTGAAAATTACAAGTTTTGAAGATTGCGAAAATATGTGCAACTTTCTGCATCAAAATAGTGGTATATACGTATTGATTCTATAAGTCTTGTATGATCACTATAAAAAGAGATTAATTCTGTTAAATTTACGGGTTTTTTGGAATAATGTTTAAAGCTTATTATATCAAAATGATTGCCACAATATTAAACATAAAAATATGGGTTTTAAAGTACATATAATAAAAAATAATTTGAGCCATCGTGGACTTTTTTATCTTTTTTCAGAAGCCCAAAAATTTAAATACAAAATTGCTAAAAATTGCTAAAAATTTCAAATCATCAAAGTGGCAAATCAATATAATCAAGAGACCGTTACCATAATAGTTTCTCTGTTTTGGGCTACAGTATAAAAAATCTAACAAAATTTTATTTTTAGCTAAAAAACATTAGCAACAATGTTTTAAAATCTGTTTATACAAAAAAATCAAATTAAAACCAGCAGCCAACAAATAAAGTTTTATTATAAGCCAAATCCTAGCAGTTACATCTTAGAACTTGATGTATGCCCTAGACAAAACAAAGTACATTGAAAACAAGGTCATTCAGGTACTTGGCAGCTGTAACATGTATTAAACTATAAAAAATTGCTATGTTTGCATCAGAATTTGAGGCGTTGGGCTGTGTGTTAACACCGTATTTGGCATTAAAACCATAACAACCGTTAAGAGCATGCTGTGCACTGGCACTTGAGATTGCACAAGCGCAAATGATTGTTAAACTTATCAGGCGTTGTATTGGTGTTATGATGGGGATTCAGGTATTACAAAATATTGGTTTTATACTAGGGGAAGATACTTTAATTAACAATTTAGCTGTATTAAATAATTATGCTGTATTCTAATAGAAAAGCATGCAGTAACAATGTCTAGCTGTACTAATAACGCGGTGACGCAAGATAAAAATGTAATAAATAAATTCAATTAAAAAACAGTCAGACAAGTAAAATAAATTGGCGGCAAGCAGTATTAGCAGGTAAAGTAAAAATATAATTTAAATTAATTAGCACACAACGTCTACGCTCAGTGTGGTAATTAGGTAGTTAGGCGTTTGTTGTGTTAATTATTTAAAAATAATAACTTTACTAGTTGTATTTATATTATTAAATATAGTATAGTTTTTTCTTATAATTTTGTTATGTTATGAATTGTATCATCTTAATCATAAATTAACAAAGAAAACGTATCAACGTTTAAAATAGTTTTCTACAATTTGAATTGCAAAAAGATATGTAACTTGTTCTAAAAACAGCTCATATACGTAACAAAAAACATAAAAAGTGTTGAATGATTTATGGAACTTTGTATTTGCTTTGACATTTACAAGCCCACCAGCAGGACTACAATTAGTAAGCAAGCATATGTATAAAACTGTTTTTGGTCTTAGTTAACAGAGGTGGAGTTTGTTGTTAAACTATTCTTTATATTTGGCTATAAAAAGTAAAGTTATAATTTTTTGAAAAATTAATTCTGGTTTTACCGTGCAAGTTTTGTAAAAAAATCGTATTGTAAATCTTTTTTTTTAGCACGTGGTTAACAGCAAAAATAATCCTTTATTTTCATCTTTTTTTGGCATTGTTTTCCACAACTGGCAGTTTTATGCCTTTATGTAATCTTTATAACCCGCCCCTGCTTCTTGTTATTTTTTTTTGGCTTCAATTGGGTGACTATGGTTGTCCATCCAACATAATATTTTCCTCTGTCCTGGACCTCGCTTGCTGTGTATCTTGCCTTAAATGATAGCTTGTAATAAAGCGTACCTGTTCTTGTTCCTCATAATGTGGAATAGATATTGAAGTTTGTGTGTGTTTGAGTGTCTATGATCCCTGTCACTTTCTTTATGCTGCGTAGGACTTCTATGTTTGTTATTACTCTGTCCTTTCAAGATGCGTCGATATAACCACATTTTAAAAGCTTTTAGCTTTTTTGTTGTTGCTTTATTGAGTGTCCAAGATTCGACACCGTATAGTAATATTGAAAATATGTAGCACCTCAACATGCGTATTTTAGTATTAAGATAGAGTTTGTGGTTTTTAAAGAAGTTATTCATTGCATTGAAAGCGGCTCGAGCTTTCCTAATTATATTTTTTACCTCTTGACTATTGTCCCAGTTTTGGTTCACAATTGTGCCTAAGTAAAGAATTTTCCAACCGTGTTTTAAATAGCTGCTATTTGAACATGTGTGAAGTTAGCTCCATATTATAAACGTCAATTTGTTTGAGACATTATACCATTTCATTATGGTGAAATACACGTGTGCGCAACGTTTTCAGATTATTAAAATTTATTACGAACATTCGAGTTCGGTCACCGCAACTTTACGTGCGTTGACTCCGATTTTTGGTCGTTATAATCGTCCGGATAAACGGTCTGTGGTTCGATTAGTGGCTAAATTTAAGTCGACCTACTCATTATTGGATGTTCTTGTGCCGAAAAGAGCAAGACCAGCCAGAAGCAAAAAAAATATTGGAGCTGTACGAGCTTCTGTAGCCGAACAACCAAAACAATCGATTTCACGCCGTTCTCAAGAGTTGGGGATCAGCCAAACAACATTGTGGCGGATTTTGCGGAAAGAACACCCGTATAACATCGTTCTAACCCAAAAATTAAAGCCGAATGACCATTTGCTGCGCAGAAATTTTACCAATTGGGCCTTAGACAAGATGGAGATGGATAATGATTTTCATCAAAAAATCATCCTGAGTGACGAGGCTCATTTTTGGCTAAATGATTTTGTTAATAAACAGAACTGTTGCATTTGGGCAAAGGAAAATCCTCAGGAAATCAACCAATCACCTTTGTATGCATTAAAACTCACTGTTTGGTGTGGTTTTCATGCCGGCGGAGTCATTGGTCCTTATTTTTTTTTTCAACAATGCAGTAAATGCCGTCACGGTTAACGGCGATCGCTATCGGGGCATGCTAACCGATTATTTTTTGGACAAATTGGATGATTCGATGTGGACAATATGTGGTTCTAACAAGACGGGGCCACATGCCATACAGCCGGCCAAACAATCGATTTATTGAAGACCAAGTTCGGAGACCGTGTTATTTTAAGACACAGCCCAACTAACTGGCCGCTTCGTTCGTGCGATTTAACGCCTCTAGACTTTTTTCTCTGGGGGTACGTTAAGTCAGTAGTCTACAGCAACAAACCAACAACATTGGAGGAGCTCCAGACCAATATTAAAAGAGCCATTGCTGACATATCGCCAGATTTGTGTGAAAAAGTGATGGAAAATTGGGTCCAGCGTCTCCATTCGTGCCGGCGTTCCAGAGGTGGCCATCTGAACGATGTTCTGTTCCATTCTTAATGGTATAGTGTCACCTTCAACCCACAATAAACAGATCTTTGATATCTCATCAATTGCTCGTTTTATTTACATTTCAAATGGGGGCGCTCTTAATGGAAGACCCTTTATGTTATCTGCTTCACTCTCTCTATTTGTGAGCGTATAGGTTTACATTGGATATCTTTTCTTTGCTTATGACCATAAACTTTGTTTTGTTGCTATTGATATTAAGTCCAATTTTTTTACTAGCTGCTACAATTTTGTTTAATAGTGTTTGAAATCCTTTAAGAAAGTCGGCAAATATCATTGTATTGTTGGCATATTTGATGTTGTTTAGCCTAGCTCCGTACAGTAACATGTCTTCGTCTGTGCCTACTAAGGCTTCTTTAAAGATTTGTTTGGAGTATACAATGAACAAAATCGGCAAAAGTATGCTATTTCATTGATTTCTACATGTTCATCTTCAATTTTCAGGGATGCGGTCTGGTTCCAATACAAGCTGGCAATGATTTGGAGATCTTTGGCGTCGATATCTACTTGTTTTAAGATTACTTTCTATCACCTTGTAATGTTGCACCCAATCAGAAGCTTTCTGGTAGTCAATTAAGCATTTGTAGTTATTGCAGTTTACGTCTCTGCTTCTTTAGAAAAGCACTTGTACTGAGAAAAGTATTTCTATTGTGTCTACAGCGTTGATAAATTTTAAAAAATATTTTGAGAAGATTACTCATGAAGCTGATAAATAATCATTAAGATTAAACTATTAAAACACATTGCTTCTTTAATAAATTATTCCTAGATATTACCCTACATCACAATATTTTAAATCTGGTAACTCTGTGCATGCACATGTATCCTATAACAAATTGCTACTCTCCATACAAGCTTTACAATAGAAATTTTCTGATATATGAAATTTCCTTCCTCTTATTTCAGTAAAATTTTACATTCGCTTATCATTGCTGCCAATTTATAGCAGATAGTTTACATGTGTTGCATACTAAGCAATATAAATCCAACCCAATAAAAAACCCACAAGAAAATACCCATAAACGAAACCTTTCCGAATATATACGACCCACTAAAACTGTAATAAGAAATTTTATCGCATCATATAACAACATATTATTGAATATATTTAATCATAAATCAAACCAAAAATTAAATTAGTTTAGTACTAATCTAATTATAATTAAATAACATTCTTTCCTTTATAATGTTATTCACAACTAACAATAAATCATTTGTTTGGGTTGTTTCTTAATATATAATAATGATTATGTCCCGTTGTATTTGAATAAAAGTAGTCTCGTTTGCAAAGATCACGTAATTCAGTAATTGAGTAATTCACCTCCCTACAATTCACCTTGTAATGTGGAACAAGGAAGACACAAATCTCGTTACGTTTATTTTCAGTTCGGCTATATAATCAAATCATTTTGAATTGGAATCGTAATCATAAGTTTGTGATGAAGAAGTCAAGTTTGCTAGAATAATTCAGTTTGATTAAATGTGACTTGAATTGAATGTAGTAATTTAGTATAACGTTGATAGAAACTTATTGAAAGTGTAAGTCTTAAACATGCTAATTATTTCTTATTTAAAATTACATATTAACAATTATTATTTAACAATAATAATATCTTTTATCTATTTAAAAAAAGTGGTGATAAACCATATTCCAACAATTTTTTTACAATGCTTTTATACTAAATTATTCGTTAAGTTTTGACCTACCATAACATCAAACGCACCTTTGAGTCATAATATTATTTAAATTTATTACTAAAATTAAATAAAAACTGGATTATTGGGTTATCCACATTATAAAAGGTCGATGAGTATCACATTTCTTTTGTTAGTTTTAACAAAGTTTCACGAGGCAAACTTTTTTTTGTTAACATAATGGCGCAATTTGTGAAGTAATTTTACTACAAAGTCATTAATCTAGCGTGACTATTGTAGAATGAACATGACTTGAAGGGATCTTTAAACACATTTACTTACAAGAAACGGAATTTAATTTGTGTTAAACAGGAAAATAATGGTATTTTAATTGGATTCAATTATAAAAGAACATTAATCTGATTAAATTGTAATTGACAGTTGTGTATTGTTTCAACTTTATGTATTAGGTAGTTGATAAAATATAAAATTACTAAAATTTAATTTATTTTTAAGCAATATAGATAAATTATCACAAATTATTTTATATTAAGTCAACCTAATAACATTTATATTTTCTTTTCCCAAATATTTTTTATTTGACGTAGCTTTCTATTAAGTATAGACAATAACAAATCTTAGAATTTTTGTTAGTCTAAAAATATGATCTTTATTAAAGGACTGTATTCAAAATCATTGAGCAGAACTATTTTCTATAATTTAAAAATGTATAATGTAGTTTTTATCTATTTAAAAAAAACAATTTTATTTTGGTTAGCTAATCGACTAAATTGTATTACAAAGTTACACTTAAAAAAACGTCTTTGTAGTTAATGATAGGGCTGATTTAAAGGAAATTTGCATTGTCATGACACGCCCCATGTATAATTTCCTAGCGATTACGCATAATTTGCTTTCTACCCTAAACTGAATATCCTATATACCTTATATAATTTATGATAATAATACAATATGCTAATATATATAATTACTTAATATTTCACAGTTTAAGTTTAAATAAGTGATGGAAACTATTACAATTACTGTAAGACTTAATCAAATTTGTCTTGAAATATTTTATAATCCCAAAAATGTACTAAATATAACTATTTCTTGCAATCCACAATTTTAATGAATTGAATTGTTTTATTATACTTTTATTGGTAGACAATATTTTTTAGTGTATTATAATGTTTAGCCAGTAAACACAATCTATATTTAAATAATAGACTTTTGTAGTTTTTAATTTGAACAAATATTAATTTTTAAATTTGTATAAAAAATATTAACAAAATATTTTCTTTATTTACTAATCTATTAATGTAAGTACTCTTAAATGAACAGAATTTCTACTATTATATAGCGGTATAAAAAATATAATAAGTTCAGTTGTTCAACTGACGTTAATAAAAAGTGGCAGAATAAAGCTTTTATTGCGGTGTATTTGAAGAGGCCTGTAAATGCAAGGAAATAATTACAGCAGTGGTTGTTATTCTGCTATAACAACGACTTTTTAAAACCTTGCAGTAAATTGCCAAATGAAATTTACTCAGCTGTCCGTATGAAAGTAAGTAGTATTAAATGATTTTTTTTTGTAAAATAATTGAAATATTTAAAATCTATTTATATCAAAGTATACTACGACGTTCAATTAACTATTTTATGAGATACTTCAAACCCGGCTCCTCCACTATCAAAGTGAAAGTTTAGTACGCGGCACGGCACGTGTAGATCTACAATTTTTTTGTAAAAATAATTGATACATTCAAATTAAAATTTTCTGCAATAAAATTCAATTTTTAGTTTATTAAAAAAAACCTTTTATCAAAAGTAGCGCCCACCAAAAGTAATCACTAGCAGTCTAGACAACCATCCAATGTCTTCCTTGAAAATTATGCAACGCAAAAATAATTATTGCACATCTATCAATTACTTTTTCTTTGTAGTAAATAAATAGCACAATCTTTGTAAAATTATGTGTTCTGATAATTGTTTGCAAACAAAGTATTGCATTTTCAAGCTAAACATTTTAAACTAGGATCTAAAGCTGGTTTACCAATAACATATTTTTTATTTAGTTTTTATGTTTCAAATTTGTAGTTAAATAAGTTTGCAACAAAAAAATTTAAAACTGCAGTCATTAATTTAAAAAAAAAAAAATTTTGCTTGATTTTAACAGACAGGTGTAAGCAGCAGGCAAATGACAAGTAGCTTTAAAGACTTTTTCTGTGTATTTTGCAAATGAGCTTTTGCCAACTTTCTGAAAGTCTCTGAACTGGGGTTTTAACCAATTGCCAAAATGGTTAAGGATTATGATGTAGTTTATACTAGGGTTGACCTCGACTGCAGGAGGTAATAGTAGATACAGTTTTGTGTTGTATCTAATTTAAAAAAACTGCATTTAATTTTATTGTTTATACCGCAATCAAGGTCAGTTTGTAAATAACATAGAGTGTTGCCGTATACCTTTGCAGGACTTTTAGATCATTTTACCAAAAATGCTCTTAATGGCTTACTATAATGGTAGGTGTTAACGTTTGACTAGTTTTTGTCTAAGTCCTTATAGCACCGTTATTCTATGCACCAGTATTTACATAGCCCTTAAAATTGTTTACTGCGATCAAGTTATAACTTTCTTTCTATTTTTTATTATTATTATTGCTTTATCAAAAACGACTAATGTCAACAATCATGATTTAAAATACAACTAACTCCGATTCAAACTACTGAATCGTTATCATAATATAAAATGTCCCACTCACCCAAGTGTTTGTTATCAAGAGGTTTAAAGTTTGACCTCTCTGCAAACATCAGAAGTCAATCAAAAGTTACTTAATTACACGAGATGGTCAACACTTAAATGAGTGATTGAGCCACTACAATGCAAATTACTAATTCGTTATCAAAATTTGGAGTGTCCCACCCACCTTCCTAAGTGATTGTTATCAAGAGGTTTCAAGTTTGACCTCTTTGCAAACGTCAGAAGTCACTTAATCACACAAGACGTTTGTGATCCAACACTCCGATCCAAAACTACTGACTTGTTATCATAACATGGAGTATCCAACCCACCCATCTAAGTGTTTGTTATCAAGAGGTTTAATGGTTGACTTTTCTGCAAACATCAAAAGTCACTTCATCACACGAAAAGATCGTGATCCTACCTCTTCATATGTAACACTTGGATAGGTTGTGCGCCACTCCGATCTAAACTACTAATTTGTTATTATAATACAGAGTGTCCCATCCACCCACCCAAGTGATCAATATTAATAGGTTTAAAGTTTGACCCCTTTGCAATCGTCAGAAGTGACTTAATCACACAAGACGGTCGTGATCCAATCTCTTGGTAACTAACATTTGGGTGGGTGAGTGGACCACTCCGATCTAAACTACTAACTTGTTATCATAATATGGACTGTCCTACTCACCCAGACAAAAGTTTGTTATCAATAAGTTTAAAGTTTGACCTTTCTGCAAACGTCAGAAGTCACTTAATCACACGAGAAGGTTGTGATCTAACCTCTTAGTAACTAACATTTGGGTAGGTATGTGGGCCACTCCGATCCAAACTACAAAACGTTATCATATTATAGAGTGTCCTACCTACCCACCCAAACGTACGTTATCAAGAGATTTAATGTTTGACTTTTCTGCGGACGTCAAAAGTCACTTAATCACACAAAACAATCGTGATCCAACTTCTTGGTAAGTAACACTTGGGTGGGTGGGTGTACTTTGATCTAAATTACTGACTCGTTATTATAATAAGGAGTGTTCTACCTACACACCCAAATGTTCTTTATCAAGAGGTTTAAAGTTTGACCTCTCTGCAAATGTCAAAAATCACTTAATCAGACGAGACAGTCGTGATCCAACCTCTTAGTAACTAAAGGCTTTGTTACACAGTGCAAGTTAGCATCCGAGCTGTCCTAGTCAATTACTGCAGTGCAGCTACTCGCATCAACACGAGTAACTGTCATGTGCAAGTCGGTACCTAGCATCCGAGTTACAGTAACTTTTTTTGTTTTTACTCGCTTCTCGCAGTAGCTGTCCACTGTCAGGTCAGCAACTCGTATTGTGTAACCAGGCCATAACACTTGGTTAGGTGGGTAAGTAAGCCACTCCGATCCAAACTACTAACTTGTTATTGTAATATGGAGTACCCTACCCAAGTGTTTGTTATCAAGAAATTTAAAGTTTGACCTCACTGCAAACAACAAAAATTATTTAATTAGACAAGACGGTCGTGATCCAACCTCTTAATAACTAACACTTGGGTGGGTGGGTAGGCTACTCTAATCCAAACTACTGACTTGTTATCATATATGGAGTATTCCACGCACCCAAGTGTTTGTTATGAAGAGCTTTAATGTTTGATTTTTAAGCAAACCTCAAAAGTCACTTTATCTCAAAAGACGGTTGTGATCCAACATCTTGGTAACTAACACTTGGGTGGGTGGGTGGGGAAAAAATCCAATCCAATTGTTATTATAATATGGAGTGTCCCACCCACCCACTCAAGTGTACGTTATCAAGAAGTTTAATGTTTGACATTTCTGTAAAGGTCAAAAGTCACTTAACTACACGAGACGGTCTTGATCCATCCTTATAGTACCTAACACTTGGGTGGGTGGGTAAGCCACTCCGATCCAAACTACTGACTCATTATCATAATATTAACTGTCCTAACCACCCACCCAAGTATTTGTTATCAAGAGGTTTATTGTTTGACCTCTTTGCAAACGTCAAAAATCAATTAACCACATAAGACGTTCGTGATCTAACTTCTTGGTAAGTAACCAAAATACTGACTTGTTATCATAATATAGAGCGTTTCACCCACCCACCCAAATATTTGTTATCAAGAGGTTTAATGTTTGACCTCTCCAAACGTCAAAAAACACTTAATCACACAAAACGGTCGTGGTCCATCCTCTTGATAACTAACACTTGGGTGGGTAGGTGAGCACTCCAATTCAAACTACTGCGAGTGTCCCACCCACCCACCCAAGTGTTCCTTATCAAGAGATTTTTAAAGTTTGACTTCTCTGCCAACATCAGATGTCACTTAATCACACAAGACGGTCGTAATCCAACCCTTGGTAACTAACTCTAGGGTAGGTGGGTGGATGAACCACACTAATCCTAACTACTGATTTGTTATTATAACATAAAGTGTCTCACCCACCCACCTAATTGTTCGTTATCAAAAGATTTAAAGTTTGACCTCGCTTCAAATGTCAGAAGTCACTTAATCACACAAAACTGTTGTGATCCAACTTCTTTACAACTAATACTTGGGTGAGTGGTAAGCCACTCCAATCAAAACTATTGACTTGTTATTATAATATGGAGTGTCCAAGAGACGATTGTGATTCAACGTCTTGTTAACTAACCTTCTTTTGTATGATTGCAGTAGAGTAGTTTTATGGTTAATTTAGTGAACTACCTTTGAGAAGTTTGCTGATGTTATTTTATCAAAGTTCATCTAAAGCAATAATCTACTGCTTCTTGGTTGAGTTTGATTGACTTTAGTCAGAATTCTTATAAAACCAAAACTATATGCCTTAGTTTTAATTACTCTAAAAATTGTTTACTTTTTTCTTCTCTCTCAACTATAGCTTAGCATTAATTTTGTATGTTAAAAAAATTATTTTGTGCAGTAAAATGGCCGTTTCTTATTGTTATTGTTTTTATTATTGATTAGTGTTAAGTTAAATTAATTAATACGTATATGCACGGTGTGGTGGATGGGAGGTTTAGCGTTTGTTGCGTCAGTTATATAACTGGGCGTAAAATACGTTATAAGTATTTTATAATATAAGCTTAGTGTTTAACTCAAACAAAACTTTTATTTTCTACTTATATAAGCTGCACCACTGTCCAATCCTTGTGTAAAAGTTGATATAATAACCATATTTTACTCTATGAATTGCAGCAGTTGACAAAGGCTTATGCAGCAACGTTTGTGCTCATTGTATATGGGGTGATTATGTGCTAAATTTTTGTATTATTATTACATTGTTCACAAATTAAATGTTTTAGAAGTTTCTTAGTTCTTTGCTTAACAAAATATTTAAAAAACAGAGTGGCTGTAAAAGAAGTTGTTTTATATAACAAACAAAATTTTGCTGATAGCCATTTGATGTTAAAATTGGCTATAAATAACGTTGATAAAAAAAAATTCTGTTATCCATGTTGGGGTTTACCGAGGCGCAAAGTCATAATATTTGTATAAGTCAAAGATAGCTTAACGGTTTATGCCAAAACCAAAAAGTTTTTTTGGCCGTTTTTTAAGCGGTTTTTTTGCAGTCTTTAACACCGGTGTAAAAGTCTTTTGTTGCCAAGTGCTCAAAAACAGGTAAAAAACATAGAAATGCAAACAAAAAACTGTTTAAAAATTATGTACAACTATAAGGTAAGCTTATTGGTCTTCAAGATAAAAAGTGCATTATAGAAATAAACTTTATACTTGTTCACTTATTACATAATTGCAAGAATTTGCTCTAGAGCAGCTTTTTCGTCTCGGTTGTAACAAAAAAAGATTTGTCTTAGTATAAATCACTTTACAAAAGTAAAGACGTTGTAAATTGTACTTGATACTGATCTTTGTTTGTCAGTTAGTATTTTAGAACAAGTTGGTAAGAACGCCTTATAAGCTGTAGAATAGGATATGGAATTAAAATATTAATTAGTCTTCTATAAGAGTATATTTCTTTGTCTGTCTTAGCAATCTGGTCACAGCAAAATTAAAGTTAAACCTTAAAAGCAGCCAAATATTAATAAGAAGACGTCAAAGTTGGTACAAATAACTTTTATCATAAACATACTATAGGGCTCCGACAAACTATTGCAAAGTATAATTTTGAAAGGTTTTGAGGTAATTGAGGTAACACAAACCTCAACCTCAACGTTCCTAAAACTAAAGATGCAGAAGTAATTCAAAATTTAATTAATGAAATGTACATCCAAATTTTGTTCTGAAGCCACTGATCCGCCTATGAGTAAATCCTTTATCAAAACTAATACCAAAATAAAATACAACATTAGACCATAGAATATAAACGTCGTTTAGAAAAACATTTTAAAGCTGGTTTGTAGCACTACAAAAAACAGCTGCAGTGCATTTTTTTTTTGGATTAGTTGTTTAGTTTTAAAGAAAGTTGACTTTCCTTAAGTTGCATAGTAAACTGATTGGTTGCTATTTTTTTAAGTTAGGTTAGGTTAGGTGGAATGTTAATGACATAAGAGCATTTCCAAGATTTTAAAAAGTGCGCAGTGCAAAAAATTGCATTATCAATATTTGTAAAAGCCATTAATGTTTTATGCAAGAAAGATATAAAAGTTATATTAATATTCTGTCAAAATCAGGAGCAAATATTGACTAGTATTTCAGATAAGTTTTCAAATTTTAGTTTTTTTGTAGATATGTTTTAGCGTAAATGTAGCAATGTATGAGAATTTGGTAAGTTTCTAGTTAGGTTTAAAACTCCATTGTTGTTTGACGGTCAAAGGGTGGCAAAAAACGCTTTTTTTTTAGTTGTAAACATGGCTTGGCGTTAAACAAAAACAAGCTTCAGTTTTGTAAAAAACACATAGATTGCAAAAAATTATTGCAGTACTTGATATTGAGCAAAAAAATTAGATTGGCAGTTTTTAAGTTGACGTATAGTACTTAACGCCTTTGTTCACATTAGTTGTTGTTGTTCTATAAATGATTGGGCAAAAGCATATTAACGTTGCGCCTCAAATTAATATTCCTGTACTCAACGCTACTATTATTATTAAAAATAATACAATGTTTGAATAAGGATCTATGGCCTACAACTTATAAATGGTGGTACTACCGTGTACCAAAATATAGAAAGACGGAAGTACAAAAAAATACTTTGATATAGTATTTACCTATTATGTATTCAATTAAATATTTGAATCCAATTTCAGTTTTTTTTTTATTTTCATTGTTTCTACTCAATTTCATTTTATAAGAGATTTATTTCCAGTTTAGTACATATAATTACTAACTACAGATTTCATAGAATAAATCTACAAAACAAATGTATAAGCTTTCTTTTAAGATATATTTAAAACGTGACTCACCTAAATTATACTTCCAAAAATCCTTCATAGGTAAATTCCCATTCCTTCCCCCTAATAAATACACATGATCCCCCACAAGCGTAGCACTATGTTTAGATCTGGCCGATGGGGCCGGATTATCCGCCTCCTCGCACGGTGCCACTGCACTCCACATCTTTCCTTCCTTCCTGCAAGCACCGCACGCTTCCTCCTCGCCTAGAACAAAAAAATAAATAACATAAATTTTCTTCTCGTTCCTACAAATCGAAAGCAATACAAACGATAATGGAAAAACACTCGTAAAAGTGCACCCAGGGAACATTTTTCATGAATATTAAATTGAATCGGCCCGATTCCATTATATTCGTAAAAAAGCGCATTCATTTTTGTGTCTAAAGTTCCGAAATATTTATGTTTTACCGGAGTTGTATTTTAAATGTACATAATTACACTTTCCGGAAGCTGAGCACGGAGTACGATATTAAATGTCGAGAAATTTTACCATAATTCATATTAAAATACATTTACATTTATTCTTTTCTATACTGTAAGTAATTTTCAGATGAAACGAATAATTAAATTCCCAAAAGAACTGTTAATCTTATTTTTGCCAGGCATTATTATTATATTTTTTACTCCGGTTTGCATAGCACTGAAATGTTAATACAGTCAAAGCTTCTCTTGAGTATAGTTAAACCATAATATAATCTATAAACTGTAATTGTAAGTTCTAAAATTAATACCAAACAATACTAATCCACTTCATGTTGCAACTTTGCTAATTCAATGCAAGGGAATACACAAAGCAATGTATTTGTGGTGCTTAGCCATTATAACTATTAGGCAAAACTTGATTAACTAAAACGTATATCACGGGCCACATATGTTGGCATATCCAGTTGTAAACCACTCGACAAAATTATATAGTAATAAGCCTGAAACATTACGCTAAAACTGTAATTATATTATAATTACAAGTGAGAATTATAATGTCGGAATCTGTTTCCGACATTTTATTTAAAGTAGAAACTATTCACAATCCCATATGCACTAAACGTATGTTATATTTGCTTGTGTCTCCAGAGAAATTCCCAGAGCACTTCAAATTTGCTGACACTTTATTTACAATTGCAATAAAGAGAAAAGTTAACATAAAAATTTATTTAATTAAAATTAAATTTTCAGCAATCCATTAATGAAAAGTAACTATCTATAATCTCTACTTTATATTCATCAAAGCGTTTATAATGTATTCCGTTTGAAAACAAATCTCTTTTTAGTGCACTAAACGCAAAAATATATAAAATTCATCTAAAATGACGTCCATACTTGTCAACTGCATGAGTGGTTTCTCTTTGTAAATATATATGTATAAGGGACTGTCATACTCAATTTCTCTAAATTATACGTTATCCTGGAAAGAGCTCTTCCTGTATATTCATCATCTTTATGTCATCATATTTCACTTCACCCATATTTATTACAAATTAATCATCTCTTATCTTCTAGGTATGTAATTAAATGTAAATTTTGTATGCATATATTTTCCGTCATACGTTCAAATTAATAACTAATTTGTTATTACAATTCTGAACACCAGACACCTGTAATCCTACCAGCTAAGCTTGTATAAATCATTGAGTTTGAAGTTATCTAACAAATTCCGCACAGCTCCCACATGTCTTAAGTTTAAAATAGTTGGAATACCAAAGACTTACTCATGTAACATGATATTTCAAAAACTGATTGTTGAAAATATTAATCAATATAATTAAATTGTCAAATGAATGTTGTTAAGCCATCGCCGCAATCTTTTTTCTTCCTTTCCTTTGCGTTTCTGTTCCACGCCGATGGACGATTATCGGCTTTCTGCGAACTGAAACGGGGACATGAAAACATTATAATAACGCATCACTTTTTTAACAAGTTACTTTGCACATCATGAGATTATAACGTAGTATGTTCTAGAAAAATAAAAGCGGTTTGAAGTTTAATAATATTCTGGAAAGTTTTAGCATAATATTACCCTAATTAAGAAACGAGTAACTAAAATTATAACTGAAATATCATCTTTCAGTTCTGTCTCACTAAGTATTACAAATGAGTGCAATTTTGTTAGTAATTTTATAAACAATTAAGAATGTCAGCGCAATTTAATTTTTAGAAAATTGTAATTGTATTTAATCCAAGACATCAATCACTGTTTAGTTTTCTTTGCTCACGCAATCGGAGCGTGAATTTATTTATTGCGAGTAAAAATGAAACAATTTGTTCTCTGTGTCTCATCTTCAATTCTTTGAGAATTTGTATTCGGTAGGATTCACTCTGTTTTTAAAATTGTTTCTATAAAGTTATATATATATTTGAGCAATCAGACAAACGAGCATCGCATAAAACAATTCTCTAGAACTTGAAATTAATTGAACTGAAAACATTGTTTGTTGTCGTCGAATAAAATTATATTGCATAACAAATGTAAATGTTTCAAACTTGATACTAATAATGCTAAATGATGTTACTTCCAAAGTTAAAAACTCTTTCCCATATTCCGTTTTATTGTACTAGTACCAGCCACTGACAAAACAAATTAATATAAATAATAATAATAATCAGTTACCCAAAGAAGTTGGCGTTCATAAAATGCTTTAAATTAATAATTAGATTAATGCCTATCATTATAATATGATTTTCATTGTGATATATTATGTACAAATATTATTCGTATATCAGATTGGTATTCAACTTAATCAACAAAGTTGTAGCTTATATTATGTACATACAACTGATACAATTAATACAGAATTAAAATGTTACCGATCAATAGCACGTCCTTCCGGCAATGAATTAAAAATAAACCTTAGCGTACTACAGAAATAAATAATTAATTTAGAAAACAAATCGAATTTATATACATAATTTAATTATATAATATAACAATTTTTCTAAATATATTTGCATTTGTGTTCTAATTATATTATTCAATATCATTTTATAAATTATATTCAAGTATATCCAAAAACAACAAATCCATCCATTGAATAAAAAAATTCTATACCCCTAAAAACAAGGAAAATGTGATTAAACTTTGTTTACAAATCCCTGGTATTAAAAGAAGCGAACGAATTGTAATGCATTTGAATTTACAAAAAAATATATACAACCGGATGTCACCATTCGTTTACAATACGAATAATTGGATGCGAGAGCTATATGTATTCATTTTAACAACATGACATATTATTTTTTCTGTTGGTTTTAGTATTAGTGAGATATGTAGATAAAAACTCCGCTTATTTGTTCTGGGATAAAACAAAAATCCTTTATGTTAATTAATCGATACAAAACACTTCATTGCTTTCAAAATTTATAGCAATTAATTTAAAATTATTATTTATGCTTTATTCGCTTTTCCCAAAGGAAATTAAATTCAATTAGCTATTCTCCATTCCAGCAAATTCACTTAAATTCGGACGCCACATAAAAAAGTACATCTCACTTAGAATCCAGCGTTGTGAAATGTGAGGGTTCGATATTCCTACAATGAAATAAAAATGTCTAGCTGTTAGTCCCGAGATATTTCTCCCTTTTATATCTTAATCAATCTTCCCTCAAACACAGAGAAAGCATTCAGATGTGGCGCCACGATGTCAGACAAACAAAATCTTTCGGAATTTTAACATTATATGTTGCTTTAGCAGACGCAATTTTATAGGGATATTAAAACTTTTTTATATTTGAAATGATAAGAACATTTTATTATTGTTTTATGTATTATAATTTTTATTTGCAGTAATAATATATAAATTTAAATTTTTAGCTTAATTTATTACATCTTTAGTGTACAAAATAAATTTGTTTAAACAGTGAACTATGACATTTTAGTGTATACTCGTATGTCAGTATGCTGGACATACTAAAAAGATGAGTTAGTACAAGTACAAACAAAACATTCACAGTAGGTCCTTAGAACTCCTTAAAAACGCTCTATTAGAAATTGATTTTTAATTTAAAACATAAAGAACAATTTACACTAAAATGCATAAGCAGCTTTAAAAAAAAAACACCAAAAATGATTGTGGCAAAGCCCTAACCGTGAAACAGAAAACAACAAGAAACCTGAACTCATTAACGTAAATGTACTAAGCCGCTTAAGTACAAGCAGCAATCACTGACCAATTGTGAAGTGCAAAGTAGAATTGAAAACCAAAATAAAACAAAACTAGTAAGAAGAACTACCAAGAAACCAAATGCTCAAATAATTCTGAGAAACGTTGTAAACGAGTACATCGTCCAGATCAAATTAAAGCTATCCTGCAACTAAAAACTTTTCTAAGGATATTGCCGTGATATTGCTGTTTTATTTCCGCATACTCCACAACCTTTGACAGTTCTATAGAAAAAAAAAGCCTGTTGAACAATTTTAATAACCTAAAACGCACCAAACTTTGTAAGCCACCTTTTCTTTTTGCAAACAAACGCATCTAACTGCTCTCACCCAGCAAGAGATTACAACCAGGTAATAGCTTATGCCTCCAATCCCTAAACCAGGCTGAGAGAAATTATTTGGTGACCAAGATAGAGTGCTTGGCTATTGTCTGAGCAATTTAAAGTATAAAGGTTTATTTATTGTTATTGTAATTGTTACAATGGCTCCACTCATTTAAGAAAAAAACAAAACTGATCAAATTTTAATGCATCAATTTGACTTTGACATAGAATATCAAATTCTCTATCAAATAGCGGGCACTCTTTTACAACAGCCTGTTTTAGTTGTGGCCGACTTGTCTACAGACACCTGGTATTTCTATAAAATTTAAGAAATTCAGATCCACCAAAAAGCTTTTCCCAATTTTTCAATACGCATGATAAGCTTTATAAGCAGATGCGGATGCTTACCTTAACAAATACGTTTTATAGAAACTCTGCGTAGAAAAACATCTCAAAGCAATTTATGAAAACCATAACTACTCGACCGCCAGATACTAAAGAGTAGCCAAACCAATCAGCCGCAACGTTAAGACCTGTTGGTAGCTTATAATCTACCGAGATATCAAGAAGTACGTCTACCGGTGTAAGACTTGCTAAAAGTTTAAACCTTTGCACCAAAAACACCCAAAAATATTACAAGAACTAAAACATCCAGATATTACAATAATGTGAGTATTGACTTAATTAGTCTCTTACTACAATCTACAAAGGGTAATACTTATTTTTTAATAACGCAAGATCATACCCATCAGACGGATCCTAAATAAAAAAAATCTTTAATGTTTTAAATGTCCCCGTCCACTAATTGCGGATTATGATTGCTAGTTTAACAATAAGGAATTTTGACCGTGTTTAGATAACTTTGGTAATAACTGGTTAAAAATTTAAAGACAAATCAAAAACAAAATTTTCCAATACTGCGAAAACAACTTTTGGCAAAAAGACTGGGTGCTCAAGGAAGGAGGCTGGGTTATGCAAAAGACGTACCATTTCTTATCTGCTATCTACAACTCTGCAGCTAAACTTGCCCGTAAATTTAATAATATTTTTGTCATAGCAAAAATTTTGCTTCCTGTTCAAATTTGACCAAAAGATGTAAAATGTCTACATAAAAGATTTAAAAAAGACTTTTTTTACCAAACACGCCAAACAAGTTGGTAAAAAATATAGCCAAATTTGCTTTAAAGTTAGCCAAACTTTTTGCCCTCAGCACCTAAAACACACTCACCAGCGTCATTTACTAATACTTTAACGTTGTCATGCTAAAAAGTATCAACAAATTATCCGATACCTGCAGCCAATTGACCGTTTCTCTTATAGAGATGCCATTCATCTGATATATTGGACTAGTAACGGTAGATATTTCGTTCTCCAGCTATCAGACTAGAACTCTTGCCAATTAGCCTCAATACAAGTATCTCAGTGTCTTAAAAACAATTTGTGCAAATCTTGAGAGTATTTTTTTTTTTTTTTTTATTCAATTGCCTTTTTTACCTTTCGGTGTCAGGCGTATACATTATTAGTTTGTGTAATATTTTCTCCATTTCTTCCTATCCTTGGCTATCTCTTTTATTTCTTCCCACGTGTTTCCTTTTCTTGTAGCTTCTTCCTTTATTGCGCTGTTCCATTCTTTTCTGGGTCTTCCTCTTTTTTGTTCTCCTGTTACTCTTGTCTCATAAATTTTCTTAGTATTTCTTTCTTCACTCATTCTTCTGATATGTCCATACCATCTCATTTGACCTTCAATAATTTTTTCTTGTATTGGTTTTATATTTAAATTCGTCCTATATGTCTCGTTCCTTATTTTATCTTTTCTTGTTTTGTTCTCAATCTTCCTAAGAAATCTCATCTCCATAGCATTTATTCTTTCTATTTGTTTTCCTGTCATCGTCCATGTTTCGCTACTATATGTTAATGTTGGTCTGATTACTTTTTTTACAATTTCTGTTTTTGTTGTTTTTGATATTTCTTTTTTGTTAAAGAAAGTATTTTTTAACATGTTATATATTTTTGCTGTTTTTCCTATTTTGTCCTCTATCTCTTTGTCTAATTTTCCGTTGCTTTGTATTATTGTTCCTAAGTATCTGTATTGTTCGACCTGTTCTATTATTCTTCCTTTTATTCTTATTTCGTGATTCAGTTTTTCTTTTGCAATTATCATGGTCTTTGTTTTTTCATAATTTATTTTCATGTTTATTTTCTTTAGTTGTTCCTCTATTATTTCCATGTTGTGTTGTAACTCTTCTTCGGTTTCAGCAATCACTGCCATATCGTCTGCAAATAGCAGTTCTGCTATTTTTGTTACTTCCATTTTCCAATATCCTATTTTTACCATTTTCATTTTTTGCTTTGCCTGTTTTATTGCCCTGTCTAGCACAATTGAGAAAAGCAATGCGCTTAACACACATCCTTGCTTCACACCTTTTTTCGTTTGGAATTCTTTTGATTCTTCGTTATTCATTCTGACTATGTTTTTGTTTTCTGTGTACATGTTTTTGATTACGTTTATTATTTTCTTCTCAATTCTTCTCTCTTCTAGTTCTTTCCATATGTCCTTGAGAGTATTTACGTAGTTAAAAAACATTTGCTGCTGATTTTTAGCAAGATACCTACCTCCATTAGGACCATTAACCCCGTCTACTATCACTACATAAACAAGCAACAAATGGCGTCAATCGTAGGGCTGCTGAACAGTATGGTGGCTTTACGACTCCAAACACACCCCAAGACAGCAAGGTTTAGATTAAAATCAAATACAAACCAACCACTGGAAAAACTGGAGAAAAAATAGCAAACACGCATGACAGAGCTCGAATACGGCCAGAGTGCCAACGCTGCTTCCCAACAAGCAACAACCTATTTTGCAAAGATCCGCATTGGTTTTTTGTCAAACCAGAAAACAATAAATCCCATACACAGCCTACTACCAGCTGCGATTTGGAACCGGCACCTATAAAAACACTAAAAGTTGGCTAATCAGACATTGTGCCAATCCAAACGTAATAGAAACACTTACAACGGCACGACACCCAAAACCGGTCAAACGCTATCTACAACGTCAGGCGGAGTTATACCGACGACTTTACCCACACCATCTTTCAGTCTTTTGACCAGTTAGTCTACACAACCACCAAGGTTTAAACTAATATTTTCTTTTGACATAACGCAAGACCCAGTGCTTTTGCACCACCACAACTTCACTCATTTAAAGTTGAGAAACTCAAAACCCCCGATGATCTCCGGTCGCACAAGCAAACCTTTCCACTCCCTAGGCTCAACTGTGAAAACCACCATAGAACTTGAACAGCTATTGTACCCTTGTAGTCATTGTAAAGAAGAAAGACGTCTCCCTGAGTTTCTGAGTAGACATCATAGCATTCAACAATGTGATTCAAAAGGGAGATCCAAGAAACACTGATAAACTTTAAAACAGCCAAAGTATTCAGTTAATTAACTTAAAGACGGGTATTAACAGATAACTATAAAAAATATTTGCAAACACTTAACAGTTTTTGCTGCCCCATACGGAAACACATGTCAGTTCCGAGTTATGCCTTTTGAGCTAAAGAACGCTTTCCCGACGTTCTAAAAACTAATAGCGCAGATTGTTAGTATCTGCGCTATTAGTTTTTAGAACGTCGCCAATGCGTTCTTTAGCTTACTAGAAAGCATCGTCCTAGTCTATCTAGTCAACATATTAGTATACTCGAATAACGTCTCAAAAGCACAGATTACGCTGCCACTCAAAGAAATGCAAATTTTGAACCAACTCTGTAAAATACTTGAGAACAGAATCACGGTAACCAACCCAAAGCTTATCAATGACCAAGACTTTGCGAAACAGGAAATAGCCACGGAGCTTCTTGGATCTAAGCATTTGGTTTCGGGAATACGTTCTAGACTGCTCTAGAGTAGCGTTGATGGCACTACAGGCAAACAAGTGACTGTTTGTGTAAGGCAAAACTAAGGCTACCGTTTTTACTCTAGACGCATGCAATATTGAAGTCGGAGCGGTCCTGTATTAGAAAAAAGTTTTTCACAAACGCGACAGCGCAAAGCCTTTACCATGCCAAACGAAGTACCAGTCCAATAAATTAAAAGCATGGCTATCATGTGGGCAACAGATAATGTTGAACCTAACTCAAATACAAAGCATTTGTACTCCGGACAGACAACCAAACTCTGGTCTGGCTATAGAACTCGACAGACGCCAAGTCCAAGTTTACCAAATGGTCCATCGTTCTACAAGAATTTGATTGGCAAAACCTGAGCAAATTTCTGCTGGGGCAGAACTTGGTCAAACCAAAAAATTAGAACGCAACTTACAAAGCCCCCAAGGACTAAGACATCCTTCTACAACAAGCTCTACAACACCAAGCCGCATACTTAGAAAGAAAATATACCCGAAAAGCAAACATCCAAAATTACAAACCAAAAGACCTGGTAATGGTGCTTAGACAAGCAAAAAAGCAAACTGTTATTAGGTGGAAGATAACCGCCACAGGCCACCCTTAAAACTCTACCTCAACGACTTGCGTCCAACGCTACCTGTTGATGCAAACAACCAGACACTCCTAAGGAAAATTTTACCTTGCAATACCATCCATAACTCTACAATAAAACCTATGCATCCCGGTCTGCACACAACTTCGACGCACAATCTTGACGCTGACCACCGCTAGTCACACAGTACAAGGTGTACTGTGTGAATAACGGTGAGTATCAAAAACTTACTTACTTTTAAGCCCGATCTACACTCACGGCATTGCATTTTACGCAGTGGGACAATTCCTAAACCCTGAGAAAACTTTGGCAATAACCTGAGGCGTGCAAACACTTGGCTGTGATTACGTACCTAACCAGGTTGCACTAACCCTTTGCGGTGCATGGACACACCTTTACCTTCACCAGGTAAACCAGAAACCGTATCTCGCTTGCAAACTCCTAGTAAACAAAGTAGAATCTTATCTATTTCCATCGGAACAGTGTTAACATGGCGTTGTCAAATTTTAAATTTAAGCATTATAAATAAGGTTGATAGTTTCTACCATAATCATTTTTTTGAAACAACAACCGCCATCTATACGTCAAGTTGGATACTTCTGGGACTACTCTCGTACATTTACCATAGACAGTTGAGACTATTCTCTATACACATTGCTAAAAGCAAGCAAGATAAATATTGCTTGAAATGGCAACAGATTTGGACTCGAAAAATTTCTGATTGATTTCACCAATAAATTTATTTTTTTAAGTTAAATTTGCAATTTTTAAAACAAAATGCGATTAAGTTAACAAAAACAACAAAAACTCTTAAAAAGAATTTTTTTTAAGGTTTTATACTCTTATAAACCGATCAAAAGACTACTAATAAATTATAAAAACTAAAAAAAAACTAAAGCAAATTTCTCAATGCACCTACCCCCTCTGCTCTGGTTCTTTGGTTCGTTTGAAATGGAATTGTCCATGTGTCATTAGTCAATATTTAAAAAGATATAAAAAATTAGTAGATATACACTTAAAACAAAACAGAATTAGCAACATTTGCAATAGTTTGCCTCAAGTTAATATTTGTCTAAAATGTTTAAACTATCTACAAAATAAACATACCAAAAATATATAGACCCAATATTTTAATTAAAACTAAACAGAACAGAAATAGATTAAAAAATGCATTTTATGCTAACAAAGATTTATGCTGATAACCAATTAGTAAGATATTTGTTCTCAACCCTTCTCCATCTATTCTTATTACATGCAAATTTAATTGAGGCCCTTAATCCTTAAATATTTTGTCTAATTGAATACCCTTTATATATAATAATCCCTTTAATTAAAATATATGAAAGTGAAAGGTAAATATGTGTTTACGCTATCTATTCAAAGATAATATTTCATTAACAATATAATTTGATAAAATATTTGACAAACAATGTGAGAATCAAATTGCTCGTCCCCCATTTATACAACACCATCATGCTGATGGGCATAACTCGATGTGGCCGAAGTAAATAAATTGGAAGAAGTAAATCATAACAGAATTGCTGATAATAGCAAAAGCGCGTGAGCGGCAAGGTTTTTCGGGAAAAATAAACGAAACTTCATCAATTTTCAGGAAAGGTCCACACCAATATTACTCATTGATGTATTGTTACGCTCCAAAGTAAGGGGCGATGCAATATTTTATTGACATTCCATACAATAAAAGATGGAAATGTACTTTAAGCTTTTTGAAGCTGTTGATATATAAAATTGTATATTACAGTATTTCAATTTTATTTCAAATTATGACTAAAACAGGATACATTTATTTCCTTTAACATCAAATATTGAAATGAATCAATTAAGTACAAATCCATTTCCTTTAATCAAATGTTTCGTTTTTTAATGTATACATACGTAAGAGCTTTTGCATGTTTCATTCAGTTCGATCGAGTTTGATTTTATTGATCAATTTTAATTCAATTGAATCAGCAGTTTGTAATTATCTATTTACAAATGTATAATAATTACAATTACAATTACGGTTTGTGCATGCAATTTAATTATTAATTAAAGCTTTGCGAGTTTACATAAATTTAATATAATTTCTCAATTTTCAATTAATTTTATTTGCATAAACACGACGTGACTGAAATTGTTAAGATGTTGTAGACGTAGTATGCAGTTAATTAATAAAAGACTGTTTAGTAAACTAGAGTTTAATTGAAATATATTTAAATTAATTTTGTAATATTGCAAGTTTATTTGATTTTACTACGCAACTTTTAAAATTATAATGTTTTGTAATCAAAATTTTGCAAATTGTTCAAATTTATTTTGAAAAACATGGTTCAGTTTGAGAAACTCATTGGGCATTACGTGCATTGTATAATAATAATAATAATAATAATAATATATTTATTGCCCAACAGAATTACATCCAATAACAGGACAACATAACAGAAATAATATTAATAACATATCCCTATAACTATACTACATATTACTACTAAACTAAATACATAATTTTACACATTAAAAAAAATCTCTTAACTTATTGTCGCTACTCTAAAATATATACGAACAGCTTCTAAAAGCGCAGGTAAACTGTGGTAAAATAGGTCTAAATCTACGTTTACAATATTATTAAAATGACGACAAATTCTATTAATAGGTGAGTTAGTATAGACATTAGTGCGACACTGAGAAATTTGAAAAAAATCTGCTTGTCGAGTACGAAACGGCGCAACTCTAAAACCTAGCAAACTCAACAAGTAAGGAGAATTAATCTTATTGTTTAATAGTTTATGCAAGAATGCTATTTCACATATTACTGATCTACATTCAATTGAGTCAATAGCAAGTGATTCAAGTAATGAGCCATGGTCACAATGTCTAACTGGATAAGTGCCGGTTTCTTTAAATTTAATATACTTGAGAAATTTTCGCTGCACTGCTTCTAGTTCTGACTTATGATTATTATAAAATGGATACCATATAACAATGCAGTATTCTATCTTAGAACGCACTAGTGCAAAATACAGTGTTTTTAAAGCATTGACATTTTTAAAAGATTTGCAGTTTCTCATTATAAAGCCACACATTTTTCGAGATGTTGATACAATGTATTTTATATGTTCAGTAAAGCACAATTTGCTATCAAATATAACACCGAGATCTTTAATTGAGCAAGTACGTTCCACAGATTTATTATGTATGGTATAATTAAAAATAATTGGATTTTTCCGTAACGTATAAGTGACAATTTTACATTTAGAAATATTTAATTCTAATCTGTTGCACTCACACCAGTTTGTTAGAGCATCAATTTGGTTTTGTAAATACAAACAATTATCTATTTCAAAAACTTCTTTATATATTTTAGTATCATCTGCAAATAAGAGAGATTCACAATTTAATGTAGATGGTAAATCATTAATGAACATAAGAAATAATAATGGACCAAGATTTGATCCTTGTGGCACCCCTGAAGATGAAACGTACACATCTGATAAATGTTCGTTGTATGATACGTATTGTAAGCGACCCAATAAATAAGATGACATAAATTTTTGTAAAGAGTTGGTGAAGCCAAAGTTAGCTAATTTTGATAAAATAATGCCGTGGTCAATTTTATCAAAAGCCTTACTAAAATCAGTGTATAACACGTCGACTTGTCCACGCTTATCTAAAGATTGTGATATAAATTGCGTCATTTGCATTAAGTTTGTGACTGTAGATTTTTGTCGAAGTATAGTGCTTATAATCGTTCATCAGAGCGATTAATTCAAGAAACTGTGCATCGTTTTCGCAATATGTTTAATGTAAACGATAATAAGCATCCAGTACTACGTCGTACAGTGCACACACAAGAATTGATAGAGTGCAGCGTAGTGTTAATGATGATCCAAATGTGTCAATTCGTCATCGTGCTCAACAATTAAATTTGGGTTCATCCACTTTATAGAAAGTTTTGCAAAAAAAGCTTGGTTTGCAAGCGTACAAGATTTAACTTGTACAGGAATTGAAGCCACACAATTATTCGCGACGTACATTAATAAAGGAGCCGAGAAAAAATAGCTTTTGATTCACAATTATATTTGAAAATTTTGTTTAGTGATGAAACACACTTATGGTTAAATGGCTATGTCAACAAACAAAATTGTCGCATTTGGAGCGATGTATAAGACGGTGGAATCATTGGTTTATATGTATTCAAAAATAGTAATGGTCAGAACGTTACAGTCAACGGTCAGCAGTACAGAAACACAATTGCCAACTTTTTCGTGCCTCAATTGGACAGCATTAATGGTGCAGAAATGTAGTTTCAGCATTACTGCGCCACATGCCACACAACGCGCGATACAATTAATTTATTAAAAAAAACATTTCACGAACGATTAATTTCACAAACTGGCCACCTTGTTTGTTCAATTTGACGCCATTAGATTATTTTCTCGGGGAATATGTTAAGTCCCATGTCTACACCAATAAACCAGAAACAATTGAGCACTTGGAAGCCAACATTTGACACATTATTTCCAAAACACAGCTTAAATTACTGCAAACAGTGTGTAAAAATTGGACCTCCAGATTAAGCTATGTTTGCTCCAGCCGCGGCGGTTGTATGTCCAAAATCATATTCAAACATTAATGCCTTAAAATGATCTGTCTAATAAAGCCAATTTCATTGATATTAAAAACATTTTTCTGTGTTTTATTTTAATTTAAAGTTCTCTAAAAAAACACCCTTTACTAAGAAATTATAAATTTTTCATTTATTTATTGTAGCCGTAGAAAAAGTATAGTATACAGCTTGCACGTAATGCCAATACAATCACAGTAACTGTTAAACAGTTTATGTTTAGTAATGTTTGGAAAGTGGTAACGCAATGTAAATTGTCTCTTCAAACAGTGAGATGCTAGGCACACTGATGATGGGTGCATACCCTGAAACACAAGTGTGTACATAAAATTCTTCGTTTATTAAATTTAAATTTTATGCATACATTTGCTCCACCTAATTTTCAATTGCAATTTCAATTCATTTTATTTTAGACCACTGTACTCTTTTTCTTTAATATAAATTCTATTTATAAAATGTAAAAAATAATAAAAGCATTTATATATATATATTAAAATATTGTAAGAAAGTACCAAAATTGAACCATAAACTGCAAAACAGCAAAATCCGACTATAAAACATCAACATATTGTTAAAGTTAGCAAAAATCCGGCCATAAACTATTAAAAAGTGCAAAAACTTATTCATTAAAAGTTAAAAATAGCAAAACCCAGCTTAAAATATATAAATATTATAAGAAAAAAAAGGAAATAACAAAAACCAATCTTGAAACATCAAAATATTGTTAGAAATCACCAAAATTTAGCCATAAACAGTCAAATCCGACTATAAAACATTAAAGTATTGTTAAAATTGCCAAAAAAATAAAATACAGTCATCAACTTGTAAAAAAAGCAAACTTCTATTAATGAAATATCAAAAATGTAAAATCCGGTTTTAAAACATCAAAATATTGTTAGAAAGCACCAAAAGCCGGCCGCAAACTCCGACTATGAAACATTAAAATATTGTTGAAATTGCCAAAAATTTGTCCATAAACTGATAAAAAATGTAAGAATCTATTCATAAAAACTCAAAAATGGCAAAATCCGGCTATGAAAAATTAAAATATTATGAAATAAAAAAGAAAACAGCAAAATCCGGTCTTAAAACATCAAAATATTGTTAGAAAACACCAAAATCCGACCATAAACAGCAAAATCCAATTATAAAACATATTAGAGTACTGTTAAAATTGCTAAAAATCCAGCTGAAAAAATAAAAAAAATAAAAATAAAATACGGTCTTAAACTGGTGAAAAAACAAAATTTTATTTATGAAGTTTTAAAATTAACAAAATCCGGTTTTAATATTGTTAGAATGTACCAATATCATTGAAACATTAAAATAATGTTAAAATTAGCAAAAATCCGTCCACAAACTGTTAAAAAGTGCAAAAACCTTTTCATAAAAAATCAAAAATGGCAAAATCCAAAAATAACAAACTCTGGTTATAAAATAATGTCAGAAAAAACCAAAATCTGGCTATAAAAAATGTAAAAATTTGTATGCAATCTCAGAAGTAGCAAAATCCAGCTATCAAATATCAAAATAATATCAAAAATTTAGTGTGAAAAAGTAAAATTTGTTAAATTTTGTAATGAAACAATATAAAAAAAAATAAAAAACATCCCGCTAGAAACTTCTAAATTTTGTTTATGTCAAAAACAGCAAAATCTGTTTTTAAATTTTAACATATATTAAAAAGCATCTAAATCCGACTATAAACGTGTAAAAATCTTCATAAAAATTAAAAAACAACAAAATTAGCTACAAAATATCAAAACCATTGGTAAAAACAACAAAATTTAGCTTAAACTGTTAAAAAATGTAAAGTTTTGTTATAAAATATCAAAAAAAAAAAAAAGTAAAAGTGTATTTTCAATGTTTAAAAATAGCAAAAACCGGTCTTAAAACATTAAAATATTGTTAGAAAGCACCAATATCCGGCCATAAACAACAAAATCCGACTTTAAAACGTCAACATTTTGTTAAAATTAGAAAAAGTCTGGCCAGAAACTGTTAAAAAATACAAAAACCTATTTTTAAAAAATAAAAAATAAAAAAATCCAGCAATAAAATATTACCAAAGAAAAAAATGCAAAATCCGGCCTCAAAACATAAAATTATTGTTAGAAAGCACCAAAATCCGGCCATAAACAGCACAATCTGACTGTGAAACAACAAAGTATTGTTAAAATTAGCAAAAATCCGGTCATCAACTGTTAAAAAGTGCAATAACCTATTTTTAAAAAGTCATAAATAGCAAAATCCAGCTATAAAATATTATGAAAAAATATCAATCTTCGTCTATAAACTGTTGAAAAATGCAAAAATAACAAATTCTGGTCATAAAGTATTGTCAATAAAAACATACTTTTAAAAAATGTAAACATTTTTATGCAAACTCAAAAGTAGCAAAATTCAGCTATGAAATATCAGAAATAGCACATTTTAATCATAAACTGTTAAAAAGTGGAAACATCTATTATTAAAAAGGCAAAAATTGTTAAATTCTATTATAAAACATTTAAAAAAAAAATAAAAAATAGCAAAACCACGCCAAAAACAGTTCAAAACTTGAAACTTCTGTTTATAAAATGTCAAAAACAGCAAAATCCGTCTTAAAATTGTAAACAATTGCTATAAAGCACTAAAATCCGACTATAAATATGTAGAAATCTTTTGTTGTAATAAACAGGTTTGCCACTAATGCTATATTAAAAAAATGTTAAAAAGTTTAAAAATCCGGCCATAAACAGCAAAATCCAACTATGAAACATAAAAATAATGCTAAAAGTAGCAAAAATCCGGCCATAAACTGTTAAAAAATGCAAAAACCTATTCATAAAAAATTAAAAATAGCAAAATCCAGCTATGAAATATTAAAATATTATGAAAAAGAAGAAGAAAATAGCAAAATCCGGTCTTAAAACATCAAAATATTGTTAAAAAGCCAAACTCCGGCCATCAACAGCAAAATCCGACTATAAAACATTAGAGTATTGTTAAAATTGCTAACAATCCGGCATAAAATTAAAAAAAATGCAATTTTTTTTTATAGATTGTTAAAAATTGCAAAATTTAGTAATAAATATTAAAATTATGACAGTAAAAAATAAAATACATTCTTAAACAGGTGAAAAGGCAAAATTCTATTTATGAAGTTTCAAGAATTGCAAAATCCGGTTTTAAAACATCAAAATATTGTTAGAAAGTACCAATATCCGGCTATAAACAGCAAAATCCTATTTTGAAACATCAAAATATTGTTAAAATTAGCAAAAATTTGGCCACAAACTGTTAAAAAGTGCAAAAACCTTTTTTTATTAAAATTGTAGCAGAAAAAAATAAAATACGTCCATAAAATAGTAAAAAAGCAAAATTCTATTTATGAAGTTTCAAAAATAACAAAATCTAATTTTGAAACATAAAAAATTGTTAAAAAGCACCAAAATCCGACCACAAACAGCAAAATCCAACCAAAATATTGTTAAAAACAGCAAAAATCCGGCCATAAACTGTTAAAAAGTGCAAAAACCTATTGTTAAAGAATCAAAAATAACAAAATCCAGCTATAAAATATTAAAATATTATAAGAAAAAATAAGAAAATAGGAAAATCTGATCTAGAAACATCAAAATATTGTTAGAAAGCAGCAAATCTCGACTATAAAACATAGTATTGTTAAAATTACCAAAAATCCTTTTAATTAAAAAATGCTTTTTTTATAAATTGTTAAAAACTTCAAAATATTGTTATGCAATATTAAAACTAAGAGAGAAAAAAATAAAATACGGTCATAAACTGGTAGAAAACGCAAAATTTTATCTATAAAATTTCAAAAATAGCAAAGTCCTGTCTTTAAACATCAAAATGTTGTTAAAAAGCACTAAAATCCGGCCATAAACAACAAAATCCAACTATGAAACATTAAAATATTGTTAAAATTAGTAAAAAATCGATCATAAACTGTTAAAATGTGCAAAAACCTATTTATAAAGAGTCAAAAATAGCAAAATCCAGCTATAAAGTATTAACATATAGAAAAAATAATAGCAAAATCTAGTTTTTGAACAATTAAATATTGTTAGCAAGCTCCAAAATCCGGCCATAACCAGCAAAATCCGTTTAAATCGCCAAAAATCCGGCCATAAACTGTTAAAAAATGCATTGTTTTTATAGATTGTTAAAAACTGCAAAATTTGGTTATAAACTATTAAAATTATGACAGACAAAAATTAAATACGGTCATAAACTGGTGAAAAGGCAAAATTTTATTTATAAAAGATTTTTACAGCAGAATCCGATCTTAAAACATTAAAATATTGTTAGAAAGACCAAAATCCGGCCATAAATAGCAAAATCCGTCTATGAAATATTAAAATAGTGTTAAAATTAGCAAAAATTTGACCATAAACTGTTAAAAAGTGCAAAAACTTATTCTTAAAGAGTCAAACTTAGCAAAAAACATCAAAATATTGTTAGAAAGCAATAAACAGCAAAATCTAACTATGAAACATTAAAATATTGTTGAAAATAGCAAAAATCCAATTATAAAATATTAAAATTTTATGAGAAAGAAAAGAACATAGCAAAATTCGGACTTACAACATTAAAATATTGTTAGAAAGCACCCAAAAACCGGTCATAAACAGCAAAATCTGACTACAAAACATTAAAATATTGTTAAAACTGAAAAAAATCCGGCTATAAACTGTAAAAAAATGCAAAATCTATTAATAAAAGGCCAAAAATAGAAAAATCCAGTTATAAAATATTCAAATATTATGAGAAAATATTAAAACTTGTCTATAAACTGTTAAAAAATGCAAAAATAACAAATTCTGGTAATAAAATATTTATGCAATTTCAGAAGCAAAATCTAACCATGAAATAGCACATTTTAGTCATAAACAATTAAAAGTCAAAAACTGTTAAATTCTGTTATAAAACATTAAACAAATTAAAAAAAAAACTAAAACCGCGCCAAAAACAGTTCAAAACTTCAAAATTCTGTTCATAAAATGTGAAAAACAGCAAAATTTTAATTAATTGTTAGAAAGCACCAAAATCCGACAAAAAAACGTGTAGAAAATCATTGTTAAAAACAGTTTTTGTGATAAAAAACAGCAAACATTGTTAGAAAAAAATAAAATACAGTCATACACCGGTAAAAAAAAAATTCTATTTATAAAATTTTATATAACAAAATCCGGTCTTAAAACATCAAAATGTTGTTAGAAAGCACCAAACTCCAGCCATAAACAGCAAAATCTGACTATAAAACATCAAAACATTGTTAAAGCTAGCAATCCAGCAATAAACTGTTAAAAAGTGCAAAAACCTATTCAAAAATAAAAAAATCTGGTTATAAACCATCAAAATATTGTTAGAAAGCACTAAAATTTGGCCATAAACAGCAAAATCCAACTATAAAACATCAAAATATTGTTAAAATTAGCAATGCAACCACAAACTGTTAAAAAATGCAAAAACCTATTTATAAAATTTCAAAAATAGCAAAATCTAGCTATGAAAAATAAAGTATTATAAAAAAAAAGAAAATAGTTAAATCCGGTCTTAAACCATCAAAATATTGTTAAAAAGCACCAAAATACGGCTATAAACAGCAAAATCTAACTATAAATCAAAATATTGTTGAAATTAGCAAAAATCTGACTATAAACTGTTGAAAAGTGCCAAAACCTATTAAAAAAAAATCAAAAATAACAAAATCCAAAAATAACAAATTCTGGTCATAAAATATTGTCAGAAAAGACCAAAATCTGGCTATAAACTCTTAAAAAATCTAAAAATTTACATGCAATCCCAGAAGTAGCAAAATTCAGCTATGAAACATCAAAATATTGTTATATCTACCAAAAAAGCCGGCCATAAACTGTTAAAAACTCCCAAAACTTATTTATAAAAGTCAAAAATAGCAAAATAAAAGATAACAAATTTTGGTCATAAAATATTGTCAAAATAAACCAAAATCTGGAAATAAAATATCAAAATATTATCAGAAATAACAATAACAATTTAGTAATAAACTGTTGAAAATGCAAAATTTTATTATTAAAAAGTATTTTTTTTTTAAATCTGATATATAATATTAAACAAATTTAAAAAAAAAACTCCGCCAGAAACAGTTCAAAACTTTAAAATTTTGTTCTTAAAACATAAAAAATAGCAAAATCCGTCTTAAAATCTTAAACAATTGTTTGAAAGCACCAACTAAAAACGTGTAAATTTTTTTATAAAACTTAAAAAATAGCAAAATTAACTACAAAATAACAAAACCATTGTTAAAAACAACAAAATTTAGCTTAAACTGTTGAAAAACGCAAAGTTTTTGTAATAAAATATCAAAAAATAAAAAAATAGACTAAATTGTATTATGAAAAATGACAAAATCTAACTATAAAACAGCAAAATATTGTTAAAATTAGCAAAAATCCGGCTATAAACTGTTAAAAAGTGCAAAAACCTATTCATAAAAAGTCAAAAATAGCAAATACTATGAAATATTAAAATATTATGAAAAAGAAAAAGAAAATATCAAAATCACGTCTTAAAACATCAAAATATTGTTAGAAAGCACCAAAATCCGGCCATAAACAGCAAGATCCGACTATAAAATTATTGTTAATAATTGCCAAAAATCCGGCCATAAACTGTTAAAAATTGCTTTTTTTTTTAATTAATTATAAAACTGGAAAAAGGCAAAATTTTATTTATAAAATTTCAAAAATAGCAAAATTCGGTCTTAAAACATCAATATATTATTAGAAAGCACAAAAATCCGGCCATAAACAGCCAAATCCGACTATAAAACATTAAAATATTGTTAAAATTGCCAAAAATTCGGCCATAACCTGTTAAAAAGTGCAAACATCTATTTATAAAAATCCAGCTATAAAATATTAAAATATTATAAGAATAATATTGTCTATAAACTCTTAAAAAGTGTAAAAAAATTTATTTAATCTCAGAAGTAGCAAAACCCAACCTTAAGAAACCAAAATATTATTAAAATAGCACATTTTAGTCATAAACTGTTGAAATTCTATTATTAAAAAGTCAAAAATTGTTAAATTCTGTTATAAAACATTAAATAAATTCAAAAGAAAACATGAACCACGCCAAAAACAATTCAAAAGATTCAATTATTGAAAGAAAATTGTTGAATTATTTTTGATAAAACTTAAACTACACCACATTATGCACGACCATAAAGTTTCATCAAATTCTCAGAATTGAAACAATACATAATACTTGTACACTTTCTTTTTACTCTTTTTGTTTTGTCCTAAGCGATTTTTATGTTTTTAGTTCATTTATAAATGGATTAAGTAGAAAACAAATTCAATGTAACATTGATGTGGTTTGAGCGGTGTATAAGTAGCTGCGCACATAACCAAAAAATGATTTTTGTATTTGTATTCTATCAGTGTCATTGAAGTATTTTACAACTATCTCAGATTATTTACATACAGACTAAGAAAGTCTTAGATGTATGTATAAAAAAGTGTATTGACATTCAAATCATTGAAGTACTTCATAAATGTTTTAAGTTAGTCGCAAAAACCTAGAAGGTGTGTACAACAAACTCAATTAATATTGAGGCCATTGAATACTTTACAACTGTCTGCTATCAATCACACATAGACAAAGAAAGCCTTTTTGGTGTGTATAAAAAAATATAAACATATGGGTATTATGGTATACATTGTATTCATTTTATTACAGAAATTCTATTTTTACAATCTCAGAGAAAGATTTTATAATTAATAATTTCATTTTTAACATAATTAACTATAACTCCATATCATGTGTTGAGAATAAGCTACCACTGACCATAGGTGTTTAAACGCAACTAAAGTTATTCCATTGCCTAGTTAAATATATAACTAGTTGGTATCCTTAATTTTAAACTTTAATTGTTTCAGCAATACTCTTACTTTGATATACCGTAAATGTTATGTTGAGTAAGCTAGTACAAAGAAGAACCTCGTGCCGTGTGGAACTTTAAAAAAAATTAGAAAACCCATTCTCAAACCGTAACTGAGTTAAATTGAAACAAGATGCGTACAAGTTTAATTAATAGAAAACCATGCAAAAGCAATAGCGAGCAGTAGCAGCAAATGCAAGGAAACGAAAAAAAAAAAAGTCAAACAAAAAGCAGTGGAGTATGTGAAAACAACGCAAAACAAAAAGAAAACAGTTTTTTTAGATAAATGATGCGGTTGCATAAAACATAAATTGTAAACTTTAAAGTAAAAGTACCTTAAATTAATAAATATACAACATCTACGCTCGGTGAAGTGGTTGGGTGATTGAGTATTTGTTGCAAGTTATTTAAAAAAATAAATTTAGATAACTATGCATTACAAAACTATATTTATTGTTTTATTTAAAGTAACACTTGAATCCATCATGTATTATTAGTTTAAAAACTGCTAATTTACATAAAACCTTACAGTTTTGAAAATTTTACAGTGTACCGTATAAACCAAATTAAAATTTAACAATCTCAACTGACTGAACGGCTAACAAACTACTAAACCAAATAAAAAACAGTCTAAGCACCCACATACCAACAAAACGTGGCGATTCAACAAAAAATTTATTCAAACCATCTGACTAATTAAATTCTCACGTAAGACAACAATATAAAACTGGCAATGTTTTACTTTATTGACCTTACCCAACCCGGTTCAAGCATCCTAAAAGTCCTTCCAAGTATGAAAGCAAGATGATTAGTGTTTTTGAATTTGTTTTGTCGTTGAATATATCATGTTTGCCTGATTGCCACAAAACGTTACCCGCAGGGATTGAGTGAATTGATCTTAAGATCTTCCGATGACTAACCAAAAATTTTATTAAATTCAATTGCATTAAAACATATAATATTTTAAGCACTATTAAATGAGAAATGAAAAATTGAACAAATTGTTACATTTCCATAGAATAGCAAAAATCTAAAGTAAATTCCTTTCAATTTGCAGTATGCTCATTAATTTTCAATTACTCTGCTTTTACTATTATTATCACATTCCTTAAAATGTAATCATGGCAGCAATTAAAACATTTAATATAATTAAATTGCTCTAAAATGTATTAAGTTGTATGAATCTCTAAAATAATGTTGTCAGCAAAATTTTCTATCAAAGTTTTCCCAATTATAGCAGTAATTAAAATGCCTCGAGCTGCAGACCGTTACATAAAATTGCATACTTATGCAATATTAATCTTTACTAATAATTAATATTAACAATATTATTGTTTTAATAAATATTATATAAGTTATGTTACCTCATATGCTTTAATCAAAATGTACACAACTCAAAATGCAATTTTGAATATATAGTTATGTTTAACCACCTTAACCAAGTTTAATTTAGACATGGTAAAAAATTATAAACAAAATTTCAAATACTGAAATAGATTTTGTCAATATTTCATCACATAAATTATTTCAACAGATTGTACAAATAGAATTTTATAGTTGATGCGCTTTTAAAAGATTTCAACTTCAATTCAAAACGAAAATAGGTCAAAAGTTCTTTTTATATTTCAAAAATTGTTAATAATGTAATATTATGACTGATTTAGTCTTATTATTATTTTTTATGTATTTTTAAACAACAAAAAAACAAAAGTTGTAATATAAATTACGTAAACTTAAATATAAATTTGCTCAATATATCTCAATTTATCAAGATTATGAAACAGTAGAAAAACTGAAATTTATCAAACAAAATACGGATATTAATAAAAATATTCTAGCGACTAATAATAAAAACACTTAATCCCATCCTGACGGAACGAGGCAATCTAAAAAGATTAGAAAAAACCATCGCTATCCACAGATTAGTTCCTAGTTTTATTACACCACTCGTGTCATTAATTTCATTCAAGTTCTACCCTATTTATGATAACAAAACGGAGCTGTTATCGCGTGTGGATGTGTGGCGATTGCTTAATATTTAGATTTATTACCTTAAAAGGAAAAAATCAAGTAACGCTTTGGATGCAAACTGCACCCTCCAAACAGGTGTTTGCGTGTACTATTTGTCCTAGACTTATAAATTATGCAATGTACTTAAGGTTTTGATATAAATAAATATATAATTGGTTCAAGTTAAAATTATTACATAATACAATCAAACTTGCCTTATAATCCTGTTGAAAGAAGCGTATACACTATTTTATTTATTTATTTATAATGTTTATATAAAATATTAACCAATATAAAAGTTTTTGTTTATTTTAATTTTGATTTAACACATAATGACATCGAAGCACTCGGACATGCACGTTCGAACCAAACATGTTTAGTAACGCAAACAAGCGTAAAGAGATACACGCGCAAAAAATAGATCCTGCAGGTCGACGCTACGGACGCATGGCGTTGTGAATTCGTATTGTTATCGGAGGTGGAAAAATTGCCCGCCACGCTTGCGCTCCTGCCGGCCATGCAGGGTATTTCCCTATCGATCTGCTTGGAGATTGCAACCCCCAAAAGCGCGGGGGATGCACCGCGCAGCGCTACGCGTTTCCACAGGGAAAGCTCGTTGCCTGGCTACTGTTTATCCCAATTCCTGCGGTTTATTTTGAAAATTTTATAGATAATAAAATAGGAAACTTTTACAATTTGTAGTGTAGGGTATTTTTATAACTTCGGATGTAGGGGATCTTTAAAAATTGTAAAAGCGATGTTAACATACAAAACATACAATATTCACTCCAGTGAGTGTACTAAAATGCTAAGGTAAACAGATATGTTCTTACATGTTAGATATTCTTTGTAAAACTTTTATAATTGTTACGGTAATTAATTAAAAAAGAAAGTATACTCTTTTTTTATTAAAGAGCTTAGTTAGTACTAGAAAAATCAGTAGTTTTTTAAAATACTTTAAATGATATTATTGCTTTTATGTTTTTCTATCAAACAGAGCTACTATAACTAGGCACAAATAGCGTCATGACAATAATATTGTTAGTAATATGTGTCATACAAGTATTACCAATATTTGTTTTTGTCCTATATACTGGAATTGTATAAATAATTCTAAGTGAAATGTATTTGCCAAAATTTTGTAAACATGTAAAAAAAAGTTTAATGTTTTTCAAACACCCACAACATGATTGTGTGTAACATTTTTTGGTCCGCAAGTCCTTGGGGCTAGGATCAACATTGTCCTGACCGAAAAAAATGTATCTGTTAATTGTTTGATTGTCCGGTTTTGTCATTACCAGTAATAAAAGTAATGAGTTTTTTTGGTTGTAACTATATTGTCATAACAGATCAAAAGAAGTGATTGGAATAGTCAAAATCTGTTTCCAGGTCTTTTGGGTTTAAGTTAAAATTTCTTAAACTACAACTCTTTTGTGCTTTTTTGCTATCTTCCAAGATATACTAACAACGGCTTGCAAAAATCACAAAAAAAAAACAATTTATACAAAAAATCTCTAAATATTCTCTTAAAGTATGTTTATCCGTTTTTCCTAAAGAGCTAACAAAAGCAATTTCTATAGCCACAAAGCGGTTTTTGATCTTTCTATCTAGATGATCCCATAAGTGCTCAATAGGATTGATATCTGGGCTAAGAGCTAGCCAGTCAAGAAATGTTTTATTTGGTTTGTAACGTGCATTATCATGTTAGAACAGAAATCCGAGTTCTATATATGACCAAATTAAAAAACAACCATCACAACGTGTTATTCATAATCTAGACTTTGCAGGTAACGGCGTTTTCGTGAAAGCTTCAAGAATTGGTCCATCAGGTTTTTACGTCTTCAAAAGCTTTGTCAGTTTTGAGTATCCATTCTAAAAGCTTTGTATGCTCTATAGTTGCTTCGTTACTTGAGTAAAGTTAGGATATATTTCCTTAGTCAGTTGTATACGCCAATAAATCTTTGAATTTTTTTTTTATTAGCATGCTAGAGATGTTCTTAAATTAATTTTATGTGGTGGTCTAAAAGTTGGTTTTGCTTAACGGTGATTTGATGGCATAGATTTCCATTTCTATTTCCTTTTGATTAATGACGCACTTGGCCAAGTTACATTTTATACAGGTTCTTCTGCAGGCGGTCTAATACATTAGTAAATGTTCAAATGTTCTTCTATAGTATTTCATGATACCATTTAAGCATACTAGTACAAAAATGCCTAGCAGTCCAGCGAGCACTCAAAATGAGTGGTAAAAAATGGCGGGGCGTTGTCAACCCAAATAGCATCACATTAAATTGATAGATAAACCCTTTTGGCACGGCAAACATGGTATATGTTTGGTGTAATTTTTTTTTAAACTTTCTGAATACTTTATTTCAATTTGATGAGTTGGACTACGGTTTTGGTTGTAGTTGATGTTTGGTTTTTGGTAAATACGGCGTTCAATACATTCAATAATTTTGCGCAGCTCTGTTTTTATGTCTTCAGAATAAGAGTAGATTCACTGATAGACTTGCCTGTTGTGGCAAAAAACTTTTAACAAGTTTCTTTAGTTGGTAGTGCGTCTTTGTTAAGATAACCGCAAGTTGCGCCACCAGAATAAAATTAGCTTATTTCTAAAGCAATCTTTGCTTAGTGTTGTAGTAACTTGGCAGTGGAATCTGGTATTGTTTGGCATCTTCACATAAGCTTTGTAGCAGTGTTGCGTGCCTCAATGCCTTGGGCAATTGATATTTTAAAATTGATTAAAAAACACAGCAAACGTTGGCATATTTTTATGTGAACCATAGTTAATTGTTGTTCCTAGACTAGCTTCTTGAATCTTAGATTGTTTTCTTGTAATCTTTTTCTTATAGTTTTTGTAGAAACTTGAACTTACTTCACTAGCTCTTCTGAAGTTATTTGCAAGTTTCTAACACGCTCAATTGTTGGACTACTGTAGCCCACACACCCGCCCGAGTGGATGTTGTCCAGTAATTAAGTAATCAACCACTGCTAATGTTTTTGCTGATATAAAATACAAAAGTGAAGATTAAAGTTGACAAAAATATGCGCAAGGTAAGAGAAAATATAATTGATCACAAACACTTGGACTACCTGTCCAAGTAGAATACAAAAATAAATAGAATCACGCTCAATTGTTGGACTACAGTAACCCAACCACCCACCCAAGTGTTTGTTGTCCAGGAATTGTCTAATCAATCACTGCTAATGTTTCTGCTAATATAAAACACAAAAGTAAAAATCAAAGTTGACAAAAATATGCTCAAGGTGTGAGAAAATATAATTGAACACTTGGGCAGGTAAGTGGGCCACAAAAATAAATAGAATCACTCTCAATTGTTGGACTACTGTGACCTACCCACCCACCTGAGTGTTTGTTGTCTAGGAATTGGCTAATCAGACACTGCCGATGTTTCAGCTGTTATAAAGTACAACAGTAGAAGTGACTGTTTACAAAAATTGCGCAAGGTGGGAGAAAATATGTTGATCAAAAACACTCGGGCGAGTGGGTGGCCCACAAAATTAAATTAAATCACGCTCAATTGTTGGACTACTGTGACACACCCAACCACCCGAGTGTTTGTTGTCCAGGAATTGGCTAATCAATCTCTGCTATTTTCCAGCTGTCATAAAGTACGACAGTAGAGGTGCAAGTTGATAAAAACATGCGCAAGGTGGGAAAAAATATAATTCTATTAATTACAAATACTCAGGCGGGTGGGGGTCCACAAAAATAAATTGAGTCACGCCCAATTGTTAGACTACTGTGACCCACCCTTCCACCCAAGTGTTCGTTGTCTAGAAATTGGCTAATCAATGTGGGAGAAAATATAATTCTATTGCTTGCAAACACTCGTGCAAGTAAGTGGATTATAAAAATAAATTGAGCCACGCTCAACTGTTGGACCACTGTGGCCTACCCAACTGAGTGTTTTTGTCCAGAAATTGGCTAATTAATCACTGCCAATGTTCCAACTGTCATAAAGAACAACAGTAGAGGTAAAAGTTAACAAAAATATGCGTTAAGTGAAAGTAATAATAATATAAGTAAAATATAATTCCATTAATTATATACACTCGAGCGGATGGGTGGGTCATAAAAATAAATCGAGTAACGCCCAATTATTAAACTACCGACCCACCCACCCAAGTGTTAGTTGTCCAAGAACTGGCTAATCAATCACTGCCAATGTTCTAACTGGTACGACAGTAAAGGTGATAGTTGACAAAAATATGCGCAAGGTGAAAGAAAATATAATTTCATTTTGATCACAAACACTCGGGCAGGTGGGTGAGTCATAAAAACAAATCAAATCACGCCTAATTGTTGGATTACTGTGGCCCAACCACCAATTCAAGTGTTTGTTGTCCAAGAATTGGCTAATCAATGGCTGCCAATGTCCCAGCTGTCATAATGTACGACAGTAGAGGTGAAAGTTGACAAAAATATGCGCAAGGTAAGAGAAAATATAATTTCTTTGATCACAAACACTTGGGCGGGTAGGTGGGCCACAATAATAAATAGAATCAAGCTCAATTGTTGGACTGCTGTAACCCACCCACTTACCAAAGTGTTTGTTGTAAAGAAATTAGCTAATCAATCACTGCCGATGTTCCAACTGTCATAAAATTTGACAGTAGAGGTGACAGTTGACAAAAGTATGCGCTAAGTGGGACAAAATGTAATTCCCTTAATCACAATTACAAAAGTAAACCGAATCACGCTCAATTGTTAAACTACTGTAGCCTATCCACCCACTCGAGTTTGTTGTCCAACAAAAAAATATAATTTTCTTGATTACAAACACTCGGGCAAGTAGGCAAGTCATAAAAATAAATTGAGTCATGCCCAGTTGTTGGACTGCGTCATCTATGCGCACAATTGCTCAAAAATCTGTCTTGTTGAAGTATTGTCACACATTTTTGACACTGACTAGCTTGTCTACTATGATGTACTGTTTCTATGTAGCATATTTAAACTTTAAATACAACAGCGACTTTCTAAGCTATCATTTTGCATAGTAGCAAAATCAAACTATTAAAGTAAATAAAAGAATTGAAATTGCAAGAGCTGCTTTTGTTAACATGAAACAACTCCTTGCAAATCGTAACCTAAATCTAAAGCTAAGAACACGCATAGTCAGATGAACGCTTAATAAAAATAACATCAAAAAGATACAGGCATTTGAATTATCGGTCTATGGGCGCATGTTAAAAATATCATTACAGACAGCACCCTACGAAGAAGAAGTAGCGGTACAGTATGCATAGTTTAAGTTTTGTCATTGCATCTGTTTGCGTTTTGTTTTACATATTGTTTATCATTACTATTTGCAATTATTAGTTAAGTTACACCACTTGCATAGTTTTTAATATTTTGTCTATGAATTAAGAAAGTCTGTTGCATATTTCCCAAAGATTTTAAACCGTCATAAATGGCGCACAATGCGGAGCATTTTAGAGTAGGCTGTGACAATTTGACGCCTCTCGTGAAGCCATTGCTGAAGCAAATTGCTACAACAAGGAAAATTAACATAACATTTCACGAAATTTGTCAAATAGCTTTAAAAGGATAAAGTCTGATTTTTTTTTAGAAAAGTAAAGAATTAATTAGAAAATGCTAAAGACTGACTGAATTAAGTTATAACCTAACCCAGGTTAACTTCATTCATTCCCCGCACTGGATGACCTTATCTGCCTCTTTAAGAAAACTAAATTGCACCAATAGGCGTTCAAAGTAAGACCCCCTTTATTTAGAGCAAGCTGCGACAATTTGGCGCTCAACTCAGGGTAGTACTGGAACAACCCGCCACAACACACACAACACACTTCTTTCCAAAATTTTGTCAATTAATTTAAAACAAACAAAAAGTGTAGATTTCCATTGAAAAAGTTTCAAGTTTTGCTAAAATCTCCCAAAATACAAAACAAAAAAATCAACTATTGGGAACAAACTAAAGTACCCTAACTATTGATATTTTTAAATTCTAAAAACAAACAACAAATAGACCGGCGACTGACTTGAATGGAAAAGACCAAAGAAACTGACCACAGCTCAAGAAAAATCGACTTCTTGAGAGAAGAACTTCAACTTAACTACCAAACTTGGATGAATTCCTCAAAAAAAAAAATAACTAGTAACATTTTGTCGGTTTAGCAAAACTAATTTATTGAACCCACATTCTAGATTAAAAACTTAACTGTTTGATATCAGAAAGTTGAATCTGTCAAAATCTTTTTTCAGTTTAGATACAAATAACATGAGCAGAGAGCAAAAAAAAATTTAAACCACTAGCACTTAAGCGGGTAATGGGGTAGTTTATTTAAAAGTACAGACCGTAATCAATGATATAATTGCCCAAACCACCCACTCAATTCTTTGTTATCAAGAGATTTTTCACCCGCTTGCTTTAGTGTAAAGACAAATAACATTCGCAGAGTGTAGAAGATCCAATTTCTAGATCAGTAATATTTGAGTGGGTGATTGGGGTACTTTAGTTGAAACTATTGATGCATAATCAATTAACTAAGTGTCTCGTCCACCCAGTCAACTGTTTTATCAAGAAATTAAATCTGTCACGCGGGTAGGCGTAGCACTTAAGTTAAAAGTACTGATCCGTATTTGATAACTTGTCGTTTTGAAGAAAATCCAATTTCTGTATTACTAACAGTTAAAAGTAGCAATTACTGTTATAAGTGACCCACTCATCCAACCAACTGTTTGCTGTCAAAAAGGTGAATCAGTCTTCCTCTTTCTTTAGTTTAGAAACATTTGACATTTGCAAAGAGTAAAAACGATTTAATTCTTTCTTGGGAAGGTTGACGGGGTATCACAGTTCGAACTAATAGTAGCCCAACCATCCTCCCAAATGTTTTTATCAAGAAGTTGGACCTGATACTTTAATTGAAAGTACTGATCTGTAAATTGATGATTCTTGTTACTTTTCCGACCTTCTCCTAAGCAATACTACACTGGCGAGCAAAAAATATAAGTCACTTTAAAATTATGACTTATTTTTGAAATTTTTTGTTTTAACTTTATGTATGCAAATTGTAAACCAAAGTAGGCGTGTTATTGTGTTACAGACTTTTATGAAACAGCATCTATTTCGCTCTAATTGAAAATCTACATTTTGTTGTAGTTTTTTTACTGAATGTTGATTTTTTGCTGCAAAACTTGTCATTCACACGATGTACTGTACTTAACAGGTCATAATGCCTTCAAACCGTATTGTTGTGGCAAGAAATATAGCGTCAATTGAAGATAGGCAAGAAAAACGTGAAACTGCAAAGATTGTTTGTAAAAGCTTCTGTGCTGTACAAAGTAGGTGGGCCGGTTATGATTTAGGCAAAAATTTCTACCAAAGCACGCGCACAGAATTGGTCTATATAAAAAATGGCTACCTGACAGCTTACAGATACATTATGGAAGTTCTCAAAGATCAGGTTATGACCTTGATGACAACTATGGGCAAGCGCGGTATTTTCACGCAAGATCATTCTAGAACTCACGTAGCCAGAGTTGTCAGAGATTACCTGGATAAAATAAGAATTTTGCAGTTTAATTAGTCAGCTCTTAGCCCAGACATGAATCCCATAAAACATGTCTGGGATGACTTGGGACGACACATCCGAAAGCATACACCTGCTCCAAAAACTGCTCAAGAGCTAAAACAGTTGCTATTTCAGGAATGGAATAATATCGACCAAAATGTGATCTTTGATATAATTCAAAGTGTTCCTCGTCGACTTCAAGCAGTCATTAAAGCAAGAGGGGGTAATACTTGTTATTAATGATAAGTTTTTTTTATATTTTTTGTTCTATATTAGTCCTAAGAACAAAAATTCAAACTTTGTCTGTAAATTTGTGATATTTTCAAAGTACGCAATAAAAACAATAAACATGCTTTACGATTCAACATTGAATTTTTAATTTAGTGTAGTACAATTGTTTACAATTTGCTAACATAACGTTAAAACAAAAATTTCAAAACCAAGTCATAATTTTAAAGTGACCTCTATTTTTTGCTCACTAGTGTGATTTAGAAAACAAGTCTTATTTTTTAAAACACCCTGTATTGTAAAATAAAATACTTGCAACTATTAAGCACTCACACACACACATGTATGTTAGGTTGCATAAATTTGAAAAAATAATTTAATTAATAATATCAATTTACTTACTTTACATTGATGGATGAAGAATATTTTGAATTAAATTAACATTATTATTTATTCTGTAATTTTTACTGTATTAAAACATAAATTAATATCAAGTTCAATAAAATTAATTCAACTACTAGAAGAAAGAAAATTCAACGTAGCTGGTACGCATTCCTACTTGTCACTTTACTGTCAGAAGCGTCAGAGCCAGATATAAATTGATTATTTTCTATTTTCGCACAATTAACAAGAAGCACAATTTAATTGATTATTAATAATGCTGAGGTATGCAAATTGTAAAAAATTATCATTTAATTCTCGTCACCGACAAAGAAGATTCCCTAACAATTCTATAATTAACAATTTCTCAGAAAATTAAATCAATTAAATTTAATTGTTTAATTTAACAATTGGTGTAATTATTTTTTAGGAAAGCAGGTTGAAGGATTTTTTGTGAAGTTTAGTGGAGGAGTTTTAATTTAGAGCACGATAGGTAGCCAGGGTAGAAGACACAGTGCGAGGAGCATCATGACGAGACCACCTAATGAGAATCTGCCTACTGTTAAGTTAGTTGTGGTTGGAGATGGTGGTGTCGGAAAAAGTGCAATCACAATACAATTTTTTCAAAAATTGTTTGTTACTGATTACGATCCGACTATTGAGGACAGCTATTTGCAACATGTTGAAGTGGATGGACAATGGTGTATACTCGATGGTATGTTAATTTTTGTTATCATAAATTCTATAAATACATTCATATCTGCTTAACAGTTTTAACGACTTTTTTAATTAGCTGCTTTAATACAGAATAGTATATTTCATAACATGTAGAAAGTGGAATGTATTGAGCGAGTGAGTTAAATACACATGCAAGACGTTAAACTGTATTTAAACATTATATATCCTATAGTATAAAATATTGATTTTATTATTACTTATAATTATTATGATATTATTATGAGCACCAAATAGATTGTAATTATTACTAAGAGCAAGAGAGTATTTGACTGTTATTTCTTATGTAATTTGTATTGCATATTATTTGTTTCTTATTTCAGTGCTTGATACAGCTGGGCAGGAGGAGTTCAGTGCTATGAGAGAACAGTACATGAGAAAAGGCGATGGTTTTCTTCTAGTTTATTCGGTAACTGATAAAAACAGCTATGAAAATATAATACATTTTCATACCCAAATTTTGAGGGTCAAGGACAGGTAATGTATAGAAATTGTAGATTCTTCTAATTTAATAAATTGATGAATATTGTAGAGATGTGTATCCTATGCTGCTAGTTGCTAATAAAGTAGATTTGGTTCATTTGAGGAAAGTTACTGAAGAGCAGGGTCGTGAATTAGCTCATAAATTAGGCATCCCTTATATTGAAACTAGTGCTAAAGATCCACCTTTGAATATTGATGCTACTTTTCATGAGGTAATTGATTATGATATTTTATTTAACCCATTAAGCAGTAATATGAAATTAATTTAGTTTGGTATTTAAATCTGATGAATAATATTTATTTATTTTGTTTCAAACTGAATTAATGGGTACAAAAAATAATCTATTAATTCATAAAGTTTTTATTTTTCAAAAATTGTTTGGGTACTTTAATTTTTGTTTTCTCAAGTTTCAAAACCTGTCAAGAAGGCTTGAGTATTACTTAACAGGAAACAGTTCTCGATACTGTGCCATCCATGGTTTGTTTCAAATTTTATGACATTTTCTAGTCTTTCAGGTCTTGTTAAGCTGTGCTAGTGCGTAAAGCACAATGTGAAGGTCTGCTTTGAAGAGTGTTTCTGTATGGTTTTTTTAATATTTGCAATGCATTCTGGATACCCTCTGTGATATTACTATTATTTGATAAATCTTATTTTAAGGTTAGTTACTACAGTCTATTTGATATAAAATACTTGCACAAAGAGGGTGGTATCCAGGCCAGACCCCCTTGTGGACCAGGGCAAACAGGCCAAAATGTACATTTTAGTATTAATTGTGCAAAGCTTAGTGTATGTAAAAAAAACAAAATAATAGTTATTTACTCATAAAACAGTATCTGGCATATGAACTTAAAACTGTCAATGCCATATGAGCTTTTGACAAATAAACTTTAAACATTAATATTGACAAATCTGTCATAAATTGTAAACTGTCAATTCGACATAACAATTATCAACTACACAAATGTTATGACTTATGAACTCATCAACATCTACAGTGGTAGTATAAGATTGTGTTTACAGATAGCAGATTGATGGGAGGTCAAAATATTACTATAATATAACTGCTTCAGTTATGTGAACTGCCTTACATATAAAATCTCAACTTTTAATTCAACAAAGTAACTGTCAAACTGTTTTACAAATCTGCCAAATGTTAATTTGACAAAACAACTGTCAATTAAAACTATCATAAACTGTCAATTTGATATATGTAGACTGTCTCATAAATCTGACGTATGAACTGCAAATTCTAATCTTAAATGTGTCAAATAAACCGTCAGCTGTCAATTTGATATGCAACTTTCGACTATTTCACAAATTTGATGTATATACTATTAACTAGATTCTCGACAAATCTATTGTATGATAAAACCAACTGCCAACTGTGTCCCACATCGTTTAAACAGAATGTTTTTCATTTTATAAATTAGATTTTGGATTAACTTGCTTTTTAACTATACTATTATACTATAAACCCTGTTATGTCAATCTGGCAACATTGTTTAAAAATAGTTTTCCAACTTTTTATTTTTGAAAATATTGAATTGTTTTGGAACGCAGACTCGGGGTTTGCCGTTTTTTCCAGTCTAGGGGAGCGGAGATATCTTCGAAAAACCCAAAAACTAGTTTCTTGCACTTTTCCGGATAAAGGTTCCGAATTGCACCAGTCGCCCGGAAATGGCCGTGTCCAGAATCGCACGAAATGACAATAATAAGAAGAAGGCTGGCCTGATCGGGTCGTTTTGCAACAGCAAAGCGGAGTTGTCTTAAAAAGTATTACAATTGTTTAAAATAAATTCATAAAATAGTTTTTAATTTTATACATTTTGAGTTAACTTATTGGTCCTTGATTAAAATAATATAACTGTTTGAGACGTTTTGACGTTTGTTTGACACTTTTAGATTTTTTTTTCATTTTGTTATTTTAAATGTACTTTGATCACTTTTAAATTCGAAAATTAAATGACATTTCTAAAAATTTATTTGACATTTGTAAACTTTTGCAAAACTTTAAAAAAATGGTTTTTGTTTGATTTTTTTTTATATTTTATAAACATTCTGTTTGCATTTTACATATTAGATATTATTTAACCACTTTGGAACAATATTTAAACCATTTTGTTTGTACTTTGACTGTTTTGTCTACCTTTAAACATTTCTGTAGCACTTTTTGACACTTGTAAACTTAAGTACTAAAAATGTTAAATTTGGTCATTTATTTAAGTATTTGTTTCGCACTTTTAGTCGTTTTTGACACTTTTTAACATTTTGTTTTTGCATTCAACATGTTAGATGTGATTTGATCCACTATAGACAGTTCTAGACTTCTGTGCGACACTTTTTTATGTTCAGTCATTTGTTAACACTTTTAAATATTCTGTTTGCATGTCATATATTATTTGACTTTTATGAGACATTTAATTCTTGTTTGACACTTATAGTCAATAGTTGAAACATTCTTTTAAACATAAGTTTGACACTTTTAGACATTTTGATTTAACATTTTAAATACTGTTTAGCTGCATTGGCTGCTATTTCAATTTGTTTGGTTTAGTTTAGAAGTTTAACATATTTAGATATTTAGACTAAACCCTTTGGTTACTTTTTGACATTTATTTGTCTTTGTAGATGATACTTTTTGACATTTAGTCGATATCTGGTTGACATCAGTTGGACACTTCATTCTCATCACATCTGTTTTACGTACTGTCAATTTGACTAAATTTATTTTTGACAACATATCATCTGTCAATTTAACAAAGCATAACGCACGCAGGCGTGTCCTTTACCTTGAATGGTGTACTTGCATTCAGCTAAAGTATTCCACAACTTGATGGTCTTGTCACGAGATCTGTTTGTTGTCTACGAAGAAAGCATGAGCGGTGCACATCCTTGATGTGATCTTTGAAGCGGTGGGTGGTTTTGCCGGTAGCCTAATTCTACAAACGGAGAGTTTTGTCCCATGATGTCTATAGAGCGTAGTTTCCATCAGAAGAGAGAACAACTGATCGGGCGAGCGGCATGACTACGGAAGATTGCCCCTCAGAGAGATCAGGCGCTCAGGGAAGTATTTCCGCAAAACACGCATTGCAATTCGCGATGTATGCGCCGTGGCTCCATCTTAATGAAACTACACATCCCGAACATCAATTTCTTCCAAATTGAACAGAAGAAAGTTCTTAATCTTGTTGACATATTGCTCAGAATTCACAGTAACTGCACGCTCGTTTTCAATAAACCAGGGGTTATTGAGTGCGTCCAGAAAGGCGGGAGGGGACCGCTACATTTGTAGCGGTACCCGTTATTAGAAGTTTAACATATTTAGATATTTAATTTAGACCCTATTTGTCTTTGTAGATGAAACTTTTTGACATTCAGTCGCATCAATATGATATCTGGTTGACATCAGTTGTGAATTGTTTAACACATGATCAAAAATACTTGGTGTGATCTTCGAAGCGGCGGGTGGTTTGCGGGCAGCCTAATTCCACAAACGGAGTGTTTTGTCCCATGAACTCGATAGAACGTAGTTTCCATCAACAACATCGGAAATGAAGTGGGAGAGACGTTTTTGTGGGTCTCGTCTCTATTCAATTTCCATACAATAAATGTCTTATCGCGAGATTCAGATAAAAAGGTATCTGGATATTTTCGATTGGTAGCAATTTGTGTATTGGAATACCTTATTTATTTAAAACTGTTTTGTAATCAAATTTATATTATTTTGTAATTTGCATATTTTATAAAAATGTATCAATTTTACTTGACATTAAAGTAATTTTACTATCACATCTGTTTTATGAACTGTCAATTTGACCAAATTTATTATCTATCATATTATCAACTGTCAATTTAACAAAACATAACGCACCCAGGATAACCAATCGGAGTGTTCTTTACATTAAGATAAGATAAGTTTGTTGTCGACGAAAAAAGTAATGCTCACCACAAACTTGGTGTGATCTTCGAAGCGGCGGGTGGTTTGCCGGCAGCCTAATTCCACAAACGGAGTGTTTTGTCCCATGAACGAAAATGAAGTGGAAGAGACGTTTTTGTGGGTCTCGTCTCAGGTCAATTTCTATACAATAAATGTCTTATCGCGAGATTCAGATAAAATGGTGTCTGGATATTTTCGATTGGTAGCAATTTATGTGACTCATCTATTATGGCCCAGAAAGGTACCCCTTAGTTGTAGTGTCTCTGTCATTTTATAAAAACAATTTTCCTTACATAAATAAAATCATGTCGAGCGGCGTGACTACGGAAGATTGCCCCTCAGAGAGATCATGCGACCAGGGAAGTATTCCCGCAAAACACGCATTGCAATTCATCTTGTTGAAACGACATATCCCTAACATCAATTTCTTCAAAATTGGACTGATGAAAGCTCTTAATCTTGTTGATATATTGCTCAGAATTCACAGTTCAATAAAGTAAGGATTATTGAGTGCGTCCAGAAAGGTACCTGTTATTATCGGAAATAATATTTGCAAAGCAAAACCAATCAGGAGCGAACCAGTATCGGTGCATCAGTTGTCTCCCGCCTTCCTGGACGCATCCAATGATCCTTACCTTCGACAATGTACACCAAACAGTTACACGTTCCGATTGAATGGGCTTTTTATGAAGTTCACCAAGTAGCAGGCGAACGTGCGCTTTGTCACTAAAGAACACAACAGCGTTGTTAGGCAAGTTTTCAAACAACGCCGCATGCATTTTGCTAAGCATCAAAATCGCGTTCAGCGAGTTCTTGGTACCACGCCTCCCCGTTCTAATCGGCAAGTTTTGCTTTCGCAAAATGTATTTTTATTTTAATCAAAGATTTGATAATGGGTTTATATAAACCATTATAACCACGTGAATCTCAATTAAATTGAGCATTAGTTTCGTCCTATAAAAACAGTTTTCACCTCTCAATGACACATTTGAATGAGAAAATTCAATCTCCATTAAACTGCGCACATCTAGAGAGTCGTACGTATGCAGAGCCCTCATCTCATAATATTGTTTAGAAAGTTCGATGTCATCGGGTTTTCCCTTTTTCATATAAATGATAATAGAAAACAGCGATTTCAAAACTTACCGAGATGATAGGGATGATACACATGATGTCAAGACCGGATTTTGTTAGTTTTTCTTTCTTGAATAGAATTTTATACTTTTCAACAATTTATGGCCTGATTTTAGTGCTTTTTGACAATATTTTATAGCTATTTTTGACTGTAGGAATAGAATTTTGCACATTTTATGGCTGAATTTTGCTTCTAGCAATATTTTAATATTAAATAGCCAGATTTAGCTATTTTTGAGATTTGATGAAAGTTTTCTGACAATATTTTGATGTTTCAAGACCGAATTTTGTTATTTTTAACATTTATTAAATAGAATTTTACACTTATCAACCATTCTTGGTATTTTGCACTTTTTAATTGTTGTATCAATACAAATTTTACTATTTGGTTAGATCATGATTAGAAGTTGATTGCAAAAGGACACAATTGGATTTTTTTTTTCATATTTTAATAATAAATATAAATAATAAAGATGCGGAAAAATGAAGACTTGAGAGGTGATAACGCCCTCTATTACGAGAAATTTGATCTATATATGTGTATAAGGATTTAACTGTACTACAGACTTTTACACATATACAGATCAACTTTCACGTATTTTTATACATAAAAGGTATAATAGTAATGAGATTTAATGTAAATTGTCACTATGACCACTGAGATGCTAGGCACACTGATAAAGGATGCATACCCTGAAACACTAGTGTCAATCGTTTAATAAATTTAAATGAGAAGATTTCCTCATCAAATTTTCTTTGCCAAATAAATATGCTGCTTTGATGGGTTAAATTAATCAATATAAATGTATGTTCTAATTATTTGAGTCTCTAGGTTGTCCGTATAATAAGAAATCAACCACAGACCAAAGAAAAGAAGAAGCGTGGAAAACTGAAAGCAATTAAGAAGAAAATGGAGGGTTGTGTATTAACCTGAAAAAATATATGCTGCACGGATGTTCTAAATGTTTTTCGGAGAGCTTCGTCCTCTCCAACGCCCAGTAACTATATGTATTTAACGCTATGTCAGTATTTAGGTGGAAAAAAACAAACCAAGAAATTGGTACTTGCACATATACACCCTACACTAACCTTGTTTAAAATTACCGGACAATAACAATTCAATTGGAATACTTTTATATTTTTATACATCAAAAGCAAAAAATTATTGTGATGGTGATTATATTAATTTCATATACCAAAGGTTACCAAAGAAATGTACCGTTTGTTCAGAGATGTACAAAAGGACCAAATTTGCTCACTTGGGAAGCTTGATTTTCAAACAACGCATAGTTAGATAGATAGATTTTAAACGCCATGAAATTAACAAAGGCCTAATACTACACTTACCGGTTAATTTTAAGGTGTTTAAATTGATGGATGTTAATTAGAGGGAGTTGTTATGCCTAAATGCCAGGATTTGTAAGCCGTTCATAATATACTAAACTGTGATGAACAATAAATTGTGACAAAATCATTTGGCATCATACTAAAATAAAAAAATTTCATTTAAAAATATATTATTGTCATGCTGTGTCAAATTTATATACAATTGTTTTATATGCTTTAAATTTGATATAGAATATAATTTGTTATTTGCATGAAGGTATATTATATAAAAAAAAATGTAATAGAATATATAATTATATATAATATATAAACACGGCAGTGTTTGATTTCTGTATGTATGTAAAATATTAACAATTAAATTATGTCGGTATAATATTTCCTATAGAATCTATGGAGAAGCAGCGGCACGTGCAAGCTGTTACTGGACATTCAGAGTGCTCCCTAAAAAGGTAATTATATTAATTTGAATTTAATTTTAGATTTTATGCGTACTTAAACCAATGTATCATATGCGAGGCATGTCCACCATGTCGACATGTTTGACACCATGTGAACCAATTGGAAAAATCTATTAATTTGTTCGATTCCACATCAAAATTATCTGGTATACCAGTTGTCGTTCCCATGTGCATTAAACATATTACACAACGTGGTAGGGGTTTTCTACAGTTTGGACATGATGACATCTACAACAAGAATGCAATAATTAAAATGGTATACAGGGTGATCAGAATATTACATAAAAGGAGGCATTAATATTATTTCCTTACTTTTAATTTATTTGCTGTTCCACCCATTCTAGAAAATGGGCCTCTCCCTCTATTTAATCCTTGCATATAAGCTGAAATACTTTTACCACAAAAGTTACATGAAACGTAAACTTGTTGTGGTGGTTTGTCATTAGATTTTTGTGCTGTGAACATTATGTCAAATAATGCTCTTTCGTTCCACAGTTGCCATGAATCTAAGAGATTTCTATAACTGTTAATCCAATCTTGGGCTTCTTGTAATAAATCGCCTGTAAATGCTCTTACTGCTATTAAAACTGTCGATTGTATATCACCTGTTATGTCTAAATATTTTTGAAGTAATTTGGTTCCATCAATATTATTTCCTGAAAAATAATTCAAGAAGAAATTTAGATGATTCTATGTGCGCATAATGTAATGGTGTGTCCAGGCTTAGTAATATACATTAGTGTATACGGGATTTGAGGTTATGTATATGACCGAATTGTGCATGCGAAAAGTGGATGGATCTGACAAGCTTACCAGCTGACTGGTTGGCCGGAAAGAGGAAGCAAAAGGAGATGGGGATAAAAAGTGGCAAAAACTATAAGCAAGATAATGTAAATGCAAAACAGATCTTTCATTTAAGATTAGGCACATTTTTTTGCTGAAAGTACAAAAATTCAAACATTTTACACAACGCTGTAAAAAGATATATTTACCTGTGAGTAACATTCCATCCAAATTGCCATCATTCATTAATTTATTGCTTAAAGATTTCAAGTATTCATAAAGTTTAGTATCAGATAAAAATACACAAGCAAACGCAACACGGTCATCAACGGATATATTATTTTCATTCTGTAATCAAAATATGAATAATTTTTTGAACAAACTAATAGCTGAATAGCGTACAAGAAAACTGATACATTTGGAGAGGTTTCCGCTCAGTAGCGAACGCTCCTAATTGGTTCATCGCTACCGATTTGAAAAGCGGAACCAATCAGGAGCGAGCGCTACCAATGTAACTGAGACCAATCATTTTTTGCTTCCGCCTTCTTGTACGTTTAAATGAAAATGATTAAATTTTAATAGTAAACAAATTCATTTGTAGTTTTCCAATATCTAAAATTATAAATCAAACAATCACACTTACCAATACGTTTTCATAATTATAATTCTCGGCGGTCAAAAAAGCAAACATTGCTCTTAAATATGGATCATTCAATTTCATTTTCGGGGACGAACAAAACTGTCTCCACATGCTGTTTTTGTCATCCGAAAATCCGGCTAAAGCCATTGCAACTACATTCAAATTCTCCGATTTCTCGGCACCTTTATTTAATATATCTATAGCCAATTTAAGTTTCAAATTGAAAACAGCAATGGCTGCCGCTCTTGTATAAGCTTGTTCTGCTACTAATTGATCGAGAAATTTGCTTAAATTACTAGCGTCCTTATCGAAATACCATCCGCATAATTGCAGAGCTTTGTCACGATCATCATGGCTGAAATAATTAAGATTATTACTACTTCATATTGAGCTTACTACTATCATTTCTCTGTGGGAGTGACTACAAAGTGAGCGCAAATCGGACGTATTTAAAAACAGTATCGACCACATAATAGTCTCCTTACATCTTGATGATGTTTTTGTACTGTATTGTGTTGTTTTAGATTTTTGACATATCAGCCTAAAAGGACTATTAATGGCTATATTTTGCTGTGAAGTTCCCACTATAGAAGAAAGGTATTAAATCTGCATACAAATCAAAATAACTTACACATATATTCTGGCAGTATTAAAAGGTGCAGTGCTTCCTAAATCAGACCATGATTGTGACACCATGTCGGATTTAGTCGTCACAGTAGCATCCAATTTGAGTATATCTCTAACACCCGGATGATTTGAATTCACCCTTAAAACTCCCTCTAATACAAGTTTATAACTTAAATGTAACCAATTCCAAACATTCACTAACATTTCATTATCAACTAATTCACCATTCCTCCATAAATCATCCTAAAATAGAAAATTGTCAAACTTTATAATTAACAATATAAAATTCTTACCTTCAAACCATATCCTTTAACAGCACGATCTCTCATTTTATGTGAAATATCATCCAAGATATTATAAAAATGACTTTTATCATTTAATGATTTCATTGTTTTTCTACCGTAAGTCCAAACCATATTTGAATTCGGAGCCCAATTTAATGTGATTCTATCGAAAACTCGATAATCGATCATAGAACCTTAAAGAAATTTAAAATAATTTGTTGTAGGTGGAATTAGTATCATTTGGGTACCTGATAATGATACAGATATCATTCTGTATTCGTCGGAACCATGCCATGAAAATGAAGTGAGATTGTGCGGTGAACCTGGCCTCACCTCTCTTTCTAAAACTGATGGTTCTACTTCTTCGTTTCCGATTACAGTCTGTTGGATGTCGTAAAGGTTTATCATATTGCTGTCTCTATGTAGAGCACCTAATAAATTATGTCTGAAAGAAATAGAATTTGTTTATTGATCTGGACTTCAGACTTGGTGGACAGGTGGAGGGCCGTAGTTTGCCGACCCCAATACGGTTACTTGGTTTACGAAACTTGGTGCCATCATGACGCAATCCTACGCCGTAAAACTTCGACCCGAGGATCTAATCACAAACTAATCCTTCTTGAAAGCAACATTGTCCAAAGTTTGATAGAAGTCTGAAGATTTTTCTCGACCGCTATACCAGATATCTAGAGTTCGAATCGTCTATTTATTTATTATTGGCCCAAACGTCGAAGTTACATAATCATGTAAGAAGACCGCTTTACAAAGGAAGTCTGGCCCAACCACTGCCACTGCTACTTTCCGAGTAGAAGGGAAGAAGCTCTCTTGGTTGCGCAATGTACGCCAATGGAATGGTATTCAAGACTTTAGGTCTCTACAAAATGCAGCACTTAATGATCAAATATGATAAGTGAACCGAAGGACTTCGCTTGGCACGATGAAGAACAAGCAACAGCTCGTAAGCTAATCACCGCGAAAATGTTCCTTAGGTGCGCATTGACTGATACCGCCTTATACGTGGATGCACGACAATAGTACGTGTCACCCGGTCGTATGTGATGTAATTATGCGTATTGTAGTCTGGTTTGGCTAATAATAATAATACAATTAGATGCGGATATGTTCTCGGTGATTATATTACTCGAGGTAGGTTGTTGTGAACTGGCGCTTGAAGCTGTTGTCGTAGTTTTGCAACGTTCAAACCGTATTGAAATTACTCCCCGGGGATCATCAATAGAAGACTTATCATTCCGTTAGTATTGTCGGCTACAATTGGCAGTCGGTGTATTTTGGGTAATGCACGGCAAGAGTTAAATCAACACGATTGAATTTTCCAATAGAAGAATAACTTTGTGGATGTACATATTCAAAGGAAGTTGTGAGATGGTAACACTAGCAGAGAGCTCATCGTCCGATGGTAGTTGTAAAGTAGATCGATGATGATTGCTTGATGTCTTCCATCTACTTGTGGCAAAAGGGTCTTCCTGAATCCGACGGTTTGGCTAGAGGCGTTGTTTTGTTCGGCGTCGGTAAACTTTTTGTCATGGTGCAATCTAGCGCGAAGGCTAATAAAATAAACAAAATTTTGACATAAACGTCTGCATTCGGGTGTAGTTTTCCAAGAGCCAGAGTGTTATGTTTCTGTAACGTACCCTCACCAAGGTTGTGGGCTGTCGGTCGTGACAATTTTTGCCACTGTTTCATGGTACGTCGCAATCTGTTTTTTTATAGAGAGGCGTGGGCGTGTCCACGATGCAATAACCACACATTTCAAAAAGATCAAAATTTCGAACACGTGTATCGCAAAATTACTTATGTATGGGAATAACCAACAAAGTCGGAGAAATGTACAGGCATAACTGCTACTGATGCGAAACACGGCTGCTATCCAGTGTCAACCACATCTCAGCCTGGACAAACATCAACTATTTGCTTACTAGATGAAAACACCACCAAACAATCGTCCACCTAAAGAACATCTCCAAAGAGTTTTTTATTAAATCATTGTGGTTGATTGGTAAATACCAACACCTGAAGGACATCCCCAAAGAGTTTTTCACCAAACTTACAGGGAATAAGCCCAAGTACCAGAGGAAACAATTTTACCACTTGGGGGAAGTATTCCACCAATTTTTTCACACAAAAATTCAGACCGATTAACAAGAGTCACGAAAGAAGATAAAAAAAGCAACTTAATTAGAAGCGAGTTGGAAGAATCCTATTTCGAACCACAAGAGCAGACAAATACGCCCAATATTTTAAGCAAAACACAAGCCGACACAACAGCCAAATTATTTGGACATATCTTTGAAAGGCTAGAAAAACATCTGGATCAAAAGTACGGACTGCTTCAGAAACAAAAGGAAACATCTCAACATAGTCTGCTCGATACATCGACAATACCAAAGTTCGACGGACTCCCACACGAGGAGTGTACCATATTACGAAGGGCCGTTAGACTTGTCATCATCAGCAATCCAAACCGGTATTCCTTGCAACCAAAGCAGCACCATTCCACCGCAGAGGATAGGATAAGATGATTAGGACGATAAAGCGGTTACTTTACTACAGAATACAGCAGCCTATAGACGCCCAAACTTTCAAAACACGAGACGGCTTGATTCCAGCAGCAGTCAGAGTGGAAAAAGAATTGTACTACCGAGACAACAGGAACAGAACAGACACCTCCGCTCGTAGCAAAAGCGCAGGGAAACTCCAACAACACTGGAACAATAAGGTAGTAATTCTGCTTCATAAGAAGGACGATAAAAATGAACTTAAAAACTAATAAGCCTACTCTCCCACCTTTACAAAACATTTATAAGGGTTAAGTCTAACAAACTTAGCAGTAAACTAGATGCATATCAGCCCATCGAGCAAGCCAGTTTCCGAAAGAGATATGGAACCAACGAACATCTACAATGCATGAAGTCATTGATTGAAAAGTGCAATGAGTATAATATCCCACTCTTCCTTGCATTCGTTGACTATGAAAAGGCGTTCGATACCATCGAGATGTTGCCTATTTTGGACGCTTTGGATGACATTGACCGAGATATTCTGATCTAATTAAAACCAACTACGACTTCGCCACTATGACGCTGAAACTACAATATTTATCCGACAAAAATCATGACAGCTGATGTTCCACACCGGCCTGATATAGTCATCAATGGAGTCACGGTGGAAAGACTAGAGAGCTACATCTACTTGGGACAAACCAAAAATAGGCAAAGAAAACCAAGATGCGCAGACCAGAAGAAGAATAGGACTAGGCTGGGCAGCATTTGGGATTTTATTCTAGCCCACGTCTTGTGGGTTAGAATAAGACGTTCCCAAGAAACTTGAAGCAAGAATATTTGATTTATGTGTTGCACCGGTTCTCACATGTGACGCAGAAACCACAACATTTACCCAGCAGAACATCAATAAGCTGGCCGTTGCGCAAAGATCAATGGAACGGAAAATGCTAAGCATATCGTTACGCCACAAGAAAAGGAACGAATGGCTGCGGAAGAAGACAGGTGTTGCGGATGTGGTGGAAAGAGTGGCGCAACAGAATTGAAGTTGAGCTGGGCATATCCTACAAACAACTGATGACAGATGGTCTCACAGCATCCTGGTATACCAAGATGCGGAAGGAGAAACATAGGCCGCCCCCCTATAAGATGGAGCGACGATGTTCGGAAAGTAGCAGGAAGGAAATGGTTAAGACTGGCGAGGAACAGAGAAGAATGGAAAGCTAAACGGGAGGACTATATCCAGTATTGGAAGAATAAAGTCTGAAAAAGAAGACGAGGAACCTAAAAAACATTGAACTAAACTGTTATCTTTAAATCAAACGAACCAAAGAGCAAACGCAACAACTCAACTAACACACAGCGAGGGATTACTGGGATCCAATATTCATGAACCAGGTACCCCAGACTGATCAGCAACCAACGGCATACAGTCTACAAGCAGCATCATGACAATTGCAACTTCGTCAGAGCCAAGCCGCTTACAGAGATATTCGCGACGTCAGCAACTAGCAGTACATTTTGCACCTGGCGACCAAATGATGGTAAGACCCCGAGTCAAAGAATTAGCAGCAAACTGGATAGATCCAATAACCGTAATCATTGTCACTGGGTGAAAGATAAACCGCATCACCACAGATGCCGCAAATATCAAGCGAGGCAATACTGGAAGCTAAGTTCAGAGACCAGGAACTTTGGGTCAGCAACGAATAGCAAACAGTAGAAGCACCTTGCCTTCACACCCGGGCGCAAAAAAGTAGGAACAAAGCAGTAGTAACCTTATTTGAGGCCAATCGCCGGAGTAAATACTACTAGCTACGGCGACTTGGCACGACAGACAACGAAACAGAACAGAAACATCACTACACCAAACCATCGGTGGAAAGGATACGTTGATCATTTCCGTTAGGTTAGGTTAGGCACGACAGACAACGAAACAGAACAGAAACATCACTACACCAAACCATCGGTGAAAAGGATACGTTGATAATTTCCGTTAGGCTGTAGTCTCACTGCACCACCGACCGCCAAAATGTACCACGGTCTCGCAGCCACTGGAGACCACCAAATATTTAAATTTTCCACTCATGTTTCTGTTGGTAAAAAAATGCTGTCAAATATGTTTATTTGGTTGTAGCATATGTTATACGCCAATCAGCTGTTTCTGTGCGCTTGAGCAACACTTACCACCGCCGTAGACTAAAATTCGAACAAGTTCGAAATTATAAAACAGTAGTAAATCAGAGGGTCCGTCACCATATGATTTAACATGTTTAAAAAAGACAAGAAAGATTGACATTAATTTTATTATTACTGAAACAGCAAATAACCCGTTTACATTGCGGCAATAGTTACTTCCTCCTTTTAGGCTATCGTGTCCACTTTCGTTTCGACTATGCCAGCTGCCTAGACGCAGTAGTCTGGGTTTCAGAAAGTTCTTCATCAAAGTTTATTAAAAGTTTCTCTTTGCCGACTACTATCCGTTTGTTAATTAGCTCAGAGTGGGAGATGAAGATCCGATGTCACTCTTACTGCACTATGACTCCGTCGGCACATTCTCCCATAAAACTCTTAAGATGGCTACCAAAGAGGCTTCTCAGTTTGATTCGCAGGTGACGCTTCCTGAGTCCCGGAAGTCTCGTTTACCAATTTGAAAATAAGCAAGACAGTTCAGTGCATAAACGGTGTGTTCCTTTGTCCAACCTTACTTCTTCAATTCGTTGGTCAATTTACCATCGTCGTCTTTCCGACTGACATCAAGAAAGTCTTCGTCGATTAAGTTATCTCGATCACCCTTGTTTTCGACGACAACACTGGCGCACATTCTCTAAACTCTCGGCATTATTTAAAGCTGTATTCATGCAAAAGCATACATACATCCAATACATACAAAATAGTCCTCATTAGAAAAACCGACATAGCTGTAGATAACAAAACAGTTCTAGACGGACAAACCAAGCATCTTTCCAAAATCGTATCTGACGAAGTCTTCCTCAATATTTTGCGGTGGGGACTCCAGATGACCCTGGCGCCACCGCTCATCTTTAGAAAAATGTGCGACTTGGTTCGGACCCCGTATCGGCAAAAAAACAAAAACCGCGCGTGCTTCTCTTCCCAAAAAACAAACACCACTAGCTCCGAACACTTCGTCTGATAGCGTCAATTTAAATTTCCTCCACGTCTAAAAGTACTTAACCTAACCTATAAACAAATATTTATCTAAAAAGTTGTGTACCATTCTCTTATTGGAATGTTTGATTTAAAATGTTATGTAACTTATTGTATTATTATGCCTCTATTTAACATTTTTTATTAACCTCAACTTTTTGTATAATTTTCTAAACGCCATGGCTGTCACTCGCAATGACGTCAATATGACGTTGCGTTGTTATGTAACTATATAAATATTTAAGTTAGGTTTGCTCAGATAATCGCAATATTCCTTATAGGCAATGCGGTTCCACAAAGAGCCAATATGATAATAAATTAACCTCGCTATTGGATCAAAGACCAACCAAAGTGCTCTTTCATAACCTGGATTGCTTTTTCATAATAAATACATAGCCAATTTTATATTTAATGTAAATTTGAGTCATAAACTTTATAAAAATGAGGTGGTAACCCAACGCCCTCTATTACCAGAATGTTAAACTGTTTACATGTTTATTGTTTACATAAAATATATCATTTATTAAATGTTAGTATGAAATAATGTGATAAATAGTAATATTTTCTTAATGTACTTGTAAACTATATTATAATCTACTTACTTTGTTGGACACCAGGAGATTTTAATCAAAGGTTTACTATGCGGTATAATCAATATAGGTTTTTCAAAACTCCTTGTATCCCATACATTAACCTGGTTTTCAACAAAAGAAGCCAAATGTCGATCATTATTTGGATCAATTGTAATCCCATAAAGAGCTTTAGTTAAAGTCATCCCCACAGCTTTACTCGAATCTACAAAACAATTTATTTCAACACTCCTTTCATCATTACAAACACAATCAACATACCTCTAAAATCGATAATTTTAATATTTTTCAAATTCATTCCAGCAGCTAAAACATCACTATTATTATGAAACCAAGCTAAACTATGTGTCGTTTCGGAAAGCCCATATTCGGCAACAGGACGTGCATGATCTGGTATTCTACCACCTCCATTTTCATGTAATGGACTTCTTGTAACATCCCATAATAATACAGAATGATCTGAACGGTGCTTATCAAGTCCTGCTATAATTTTATTTTCAATTGGATTCCATGCCACGCTATTGCATTGTCTTTGAAATCGTGGAACTAAAAAAATATTTATTATAAAGATTAACTAAACTAAGAGAATTGATAAATAATTCTTTAATAAAATTCACAAACTACTTCGATCTCAATTTGAATCCGTGTGATAATATCTATAATTTTATCTTGAATTATACATATAATTAAAGATAAAATTTGTGTAAAATGCACAACTGATCAAATTTATTATTATAGATAGTGTCAAACGGGTTTTAAAATAATGAATTTTACAATTAAATAAGTTCACTGAACAGGTTTTTAAGGGGTACAAAGGTTGGCATCCCTCTATAGAGCTTTAATCTTAATGATTTGGTTACCGTATTTCATAATATTTCTTATTATTGAAAGCTTTTTCATAACTTACCTAATTCTTTTCCTGTTAATCCTTGAGAATCATAAATCGTTGCACCAAAAGTAGTCAAAACAACTTTTCCATTAACATTACCAACAGCCAATAAAATATCAGTGTCTGATTTAGGATAAACATCGATACATTTAACATAATATGGACTCGATATACTGGCTAATAAATTTGCTCCGGTATTGTTCGATAATTTTAATGCTAAAATAATTTATATTTAGTTCAATTAAATACCAGTATTTCAATATAATACTTGGTGTAAAACCATCTTTTATAGATTCGACTTGGTATAAGCAGAAGTCGGAGCCCCATGTTATAAATTTATTGCCAACAGGAGTCCATTGAACTTCCAACCGTCCAGACATGTTGGAAACAGTGTTTTAATGCATTAATAATGTTTTAAACTGGCAATCAGATTGTTTATTGAAATATATTTGAATATCCAGAATGTAAACATAAAATAAGGTTATGTTTTGACTTGCATGTCAATTGCGCTTTACATGAAGTTAGCATTTTTTTTAATTTTTGACTTCTACAAGTCTGTTCATTTGTCTGAAGTTATTTACTATAACCTTTTATGACGTCAACAATTTAGAATAGTTCAACTGGATTCTTATACAAATATATGTATTTTTCCGTTTTATTTTATTAAACTGCATAAAAATCTCGAATAAAACGTGGAAAGTTACAAAATAAAAAAAACTAGTTATTGAATGTTTTGTAAAGAACCTGTAAATATTTGATTTTATTTTATATTTAGTTTGAAAATATAATGTTCAGTAAACCAAGAACACTGTGACCGGTCAATCCTGAGACAAAAATGGGATGAAGGCGCTAAACGACACCAATAGTAAGATAAGTACATTTGCATGCTAAATCCATCTTAAAACGTGTCAGTCTAGTCTAGCATAAAATAATGCGACAATAACATCTATTTACAGCTAGACAAGAATATAGTGGCCGGTATAATAGGCAACTTAATATACAAAAAAAAAAATGTTTATTGTGGTTGCACTTATGCCATTGACCGTTTTATCATTTTTCAATTGCGCTTACATTTTACGCATTCTATTGGCGATGTTGTTCTGAGATTAAAAAAATGCTAAAACGGGCAAAGACATGAGTTTAACCACAGCCAACATAATGTTTGTGTATATTAAGTTGCCTATTATACCGGCCACACAACTCGTGTCTAGCTGTAAATAGATGTTATTGTCACCGTATTTCATGCTAGACTAGACTGACGCGTTTTGACATGCAAAGCCGGCGCTACCTGGAAATAAATATATTTATTATGTATAAAGATGCGTGTCTACGAGTGTATTGTTTCTCTTTTTTGCATTATGCATCCTTTATTTTGGCTATGGTTTTTTTTTCAAACTTGCAGAAGCCTCTATCACCGGTCACACAGTGTTTGGTGTACTCTACGCACCCGCTACAGGGATGTGTTTCAATTTAGAGATGAAACGCGCCCGGGTGTTACGTTTTTATCTCAACGCGTTTATGAATGCAGGACGTTTGCTTCAAAATGTGCGTCCAAGTCGTTTGTAAACACAGTAGAAAGGACAAAAAGTAGAAATTGACAAACGCGTTTTTTTTTTAAAGAGAAACTACGTACTTCTGACGTTTGCCCAAACTACACTCTCTAAATCGGAATTCACCTCTGGTTCCATAGAGAGAGACTGATGTGGAATTTGTTATGGCGGATGTGAAGGTTGTGGTAGTGAAACAGGAACAGTTAAGTTTTTGGGATTTGAGGTTAGCTTCTATTTTTAGAGAGGTAAGTTTGGAAGCTTGGGGGAATTATAGGATATCATTGCCGTTGTTGTAATTTAATCCGTAGGTTTGTTCCTACGTATATGTTAAAGACGATGGGAAAAAGGACAAAACCTTGTCTTTTCCCAAAGGAAAGCAACAAAGGGTTCGATAAAAATTTGACGCAGCGGGTTTGGCTAGATTTAATTTTCAGAAATGATTTAATTTTAATTAATAAGTTAAATTTATGAATAAGGCTGACGTGCTACAGGTGGTCGTATTCACGATTGATATCTAAGAAGATGGCAAAGGTGCACTTTTAAGAGTTGACAGGTTGACATAAAATTAAAAATGACATGACGGGTTGAGGAAGGTATTCTTCCTGATTGTTGCAAAAAGATGAGCCGTTTTAGCAGTTTTGATCAGGGAGATGGGGCGGTACGGGTCGAGGTTGCCCGAGAGTTATTTAGGTTTATGAATAAGAATTGTGTGACTTTGTTTAAGCCGGAAAACATGCAAGCATTAAATATGGGGACCAGATATAAGATAGCAAAAAAGAGCAAATTTTTTAATACTAATTTTACAATTTTATCTGGTTTTAGAGAAATGTATTTTTGGGATGGTGAAGCAGTTCCTAGTTTTTTTTTCTTTGGTGGTAGGCAAGAAATAGTTGTCAAGTAAAGGGAAGTAATATTTGAAGGTAGGTAGGTGAGAGGCGGACGTCTTCAAAATTTTTGCCTGGGCTGCTAGGAACATCAGTCTTCTAAGGTGGTAAAGGTTGCTTAGACGTGATTTGCAAAGAGATTGGCTTTCTGTTAGGGCGTGGCGTAAAGAACGTAATTTTTCTTGAGGAAATGGTGTTGGATGGTTTTGCGTCCGGTGAGTAGGTTAGTTTATTTGAATAGTTTTTAATGAAGGGGACTCAGGTGAAAAAAATTGTTAATAAATGCGTTGTTTTTTCTTTATTAAGGAGTGGATTAGGAGAGGGTGGGATAAGATTTTGTAAAAGTGATTTGCTTTTGGTGGAAATGTGGGAGGAGGAAGCAAAATTTATTGCGTCAAAGTAGACGTTGATGGCACTATCAATATTGTAAAGCAAATTAAGAGAAAGGGATAAAACTTGGGGGGGGGGGGAGAAAGAGAAGAAGGTTGATTAAAGAGGTGAAGCTAAGGAGTGGCATATTGTTGCTTGTGACAAAACTTGGGAACACTTGAACAAAAAGATTGAAATATAGAATCAAGTCGAGTGTGATCACAATTTGGTTAATAAGAGTTGTTGTTGTGGTTAGAAAAGGTAGAGTTGAGGCAACTTAATTAAAATAAGGAAAAATTGATAAGAAGGTCCGCCAAAATTGATTAGAAGAACGGTCACCAAACAAAACGTGTAGGCATTTATACTGTCAAGAATAATTGATTTTTTCTGGGCAACATATTTATAGAATTCTGACAAAAATGGATTGCTGAGGTTGAGGTAGAAGGAGAAAATGATTTGAAGTGCAACCGCCACCACATCCAAGTTTGTTTATGAAGTGATAAGAGAGATATAAAAAAGATTATTATAGACTAAAGATAGATTTGTTTTAAAAAAAGATTTTGTTTTTTGAGAGACACGAATAGAGATATTGTTTGTTTGGACTAGGTTTTAGACAAATGTACGCTTTACGTCTACCCGTGGGTGTTTAGGAAGGCAATAGTTTCAAGATGTGCTGCTATTTTGGTTTGGATTTACAGGTGATATAGACAATATTTTCCGTATAGTAAACTTGTGTTTGTTACTTTGCGATTTATGGCGGGGAAGTCAAGGACAGCAACACAAATTAAACATGTTGACTTTAACTGAGTCTGTTGGCTTGTCAACGGTTTTGAAGGGTGTTACAAAGGCGGTAGAGAAAGCAAGGCATTTATGGGACAAAGAAGGTGAATTTAAGTACCGTTGATTTTCAGGTGTGGGTGGAGTGTAGGCCAACGCAGGTGTCATACACGATGTGACTGTAGCGTGGTTTACAAGGTTTGTAAAACCAAAAGCAGTGTGCACAAGGTTGGGGTGGAAAGAAAAAAGTGAGGAGATAGAGAGAGGAGAAAGGAAGAAAATAGAAAAAAGGAAAAAAAAGCAGCGAGGGTAGAGAAAAAAGAGAAGAAAAAGAAAAGAGAAGGAAAAAAGAAAAGAAAAGGGAGAGCAGGGAAAAAAGGCAGAGAGGGGAAAAAAAGGAAAAACAAAAAATGAAAGAGAAAGAAACGGAAAAATAGAGAAAGAAGGGAGAAAAGGGAGAAAACTGCAAAAAGAGAAAGAAGAGGGAAAAGAAAGAAAAGGAAAAAAAAAGATGCAATAAGGTGCAAATATCTGTTTTGGTCAGATACTTGCAATGTTAGGTAGGGCGTGTTTTTGTAAAAACTTATAGATATGGTACCTTTGTTTATAGGAGCAAAAAGGGATTTTGTGTTTTGGCAGTTTATAGGATGAAGATGAAGAGCATAGTAATACTTAGTTGTTCTCGGGGCATCAATGCGTTTTGGAGTGGGCTGAAGTGGAGACATGGACGCTTATCGCTTTCTGCTTCGGATCTGTTGCCTCTGTTGGACCGAAAAACCGCAGTCTTGGGCGTTGGTGTCTATGTTTTTTTTTTGCAATATTGAGAAGAAAGTCGGATGTCATTAATACGCCAGGATAGTATGAGAAGCCGCTGCAGTTGTTGTCTAGAGAGTAATTTACGAGAAGTCTGGCAATGGTTGTTACAGTCAGAAAAAAAATTGTTGCCGTAGTAGTTGTGTAATCGTCATTTGGTTGGTGATGTTAAACAATTCCTCTATAACCAGGTTCAATGCTAAACTGCAACATGGTTTGTTGGCCAGTGCCGTTAAAGCTATTCATTTTGTTTTTTACAATAAATCGGCAAATTTAAATAATGTTGTTGTAGTTGCTTTCTTTCATCTTTTCTTTTTTTTGTAAGTTCTGAGTTTTTGCATTAGTTGAGCTTAAGACACAACAAAAACGGAACTCAAATCTACAGATCCGTCAGATAGACAATATGGTCTATCTTTGACTCTTTGTGCCAATCTATCACCGCAGCACCTACAGCTTTTAAGCAAACAATCTCTAATATGATGCCATTGACATCCAACATTAGTTTACTTCCTATGATTGTCCGGAAAAACTGCCGCCAAACTTATCCAGTACATACACACCTTGCTAGGGCTTTAGTACAGCCACTGGTAGATGTTTTATCACGTCAACCCACAAAACAAAAACAAGTTTGTATCAAACTGCGCTCTGTGTGGGTGCATTAGTAGCGCTCTGTGTGAACAGGTTTGAAGCCATCTGTGTCAGAATTTTAGTAGAAACTTTGGATGGTTCAAAAACATGCAAAATAACATCATTAAGCAACCGAGCTACGTCTAGACTTAACCTGCCGCCTCGCAACCCTTTGCGGACGCAAGCTGGTAACACCAAGCAGACAAAAATTAGTAAGAAATTTTTTTGTTTGCAGCTTCAAACCGACAACTATTCCAGAGTAAATGTTAAAGCTCTCCGTAAAAATATTGTGTTAGTGCGGATATTACCTGTCCACAATTCTTATATGGTGGCACCCCAGATAAAAACGACAAATCACGACAAAAGCTACCCTCGCTGTGTTAAATTTGTTTTTACAAGATACACAAAACTTTATTTTGTAATCAAATTAAAGCTTCTACAATGCATTTTTTAATTTTTTTTTAATAAAATCATGTGTGCTGATTCCATTTTTTTTTAGAATCTCAAAATTTGCAATCATTTTGATTTCACAATCAACTTTTTAATTTGTAATTTTGTTGCAAGTAACACATAATCTTTATTTCAAACACAATCAAATCTTCCATTAGACAGTTTTCAATTGCTTTATATGAAATCATGTATTCTAAAATTTTGATCCAAAACTCACAATTTGTAACTTTTTGATTTTTAAAGAAATGTTTAAAACAAAAAAATTTATGCAAGATTTATATTAAAAATTTATTTTTAAAATTCTATTTCCAATTGTTTTAGATCAAACAATAAATGCTTATTCCAAAATTTCAACTCTTAACTCAAAACTTAAAACATCAAATTTTTCAGTTTAGAATTAGAACATAGCACACAAAACTTTTATTTATAGTCAAATTAAAACTTATACATTGCAGTTTTCAATTGTTTTAATTAAAACCATGATTGCTGATTGCAACAATTCAATCCCTAACTTAAAACTAGTAACTATTTTCACTTCACAAGCAAATTTTTCAGTTTAAGAATTGGTGACAAAACACTTTAACCTTAATTTCTAATAAAACACAAGTTTTTACAATGCATTTTTTAATTGTTTTAGGTTGAACAATTTATGCTGATTTTAAAATTTTTAGATCCAACTCAAAACTTGTAACCATTTTAATTTTGCAGTAAATTTTTCAGTTTGGAACAAAAGCCCAATAATTTCATACGCTTACAAAACCAAAAATCTTGCGCTAACCATACATTAGAAAATGATGTTATTAAGTACCAATACACTTCATCATCATCAGTATCAACTGCATAAAATAAATTAAAATTTATAGACTCAATCTAACATAACCTCAAATTAATTGCTATGAACTGATTCATTCCATACGATTACTTCATTATAAAACAAAGATAATTTGCAAACTATACATTGGAAAACGATGTAATTTGGTACCAACACACTTCATTATCATTAGTACCAATTGCGCAAAACCGATTAAAATTTATACGCTTAATCTGAAATAACCTCAAATTAACTGCTATGAACTGACTCATTCCCTACAAATACTCTTTTACAAAATCAAAGATAACTTGCAAACCATATGTTGGGAAATAATGTGTTTTGGTACCAATATACTCTTTAGTATCAACTAGCGTTAAAACATGATAAATGGAATGTAGAAGTAGTTTTTGTTTTAATGGTTAAAGCATATTTAGCGGATTTGCAGTTTTTGCTAACCGGAAGTCCGACAAAAAGTCAAAAGATTTTCTTTTAACGATCGAAACAACTGAAATGCAGAAAAGGAGAGTTATATCTACGTTTTTTAAACATTTGTTTAAAATTTGAGAAAAAGATTTTTTGATGTAAAATTAATCTTTCATTACGAATTTGGAGGTCCGACCTCAATGTTTTTAGTATTTATGTCAATTTTAAGATAACCACCAAATACATGTTTTTACCGTTTCAAAAAGCAAACAAAGCACTAAATGGTAAATAGAAGAGACGCAATTACTCCTGAGAATAGCCAACAGACCCATCTAAATCTCCAATTAAAATTTACAAATGTGAACCAAAGTTTGTATTTTTGTTTTGTTTTTGGGGTTATTTGGACTCTTGATTAAGATTTCGGAATTGCTGTTTTGATATTCTCAACATTTCACCTTTCTAGCCGGCGGAGAAAAACGCTTCTGGGACAAGTCAACAGGTTTTGGCAGATGCTCTTGCAAAGATGAAGTTTTTAGGTCAAAGAGTTTTCCTTCTTTGATCGAAAGAAGTGAAATGTAGAAAAGGTTTTTTTTGAACGTTTTTTCAATTTTTGAAAAAAAAGTTGGTATGTGCGTTTTGAAGAGCAAACGGAGAAGAGGAAAGACGCAATTGCTTCTGAGGCAAGCCAACGGACCCATTTAAATCCCCGCCAAACCGGAAGTCCGTGGATTAAAGGGTTTTCTTTCGGCAAACTTATTAAATTTATTTGTTAGTAAACTACTTGATTATGAAACAATAAAACAAATAGCAAACTTTAATAAATATTTTGTTTAAAATGAGTTATTAGTTTATCTCAAAACCAACAAGTTAGATTATTAATAAAGATTAGAACAATAAGACATTAACAAATTAAAACTTACTTTAAAACAAATATAAATATTTGCGTTAACATCTAAATAATATTTATTTAATGATGCACACTGATCTTATCTAACAATCTGGAAAACTATTTAAACAGAAGATGAGTAAATAAAGTTATTATTTTATCGACCTTACTGCATAAACAAGTTATGGATAAATTACGGGACAAAAATTTTAGTAAAGAATTTAATGATAAATTTAAAGTATTTAAAGGTTATACATTAACAAAACAATTTGAAAAGTATATAGATGATATTGAAAATTTTGAAGTGTATGATGATGATATTTGGGTTACAAGCTATCCAAAATGTGGTACGTATTATAATACTTTGTATTTAAAACAATGTAATATATACAATTAATTAGGAACAACATGGACCCAAGAAATGGTGTGGTGTATGTGCAACAATTTAGATTTTGAAGCTGCTAAAGAAAGTTTGTTTCTAAGATTTCCATTTATTGAGTAAGATTATATATATATATATATATATATATATAAAGTAAAAAAAAAACTTTACTATTTTTAGTTTTTATCTTGTAACTGACGATCCTGATCCTAACAAGAAAATTTCTTATATTACACAATCAGTGGATCTTGCTAAAAATATGAAAAGACCTAGATATATTAAGTCACATTTACCATGGGATCTATTGCCAAAACAAATTAGGAATTTTGAAAAACGCCCAAAGGTTATTAATATTTTTATATTCATAACTTCTACATTAATACTTTATTATTTAGATAATTCACGTCGCAAGAAATCCAAAAGATGCCTGTGTTTCATTCTTCCATCATAGCAAATTATTTCTTGGATATACCGGAGATATGGCAACATTTGCAACCTTATTTATGGCAGGAAATAGTAAGTTAATTAAATTAATTTATATTATAAGTCTATACTTATACTTTTCAGTGTTATGGGCTCCAGTATTGAAAAATATTTTAAGCTATTGGAATTTACGCGACGAACCAAATATTCTTTTTATAAAATATGAAGATATGAAAAAAGATCTTACTTTAATTATTAAAGAAGTGGCTGGCTTTTTGGATGTTACAATTACTTACGATCAAATAGCAAAACTATTAAATCATCTTAGTTTTGATAATATGCAGAAAAATAAATCGGTTGATCATAGTGAACTGATTAATTACTTTAATGAAAACAACAAATGTATTAACCCTGATGGTGTTTTTATAAGAAAAGGTATTGTTGGAAGTCATAAAACTGAAATGAACGCTGATGTTATAGCAGCTGTTGATAAGTGGATGGATGAAGAGCTGAAAAATACAGGGTTGACTTTATAAAGTCTTTTGGGTGTCTTCTTGTGCCTTCGAAATAATTTTAATTTTTAATAAGTTTAGTATTATAATCTTATATGAATGTAATAGTTTGTTGCTAAATAATATTTACAAAAATTACTTTTATTCTATTTATAGTTTTCTAAGTATTCTTATTATCTTATATGTTTTAAAGTTTTATAATATTAGTAAACAAATATGTCTAAATATACCTACACAGACACTATTGGTTAATAAATAATTGTTTAAAATTGATAATTAGAATTTACTTGATTAAAGCAATCTTTAGTCAATAAGAGGATATGGAGTTTTTTATGTTCAACAGAACCTAAGTACTACAGCCATTCGTGTCATTAAGTGGACGTTCTCTATGTAGCAATACTAAAGAACGTCAACTTTCAATATAATATAAACGTCATCAATGATCTTAGCTTTGATCACAGCTTAGTAATACTGGAGCTCACCTGGGGAGGGAAGAAAATTTGTATCACGTACGGATTGGAATCTCTTCTTACAATCTCTGAAAAAGAACATTGGCAGGCTTGCACCAGTAAAGAACGGTTAAAGTAGTCAAAAGAGCCGTAGAACGTTTTACGCGTCAAATACACCAAGCCACGGAAATAGCCTTTAAAACCCATCAGATCCGTGCCTATAATCCACTTGGATTACACGCGAAACAAAAGCATTAATTTGTAACAAATAAAATTTGCTCCACAGCAAAGTGAGGAAGGCTATAAGGTTGCACAACAATTTGTGTTATCAAAATAGCTTGGAATCGATCACAGAAGATAGCAATCTATTGTGGAAGATCTCCAAGGCCTTACGGAACAGGCGAGCTTTTGTGGCAAAAATAAGCTACAATACTTTATTTAGGAAAAAGCAAAACATTTGCTGACAGTCTCAAACTCTAATACTCTACTTTAAACACCGAAGATACGGACTGCGTCAAAAGGATCGAACAAAAGGTCAAAGACTTTTTAAAGATTACTAACGACAACGCGCCTCTGGAAAGCGTACAACCTCCTCAAATCAGAGAAATTATTAAAAGATTTAAAACTCTTTGAACTGGACACTTTCCTACAGAATGGAAAGGCTCGTTGGTAACAAACATCTTAAGACCAAGGAAATACCGGAAGTTTTCCTAAAACTACCGTCCTAAAAGTCTTCTAAGCACCTTAAGTGATCTTGGACAACCTCCAGAATTACACAAAAGCAAACAATATTTCTCCCTCCTTTTGAAACACGGGTCAAAATGGCACAATATGCTAATAATACAGCACCTTTATACTCTTCAAGGTCTTTTGAGATAATTACCTTGAGATTAAAAAAACCACTATCAACTTTAAAGAATTGTTAGACCAGTAGCAAGTCAAAATTAATCCAGGAAAAAAGTATAATTGTTTTTCCACGTTTTGACAAATCAACCTTGATGCAAATGTCTTTTTGAATGAGTTGTTCAAGCTTTTCACACCACCTAAATGTGCAAGAGTCCTTGTATGCTTGTTAGAGAATGAGCGTAGCTGCTAACAGTCTGGAATCAATCTCCAAAATATAACTAAAATAATAACTTGCTTTTTATCTACTGGTGTGAGTCATCTAATAAACCGTTGGTCCCATCAACTTTCTTAAATCCAGTTGGAACAATGTAAAATAGCGTTTTACGTAACAAAAAGCCGCCATAAACTGTTTGAAGTATGAACGTTTTTAGTTCATTAAACAAAAATATTAAAAATCTAGCCACCAGTTAAAAAATGTAAAAATCTATTTATAAAATGTCAAAAATAACAAAATCCGGTTTTGAAACATCAAAATATTCTCCAAAAGCAAAAAAAGTGTAAAATAAAATCAAAATCAACTTAAATCCGATCATAAGCTGTTGAAAAGTGCAATAATCTATTAAAAAACAGCATAATTTGGTCTTGAAACATCAAAATATTTTTAAAATGCACGAAAATTTGGCAATAAGCTGTTGAAAAATGTAAACATTTAAAAAAAAATTAAAAATAGCAAAAATCCGGCCATAAACTGATAAAAATGCAAAATTTTACACTAAAATAGTTAAGTGCTGCTATAAAGTATGAAAATATTGTTTTATTCAATTTCTAACACAATCCTCTTTAACTGTGAAACATACTTTCTCAAAATGTCAAAATCAAAATATTGTTAAAAACACTAAAATTCGGCCATAAACTGTTAAAAAGTGCAAAAATCTATTAATAAAAAGTCAAAAATAGCAAAATCCGGCCTTGAAACATTAAAATATTGATAGAAACTTTAAAAATCCGGCCATAAACTGTACGAAAGTGTAAAATATTTATAAAATTTAAAGAAATTACAAAAATCCGGCCATAAATTGTGTAAGTGTAAAATTCTATTTATAAAAAGTCAAAAATATATAAAGAAGGAGGTTTGCTTAAAAATGTAGAAAAACAACTTGTCTGTCAACCTAGGGTTTTGTTAGAACCTACAATTTATTTTGTACTTATGTTCTAGTATGAATTTTATCTATGATTTGACATTGAAACTTATAAATGCCAGTCTTGGATTTTGTGATGTCCATTACAGTCTGACTGCGTGACGTAACATATGTCGGTTTGGCGCTTTGGCTTAGTATTTCTAGGTTAGTACTGATTATAAAACTATGTAAATGCTTACCTTGCCTTCTAAACGATATGATAGGAGCATTACATCTGACTTGGTAGTGGTGCAACATGGTGATTACAGGCACTTGTAGGTGCTTTGAGGCAGTTTTTTGGTATCTTACGTTTTGCTTGCAACGTTTGTCCTTTTTCTAGGTTGCCTAAGTAAAGACTTAGCTGTAGGTGCTCTTTTGCCAAAAGACTTGAAACTTTTCTTCTTTTGGGAAGGCATTTGACTTGGCTTTGTTAGCCTACTAGCAGTCAAACACGCTTTTCTCTGTTTTTTTGGTTATTGCTCAGACAGATTTAGTGTTTGCAAAGACCGGTCTTTAAAATTGTTTTTTCAGATATATTGGTTAAGGTATACTTAAACGAACCTACACTAATTTGCTTTATTTACCTGTAGGTGTTGTTCAATGTTGTGAGCGTTTTTTTCATGCTTGTAACAGTAGTATTCGTTTCTCTGGCTCTCTACCCGTCAAGTTGCCCGCAAATAAAATGATTGCTAAGATTACCAGAAAAATTTAATCCCGGGAAGTATGTTGTACAAGAGCGGATACTACAGATAAATCACAAATTGTTTAAAATGTAGTCAGTAAATGCGGATATAACAATTAAATCCCAAGATGAAGATTTTTTTTCTAATTGTAACTAGAAATGAGACTTAGGAACTACTGGAATCTTTTCACAAAACAAAAGTCTATGCAAAAGGTCCACAAAAGCTCTTTACTACACAAGAAGAAGAATTTTTTGCGCAAAAAGTAATAACCACAAAATTTTCTTAATTGAACATATGACAAACTACTTCTTCAATAACAGGAAATGTCTTAGTAGACACAATGAAAAAATTATAAAAGCGGTTAGACTTAAAAAAAAATTAAACTCAGAAAACTGCTTCTATAGCAGAGCACAAAGTAGTCAATGAATACGTCATTAAAGAGTTACAACATCTACTTTACAGTTCCGACCTTAACCTTGTGACTATTATTTCTCTCAAAAAAATTGACTTGGAAAATACTGTAGAGTCGTATTTAGCAAAATTACAAAAGATAGACACATTACTAGAATAACGTTGGAATAAGTATGTTAATGGTTCTTACGTTGAAAAATAAAATATTGTTTGTCTAGCTATCTAAGAAGATAACATAAAAAACCTTCCTTGTACTTATCAACTATAAAAATGGTCAACTATAATAGTTTTCAATTGATAACAAATTTAAAAATGATGGAATTAATGTGTTTGCGTTAATAGTCCTTACATTGAAAAATAAAATATTGTTTGCCTGACTAGCTAGGTAGATAAAATAAAAAACTTCCCTCGTATTTATCAACTATAAAACTGTTTAAACTATGACGGTTTTCAATTCATAACAAATTTAAAAACGTTGGAATAAGTGTGTTTGGGTTAATGGTTTTTACGTTGAAAAATAAAATATTGTTTCTTTTGCTAGTTAGGTAGATATCATAAAAAACTTCCCTTGTACTTATCAACTATAAAAAGGACCAATCTATGACAGATTTCAATTAATAACAAATTTAATTTATGTTAATTTTTTACATTTTACAAATGCTTACTTATATATTTTTTAAATAACAATTAATGACAATTTTATTATTTATTAACTTCTGCAATTGGCATATTCTATTAATATAAATACAATTGCTAGAAAGATGCCCTAAACTGAAGCGCCTAGATATGCGCACGCACCACGCCACTGCAGCCAAATCATTTGAGTGGCTTTAGTATTCAAGACATCTTGATCGAAGATACATCGTAATACTTATTAAAGTTTTTTAATAGCTTCAAGATGATCAAGTTATTAAGAAATGTAGTTCAAAAGGTATTTATTTATTTTGTTTTATTATAATTGTCTTGCAAAAAGTAAAAATGACCTTTAAAGTTTTATGCTGTTTTAACCATAAAAAATAAATAACAATGTTTTATTTGTGAAATTTGTATTTACTAATCTAATCTAATTACTTAAATAATTAATAAGTTTCATTGTTATTGTATTATATAAATATTCAGATATATTCGCTAAAATGAATTGTGCTTGTTATTCCTTATTAAAAATAACCCCAAACGTTTACGCGCGTCGCACGTAAAAAAGTTGTTATTCAACTGATAAAATATACCTTTTATATTATATATAAAAGGTATAAATAAATCATTCAATTTCAATTTCATTCCACTAAATTTAAATTAATAAAATATTGAGTTTTGTTTTCTGACTTTTAATTAATATTAATTATAAAAATAGATGATAAAATTTAATCATATTTCCAAAACAATTATGTTATATTATACATAAATTAAATTATACATAACTTTTTTAATTAAATTAGCGATAGTTTTTTTATTTTAAGAAATGTAATTTTTATGTACTCAAAATTTATAAAAAAATGAATAATATGATTTGGCTGTTCGTTAATAGTTAATTATTTGTTAATGAGGGATAACATTTTTCTTATATTTGGATTTTTATATGTAGCAACAATTCTGAGATTTTATTTAGGATTTATTTATTGATTTGATGGCATCGCGCGGATTAGTAAATATTTAGTAAAACATTAATTCTTAGTTACTGATTGTCTTCAGAAGCTAAAAAACAACAATATAAAATTTATAATACATTGAATAATAATTAAGTAGAATGTTATATTGGCAAAAAAATTACATTAATACATTTTTTGATATTTTGAAAACATTTTGAAATTTGTAAGTTAAATAATTTACTTAAATTTATATACAGGGTTAAATAATTTTTCAGCCATAAAAAATTTCAAAAAAACTTGATTAAAATATTTTCAATATACAGGGTGTTTATTTTATTGTGAAAATTTGGTAAACTTTTTTTTTTAATTGAATTATTAATACTAATTAACTCCTGAACTTAAAATATAGAACAATTTCCTACAAATATACACATTTATTTCAAATAAACAATAACATGAAAAACAAATAACAAAATAATAATTAAATCATTAAAAATGTAAAAATATAGTGTTCCATTAAAAAAATCTAAATTTTTATAATATAATAAACACCTCGTATATTTTTACATTTTTTAAATTTTAATTTAAGTTTTAAGATTAATGTTCTAAGTATTAAAAAATGTAAAAATATACAGGGACTTTATTTTATTTAAAAATTATTTGTTTAATGGAACATCCTGTATATTTTTACATTTTTTAATTCTTGATTTGTTATTTGTTTTTAATGTTATTGTTTCTTTTTATGGTTTTGTTAAAATAAATGTCTATGTTTGTGAGAAAATGTTCATTATGTGAAGTTCAGGAGTTTGCATAAACTTAAAAAATGATGCATTTAATAAAAAAACGATTTCTACAAAAAATACTAAGAATAAATCTTAAATCAAAAAACAAAAATATACAGTGTTTCATTAAAAAAAAAAGTTTTTTACAATAAAATGAACACCCTGTATATTGAAATATTTTTAATCAATAGTATGTTTAAAATCAAACAAGTTTTGTTTGAATTTTTTTTAAATTTTTTTACAGTTGCAGAATTATTTAGATGTTTCGGTAATTTTGATTAACCCTGTATAGTTGGTGTAGTTTTAAAGTTAAACTAGAACTTTATATTAGCAAACAAATTACATTAATAATTTTTTTTGATTTTTTGTGTAATTTTAAAAATTTTGAATTTACCAAATTAAAAAAGAACTGAATTTTATTTTATAATATTGACATTTGATATTTTTTTAAATTTTGATAACATTTTGAAATTTGCAATTTTTTTTAATTTGTTTTAACAGATATAGTTAGCTTAGTTTTCAAACTGTTTTTAAAACTTTTTAATTAACTAGAACGTCATGTTGACAAAAAATTACATTAATCATTTTTTTTAGATTTTATGAAATTTTGAAAATATTTTCAAACTTGCAAATTATTTTTTTTTATTTACTTAAACATTGGTTGTTTTTTAAACTTCTTAGTCAACTAGAACCTTATATTAGCAAAAAATTACGTCTGTAAAAAAAATATGTTTTGTGAAATTTTGAAATTATTTTGAATTTAGCAATTTAAATATATTTTTGGCTGACATAGCTGGCTTAGTTCTTAAGCTATGCTTTTGAATTTTTTTATTTAAATAAAATTTTATATTAGCAAACAATTACTTTCATATTTTTTTGAATTTTGTAAAATTTTGAACATATTTTGAAATTAATATTTTTTTTTTATTTTACTAAAACTTTAACTTATTAATTAAATAGAACATCATGTTGGCAAAAAATTATATTTATAGTTTTTTTATGTTTTGAAATTTTGAAAATATTTTGAAATTTGTAATAATTTTTTTTTTTTATTTACCTACTTAATCTGCTATAGTTGGCTTAGTTTTTGAGGTATATTTTTTAAACTTTTTAATTAACGGGAACTTTATATTAGCAAAAATTTATTTTTATAATTTTTTTGATATTTTGTAAAGTTCTGAAATTAGCTAAATAAAACTTTTTAAAATTTACTAAAATTGACATTGTCTGCTTAGTTTTTAAGTTAAGTTTTCAAACTTTTTAATTAATTAGAACGACATAATGGCAAAAAATACATTCTTTTGATATTTTGTGAAATTTTGAAAATATTTTGAAATATGCACACTAAATATTTTTATGATTTTGTTAAAACTAGCTTAGATTTTTAAGTTGAATTTTCAAATAATCAGAAGGTCATTTTTATTGTTTTGTGAATTTTTGAAAATAACAACAAATTGTCAGTTTGACATATGAATTGTCAACTTTTTAAGAAAGTGTTTTACTATCTGACATATAAACTGCTTTACATGTAAAATAGGGTTGGCTATAGATGCTGTAGATGCAAGACATCTGGGTCTTGGTCTATAAAAGGCTACACTTATGCCTTCTAATTTAGTATTAATTGTGCAAAACTTAATAGATTATTTACTGATAAAATAATATTTTTGTAAAAGTTTTGAGTCTCCATGAAAATGTTATAGTATGTTTTTTATTTTTTGTGTTTTATGATCTTTTAGAATTTATTTTAATAGTTTATTTTAAATTTTACTAAATTTTTAAATATTTTATGTCAATCATTTCGAGTATTGACTCAAAAAATAAAAATTTAAAAGATTTTTTATTTGCATTCAAAACGCGTAAGAAAGAGAAATTTTTTGAATTTTGACCCAAAAATTGAAAATTTCAATTATATATATTTCAATTTTTATTAAGAATTTTTATTTGCATTTAAAAAACGTAAAAAACGGATTTTTTTGTGTTATGACTCGAAAATTGAAAATTTCAATTTTTTTCAAGATTTTTATTTACATTCAAAACGCGTAAGAAACGGATTTTTTTTTATTTTTTACTCGAAAATTAAAAATTTCAATTTTTTTCAAGCTTCTATATTTGCATTCAAAACGCGTAAAAAACGAGAAATTTTGACCTTTGACGAAAATTTTGAAAATTTAAATATTTTCAAGTTTCTACATTTGCATTCAAAACGCGTAAAATAAAAAAAAAATCGGTTTTTGACTCAAATTTTGAAATTTTTTTTCATAAGTTTTTTATTTGCTTTCAAAACGCGTAAAAACGGAAATTTTTTCTTTTTGACTCGAAAATTGAAAATTTCAATTTTTTTCAAGATTTTTTATTTGCATTCAAAACGCATAAAAAACAGAAATTTTTTGCTCTTTGACTCGAAAATTGAAAATTTTATTTTTTCTCAAGATTTTTTATTAGCATTCAAAACGCGTAAGAAACGAAAAATTTTCGACTTTTGACTCGAAAATTAAAAATTAAAATTTGTTTAAGGTTTTTTATTATTTGCATTCAAAACGCGTAAGAATAGAAAAAAATTCGACTTTTGACTCGAATATTGAAAATTTCAATTTTTTTCAAGATTTTTTATTTGCCCGTTATCTTGTTACCTTGTTACCTGTCATATGAGCTCTTGACTATTAATTTTACATCTTTGGGTCTTTAAGGCTATTTGTTTAAAAACAGTTTGTTTTTACATATTTTAATTGTGGCCATTTTTTTAAGCGATTTTATTTAATTCAAATGCATTTTATTTAGTAAATTTTATTGTTTCTGAACAATTTTATTTTATTTGTAAGCGTTTGCGTCTAGTAGAATTAAATCTGCAATAGTTGAGCTGTAAATGCAACTCTAAAGCATTTTTGAGCGATTTTTTACATTTCTACTGTCACACAAACTCATTTATTGGTCATTCATCAAATGAAATGTCAACTGTCAAATTTACAAGTGTGTTTCAGTTATGTGAACTGCTATAATGTTAACTGTTGATTTGACAAAGCAAGTTTGTCAGATGTATTGTCAAATGTCAATCAGACAAATCAACTTTTTTACAAACTTGTTACATGAGTTGTCAATTTGACATGTCGAGTGCCTCCCAAATCTGTTATATAAACTATCTGATATAAACTGCAACCTTTAATCTTGACAAATCTGTCAACTGTCTCAACTGTCAATATGAAAATGTAATTGTTTTTTATTTTACAATTTTAACATATGAAATATAAACTACATTTTTAAAATTTTGTTTTAAAATATGTCAACTGCAAACTTAACAAAGAACTGCCAAACAAATTTGTCATATAAACTGTTTTTTGATTTGATTAAATAACTATTTATTATCTGTTACATGTGCCGTCTATCAGATGAACTGTCAATTTGATATAGGAACTCAACTATTTCACAAAACTGGCATGTGAACTGTCTTAACATATAAACTGTCAACATTAGTTTTAAAAAATCGGAGTGTTTCCAAATGTGAGCGTTGTGCTGATTACAGATACCAGCATGGGTAAAAGTTGCTTCATTGGTTCAAATCGTTGTCCAAGCTAAAAAAGCATCTTTTCTTGTTTACTGCAAGAATCATTTGAAACATTTCTTTATTTACAGCAGGTCATCAGGTAATAAATTCTTAATTTTTTGAAGATGAATGACGATTGATTGCTTTCAAAGTTTTGTTCATAGTGCGTTTCATTTTTCAAGATTTGTTTTTTTTTCTGAAAAGGTTTACACTTTTTTTTATCTCCTTTCAACCGCAATAAAGTTGATCCTGTTTTTTTTCGACGTTGAAAAGTATTGGAAAACGCATATCTGTCAGGAAATCTATTGCAGCGCGCGCATTGCTATTACCATTCTGACAAATAAACACAATCGGGGCTATTCTCTATGCATATTGCTAGAATGTAAGCAAGATATTTATTGCTAGATTTGTTAAAATGATAGGTCATTTTGTTAGCAAGCAAGATTTGTTAAAATGACAGTTCATATTGTTAGCTAGCAATATATCTTGCTTACATTCTACCAATGTACATAGAGAATAGCCCCGAATATCTGCGTATTTAGTTGCAGTGTAAATATTTGGCATGATTCTGACTTTAATTAATCAATTAGAGAAATATCAAAGAATGTGAAAGTTTAAGACTGTCACACAAATCTGTCATTGTCACAAAATGAAGGAAAACAGTAACAGGCTGGCAGAAATTTAGTTCAGTTTTTATGAGCCTGTGGTTTAAATTGGTGTGTCCCGCTCAAGTTTTTATGATAAAAAAGGTTTTTTTTTTTGCTTGTCATAGAACAAATGTAAGTAGTGACAGATCCGATTTCTTATCAGTAAATTGTCAGTTTGACAAACTTTAATCTAGACAAATCTGTCATATAAATAATCAACTATCAATATGAAAATGCAACTGTCTTCTATTTGATAATTTTGACGTATGAACTATCAACTAGACTTTCAACAAATTTGCATTACGATATGTTAACTGCCAATTTTGATAAAAATTCAAAGGTCTTACAAATCTGTTAACTTTTAATTTCACAAAACAACTGTCAATTGTTTTACAAATTTGTTAGGTAAAATGTCAATTGCCACTGTCTAAAAAAATCTGTTAAATAGCCATCTATCGAACTATAAATTTCACAAAGCAACTTAACTATTTCACAAATCTTGCATGTGAACTATTTAATATATAAAATGTCAACAATATTCTCGACAATCTGTTATGTGGTATAAACTTCTGTCAATATTTTTAAACTATTGTCAAGTTTTTTGTCGGCAAAGATTTTATATAACTTTCAACTGTCTGATAACAAATAACTTCACACATATACTGTTTGCTGTCAGTTTGACAAATCAACTGCCAACTTTCTGTCAAAGTTTAATTTTCTAATATACATAATGCTTTACATATAGACTGACAATTTTTTTGTTGACAAATCTATTGTATAAATTGCCAGTTTGTCAAATAAGTTTATATAATAAGTAAACTTTTTAAGAAAGTGTATATATGTAACTGTTAACTTTGTTTTTGAGCAAATTATTCTGTACGTTGTATAGCTGACATATTTTGCACTTTATTGATAAGGCTAGCCTGGGGCAAGTTGGAAGTATTTTATTAATATAACTTAATATTAATTAAACTTTCTTAATCTTAATTTTTTAATTTAATTTGTGATGTGTCAATTTTTTTGGCTGCTCATTTTTTAGATGTTGATGATGGGAGAAAACTGCATTGAAAAACCATTTTTCTAATTGTTTGTTTCTATGAAATAGTTATTAAGGTATGGTTTACCTAAAAAAGAAAAGTTGCGTCTTTGAACTGAATCTATAGAGACGATTTTGATTTCTTAATTTATGGCATTTATTATTTTAAGTTATTGCACAGCGACAACTTTTAAAAATTGTCAATTGTCCATTTATGGCAGTTTTCAATTGATAACAAATTTTAATTCATGTTAATTGCTTACATTTTACAAATTTTGAATTATATATCATTATTTAAATTTATTTTCGGATTATCTCGCGTTATTTGATTGAGTTGGACTCGACGTTTCGGCAGAATTCCATCTGCCATCATCTGGAGTGATTTATATTTATTATTAAAATTATATATATTATATATCAATATGACATTGATATTTGAAACTAATTTTGTTGTCAAAGCTGACTTACAAGAAACTTTATTGAGTGTAAAGTTTCTTTGTTTGACTTCTGGTTGTTGGTCGATTAATTGATCTTTCTACAGTCAGAACTTGTAAAGGAACTGGTTGTGACTTGGGTGCTGTATTTAAATTAGTTGTCATATTGATATATAATATATATTATTTTAATAATAAATATAAATCACTCCAGATGATGGCAGATGGGATTCTGCCGAAACGTCGAGTCCAACCAACTCAATCAAATAACGCGAGATAATCCGAAAATAAATTTAAATAAAAATAATTATATCCGCAAAAATTTAAAAAATAATATATATATTTGAAATAACAATTTTATTATTTATTAACTTCTGCAATTGACATATTCTATTAATATAAATACAATTGCTAGAAATATGCCCTAAACTGAAGCGCATATCTAGCACGCACGCACCACGCCACTGCAAATCATTTGAGTGGATTTAGTATTCATGACATCTTGTTCGAAGATACATCGTAATACTTATTAAAGTTTTTTAAAAGTGCCTCAAGATGATCAAGTTATTAAGAAATGTAGTTCAAAAGGTATTTATTTATTTTGTTTTATTATAATTGTCTTGCAACTTAATTAAATAATTAATAAGTTTCATTGTTATTGTATTATATAAAAATTCAGATATATTCGTTAAAATGAATTGTGCTTGTTATTCCTTATTAAAAATAACCCCAAACGTTTACTCGCGTCGCACGCAAAAAAGTTGTTATTCAACTGATAAAATATACCTTTTATATTATATATAAAAGGTATAAATAAATCATTCAATTTCAATTTCATTCCACTAAATTTAAATTAATAAAATATTGAGTTTTGTTTTCTGACTTTTAATTGAAATTAATTATAAAAATAGTTGATATAATTTAATCATATTTTCAAAACAATTATGTTATATTATACATGAATTAAATTATACATAACTTTTTTAATTAAATTAGCTATCGTTTTTTTATTTTAAGAAATGTAATTTTTATGTACTTAAAATTTATAAAAAAATGAATAATATGATTTGGCTGTTCATTAATAATTAATTATTTGTTAATGAGGGATAACATTTTTCTTATATTTGGATTTTTATATGTAGCAACAATTCTGAAATTTTATTTAGGATTTATTTATTGATTTGATGGCATCGCGCGGATTAGTAAATACACTGTTTAGTAAAACATTAATTCTTAGTTACTGATTGTGTCTTCAGAAACTAAAAAACAACAATATAAAATTTATAATAATTTGAAAATAATTAACTAGAATGTTATATTGGCAAAACAATTACATTAATACATTTTTTTGATACTTTGAAAACATTTTGAAATTTGTAAGTTAATTAATTTTCTTAAATTTATATACAGGGTTAGTCAAAATTACCGGAACACCTAAATAATTTTCAGCCATAAAAAATTTCAAAAAAACTATTGATTAAAATATTTTCAATATTCAGGGTGTTTATTTTATTGTGAAAATTTGGTAAACTTTTTTTTTAAAATTAAATTATTAATACTAATTTACTCCTGAACTTAAAATATAGAACATTTTCCCACAAACATACACATTTATTTCAAATAAACAATAACATGAAAAACAAATAACAAAAGAATGATTAAATCACTAAAAATGTAAAAATATACAGTGTTCCATTAAAAAAATCTAAATTTTTATAATATAATAAACACCTCGTATATTTTTACATTTTTTAAATTTTAATTTAAGTTTTAAGATTAATGTTCTAAGTATTAAAAAATGTAAAAATATACAGGGACTTTGTTTTATTAAAAAATTATTTGTTTAATGGAACACTCTGTATATTTTTACATTTTTTAATTATTGTTTTGTTATTTGTTTTTAATGTTATTGTTTCTTTTAATGGTTTTGTTAAAATAAATGTCTATGTTTGTGAGAAAATGTTCATTATGTGAAGTTCAGGAGTTTGCATAAACTTAAAAAATGATGCATTTAATAAAAAAACGATTTCATTAAAAAAAAAGTTTAAGAAATTTTTACAATAAAATGGACACCCTGTATATTGAAATATTTTTAATCAATAGTATGTTTAAAATCAAACAAGTTTTGTTTGAATTTTTTTTTAATTTTTTTACAATTGCAGAATTATTTAGATGTTTCGGTAATTTTGATTAACCCTGTATAGTTAGTGTAGTTTTAAAGTTAAACTAGAACTTTATATTAGCAAACAAATTACATTAATAATTTTTTTTATTTTTTGTGTAATTTTAAAAATTTTGAATTTACCAAATTAAAAAAGAACTGAATTTTATTTTATAATATTGACATTTGATATTTTTTTAAACATTTTGAAATTTGCAAATTTTTTTTAATTTGCTTTAACAGATATAGTTGGCTTAGTTTTCAAACTGTTTTTAAAACTTTCTAATTAACTAGAAATTCATGTTGACAAAAAATTACATTAATCATTTTTTTTAGATTTTATGAAATTTTGAAAATATTTTCAAATTTGCAAATTATTTTTTTTTATTTACTTAAACTTTGGTTGTTTTTTAAACTTCTTAGTCAACTAGAACCTTATATTAGCAAAAAATTACGTCTGTAAAAAAAAATATGTTTTGTGAAAATTTGAAATTATTTTGAATTTAGCAATTTAAATATATTTTTGGCTGACATAGCTGGCTTAGTTTTTAAGCTATGCTTTTGAAATTTTTTAGTTAAATAAAATTTTATATTAGCAAACAATTACTTTCATATTTTTTTGAATTTTGTAAAATTTTGAACTTATTTTGAAATTTGCAAATTAATATTTTTTTTTTAATTTACTAAAACTTTAATTTATTAATTAAATAGAACATCATGTTGGCAAAAAATTATATTTATAGTTTTTTTAATGTTTTGAAATTTTGAAAATATTTTGAAATTTGTAATAATTTTTTTTTTTTTATTTACCTACTTAATCTGATATAGTTGGCTTAGTTTTTGAGGTATATTTTTTAAACTTTTTAATAAACGAGAACTTTATATTAGCAAAAATTTATTTTTATAATTTTTTTGATATTTTGTAAAGTTTTGAAATTAGCTAAATAAAACTTTTTAAAATTTACTAAAATTGACATTGTCTGCTTAGTTTTTAAGTTAAGTTTTCAAACTTCCTAATTAATTAGAACGACATAATGGCAAAAAATACATTCTTTTGATATTTTGTGAAATTTTGAAAATATTTTGAAGCATTCGAACTAAATATTTTTATGAATTTGTTAAAACTAGCTTAGATTTTTAAGTTGAATTTTTAAATAATCAAAAGGTCATTTTTATTGTTTTGTGAATTTTTGAAAACTTTTTAAGAAATTGTTTTACACTTTGACATATAAACTGCTTTACATGTAAAATAGGGTTGGCTATAGATGCTGTAGATGCAAGACATCTGGGTCTTGGTCTATAAAAGGCTACACTTATGCCTTCTAATTTAGTTTTAATTGTGCAAAACTTAATAGTTTATTTACTGATAAAATAATATTTTTGTAAAAGTTTTGAGTCTCCATGAAAATTTTATAGTATGTTTTTTATTTTTTGTGTTTTATGATCTTTTAGAATTTATTTTAATAGTTTATTTTAAGTTTTACAAAATTTTTAAATATTATATGTCAATCATTTCGAGTATTGACTCAAAAAATAAAAATTTAAAAGATTTTTTATTTGCATTCAAAACGCGTAAGAAACAGAAATTTTTTGAATTTAGATCCAAAAATTGAAAATTTCAATTATATATATTTCAATTTTTATTAAGAATTTTTATTTGCATTTAAAAAACGTAATAAACGGAATTTTTTTGTGTTATGACTCGAAAATTGAAAATTTCAATTTTTTTCAATATTTTTATTTACATTCAAAACGCGTAAGAAACGGAAATTTTTTGATTTTTGACTCGAAAATTAAAAATTTCAATTTTTTTCAAGCTTCTATATTTGCATTCAAAACGCGTAAAAAACGAAAAATTTTGACCTTTGACGAAAATTTTGAAAATTTAAATATTTTCAAGTTTCTACATTTGCATTCAAAACGCGTAAAAACGGAAAATTTTCGGTTTTTGACTCAAATTTTAAAAAAATTTTTTTCATAAGTTTTTTTATTTGCTTTCAAAACGCGTAAAAACGGAAATTTTTTGCTTTTTGACTCGAAAATTGAAAATTTCAATTTTTTTTAAGATTTTTTATTTGCATTCAAAACGCATAAAAAACAGAAATTTTTTGCTCTTTGACTCCAAAATTAAAAAAATTATTTTTTTTCAAGATTTTTTATTAGCATTCAAAACGCGTAAGAAACGAAAAATTTTTGACTTTTGACTCGAAAATTAAAAATTTAAATTATTTCAAGGTTTTTTATTTGCATTCAAAACGCGTAAGAATAGAAAAAAATTCGACTTTTGACTCGAATATTGAAAATTTCAATTTTTTTCAAGATTCTTTATTTGCCCGTTATCTTGTTACCTTGTTACCTGTCATATGAGCTCTTGACTATTAATTTTACATCTTTGGGATGTCTTTAAGGCTATTTGTTTAAAAACAGTATGTTTTTACATATTTTAATTGTGGTCATTTTTTTTAAACGATTTTAATGCATTTTATTTAGTAAATATATTTTTTTCTGAACAATTTTATTTTATTTGTAAGCGTTTGCGATTAGTAGAATTAAATCTGCAATAATTGAGCTGTAAATGCAATTCTAAAGCATTTTTGAGCGATTTTTTACATTTTTACTGTCACACAAACCCATTTATTGGTCATTTATCAAATGAAATGTCAACTATCAAATTTACAATTGTGTTTTAGTTATGTGAACTGCTATAATGTTAACTGTTGATTTGACAAAGCAAGTTTGTCAGATGTATCATCAAATGACAATCAGATAAATTAACTTTTTTACAAACATGTTACATGAGTTGTCAATTTGACATGTCGAGAGCTTCTCAAATCTGTCATATAAACTATCTGATATAAACTGCAACCTTTAATCTTGACACATCTGTCAGATAAACTTTCAACTTTCAATGTGAGAATGTAACTGTTTTTCATTTTACAATTTAGACGTATGAACTATGAACTACATTTTATTTAACAAAAAACTGTCAATCAATATTTCATATAAACTGTCAACTTTTGATTTGACAAAATAACTGTTTATTAAGTCTGTTAGATGTGCTGCCAATTTGACAAAGCAACTCAACTATTTTACAAAACTGGCATGTGAACTATCTTAACATATAAACTATCAACATTATTTTCAAAAAAATAGATTATTTTCAATTGTGAGCGTTGTGCTGATTAAAGATAACAGTATGGGCTTTATTGGTTCAAATCGTCGTCCGAGCCAAAAAGTGTGTTTCAGATAAAAAAAAATTTATCAAATTTTCACAATAAAATCAACACCCTGTATAATAAAAATATATTTAATCAATCACTTTTTTTGAATTTTTTATGGCTGAAGAATTATTTAGGTGATCCGGTAATTTTGACTAACCCTGTATATAAATTTAAGTAAATTATTTAACTTTTATTTTAGCTGCTGAACACACAATCAGTAATTAAAAATTAATGTTTTACTTAACAGCGTATTTATTAACCCGCGCAATGCTATCAAATCAATAAATAAATCCTAAATAAAGTCTCAGAATTGTTGCTACATATAAAAATCCAAATATAAGAAAAAATGTTATCCCTCATTAACAAACAATTAAGTGTCAACTAACAGCCAAGTCATATTATTCATTATATTTTATAAATGTTAACTACATAAAAATTTCATTTCTTAAAACAAAAAACCCAATCGCCAATTTATTTAAAAAAATTGTGTATAATTAATTCATGTACATCCACCATAATTGTATTGGATATATGGATAAATTATATCATCTATATTTATAATTAATTTCAATTAGTTTTAAATTAAAAGTCAGGAAAGAAAATTCAATATTTTATTAATTTAAATTTAGTGGAATGAAATTGAAATTGAATGATTTATTTATACATTTTATATTTAATATAAAAGGTGTGTTTTATCAGTTGAATAACAACATAAAAACACTTTTTTTGCGTGCGCTTCGTAGAAGTTTGGGGTTATTTCTAACAAGGAATAACAAGCAAAATTCGTTAAAATATATATGTATCTGAATTTGCAGTGGCGTGGTGCGTGCGCTTGTATTTATATTAATAGAATATGCCAATTGCAAAAGTTAATAAATAATAAAATTGTCATCTATTGTTATTTCAAAAATATATAAGTGGGCATTTGTAAAGTTTAAGAAATTAACATGAATTAAAATTTGTTATCAATTGAAAACTGCCATTAATTGACAATTAACAATTTTTAAAAGTTCTCGTTGTGCAATAACTTAAAATAATAGACGCCATAAATTAAGAAATTAAAATCGTCTCTATAGATTCAGTGCAAAGACGCAACTTTTCTTTTTTATGTAAACCATACCTTAATAACTATTTCATAGAAACATACAATTAAAAGAATTGTTTTTGAACGCAGTTTTCTCCAATCATCAACAGCTAAAAAAAGCTGTCAAAGAAATTGACACATCACAAATTAAATTAAAAAATTAAGATTTTCCAAATAATAAAGAAACGTTGAGTTACTTTAAAAAAGTTTAATTAATATTAAGTTATATTAATAAAATACCTCCAACTTGCCCCAGGCTGGCCTTATCAATAAAGTGCAAAATATGTCATCTATACAACGTACAGAATAATTTGCTCAAAAACAAAGTTAACATATATATATACACACTTTCTTAAAAAGTTAAATTATTATATAAACTTATTTGACAAACTGACAATTGATACAATAGATTTGTCAACAAAAAAGTTGACAGTCTATATGTAAAGCATTATGTATATTAGAAAATTATACTACAGAAAGTTGGCAGTTGATTTGTCAAACTGACAGCAGACAGTTTATGTGTGAAGTTATTTGTTATCAGACAGTTGAAAGTTAAATAAAATATTTGTCGACAAAAAATAATTTAAAACTATTGACAGATGTTATGTTATATTAAAAGTTCATACCACATAACAGATTGTCGAGAATAATGTTGACATTTTATATATTAGATAGTTCACATTCCAGATTTGTAAAAAAGTTAAGTTGCTTTGTGAATTGACAGTGGCAATTGACATTTTACTTAACAAATTTGTAAAACAATTGACAGTTGTTTTGTCAAATTAAAAGTTAACAGATTTGTAAAACCTTTGAATTGACAGATTTTATCAAATTGGCAGTTGACATATCGTAATGCAAATTTGTCGGAAGTCTAGTTAATATTTCATACGTCAAAACCATCAAATCTTCATATTGACAGTTGATTGTTCATACGACAGATTTGTCTAGAATAATGTTTAATTTGTCAAACTGACAATTCATCCTTTTTCATCATAAAAACTTGAGAGGGATACACCAATTTAAGCCACACTCTCATAAAAAATGAACTAAGTTCTCCGCCAACCCATTCCAATGTTTGTTATTAAGAAATTAGATCTGTTACCGTTTTTCTGGAACACTGTTTATAGTAACCAAACAACCTTTGTTTGATACTTTTTACAATATAAGTGCTTATTGTAGATGCTTGGTAGTATTTTTGAACAAATTTAGTAGATGTGTTTTTGTTTGATTAATAATTTAATCAGATTGGTCCAAAATAAAAAATCAAAACATTTAAAAAATTTAAAAAAAAATTTAGAAAAAAGTTTTTTTTAATATATTTTCTATAATTAAAGTGCTTATTGTAGGTAAATTTGGTCGATTTGTTGTAGTTTTATTAAGGATTTAATCAGTTGAGGTCCAAAAAATAAATCAAAACTTAAAAAATAAAAATTTAATAAACATTTTGACTTTTTGATGTTTTTTACAATAAAAGTGCTTATTGTAAATACTTTATGGTAAATTTGAACAATTTTTTTAGATTGGTTTTTGTTTTATTAAGATTTAAATCATTTATGATCTAAATAATAAAATTAAAATTTTCAAAAAATTCAAAAAATAATTTTTAGAAGACATTTTGTGTTTTTAATATTTTCTTTATAAAAAGTGCTTATTGTAGATACTTTATAATAAATTGCAACAAATTAGGTCGATTTGTTTTTTATTGATTAAAAATTTAATCAGTTATGATCTAAAAGATAAAAATAAAAATTTCAGAAATTCCAAAAAAAATTTAGTAAACATTTTATACTTTCTATAATAAAAGTGCTTACTGCAGATGCTTTATGGTAAATTTGAAAAATTTTGGTTGATTTGTTTTTGTTTTATTAAGATTTTAATCATTTATGGTCTAAATAATAAAAATAAAAATTTAAAAAAAATCCAAAAAATAATTTTTAGTGAACATTTTAACCTTTTAATATTTTCTACATAAAAAGTGCTTATTGTAGATGCTTTGAAATAAATTTGAACAAGTTCAGTCGATTTAGGAATTAATCAATTATGATCCAAAAAATAAAATTAAAAAATTTCAGAAATTCAAAAAAAAAATATTTTCAGTAAACTTTTTATATTTTCTATAATAAAAGTGCTTACTGCAGATGCTTCATGGTAAATTTGAAAAATGTTGATCGATTCGTTTTTGTTTTGTTAATATTTCAATCATTTATAGTCCAAATAATAAAAATTAAAATTTTCAAAAATTAAAAATAAAATAAAATGTTAGTCGACATTTTGTTTTTTGAATATTTCCTACTTAAAAAGGGCTTATTGTAGATGCTTTGTAATAAATTTGAACAAATTCAGTCGATTTGTTTTTGATTGATTTAGGAATTAATCAATTATGATCTAAAAGATCAATTTAAAAAATTTTAGAAAAATAAAAAAAAAAATTCAGTAAACATTTTATATTTTCTATAACAAAGTGTTTACTGCAGATGCTTCATGGTAAATTTGAAAAAAATTGGTCGATTCGTTTTTGTTTTATAAAGATTTCAATCATTTATGGTCCAAATAATAAAAACTAAAATTTTCAAAAAATCCAAAAAAATATTTTTAGTAGACATTTTGTATTTTTAATATTTTCTACATAAAAAGTGCTTATTGTAGATGCTTCGTAATAAATTTGAACAAATTCAGTCGACTAGTTTTGATTGATTTAGGAAATCAATTATGATTCAAAAGATTAAAATAAAAAAATTAAGAAATTCCAAAAAAATATTTTTAGTAGACATTTTATATTTTTAATGTTTTTTACAATAAAAATGCTTACTGCAGATGCTTCATGGTAAATTAGAACTAATTTGATTGAACAGTTATGATCAAAAACATCAAAAATTTAGACTTTGAGTGAGCTTATGGTTTGGATTGGAGTGCTTTACCCACTCGTGTTTGTGATCTAATTTCTTGAGCATAAACACTTAAGTGGGTGGGCGGAAACTAAGTTAAAACTGAGTGAGCGTGTTGTTTAGTTTGGAGTGCCCCACCCACTCGTCCAAGTATTGGTGATCTAATTTCTTAAACACAAATACGTGGGTGGGTGGGCGGGAGTTAAGTTCAAATAATGTAGACATGTGGTTCAGATTGAAGTGCCCCACACAAATGTTTGTGGTATAATTTCTTGAACACTAACACTTGAGTGAGTGGGCGGTAACTAAGTTTAAACTGAGTTTTATTTTGTAAATATTTTGAAATTAGCAAATTAAATATTTAACTGAAATAATTGGCTTAGTTTTTAAGCTACGTTTACTTTTTAATTAATTATTACTTCATATTTGCAAAAAGTAACAACTTTAATATTAATTATTGTTTATTTGAAATTGCAGGTTAGGAAATCTTTCAGAAAAGACAATACAACGGGTAAGGAAAATTATTATTATATTTAAAATATACATATCATTAATTAAATTTTTATAATTTAGAATCAACCAGTGATGCGTCAAATCCCTCAGGATATAATCTACGATCCAGAACTGCAATTGCCAAACCATCGGGCATAATATCGGGCAGAAAAACCTACAGTAAGTGAATAATAATATTAATTGTAATAATATTTTCTTATATATATAAGACAATAAATTATACGGCATAAAATAAACCAAAATATGTTTCTCTGTGAACAAAGTTTGAGTTTTATTTATTATTTAACAATTATTTACAATCTTACCTGTGAACAAAGAAACGACAATTAAAGTTTTCTATTACCGCTTCTCTATGCACTACTTAAATTAATTACAATATATCTTTTTATTATAATTACGTCGTGACTTCTGTCAATTAAAAGTCAGAAGCACGGCCAACTTAAATCAAAGAAAGTATACTTTCGTTACATCTCCCCCCCCCCCCCTCTCATGGTAAGATTTCTTGGACATATTTTCTCTATAAATCATCTATATCATCTTCTTCTGTTGGTATTAGTTTTGATATATGGAATAAACTTGTTTCTGACTTTTTCTTGTTAGTCTTGACTTTGTATAGAGTGTTTGATATTTTTTCTATTATTTCGAATGGTCCTATTCTAAGATGGTCTAGCTTTTTTCTATTTAGTCTGTTGCCATTTTCGATATATACCATGTCTCCTGCACTGTACTCATGATGTTTTCTATTTTTATCATAAAGTTTTTTATTGTAATTATGTGATTTTATTGATCTCTCTAACGCTAATTTTTTATCATTAGACCAATCATCTTTGTTTTTTTTCCTTTTTAATTCTTCTGGTATGACACTTGTGTCCGTGCCATTTAATAAATACTCTGGTGCAAAACCAGTGACTGAGTGTTCTATCTTATTATATCTATCTACACATTCTCTAGCAACCGTTGTCCAAGCTCTTTTGTTTTCTTTTTCATTTATTTTACATCTTATTTTATTGACTAGAGTCTGGTTTAGTCTCTCGTTTAAGCCATTTGAAAATGGTGCATTAACTGCTGTAAATGTCAGTTTAACGTTCTTTTTTTCTAGGAATTCTTTAAATTCTTTTGAGTTTATTCCCGGATATTGATCCGTTAGTATCATTCCAATTTTTTCCGTTTCTAACACGTTTTGAGCTAACTTTATAAAATCTGTGGCGTTTTGTGTCTTTGAGGTTGAAACAAATGCGTATCTCGTGTAGTGGTCGACGAGTAAGTGAAGGTATTTTTTTGTTGATCTTTGTCCTCCAAATCCTCCAATGGTATCTATAGACATTATTTCATATGGTTCAGTGGCTGGTCCTAAGTGAGACATTAATCCAAATTTGCTTTGGCCTCTTGTTTTATTTTTTATGCATATGTCACAATCTTTACATATTTTCTTAATGTTTTCTATTAAATTCTTTGATGTATAGTAGGGACATATTCTGTATATAGTTTGTCTAATGCCTGTATGGCACCATTCCCTATGTATGTCTTTTATTAATTTGATGCTAAATTCTTCTGATAAGATTATTTTCTCCTTATTTCTAACTTTCTTATAAAATATTCCGTTATTTCTTATTAGTTTTGATTTCATCTTTCGAATTATTTCGTTTTTTTCTTGATCCGTTCTTATTTCATCTGTTTGTGTCAGGTTTACTATTGTTAGAACCTCTTCAGTGTTTTCAGACGGTTCTAGTACTGGATTTCGGCTTAAGCAGTCCGCTTCAGCGTTATCTTTACCAGGTACATATTTTATTTGGAAGTTATATTGTGACAAATAATAGGTTAACTCACCTAATTCTTCGTCTGTTCTTGCTTTTATGTTCAAATTTTCAAGCGGTTTGTGATCTGAGTATACCTCAAACCATCTTCCAATCAACCAATGTTGCCAATATTTTACTGCTTCTTTGATTGCCAAGCACTCCAGATATATTGCTTTCTTTCTTTTTTGTACCTCATTCAATTTTTTTGAGAAATATGCTACAGGTTTTTCTCGTCCATCTATTTGTAATTGCTTTAGTATTGCCCCAATTCCTTCTAGCGATGCATCTGTGTAAATTTTTATTGGCAAATCCTTATCAAATATTTCTAATACCGGTTGAGAACATAATAATTTCTTCATTTCTGTAAAAGCCTTCTCACATTCTTCTGACCATATAAATTTTGTTTCTTTTCTTAATAATTTATGTAATGGATCCAACGTTATTGAGCTATTTGGTATGTATTCATGGTAAAAATTAATCTTTCCTAAAAATTGTCTAATATTTTTTTGAGTTTTGGGAGTTGGAAAATTTTGAATTGAAATTAGATTGTCTTTTATTGGTCTTACTGTGTTATTTTCTATGATATGGCCCAGGTATTTTACAGAGTTTGCTGCAAATGAGCATTTTTTGAATTTTAATCTAAATCCTTCTCTAATAATTGCTGCTAATACCTGTTCTATATGTCTGATATGTTCTTCAAAAGTTTGTGAATAAATTAATATATCGTCAATATAATTTTCTGTAAATTCTCTCAATTTATTTTTTCTTAATATGCTACTCAAAATCCTTTGGAATATTGCTGGTGCCGTTTTTAGACCAAATGGTAAACACGTCCATTGATATTGTCCTTCTTGCGTTACGAAACCAGTCTTTTTTTTGTCCTCGATTCGGAGTGGAATTGACCAAAAGGCAGAGTTTATATCCAGTGTTGTAAAATATTTGCAGTTTCTAGTTTTAATTATTAGGTCATCTATAAGTGGAAATGGTTGAGCTTGTGGTACAATATTCTTGTTTAGATCTCTAAAATCAATACACAGGCGATTTTTCCTTCCTTCGTCTCTTTTATACGCCAGTGTTACAGGTGCGGCAAATGGACTGTAGGATTCTTCAATCAAATTCTTTTCTAATAGCATTGCCACTTGTGTTTCTATTTCTTTTTTATCTTCTATTGTACACCTGTATGGTCTTTTACTACAATATTTGTCTACTATTAATTCGATTCTTGCCTCATAATCTTTTACCGTGCCAATATCGTATTTGTCTTTTGCAAATACACTTTTATATTTTTCAATAATTTTTTCTATTTTATTTTTTTTTGTATTATCTAGATGTTCTAGTCTTATCTGAAAGTCATCTTTCTCTATGTGTTCATTAAAATTAACTGAATATTGTTCAATTTTATTATCCAATTTTTTTTATAATATTTGTAGATTCTCATTTTGAATTAATCTGAATTTCTTTATCATATCTAATCCTACGAGGAAATCTTCAACATCGTCTCTCTCTGTAATGAATACATCAATGTATTCCTCTATGTCAAAGATTTTTACTTTCATAGTTATTAAACCTTTTGTTTGTGTCACACCATTGACTGTTTTTAAAAATATTTTATTTACATCTTTTGCCTTCCTCTTTATTCTAACTAATTTTGGATTTATTAGGGAGACTTGGGAACCTGAATCATATGTTCCGTTTACCTCTAACTTATCTTCTAATAATATTTTTAGTTTAATCAATGGTGTGATTATTCGTTTTTTGATTCTGTATTTAGATTTACTTCTATGACTGAGTTACTCTCTATTACTCCACCTTCTTTTCTTTCTTTATTCTTGAACCAACATGAGTTTTCAGGATGATATCTAACACCTTTATTTAAGTTTTCACAATTTTTACATGGCTGTTTTCCTTCAAATCTTTTCTTGTTATCATATTTATCATCTTTCTTTTTTGTAAAACTATTTTTATTTACTAAATTTTCACATTTTCTGATGTCATGCAATAATTCAGTTGACTTTTTACAATTTTCTTTATCTATCTTATTTCTAACCAACTCAGGTAATCCTGCTGCTATAAGCAACACTAGAGTCTTTGAACTAATATCATTGTCCATATCTAGTAGTAGCTTCTCTTTTCTTATAGCATATTCAATCAATGAACCTTCTTTATACCTATAATATATAGCGTACATTCCTGTACTCCATCCATTGTCTGCAAATGACTCCAGAAATCTCTCTTTCCATTCAGACCATCGAGCTTCCATTGTCAATATTGTGAGAGTTGCTGAGTGCCAATCTGAACATGACTTATCCAAGACTAGCCTTAATATCTCAATCTTTATATTATCTTCATTGATTTCAAACCTTTTACATTCTTTTTCAAATGTTTCTAGCCATTGTTTTGCATTTGAATTTTTACATGTAAATTTTTCAATCATAAACTTTTCTGTTATGTGTTTTAAATTAAGTTGACTTTCTTTCTTCTGAGTTGATTCTACTACGTCTGTTTTTATTATTTGTTCTAAATATAAGTTATTAAACATTATATTACCATCTTCATCAAAATATTTCTGTTCCATTTCCTTTGTTAGTGTGATCCACACTGTTCTGTTTTGACCTCTTTGAGTAAGACTGTTTTTAACTCTTTTATAAACGTCTGTGTTCATCAGTTCTTCATGTTCGCTTATAAATCCCATTTCCTGTGGCAACACATATTCCTTCTTTTCCTCTGTTGTAATTGAAGTTATGGCAACAATACTTGTCTTCTTGTCCCTCGGCGATACCACATATTGGAATGCAAACTGCAATTTTCTTGTCATTATAAACAAAAATTGTCGTTTTATAAGACAATAAATTATACGGCATAAAATAAACCAAAATATGTTTCTCTGTGAACAAAGTTTGAGTTTTATTTATTATTTAACAATTATTTACAATCTTACCTGTGAACAAAGAAACGACAATTAAAGTTTTCTATTACCGCTTCTCTATGCACTACTTAAATTAATTACAATATATCTTTTTATTATAATTACGTCGTGACTTCTGTCAATTAAAAGTCAGAAGCACGGCCAACTTAAATCAAAGAAAGTATACTTTCGTTACATATATAATAATTATATTAATAGAAAAGTAAAGCTGAGTTAAACAATTTTTTATCTCTTTAGAAATTATGATAAAATTACTGTATAGGATTCTAATTTTATTTATTTTTAGGAAAGCGTCGGGGGGCTGAAATTGACATACCAGTTGTACAAAAAAATCTTTGTAAGTATTGCTCAAAATTGTTTTCTATTTTGTAGAAATTTTGTTGGTTTAAATTAACTTGAAATTATTTATTATAATATTGTTATAGTTTTTTTATAATTAATTTGTTTTTAGGTTTACATCAATCCAGAGATCTAACAACACCAAGTCCACCATACGAAGACGCGGTGGAAGCTTTGGTTGCAACTGGTAAGCATAATTAAAAATATGGTTTGTTTTTTTATTAACTAACAGTGGTGTAGCTATGATTTTTGGGCATCACTTGAAAATATTGAGAAAAGCTTCTTCAGAAAAAATGTAGGCCTTTTTGCATTGCAGACTCTTGTTTACAGGTAGCTACGCCACTGTTCCAAGTTGCTTATGATTTAATTTTGGTTAATTGTTGTTTTAAAGTTAATTAATTTTTAAAAGTTATCACTTGAATTGTTCCAGACTGTACCTAAAGCATTCTAAGCTGTTCATTAGTCTACTGGGGTTGTTAATGTTTCAATAAGATGTGAGTTGCATTCAACGGTTTTAAAGTGCATCTCAACTGTGCTAAGTAGCTCGCAAACTGTTCCAATCAGATTAATATTGCTTTGTTGTAAATAGAATTTGAGTTACACTCGAGTGTTCTCAGTTGAGCTTGAACTGTTTTTAAGTGTATTTAAGATGTTTCTAAGTATAGTGAGATGATTTTAAACTATTTCATTGTTTTAGAAACTGCTCTAAAGTGTTTTAAGGAATTTTAGGAAAAAAATCAAGTTTTTGGGTTCTATTTATAATTTTGAAGGATTTGTTTTAAAGTTTTTGCAATACTTTTAAAGTTTTAAATTTTTTTGTAAGTTTTGCTTTTTGAAGTTTATAGAATATTTCTGAAGTTTCTTGATTTTTTCTGAAGTTTTTTGATTTATTTTAAGTTTTTTGATTTTTTTTGCAGTTTTTTTGAAATTTTTGCTATCTTTTGGTGAGGGTTTTTTATTAGTTCTGGATTCTATCTGATGCTTTTTTGTAAGTTTGTATAATCTTATTAAACATTTTTTTTAGTTTTTGGGTTTCTCTTTAGTTTTTTTATGTTCTTTCTGCAGTTTTGATCTCTCTGGATTTTTTGATAAAGTATTTCTGAAGTTTCTGGATTGTTTTGCAAGTTTTTCAAGTTTTTTTAGTTTAAGATTCTTTTTGATATTTCTGATTTTGGGGTGGGTGGGCTACTTCAGATCTTGATTACCATTGAGTAAAATTAACTGAAGGGCCCACCCACTCATCAGAATGTTTGTTAACAAAATACTCCAGTCTAAGCTACTTACTTGTAATAATGTTTTGCGGTTTTTACGAAATTAGAAGTTTCTTTTTTTTGCAAGCATTAGAAGTTTCTTTGTTGAAAACGAAAATGTGATATACAATCTTTTGATTACCAACACTTGGACGGTTAGAGGAATTACTTCAGATCATGATTACTAGCGAGTGGTTTAAACTGTAGTACCTACTCGCCCGAGTGATATCTTCTGATGAACAACAGTTTTGCGGGCAGATGGGTCACCCCAAACTATAATTTTCTTCCCTTTGCAAGTGTTAGAACTTCTTTAGTTAGAGGAAGAGGGTGGATTTTTCTAAATTATGATTATTATTGAGTACTTTTTTCTGTTTGTCTGCGTTAGAAGTCTCTATGTTAGATGAGATGATGGTAAATCTAATCTCTTAAATCCTAATATTTGGGTGGGTGGGCCACTCTAGATCATAATTACTATTGAGTAATTTGAAATGAAGTGCGCAGCTACCTGCCTTAGTATTAGTTATCAAAGAATTGAAAGTTTTTTTTTTCTGCGTGTGTTAGAAGTTTCTTAGTCAGAGGAAGAGGATGTGATATCCAATCTTTTGATGACCAACACCTAGGTGGGCGGGCAGAAACCGTTTAAACCGCTTGCTTGTAATCATGCTTTGGAATTCCCGCTCATCCGTCCGAGTGTTTGTTATTAAGAAATTGGAAGCTTCTGCTTTTTGCAACCGTTAGAAGTCTCTTTGTTCAAGAAGGAAGAGATGATGTATAATCTTTTGATGACTAACACTTGGGCTAGTAGGGGGATTACTTCAGATCATGATTACTATTGAGTACACTGTATTGGAAGTTTCTCCTCTCTACAAGTTTTAGAATCTCTTAAGTCAGGAGGTGATATTCAATTTCTTGATAGATCATTATTTGGTTTGATGGGGTCACTCCAGATCATAATTACTATTGAGTAGTTTGAACTGGAATGAACACTTATTTGCTCGAGTGTTTGTTCAAAGAATTTGAAAGTTTTTCTTATTATTGCGGTTTATCACATGTGTTAGTTTAAAGCCAATCATAGTTTAATGTGCAAATATTATTTTTGCAGATTCTCCAAGCCCAACATACGAGGATGCCGTAGAAATAGCAGGCAAGTAAAATAGTTTTATAATAAACATAGACATTATCAACGAATCAGCTAGAAACTTCAGAAAGATGATTTTAACTTTCTGTAATTTAGCTTGTTCGATGACGTGATCTTTCTTGTACTTATTAATGTAAATTTAAACAAATAAGTAAACCGTTAATTTTTTTATAGACAACACTCCCATTGTAACAACACCGAAGTCGGAGAGAAAAGGTATTTTTTTTAAATATTTCAATATTATTTATAATAATTACTCTTATTTTTTAGGTGTTAAGAGACGGAACTTGTATCTAAGGAGACTGGGACCAAGTTCTAAAAAAAGTTGTGGTAAGTTAATTTGATAAATAATTAATTAAAATCTGCGTTGCTAATTCAAAATTACAATTTGTATTTTGGTAGTGGTTTTGATTGAAGCAGTGGCATAGCTAGGCTGTGGCTTGTGGGTCCTTTTGCATTGCAGACCCTTTCTTACAGGTAGCTACGCCACTGTTCAAAGTTGTTTATGATGATATATATATTTTGCAAACATTGAGAGAGGCTTTATTAAAATCGGTTTTATTTATCGTATTATTTTTAATTTAACTTTGCTTCAGTTCAAATTCAGCAATGGTTTTTATCTCAATGGTTTTGATTTAAGAAAACTTTTTTTTTGTTAAAATTATATTCTAGTGTTAATTTGGTTTTTTAATTAGTTCCAGAGAAGGAGAATATACCACCAACAAATGTTTTGGAAAAGGAACATGAGATTAGACAAGTTGCTAAAACTTTAGACTCCAGAGAACAACCAATTATAGTTTCTGAAATGGTAACTGTCCCAGAGCTCTTACAACCAGAACAGGCAGTTTTGCCGATATGCAGAAGAGCTACTGCTGTACAAGGTAATATTAAATTAGCAATTAAATTTTAAATTTATGTTTTACATTATGATTATTAAGAACTAGTTTGCACTGGAATTCAGTGTTTGTAATCAATAGATTGGAATTTCTTCTTTTTGCAAGCGTTATAAGTCTCTAAATCAGAATAGGAAAAATTATATTCTAGTGTTAATTTGGCTTTTTAATTAGTTGTAGTGAAGGAGAATATACCACCAACAAATGTTTTGGAAAAGGAACATGAGTGTAGACAAGTTGCTAAAACTTTAGACTCCAGAGAACAACCAGTTATAGTTTCCGAAGTGGTAACTGTCCCAGAGCTCTTACAACCAGAACAAGCAGTTTTGCCAATATGCAGAAGAGCTACTGCTGTACAAGGTAATATTAAATTAGCTTAAATTTTAAATGTATGTCAATAGATTGGAATTTCTTCTTTTTGCAAGTTTCTAATCTCTTGATGACCAGCGTTTAGGAGTGTGGCTGGCTTACTCTAGATCATGATTATCATTAAGTAGTTTAAACTGGAATGCCCACTTACCCGTTTGAATGTTTATTATCAAGAGATTGGTACTTTTTTTTGAAAGCGTTTTAGGTCTATAAGTCAGTAGAGAGGATGCTGAATTTAATTTCTTAAACGAACACTTGGATGGGTGGGCGGATTTTTTAAGATTATAATCACTATAGAGTAGTTTAAACTGTAGTGCTCACACATCTGTGTTTGTTATCAATAGATTGGAAATGACTTTTTTTTTTAAGTGTTAGAAGTCTCTAAGTCAGAAGAGGGGTTGTTGAATCTAATCTTTTGATGACTAACACTTGAACTGGTGAATGAGTCACTCCAAATCATTATTACCGTTGAGTAGTTTTAAAATCACTTTAAATGTACAGGTTACAGTAGTATTAACGAATATCTTTACAATTATTTTGCAGATAACATAGTTGAACTAGCAGCTTTAGAGTCTGAGCTTCCAATTCTAATTCCCGAATTGGTAACTGTCGTTCCAGAACAGTCTCAACCGGATCAAGCGATATTGTCATTAGACAGAAGAGCTACCGCTACACAAGGTAATATTAAATTAGCTATTCAATTTTAAATTTATATTTAAGTTTTAGACATAATTATTATGAACTACAGCCAGACACGAATAATATGGTCTCTATAATAGGCAACTTAGTATACACAAAAATTATGTTAAATATGGTTAAACTAATGCCTTTGCCCGTTTTAGTATTTTTCATTTGCGCTAACATTTTAAACATTTCATGGGCGACGTTGTTCTGGGGTTGTAAGATGCTAAAACGGGCAAAGGCATAAATTTAACCACATTCAACATAATTTTTGTGTATACTAAGTTGTCTATTATAGGGGCCACACTATTTGTGTCTGGCTGTAGTTTGAAGTGCTCACCCATCCATCTAAGTGTTTGTTATCAATAGATTGGAAGTTTCTTCTTTTTGCAAGCATTAGAAGTCTCTAAGTCAAAAGAGGGGATGCTCAATCTAATCTCTTGATGACTAACATTTGGGTGGTTGTGTGGGTCACTCCAGATGATGATTACTATAAAGTATTTTGAACTAGATTGCTTATCCATCTGCCTACAAGTTTCTTATCAAGAGATTAAATATTGTTTTTTTTTTTGCAAGCGTTACAGAGATCTATAAGTCAGTAGAGGGGATGTTAAATATAATTTTTAAACCAATGTTGAACTAACACTTGGATAGGTGGGTGTTTTACTCCAAATTATGCTCATCAAAGGTTAGTTTAAACTGGAGAGGTTGGAAGTTTTTTATGCATGCGCTAGAAGGCACTAAGTCAGAAGAGGGGATGCTGAATTTAATCTCTTGATGACGAACACTTGGCTGGACGAGTGAGTTACTTTAGATCATGATTACACGAGTTTGTAATCAAAAGGTTAGAAGTTATTTGTTGTTTGCGTTAGAGGTCTCTTATGCCCGTACTTATAGTCGGAGATTAAATCTCGGATTAATCCTGGATTCATGAATCCGAGATTCATTTTGATAGTCGTTGATTGGTTCTAAGCCAATTCACGTATATTGTGACGGCAACTTTAGTTGCATTTGGTCAATGTATTGCTCGCTTAATTCTCGGATCGAGTTGAAAACTATGCAACCATCAATATTCAAATAATCTTGGGTGGTCCCAAGATTATTTGAATCTAGGATTATATTGACGGTTGCATAGTTTTCAACTCGTTCCGCACTGTCACAATATCCGTGAATTAGCTTAGAGCCAATCAACGACTATTAAAATGAATCTGGATTCATGAATCCAGGATCAATCCGAGATTTAATCTCTGACTATTAGTACGGGCATTATCTTCAGAGGGGATGATAAATATAATTTTTTATTGAACATCATTTGAGTGAGTGGATGTTTCACTGTAAAACTAAAACTCTACTCACAAGATACGGCCTCAAAACAGTGTTTAAAATAAATAGATTTTGGATTTACGAGGGTTGCTATTTATGTATTTAGAATAGAAAGAAAAAATAAATGAATTTTATCAAAAATATTTTTATTGTTTTTCAAAATAATTGCTTTTAAGATGTATGTATACACTTTTGCATGCGATTGAATCACCCTTCAAAGCACTTTGTCCAGTCAGATGATGATACCTCTAAATCATGCGTTTTGAAGGCTTCAACCGCTTCTTTGGGCGATGAAAATTGTTGTCCACGCAGTTTATCTTTAATTACTGGGAACAAAAAAAGGTCATTAGGTGCCAGGTTGGTGTAAGGCGGATTACCCATCAATTTGATCTTTTGTGTCCAAATGCTCGTTCGTTTTATGTGATGTGTGTGAGCATTGTCGTGATGCAAAATGATTCGTCGTTTTTAGTTGTTGTCTTTCAATTTACCAAAAACTTCAGGCAAACAAAGTCGTAAACCACGCTGAGTTAACCGTTTTTTGGTTTTCAAAAGCCACAGTTGTTATATGCCCGGCTTTCGTGAAGAAACACGCCACCATTTGCATCTTAACGCTTCGAGAACAAACAACTTTTGTTGGCTTTTCTTCACATTGAAACACCCAAACTGCCGATTGGCTTTTTCTCTCTGGCTCATATGCATAAATGCACGACTAGTCATCTGTGACGATGCTGTATACGGCTTTGGATGCACCACAGTTGTATTTTGTAATCATTTTACGGCACTAATCGACCCGAACATTTTGATGTGAAATGTGAAATCCAACGTGCACACAGCTTCCGAACACCTAAATATTTGTGCAAAATTTTATGTATGCTGGTCATACTAATGCTTAAACATGTCTTGATTTTGCGATATGTCACATGACGATTTTCTTAAATTAGATTTCGCACAGCATCAATATTTTTTGGCACAACGACAGATTTTAGACGACCTTCTTTAACTTCGTCCGTGAGCGAACTACGCCCACGTTTGAATTCAGTGTATCAGCGATATACAGTGGATGGCGTTTCATCGCCAAAAGTTGAATTTAGTTGATTGAAGCACTGTTCTTGAGTTCGAACATTTTTGCGACTTAATTCCATCTTTTGGTCGAGATAAAATTTTCAACTTACTGTAAACAACACAAATAGTGCTCGCACGTCAAAACGTTCTGAGTACGTATAATGTCAAAAAATATCAAAGTTTACAATGGCAATGTCAGATTTCACATGGCAATATCAGTGTTGCCAGTTCTCAATACATAAATAGCAACTCTTGTTTAAAAGGCTATTCTTTATTTTTCTGGCGCCGGACCGGTACTTTATAAAGTCAACTTAAGGTGACGGTACCGACGTACGACTGGTTGCGTCGTATATGGGAAATTATATAGTAGGTTTACATCGTTTTAGAAGCAAATTACATAACTGATCATGTCATGCAATGTAGAGATTGAAAGGTTGAACTTTTGCTCAAGTCATAAAAGAAGATTCATTTTTTTTAAGCTGAGAATAGATTTTTATATTAATTATTATAAACTGGCACTTCCAAAATTATCGTAAATACGTTGTTTATTCATTTCCTTGATGTTCTATGGCAATCAGATTAAACTATATCCAACTTTAGTAACATATCTTTGAATTAAAACTATTTTTATAAAACTGTTCCACGTAATTTTTAAATAAACCCTTTAGAAATTTTTTTCAATATTTTGTAACGTTGAATTATTAAATTACTAGGCAACTTTTTGTGCAAAGTTATGTCGTTTAGTTCCGCTATTATCTCGTATGTGGCGCTAATATTGCATTGGCTGACTGCTCGTGTTTTTGATGCATATCTTCGAATGTTATCGGCGAACTGCAAAAGAAATAGTTAGGGACGTAGACAATGTATACAAATGCAATTTATGTTAAATTTGATTGAACATTTGCACCATTTTTGAGTTAAGTCAAACTGCTGAACTTCAAATAAAAAACGTTTTCTCACAGACATTTATTTTAACAAAATAGATAAAAAGAACAATAACATACAAAACAAATAGCAAAATAATCATTAAAAAATGTAAAAATATATAGGGTGTTGTATTTAAAAAATTAAAAAGTTTCAAACTTCCATAGTAAAATAAACATCCCGTATATTTTTACATTTTTGTTTTTGAAGTTATTATTCTTTTTAAACTTTTGGATAAAATCAATGTTTGTAGAAAATGATTGAGTTTGAATTAATTGCTTGTAAAATTGTGCATTTTTACAAAAAAAATTTCTTAGAATCAATAAATATAAAAATATACATGGTGTTCTATTTTTAAAAAAAGTTGGCTAAATATCAACGTTAAAATACACATTCTGTATATTATAAATATTTTTAAACAAGAGTTTGTTTAAAACCAAAAAAATAATATTTGTTTGAATCTGTTTGAGAATTATTTAAGTATAGGTTATGTAGAGGTAAATTAAATTACTTTTATATGCTGTGAGTTTAATATTTAAGTGTTCCAGCAATTTTTACTAACCCTGTATAAGTCAAATTTTGATATACAGGAAATAATTTAAAAAAAATGACATAAAAAATGGTTAAGAATTATAAGCAAGTATACGTAAATTTTATAATACATATAATTAAAAAAAAATATCTACCCGATGCCCCAGTAAGTAAATAGTAGGAAGTCTACATCTCTCTTAATTCTTATTGTAAATGTAAAATAAGATTTTGGGTTTTAACATGCAATTCATTTACCACAATTTACCATGTATAAATAAAATTGTGTTTACGTTGCTTTATTTATCAAATATTTTAATGTGTAGGAACAGAGCTGTCGCGAGAAGTACGGCTGCCTGTGTGCATAACATAAATATGCCGCTTTTTGTTGTTGTTGATTCAAAATTATTTTGGAATTATTGAGACTCAAAGTATTCATAGCGTACAATTCCATCAGTGCTTTATCTTACAATTGAATATACTATCTAACTACCCCCCCCCCCCCCCCCCCACATGAGAAAACCTAAAAATTTTAAAAATGCCTATAGACAAACATATGTTCAAAGATGTAATCACCAGCATATATACAGAGTTTTTGTTATGTTGGCAAATATGTGTAACGATAACAAATCAAGACACTTGATGCCCAGTCCACACTAATAGGGAAAATGTGTAGGATCTATATTAACAAAAGTTAGAGATCCTGTCCTTAATTGTCCTTTGTTTAATTTTCAAGCTGAAACAGTATTTTTATAAGTTTTATGTAATTTTTTTGCACAAAATCACATTCTTCGATTACTTTTTGTTTAATATGCAGTTTTTATTAAGTTTTTATTCAGAAACAACATTTTAGTGAAAAATGTTTTTTTTTTGTTTAATTTTTAGTCCAAAAGCAGTCTTCTCTATAAGTTTTCTGTAACTGTTTTTGCACAAAATCACAATTATGATTATTTTTCGGTCTAAGAAGAAAGTTGTACTTAAGAACAGCATTTTCTGAAAACATTTTAGTGAAAAATGAAATAAAGCAAGCAATTTTGGATTGCTTGCTTTGTTTCATTTTTAGTTGAAAACAGTATTTGTATGAGTTTTCTATAACTTTTTTGCACAAAATCACTTTTTTATTACTTGTTGGTGTAAAAAGCATTTGTTATTAAGTTTTTAGTAACAACGTTTTCTAACTCTTTAGTCCAAAATTGCTACTTTTGTTTAATTTTTAGTTCAAAACATTGTTTCTGATAAGCTTTTTTTAACTTTCTAGCCCAAAATCACATTATTTCATTAATTTTTGGTCTAGAAAGCATGTTCTATTAAGTTTTTAGTCAAAAATAAACGTTTTCTACACACTCTAGTCCAATCATGCTTTTTTAATTTAATTTTGAGTATAAAACATTATTTTCTAATAAAGTTTTTGTATCTTTCTTGTATAATATAACATTTTTAATTACTTTTTGGTTTAGAAAACATTTTTTATTAAATTTGTAGTCAAAAAAAAAACATTTCTAATGAGTTTTTTTAATTTTTGTGCACAAAATCACATTATTATTTAGCATGTTCTATAAGGTTTTTAGTCAAAAATATAATTTTCTGGAAGTCTTTTAAAATTGTTATTTTTTTCTTGAAGTGTTACGTCTAACATCCTTGCACTGCAATCTTTTCTTTCTATTGTGCACCTTTGATTGTTATTCTTTTGGTAGATGCATTACCATAGTTATCAAAACTAAACTTAACTTCTTCTTCTTGTTTTCAATTAAGAACTAAGTCCTGTTATCTGCCTTCTAGCCTTCTATTGATGCTGACGTCTAGCTCTCCATCCATCTTTTAGGTAGTTTGCTTAAAGGTTTTCTACTTTGGGGTCTTTAGTCTTTACATTATTTGGCAATTCTGTTGTAGTTAATTCTATCCACATAGTCATCTATTGCCATCTTTGTAATTTAACCAATCTAGCTATTTTTCAGTATCTGGCTCTTCTTTGATAACGCTCTGCTTCTAATTATCACGTAGTTTACTGCTTTTATTGTTTTAAGATTATTTATGTCCAAGCTCCTTACAAGTCATTTAATTTTAAATGTTTTTGCATTGGTTTTAGCGGCGTAGGTTAGGATCGGCCGCAAACAAGTTTTATAGATTTTAACTTTGTCTTGTTACCTTTTATACTCTAATCCTTTGGAATACAAATAACCAACTGTGCTCCTAATGTTTAACTACAAAACATTAAACGAGAAACTAACAACAAAATCTAATCACTATTGAGCTAGAGAAAATGGCAGAAATAATATTTTGATAAAGCGACTACCTATGCCACAGGAATAATAACTTGGTCACAGATACAAATTTGCAATTTTTTAATAAATAATCTTAACTCAATAATCAATTCAAATACGTTTTTGGCCGCTTTATTCATTTGGCCGCCGTGTGCACTGCACACACCGTACAACATGTTGTAACGGCCCTGTGTAAACTCAAAAAATCTGCAAAGTAGGCCTATTCTTCAACATAAACTCTTACAAATGCACGTTTAGCCGCACTCAGAAGAATAACACAAAATATTATTAAAAATTTGAATTCTGAGGACAATTTTATATGAAAAATAGTCAGTGTTGTACTCATCGTCTATAGAAAAATTTATCTAGTTCATCATAAGAAATATTTACAAAATTTTCAGGCAAAAAATATTATAAACACATTAGAGTGTGGTTTAAAACCTTTTTTTATCAAATTTTGATAAGCGAGAGGCGGATTTATGTTAAATGCCAAAAATAATATTATTCTCAAATTTTGGCGCCGATAGATCGAGTCTAAATTTGTGCCGCAAGCGCAAAAACTATCAAACAAAGAGTAAAATGGCCAAAATTGGTTCAAGCGACAAAAGATGTCTTTTTTAAACTTCTGAAATAAGCTTAAAAAAATATAATCTAAATTTTTTTTTAGATGGGCTTTTCTACGCCAGATAAGCACGACACTGACGATTTTCCATGTAGAATTGTTTGCAAAACTCAATTTTTTTAATAATATTTGGTGTATAGTTCGTCTGAAAACTGCGTGAAATGAGTGTTTGTAAAAGTTTATGTTGGAAAATAGGCATATTTTTGCAGTTTTTTCGAGTTTTAGACCTTTAAAACTCAAATACACAAAACAAATTTATATTTTCTAATTAATTTACATCAAAATACGCCAACTTTAGCGGTAAAAAAAGTGCTCTTATTTGCTCATCCAACTGATAACAAAAACTGATAACTGGTTTTATGGCTTTTGCGGCTTATAGACAGGGTATATACTTGAAATGGCGCCAGATTTAGATTCTACAAAAAAATTCTGATTAATTTCATTAGCAAATTATTATTTTTTTGATTTGTTAAATTTGCGATTTTTAAACAAAAAATGCGATTAAGTTAAAAAACAACAGAAAAACTAAAAAAAAAATAGAATTTTTTTAAAGGTTTCATACCTTCATGAACCGATCAAAAGTACTAATAAGTTATAGAAACTGAAAAAAAAAAACCTAAATCAAATTTCTCAATGCACCCCTCTGCTCTGGTCCGTTTGAAAAGGAATTGCCCATATACAAAAATATAAACATTTCAATACAATAATTAAAATAACATTTTATATATAAAATTGGTAAAACAATAACATACACTAACAAGAAAATAAATAAAACGTCCTAATATTGTCAATATTATTTTTTAATTCATAAAATATATTATTATATTACAATAAGCTTTAGTATAATTTTATCTTAGCTTAAAAACACAATAGATACCCGCAAATATTAAAAAAATGCAATTTTTAGAGTTTTTTTGTTCAATACTTATTGTTTATGTAGTAATCAAAAATAACTTAATTGTAAAACTGCAATTTTTATTCGACACTGTTTCAATACAAACTGCACACATTAATTAATTTAATAAAATATTTGAAAAGAATTATACATAATATATTTAATTATAAAAACAATAATAAAAGTTCAATAATAATAAATATCTATATAAATACGTAATTTCATACATTATTTTCTAAACATACGAATTGTTTTTATACCAGGGTGGGGTACGGGGTGATAATACTATAAATAAGTATGTGATCGGCGACGATGCGTGCTATACCCGGAATGATGATGTCATATTATGTGCGCACAATCTTATTTCAGCTATTTACCATCAGGAGCCAGCACATGTCAAGCAAATATGATTTTGGTTGATTTTCGCGCGTCAATCGTGCCCTTAACCTTTAAGCGGGCGCGCAATTTTTTTTAACTCTAGCGATCGCGCGCCTTAAATATTACGTCATTCAGTTTACAACAAATTTTCACTATTTTATGATAACATAGAGTTTGGTTAATTATTAATAATTAAAGAAAAATAATTTTTGAGTTTAAAACATATTTTATTTGCAAAACTATTAAATAAAATAAAACAAATAAAAAAAGAACCATTTAGCCTAACATAATTTTTTTATTTTAAATAATATTTTAAGATTAATAAATAAATTTATTTATTGATTAATTTATAATTATTATATATTATATGCATACAACTGGCAAATATCAATATTTACACTACGTTTATACTACAATTACACTAGAACATTTATTCACTTATGGCTCAGTGTAGACCAAATTTTATTGCACAAAAGCAAATAATCTTCACCAACATAATCAATAAGCATTGTTTGAAGAATAGAAAAGAGTTATTCCTAAAATTACACGTGTACAGTCATTTTATTAGAAAATTAATAAGTTTTCCGTAAATTTTACGGCGGCGCGCCCGCTCGAAGGTTAATACAGCCAGTTTATGCGTTTGCTTATAAGCTAATTTTATTGTTTTCTTCAATATGATTTACTCTAATCAGTTTTTTTTTATTAATTGCTTACTGAAGAAATGTCTTACTACCCAAAAATTAAATAGAGATGGTAATTATAAAAACTGTATTTATATTTTATAACCTATGTTTGTTCTTTTCACTTCAAATGTATAGATTACATTGGTATTAAACAAATATTTTTACATTTTATTATTTTGCAGATAACTTAGTTGAACCACCAACTGTCCAGGACGCTCCAGACATAGTTCCCGAGGTGCTACCTACAGTCCCGGAGCTCCTACAGCCTCAACAAGCGATACTGCCTCGACAACGAGCACCACGACGTAAACCAGTTATTGCTAGACCAGCTGCAGAATGTGCTCTTGAACATCCACCGACTAGGGGTATGTACACCTTATTATACCTTTCAAATATTTGTTATTATTTCTTAATTCAATCTGTATCTTGGCATCAAATCAGGTTCTTAGATGCAGATTAAATTATTAAATAAATTTATCGATTCACTGATGGAATTGAGTTGTTCCAAAATTTGGTAGAGCAAATATTTTTATAAATTAAATTGTTAAACTGGAGGGTTCGAGTGTTTCTCATCAAGAGGTTGAAAGTTTTTTTTATGCAATCGTTAGAAGTTACGAAGTCAGAAAAGGGGATGATGGATTTAATCTCAGTAGTAGTAGTTTGAACTGGAGTAAAGAATCATACAAAATGCAATTAAATTATTGGTTACCATTTGAAGAATTATCCACATCATTAACGACTTTTTTATCATCATACTCTTTGATATTTTATTCTAGACACAGCCTTGGGAAAACTCGGTGGAATCGAGGGTAAAACTAAAACTCCGCTCCCAAGATACTGTTTAAAATAAACTGATTTTGGAATTAGATCTCTGCTATTGAGCGGTTTTACATTTATCAATAAATTCTTGTTTAAAAGACTATTTTTATCTTTCTGGTGTTGGACCGGATCTTTATAAAGTCAACTTAATACAACCAGTTTATGCGTTTGCTTATAAGTTAATTTTATTGTTTTCTTCAATATGATTTACTCTAATCTGTTTTTTTTTTAAATTACTTGCTTACTGATGAAATGTCAAATCAAATAGAGAAGGTAATTATAAAAACTGTATTTATATTTTATAGCCTATGTTTGTTCTTTCATCAAGTTTTAAAATTTGACTTTAAATTTATAGATTACATAAGTGTTAAACAAATATTTTTACATTTTATTATTTTGCAGATGAATTAGTTGAACCACCAACTGTTCAGGAACTACAACTTCCCGAGGTGCTACCTACAGTACCGCCCTTACAGCCGCAACTGGCGATACAGCCCCGACAACGAGCACCGAGACGTAAAAGAGAAACCGCTAGACCTACAGAATATGCTCCTGAACAGCCACCATTCCATTTTGGAGGTCCTCCGACTAGGGGTATGTACACCATATTATACACTTCAAATTTTTGTTATTATTTCTTAATTCAATCTGCATCTTGGGATCAAATCTGGTTCTTAGATGCATATTAAATTATTAGATCAATTTGTTGTCTCACTGATGGAATTGAGTTATACAAAAATTTGGTAGAGTAAAATTTTTAATAAATTAAATTGTTTCAGCTATGCGGAGAAGAACTGGCTTACGAGTCCTTCCTTATATTAATTATAAGGATACAATGACTCGTCGTCCAAATGGGTGGTGGAGGTAAGTTTTATACTTTATTTATTGCATTATGAAAATTTACAACTTCATTTTGTGTAAACACAGCTTCATTAGTAAAAAGAATCCTTGCGTAGACCAGCAACAAAAAGTTAAACGTTCCTGATGATCAGTTAAATTTATGGCTTGTATTCGTTGTACATAGTATGAATAGAGCAGCTGCTCGTGGAGGGTTCTCCAAACAAGACTTACCTCAGCTGATATTCTCCGCACACTCTTCCCTGGATTATGCTCTATTTGTGCTATATTTTCTAGTTCTGCTCTACGAGTAGATACGGAGCTTGGTCTGCCCGAAAGATAGCACTGTTTTCGAAGTGAACCGGTATCTCTCAATTTCTGAATTTTTCCAAACACACTATGTGAAGAAATTTGGCAATTTGGATAAGCATCTACATAAAGACGTCACGCTTTGATGGCAATCCCATTAGCACGACTATACATGTCGGCTAGTTCTGCATTAGAGTAATCAGCCATAGCAATGAAAACTTGTGCACTAACAACAACTGTCAAATACTGAATGTTTATTTCACAAAACATCAACCAACTATGATAAGAAAATACACGTTTTTTCAAAAATAAAAAATGGAGGGAAAAGAAATTATGTTCCATATCTCCGAAACCGTTGCTATGATATGTTTATTAAGATTTTTTTGTTTGTTGTGGTTTGTTCTACCTTCTGAATATTTTACATTCTTTTTTGAACACCATGTATATTCTACAATCTGTTGAAATTAAGTTCTAACTATTTTCTTTAAGAGTAACCCTGTTGTCACTACACCAGTGGCGTAGCTAGGATTTTTAGCCCTACCGCAAAATTTTGAGAAAAAAGCGTAAAGTTTTGTCTTTATAGAAATATGAATATTGTATTGAAAAAGTTATTTGATTCAGAGATAATTTTTAATTAATTCTTAACAATTTCTTACTCTTTGAAACAACATATTTTTGTTATAAATTGGTTTTTGAGTACTCTAACTACGGACACAAACACAAAATTTGCACCGAGTGGGTATTTCTGAAAGTTGCTCGTATTTCACTCTAAAATTATGAACCTGTTACCTTAGCGAGTCCGCAGAGAGTTGTGGGTGCGGCTGGTCTAAATTTGGAAGCGGTTGTGCGGTTCTTGGCAAACGTTTTTTGTTAGTCGGTGGTTTGCATATTAAATGAATAAAAGGTTTTGACACATCTATGCTCGTAACACACGAACTCACTATGCCCTCAACGCACTCACCTATAGTGAAAGTCTACTAAGGACTATGGTGATTTTGTTTTGGAGCTATGTGAAAGTACATATAGCAGCTACCAGTTGTAGTCCTGAAACGGGGAGTGCAAACATAGGGTATAGTTTGTGGGGTATGCCTTAAAAACTCTAGAGGATTGAACGTAGAGGTCGACGGCACTGTGAGTAATAGTAAAACCTGCAGGTTGGGATGGCGTTGACACTAGATGGTGTGTCCAGCCTAGGTTGTTTAAGTTTGTTGTTTGCTTTTTTATTTCAACGGCTTCAACTTTGAGGCGTTAATCGACTCCAGCGCTAGTTACAATTTTACCCGGCTGGAATTCCTGAAGACAAAATAAAAAAATAACGTCAAAGAGGCCGACACAAACACAGCTTTAACCACTACCGGCCAAGCTTAAACAAAGGTCACTGCCGGTGAGAATCAACAAAAAATTTGGTTTCTTATCGCTTCCGACTTGGGCAAAGTCGTAATTCTTGGCAACCCCTGGCTAAACAACGAGAGTGTCTGTACTTTAGCAACCACCCGCAAACAATCGTCTACTGGAAAACGATACCGAAAAATTTAAAGATTTTATCTAAGCATTTTGTCAGTTTTTAGTAAGGACCGAAACCCGCCACCATGAAGATCAGCACGCATAAAATTGAGTTTGCCAATAACACTCCGATCAGGACCTTTATATATCAGACGAATATTGACCAAAAAAGATTTTATCAAAGATTTTGAGGAAACAAAGATTTTAGCCAAAATGGACTTTACTACGAGTTATTGGCAAATAACTACGCAAAAGTAACACAAGAACTTACTACTAGTTTAAGGTGATGCCATTTGGGTTAAAAATGATGTTGAAAGTTGTAATGCGAGTTTGGAAAAGAAATGGAGTAGACAACGAACCGCTAGAACACCATCTTAAGTTGATTCTGGATTACTTTAATTTTAAAACAAAGAACCGCTGATGCAGTGCTTGAACAAAACTTTTGATGGACGTCCAACAACTCTGCTGCATTTGATCATTGATCAGCTCTTTAAATTAGCAACACCACAGCTTAAATTGTGTCTCAATAGACACGTTATATCGTATGATATTTCATTTCATTTTCTAGTCATAATAAAATACATCTAAAATTGATGGTTAAAAAAATCGTTAATGGTATACGGTTCAATATACAGTGGCTTTTTAAGTATTGAGTAACTAGAATATTTTAAATTTGTACGTAAATGATTAAAATTTTCATACAAAAATAATGATTTAGTCTGTGAACAGGGTAAATATAATCCGATATATGCCTGGTATTGTGACAGTTTGCAAATAGATGTGAATCAAAAAAATATTTATGTTTCTGCAAAAACTTTACACACTATGTACTATGTATATAGCTGGCAACGTCAACAAATTGCTCTGTTTAAATAACCCTCGACAGGTCATGTTTAATTTTAAATTAAATAATATTTACAATGCTTTTTTTTGTATTACAAAAACTTTGTTAATATCTGAGCTATTTCCCTAAAATATTATACCATACCTAAGGTGTGAGTAGATGTTAGAAAAATAGAACAACCTAGTTATAGTGTAGTTTGTGTTCTTAGATAATACTCTTAGGTCGTAGCAAGATATACTTAATTTTGAACAAATATTCTAATTTGCTCAGCATATTTTAAATTCTTGTCAATTATAATCCAAGAAGTTTAGCACATTTTTCAAATTTGCTTTGGCTTGTTTTAAAAAATAAACATTTAGTTTTTTCAGAATTTATTTTTATTTGTAAACCATTGTTCATCTGCAGAAGTAATGTTATTTCCTTCTTCTATTATATCTGCAAACGTTTTAACTTTAAACAAGATATTTGTGTTATTCGCATAACAAATAATTTTATTGTTTTGATCTTTTAAAGGCAGATTATTAATGAGGATAATAAAGAGAAGTGGACCTAGTATGCTACCCTGGGGAATACCAGTAGAAACCTCAAGAGCGTCCGACAGCACGACTTCTCCATTCTCATTGTTTAATTAAAAAAGTTTATCAAAAGTTTGTACATTACTAATTCAAAGATTTTAGAAAATCCACTAAGCACACTAATTGGGCGATAATTACTGAGAAGTTCTCATTCTCTTTTTTTATATACAGGTATAATTATTGCATATTTTAAATTATCGGGATAAATGCCCGTTTCTAATGATCTATTTATCATTCTGCATAAAGGTTCAGTTATGTTATGGATTGATCTTTTTAATAGCAGAATTGGAATATTGTCATAGCCGGAACTTTTTTAGGCTCTAGTTTTTTTACTATATCTAATAATTCATCATTTGTTATTGGTTGCAAAAATATAGATGCATTGTTATATGGAATGTTGTAGATATATGGTGTCTGAGAATAAAAAGGTTGTAAGTTTGCTACAATATTGTTAAAATAGGTATTAAAATTATTTGCATTTATTGACAGGCTTTCAGATATAGGCATACAGTTTTTATTATTACTTCTATCAATTATATTTGAGATAATTTGCCAGGATTGCCCGTTTTAGCATTTTTCAATCTCAGAACAACGTCGCCAATAGAATGTGTAAAATGTAAGCGCAAATGAAAAATGCTAAAACGGTCAAAGGCATGAGTGCAACCACAGTAAACCATTTAAACATATTTTTTGTGTGTATTAAGTTGCCTATTATACGGGCTATAATATTTGTGTCTAGCTGTAGTAAAAATGCGTAAATAAAGTTGCCTATCTTAGAATTCAATAATAAAAATATTTTCATGTTTACATTCGAACACAATCCGGAATAGAATAGAGCTATTTCCCATTATCAAACCGCCCATTCCTAAAGTAGCATTGAATAATTACCTTTTATAACCTTGCTTGCTTGATAGCTGTAAAAGTTCAAACAAATAGTATAGTGGACCATTTTAAAAAGGCGGCATATTTAAAGTGGTTACATAATCCCATTTATTTATAAACTCTCTGACCTATCACACTGCAGCCCTGCATATCTTCAATAAGTGCGCATATTTCATTTAGACAGTTGTCTATTGACTGCACGTTGTGGTGTATAAGTTTGAAAGCATGTTGACTGTTTACTTTGCTTACTTATTCATATCCTTTTTCACAAGCCACTGAAAAAAAGGATTGATGCATATTCCTACCGACCAGAGCGACGGCTGTATGTACTCGTTCGGGAATTTAGATGTTACTTTTTCACATCGCACATTTTTCATATTTTTTCCACTTAAATAATTATTAATTCGTCTGTAGTTGCATCAGGATGGAACCGCGAGACGTGTATATGGCCTTCTCAGATACTTTAATAGTGGCATCGTTTACGTTTCCGTAAATAGTATTTAAGTCACCCTTTTTTTTTCTTCTTCCTTCGACGGTTTGAAATCCATCCGAATCAACTTTATTTTCTTTGTTTTTATTTAGTTTTGATTCTTGCATCAGTATTAGAATTTTTTTTTTGTCGGGCATTTGTTTGTGATTTTTATTTCCAATATTTTTATTTTCAATATTCTCAATAGTTGGTTTTAATACTTTAGATGACATCTGTTGGCTATTTTGATGCTTTAAGTATTGAAGAAAACGCTTTTCTATTTGTAATTGTTTATCCTGGCTGGAAGAAGGGTCGTTTGTTTTGTTTTCTTGTAAGGTTATGATTTCAGCCTGCATTTTTGTTACTATTTCTAGTAAATGATTTAATTTCTCATTTATTTGAGAATTATTGTCGTCAACATGCGAGTTATAAATAATTTGCTTGTTGATTTAGGATACTCGACTAAACATGTATTGCAAGTCCATTTCCAATTTTTCATTTTAGGTGATGATTGGGTTCTTTTAATTACACATGACAGATGATATAATGATTCACAAATGAAACATAAAACACTTATATCGTTGTTTTTAACTTGAATTTCACAACTTTTACTTCTCTGAGTTCAGAACATCACTCGTCGGCGGCGTCATTTTTAAGATTCAAATGAATTAAAGTGCGTGGCCATAGTCTGTGCCGTCAAGGAGTACCGCCTGTACCGCAAAGACGAGGCATTTCCTCTGAGAACGGACAGCAATTCAATTTGCTACGGGTTATGCACCCGGAAAACAGACTGCTAGGAGAAGAAATCGGGTAAACGTACTCAGTGCGAGTGTTCTTAGGGCCGAAATTACAATAGTGGTTTAACTCACTCATACGTGGATTAATGCTAACTGTGGATTAAAATATCCGAATAGCTAAATGGCGGAAATGAGCCATTAACGATTTAACTAGCAGTTTAAATAACCTTAAATTATGTGAGTTATTACTTATCAAAAATGGGTGTATTATATTAATAGTGATTACTGGAAATTTACTATTGTTTATAAGGAGTTATCCATATTTATCAATTTGCAATTTTGTTGTTGTTAGATATTTAATATATTTATTAAATAAAATTTTAATGTCAATTTTTTGACGCGTCAATTTATAGGTTAAGATTTTAAATATTTTGTTGACATAATATATAGAGACGATTGTAATACGCATTTCCACTAACTATAGATTTAAATTTTAACTAGCAGTTAGTAAACTTGCAGTTTAAACCACTATTGTAATATTGGCCCTTAGACGCAAAACATCATTTGAAGCTATAATGAGATGGCTGCCGTTTTGTAGCAAAGCCGGCTGAGTCCAGCTGGTCGTGCCACCAGCCGCCCAGAAAGAGCTGTTTAAACATTTTTACTCGTCTAACACGGCGTGCCAGGAGGGAAGAAACAACGACTAGTACTATTGGCCGGTGGTACGCAGTCGTTCTTTTCTTGTGCCCGCACCAAAATGGGCCCACAATATTTGACGGTTTTTCTGCACATTAGAGGAAAAATTGATCTGTTGATACTCCAAAATTTTGCAGTCGCGAAGTGTCCGTACGTGATATATACTTCTGCTTGTGGGCATTTTGGCGCAGGTGTCTTTTAGCGGTCGAGTTTTCAAAAGTATGAGGTTCTATAGCTTCCGGGGGTTGGTGCAGCTTGGTTAGGGACGAATCCGCAGCCGAAAGATTGAACTCTCCGATGGATTGCTCTGGGAGCGCCGTCATGGTCGCTTTTGATACATTGGCTGCATTTGATCCTCAATGGTTGTGATTTGGTTCATTCACGGCGGTATGTGCAATACGGTGAGATGTGTATGATCTTGGGGTGTGTGTCTGCAAGTTTTCAAGCCCGTTATTGGTGAGGAAACGTAGCAAGGTGCGTAAGCAGTAAGCATAGCGGTAGTTGTCATCGGAAGGCTCGTTTGCTAATTACCAAGTGCTGTGAGAAGGCTTACGGCGGTGTGTGCTGGCTTGTAGGTCCAGTAAATAGTAAATAGATTATTGGTGTTTTAATAAAATACGGTAAATATGGTAAATATCAAAACTGTGTAAAAATAAAATTACGTGGTAGCTAAAGATGATAAAGATATGACTAGATTATAATATAAAATTAAAAAAACAGACATAATATAAAAATGTTTAAAAGCTAAAATTATAAAATAAATTTACAGATTAAAATAAGTAGAAAAATTAAAATTTATATATTTATTTTAATCGTAGAAAGACTGTTCAATTAATAAAGTTTTTAATATTTTTAAAGCGTAGCAGTGGTAAACGTTTAATTTTTTGTGGTAGTACATTAAGGAATCTAATTGAATGATAACGTTGACTTGTTTGGGACTTACCTAGTCTTACAGTATTTGGGCAAATATTTGTCTGATGGCGTGTGTTATGTTCATGAATACTTTTATGAGTTGTATATAGATGCATATTTTTTTTATAAACATCAGAAATTTTATAATATGAAGACAAGGAAAAGTGAGTATACGTAGAGTCTTAAAATACTCTTTGAAATCCTCTCTGTATCCGATACCAGCTACAATTTGTAAAGTTCTCCGTTGCAAAGAGTGTGTTTACAACTTGAATGACCCCAAATTAAAACTCTATAAAGAATATGACTTTAAAATACTGAAAAGTAAGCACTCTGAAGTACTTCATTTGATAAAGCTCTGCTCAAGTTCCTTAGCAGGAAAATGTTTTCGCTCAATGTTTTTGATAATTTATCACCATGGTTTGTCCATGTTAATTTATCATCTAGCTGCATGCCCAAAAACTTTGTCGTGTTTGCTAAATTTTACTCTTTATTTCTTAATGTAAATAATAACTCACAAGATATAAGTTTGTTAAGCTTAAAGCGATTATTGTTAAACTAAGCTGCAAGCTTTGTTTGTGTTTTGCGAGACAATTAAAATACTTTGACTTCCGAAAACCATAGTATCATCTGCAAATAGTATGGTTTTAGTTATATTATTACAGTCTGGTAAGTCATTAATATATATTAAAAATAATAATGGACCCTAAATAGAACTTTGTGGTACACCATGTTTATTATCAGTTTCTGTTATAGTATTGTTATTATAATATACAGCTTGTTTCCGATTTGAAAGATATGACATAAGTAACCTACAGCGGTTAGGATTTAGATTATATGCGAATAACTTTCTTATTAGTAGTGCGAAACATAATCAAAAGCCTTTGATAGATACATGAAAACAGCAGATGAGTATTGCCTTTGCTTAAAACAGTCTACAGTTCTGTCAACAAAATCTTACAGAGCATCAGTCGTGGACTTATTAACTCTAAATCTATATTGACTACCCGATAGCAGCTTATGTTCTTCAAAGTACTGATATAGCTAATTTTTTAAAAGTTTTGGAAAATATTGGTACTAATGAAATAGGTCTAAAAAAGTTAGGATCATTTCTATCACATTTTTATAAATAGGATAACACGCGCGATTTTTAGCAAGTCTGGGTAGATGTTTGCCAATATACATTTATTTATAAAGTTTGTTAATGGTTTCACTACTAACTCTCCAACAAATTGTACGATATCTACATTGATACCGTAGATACCTCTGCTCTTACTAGATTTCAAACTATTAATTGCATCTTTTACTTCTTGGAAATTTACGGTTAAAAAATTAAAATAATGGGAAGGAGTATTACGAGCACTATAACATGTTAAAGCTAATGGGTTGTTGTCAGGTTCAGGCTTCTTCTTCTTCTTCTTATAGTGCAATCATCATAGCGATATTTATTTTGGAAACTGCAGCTATAAATTTTACCGAAGTTTTTCCATACTATTCCCGGAGGTTTTTCAGCCAAGATGTTCTGCGGCGTCTTACGGATCTATTTCCCTGTATCTTTCCCTGCATAATTAGTTGGAGAGTTGAGTACCTTTCTCCTCGGGAAATGAGCCCCAAATACTCGAGCTTTCTTTTTTTGATTGTAAGTAAAAGTTCTATTTCTTTGTGCGTTCTTTGTAATACTTTTTCATTGCTTACAAGGTCCGTCCAAGGTATTTTTAGCATACGACGGTAGAGCCACATTTCGAATGACTTGATCTTTTTTATGTTGTTTTTATTTAGTGTCCATGCTTCCATACCATACAATAAAGTCGAGAAGATATAACATCGCACCATTCGTATTCGCAATGCTATATTGAGGTTTCTATCTACAAAAAAATTATTTATTTTAACGAACGTTGCTCTTGCTATTTCTATACGTTTATTGATTTCGCTGGTCTGGTCGTTGTTCTCCCTTATTTGTGTTTCCAAGTACTGATAGCTTCTCACTCTTTCTATTATGGTATTATCTATTGCGACGGCTGGGATATTATTAGTCATTCTTTTTAAATACCATAATTTTAGTTTTATTTAAATTCATTCTTAGTCTATAGGATTGGCTAACAATATTTATGTCTACTAGCATTTTCTGAAGATCTTGGATGTTTGTTGCTAATATCGCGGTATCGTCTGCATATCGAATGTTATTGACAGTTTGTCCGTTTACAACTATTCTCCCGAAGTTTTCGTTAATGGCTTCCTTAAATATGACTTCTGAGTACATATTAAATAGGACTGGCGATAGTATACAGCCTTGTCGAACACTTCGGCGGATTTCTAATTCCCCAGAGTCATATCCTTCAACAGTTATTTGGGCTTTCTGATTCCAGTACAAGTTTTTTATTATTCTGATGTCATTGTAGTCAAGACCTTTTTGTTGTGCTATTTCCATTAAGGGCTCTTGCTTAACTTTATCGAAGGCTTTCTTGTAGTCGACGTTCATATCGAGACATCGTTATATTATGACATTCATGCTAAATAACGCCTTTCTTGTACCTAAGTTCTTACGAAATCTAAACTGTGTCTTGCTGATATCCGCCTCTAGCTTCTTATATATGCGACTATGAATAACTTTTAAGAATACTTTCAAAGTATGGCTCATCAGGCTAATAGTTCTAAAGTCTGAGCACTCCCTTGCGTTATGCTATTTTGGTATCGGAATTAAAGTTGATTTAAGCCATTCTTGGGGTATGATTCCGGTTTTGTAGATGGTATTATATAGATTTACTAGAATGTTCAACTTGTCGTCATCAATTAATTTGAGGAGGTCTACTGGTATCTCATCTGGATCTATCGCCTTCCTATCTTTTGAGTTCTTAATAGCATGGCTTACCTCTTTGGCAGTTATAAGGGGGCCTTTCGTAGTTTTTTGTATATTTATCTCATTTTTAGTGTCATCAAATAGTTGTTGTATGTATTCCTCCCACCTTTTGATTTTTTCTCTATACCCATTATAATGTTTCCGTTTGTATTCTTTACTAAACCATTTTTGGTTCAGGCAGTGAGTCAATAATATCTTCAGCAACTTGTGTAAAAAAGGTATTGAAATCATTAGCTGACAGATTCCTTTTGGTGTTGCTCTGTATTGTATTCTTTTTTTAGTTTATGATGTCCCACATCGTTTTGATTTTGTTATTTGAGTTATCAATGTGATGTTGGTTAGCAAGAGTTCTACATTTTTTTAATTCATTTTGTTAGTTAAGCCGATATTTATTTCAAATTTCAAGTAATTGAGGATCTTTTGTCTGATTGTATGAAGCACATATAAAGTTAAGTGTTTCTCGCATATCAGAGAGATTAGAATTAAACCAAGAAATGTTCACTTTTGATTTATTATCAATATCTAATTTTTTTTCTGGAAATGAATTATAAAAATTTAAAACAAATACTTCAAGGAAACGGTTAAATAACTTGCTGCAGTCTTGCATAGATAGAACAGACCACTGCTGGATTTGTAATGCATTTACTAATTTTATTTACCCTCTGATGTAATGGGCCGGTATATAGTTTTTAAAATAATTGAAATTAAATAACTTACATGTAAAACTGATTCCCAGATGGTCAGATACTCCTGTTTCTATTGGAGATACATAGATGTTTTTATATTAGTAAATACATTATTGATACAGTTTTTCAACCTTGTAGGAAATTCAACAGATTGTTCTAATCCAAAGCCTTGCAGACGATCATTTAGCTGATATTTATTAGGATAATTGTCATTGAACCTGACATTAGAATCTCCGGCTAAAATTATATGTTTTTTTAAACAGTCAATATTATTAAAAACAAAGTGCAAGTTAAGTGCTAGAAGTGGTGTACTTGAAGCGGTTGTCGGTATTGGTTCCAATCCATAGGTTGTCATATTGTAGTGGTAGCAGTCAGCGAGAGAAGTAGATGGTTGCATGGGGGCTTTTGGGAGATGTTGGAATCCCAATCTATTCTTTAGGCGATTGATGTTTGATAGTAACTGACTTGGCTTGTGAAAGTTTAGGCCTTATATCTTTTTACCAATCTCTCATTGGTTCTTTGATGCTCCATTCACAAAGCGATTTTTGGTGTTGGGGTTGGTGTTTGCGTCGGTGGAGTAGATCTTAAGTTGTCTAGGTGTAGTTTAAACTAGAGATCTTTTGGGGTTGTCTTCTACCCAGTAACAGTGGGTACCGCGGTGCTTATAATCTTCTTTGCGCGTAGCCATTTATTGGTCAGCTTTTTATTGCTCAGCCTTTTTGCCCGTTTTTGTACCATAACTAGGTTTCCTGGTTTCTATTCTCGAGAGTTTGCTTCTCTTGGGTATTGTTGTTCTCGATCTATATTTGTCTGGGGAGTGACCCAACTTTTTGGTTTGGTACGATCGGTTGGTCGTGGCCGGCGTTGTATTTAATTAGCTCGCCGTGTTTTTCCAGTTATTAAGACCGCTACCTTGATTTGTAGTATTTTAACAAAACGATTTGATAATCGATTTATAATTTCACCAGTTCATTCAGAAAGGACCAAACTGTGATATGTCGAAGTATTTTAGTCAAATAATAGTTAGGAAATAGCCAAAAAAACTTAAATCAAATTAAATATAGAAATAAATGCGTTTTTATGTATTTTTGATTGCATTTTAATGCTATTTGCAAATATAATTTGACAAAAAATACTTTGACATTGAAATGTACTGATAAAGAAATAAATTGATTATCAAGTTGCCGTTTTTGTTAAAAAAAATACGAATCAAGGTAGCGGTCGGTATGGTCTTAACTCAGGTTTGTTTTCTTCTGGGTCGTCTACCATTTCTCGCTAACTTCTGTTGATAGTTTGTGTCTGTTGATACGCTTGTAGTGCTTGCTGCACCAACACAGCCAAAGTTTCCCTTTCTTGCGGGTTAAGTTTGGGTTCTGGGATTGGCTAAGAAATCAGTAGTTACTTAGAGTGGCAGGTGGTGAGCTTGGAATTGTCGTAGAATATGATGTGCCGTTTGAATCCTTTTTCTTGATACAATACGGCATTTGTCTGTAACACGAACGGTAGGCTTGGTTTAGGTTCGGTGAACGTTAGAGGTTAATCCAGAGCTGTCTTAATGTCCTCGAACGTCTTATATTTGACTTCTGTCCACACAAACGGTTTTTTATGCTTTATGCTTTGGACTTCTAATTTTGAGTAGCTTGGAGCCAGGTGCATAATCTTAGAAAGCTTTGTAGCAGCTTCTTATTGCAAGGTGGTGTTTACTTTTTAATTAATTTTTGGTGGTGTATTAACGGTTGGTTTTCTTCTGCCCTGTTTTGGTGCCCCAAGTATTTGACTAAATTTTTGCCAAACTTGCACTTTTTTATGTTTCATCGTAACTGATATACATGCAGCTTTTCCAATACTAGGCAGTGGTATACTAAGTGTTTTTACAGTAGACATTAATCGCTGGTGCGTTTTTTAGCACAAAGAGCATCACTTTGAAATGGTAAGCATTATTATCAGAAACGGCAATAGTGATGAGGTGCTTGTGATTTTTATTTAAAGGAATCTGCGAGTAACCTGTCTTTAAATTGAACTTTGTAATGATTTTGACATCTCCGAAGTTTTTTAAGGTTTTTTCAATGGTTGGTAATGGTGCGGTGTTCTTTTGGGTGATCTTATTAAGCGCGCAACAGTCTACTTAAAATTTTTTTTTTACTAATACGACGGGGCGCAATAGCTATTGGCTTTATAATGCCAACGGCGTGTTGCAACAGCTTTATCGGATCGTAAAGGCGGGTGTTCTTGCTTTTGGTGGTATCCAATATACTGTGCGCTGGGCTCTGCCATAGTGTAAACATACAACTCCGGTATACTAATCTTAAGACCATACCGACCGCTACTTTGATTTGTGGTATTTCAACAAAACCGGCAACTTTGGCGTCATTGCTGTTTCTACATATAATTTGATAATCGATTAATTTTTTTACTAGTAGATTCAGAAAATATTTTCAAATAGCAACAAAATGCATTCAAAAATTCATAGAAACGCATTTATTTCTATATTTGATTTTTTTCGGCAATTTCCTAACTATTACTTGACGAAAACACTTTGACATATTACAGTTTGATCATTTCTGAATGTATTAGTAAAAAAAATAAATTGATTATCAAATTATATGTAGACACAGAAATGACGTTGGGTGTGGCCGTTTTTGTTAAAGTACTACAAACCAAGGTATTAAATATTATCATTATCTACTCTAAACGTTGCAACTTTACTTCATCTACTATCTTGACCTCTTCAATTCTTGGAACAGCTCTAGAGAGAAAATCTGTCACACACTGCTCATTTTTTTTCTTATGAATCATTGTGCAATCAAAAGGTTGTAAGCAAACCTCGCACCTCGCCAATCTCCCGGTAGGGTCCTTTTGCTTATGAAGCCACAATAGTGAATAAGGGTTGATCACTAATGTAAAATGTTCACTTCCTACTCAAATAAACGGAAAAGAAAAAGTAGTAGGCTATAAGGTGCGTTATAATTTATGGTATCATCTCTTTGGCCAGGGTTGGCGTGACTAGCAAGGATATATGGTGTGTCTGATTTGCGACGTCGATATGAGCGTTTACTTCTCCGTTGGTTTGCAAAGAAGCCATAGGATCAGCTTGTGACATTGCCATGGTCAAGGCTTTAGTGTTTGCCAGTTGCAGTTTGGTAAATTGATTAGCTTTTTGTCGATGGCGATAGTTCTGCCGGGTAGGGGTGGTGCGCGATAGTTATTTTGCTTCTTTTTGTTGTTGTTTTTTTATTGGTTATTTTTTGAGAACTGCGGAGGCTTTATGTTTGGTTCCTGACCGGTTTTTGGTCCGTTGAGCAAACTCGAAGCGTTACGGTAAATTTTGGGAATGTTAGATTTATTTCTGGTTTCCGCTCGTCGGCGTGCAATGTTTGTTTAGCATTTTATTGTCATGGTTCAAAGTTGATCAAACGTTTGGGTTGTGGTGTGGCTATCAATTTTGCTACTATATCACCGGGTTGGCATATTCTTGTAGTACTCTGTTTTTGGTAATTTTGTATGAGTGAAAGAGTTTTCGCTCATATTGTTACTGGAATCTATGAGCTTGTTTCTTTAAGCTCTGCACTACGAGGCGGTGATAAGCGGTGTGAGCGATTTGGTTTTGTTGCTTCTATGCGTGTACGGGTCGTCCTTTGTTGCTTCAAAGTTTTCAATTTTGGTTTGCGTTTGAACTCGATAATTGTATTTAGATCTTATTAGGTTGTGTGAAGGGGGGGGGGGGGGGGGGTGATGGCCAAAAACGTTGTCTTGAAACCTTTTCATATTGTTTTGTTATTTTGGGATTTTGGGTTGGACAACCGGAGTTATTTACTTAGGTTTGTTTGGAGTTGACTTTTTAGGGGATCATGCTTGATGTAACGTGTCTGAATGTGATGTTTGTTTGGTATTTAACAATAATACGTTTATTTATTGCCTTTCGGCCTTAAAAATTACATTTACAAATACATTTACAACTTTCCAAAATAATAAAACTTAATCCTTATAAAATTAACACAATTAAAAATATTTCCTTCTCTGTTTGTCCATTTCTTTTCTTTGTTTTTTAACTGCCCTTATCCATTCTACTTCTCTTCCGTCCCCTTTCAATATCTCATTTTTTTCCACCTGTTTTTCTCTCATTTTGTTACACAACATATAGTTTCCTTAGTCTCTCCGCACATTTTGCACATTTTCAAATCCTTTTCCATCCAAAATCTTGTCACTCGCTCTTCATTATCACATCTGAATCTTGCAATCACCTTTTTGTCATCTTTACTATATATCGCTCTCTAAGTACATTGGAAATTCACTTTCTATAATATGTATGTATCTAGACTCTTTCACTCGCATTTTTCTTTATTGCCTTTGTATATCTCTATATCTTTCCATAATTTTGTACCATGTCTCTCTTCCAGATTCTCTCATTCTTTCAATTTCTTGGTTTTTATACTCATTTCTATTGTAATAATTTTTCCTGATCTCCAATAGCTTTTCATTGCTTGCTCTCATTTTCATTTTGATGCATTCTTGTATGATTTTGCATTCGTGTCTCTGTCTTATTCTTTCGTCATACTTCATTGCTCTTTTTCCTGCTTGTACTCTTAATTTATCTTTTTTGACTTTTTCCAGCACAATATATGCTGGAGTTTCTCTATTTAAACCTAGCACCCATCTTCAATATTTTACATGTATTGCTTCTAATTTTTCTTGTTCTTTCTATTGCCATATTTCTGACAAATACAATATCATACTCTTAACTAAACTATCAAACATAAGTCATTTTATTCTCATACATTCAAATTTTCTTTCACTTATTCCCCAACTTTATTTGCTTTTCGAGCCATCTCTTTAATGTGCTCGGTGTTACTCGTACAAAAAACATATCCCAAATATTTAAAAGATTTTACTTCTGTAATACCTTGCCCATTCTATTTCCAGTCCTCCACCTTTTTTCTCCCACCCCCCTTTCTGAACACCATAATTTTTGTTTTTCCTACATTAACTTCTAAACATTTTTTCTAAAATATTTTACTAAACTTTTCATCATCTCTTTCATTTCCTTTGTTTCTTTTGCTAGTATTACCATGTTGTCTGCATATGTTAGCGAGCACATTTTTTTCCTATCAAACTACTACCCCTCCTGCTTGAGCCAACCTCAGTTTTTTTTACATCTGCTATGTAGGTTGCAAATAAAGTAGGACTCAATGGACAGCCCTGTCTTACTCCTTTTGTTGTGCAAAATCTTTCACTCATTTCTCCGTTAACCCATACTCTACTTACTGTCTCCTCATACACGTCTTCCATTCTTCTTACCCTGTGCTTGCTAATTCCTTTCTCTCTCGTACACTTCCACAGTTTCTCTCTATCCACACTATTAAATGTCGCATTTAGATCCAGGAATAACGCATATACTTTATAATAATAATAATAATAATAATAATAATATATTGATGCTTATATACAGAGGCATTTACACAAGTCATATACAGTAACTAAAAAATACAATACATATTTACATAAAATCGTTAACAAGAAAATCATTCCAATCATAGAATGCTTTTTTTATGAGAAACTGTTTTCATTTATCTTTAAATTGAGTAAAGTCGAGCATTTTTAGGTAATTTGGTAGTTTGTTATAAAATATTACACCATAGTAGCGTGTACTGGTTTTGTTTTTCTCCAATCTATTAGAACAGCTTCTGACATTACCATTGCATCTTGTATTATAAGAGTGGATATCTTTATTTAATACATGCAAGTCTTTTCTTTTTTTATGCATAAATAGTAAACACTCTGAAATAAATATACAGGGTAGAGTTAAAATTTTAAGTTCTTGAAATAGAGGTTTACAATCTGCTCTATAGTCTGCCCCTGCAACAATTCTAACTGCTCGTCTTTGTAAAGAAAATAATCTGTGTCTTATACTAGCGTGACCCCACACTAAGATACCGTACATTAATAATGAGTTGCACGTTCCATAGTAAACGGTTTTTAAATTTTTTTTAGAAGCACAGTTGGCAAGATTTCTCAACAAAAAAAGGTTTTTTGCTAGTTTATTTGCTACATACTGTCCATGGTCTTGCCATAAAAGTCTCCTATCAACATAAGTTCCAAGAAACTTGTTTGATAGTGTATAAGTTGAATTTGCAGGTCGACGAGAAAATTCTATTTTTGCAGTTTTTTCCACGTTTATGTGAAGCATATTATTATTGAACCAGCTCAGTGCAGTTTGTAATGCTGCTTCACTGAGACTATTTACTTCATGGAATGAGTTTGCTTGAGTGTAAATAGTAGTGTCATCTGCAAACTGTACAGTTTTACCCATCTTAATAAAACTAGCAAAATCATTAACATATATAAGGAATAGTAGTGGTCCAAGAACAGACCCTTGTGGTACCCCCCTACATACTTGACACAAGAGTTTCAGAATATTTGTATTTTTAACATATTGTTTCGTTCCAGACAGGTAGGACGACATTAATTTAACACTATTAGGACACACATTATACACATTATACACATACAGTTTACGAATAAGAGTAGTATGTGAGACACAATCGAAAGCTTTGCTGAGGTCAAGAAATGTAACAAATGCAATTTCTCCTTTTTTAAAACAGTCAATTATGTTTTTAGTTAAACCTAATATTGCAGTAGTAGTTGATTTGCTTACTATAAATCCATGCTGACAACGATCAAAAATATTGTTTGCTTCTATGTGATCAGCAAGTTGAGTTTTTAAAAGTTTTTCAAATATTTTTGAAAATATTGGCAACAATGATATGGGCCTATAGTTGCAAACATCATTTTTATTTCTTTTTTTAAAAATAGATACAATTTAGGCTATTTTTAATGATTCAGGAAATACACCCGCATTTATACAATTGTTAAAAACGCTTGCCAAGGGTTTAATGATTAGCCATTTGATGTTTTTAATTACATCAACCGTTAATCCATAGTGATCACTTGATTTGCTATTTATTAAACTATCGATTGCGTCTCTTACTTCTACACTTGTTACATTTTTAAAATTAAAATACAGTATAAAAGTTGATGGAGTTGACTCAAGAATTATAGAAATGGGATCTACATTATTCGATACATCTAACGTTTGTATAATATTTTCCGCCACATTTACAAAATACTCATTAAAATCATTTACATTTATATCACAGTCATCTTTGGGATTTTATCAATTTCCACATAGCCCGAGTGTTGTTAGGCTCAGACATAATGTATTCATCATTTGCTTTAACTTTTGCAAATTTAAGTGCTTGATTGTACTCTTTCTTTGAGATGTTGTATATATATATATATATACCATGGAGCGCTGGGCTCTGCCATAGTATATACATATAACACCGGTATAGTAATCTTAAGACCATACCGATCGCTGTTCGATGTTGAAAAATATTATCTTTATCTACTCTAAACGTTGGATAGAGTAAGGGGTTACTCACAACTTGAGGTTTCAATTTTGTAAACCAGGGTTGCAACTTTTCTTCATCTACTATCTTGACCTCTTCAATTTTTGGAACAGCTCTAGAGAGAAAATCTGGCACATACTGCTCATTTTCTTTCTTATGAATCATTGTGCAATCAAAAGGTTGTAAGCAAACCGCCAATCTCCCGGTAGGGTCCTTTTGCTTATGGAGCCACAATTGTGAATGAGGGTTGATCACTAATGTAAAATGTTCACTTCCTACTCAAATAAACGGAAAAGAAAAAGTAGTAGGCTATAAGGTGCGTTATAATTTATGGTATCATCTCTTTGGCCAGGGTTGGCGTGACTAGCAAGGATATATGGTGTGTCTGATTTGCGACGTCGATATGGGCGTTTACTTCTCCGTTGGTTTGCAAAGAAGCCATAGGATCAGCTTGTGACATCGCCATGGTAAAGGCTTTAGTGTTTGGCAGTTGCAGTTTGGTAAATCGATTAGCTTTTTGTCGATGGCATTAGTTCTGCCGGGTAGGGGTGGTGCTCTACGATAGTTACTTTGCCTGTTTTTATTGTTTTTTTATTGGTTATTTCTTGAGAACTGCGGAGGCTTTACGTTTGGTTCCTGACCGGTTCTTGGTCCGTTTAGCAAACTCGAAGCGTTACGGTAAATTTTGGGAATTTTTGATTTATTTCTGGTTTCCGCTTTTTGCATTTTATTGTCATGGTTAAGAGTTTATCAAACGTTTGGAAGTGGATGACGTCGAGTGACTGCTGAATGCGTGGCTTGACTAAGGTTGCCAAGATGTTTGCCAGTGTTTTTTTTTTTTTCGGTTGATGTAGGTAGATCCGTTGATAGAGAGTCACCTGACGGCGGCGCAAGAAACATTTTACAAGTTTGTGGGGGTTGTGATGTGGCTATCAATCTTGCTACTATACCACTGGGTCGGCGTATTTTCGTAGTACTCTGTTTTTGGTAATTTTGTATGAGTAAAAGAGTTTCTGCTCATATTGTTACTGAAATCTATGAGCTTGTTCCTTTAAGCTCTGCACTAGGAGGCGGTGATAAACGGTGTGAGCGATTTGATTTTGTTGATTCTATGCGTGTACGGGTCGTCCTTTGTTGCTTCAAAGTTTCCAATTTTGGTTTGCGTTTGGACTCGATGATTATATTTAGATCTTATTAGGTTGTGTGAAAGGAGGGGGGGGGGGGTTGTGATGGCCAAAAACGTTGTCTTGAAACCTTTTCATATTGTTTTGTTATTTTGGGATTTTGGGTTGGACAACCGGAGTTATTTACTTAGGTTTGTTTGGAGTTGACTTCTTAGAGGATCATGCTTGATGTAACGTGTCTGAATGTGATGTTTGTTTGGTATTTAACAATAATACGTTTATTTATTGCCTTTCGGTCTTAAAAATTACATTTACAAATACATTTAAAACTTCTTAAGATAAAAAAACTTAATCCTTATAAAATTAACACAATTAAAAATATTTCCTTCTCTGTTTGTCTATTTCTTTTTTTTTGTTTTTTAACTGCCCTTATCCATTCTACTCCTCTTCCTTCCCCTTTCAATATCTCATTTTTTTCCACCTGTTTTTCTCTCATTTTGTTACACTCTTTCAACATATGTTCTATTGTTTCCTTAGTCTCTCCGCACATTCTGCACATTTTCAAATTCTCTTCCATCCAAAATCTTGTCACTCGCTCTTCATTACCACATCTGAATCTTGCAATCACCTTTTTGTCATCTTTACTATCTATCGCTCTCGTACATTGGAAATTCACTTTCTATAATATGTTCATAATTTGCGTTGTATCTAGACTCTTTCACTCGCATTTTCCTTTATTGCCTTTGTATATCTCTATCTCTTTCCATAATTTTGTACCATGTCTCTCTCCCAGATTCTCTCATTCTTTCAATTTCTTGGCTTTTATACCCATTTCTATTGTAATAATTTTCCCTGATCTCCACTAGCTTTTCATTGCTTGCTCTCATTTTCATTTTCATGCATTCTTGTAAGATTTTGCATTCGTGTCTCTGTCTCATTCTTTCGTCATACTTCATTGCTCTTTTTCCTGCTTGTACTCTTAATTTATCTTTTTTGGCTTTTTCCAGCACAATATATGCTGGAGTTTCTCTATTTAAACCTAGCACCCATCTCCAATATTTTACATGTATTGCTTCTAATTTTTCTTGTTCTTTCTATTGCCATATTTCTGACCCATACAATATCATACTCTTAACTAAACTATCAAACATAAGTCATTTTATTCTCATACATTCAAATTTTCTTTCACTTATTCCCCAACTTTATTTGCTTTTTGAGCCATCTCTTTAATGTGCTTGCTCTCGGTGTTACTCGTACAAAAACCATATCCCAAATATTTAAAAGATTTTACTTCTGTAATACCTTGCCCATTCCATTTCCAGTCCTCCACCTTTTTTCTACCACCCCCCTTTCTGAACACCATATTTTTTGTTTTTCCTACATTAACTTCTAAACATTTTTTCTAAAATATTTTTCTAAACTTTTTATCATCTCTTTCATTTCCTTTGCTTCTTTTGCTAGTATTACCATGTTGTCTGCATATGCTAGCGACCACATTTTTTCTCTATCAAACTACTACCCCTCCTGCTTGAGCCAACCTCAGTTTTTTTTTACATCTGCTATGTAGGTTGCAAATAAAGTAGGACTCAATGGACAGCCCTGTCTTACTCCTTTTGTTGTGCAAAATCTTTCACTTATTTTTCCGTTAACCCATACTCTACTTACTGTCTCCTCATACACGTCTTCCATTCTTCTTACCCTGTGCTTGCTAATTCCTTTCTCTCTCGTACACTTCCACAGTTTCTCTCTATCCACACTATTAAATGCCGCATTTAGATCCAGGAATAACGCGTATACTTTATAATAATAATAATATAATAATAATAATAATATAATAATAATAATAATAATAATAATATAATGATGCTTATATACGGAGGCATTTACACAAGTCATATACAGTAACTAAAAAATACAATACATATTTACATAAAATCGTTAACAAGAAAATCATTCCAATCATAGAATGCTTTTTTTATGAGAAACTGTTTTAATTTATCTTTAAATTGAGTAAAGTCGAGCATTTTTAGGTAATTTGGTAGTTTGTTATAAAATATTACACCATAGTAGCGTGTACTGGTTTTGTTTTTCTCCAATCTATTAAAACAGCTTCTGACATTACCATTGCATCTTGTATTATAAGAGTGGATATCTTTATTTATTACATGCAAGTCTTTTCTTTTATGCATAAATAGTAAACACTCTGAAATAAATATACAGGGTAGAGTTAAAATGTTAAGTTCTTGAATTAGAGGTTTACAATCTGCTCTATAGTCTGCTCCTGCAACAATTCTAACTGCTCGTCTTTGTAAAGAAAATAATCTGTATCTTATACTAGCGTGACCCCACACTAAGATACCGTACATTAATAATGAGTTGCACATTTTATAGTAAACGGTTTTTAAAATTTTTCTAGAAGCACAATTGGCAAGACTTCTCAACAAAAAAATGTTTTTTGCTAGTTTATTTGCTACATACTGTCCATGGTCTTGCCATAAAAGTCCCCTATCAACATAAATTCCAAGAAACTTGTTTGATAGTGTATAAGTTGAATTTGCAGGTCGACGAGAAAATTCAATTTTTTGCAGTTTTTTCAACGTTTATGTGAAGCATATTATTATTGAACCAGCTCATTCCAGTTTGTAATGCCGCTTCACTGAAACTATTTACCTCATTCCCCCCTTTCTCTGTTATTTCCTTTTCCAGAATATGATGTAAAATACGTTATCTATGGTACCTCTTCTCTTCCTGGAGCCGGCTTGCCCATCTGGAATTATCTTATTCATACTTAGTTCCTCATTAAACTTCTCTTCTAATATCATGGCTTGGTCTTGTATGCCGTATCCAGTAGTGTTATTTCCCTGTAGTTATTTACTTTTTGGATCCACTTTTGTGTATAGGGCATACAATACCTTTTCTCTATTGACTCTGAAATTCTTCACCCTTTCATACTCTGTTTATTAACTCACTCAATCTCTCAATCAGTTCTTCCGTACCATACAACCACGCTTCATTCTGCATCCCATTCATACCTGGCGCTTTCCTTTTTTTTAGTTTTTTAGTTTTCCCATATTGCCTCCTTTGAAATTTCTTCCGCTTGGTGGATTGGCTCTTGTCCGTCTAGTTTTTTTTTTTTTTTTTCTCTTCCAAACAAACTTGTAATGCGTTTCTTCCACGCTTTTATTGGTATTTCCTCAATATCTCTCTGTTTTCTTCTTATTTCTTTGTTTATGTATTTCTATGCTTCTGCTTCTATTTTTTTTTTTTTTAATTTCTATTTCTTCTTTTTTTATAAATTCACTTTTAGCTTTTTCACACTGATTTTTGTATGCCTTCTGTTTTATCATATATTTTTCTTTTGGCCTTTTGTTGTTTCTCCAGTGTCTTAACATCTTTCTGGCTTCTAGTTTTTTCTTAGTACATTTGCTGTTCCACTATTTGCTTTTTTTATTTTTTTCTTCTTTTCTTCTATATGTTTTTTTTTTACTACCGATTCTCCGATTGTTTCCTCTAATTCCCTCATTATTTCTTCGACATTTCTTTCGTTTTCTCTAATTTTTCTCAGATTTTGTTTGTAGTTTATTACACTTTCTTACGTCCATATTATCCTTTCTTCACTTTTTTTTTCATTTTTCTGTTTTTTCCCAGTTTCCCCAGTTAAGTTGAGTTTTAAAGGCTGGTGGTCTGATTCAACTCTTATTTCTACTTTAAAATTGTCTATCTTTTCCCACGCCACCTCATTTACAACTACGTACTCTATTACTGATTTCCCGTTTGTCCCTATATAAGTAAATTCTCCCTCTTTATCTCCTGTGATGTTTTTATTTAAAATGTCCCAACCTCTCTCTTCTATCATTTCTATCATTTTTTTTCCTTCTCTATTTTCTGTGGTATCTTTTGATTCTCTGTTTCTTGTTTCCTTTTTCTTGTGTTTGATTTTTTCTTCTTTCTTTCTAATTCTTGCGTTGAAGTCCTTTCCTATAATCAATTTTCTTTCTTCAGTTTTTAACTTTTGCCTAGTGTTTTTTATGCCTCTTCTATATACTATTATTGCTTTATATATTTTTTCTCCCCTCAAAAAGTTTAGTTCTTGTATTCCCTTCTTTTCAATAACCTCAACCTCTTCTTGACTTATTTCTTTTTTAATGCCGGTAATTATACTCCTCTGGTTTTTCCTTTTTTTTTCTTTTTTATAGCTGGTTAGCATTTCCAGATGTATTCGGCTGGCATGTTGAGCTTCAACTTTTCCAATTTCTTGTCATCTATCCACGTCTCTATCATTCCAATTATGTCAAAAGTTTGTATGTACTCCCAGAACTCCTGATCTTTTTTGTCTACAAACAAATTCGGCTTGTTTGTTTTTTGCAATGTCTTTTTTTTACTATTTTTTGTTTTTTTCTATTTCCTGTATCTAAGTCATGTCTTTGGTTCTTGCATGCGTTGTCTACTTTTTTGTGTTGATGCTACTAATTACTTTTTTGATTTGCGTTTGCTCTCTTTTGAAACTCTTTGATCTTGATCACTCCAGTTGTACATCTTTCCATCTATTTCCAATTTTCTGTACCGCACCCATACGATTTTGCTCCTTGATTTTTTGTCCCTTGCTATATCTCTTAATTCATTCTGAACTCGTCTTTCTTCCAAGGTCAAGTCATTTTTAATGTATATGTTTGTGCTTCTCAGTTTGTTTTTGTTTTTCATAATATCTTGTTTTTGTACCCATGGTTCTGTTTCTGCTATTATTGTTTGTTTTTCTTCATTTCCCGCTGAATAAGCAGAAATTATATCCGTCTCTATTTTTAAGTTTTTTTGTATCATTTTGTTATGGTTTCTTTTTCTTTTCCTGCCTGTAACTCTACTCCTCTTACTACAAACTTGTTTCTTCTTTCTTATTTCTTCTCTTTATTTTTGTTCTAGCTTGTCTTCAATTGCATTTATTTTACTTTTTAGTTCTTTTTTCTCTACTTCCCACTTTTCTTCTCTTTTTATCATCTCCACCTTCATATTTCTCATTTCCATTTTTATTTCTTCTGTGTTTTTTTTCATTTCCACTATCTGTTGCATCATTTCATCTTTATTTTCGGGGGTCGAACCTACGACGCGACCTGCCTGTTGTTGAGTTCACGCGCACTGCCCACTACACCACGGAATACTGTCTATTTATTAGCTCTTACGTTTGTCTCTTTTTTACTATTGTTTTAGTTTATTATTGTCTTCGTGTTAGACTTGTTAGGTTAATGTGTACAATATATAAATTTGATATAACTGCTCGTTTTTCACACACCAATTATTCCGCGGCTATACTGCACTTTTCGCTCACACACCGCACTTCTTTCAACCTAAAGTTATTTATTATAATCACTATTTAAACACGCAAAATAAGTACAAGTTGTTCGCTGTTCTATCTCTCTTTCTCTATTCTATTAGTTGGTATTTTATTTTATTCAATAACTTTTGACTGGGCTTACGTAATTTGATTTAAATACGTGAATCTACATTAAATTTTATCTCTTTTGGGACTGGTTTCAATTTGTTCCATTAAGTTTTAGTATCCTAACGATATTTGCATTGAAAGTTGGTCCTTATTTGTAATAAAGTGTCTTACGTTTTGGTCAATTGCAATTTTGAGCTGTGTATTTATAGTCAAAACATTAGTTTAATAATTGATTGGCTGGTTCTATCAACGTAACAATTTTAAAGTATAGATTCTACTGCCTCGTTTACAGTATTTTATTATTTGTAGCTACATGAATTTTACGCTAAATTTGAATGAAGATCAGAGCTTAGTTAAGTTAGAAGATTTGAGGTTAGGTTTCTAAATTTGGGATTATGTTCTGTAAATCTACAGAACATAATCCCAAATTGAATAATCATTTAATAGACAAAAGTCGACAAGATCAGAATTGGTTTCTTGGTTTTTCCTGATCAAATTAGATTGATCAAATTTTTTGTTACATTATGGACTGTTCCCTAAAATAAAATGTCAAAATTTTAAATTTTTTGTTAACTTACGTAGTTTATACTAAAAAAATAACTGTCAAACTGTGTCTCATTTCTCAAACTATTTAACATGTGTCATTCATAATTTTTGCTATCAATTTGTAAACAATTTTTACTAGCGATTCAATTTTGTTTGCAATTGGTGACTATTGTATGGATTTTAAAATTAATTATGATTTATAATTGTTTCAGATTGGAGGCGGAATGCAGGTTAAACTTGCTGCGTCCAATTATTGTTGTTAATTAATGAGTGAGTACAAAATTTCAAATAGCCACCCTTAGTTGTTTTTAGTTTTTTAGAATTATTGTTAATTTTTATTTATTATTTATTTTAAAAAATATGCATAAGTTTAAATATGGTTTTTTCAAATATTTTGAAGTTCAAATATCTAAAATTGTCACAGTTTTTTTTTATCGAACTTTTACACTGATTGCGTTTTTGTGTACATACATATCGTTCATTAGCGGCAATAGTGGCTTCACAAACTTCAAGTTTGGAAATATTGTATTTCAGTATACAAATTTAAATATAATATAAATAGTTCAACATAACTATTTAAATAATAATAATATTTATTTGATACATACATATCATAATAATGAGTTTAAAAAAATCTAAAAATCATAACACAATTCAATAATTTAAAAATGCAAGTTACATAATTACAAGTATGAAATTAAATAAATAAATTGTAACGTATAAATTAAGTTACTTGCTAAGTAATATATATTTTAAAGTGTATGGTTTAATTGTGCAGTTTATGAACTGGATAAGTACAGGGTCATTATAAAAGTTTGCGATTATGTAACAATCTAGTGAAATAGTGAATTCTCATTAGCTGAAGTTGAGTTGTCAAAATAAAGTAAATAGTTTGGTGCACATTTTAAAAAGGCGGCATATTTAAAGTGATTACATAATCCCAGACGTTTATAGAGACTCTGTATATTTATTAACGTTTCTGGTAATATATATGTGACTTTGGATGTATTATGAAAAAAAAAAATGTATTGTTAGTGTTGAACAATTAAATACATACCAGATAACGTTAATAATTTATATTGTCTAATGTATCGCCGACATGAATCTAAGGCTCTCATTTTAAATATTGCTTGAATGCTCTTTTTTGTATTAAAAATAAATTATATAATTGGTTAGTGCTTCTTCAAATTACATTTCCATACTACAAAAAAAAAATGCGGTAAACATCGCAAAGCAAAACATGTTTTGCTCAACTTTGCTGCCAAAATATAATTAACATGACCATACCAACTCAAATTATTTTACCTCTAATAAGCAAATTAAAATTGTTTGCATAATTTATGATTTTAGATGTACAGCGTTACACAAATCGTGTAATTAATAAATAGTAAGAGTTTTAAAATACTTTCTTGCGATACGCCTACATTTTGTGTACTATTTAAAATATTTAAATTAATTTATATTTTGAGTGTATTTAATAAAACTTTTTGCGTCCTAAAAGTAAAAAAAAATCAGTAAGTTTATTTGTTATTTCTCGTATAAAGTAAGAAATTTAGTGCAACAAATTTTTTCAATGAACAATCCGAAAATAGCTTTTTAATTTTTCAACGCATTAACTACTTCTTAAGAGCAATTGTTGGTCAATTACGTAAAAAATCATGTTGGACTTTATTAAAGAATAAAGTTTATAGAAACATAATAATTCTGGTGGCAAGCAATTTTTTTAAATAATTTGAAAACACCAGTAACAAATTATTGGCAGATAATTGGATAATACATTGATGATTTTTTGTATACAGGTTTAATTACGGACAATTTGAGCATTTTTGGAAATATTTTTGTTATCATAATTTAATTAAAAGTATCAATTAATGGGTATGCTATATTCCTAGATTGTTTCGCTTTGTGATAGAGACGGCCGGGGCTGGAGCGGACTAGGTTGCCGATCTTGCGACTTTATTGCGTTAACTGTGAAAGGTAAACATTTTTGATAGGCTTTGCATCTCTTGAAGTTGGCGGGATGCGGGTCAGAACTTAATACACACTTAGGCGGTGTGTGTTTGGGAAAGGCCACCGATTAGTGGGGCCCAGAACATATGCGACTGACAAGATTCTTTATGAAACAAAGTTTGGCAGTGTACCTCAGACGCTGGCACTTATGGCATTCTGGAATGCCGCCATTACGTTTTTTGTTGTCTTAATCGACACCTTTAAGCCAGGAGCTTTGTCGAACTTATAATTTCGGCGCTTTATGCTTTATTTGGGAGCTGAAGCGGTTGTATTCATTGCCCAATCAATGAATATTAGTATGGGCAAATCTAAGTGATTCAAGTGCAAGCTCTACCTTATGCTCTGTGAGGTACTTTGAGACATGCCGGATACTTAGAGGCACAACGGATTTTAGGTGAGCAGTTTCATTCCTATGGTCATCGCTAATGGCCGGAACCATGCAAATAGCCGCGAAGGAACAGTTTTGGGAATGTGTGCTTATTAGTAAGCATGACCAGATTTAGGCGGTGCCTTTTGAGCATACAGCACAAGTGCATTTTGGCCTGAGGGGCTGATGGCTTTTGTGGGGATTGGCTAGTGGTCCATTAGAAGGTGAAAGGGACTAACTCCGAGTCTTTTTTTGCTAGAGGCCGAAGCCATGCAAATAGCCGCGAAGGAACAGTTTTGGGAATGTGTGCTTAATAGTAAGCATGACAAGATTTAGGCGGTGCTTTTTGGGCATACAGCACAAGTGTATTTTGGCCTGAGGGGCTGATGGCTTTTGTCCAGTGGGGATTGGCTAGTGGCCCAATAGAAGGTGAAAGGGACTCACCCCGAGTCTTTTTTTCTTTTTGAAGTCTACTTTTTTCTCTGGACCATGGTGAATCTCTGTTTAGCAGTGACGCCCACTGCTAAACAGGGATTCACCATGGCCACGCCGGCCAGGTGGGAAAAGCCGGCTTTGGTTTTGTCAGGCACCTGGTGGTCGTTGTCATCCTTGAAGTGGGTTTTTACGTCCATTGCTCTTTGGTTTTTTCCTACGGGAGCAGGAGTGTTGGAAGTTTTGGCCTGGCTTATGACAAAATTTGAGAGGAGCTTGATCACGGACTTAAGCTCCCTGATCCTGTCGTGAAAGCTTCCCATGGTTTTTGCCATAGAATCTATCTGCGCTTTAAGCTTTCGGATCTGTATATCTTGGAGATGAGAGTGGGCAGCCTCTTTGATGGATGATTTTGATTTGTTTTTTTGTTTATTTTTTTTTTTTACCTTTTTGGGCTGCTGCTCCGGCACGGATGCTATAGCAGCTTTGCTTGATCTACTAAAAGAACTTTTATTTAGTTCATTTGTATATTTATTTATTGTTAACGATGTTTAGTCAGTTGACTAGAGTAATATGGTTTCTTCTTTTTATATACGGTTTTTGTTTATTTTCAAAAATACTAGTCTTTAGAACTAGTTGCTGCAGGTCCGGTTAAATGTGGGGTACAATTAGGGAGGGTCATAAATCTTTAGCTTCGGAATCTTTTTTCATTTTTGGTTGAAGTGGTGGTGATTCGATACCCGCAGTATTTTCAAGCGTTTCAGATGGCTAAGCTCTTCATGAATTCGCAATCTTTATCTCGAGAACAAAAGTTTAGTAGCTCTACATGTTGATGCATAAAGGCGTCTTATTGTATGCGTAGATTTGTAGCATTAATGCATACCGGGTGGAGAATCTAGCATTCTCCTGCCGGTATGTATTATGCTTCATTTTTACGCATATGGTAACCGTCTTAATTCTCCATTTCCTCCATTGAATCTATTTTTCTTTTTCTACATTTGGTCTGGATCTGATTGGTCCTTTTCACATAGCTTTATCGCTATATATATTTATATGGGTGTATGATTGTTTCTACATGGAAATCATTTTTCCCAATACATGCATTCTATTTTATGAACGAAGTCATTCGTTACATGCGTTGCGTGTTTGTTTGTTTCCTCTGTTATTCTGAATGATACAGTAATACCTATTGTAGTTGTCGTGTTTATAATGGAATTTTTAAATGCAGGTAAAAATTTGGGTTTTGTTATGTTTAGTATGGTATAATAATAATAATAACCATGATCGGGTGTATAGTTTAATAAAATAAGAAATAATGTTTTATTTTCAGATTAGTTTTAGTGTTTTAAGATGGTTAGCATGGTTTACGGTATTAGCAAAAATGTATTTAATGTAATCTTTTAGGGTTATTAAATTTTAGGATCTTTATTAAAATTTATATATTGTAAGCACAAAGGTTGGATGACCGGTGCATGTTAGTAAAATGTATCTTTTTCAGATTACTTTTAAGTTTTAGTATTTTATTTTTTAGAATTTATTGATTGTAAGCACAAGGGTTGGATGACCAGTGCGTTTTAGTAAAAATGTATTTTTTTTGGATTTCTTTTAAGTTTTAGTATTTTATTTTTCAGAATTTATTGATTGTAAGCACAAGGGTTGGATGACCAGTGCGTTTTAGTAAAAATGTATTTTTTTTGGATTTCTTTTAAGTTTTAGTATTTTATTTTTCAGAATTTATTGATTGTAAGCACAAAGGTTGGATGACCAGTGCGTTTTAGTAAAAATGTATTTTTTTTTTGGATTTATTTTAAATTTTAGTATTTTATTTTTCAGAATTTATTGATTGTAAGCACAAGGGTTGGATGACCAGTGCGTTTTAGTAAAAATGTATTTTTTTTGGATTTCTTTTAAGTTTTAGTATTTTATTTTTCAGAATTTATTGATTGTAAGCACAAGGGTTGGATGACCAGTGCGTTTTAGTAAAAATGTATTTTTTTTGGATTTCTTTTAAGTTTTAGTATTTTATTTTTCAGAATTTATTGATTGTAAGCACAAAGGTTGGATGACCAGTGCGTTTTAGTAAAAATGTATTTTTTTTTTTTTATTTATTTTAAGTTTTAGTATTTTATTTTTCAGAATTTATTGATTGTAAGCACAAGGGTTGGATGACCAGTGCGTTTTAGTAAAAATGTATTTTTTTTGGATTTCTTTTAAGTTTTAGTATTTTATTTTTCAGAATTTATTGATTGTAAGCACAAAGGTTGGATGACCAGTGCGTTTTAGTAAAAATGTATTTTTTTTTAAATTTTTTTTAAGTTTTAGTATTTTATTTTTCAGAATTTATTGATTGTAAGCACAAGGGTTGGATGACCAGTGCGTTTTAGTAAAAATGTATTTTTTTTTGGATTTCTTTTAAGTTTTAGTATTTTATTTTTCAGAATTTATTGATTGTAAGCACAAAGGTTGGATGACCAGTGCGTTTTAGTAAAAATGTATTTTTTTTTTATTTATTTTAAGTTTTAGTATTTTATTTTTCAGAATTTATTGATTGTAAGCACAAGGGTTGGATGACTAGTGCGTTTTAGTAAAAATGTATTTTTTTTGGATTTCTTTTAAGTTTTATTATTTTATTTTTCAGAATTTATTGATTGTAAGCACAAAGGTTAGATGACCAGTGCGTTTTAGTAAAAATGTTTTTTTTTTTGGATTTATTTTAAGTTTTAGTATTTTATTTTTCAGAATTTATTGATTGTAAGCACAAGAGTTGGATGACCAGTGCGTTTTAGTAAAAATGTATTTTTTTTTGGATTTCTTTTAAGTTTTAGTATTTTATTTTTCAGAATTTTATTGATTGTAAGCACAAGGGTTGGATGACCAGTGCGTTTTAGTAAAAATGTATTTTTTTTTGGATTTCTTTTAAGTTTTAGTATTTTATTTTTCAGAATTTATTGATTGTAAGCACAAAGGTTGGATGACCAGTGCGTTTTAGTAAAAATGATTTTTTTTTGGATTTATTTTAAGTTTTAGTATTTTATTTTTCAGAATTTATTGATTGTAAGCACAAGGGTTGGATGACCAGTGCGTTTTAGTAAAAATGTATTTTTTTTGGATTTCTTTTAAGTTTTAGTATTTTATTTTTCAAAATTTATTGATATATACATTAGTATATATGTAATTTTTTCGGATTACTTTTAAGTTTTACGATTTTATTTTTCAGAATGTATTGATTGTAAGCACATACGGTTGGATGACCAGTGCATGTTAGTAAATATGTATCTTTTTTGGTTTATTTTTAAACTTTAGGACTTCATTTTTTAGAATTCACTTATTGTAAGCACCTACAGTTGGATAACTAGTGCGCACAGTTAGCTATTATGTATTTTTATTATTAATGTTTCTTATTTTATTTACAATCGTTTAATTTTTATTGGTTATTATTGTTTATACCCGACTAAACTAAACACAATCAATTTCAATATCTGCATTTATTAATTCCATTACAAACACGTCTACTACAACAGGTTTTCAGTTTCTTATTGTATCATTAGCTTATAATTTCAGACGAATCAAACAAACATGCCATGTATAGCATCGGGTGATCTCTTGAATCATAACAATAGTAATTGCATTGTGGCGGGGATTTGATTTTCATGCTTTATAGAAGCAACATACATCCATCGATATGTATAGCGATGAAGCTATTTGTATGAAGAGGTCGAATTGGATTTAGACCAAATGTAGAAAAAGGAAAATAGAGGAGATGGAGGGTGAAAGGAGAACAGTGCATCAATGAGTAGAGCTACTATGATGCGGTTGTTCTCGAGATAAGGGTTACGTATTCATGGAGAGCAACAGAGCCATCTGAAACGCTTTACTGCGGGTATAAAGGATCATCACCACTCAACCGAAAATGAAAAAAGGTTCCGAAGCAAAGTAGACCTTCCCGTAGAAAATGTATCCCACGAGATAATACCGGGCTGTAAGGCAGCAGGGGGGGGGGGGGGGGGGGGGGTAGGTTAGGTTAGATTTTTAGGTTAGGTTAGATTAATTTAAGTTAAGTATTTTTTTATTGAGGTTTATTTAGATTAGGTTAGAATAAATAATTTTTAGTTTTTTTTAATCAATAGAGATTGTGCCTGCGCTGCTTTAAGTGTTGTGGCAAACATGTTCTGAAAGTCTAATAGCGGAAGCTTTAGTTAGCTTCACAAAATCTTTTGCGTTTGCTTGGGACAAGCGGATTATTAGCTTATCTTCAGCTGAAAAAGGTGCGCTTTGCACATTTTCCGCTGCTTGTGCGCAGGATTTCTTCTTGAGACCGTTGGGAGAGCTCCATGGAGAAGCACGAGTTTGCTGCCTTACTGTGGGTCTGGCTTTTGGCTAGTTTTCAGTTTTTGATGCCGAGTGACCGTATCGCTGACAACGGTGGCATTATTTTTTTGCTTGTGTTCCACGGTAACACGAAGCTTGCAGCTCTACTGGTAAGAATTTTTGAAGTAAGTTGATCAAACTTGCATCAAGTTTTGTTGAATCTAAGCTAATTACAAAAAAAAATTAAAATTTTTTTTTTTTTTAAATTTATATGAAATTGTCCAACAATATAAGCTCATACTGGTAAGAATTTTTAAATCAATTAGTTGATCAAATTTGCATCAAATTTAAATGAAACTAAGCTAATTACAAAAAAAAATTAAAAATTATTTTTAAAAAAATTTGATTTTTTACAATTTTTTGAAAAATGTATAAGAAATTCTCTAAGAATATAAGCTCTACCAGTAGGAATTTTTGAAGTAAATTCATCAATTTTGCATCAAATTTAGTTAAAACTTTGCTGATTACAAAAAAAATAATAAAAAATAATTATTTTTTAAATTTTTATTTTTTACAATTTTTCGCAAAAATTAGAAGAAATTGTCCAACCAATATTGTATTACAACAAATGCGTTGAATATATTATTTTAAATTATCAGTACATACACAGTATTATACTGACAAATAAGCAAATATAATAATTAGCATTAAAGATTTTTAAAATCCCAAGTAAAACGAATTATAATTATTTCATGTATGTATACTTATTGTAATGGCAAGTTATAATTTTGTCATATCAAATATTTTGAGGTTATGAATTGGTCATGTTAATTTTATTAATTTTTAAGCAGATAATGTTGTGCACTTTTAACCAAAATTTTTTATTTTTACTTTATCAGGCAATATTTAAATACTTTAAAATTTAAACTTATGCATATTTTTTTATTATTTATATTATTTAGTTATTGTGAATAAGTTTTTAGTTTTATATTGTTTCATTATTATTATTTGTATATTTGGGTATATAAGGGTGGCTATAAAACTCGCTCCATTGGTTTTTTTTAGTTTTAAGTTTTTATGTTTTTTATAATGTTTTTATTTTGGTAAATCCAAAAAATGTATTTTTATTTTAATAACGTTTTTCTAAATCTTGAATTTGAATTTTGAATAAAATTTATTTTTTTTAATTGTACTATTATTTTCACATTGTGTTACTAACCATATCCTGTATACCCCACAATTATTTTTACAGCCCATAAATAAAACCAATTATACAAACGTAAAAGGTGATTTGTTTAAGAAGAAAGTTGACAGTTTATATGGCATACAGTTATATTGTTGATTGACATATTATATTTTGTCAATCAACGCTAAAACTTAACGGAGCAAACTAAACTAGTATCAACAGATGCGGAATTTAATGTAGAATTACGTGTAAAACGCGAAAAATAGTAGACACACGCAACCTTTTCTCTATTGGTAAACGAGCAGCGGATCGATTAAGCGTGAGCACGACGCACTAATAAACAGTGGGGCTAGCCAGAACTTTATTCGACTAATCTTACTTGGAATACACGAGACAGACTATGTTGTCTACCAGGCGAACCCACACAATAAACTAGCTATAACCGGGGAAGCAACCATTACCATCTAAGTCGGTACCTAACAACAAAAAGTCAGCTTTTTGCAAGCGCCGGATTGGTTCACACAAAATCATGCCACGTGTTACGGTCTAATTTTTGTCGGAGGCGGTTAATAAAGATAGGTTTTTGGCTGGTGGTATGCCTGATCAGCTGTTTGATATAATGGGTTAGTGCAATTTGGGCTTGTTTTCATTGTAATTGTTTTAGGGAATGGAACAATGATAAGAGCTGTCCGTCTAGGGAATTGCGTCCTTGAAGTGAGAAAGGGTTCTACAAAGTCTTGGCGGAGGTCGACAGAGTTGTCCACCGGTTATTTTCGGAAATAGACTAGCTAATTCATCGCGGCCGATAGCTTAGTGGTATGAGGACACTACTGGGTCTTGGCGGAGGCCAAAGTCATCCGGGATCAGATAACTTGGCCTATTGGGGCTAGTGGATTCATCTCAGCAGTATTGGTTTTTGGTGCTGTTTTGGTGATAGCAGAGTAGTGTTTGTTGCTTTAGATTTGCGGTGGAATTGGCTGGCTAGTTTTGGCGCTGCGGAGATTTGTTAACGCAGTCACATGTCTGCAACAATCTTTTCCCACTTTTGCGACTTTTATGCGATCCAAGAATTAATAAAAATGTCAATCTTCCTGGGGATGCACATTTAGGTTAGGTCACAGTATGTAATGAGCTTAATTATTTTCACTATTGTTATGACTAAGCGTCACTTCTGAGTATTATGTCCGAGTTTGGTTGTGGATGACTCACTAATGTTTGTACGCGGTCACGAATTTACTGGTCTTGGAGGCTTACGGGCGTGTGACTCGCGTACTGCGCTGGTTTTGGGTGCGGCGTCACTGAGTCTGTGTTTTTCCTGGATTGGCAACGTCTTCCGGTTTGGTTCTCTTCCTTCACGTCCGTCGTAGGCACCTGAGCCTGAAGTATGTTGATGTCACCCTGGTGCTGCCCCCTGAATAACACGTGTCGGGGTTCAAGGACTACGTCTCTTAGCAAGGGAACTATGTTAGTTACTGGTGATGGTTGACCTTGACGACGTTTTGGTTTTTGAACGAAAACACTAGCACTTTTATCCAATAATTTTGTGGAAGGACCATATCACCAACGCAAAGGTCCTTAAACGTTTCGGAAAAGAACTGGAGGTAGTTAATACTTTTACGGAGCGCAAGTTGCAGTATTTTGGACACATTATGATGAATGAAGAAAGATATGGATTATTACAACTGATTCTGCAAGGAAAAGTATTTGGAAGAAGATTTCCTGGCAGAAGGCGTATATCCTGCCTCAAGAACTTAAGATAGTGGTTTGGGAGTACAACTACTGAACTCTTCCGCGCTGCTGTGAACAAACTAAAAATAGCTAAGAAGGAGTAAGTCATTCTCAGTAGATTCATCTCAGCAGTATTGGTTTCTGGTGCTATTTTGGTAATAGCAGAGTGGTGAGACTACGCCCCTTGCAGTTCAGGGCATTGTTTATTTTGGGTGTGACACATAAGAGATAGTCTACTAGGCGTATTTCCAAATTAAGCCATTCCGATCGCAAACATGTCAAAACATGGATTTTACATATGGGCAAGATGCTCGTTAAGTTTGTTATCGAGCTTTTCACCAGCGACTACTGCGCCCCGGTAGTCATTATCAAGAAAAAAACGATAAGTCACGCTATTGCTTTGAAGGGTTTTGGGACAACTGCCGTATTCTCCAAGTTGGATTTGCCCACCGGGTACTGGCAGATTCTAGTGCTCCCGACTAGCTAACACCTGATCTATACTCAAGCAACTACCACGACCGCATGGATCACTTAAACCAATTGAAGGACTGTAACTTTAGGAATATGGGCTACGCTGTACTTGACACACAAGGTTAGAGAAACAAACTGTCAGAGCATCATTTCTGGCAACCATCCCCGACCAAGAACCTGCAAGCAACTACGTAGTTTTATGCATATTTGCACGTGGCTCCGGGATTATCTGGACAACTTTGCAGAAATTGCAGCTTTCTTCACAAACTTGCAAGAACAAAGCGTACATTCCGAGAGAATGACGTAACGGAACAAGCTTTACTGTACAAGAGGAAGTGAGCCGGAAGCGGATTATTAGTTCCGTTGCCTCAAAGTTTACCTCTACTGAACAACAAGCAGGAATTTACTCCATTACGTGGGCTATTAGAAGTAACGGGCCTACCTGTTGAAAACCGACAATCAAGCGTTGGTGTAGTTATTCGACTGCCAAGACACCAAGTCCAAGTTTATTTTATACGGTGGCTTTTGTTGTTTGCCAAATTTGCATCAAGCATACCCTTGGAGCCCAGAACCATCTGCTGGACGTGCTATCTCGTGCGCTCAGCGAAAAAGAAGCCGGCAACAAAGCTGACGATCTGTACCGGCTGGTACCTTCCGAGTCATGGCTTGACTTGTCAGTCTTAGGGGTCTCTACCATCGACTATTGTGGCGGAATCAGGGCAGCCGACGGATCATTATATTACAACCTTTGGGGGTCAAGATTTTAGTAACAAAGCCAACAAATTCCCGCAAGTGCTACGCCAACGGTTGCCCAAACATGGAGTGGAAGTAGATTACCCACAAGGCGCGGACGGAGAGCTATACCGCTCCCTAGCAGGCTGCACTGCAAAGAATGGTGATGATCCAGCAACATTTTAACGACGCCGTTGGACATCCAGGGTGAGACAAAACTTGCCGCAACTTACTGAGGGGTTACCACTGGCCCGGAATCAGAAAGGACGTTAAAAGGTACGTCCGGGTTGCATTTCCTGCGCGCGGATAAAAACTCGTGCCGCCCAAAAGGTCGCCGTTTTATAGTTTACGGAACATTGGTTTCTACTAACCGTCATGGATGGGCATTCGATGGGTAAAAGCATTTGCTACGCAGTAAAAATTGTCCAAGAAGGAGGAGGTGATGGATTATGATTATCAGCAAATAGTTTAAAAAACCTACTCATCTAAGTGTTTGTTATTAAAAAATAGTAAGTTTTTTTTTCTGCAAGTTTTAGAAATCACTTAGTTAGAGGAGAAGGTGATATTAAATTTCTTGATGACCAATACCAAGCGGGTAGGTGGTCACTTCAGCTCATGACCATCAAGTAGTTTAAGCTAAAGTGCCCGATTGAATGTTTTATAACAAGAAATTGGAAGTTTCTTTTTTTGCAAGTGTTTAAATCTATCTTAGAAGAGGAGGGTATGATGAATTTCAGTTTTTGATTGTCAACACTTGGGTGAATTGGTGGGTCACTCCAGATCATAATTACGATGGACTATTTTTTTTTCTTTTGGTAATCAACACTTGGTTGGGTGGGTGAGGTGGTCACTCCATATCATGATTACGATTGACTAGTTTAAACTGAAGTGCCCACCTACTCGCCCAAGAGTTTTATTAACAAGAAATTGAAAGTTTTTTTTTTTTGCAAGCGTTAAAAGTTTCTACGTTAGAGGTAAAGATAATGAATTCAGTTTTTTGATGTTCAATACTTGGGTCACTCTAGATCTTGATTACGATTGACTAGTTTGAACTGGAGTGCCCGCCCAAGAATTAATAAGAAATTGAAAGTTTTTTCTCTTTGCAAGCGTTAAAAGTCTCTAGGTTAGCGGATGGCCAACACTTAGGTGGTTGGGTGGGTAACTCATGATCATGATTACGAGTGAGTAGTTTAAACTGAAATAACGAAGACTTTTATTAGAAAGAAATTGGAAGTTTTTTCTTTTTGCAAGCGTTAAAAGTCTTTACGTTAGAGGAAGGGATGTTGAATTCAATTTTTTTATGACCAACACTTGAGTAAAGATTATGATTACCATCTAGTAGTTTGAACTGAAGTGCCCACCCACTCGCCCAAGAGTTTTGTTAACAAGATATTAAAAGTTTTTTTGCTTTGCAAACGTTTAAAGTTGGAGGATCAGATGATGAATTCAATCTTTAGATAGCCAACACTTGCGTGGGTGGGTGGGTTACTCCAGATTATGATTTCAATCAAGTAGTTTGAAATGGAGTGTTCTCTCACACACTCAAGAGTTTTATTAATAAGAAACAAGAAATTGAAAGTTTTTTCTCATTGCAAGTTCCTACTTGGGTCGATGGGTGGGTCACTCCAGATTATGATTACGATTAACTAGTTTGAACTGTTAAAGTTCTGGAGCTGCAGGTTTTATGTCAATTTGGGTACTCACAACGGCTTCCAATTGGTAAACCACAAATTTAGGGAAGCCGCAATAAAGTAGAAATGCCACTATTATTTGCGGCGACGTGTTACCTTTAGGCTAACCTCGTAGAACAACGCTACACGGAATTAAAGAAGTCATTGCGGTGTTTACTAAACAGCCTTTCGGCACTTTTTACACAAAACTACTACAAAAAGGTCTTTGATTTACTAGAATATGGGTTATTATTAAAGCATTAAATGAGGCAAACATTGACTAAAGATACATAAACTAATAAAAATCAAAATCAAAAGAGGGGTACTACAGGAAGAACTCAATATTACCAAAGCTATAAAGAATATCTGAAAAGGAGTCAACAGATGAAGTTTGCTTAAGCAACCTACTCTTTGCAGATAATGTAGTCTTTATAAACTATGACATCAACTAACTAAGAACACTGCTACAAGAACTCATAAAAACTTTAAGCGCTTTATAGAAACAGTATACCAATATATCCAATTCAAACCATGTGTGTACAGTAGAATCTTGACTCACGCGTTGTTTTAAGAAGTATAAACATTTTAATAGCGACAAATCTTATTACTTGATGAGCAGTATCCAATTCACACCACCAAGAGCATATTAAGATTAGAATTTTAAGCAGAAAGTGTTCTTTAATATATATTATACATTATAAATTGCTGGCTACTAACAAATATATACGATTTTATTACTGAACATTATTGCCAGTTTCTCACCGGTAATGTAAAATTTAGTTTACTTTTTATTTTAGTTAAATTATAAAAACTTTTAAAATAGTCAAATTCATAGCCGGATATTTAACAAATCAAGATTCTTTTGAACATTTGGTATTCCTTCATTTACTTTGTTTTAAATTTAATTATTTTAATCCAAAATTTAGTAATATTAAATTTTGGATTTCAGCAATCATATTTTGAAATTAATGATCATAATTGAACAAATTTAATAAAAAAATAATTACTTGAGTTATTTAGAAATTATAGAAAAGAAAAGTTTTTTGCCTAACTTAATAATCAAACATTTTATTGTTGCTTTTTATTTTATATTTGTTTTTATTTCTAATATAGATGATCAATATAATCTGACCTCGATTTAAAACGTAAACATTTGCATTCTTTGATTTAAAAAGTAATATTACATAAATTGTCAAAGCGTTACGCACGTCTGCCCAACAACCTTACTTTTTTGGGCAAACGGTAACATATTCACATAGACTTTAAAGATCACTATCAAGGTGTTTCCTGCAATACCATTTTATATATAAAAGCAATTGCAATTTATAATTGTTAGTATTAAACATTTAACTGTGATGCAATAACACCAAACAGATCATAATAAAAATTATTTAGTATTTTTGTTTGTTTTTCAGAGCAGATACATTAGTAAAATATATCGTTTGTATTATTGAATATAGTTTAAATCAGCAGATTTAACAAATTGTACTAATTGATTTATTCTACGATGGGACTAAATGAGATGAAAATACATGATTTGGATATATTACTCCAAAATAAGTTTACATCATCATTTCGTTCAGGGTATACTCAATATGGAAATATTGTAATGCCTAAACGTTATGAAGATATGAAAGAAGCCATTGATAACTTTGAAGTTTATGATGACGATGTTTGGGTATGCAGTTTTCCAAAAACAGGTATGTTTAATTTAATAATATATTTAAGGAGCAATAATTTATTAATATTATTTTATGTTACAAGTTGCACTATTATTAATGACAAGTATTAGCCAGAAGAGTTCATCGTATTTAGTCATTTCCGCAGTTGTTGAGCTTCTTTTCCTTTCCTTGATCTTGTGTTACTATACTCATTGCGAATGAAAACTATTGTAACATAATTTATTATTTAGGTACAACTTGGACGCAAGAAATGGTATGGCTTATATCAAAAAACTTTGATTATGAAGGAGCTGAAGAAAATTTAGGAGCAAGATTTCCATTTCTTGAGTAATAAACAAATTAGTATATATTATGAAGCATTTTATTATTAAATTTTGCAGAGTTTCATCGCTATTTGACTTCAGAGAACATAAGAAAAATATTCCCGGATTTGAACCACCTGTATTTATAGACAACTCTTTAAAATTTTTAGAAGACATTAAAAGACCAAGGTTTATTAAAACTCATCTACCTTGGTCTTTACTACCACAACAAATACAATTAAGCCAAAAAAAACCTAAGGTAAGAAACTGATTTTTTTAAATTTGATTTTATTGTTGAAATCTTTTAGATAATTTACGTATCTCGAAACCCAAAAGATACTTGCGTATCTTATTACCACCATGCAAAACTACTAGAAGGCTTTTCAGGAACCTTTACTGAATTTATTGATTTATTTATAGGAGATAAGGGTTTGTTGCATATTTTATTAACTCTATAAAAAACATTCAGTTAACTTAATAAATCTTTCTAGTTTAATTATAATTAAAATGTAAACATTTTTTTCAGTAATATTTGGTCCATTTTGGTCTAACGTCTTGGAATACTGGAACCGAAGACATAATCCAAACATTCTTTTCATTAAATATGAAGATATGAGAAAAGATCTACAATCAATTGCTTTAAAATGTGCAGAATTTTTAAAGAAACCAATGAATGCTAATCAGTTAGAAAAGTTATTGCATCATCTCAGTTTTGAAAGTATGAAAAATAATAGAGCCGTAAATTTTGAGCCTGTTTTGGAATTCCATAGAAAGTTCAATTTGGTTGTAGAAAATGGTGTTTTTATGCGCAGTGGTAAAGCTCAAAGTCACAAAGCTGAGATGAATGATGAACAAATTAAAGCATTTGATTTGTGGAATATGAAAAATCTTAATGGTTCTGATTTTGTTGTATAAGTTTGAGTTTTGTAATTAATTATATATTGTGTTTTGGATTAAATTAAGTGTAAATAAATTGTAATTGTATTTTTTAACTTATGTAACATCTAATTTTCTATCAGTCTCAATTCTATCTTAACTATAATAACAGCATAAATAAACCAATTAAATTGTTTAACAATAATTAGGATGTTATTAACAAAATATTTATAAATTTATTTAGGGGTATTTTAATAAAATTCTAACAAGCTCATAACCAATAATTAATAAATTAAAAATAATTTAACAATGTTTTAATTCAATTTGCACCAATTAAAGGCGCGTTTGCACCATAGCAAAGCTGATAAAGTTCTGTACAGAAAATCTCAAATAACCCAGTTTTTAAAATGCAGTTTTCAAATAGAAAATGCAATTTGTATTTATAGGAAATGTATTAATTCCGTGCGCATCGCCATCGCGTCTTGCCTATACAGCGCTGAGTGCCGTCGTCCTTCATTCCTCAGTAACACATCGTTCCGTTAAGATGTGATTTGCCCTCGGTTTTGCCTAGTAATAATAATAATTGAGCAGTGTTAATTAATTAAAGTGATTTACATCAAGGATGCAGTTGGAACCCGAGATGATCGACGAGGGAGTTTGCGTTGTGAGTTGTAAATTAATTTGGTAGATTTTATTCTTTGCTTAATTAAATTTTCATCACAATATTGCAAGCCAATAAGACATAATTTAATTATTATATAATTATATATATTATTAATATATTGCGCAGTTTGTAAAATTACGTCGCATTTTTATATTAGCAAATAAATTTTATCACTCCGTGTTTTTTCTCAACTGAATACATTACTCGCATTTATAAATAGCCAATCTTATCAGCTACCCTTGTGATGTTTCATTTATATTTACAAATTTCTTCATAAACATTTTATATTATTACTTTAATATATTGTTATATTATGGTTTATTGTAAATTGAAATTAATTGTTATAATACATGTAGGAGAGGAGAGTTTGAAAACAATTAAGTGCTAAATAGCATAACGTAGAAGCATAATTATCAACAATAAATTAAAAAAAAATAATTATTAATGATATATTGTGCAATAAGGACGGAATGATACTTCACAATTCTACGAGTATGTTGCTAATGATTTTGCATTGAGAAATGTTTGAGATTGGTTTTATAATTTAATTTTTATCTCAATTTATGACTAAATATTGCTTTTTTTGTATGTTTGAAAACTTTTATTTATATTTTGTTTGATTTCCAGAGAATTAAAGTCAGTTTAATGAATTCACAATTTTTAAAAGATATTTTTGAAACATTGAGTCTTGTTTATACTCTACATATTTTCTAAAATTGAATTAAAATTTTCTAAAAAGTGTGCCACAAATGTATTCAATCTAAAAATAATTATTGGAAAATTTCATAAAAATTATTGTCGCTTAGTTATAAGAATTTGCAAGAAAAACATTAATTTTTTGTATAATTGGTTGTTGTTTCCACATTTTTTTTCAAATTTTGATGAAATTTTCCAAAAATGCTTCTAAAACAATGATGAATCTTAACAAATTATTGGAAAATTTTATAAAAATTATTGTCGCTTAGTTATAAGACTTTGCAAAAAAAGCATTAATTTCTTGTATAATTGGTGGTCGTTTCCACAATTTTTTTCAAATTTTTATTAAATTTTTTCAAAAATGCTCTTCAAACAATGATGAATCTTAACAAATAATTGGAAAATTTTATGAAAATTATTGTCGCTTATTTATAAGAATTTGCAAGAAAAAACATTAATTTCTTGTATAATTGGTTGTTGTTTCCACAATTTTTTTTAAATTTTTATGAAATTTTCCAAAAATGCTCTTAAAGCAATGATGAATCTTAAAAAAATATTGGAAAATTTTATGAAAATTATTGTCGCTTTGTTATAAGATTTTGCAGGAAAAGCATTAATTTCTTGTATAATTGGTTGTCGTTTCCACAATTTGTTTCAAATTTTGATGAAATATTCCAAAAATGCTCTCAAAACAATAATGAATCTTAACAAATTATTGGAAAATTTTATGAAATTTATTGTCGCTTAGTTATAAGAATTTGCAAGAAAAACATTAATTTCTTGCATAATTGGTTGTCGTTTCCACAATTTTTTTCAAATTTTTATTAAATTTTTCAAAAATGCTCTTAAAACAATGATGAATCTTAACAAATTATTGGAAAATTTTATGAAAATTATTGTCGCTTGTTTATAAGAATTTGCAAGAAAAATCATTAATTTCTTGTATAATTGGTTGTCGTTTCCACAATTTGTTTCAAATTTTTATGAAATTTTCCAAAAATGCTCTTAAAACAATGATGAATCTTAACAAATTATTGGAGAATTTTATGAAAATTATTGTCGCTTAGTTATAAGTATTTGCAAGAAAAATATTAATTTCTTGTATAATTGGTTGTCGTTTCCACAATTTGTTTCAAATTTTTATGAAATTTTCCAAAAATGCTCTCAAAACAATGATGAATCTTAACAAATTATTGGAAAATTTTATGTAAATTATGATTGCTTAGTTATAAGACTTTCCAAGAAAAGCATTAATTTCTTGTATAAATAGTTGTCGTTTCCACATTTTTTTTTCAAATTTTTATGAAATTTTCCAAAAATGCTTTTAAAACAATAATGAATCTTAACAAATTATTGGAAAATTTTATGAAAATTATTGTCGTTTAGTTATAAGATTTTGCAAGAAAAACATTAATTTCTTGTATAATTGGTTGTGGTTTCCACAATTTGTTTCAATTTTTGATGAAATTTTCCAAAAATGTTTTCAGAATAATAATGACTCTAAACAAATTATTGGAAAATTTTATGAAAATTATTGTCGCTTAGTTATAAGAATTTTCAAGAAAAACATTAATTTCTTGTATAATTGGTAGTCGTTTCCACAATTTATTTCAAATTTTGATGAAATTTTCCAAAAATGCTTTTAAAACAATGATGAATCTTAACAAATTTTTGGAAAATTTTATGAAAATGATTGTCGCTTAGTTATAAGACTTTCCAAGAAAAGCATTAATTTCTTGTATAAATGGTTGTCGTTTCCACATTTTTTTTCAAATTTTTATGAAATTTTCCAAAAATGCTTTTAAAACAATGACGAATCTTAACAAATTATTGGAAAATTTTATGAAAATTATTGTCGTTTAGTTATAAGATTTTGCAAGAAAAACATTAATTTCTTGTATAATTGGTTGTGGTTTCCACAATTTGTTTCAATTTTTGATAAAATTTTCCAAAAATGTTTTCAAAATAATAATGACTCTAAACAAATTATTGGAAAATTTTATGAAAATTGTTGTCGCTTAGTTATAAGAATTTGCAAGAAAAACATTAATTTTTTGTATAATTGGTAGTCGTTTCCACAATTTATTTCAAATTTTGATGAAATTTTCCAAAAATGCTTTTATAACAATGATGAATCTTAACAAATTTTTGGAAAATTTTATGAAAATTATTGTCGCTTAGTTATAAGACTTTGCATGAAAAACATTAATTTTTTGTATAATTGGTTGTCGTTTCCACAATTTATTTCAAATTTTAATGAAATTTTTCAAAACTGCTCTCAAAACAAAGATGAATCTAAACAAATTATTGGAAATTTTTATGAAAATTATTGTCGCTTAGAAATAAGGATTTGCAAGAAAAATCATTATTTTCTTGTATAATTGCTTGTCGTTTCCACAATTTGTTTCAAATTTTGATAAAGTTTTCCAAAAAATGCTCTTAAAACAATGATGAATCTTAACAAATTATTGGAAAATTTTATGAAAATTATTGTCGCTTAGATATAAGTATTTGCAAAAAAAAAATTAATTTCTTGTATAATTGGTTGTCGTTTCCACAATTTATTTTAAATTTTTATGAAATTTTCCAAAAATGCTCTCAAAACAATGATGAATCTTAACAAATTATTGGAAAATTTTATGAAAATTATTGTCGCTTGTTTATAAGAATTTGCAAGAAAAATCATTAATTTCTTGTATAATGGGTTGTCGTTTCCACAATTCATTTAAAATTTTTATAAAATTTTCCAAAAATGCTCTCAAAACAATGAAGATTCTTAACAAATTATTGGAAATTTTTATGAAAATTATTGTCGCTTAGAAATAAGAATTTGCAAGTAAAACATTAATTTCTTGTATAATTGGTTGTCGTTTCCACAATTTGTTTCAAATTTTGATGAAATTTTCCAAAAATGCTCTTAAAACAATGATGAATTTTAACAAATTATTGGAAAATTTTATGAAAATTATTGTTGCTTGTTTATAAGATTTTGCAGGAAAAATTATTAATTTCTTGTACAATTGGTTGTCGTTCCCACAATTTATTTCAAATTTTCATGAAATTTTCTAAATATGCTCTCAAAACAATGAAGAACCTTAACAAAATATTGGAAAATTTTATGAAAATTATTGTCGCTTGTTTATAAGAATTTGCAAAAAAAATCATTAATTTCTTGTATAATTGGTTGTCGTTTCCACAATTTTTTTCAAATTTTGATGAAATTTTCCAAAAATGCTCTTAAAGCAATGATGAATTTTATCAAAGTATTGGAAAATTTTATGAAAATTAGTGTCGCTTAGTTATAAGACTTTGCAAGAAAAGCATTAATTTCTTTTATTATTGGTTGTCGTTTCCACAATTTTTTTCAAATTTTGATGAAATTTGCCAAAAATGCTCTTAAAACAATGATGAATCTTAACAATTTATTGAAAAATTTTATGAAAATTACTTTCGCTTAGTTATAAGACTTTGCAAGAAAAGCATTAATTTCTTGTATAATTGGTTGTCGTTTCCACAATTTTTTTCAAATTTTGATGAAATTTTCCAAAAATGCTCTTAAAACAATGATGAATCTTAACAAATTATTGGAAAAAATTATGAAAATTATTGTCGCTTAGTTATAAGACTTTGCAAGAAAAGCATTAATTTCTTGTATAATTGGATGTCGTTTCCACAATTTTTTTCAAATTTTGATGAAGTTTTCCAAAAATGTTCTTAAAACAATGATGAATCTTACTATTTTATTGGAAAATTTTATGAAAATTATTGTCGCTTAGTTATAACAATTTGCAAGAAAAGCATTAATTTCTTGTATGATTGGTTGTCGTTTCCACAATTTTTTTCAAATTTTGATAAAGTTTTCCAAAAAGGCTCTTAAAACAATGATGAATTTTAACAAATTATTGGAAAATTTTATGAAAATTATTGTCGCTTAGTTATAAGACTTTGCAAGAAAAGCATTAATTTCTTGTATAATTGGTTGTCGTTTCCAAAATTTATTTCAAATTTTGATGAATTTTTCCAAAAATGCTCTCATCACAATGATGAATCTTAACAATTTATTGGAAATTTTTATGAAAATTATTGTCGCTTAGTTATAAGAATATGCAAGAAAAACATTAATTTCTTGTATAATTGGTTGTCGTTTCCACAATTTATTTTAAATTTTGATGAAATTTTCCAAAAATGCTCTTAAAACAATGATGAATCTTAACAAATTATTGGAAAATTTTATGAGAATTATTGTCGCTTAGTTATAAGACTTTGCAAGAAAAGCATTAATTTCTTGTATAATTGGTTGTCGTTTCCACAATTTATTTCAAATTTTCTCGACATTTTCCAAAAATGCTCTCAAAACAATGATGAATCTTAACAAATTATTGGAAAATTTTATAAAAATTATTGTCGCTTGTTTATAAGAATATGCAAGAGAAATCATTAATTTCTTGTATAATTGGTTGTCGTTTCCACAATTTATTTCAAATTTTGATGAAATTTTCCAAAAATGCTCTTAAAACAATAATGAATCTTAACAAATTATTGGAAAATTTTATGAGAATTATTGTCGCTTAGTTATAAGACTTTGCAAGAAAAGCATTAATTTTTTGTATAATTGGTTGTCGTTTCCACAATTTATTTCAAATTTTCTCGAAATTTTCCAAAAATGCTCTCAAAACAATGATGAATCTTAACAAATTATTGGAAAATTTTATAAAAATTATTGTCGCTTGTTTATAAGAATATGCAAGAGAAATCATTAATTTCTTGTATAATTGGTAGTCGTTTCCACAATTTATTTCAAATTTTGATGAAATTTTCCAAAAATGCTTTTATAACAATGATGAATCTTAACAAATTTTTGGAAAATTTTATGAAAATTATTGTCGCTTAGTTATAAGACTTTGCATGAAAAACATTAATTTTTTGTATAATTGGTTGTCGTTTCCACAATTTATTTCAAATTTTAATGAAATTTTTCAAAACTGCTCTCAAAACAAAGATGAATCTAAACAAATTATTGGAAATTTTTATGAAAATTATTGTCGCTTAGAAATAAGGATTTGCAAGAAAAATCATTATTTTCTTGTATAATTGCTTGTCGTTTCCACAATTTGTTTCAAATTTTGATAAAGTTTTCCAAAAAATGCTCTTAAAACAATGATGAATCTTAACAAATTATTGGAAAATTTTATGAAAATTATTGTCGCTTAGATATAAGTATTTGCAAAAAAAAAATTAATTTCTTGTATAATTGGTTGTCGTTTCCACAATTTATTTTAAATTTTTATGAAATTTTCCAAAAATGCTCTCAAAACAATGATGAATCTTAACAAATTATTGGAAAATTTTATGAAAATTATTGTCGCTTGTTTATAAGAATTTGCAAGAAAAATCATTAATTTCTTGTATAATGGGTTGTCGTTTCCACAATTCATTTAAAATTTTTATAAAATTTTCCAAAAATGCTCTCAAAACAATGAAGATTCTTAACAAATTATTGGAAATTTTTATGAAAATTATTGTCGCTTAGAAATAAGAATTTGCAAGTAAAACATTAATTTCTTGTATAATTGGTTGTCGTTTCCACAATTTGTTTCAAATTTTGATGAAATTTTCCAAAAATGCTCTTAAAACAATGATGAATTTTAACAAATTATTGGAAAATTTTATAAAAATTATTGTTGCTTGTTTATAAGATTTTGCAGGAAAAATCATTAATTTCTTGTACAATTGGTTGTCGTTCCCACAATTTATTTCAAATTTTCATGAAATTTTCTAAATATGCTCTCAAAACAATGAAGAACCTTAACAAAATATTGGAAAATTTTATGAAAATTATTGTCGCTTGTTTATAAGAATTTGCAAAAAAAATCATTAATTTCTTGTATAATTGGTTGTCGTTTCCACAATTTTTTTCAAATTTTGATGAAATTTTCCAAAAATGCTCTTAAAGCAATGATGAATTTTGACAAAGTATTGGAAAATTTTATGAAAATTAGTGTCGCTTAGTTATAAGACTTTGCAAGAAAAGCATTAATTTCTTTTATTATTGGTTGTCGTTTCCACAATTTTTTTCAAATTTTGATGAAATTTGCCAAAAATGCTCTTAAAACAATGATGAATCTTAACAATTTATTGAAAAATTTTATGAAAATTACTTTCGCTTAGTTATAAGACTTTGCAAGAAAAGCATTAATTTCTTGTATAATTGGTTGTCGTTTCCACAATTTTTTTCAAATTTTGATGAAATTTTCCAAAAATGCTCTTAAAACAATGATGAATCTTAACAAATTATTGGAAAAAATTATGAAAATTATTGTCGCTTAGTTATAAGACTTTGCAAGAAAAGCATTAATTTCTTGTATAATTGGATGTCGTTTCCACAATTTTTTTCAAATTTTGATAAAATTTTCCAAAAAGGCTCTTAAAACAATGATGAATTTTAACAAATTATTGGAAAATTTTATGAAAATTATTGTCGCTTAGTTATAAGACTTTGCAAGAAAAGCATTAATTTCTTGTATAATTGGTTGTCGTTTCCAAAATTTATTTCAAATTTTGATGAATTTTTCCAAAAATGCTCTCATCACAATGATGAATCTTAACAATTTATTGGAAATTTTTATGAAAATTATTGTCGCTTAGTTATAAGAATATGCAAGAAAAACATTAATTTCTTGTATAATTGGTTGTCGTTTCCACAATTTATTTCAAATTTTGATGAAATTTTCCAAAAATGCTCTTAAAACAATGATGAATCTTAACAAATTATTGGAAAATTTTATGAGAATTATTGTCGCTTAGTTATAAGACTTTGCAAGAAAAGCATTAATTTCTTGTATAATTGGTTGTCGTTTCCACAATTTATTTCAAATTTTCTCGAAATTTTCCAAAAATGCTCTCAAAACAATGATGAATCTTAACAAATTATTGGAAAATTTTATAAAAATTTTTGCGCTTGTTTATAAGAATATGCAAGAGAAATCATTAATTTCTTGTATAATTGGTTGTCGTTTCCACAATTTATTTCAAATTTTGATGAAATTTTCCAAAAATGCTCTTAAAACAATGATGAATCTTAACAAATTATTGGAAAATTTTATGAGAATTATTGTCGCTTAGTTATAAGACTTTGCAAGAAAAGCATTAATTTTTTGTATAATTGGTTGTCGTTTCCACAATTTATTTCAAATTTTCTCGAAATTTTCCAAAAATGCTCTCAAAACAATGATGAATCATAACAAATTATTGGAAAATTTTATAAAAATTATTGTCGCTTGTTTATAAGAATATGCAAGAGAAATCATTAATTTCTTGTATAATTGGTAGTCGTTTCCACAATTTATTTCAAATTTTGATGAAATTTTTCAAAAATGCTTTTATAACAATGATGAATCTTAACAAATTTTTGGAAAATTTTATGAAAATTATTGTCGCTTAGTTATAAGACTTTGCATGAAAAACATTAATTTTTTGTATAATTGGTTGTCGTTTCCACAATTTATTTCAAATTTTAATGAAATTTTTCAAAACTGCTCTCAAAACAAAGATGAATCTAAACAAATTATTGGAAATTTTTATGAAAATTATTGTCGCTTAGAAATAAGGATTTGCAAGAAAAATCATTATTTTCTTGTATAATTGCTTGTCGTTTCCACAATTTGTTTCAAATTTTGATAAAGTTTTCCAAAAAATGCTTTTAAAACAATGATGAATCTTAACAAATTATTGGAAAATTTTATGAAAATTATTGTCGCTTAGATATAAGTATTTGCAAAAAAAAAAATTAATTTCTTGTATAATTGGTTGTCGTTTCCACAATTTATTTTAAATTTTTATGAAATTTTCCAAAAATGCTCTCAAAACAATGATGAATCTTAACAAATTATTGGAAAATTTTATGAAAATTATTGTCGCTTGTTTATAAGAATTTGAAAGAAAAATCATTAATTTCTTGTATAATGGGTTGTCGTTTCCACAATTCATTTAAAATTTTTATAAAATTTTCCAAAAATGCTCTCAAAACAATGAAGATTCTTAACAAATTATTGGAAATTTTTATGAAAATTATTGTCGCTTAGAAATAAGAATTTGCAAGTAAAACATTAATTTCTTGTATAATTGGTTGTCGTTTCCACAATTTGTTTCAAATTTTGATGAAATTTTCCAAAAATGCTCTTAAAACAATGATGAATATTAACAAATTATTGGAAAATTTTATGAAAATTATTGTTGCTTGTTTATAAGATTTTGCAGGAAAAATCATTAATTTCTTGTACAATTGGTTGTCGTTCCCACAATTTATTTCAAATTTTCATGAAATTTTCTAAATATGCTCTCAAAACAATGAAGAACCTTAACAAAATATTGGAAAATTTTATGAAAATTATTGTCGCTTGTTTATAAGAATTTGCAAAAAAAATCATTAATTTCTTGTATAATTGGTTGTCGTTTCCACAATTTTTTTCAAATTTTGATGAAATTTTCCAAAAATGCTCTTAAAGCAATGATGAATTTTATCAAAGTATTGGAAAATTTTATGAAAATTAGTGTCGCTTAGTTATAAGACTTTGCAAGAAAAGCATTAATTTCTTTTATTATTGGTTGTCGTTTCCACAATTTTTTTCAAATTTTGATGAAATTTGCCAAAAATGCTCTTAAAACAATGATGAATCTTAACAATTTATTGAAAAATTTTATGAAAATTACTTTCGCTTAGTTATAAGACTTTGCAAGAAAAGCATTAATTTCTTGTATAATTGGTTGTCGTTTCCACAATTTTTTTCAAATTTTGATGAAATTTTCCAAAAATGCTCTTAAAACAATGATGAATCTTAACAAATTATTGGAAAAAATTATGAAAATTATTGTCGCTTAGTTATAAGACTTTGCAAGAAAAGCATTAATTTCTTGTATAATTGGATGTCGTTTCCACAATTTTTTTCAAATTTTGATGAAGTTTTCCAAAAATGTTTTTAAAACAATGATGAATCTTACTATTTTATTGGAAAATTTTATGAAAATTATTGTCGCTTAGTTATAACAATTTGCAAGAAAAGCATTAATTTCTTGTATGATTGGTTGTCGTTTCCACAATTTTTTTCAAATTTTGATAAAATTTTCCAAAAAGGCTCTTAAAACAATGATGAATTTTAACAAATTATTGGAAAATTTTATGAAAATTATTGTCGCTTAGTTATAAGACTTTGCAAGAAAAGCATTAATTTCTTGTATAATTGGTTGTCGTTTCCAAAATTTATTTCAAATTTTGATGAATTTTTCCAAAAATGCTCTCATCACAATGATGAATCTTAACAATTTATTGGAAATTTTTATGAAAATTATTGTCGCTTAGTTATAAGAATATGCAAGAAAAACATTAATTTCTTGTATAATTGGTTGTCGTTTCCACAATTTATTTCAAATTTTGATGAAATTTTCCAAAAATGCTCTTAAAACAATGATGAATCTTAACAAATTATTGGAAAATTTTATGAGAATTATTGTCGCTTAGTTATAAGACTTTGCAAGAAAAGCATTAATTTCTTGTATAATTGGTTGTCGTTTCCACAATTTATTTCAAATTTTCTCGAAATTTTCCAAAAATGCTCTCAAAACAATGATGAATCTTAACAAATTATTGGAAAATTTTATAAAAATTATTGTCGCTTGTTTATAAGAATATGCAAGAGAAATCATTAATTTCTTGTATAATTGGTTGTCGTTTCCACAATTTATTTCAAATTTTGATGAAATTTTCCAAAAATGCTCTTAAAACAATGATGAATCTTAACAAATTATTGGAAAATTTTATGAGAATTATTGTCGCTTAGTTATAAGACTTTGCAAGAAAAGCATTAATTTTTTGTATAATTGGTTGTCGTTTCCACAATTTATTTCAAATTTTCTCGAAATTTTCCAAAAATGCTCTCAAAACAATGATGAATCTTAACAAATTATTGGAAAATTTTATAAAAATTATTGTCGCTTGTTTATAAGAATATGCAAGAGAAATCATTAATTTCTTGTATAATTGGTTGTCGTTTCCACAATTTATTTCAAATTTTGATAAAATTTTCCAAAAATGCTCTTAAAACAATGATGAATTTTAACAAATTATTCGAAAATTTTATGAGAATTATTGTCGCTTAGTTATAAGACTTTGCAAGAAAAGCATTAATTTTTTGTATAATTGGTTGTCGTTTCCACAATTTATTTCAAATTTTCTCGAAATTTTCCAAAAATGCTCTCAAAACAATGATGAATCTTAACAAATTATTGGAAAATTTTATGAAAATTCTTATCGCTTAGTTATAAGACTTTGCAAGAAAAGCATTAATTTCTTGTATAATTGGTTGTCGTTTTCACAATTTTTTTTAATATTTGATGAAATTTTCCAAAAATGCTTTTAAAACAATGATGAATCTTAACAAATTATTGGAAACTTTTATGAAAATTATTGTCGCTTAGTTATAAGACTTTGCAAGAAAAGCATTAATTTCTTGCATAATTGGTTGTCGTTTCCACAATTTGTTTCAAATTTTGATGAAATTTTCCAAAAATGCTCTCAAAACAATAAAGAATCTTAACAAATTATTGGAAAATTTTATGAAAATTTTTATCGCTTAGTTATAAGACTTTGCAAGAAAAGCATTAATTTCTTGTATAATTGGTTGTCGTTTTCACAATTTTTTTTAATATTTGATGAAATTTTCCAAAAATGCTTTTAAAACAATGATGAATCTTAACAAATTATTGGAAAATTTTATGAAAATTATTGTCGCATAGTTATAAGACTTTGCAAGAAAAGGATTAATTTCTTGTATAATTGGTGGTCGTTTCCAAATTTTGATTTAAATTTTGATAAAAAATTTCAAAATTGTTATTAAAACAATGATGAATCTTAACAAATTATTGGAAACTTTTATGAAAATTATTGTCGCTTAGTTATAAGACTTTGCAAGAAAAGCATTAATTTCTTGTATAATTGGTTGTCGTTTCCACAATTTTTTTCAAATTTTGATGAAATTTTCCAAAAATGCTCTTAAAACAATGATGAATCTTAACAAATTATTGGAAAAAATTATGAAAATTATTGTCGCTTAGTTATAAGACTTTGCAAGAAAAGCATTAATTTCTTGTATAATTGGATGTCGTTTCCACAATTTTTTTCAAATTTTGATAAAATTTTCCAAAAAGGCTCTTAAAACAATGATGAATTTTAACAAATTATTGGAAAATTTTATGAAAATTATTGTCGCTTAGTTATAAGACTTTGCAAGAAAAGCATTAATTTCTTGTATAATTGGTTGTCGTTTCCAAAATTTATTTCAAATTTTGATGAATTTTTCCAAAAATGCTCTCATCACAATGATGAATCTTAACAATTTATTGGAAATTTTTATGAAAATTATTGTCGCTTAGTTATAAGAATATGCAAGAAAAACATTAATTTCTTGTATAATTGGTTGTCGTTTCCACAATTTATTTCAAATTTTGATGAAATTTTCCAAAAATGCTCTTAAAACAATGATGAATCTTAACAAATTATTGGAAAATTTTATGAGAATTATTGTCGCTTAGTTATAAGACTTTGCAAGAAAAGCATTAATTTCTTGTATAATTGGTTGTCGTTTCCACAATTTATTTCAAATTTTCTCGAAATTTTCCAAAAATGCTCTCAAAACAATGATGAATCTTAACAAATTATTGGAAAATTTTATAAAAATTTTTGCGCTTGTTTATAAGAATATGCAAGAGAAATCATTAATTTCTTGTATAATTGGTTGTCGTTTCCACAATTTATTTCAAATTTTGATGAAATTTTCCAAAAATGCTCTTAAAACAATGATGAATCTTAACAAATTATTGGAAAATTTTATGAGAATTATTGTCGCTTAGTTATAAGACTTTGCAAGAAAAGCATTAATTTTTTGTATAATTGGTTGTCGTTTCCACAATTTATTTCAAATTTTCTCGAAATTTTCCAAAAATGCTCTCAAAACAATGATGAATCATAACAAATTATTGGAAAATTTTATAAAAATTATTGTCGCTTGTTTATAAGAATATGCAAGAGAAATCATTAATTTCTTGTATAATTGGTAGTCGTTTCCACAATTTATTTCAAATTTTGATGAAATTTTTCAAAAATGCTTTTATAACAATGATGAATCTTAACAAATTTTTGGAAAATTTTATGAAAATTATTGTCGCTTAGTTATAAGACTTTGCATGAAAAACATTAATTTTTTGTATAATTGGTTGTCGTTTCCACAATTTATTTCAAATTTTAATGAAATTTTTCAAAACTGCTCTCAAAACAAAGATGAATCTAAACAAATTATTGGAAATTTTTATGAAAATTATTGTCGCTTAGAAATAAGGATTTGCAAGAAAAATCATTATTTTCTTGTATAATTGCTTGTCGTTTCCACAATTTGTTTCAAATTTTGATAAAGTTTTCCAAAAAATGCTCTTAAAACAATGATGAATCTTAACAAATTATTGGAAAATTTTATGAAAATTATTGTCGCTTAGATATAAGTATTTGCAAAAAAAAAATTAATTTCTTGTATAATTGGTTGTCGTTTCCACAATTTATTTTAAATTTTTATGAAATTTTCCAAAAATGCTCTCAAAACAATGATGAATCTTAACAAATTATTGGAAAATTTTATGAAAATTATTGTCGCTTGTTTATAAGAATTTGAAAGAAAAATCATTAATTTCCTGTATAATGGGTTGTCGTTTCCACAATTCATTTAAAATTTTTATAAAATTTTCCAAAAATGCTCTCAAAACAATGAAGATTCTTAACAAATTATTGGAAATTTTTATGAAAATTATTGTCGCTTAGAAATAAGAATTTGCAAGTAAAACATTAATTTCTTGTATAATTGGTTGTCGTTTCCACAATTTGTTTCAAATTTTGATGAAATTTTCCAAAAATGCTCTTAAAACAATGATGAATATTAACAAATTATTGGAAAATTTTATGAAAATTATTGTTGCTTGTTTATAAGATTTTGCAGGAAAAATCATTAATTTCTTGTACAATTGGTTGTCGTTCCCACAATTTATTTCAAATTTTCATGAAATTTTCTAAATATGCTCTCAAAACAATGAAGAACCTTAACAAAATATTGGAAAATTTTATTAAAATTATTGTCGCTTGTTTATAAGAATTTGCAAAAAAAATCATTAATTTCTTGTATAATTGGTTGTCGTTTCCACAATTTTTTTCAAATTTTGATGAAATTTTCCAAAAATGCTCTTAAAGCAATGATGAATTTTATCAAAGTATTGGAAAATTTTATGAAAATTAGTGTCGCTTAGTTATAAGACTTTGCAAGAAAAGCATTAATTTCTTTTATTATTGGTTGTCGTTTCCACAATTTTTTTCAAATTTTGATGAAATTTGCCAAAAATGCTCTTAAAACAATGATGAATCTTAACAATTTATTGAAAAATTTTATGAAAATTACTTTCGCTTAGTTATAAGACTTTGCAAGAAAAGCATTAATTTCTTGTATAATTGGTTGTCGTTTCCACAATTTTTTTCAAATTTTGATGAAATTTTCCAAAAATGCTCTTAAAACAATGATGAATCTTAACAAATTATTGGAAAAAATTATGAAAATTATTGTCGCTTAGTTATAAGACTTTGCAAGAAAAGCATTAATTTCTTGTATAATTGGATGTCGTTTCCACAATTTTTTTCAAATTTTGATGAAGTTTTCCAAAAATGTTTTTAAAACAATGATGAATCTTACTATTTTATTGGAAAATTTTATGAAAATTATTGTCGCTTAGTTATAACAATTTGCAAGAAAAGCATTAATTTCTTGTATGATTGGTTGTCGTTTCCACAATTTTTTTCAAATTTTGATAAAATTTTCCAAAAAGGCTCTTAAAACAATGATGAATTTTAACAAATTATTGGAAAATTTTATGAAAATTATTGTCGCTTAGTTATAAGACTTTGCAAGAAAAGCATTAATTTCTTGTATAATTGGTTGTCGTTTCCAAAATTTATTTCAAATTTTGATGAATTTTTCCAAAAATGCTCTCATCACAATGATGAATCTTAACAATTTATTGGAAATTTTTATGAAAATTATTGTCGCTTAGTTATAAGAATATGCAAGAAAAACATTAATTTCTTGTATAATTGGTTGTCGTTTCCACAATTTATTTCAAATTTTGATGAAATTTTCCAAAAATGCTCTTAAAACAATGATGAATCTTAACAAATTATTGGAAAATTTTATGAGAATTATTGTCGCTTAGTTATAAGACTTTGCAAGAAAAGCATTAATTTCTTGTATAATTGGTTGTCGTTTCCACAATTTATTTCAAATTTTCTCGAAATTTTCCAAAAATGCTCTCAAAACAATGATGAATCTTAACAAATTATTGGAAAATTTTATAAAAATTATTGTCGCTTGTTTATAAGAATATGCAAGAGAAATCATTAATTTCTTGTATAATTGGTTGTCGTTTCCACAATTTATTTCAAATTTTGATGAAATTTTCCAAAAATGCTCTTAAAACAATGATGAATCTTAACAAATTATTGGAAAATTTTATGAGAATTATTGTCGCTTAGTTATAAGACTTTGCAAGAAAAGCATTAATTTTTTGTATAATTGGTTGTCGTTTCCACAATTTATTTCAAATTTTCTCGAAATTTTCCAAAAATGCTCTCAAAACAATGATGAATCTTAACAAATTATTGGAAAATTTTATAAAAATTATTGTCGCTTGTTTATAAGAATATGCAAGAGAAATCATTAATTTCTTGTATAATTGGTTGTCGTTTCCACAATTTATTTCAAATTTTGATAAAATTTTCCAAAAATGCTCTTAAAACAATGATGAATTTTAACAAATTATTCGAAAATTTTATGAGAATTATTGTCGCTTAGTTATAAGACTTTGCAAGAAAAGCATTAATTTTTTGTATAATTGGTTGTCGTTTCCACAATTTATTTCAAATTTTCTCGAAATTTTCCAAAAATGCTCTCAAAACAATGATGAATCTTAACAAATTATTGGAAAATTTTATGAAAATTCTTATCGCTTAGTTATAAGACTTTGCAAGAAAAGCATTAATTTCTTGTATAATTGGTTGTCGTTTTCACAATTTTTTTTAATATTTGATGAAATTTTCCAAAAATGCTTTTAAAACAATGATGAATCTTAACAAATTATTGGAAACTTTTATGAAAATTATTGTCGCTTAGTTATAAGACTTTGCAAGAAAAGCATTAATTTCTTGCATAATTGGTTGTCGTTTCCACAATTTGTTTCAAATTTTGATGAAATTTTCCAAAAATGCTCTCAAAACAATAAAGAATCTTAACAAATTATTGGAAAATTTTATGAAAATTTTTATCGCTTAGTTATAAGACTTTGCAAGAAAAGCATTAATTTCTTGTATAATTGGTTGTCGTTTTCACAATTTTTTTTAATATTTGATGAAATTTTCCAAAAATGCTTTTAAAACAATGATGAATCTTAACAAATTATTGGAAAATTTTATGAAAATTATTGTCGCATAGTTATAAGACTTTGCAAGAAAAGGATTAATTTCTTGTATAATTGGTGGTCGTTTCCAAATTTTGATTTAAATTTTGATAAAAAATTTCAAAATTGTTATTAAAACAATGATGAATCTTAACAAATTATTGGAAACTTTTATGAAAATTATTGTCGCTTAGTTATAAGACTTTGCAAGAAAAGCATTAATTTCTTGTATAATTGGTTGTCGTTTCCACAATTTTTTTCAAATTTTAATGAAATTTTCTAAAAATGCTCTTAAAACAATTATAATTCTTAACAAATTATTGGAAACTTTTTTGAAAATTATTGTCGCTTAGTTATAAGACTTTGCAAGAAAATCAATAATTTCTCGTATAATTGGTGGTCGTTTCCACAATTTAAATCAAATTTTGATAAAAATTTCTAAAAATGCTCTTAAATCAATGATAAATTTTAACAGATCATTGGAAATTTTTATGAAAATTATTATCACTTAGTTATAAGACTTTGCAAGAAAAGCATTATTTTCTTGTATAATTGGTTGTCGTTTTCACAATTTCTTTTAAATTTGATGAAATTTTCCAAAAATGCTCTTAAAACAATGATAAATCTTATCAAATTTTTGGATAATTTTTGAATATTATTGTCGCTTAGTTATAAATTTTTGCAAGAAAAGCATTAATTTCTTAAATAATTGGTTGTCGTTTCTACAATTTTTTTAAAATTTATATAACTTTTTCAAAAAATACTTTAAAACAATGACGAATCTAAACTTATTTTTAGAAAATCTTATGAAAGTTATTGTTGCTTAGAAATAAGAATTTGCAAGAAAAAACACTAATTTCTTATATTGTTGGTTGTTTTTCTACAATTTTCGTCAAATTATAATGAAATTTTTGAAACATAATCTCAAAACAATGATGAATCTAAACAAAACCTTAAAAAATTTTACGAATTTTTTTGTCTTTTAGCAATAAAATATATTTCGGATTGTTTAAAAAAAAACCCAATGTTTTTCACGAAATTTTAATGATTAAATTTATTATCATCTTTTTTTAACTGTGCAATTCAAGTAACTAGAACTCGTATATATAGGAGAGACAGGCAACTAATTTCTGGATGATAAAATACTTACGCGGTTGATCAGTAACTCCCGATAAACAGTTTATAGTTATGGAAAGGAGGTTTGTATAAGAGTAGCCCAGCTACCCACCCACTTGTTGATTTTTTATTCTTCACTATTAATGCTCTTGATGTTAACAATATAAGGGTTGAATTTGTTATTTAATTGCAGAATGAGAGGCCTGCAACCAGTTTTTTAATTCTTTAACATTAAGTTGAGCGGGTTTCTTAGTTTATGAATATTGACATCTATGGCATATGACAGAATGATTGTTAGCTATTACACGTAAGAAGCAAATTGATTGTTATTAAGTTACAGCAGGAGAGATAGACACACAATTTTATAATGACAAACACTTGGGTTAGTAGGCGATTCTTGCTCAAGTCTTTGTTATCAAAAAATTGAATTATATCTTTCATTTTTGATGTAATATTATGTTTGAGAGGCGAATGTCAGTTGTTATTAACCAAGCAATTTTTTGATGACAAACATGGACGGGTGAAAAGTTTACTTAGTTAATGATTGTGGACGAGAGGTTTGTATTAAAGTAAATTGTTTACCCGTCCAAGTGTTTGTTTTTAATTTACTTAAACATCTTTTACTTTTAATGTTCATGTTGTCAAAATATTTGAGGAATGTCGGATCTTAAACACTTATGCGGTTAAACGAGTTTCTTAGTTCATGATTATGAACTGGAGGTTTGTATTAGAGTAACTCGCTTACCCGTCTAAGTGTTTGTTATTAATCTATTTAATTATTTTTTACTTTTAATGTTCTTGAAGTTAATACATTTGGGAATTGTCAGTTGTTAAACACTTTGGCGGTTAAACGAGTTTCTTAGTTCATGATTATGAACTGGAGGTTTGTATTAGAGTAACTCGCCTAATCGACCAAGTGCTTGTTATTAATCTATTTAAACATCTTTTACATTTAATGTTCTTGTTGTTAATGCATTTGAGAAATGTCAGTTGTTAAAAACTTAGGCGGTTAAACAAGTTTTTTAGTTCATCATTATAAACCGGAGGTTTGTATTAGAGTAACTCGCTTACTTGTCCAAGTGTTTGTTGTTTAAACATTTTTTACTTTTAATGTTCTTGTTGTTAAATATTTTGGGAATGTCAGTTGTCAAACACTTAGGCGGTTAATCGAGTTTCTTAGTTCATGATTATGAACTGAAGGTTTGTATTAGAGTAATTTGCTTACTCGTCCAAGTGTTTGTTATAAATCTATTTAAACATTTTTTACTTTTAATGTTCTTGAAGTTAATACATTTGAGAAATGTCAGTTGTTAAACACTTAGGCGGTTAAACGAGTTTCTTAGTTCATGATTATGAACAGGAGGTTTGTATTAGATTAACTCGCTTACCCGTCCAAGTGTTTGTTATTAATCTATTTTAACATTTTTTACTTTTATTGTGCTTGTTGTTAAAACATTTGGGGAATGTCAGTTGTTAAACACTTAGGCTGTTAAACGAGATTCTTAGTTCATGATTATGAACTGGAGGTTTGTATTAGAGTAACTCGTTTACTCGTCCAAGTGTTTGTTATTAATATATTTAAACATCTTTTACTTATAATATTCTTGTTGTTAATACATTTGAGAAATGTCAGTTGTTAAACAGTTAGGCGGTTAAACGAGTTTTTTAGTTTATGATTATGAACAGGAGGTTTGTATAAAAGTAACTCGCTTATTCGTCCAAGTGTTTTTTGTTAATCTATTTAAACATCTTTTACTTTTAATGTTCTTGTTGTTAATACATTTGAGAAATGTCAGTTGTTAAACACTTAGGCGGTTAAACGAGTTTCTTAGTTCATGATTATGAACTGTAGGTTTGTATTAGAGTAACTCGCTTAATCGTCCAAGTGATTGTTATTAATCTATTTAAACACCTTTTACATTTAATGTTCTTGTTGTTAATACATTTGAGAAATGTTAGTTGTTAAACACTTAGGCGGTTAAACGAGTTTCTTAATTTATGATTATGAACTGGAGGTTTGTATTAGAGTTACTCGCTTAATCGTCCAAATGTTTGTTATTAATCTATTTAAACATCTTTTACATTTAATGTTCTTGTTGTTAATACATTTGAGAAATGTCAGTTGTTAAACACTTAGGCGGTTAAACGAGTTTCTTAGTTAGTTCATGATTATGAACTGTAGGTTTGTATTAGAGTAACTCGTTTACTCGTCCAAGTGTTTGTTATTAATCTATTTAAACATCTTTTACATTTAATGTTCTTGTTGTTAATACATTTGAAAAATGTCAGTTGTTAAACACTTAGGCGGTCAAACGAGTTTCTTAGTTTATCATTATGAACAGGAGGTTTGTATTAGAGTAACTCGCTTGCCCGTCCAAGTGTTTGTTATTAATCTATTTAATCATCTTTTATTTTAAATGTTTTTCAAGTTAATACATTTGAGAAATGTCAGTTGTAAACACTTAGGCGGTTAAAAGAGTTTTTTAGTTTATGATTATGAACTGTAGGTTTGTATTAGAGTAATTCGTTTACTCGTCCAAGTGTTTGTTATTAATATATTTAAACATCTTTTACTTATAATATTCTTGTTGTTAATACATTTGAGAAATGTCAGTTGTTAAACACTTAGGCGGTTAAACGAGTTTCTTAGTTCATGATTATGAACAAGAGGTTTGTATTGTAGTAACTCGCTTATCCGTTCAAGTGTTTGTTATTAATCAATTTAATTATCTTTTACTTTTATTTAATGTTTTTGTTATTATCTCTTCTGTGGAATGTCAGTTGTTAATTTCTTAGGCGGTTAAAAGAGTTTCTTAGTTCATGATTATGAACAGGAGGTTTGTATTAGAGTAACTCTCTTAACCGTCCAAGTGTTTGTTATTAAACATTTTTTTCTAGTTTTTGATGTGCCTGCTGCTATTACATTTGATGGTCAAATGTTGGATGTTGTTAAATTGCAGCAGGAGAGACAGATGACAAACATTTGGGCGGATGAAAGGTTCACTTAGTTTATGGTTGTGGACGGGAGGTTTGTATAGGTGTTCACAAAGTGTTTGTTATTAAAAAAAAAAATATATTTTTTTAGTTTTTGATGAGCCTGCTGATATTACATTTGATGGGCAAATGTTGGATGTTGTTAAATTGCAGCAGGAGACACAGGCCATCAGTTTGTTGATGACAAATACTTGGGCAAGTAGGCGATTCTTGCTCAACTATTTGTCATAAAAAAAATGAATATTTTTTTCAATCTTTAATGTAACAGTTGAGAAGCAAACGTTGGTTGATATTAACTTACAGCAGGAGAGACAGACATTTAAATTCTTAATAACAAATACTTAGGTTAGTAGGCGATTCTTGCTTAAGTGTTTGTCATCTTAAAATTTGATTTTTTCAGTTTTTGATGTACTTGTCTTAATACGTTTAAGAGGCGAATGTCGGTTGTTATTAAATTACAGCAGGAGAAACATATAACCAAATTTTTTAATGACTAACACTTGGGCGGATGAAAGGTTCACTTAGTTCATGATTGTGGACGGGAGGTTTGTATTGGTGTTCTACCGCTCAAGTGTTTGTTATTAAAAAAAATATATGATTTTTTTGTTTTTGATGGGCAAATGTTGGTTGTTATTAAATTGTAGCAGGAGACAACCAATATTTTGATGAGAAACATTTGCGCTAGTAGGCGATTCTTGCTCAAGTGTTTGTCATCTTAAAGTTGGACATATTCTTCAGTTTTTGACGTGCCTGTTCTTTACATTTTTTAAGGGGCGCAATTCGGTTTTTATTAAATTACATCAGACATACAACCAATTGTTCTGTGAAAAACACTTTGGCGAGTGAAAGGGTCAGTTAGTTCATAATTGTGGACGTGAGGTTTGTATAGTGTATCCCGGCCACTCGTCCAAGTGTTTGTTATAAAAAAATATGTTTTATAGTTACAGCAGGAGTGACAAACAACTTATTTAGGGTCACCTAGTTCATAGTTGTGGATGCGAGGTTTGGTGTACTCTAAAATTTAATTTGGGCTAGTAAGCGATTCTTGCCCAAATGATTGTCATCAACAGATTGGACATTTTCTTCAGTTTTTAACAAATGTTGATTGTTATTAAGTTACAGCCGGAGGGGCGCACAGCATATTTCTTGATGATAAACACTTGGGCCAGTAGGCGATTCTTACCCAAGTTTTTATCAAAAGATTCCAATTTTTTTTTTAGTTGATGACGTACGAGTTGCTATTATATTTAATAAACAAATGTTGGTTCTTATTAAATTACAGAGGAGAGACAGACAATCAGACAATTAATTCTTTGATAACAAACACTTGGGTTAGTAGGCGATTCTTGCCCAAGTTGTTGTTATTAAAAAAATTGATAATTTCTTTAGTTTTTATGTATCAATTGCTATTTCATTTGACGGACAAATGTAAGATCAAGAATTTGATTATTTTTATCAGTTTTTGATGTAATTGTCGCTATAACGCTACAGAGGCAAATAAAGATTGTTTTTAAAATAGCAGCAGGAAAGACGGGCGGCCGGAAAGGTCTCCTAGATCATAATTGTGGATGGTAGGTTTGTATTAATGTTTCTCATAAAAAAATGGATGTTTTGTTCAGTTTTTGATGTATTTGCTGCAAGTTACATTTTAGAGACAATCGTTATTAAATTACAACAAAAGAGCAGACAACATATTTCTTGATAAAACATTAAAAGATGGAATATTTTTTTCAGTGTTTGATATAGTTGTTGCTATTACATTTGAGAAGCAAACGTTAATTTTTATATTACAGCAGGAAAGAGAATCAACCAATTTTTCATGAACGGTCGCTTAATTCTTGATTGTGGACGTAAGGTTTGTATTGGTGTGTCTTGCCCATCCTCATAAGTGTCACAAATATGTGAAAATCATAAAAAAAAATAATTTTTAGATTAGTGTACTACTTTCAGGAGTGCGTGGCACTCTCCAAAGGAATAACTTTGTAGGACAATATTGAACCAGATGAAAAAGTAACTTCTGCAGATTTAATTATTTTTTTTTGCATAAAACCAAAGCATGATTAATAGTGTCTGGTTCGTTTCAGTAGGATAACTTTGTAGGAAAAGATGAAAGTAGTAATTTCTGCAGACTTCAATTCGGCTCCTAAGGCATGCACGCTAATCATTGTTAATACTGCTTGACACTTTGGAAACTTTAAAGAACAACATGAAACTAGAAGGTAAGAAAAAGATTTTATTTTACTTTTTGACTTATTGTTATTTGCAAATATTTTTAATTAAACACGTGACAGTTTCAAAGTATTTAGTTTGTGTGTACATCAAAGTTTACCGATCAAATCCAATAATTGAAGATTAAATTCTAGTTCGTTTGGTACAACTCTGGTTTGAGATCTTTTGTCATTTTTTTTTACAAAGGCAGTACAAGGCGTAAGAAATGTTCCCTGTGGTGGATATAAGTGCTTGGTCAATAGAATTTTGTTGACCTAGGATCTTTGACTAAGTGAACCACGGGTTCATGAACTGCGCTGTACGCTTTTTGATTGATCTTCAGTTGTTGGTTTAAGATTGTCGATCAATGATTGTTCAGCAATGTATTATAATATTTGTGTAGGTTATTTACTTAACCAAAATAATTCTTTTAACATTTCAGACTTAATCATTCAGAAGAGGATTGATGGTCTTATCCAATTGCATACGAGGTAACCACCATAAATTCACATATTTAATGTCTACATTAGTCACTAATTTAATAAATCAATAATTAATTGATGCCTTTGGGAACTAAATAAAAAATATATGAAAAAACTACTTATTAATAGGAATAATAATAAATATAACAACAATATAACAGTATCACTAAATTTTTATTTATTTAACTTAAGGACAAATTTATACAAAAGATTTATATTCATTTTATTCACGTTAAAATAAATACGCAACATTTTCGCTCAATGAATATGCGTACACAATCGGCATATTTATTGAGCAAATTCAAACTTAATTATTATTATTATTGGCTTCGCACAGGTTTTCTTCTTTTTTTTTTTAATTTATAATATATTATTGCTTCAATTTTTTAATATTAAAAATTTCTAAAAATTTTATATATCAATTAATTTACAGTTCATTGTGAACGTACTCTGTTGTGACTTTGATTTCTTCCACGTGGAAATCGTTACATTCATCGACATATGTCCCCTGAAAATAAGAAAAAGAAGTTAAATATATTATTTGGCAAATTATAATACAGGGTGAGTCATAAATAAGAAAATTGATTGGTGGTGGGCGTTACTGTGTGATAGTTTATTATAAAATAAACATTTACTTTGTACTATTTTACGAATATAAAAACCGTAACTAGTTTCAACCTTTACAAGGCATCATCGGACGGTGATACGAACAAGTATGTAATTTTTCTGCTATATTCAAAGCATATATACAACAGTACAACTTAATTAAGTTAATGTGTTTTATTTATTTCATAATTAAATATAAATAATTTAGTCAATTTCTTGTTGGCAAAACAAAGCAATAAACGTAATATATCTTAGTACCAAAATGACAAGGGGCAAAAATTCTTTCAAAATGAGTGATTTTACTCGAAAAGAAATAGCAGATATCGTTTTTGTGTATGGCTTTTGTAACGGAGGCGCGTTAGCAGCCGTTAGGGAATACCACCGCAGATTCCCTAACAGAAGAATTCCAAATCACGGGGCTTTACCTTTCTTAGACTGTGCGAGCTTGGTTATTACGCGAGCTCTTTGAGCTGGTGCACTACTTCGTGAAAATATAATGCGATTAGAAGAAGCTGTAATTTATTCAGAAGTGACCCAAACAGTATGTAAGCAGTTTCCCATCAGCTAATTTCATAATTCACATTTGTAGCACAAAACCCTGATGGATGGATAGGGATAGGAGTTCAGGTGCCATCGGGTATTGTGCCGTTTGTTAGATATGTTAGCTAACGTCAATAACTGCATCCATTTTTCTCTTATAATGTATTAGCATTTCAAAAAAACTGTATAAGAATTATTCTCAGAATTGCAACTTACTTACTAACTAACTAATCCCAACAAGATGACGAAAGTGACAGCTTAAAATTGAAAACTATAGCGTTAGTACGACCAACAGCAAGCTATTGCTAACTTAAGAGCGAATTTAAAAGGAAACGCTATGAATCTGTAAAGAAAAAACAACAATGAGCATGTACTAGCAAAGTTGAGGATTGCAAGCTCTCAAACACTTGACGTCAAGTGCGTAGAAAAAAGACTATGATGCGCACTTTGCTCATAATGTATTTACATAAAAAAAAATAAAAAATCTGTGATAAAAATGCAGTAGGAACATGCACAAACTATCGACTCTGTACTGGGCAAGTAAATCCTTCCAAATTTAATTAAAAGCTGGTACAAAAAAATGCACAAAAGTTTCTTGTTGTTGGCTATTAACTATGGTACAATTTTTGGCACCCAAAAAGACTTTGAACAAACGTTTTTTACTACCCAGACACTAATAAAGTAGCAGTTTTGTTGGTGTTGATAATTAACTCATCCATTTTTGCGTAAGTAGTTACTGTACATAGTCATAGGCTAAGTTTCATAAGTCAAGTAGCAGCACCAAACTCTGATGGATGCTTCCAGTCACTGCCATCGCGTACCTTGTCGTTTGTTGGGTTTGTTAGCCAACATAGGTTAAGATAACTATATGTACGCCTAATGCAGTGTTGATACAAAAACTGCATAAAGTTTCAATGACTGATAGTTAAGTTACAATGTCAAAAAGGCAACTAGCAAGTCATCAATGCTATTGCAGTTTTATTAATGTTGGTAATTAATTTGTTCATTATTGCGTGTGTGGCTACTACACACAGACTATCTGCAAACCTTAATAACGCTTTTAGGCAATTTTTGGACGTTGTCATAGGATAAGTTGCATAAATCTTATCTTAGCATGAAACCCTGACTGAGGTATTCAGTTTCTGCCATGTGCTATTTGTTCAGGTAACTATCTACGATGCGCCTGAGGCACATTAGTATTTTATTGCAAGGACATGCACAATATCTGGCTGTGTTTAATGCATTTTGTATGTAGAGCGTGACCAGCTTCTTTCTAAGCAGTCCACTGTTTGCAAAACAGGTTTGTAACCCTGTTTTGTTCTTACTAAGAGTTCTTGTTCTTAGATTAGATAAGTGCAAAAATGTGGGACACTGTTGCGCGTTTTATTCAAAAAGTATTTGCAGTTAAAAGTTTGTAAACATCGGCCAGATAAATGGCGAGGAAGAAGGGTTTGTGTCGAGTATGAACTTGTGCAGTCAACCGCTTTTGTGCGTTCCAAAAATGTTTCTTGGAGAAATTTTGTAAAACAAATACTTTGGTCACGTACTGTGCCGTTTGTTGAGTTGGTTAAGGTACTATATACTATGCACCTGAGGCACATTGGTATTTTGTGCAAGGACCCGCATAATATCTGGCCAGGGCACCTTGTTTAGTCTCTTTCTAAGCAGTTCGCTGTTTGCCAAGTTTGCAATGTAGTTGAACGCTTCAATTGCATTCAGTGTTAAGCGTTTTTTTTTCTGAAATTATATTGCATGAGTGATAGATCTACTGCTGCTTTGATCACAGCATTGATCCTATCTACGACTATATTCTCCAGTAATTTTTCTGTCCCATCACGGCAACACCACATTCTTTCTGTTTTACTAAATGAACCAGTTGCGCTTTCTTGCATTGCTCGAGAAACACATCTGATGTTATGCATTTGTAGTACAAGTTTAACTGATCATTTGAACGGACATAAGTACTTTTTTGGACAGTCCGTTTGAGCCAAAGGCCTTTCTTGTCGTGACGTTTTTCTTTGCTCTCTGGAGTTTGTTGATCTCCACAAATGGCAATTTTGTTAAATAGTTTGTTCTGAAACCTCGAATTCACGACGGATGATTTAGAAACATTAATTCATACACATAAAGCTTAAAAAGTAGATTCAACTTATAAGAAAAGTCGCAGTAAGTTTAAGGAAAAGAGCACTTAAGCTAGTTATACAAAATTCAAAACTCCAACTTCGCCAATGAGCCTCGATTTTAAGTCTGAAGTAATTGACAATTTTTTTCCTGAAGCTTCGATAACAATATAGGTAGCGGTGACTTACATCCGGTTCTACATAGAAAGTTAAGGAAGCGCAAGCGCTCTTATGGCAATATAACTATGCTCCTCTTGCATGAAACAAAAAAAAATTGTTTAAGGCTGCAAACACAGCGGGGATTCTCGTTCCGATCCTTGCTCGTATCTCAGCTTTCCGACTCTAAAGTAATGAAGCAACGAGCAAGGTTACAATGTTATAGTTGAAACAAAGATTCCTGTTGTGTCTGCACATTAAGATATTCTAAAACTGTAGACTCTTGCTGCAACCATAGCATTGTAGCTTTGCTAATCTCCAACTCATTGTTCCAATCCTTGGCTTTTTATACTATGCATCAGGTTGATTACTGGAACTTTGAACTCTAAACGATAAGTAAGAGTACGGTGCTAGGGTCCCCATTATGTCCGCAGTTTTACAGTTTGCTCTGAGAACTTGGAATGAGGTCAGATGTTCTGAAAACCTAGTAGGTACTACTGTTTGCACTCCACCTGGTACAAGTTTTTTAGGTCCTGGTGTTCTCCTGTCTATCTTTTTTGCTTGCTACAAATTAGTAGAAAAGGCTTTAAGGGTCATTGTCAACATTTTCCTGAGATTCCTAGTAAGCTCTATGTGACCTCCTAGATTCCTGCAAAATCCTGCCATCTTATTGTACCACCAGTAAACGGCAGATTTTTTGTTTGGTTTTAACTTTGAGACTGCCGCTGTGTAAACAGTGTGGTTTTTCCATTATCTTTTGGCAAATAAAGTTTGCATTTTTACTCTCGATGGTAGCTCTGTCGTTGGTTGTTAGAATATTTAATAGTTTTTAAATGTCAATCTTTTAAATTACCCGTTGCCTAGCAAAGCTTACAGGTGTGTGCTTGTTATTGACTGAAGCACTTTTGCATAGTTTGTAATCCTACTGCCTCTCACACAAGGCATGGACGTTTTCAAATTGACTTTAAACAAATTTGAAAAAGTAATACTAAACAACGTTTAACAAAGTAGACACCGCAGAGAGCTCGTGTTTATAGATTGACCAAAATTGCTTGAGTTGGAGGATTTGAATAAAACAAATACTTTGTTGACGCACGATGTGAGACGTTGTTGTGCATTTGCAAAAGTAAACAGACCTCAACAGCAGCCGGGTAAGTGACACGAAGAAGGGAGTTGTATCGAGTATAAACTTGTGCAGACAGCTGCTTTTGTGCGTTTCAAGAGAACTTGCCTAAAACCAATACTTAGACGCGGATAGTGTAACAATGTGTGACTAGGCTATTTTGCAGACATATTTACGTTTAAAGATTGTAAACTGCATCCGAATAAGTGACATGAAGCACTAGTATGGTTTTAAGCAGTTAGGACATAAAGCTAGTAGAAAGTAGAATTGTTGATCAAATCTGATGACTCCGTCCGTAATAGACACTTTACGCACGCATTATGCGTTTGTAATGGAACGTATGAAATAGCATACTTTTTTGTAGCATTACCAGACGCCTAATGGACACATTACAGTAAAAAGTAGAAATAACAATTTTTCCGGTTGTATGTTGCATCAGAATGTGATGCTTAGTGGATCTCAAGCAGAAAAATTATGCAACAGGCATAATATAAAAAAATATCTTTGAAACTCAATTTATCAAAATCGTAAAATAAAATTTTGTACAAAATTGGTTTTTTATTTTCTTCGATTTTAGATGATTTTTTTTTTAACTTTACGAAGGGCAGGCAATAAATAGTCGTAAGCGCTACGACCAAGTAAGTGCGTGCAGCATCTTTTTTTACCTAATGAATAACCAATATTATCCTTTGAAGGTTTTTAAATAAAAACAAAACCAAAAACTGAAATTGATAAAATTAGCACACAGCACAGCCATTAATCTGAACGAAAAACTAAATTATTATTATATTTTAAAATAAGATTTATATACTTTTCTTGGGTAAATTAAATTAGATTCAAAAAATTGTTACTAAATTCTTACCTGGCAATCTGTGCCTTTCGATGTAATATCAAACAACGTCCAGAAAGGTATATTCGCATACCCACTAATATACCAACTAGCCACTAAAGTAGCACCTTTACTTAAAGACTTTTTCAATCCAGGTAAACTCAAAGTAACATCTTCAACTTGATTAGCTATACACAAAACATACCTAAAAAAAAAAATTTAATAAAACCATAAATAATCTTCAAATTATAACAAAAACTTACTGGGTACATTTAGGAACCTTCTTAGCGAATCTAACAGCCCTGTTCACTCTAGCGACGGGTTCAATGATTTCTAAATTAATCGTGTCTGTTAATTTATGCGTTAAGTCATTCGAGTCGATTGCTCTTCCCAAGATACCCTTATTTTCCGCCATCCTGACAATATCCTAGAAAAGAATGTTAGATTAGTATTAAATTCTGCATGTAATTGATCATTATGTTTAAGAGTTTTAATAAACTATAATTACGTTTGATGGTTCCGCATTGAATAAAAGCTGATTGTATTCAATTATTGCGTATGGATGAAAGTGTAAATTATTTAGTGAGATTAAAACATTGTTTATGTCTTATTGATTGTTATTGAATGGATGAGGAATTAATATCAACATTTATAATTGGCATTTAATTTAAAGTTTTTATTGGAATGATTATATTTCATTGTCTGGTAGTCCTACGTAGATTTGTTGTAACAACACTTTTGAAATTGTGACATTGATAGATTTTTTAATGAAATAGTTTACTAAACAATAGAGTTTGATCTTATTAAAAATTAAAAGTTTGTCTGTGATTTAATTAGATAAATATAATAAGTAAAATTAAATATTTTATGAATAATATGAAAAAACTTGATTGGGATGATATTTATAATAAACAAATATAACAAAATAAAGCACTTTGCAATATATAACGATGGTTGTGACCTCTACTACTTAGTTCCTAAATAATTAATTAGCAAAGTTTCCAAAATGTTCAAATAAAATTTATTAAATGATGAGATTATAATGCGCTGAATATTAAAATAAGCAAAATTCTAAAGATCAATATGCACCTAAAAATTGATAAAAAAACAATAAGGAGTAGACAAAATTACATTACAATTACTGATTTTAAGTAAAGCAGTTCAATAACAGTATGTTGTACAATTAGCACGTATGAATACCGATTTCTCACGAGTATAAACGTTGTTGCACGATCCTTTTGGGTAATAAACATTATATACAAGTTGTATACTATACTTTTTCTAGGACTGCAATAAATAACACAAAAATTAACTATTTATGATAACTTTGTGCAAGTTGTACTTTGTTTTTATGAATAAAATTCTTATAATGTATTCAAAAAGAATTAAATTATTTATTAAATGTTGTAATATGACATTTGACCGATAATTTGTCACTTTTTGGTGACCCCGTGCATAATATTCACTTGTAGCACGCAATATGTGTGTGTAATAAACAAAATCGCAAACTTTTCTATAGCAATAACAGTTTAAAGTTGAACAAAATTATTCACCTCTGTACCACATGCTCAGGATTTTTGATTTGAAAATGTGTTTTAAAAAGTTTTTTTTGTACATTTTGTTACTTACCATGCCATATTCTACTGCTGGCACAATGTATGTAGATGCGTCTACTTTAAGTCTGAGGAACTTCATTGGTATGTAATTAACTAATTCTGTAATACTCTCTGTTGGTCTGGTTGGATCAAATAAGGCTTTTTTGGGGAATCCTTGTGATTTAAGGAAGTTGTTGACGAAGAATTGTGCAGTCATCAAATACCTAGAAAAAATAAAAGGTTAATACTGTTTAAGAAATAAGATATGTACATAGTTCTTTAAAACATCCAAAAGATTTGTTCACTTTTTAATTTTAAATAATTTTGCTTATATCTAAAAACCTAAAAATAAAACTATGAAAAAATATGATTTTTTTGAATTATATTATTACTAACTATGAGGCAACTTGAGACTTATTTCAGATTTACAGAGGTTAGCAACTTGCGACCCAGGATGCCTCCAAAATTCCAAAATTAAATGTTATAAAATTGCATTAATTAATTTAATAATTTTGTAAATTGCCAATTTAGAGTGTGAACACTTAGCTTGTTAGCTTAGCGAGTAGTTTCGCTAAAATCTAATCAAAATCGCTAAAATAGTTTATTTTAAATTAAATCTATAAAAATTGCTTAAAAAACGCAATTCTTCTATAAAATCCGTCAAAAATATCTCAAAAAACACATTTAATGTAAAAATCACAATAAGAAACAGTTTTTTTGTTAAAAAATGAATTAATAATTTATTCAAAATCAGTCAATCGAATCACAGCGGCCAAGTTTGATTATTTATAGTTTTTTTGTTATTAAATTTTACAAGATAAACACTTAGTTCGTTGAATGCAGGACAATATATTTAATTTTTGTTCCTACCCAAGTGTTTGTGATCCAATAAATAATTTTAACTTTAGTTTCCGCCCACTTGCTTAAGTGTTTGTGATTCAACTTCTTGATTACAAACACTTGGGTGGATAGATGGGCACTCAGTTCATTGAATGCGGGACAGTAGTTTCAACTTTTGTTTCCACCCAAATGTTTGTGATCTAATTTTTTGATCACAAACATTTGGGTGGGTGGGCGGAGCATTCAGTTTATTGAGTGCGGGACAATAGTTTCAACTTTGGTTTTCAATCACCCGCCCAAGTGTATGTAATCCAACTTCTAGATTACAAACAATTGGGTGGATAGATGGCAACCCAGTTTGTTAGATGCTGGACAATATATTTATCTCATGTTTCCACCCAAGTGTTTGTGATCCAACTTCTTGATCACAAACACTTGGGTGGGTAGATGTGCACTCAGTTCGTTAAATGCGGGATAATATATTTAAATTTTGTTTCTATATAAGTGTTTGTGATCCAATTTCTTGATTACAAACACTTGGGTGGATGGGCGGGACACGCAATTTATTGATTGCGGGACAATAGTTTTAACTTTAGTTTCCGCCCAAGTGTTTGTGATCCAATTTCTTGATTGCAAACACTTGGGTGGGTAGATGAGCACTTAGTTTGTTGAATGCGGGACAAAATATTCAACTTTTGTTCCTTCCTAAGAGTATGTGATCCAATTTTTTGGGTAAGCGGGGCTCGCAGTTCATTGATAGCAGAACAGTAATTTCAACTTTTAATTTCATGATCAGAAACGCTTAGGTAAGTGAGCGGAGATGCACTCAGATCATTGATCGCAAAAAATTGTTTTAATTGAAATTCTCGTCCAAGTGTTTGTATTTTAAAGAAAAACAAAAATATCAAAATGTTGAATTTACTACTGCCTTGCAATTAATGATTTGTGTGCATTCCCGTTTACCCACTTCAGTGTTAGTGATTGAGAAACCAAGTGTTAATGATCAAAAAATTAGATCAAACATTTGGGTGGGTGGGCAGAAACTCCAATTGAAACTATTCTCCCGCAATCAATAAATTTGGTTCCCGCTCACTCACCCAAGTGATAGTGATTCAGAAATTAGATTGCAAACACTTGGGTTGGTGGGCGGGAACTACTGTTAAAATTACGGTCCCGCAATTAATAAACTTGGTTCTTGCCCAAGTATTAGTAATAAAGAAATTGGATTGAAACACTTGGATGAAAACTAAAGTTGGATCTGCTGACGCGCAACCACAATGAACTGTGTGCACTACCCACCCACCCAAGTGTTAGTAATAAAAAAAATTAGATCACAAACACTTGGGCGGGTGGGCGAAAACTAAAATTGAAAATACTGACTCGCATTTAATGAATTGAGTACCCCGCCTATCCACTCAAGTATTAGTGATTGAGAAACTGGGTCACAAACACTTGGGCGGGAATTTTTAATCAAACTTCTGTCTTGCAATCAATGATCTGAGAGCATCTTCGTCCACTTACTTTAGTGTTTGTGATCTAATTTTTTGATAACAAATTCAAGTGAGCAGGAACTCCAACTGAAACTATCGTCTTGCAATCAATAAACTTGGTTCCCGCCCATTTAATCATTTATTGCATAAAGTATTTCCAATTGAAATTCCCGTCTCAATTATCTGAGTGCATCTTTGCCCACTTACTTAAGTGTTTATCATCTAATTTTTTAATAACAAATGATTTGGCGAGTGGGCCGGAACTCTAACTAGAACTACTGTCCTGTAATAAATAAAGTTTATTTCCGCCCACTCACCCAAGTAGTGGTGATCTAGAACTGGAACACAAACACTTAATTGAGTGGGTGAAGATGCACTCAGATCATGGATTGCAAAAAGATTGTTTCAACTGAAATTCCCGTTTTAATGATCTGAATGTTTGTGATCTAATTTTTTGATAAAAAAATCCTTTGGCGGGTAGGCGGGAACTTCAGTTTAAACTACTATTTCGCAACTAATAAACTTAGTTCCCGCCTACCCACCCAAGTATTGGTAATGTAGAACTTTGATCACAAACATTTAAGTGAGTGGGCAGAGATGCACTCAAATTAATGATTGCAAGAAAGTATTTTTAATTAAAATTCCCGTCTTAGTTATCTGAGTGCATCTCCGCTCACTCACTTGAGTATTTGTGATTTAATTTTTTGGCGAGTGGGCGGGATCTCCAGTTGAAACTACTGTTCCGCAACTATTAAACTTAGTATGAAGAATGATCAAAAATTATCTACGGAATGGATTTAATGTAAAATTTTCAACAAATTTCTTTAATAAAACAAACTTTTTGAATAAAATTCTACAAAAATAATTTAAAATGCATTTTAACTTCTTAATTGTATAAAAATCGTTCAAAAATGCATGTTTAACGTATTAAAATCGCTCAGAAAAACGCATTTTTTGTATGAAAAGTGTCAAAAATATCTAAAATGTAAATATTTAATGTAAAAATCACAATGAATCACTTAAAAATAATATTTAATTTGACTGTTGCTTATATTGTCAAACTTTATTTTTGACATTTAAATGCAGTTGAATGACAGATTATGTCATCAATCATCTCATTACATTTACAACACTATAAGTAAATAAAATTAAAAAAAAATAAACAAATAAAAACGATTAGATTATACTCCCAATCGTCAAGTACACATATAAATCTGTTAACTAAAAATAAATGTCAGAACGCAGTATCTTACTGTCTATGGGGAATAGAGGTTCCAAATTTTACACTAGCATGTTGAGTGAAAGAATATTTGAAAGAGGCGCAACGATAATACATTGTGCGTACTCGTGTATACCGCTCATAGATGTATTTGTATTCCTCACACACTATTGACTACCCTCTATCATCTAGTCTCGGGAACTTGGATCGAGATTTAGAGATGGAAGATAGTCTATAGCTAATATGTGAGGAGTTCAGATACATCTATAGCAGATGTTTACGTAAGTAAGCACAAATGTAATAGTCTTGCGCCTCTGTTTCATATTTTTTTACTCGATGCTAACCTCATAATCATAATGATCATGATAATTCAAAAGTTTTAAAATAACATGCAATACTTTTAAATCATAGATATGCCAAAAAACGAGTTTAATAGTTTAATTAAATAGTACAATAGTAACCAACAAGTACTTTACACATATGAAACATGATTTCTCATAACCGTAATGATCAAATCATTTTAAAGGTTTAGACAAACAGCAAAACCAAGTAAATGGAAACAATTTAATTTAGACAATAAGGATAGACTTTTATAATTTGTTCCAAGACAACCTAACTGAACAAAAACTGCAAAAATTACACCTAAAACAAACAGAAAATACCTTTTTTCACATTGTTGAAAACTTAATACGGATAGTTCTAGCCATCCAAGTTACCAACCTGGTAAAAAATAATCAATAAAAACGTAAGGTAGTAAACTTTCCAGTGAGCCGTCAGTTTAAATACAAATAATATCTGTTTGCAATCAGTGGCAGTACCATTGCAAAAGCTGAGAATTTGTTCATTAGGGTCACACAGTCAAAACTGTTCAGGCCAAAACTAATTTTGGTAGTTTTAAAATCCATTATAAAAATAAACCAGTGTTAAGCTGTCTTCAAATATAAACCCAGCTACATTTGTTAATGCAATCTTTCTTATGCGTTGTGAGAATACCAACTCTAGTTCAATTGCAACAAACTCAATCCGCATGATGATAATGAAAATGTTGGGTGCATCAGTTTGGGCTAGAAGTTGCTTCTGCACCCACATTGTCAGGGTTCCAGTCATTTTCTCGTTTGGTATATTCTAGGTATGCATTAGTTATGTTAGCTTTCACACGTAAGGGGGTGCACTGTTTGAGTTGCATCTATGAGTAGTTTCCACTTCCGGTATACCTTAGTTAACGCTCATTTTTGGTCGCGTTCTGTAGATTCTTGTTAGTCGTGAAGCGGCATACATTAGTTTTGTTTTGTCTGGAGGTGTCGATAATGCAAAACTGAGCAGAAGTTTATCGCTTTTTTATAGCACCCAGTTTTAACAATCTCTATACTGCAAGTATTGCTTTGTGGTTGACCTTGTTATAAGTCATCTGACGAAAGGTTTAGGTAAAACTCTAGAACTAGTTTATTTTCTGTGGCAATTTTTTTGGCAGTAACGGTCTTGCTTTAGAGTTGTATCAATAGCAGCTTAGCGGCGTCTGTTAGATAAATGCCTCTATTGCAGCGGTTCTCAAACATTTTAAATTTTCCTGCGTGGGTTAAAAATTGTTTGATAGCTTGCGGTCTTGATAGTAAATAGTGTAGAAAAAGCCGGTTCACATTCATAGGTGGTTGCAAATGGAATCAGGACTCTTAGAGCCATCTTTGCAACATCAGGATAAGATTGTGCCATTTCAATCATCCAAAAATCACTTCAACAAGTTTCACGTAAAACATGTTTTGCACCCCCATCATTTAACAAATCAATAAACTGTTCTTGCATTAAATTGTCCTCCAAAGGCAGATCACTAATAGAAAATAGGTTAGTGATAAAACGAAGTTGTTTGTCAAATTCTCATAGGTCATGAAAGTAGTAAGAAATTTCTTTCTTAAGAACAAATACATGCTGTTCCATTACCTCAAGAATATCTCCATCGACAAGCTCATTTTCATTAATATATGTGTTCAGCTGTAGAAATGTGGCAAAATTCTTATCCTTTAATTTTGCAATTATATCATTTTCAGAATTTCATTGACTGTAAAAGTGTTTCGCGGTCCCTTAGAAGACCGCAAACCCCACTTTGAGAACAGCTTGGAGTTCATCGTACGCTACTTAGATGTTTCGCACTTATCATACCTGCTCGCACTGTTTCCATATTTCAAAACTTTGGCTGTTAAAACTCAAAGTCCGTGTGGTTGGTTTCTTTATAAGGGTATATCGTTTGAATTGCAATGGTGTGCTTTTTTTATGTAGTTTGCATTAATTGGCGTTTGTCTTTGATTACGTCCGGTTGATAAATGTTGGCCTAATGCGGCTTCCATTAATATTATCTTAATTGGGAGTATAGATAATGATTCTGAGTATTGAAAAATCAAACAGAAACTTGGCGCTTTTTTGTAGTAGTTGGTGTTAACGATCTTTAAACCGCAAGTGTTGCCTTGTGGCAAACATTGCAATGAGTCAGATCCCAAAAGGCTCTGTTAAGAACTGTATGATTTCTTTGTTTTCTGTGTTTCTTTGGCAGTTGCAGTAGCATATGATATTATTACCGATATTTTAACAGTTTGGTCCAAAAGCGCAAGAAAGGCTGCTGCCCTGGGCACTAGTATTTCCAGATTATTTCAAATGAATAACGCAGTTTGTTAATATCAAAGCTTGCAAAGCTTTTGCGAAAGAGATAATTACATTTTTTAATCAAATATTAAATACTGATTTTTTGATGTTCAAAATTTTTATTTAAAATTTTGAAGCTCGATAGAAATTTGATTTGCCACTGGCCTAGTATTTTCTATAAAAAGGCCTGCTTGCTAATGCTGTCTTTATGTTATTGTAAAAGTACTCTATGTTTCAATTAATGCTAGTGGGTGCTGCAACAGTAAACTTTGGCTAAAAGCTGTGGTAGTTTTGATTCTAGTGTCGTGGCAAGTTTTTGTAATGTTACAGAATTCTTCAATTAATTTGTCTTTGTTGTCGGAATCTAGCAGTTTTATTGTGTAACAAGTCTTGCTAAATGTGGTTGCAACAAAATTACTTAGAAAGTGACTCGTTCTGTCTGCTTTTGCAAGCTTGACATTAAAGTTGTATATTTTAAAGTTGGCCAAGTGCTTTTCGAATGTAGTTGTCTACGCCATTTGGTTTTCTTGCAGGGTCATATCTCAAGATTTTACGGGACTTATGGCACTATCCTCTTCAATGGTTTATGTTAGGCGCCGTTTGCTACCGGTATATATCCTGCCGGGGTTGAGGAGGCATTTGGTTCAAATTCCAAGAAGAAACGTTACTTTGTTATGTAATCTCAAAAGAAAATTATTTATTTATGCAGTTTTTGGGCTTTGGGGCTCTACTAAACAAGTTGCAAATAATCGAATATTTATAAATGTTGTACAGAGATAAGTGTGATAGTTTCCAATTTTTCAAGCGGAGCAGCAATTCTGTTTTCGTACACATAAATGATGTTTGTTGCAGACTTAAGCCCAACTAAGCTATAGGAAAAACCAACACTAGCTCAACAGCCAAGGAACTTCTTGTCGCAGTGCTACCCACCACAACAAACATCTCGCCATTCACGCAAGCAGCCTTGAGTTAATTGTAGCCTTAAAAAGAAGATCCACATCATTACCACTAATCACAATCTGATCATTGGTTCTTAATTTCCATTTTCTGATAGTTAAAAACTAATATCTAATAAAAATATAATTAAGTTTACGACGTTACACCATGAAAAACTTGATTTGGTTAAAGTATTTCGTTAAAATTTTAGAGTTTGTGAAGTATTCCGTCGTAGAAGAAGTTTGTAAATAGCCGTGTTCAAAAATTAAACCTACTTGAGAAGTACCACTTATAGGATAGATACTACTAGAAGTATTTGCTTTAATTTGAATCATCGCTTATTTAAAATGCAATCTAGGATATGATTTGACATAAGCTATAAAACCGTTTGGTTGTTTATTCTTTGATCACCCAGCATTAAAAAGTTGGAATAGTTAATATAAAATTAGCTACGGTAGTGTTAAATCTGTGGTACAGTGGGCTAAGAAAAATTAAATTTCTGATATTATAAATAAATAATAAAAATAGAAATCCTCGCTGTACTGTGCGCATACCAATTAAACCTAGCCGGCAATACTATATCAAAAAATGAACAGTTTTGGGCGAGTTGACTTAAAATAAGCCTAATTGGCTTGATAAATAATGAATAAAATTGTAGTACTAAGTACGTGTTGATGACATTTAGGAAAAATTGTGTACCTTCAATTTAAAACAAAAATATTTATGTTAACATTCCCACATTTTTGACAAAATATCTAACGGTACTTGGTAGTCCTAATTGTAAAGGAGCTAGACTAATAGTAAACATATCTATAATATGAACCAATAAAGCAACATAAATCTAACCAACTTACTTCCAACCCAGCTAAAGTTTGTCTAACTTTTTCAAACCTAACTAGTTTAACTCATTCAATGCTACTATAGTTTAAACTAAAATAATAGTTTCAAACCTTATTCTCCTTTTTTATAGAACAATATTTACATTAATTGATCATTATTTGTATTAATATTAAAAACAAAAAAAAAACACTTACTTTTTCTGTGTGTATGGATCAGCTACATAAGCCAAACCTTCAGCAATCCTTGCAGTCACCATCCTAATCCAATGCTTTCTAAATGAATGATTCTCCAACAATTCAACAAACTTCTTATAACTAAAGTTGCCTTGGTCATCCGAAAATATCCTAATGAATTTCTCAGCACCAACTTTCTTAACCATACCTCTACCCAATTCTGAGTTAATAAATGTATCAAAAACAATATGCAATTTTTCAATAATAGGTGGCAAAAACCATGCATGTCCTGCATGATCGTGCGCTTTCCTTTCATCATATAGCGACGAAAATATTTCCAATAATGATGGAAGATAATTCATAAATTCATTAGAACCATCTTGATTCACAAAACTATTAGCTAACGCAATTGCACTGCTAAAATCAAATCCTCCTAAACCGCTGTTTTCTTTTACACTATTACCATCACTGTTATGACTATGATCGGTGTTAAGCATTCCTAAGATGTTACCAATCATGGAAGCATCGAATCCACCTCCGCCGCCTCCACCTTGTCCCATCATACTTCCAATTCCTTGTAATATATCAGCCGCTGCTGATCCTCCACCATTTTTACCCATTAATAATTGACCCATCATTTGTTTTCCTCCTTCTGATGATATGAAATTTCCAATCATCGATCCTATATCAGCTCCATTATTTCCTTGAAATAAATTCTGCGCCGCTTCAACGAAGGGATTAGTATCATCTATTTCATTATTATTAATATCTTGTAAACTTGCTCCGATTAAGCAAAATATGACTAGAATATTTAACAACTGCGCCATTTTAAACCTGCAAATAAAAAAGAAAGGTGTGTTATTAATTGAGTCAACTGAAGTAACGGTAGTTTTAAAGAGAGGAGACAATAGTATTGTTTCAGATATGTGCCCGCTATTGTTAAAGTAGGTTACTTGTAATGGTTGATGGATGTGTTCTTGTTATTATGCGATTACATTTCTTTATTTGTTGATTATTTAATTGCATACGTAATAATTATAATAGTTCAATATGTAATTATAAGTGGATATTCGTAATTGTAAAAATTATTAGAATGATAAAAATTGTTATTTAAAAAAGTGCTATTTACAGTTGGTGATTTTTTATAAAAAGTATTTTATTTAATGGGTGTTTAGTATTGTTATTTGTAGGTCATGGTACTTAAATTTATACAATATTATAATATATACATAATAGAATAAATGTAGCACATTCATGATATAATGATCAAGAAAAAAATAACGTTTATTTATTATTATTTTTCAAATCTGACCAGTGATTTTTAGGCTCATCGCAAAATATTGAAAGGAGCTCAGTCGGAAACGGTTTTGAAAAAAAGTTCAATTTTGTCATTTATTAAACCTATCGTACGTCAATTTTTAGTTTTTAGAAATTATATTATTCAATGTTTTTTTATTAAAACATAATTGAATTTTGTCGATTGATTGACAATCCCCGTAACAAACAAAAATAACTACAACTCGGACAAATTTATTCTTACGAATACATTACTAGTTTTGGCTCTACAAGAGCCTTTTGTGGATTGTGTTGTTTTATTATTTCATAAACGATCAAGTAGTAGAGGTCACAACCATCAATTATATTGGTGAGTGATCATAATATGCTACTTCTAAAAATACTTTTTAGTCTTGACTTATTTTAATGATAATACTCCGCTTTGCAATTGTGTTGTATAACATATATAATTTTTAATAACTTCAATCCGTAATTGCCACCTTTTAAGGTACACTTATGAATTCCGACCTCAAATTAAACAAATAAACAGATTGTTATATTATTTAAAAAAGAATTTACACCCACAAATAGTTTGAAGTCTATTTTTATTGGAAAACGAAGTTTTTGCACAACATTGCAAAAGAAATACAAAGTTTATTCCAACTACTCACAAGACACTTAAAATAGTAAACTTTTTTACCGTTGAGTGAGAACATACTTGGAACACTCACAAGCACAAGCAATTCGACATTTCCAAATCTTGAGTTCACTTTGCAATGTTTGCCTAGATTTGTAGATGGCAGATAGTTGTTAGCGACTGTGTTCAGCACACACATACACTGGATTTAGGTGCTGCAAAAGACATCGTTCAAAGGATTCTTTAGAGATTGAAAAAAATACAATCAAATCCCAAAACTGTTAGCAAATCATAAGATTGTCAAAAAACATATTTTAGAATACAAGTATTCACATTTACGTTATTTAAGTGTACAAAAAAGCACCAAAAGGCAAGTGACTACCCAAAACTCGACGGCAGAGACAGTTTTATAATCTCTGTTATTATTATTTACACAAACGTGGGTTAGAATAATACGGAAGTATATGTGAACGTGTTAAGCGGCACCATCAATATTTAGTGTACAAAAAGATTTTTTTAAAACATTGTCACACTTCTGTATACACAATAAACACAACAAAAGTGATCTGAACCGTGGAAAAAAAAAACTACGCAATTCTCATTAACAACAGATTACCATCCAGAAGTACCACCGCTTCGATAACTTCAATCTCTTACATAGATGGATACGGTTTTGTTTTAGTAGCACAAACTCCAAGAAACAATTACGATGAGAACAGTATTATTGTTAGTAGTAGGCTAGATTACGACTTCCCAGTAAAGCCTTTTTAGATTGCACCAAGCAATCCAAGTCGCAACACATAAAAAACACATTTTTATAGTCGACTCCATGAGGCAAAATAAAATTCAACTAAAGCAAATTCTAACGCAGTCAAAAAACTCTCTTGTGACACTTTTAAAAGCCAAAGCAGTCATTCCATATTTGAACATAAGAACGACATTATATCAGACCAGAATCTATTGAGGAAAGTCAACACTGGTCCAATAATTGTCACACTTCTTGACACGTTTCTGTGTACTACAACTGACAACAAATTCCTACAACATAAAATATTTGAACCTTGGAAAAAAGATCTACACGATTCTCACTAACAGTTTATCTCCTACAAAGAAGACACGGTTCCTTTCAGTAGCAAATACACCAACATTGGACATTTTAAAAATTGAGCAATTAAGATGAGAATATTATTTATATTCATATTCATATTCCTTTATTAGTACGTAGCCAATACATTAGGTGTACACGTTATTAAACAATAATTACAATACATAATAATAATAAAAATTGATAAAAATAGTTCATGTATAATAAAAGCAGAAACATATAACTTGAAATTTGACATTTATATCACAAAAACACAAAATATTATTTTAACATACAAAGAACAAATATAACAAATTAAAAAATAACATGGAATAACATTCAAATACAGATTAAAATACATCTTGTAAGTATTCATCTACACTATAATAGCATTTATCCGCCAAAAAAATTTTAGTGTAAATTTAAACTTTTTAAAATCATTTATAGCTTTTAAATTAGTTGGAAGGTGATTATATAGTTTAATGCCTGCGTACACAGGTGACTTTTCAAAAGAACTAGTATTGTGACAAGCAATACGCAAATGTTTGCTATGCCTAGTTTTATATTTGTTACTGCTAGATGTAGATGCAAACAAATGAATATATTTTTTTAAATTTATTGTTTTAATATATAGATAGATGGTACTGTCTGGATTTTATATTTGATAAAAAAAATGGTCTGCAGCTGACCCCAAATTCTAAATTAAAAATTAATCTTAAGATATTTTTTTTTGCTGAATGAGTACACGTGAAATCTCAACAGCACAACCCCAAACAACAATGTTAAATGAAATGTGGGAATATGCTAACGCGTAATAAATATTAAGAATCGCGTGTAGCTCTAACATCTGTTTCAATTGCAGTATGGCAAAAAAACGTTTTGTTTAATTTGTCACAAACTTTATGTATATGATTCGACCATGTTAATTTGTTATCGATATTGATCCCCAAAAATCTAGCTGTTTTTGATAGTTCATAGTTAACGTTATTGTGAACTATATTGAAATTATTAGACAAAGTTTTTCGATGATGTAAGTGTATAACAACAGTTTTATCTGAATTTAAGATTAATCTATTTTTCATACACCAAGAATCAAACTCTGACATAACCTTAACTGTTTTATTTTTTAGATCGGTTTCACTACTTGCCGATATAGCAATGAATGTATCGTCGGCAAACATGACTACTAGTCCTTCCAAAATATTCATAGCTAAGTCATTAATATATTAAAGAAATATTAATGGTCCCAAGACTGAGCCTTGAGGTACTTCTAAAGATATGTCATGACTTGTCGACAAGGCACCATCAGTTTTGACAATTAATTGACAATCTGTCAAGTAGATTGTATTCAGTCAGCAATAGTGTTGTTAGTAGCCCAAGGATTGATTACTCTTCACATTTTTTTCTGTTTGCACCAAGCAAATGCAAGTTGCAACAACATATAAAAAAAACACAATTTAAATTTGACTCCAGCGGGCAAAATAAATTCCAACTAGAACAAATTTAGCGATTCATAAAAACAATAACAACATCCAATAAAAAAATTCAAATTTCTATTTACTGTGATAGCTAAGCCAACCAACTTTATTTAACTGGTTATAAAAATATAATTGAATTGATTAGTTTAAATACTAAGAGCAACAATTAACAATTAAGTTCCTAATAGAAGTAGAGGTTGTGACATTTTTAATAAGTGCTAGTTTGTGCATTATTTAGTTGCAAAGACCGATATTTTAGGGCTTACGCTAATACTACTTCCGCACACCTGAAAACACAAACGCGCCCGTTAATTGAGAGAATGAAAGCACTCTCATATTAAATGTAATTATGGTTAAATAAACACTAATTATATATTAGATAAAAGTTCTGGATTAATAAATGCCACAATTAAAAAAAAATATCTAAAACTGAGGCTCGAACCTACGACTAATTATGCGCCGAGATTCGAGTTACGCTCTTCACTCAACTAAGCCACTCTCCGGCCAATGAGGTAATTTTTGCATTAATTGGGCTGTGTTAGTATGGTAGTTAAAAAGTAATATCTAATAAAAATGTAATTGGTCAATTTTTATTATCAAATAATCAAAAAAGTTCATGAAGTTTTTGATCGTCAAATATAAAAATTTATTACAAACCATTAATACACTAAATATCCTTTTGCCATTTTTGTAACCTGTTATTGCAGTATTATATTTTGAAATGTCTGACTATATTTCATACAGTTACCAAGAGCCAAGAAAAGGTCGTAATCATTTGGCAAACTGTCAGTAAAATAAGGAGGGTAAAGTAACGTTTCCTAGTCAAGTTCAAAATTTGTTTTCAAGTTTCTACAATTTAAGAAGAACTCTTTCTTTTGATTGCCTAAAGGCGGTGGTTTATAGATTAATGTTGTTTTTACTTTATTATAATATAATATAAATTATTCATAATAAAGCTAGTTTGGCCAGTTTTCAAAAACTTATAATAATAGGCAATTCTAGCTGTTGTCCAACAAACACACAATAAACTATTTTTTGGAGTGATGGGACCAACTGCTTATTAAGTGATTCCAAATTACCTTGGTGGATAAAAAACAACTTTATTTAATTAAGTTATTTTATATTTTGGGGATCAAACCCCGGATTGTTAGCGTGTTAAGTTAACGCTTTATAACTGAGCCACTTCACCGTTTTAATATGTAATAAATTGGCAAAACAATTTGATTTGTTATTATTTGACAATTTATGTTGAATGCATTTGCCCAACTTCTGGTTGGTTTTATCACACACATTTGCATGCCATAAGTACTGGAAATTGCTTCTACAACCACTTTAATATAACAAGTTGTATAAAAAAAACTCAAGTTTTATAATCAAAGCGTTTCGTTAAAATTTTAATATTTGCAAATGTTTAGAGAAAGGTGAAAGTTATAAATCTATAAAACCGTCAAGCTCCAAATAACAATCACAGACAAAATACCGATAAAAAATGTCTGCAAAAAGAATATAATGCATTTAGAAAACTGAAGTTTTTACTAAAAAACGTTGTCATACCGGTAGTATAAACAAGATAAGATGAATCCAGCGAGTAAAAAGACTAAGAAAGAAATTCTAAGACCTCTGAAAAGATCACTTTGCCAAAAAAAAGACCCAAACAAATGGAAACTTCACATTATACAAGCAAGAGCTATTAAGAGCATTCAAATGCCACTGAAGATATGGTTAGGCAAAATAAAAAAATATAAAAAAACAGATACTAGGCCTCACAAGAAAAAACAGCATAGAATTTGTTTAAAGAAGCCTACGTATAATAGTACCCATTTAAAGGCTGAGATGAAGTAAATAGGTTTATCATAATAAACTTTGTCAAAGACGCGGCCTTGCGTCTGGTCTGTACAGTATTGTAAAAGAACCAAAGTTCAAAACATTATTGCTTTTTTTATATTATAAAAACCTCTGAGTCTTGTATTTTTGCAATACATATCCATTAAACCAGAAAAAAAATAGTACTTAAAATATATTGCTGATCTAACATTTATTTTACTTTTATTGGAATCCAATGCAAAGGTGGGTAGTTAAAACTATTAAATATAATCAAATAAAGTGGATATATAAAGAATAATCTATGGTTATATATCACCTCAAATTTTAAAACATGTAACCAAGCTGGTAGTTCCGCTGTAAAAACATTCCCAAAACTGAAAGTCACAATAACAACAACTCATGAGTTGAGTTCAAAAAGATACCCAGGCTTATTTTCAGAATTCTAATCGCAATCATTGAAAAAAAGTTTTTACGGTGCTTCCTCCGCAAGAAAAAGGTGTAGTAATTATTTCATATAAATAATTAATTTAAAAAAATATCCCAATATATGCCTTGCACAGCCAAAATGTACATCAGAATCAGCCACTTCAATAACAGAAACAAAAATTGCTTACAGTTTTTTCAAATATTAATTAAAACTAAAAACTAAAGTGACAACAAACAAATCATTAGTTAGAAATAAGTGCACTTACATAAAATAAATAAAAATGTACAACAAATATACATCCATAATACACTTTGGCATTAAATTCTTTAAAAACTGTACAGAAAACCTCCATCTCTATTATAAAATACAACAAAATTGATCAAAAACAGCAAATACCACATTTATTGCATAAAATTTATTATTATATATGTAGAAAACCTATAACAAGCATAAAGTTTGCATTTGTAGCATAAAATTCACTAAAAATCTCGCATAAAACCTAATTACTGCACAAAATTGATCAAAACCTGCACTAAAAACGTACACATGCAAAACCATTACGTAAGAAAGATTATTTTGGAATCCATGTACAGCATTCAATTTATGAAAATTTATTTCTATCAAAAAATTTGCCCAAAAGCTCAACAAAAACACCGAATTAACGTACAAAAAAAGTAAAACATGCAAAATTTGGGTAGAAAATGCAATTTTAGAATTAAAATCTACAAACTAAGCAGAAATTATATTTATAACATAAAATTAATTAAAAAAACTTTTGGAAAACTAATCTTTATCATAAAATTTGCGCAAAAGCACAACAATACTCATGAAAAAGAGTACAAAACCCCCATTTATTACGTAAAATTCTTCAGTTATCATTCAAATGACCCACAATTAACATTACATTTATATTTATGGCATTAAATTCCACGAAAATCTTTACATAAAACCCATGTACTGCACAAAGTGTATCTAAAACTGCACACTTTTATTTTTAAAAATTGAAGAAAAAAAATTTTAAAAACTCTGCAGAAAACTTATTTACACCATACAATTTATGAAAATTTTGGGAAAATTGTTCTCTATCATAAAATTTAAGCAAAAGCATACCAAAATTTATCAAAAACAAAACACAAACGTCATTTATTGCGTAAAAAACGTTTACTGCACAAAATTCTTCAAAAATTGTTCCAAATACCATAAACATGCACAAAATTTGCATTTAAAAACTAATCAACTAGTTAACTGTATGACAAATGTCTCTGACATTTTATAAGTATCATAAAATTGTATAAAAAACACAAATTTGACATCAAACTCGTTAAAAATCACGCAGAAAACTTATTTACTGCTGAAAATTTATCAAACATTTAACAAAAACGTAAAACACGTACAAAATTTGCATTTAGTATTAAAATTTCTGAAAACTATGCAGTAACCCTAATTACTGTATAAAATTTATGAAAAGTTATGCTGACATTTTATATGTATCTTAAATTTTGCACAAATTTAGCATTAAATTCTCTAAAAATTGCAAAGAATTTCATTTACTGCACAAAATTCATCAAAAATCGTAAAATTTGTTCAAAGTTTGCATATAAATACTGTTCAAAATCCATTTACTTTATAAAATTTATTAGAAATATCGCTGACAATTTGTCTGTATTATAAAATTTGTATGAAAAATACAATTAAATTACATTACATTAAATCCTTTAAAAATCACATAATAAAACCATTTATTGCACAAAATTCATCAAAAATTGAATAAAAAATGCAAACGTGCACAAAATTTGCAAGCAAATACAATTTTAGCACTAAAATCTGTTTTTAAATTTATAAAAAACATTGCTGGCAATTTATCGGCATTATTAATGACATTATATTAGAAAATAAATACGTAGAAAACCTATTATTTAACATCAAACTGCGTTTGAATAATTATGCTGACAATTTATCTGTATTATAAAATTTGCACAGGATGCCTAAATGGTATATTATGCAGCAAAGAAATAAAAAAACAACGACAAATATACCAAAGGATCATAAAAAACAACATGCTATATGCATCTGAAACCTGGCTTACCAAAAAAATGGAAAAGAAAATCGAAGCTACAGAAATGGGCCGATTACAAAGATTAGCACGGGTAAGTTAGAAACAAAGTAGCAAGCAACAGATGAGTATAGACGGGACTGTAATGAGCGATATTGAATGAAAACAACTAATAAGGTATGTACACGCAAAGATATTACAAAATAATAATGGAATGGGTCCCAAGAAAATAAGAGTGAAGGAGTGCCCAAAAAGAACCGTATAAAAGGAATAAGGAAATCTTTTAGAATGAAAATCTGAAGAGACCAACTGTTTGTACTATTAACGATTAAACCATTTCATGGTCCGTTTGTGTACAACCTCAAACAGTTTTACTCACAACAAACTTCTTGTTTATTTTATAAAGTTAGATCCAGATGACTCTCTCTAACAACAATCAGAAGCAAAACTCAACTCACGTGAAGTACCTTGAAATAGACGACATTGAGTCTTAACCAAACCAAAAAAACTAGCACTTTTAAACTTAAACCCAGTAACTGATCAATTTGACTAAATGAAACTAGACAAAGTTTTATCAAACCCAACCAAACTAAACACAAACTTTTGACTTCTATTCACCCATTAGATTTATTTGGTTTGGTTTTCAGTAAATAATAGTAAAAACGTTTAACACAATTTGCTGAACAGACCTACTAAACAAAATATTATTATATTTGAAAATGATTTATAAAACATTTGTTTCTACAAAATGCTAAGATACACCAAGATACTACGCTACGGTTACTAAGGTCAATTAAGGGGGCGGTTTTTTGAGTCAAATCTTCAAGCACAACTCGACTTTTTTTTTTTAATCAGTTTTTTAGATAATGAAATTTCCAGTGACATGAAATGTATGAAAATTAAAATATTTAATTGTTTATTAAGTTTTGATATTAAATAGTAAACTTTACATTTTATCATACATTCGCAACTTCGAGCAGAACTAAAGAGTGGGCCATCTAACTTTTAGAATTTGAATCGGCTATAAACACAAAAATAATGAATATTTTTTTCAAAATTATAAGTCTATTAGAATGATTGGACTTTTTCATTTAAGAATGAAACACAACATCATTTAAATGACTGCCATGGCTGGCTTGACAGTAACCCATCCGATTGACCTAATTTTTTAGTAAATTTTTGATTGTTTGGGTTCCAATTGCAAGAATGGCAACTTCAATTTCGTGTTTCAAGGCTTTATTTGTTTTTGGATGGCGTAACACTATTCTTTAAAGTCTCCTCAAAAGAAAAAAATCAGACGGGGTCAAATCACAGCTCCTAGGCGGCCAATTGACATCAGCATTTTGGCTGATTATTTGTTTTCCAAAAACAGTACGCAACAAATGAAACCAAAAGTCATCCATTACATACTCTTAAGTTTTTGGAGAAAAAAAAATTGTTTAGCATGGCACAGTAACGTTCGGTATTGACGGTAACGACGGTTTCTTGCTCATTTTTGAAGTAAAATGGCCCAATAATGCTGCCGGACCAAAAACCACCCCAACTGATTACTCGTTGTAAATGCATAAGCTGTTCAATAGTCATGCGTAGATTCTCTGATCCCCAAATGCAACAATTTTGCATATTGACATAGCCTTCGAGATGAAAATGAGTTTTATCGCAAAACACAATTTTTTGATAAAAATGCTCATCTTTGGCCAAACGATCTTTAGCTTAATGGGTGAACTGAAAACGCATCGGATGGTCATAAGCCGTCTTCATTTCTTGGACTAATTGAACTTTATAAAAATTCAAGCCGGAGTCTTTATACAAAATTCTCCTTAGAAAATTGCGATAAATGTTCAGTTCCTGAGAACGATGACGAGTTGATGTTGGTGCATGTTCACGCACACTCTGAGCAATAGCATTAATTTTTTCGGCTTAGCGCATTGAACGAGAACGTGAACGTGTTGTTTATCCACTAACAATCCAGTTTTGTAAACTTGCTTCACAAATTGGTTCACAAACTGCACTTCTTTTTTATCAAATTTGTTTCGTAAATTTCTTACTGTTTGAGTAGAAGACTCATCACATTAGAAGTAAGTTTTCATTATTTCCCAACTTTGTTCAAGTGTAAAGCGTCCCATTTTGTAAATGTCAAACATAAAACTAAATTCTTGTTAACTCATAAATGATAATGACATTTATAAGTTGACAGATCTTTAAATAACAAAATAAACGGTTGTTCAAATTCCAAACGTTACATGGCCCACCCTTTATAACAATAGCTATTTTAGAAAAATTACTTACTACTAAATTTGATGTGTAGTAAATTAATAATTTTAAAGTTTAAACAATTATTTCAATAAAAAAATTCAATTTAATTTCGGTGGTGCTATTAAGCCATTTAAAAATGACATGACAGTATATTACATACTATTTTCAAATAATCGGGAACAAATCTTATAGTATATTTTACAAAACATTTTCGAATTTATGTTTACAAGGCCAATCAAGGTCGTAAGATTTACAAACGGTAAAAACTTTAAAAATCCTATTTATAGTTTTAATTTATTCTGTTTCTAATTTATTATAACATTAACAATATCTTTATATTTTATTACTGTACAATCATTTATAATTGGTAATATTCAATAAATAATAAAAAATAAATACAGAAAAACAATTTGCACATTATATCAACAATGAGTAATGTAATGTTTCTATTTAACGGTATTTGTATCTACCTACCTACAATCGTATTTGCTAAAATATACATTTTTAAACCATCACTCCCAAACGAACCAGTTACATTAATAATAATCAGCAATATTTTAAAATTAATTGGACCGGTCCTTGGAATGCTATATAGAAAATTTATAGCGCCACTAAGCTTAGTTTTTATATCACTAATTCTAATTTCCTCTTATAATCCATTAGGTGTTCATTTCAATGAATTTATCTTTCAGTACGTTCAACCGACTTTATGGCTCGCGAGCGACATGAAAATTCATTGGCTTTAAATGTATGTAATTATATAAAACTGTTTTTTTTTTCTTCTTCTTCTGTCTTTCTTGCTTGCTTTCTTTCTCTTTCTTTTACATATATAATTACATAAGTCAACAACCTGCTTTTTATACGAATAATAATAACTGCACAAAAAATTGAAGGTTTATTTATTTGGATTCCTATTAACAACAAATTTTATTTTAATTTATCACAAAGTACATGGTTTGTAAGCCCTAAATCTTTATTTAATCAAATCAACATAGTAATGTAGGCTAACGCATGCAGTGAGTGTTAATACTAAAATAATACTGACTTTATAAAAATTATATGTAATTACATTGAAATTGCTGGCATTAGTGTGGATAATATTTAATGAAGTGAAGGTCATTTTGTAAGTGTGAAATTAAGGGCAGTTAAGTTAGAAATTTATTATAATTATTTATTAAAATTACGGAACAAACATAATTTTTTTTTATTTGATCCGTTGATTGTTCTATTTTGTTGTGGTAGATTCGATTCGATTCTTGGTCACTATTATGCCTAGTGCCTATATTTTACGTCTTTTGTGTAAGAAATTGAGCAACGTACAAAACCAAAAGGGACGAATAGTTTAAAGTGCCTTACAAAATGGAGCAATGATGTAATTTTATAGAAAATAGATCTGGGTTTATACCCAAAATCGTCAGTTTTAATGACAATAATAAATGTTAATATTTAACAATAACATTAACGTGATACGATTTAATTTTATTGTAAGATATACTGCGAACAAAAATGGTTATATTTATTAAGTGAAACTATTCATAAAAATCATATGCGGTATCATCTCAGAATACATACAGGTTTACCCGACAAACAGTAGAGAAATCAATCAATCCAATATGTGCTTCATAGATCTAAGCAAAGCGTTTGATCGAGTGAGGCTAAATGACATCACAACCATATTGAAACAGGGCAATATTCCGGAAGACAACGACCAGAATACTTGTGAACAACAGCCTGACCCAAGAAATGTCCATATCAACAGGAATAAGACAGGGAGACTCTTTAAGCCCGGTACTCGTCAACCTAATTATGAATAAAATAAAAAAAGACGTTAAAAACGGGGGGCATGGTTACAGAACTAGCAAAGGAGAAATAACAATACTGTGCTACGCAGATGACGCAGTAATTATATCAGAGAACGAATATGAATTACAAAGACTACTTCAGTAGCAAATCGTTACGACATGTCGATTGCGATACAGAAAACAAAATCACTAATTGTAGCAAAAGAACCCAAAAGATGCAAACTAGCTATATGATGTCCTTCAAATACTTAGGAGTAGAAATAACCGCCCATCAAGACAGGAGATAAGGCCTCTAGAATAGCCGGATGTTTAAAAGACAGTATATGGAAAAACCATTTCCTAAAAATAGAAGCAAAGACCAAAGTATATAAATCATGCGTGAGGCCAATAATCACATATGCAGCAGAAACCAGAAACCAGGGCAGACACCATCAGAGCTAAGAGCATAACCCGAACGGCAGAGATGAGAACGCTCCGAAATATCACGGAACACACGCTACGTGACAGAATACCCATCCAAGAAATAAGGTGAATGTGTCATACAGGACATAGTAAGATAGACGAGGCAAAAACGGCAAGAATGGAACTAACACATAAACAGAATGCAAGATAACAAAATTGCTAAAATTGCTAGAGACGAAAAAACCACACTCTAGAAGGCCGCCAGGCAGACCACCAATGAGATGGAGGGACAGTTGGGTGTCGACGTTGCAAGGAACTCTTTAAAGCTGGAAAAACAGGCTGAAAGCTTATTTCAAGAAGAAGAAGAAGTAAAGAATAGTATTCAAAGAGGCAAAGATGGTGCTAGTAGCACATTCTTAAGCAATAAATTATATATGTTTAAAGTACTCAATGATTGCAAACTTTATCAACTAGCAATAGAGCAGCTACTATGTTAACCGATTTTGTTCAACGGTAGAGTGCTTGGATATCATGCAAACAGTTCGGGGTTCGATCGCTGCCATGACTAAGAAATTGCTCTTTATCCATCCATCTTTATGATTCGACAAGTCACCTAATATGCTATTTGTCCCACCAACCCCCTTTAAACAAGTACTTACTGGGGGCAATCTATGTGTAAGAGGTGGTAGTTATGAGACCAACCCAACGGACAACCTCGTTTACATCGGCGTGTGGATGTAACAGGCAAGCGAAAATACTGCATTAAGGGTATCCTCAGCACAATAATCATAGTACAATAACCACAGCAATCATGGCAAGGTTCAAAACATTCCGAAGTAAAAAGTTACCCAATCGGATTTTTGAGGGGAACAGTAGAGAAGATGATTATGAAAGCATCAAAATATGTGTAAATGAATGCATGCGAGAAGTAGGAAATAACAAGGCTTAATGTAATCAATCATACTAGGAGTAAGTGATATTAGATGGACAGGAAGCAGCACATTTTTTTAGTCGGGGAACAACAACTAGGGGCTGATTCTGGATAAGAATATTACAGTGTCAGTTCTCAGTTTCTCACCATATTCAGATAGAGTTATAATTCTTTAATTATCAGATCAACATGCATCAACAACAGAGAAGGAAAAAAGATGAAGAATTCCATGCAGAATTAGAAGATATTGGTAGGGAGACTTTTACGCTAAGTAAGCAAGGTAAAGGTGGAATCGCTCACGGGAAGCTTTGGTTTGAGAAAAAGGAATAAAAAGAAGAAGTAAAGTTATTGGCCCTGACAAAATATTTATAGAGTTTATCAAAATCTTTGATAGCGACGATTGATATTCTTTTGTAAGTACTCAATACAAAAAAGCACGTTTGTGCTTATTCCCAAGAGACCAAATTCAAGAGAATGCACAGCTTATCAAACCATTGCGTTTATGAGTCATACCTTAAAGCTTTTCTTGAAGATCATACACAAAAAAATATACAGAAAGCTTGAAAACTTCTGCAATACAGTTTGATTTTTGCTCCTCTGGACAAAGATTTAACCTACTTTTTTAACGCTGTATATAAATAAATCAGAGTGTGTTTGCATGCTAAGTTGATTTTGAGAAGACTCAAATTGTGTGGGATCCAACGACTGCAAAGCTTCCTGACATGCAAAGGATCGTGCAAAATCGTATGTATTTGTTTTGCTGCAATGCCTAAGGATGCCTCTATCTTACTATAGGCCTCTCGTATTAATGACAATGGGATGGAAAAACAAAGATTCTCTAAGTAAAGCATAGTTCTGAACGTAGATCAATAAGTATTGGCATTTAAAAAAAGTTTGGTTTTATTGCTTGTGAACAAGTTAACGTGCATATAGCGGCACTACAAGCAAAACGCTTGGCAGTCATAAAATCCAAACTAGTGATAGACCAAAAACCTGCTTTTTTGAGATTTTATACAAGACTGAAAAACAAAATCAATCATAGAACACTTGAAATGAAGTATAGAAACATGTGTCAAAACTGCCTAAAAATGAAGCACATAAGACTATTCCTAACAGGATCATCATACACTACCCAAACTATGAAAATGCATATAGCCAAACAATACTGCAAAAGCTTACAGAACTGATAATTGCACATTGTGGCTTAAACAGACGCATGTATAGAATGAGAATCCAAAAAAATTTCTTATGCCGCAAATGGCTAGAGGATGAAGAAACTTTACTACATCTTTTCAGCGAGTGCGAGACTTACAATGAGAAATAAAGGTAGGACTCACAAGCTAACTAAAGAACTCAAAACAATTACCTTGCAAAGTTAATGAAGTTCATAGAAGAAATAAAACTACTAGAACAGTAACAAGCAGAGGTGCACAATAGAACCAAGAGGGGCGTTGGATAAACCCCTAAAAATCTTCATATCAGTTTTTTAACGTTTCTCCTGTTATTATTAATTTTAAGAGAATTGCCAAAAACGCAATATATTGAACCAATTGTAAGTAAGACATAGAAACGCAAAACTCTAAAGATAACGTAATTTTTCTTAAGCCCAGAAAATACAAATTTATAATTTAGAAATAACCTTTTTGTGAGTCAACACCGATATTTTCAACATTTTTCTAATAGTTATAAACAAACACAAAAATGAAAACAAATATAGGCCAATTATAGAACCTTGTGGAACTTCATAATTAATATCTATTAGGTTAAGCATGTTTAGGTAAATAATTGCTAATAAGCAATATTGGAACCGGTGGCGAAGCTACCTGTAAGCAATTTATTTCAAAAACTGGAGCTCCCCAAAATTTACAAAATAAAGGTTAAATAAATGACAAAATTGTACTTTTTTCAAAACCGTTTTGTAGTGGGCCTTTTTTGATATTTTGCGGTAGAGCCTAAAAATCCTAGCTTTACCACTGATTGGAACCAAGATTTTGGAGTTTTGTTACATGCGTTAAAAAAAAACTCAAAAAATCGGACGCAAAACAGCACAAATATTATTATATTATTTGTCTTTCACGAAAATCTCAATTGGGCTATAAGCTTTGGCTGAACATATGTAGCTGCTAATCCAGAGCTTTTTGAATCTGCCCGGTTAGAATTTGTTTTATCAATTGTTTCTGTGGTAAGTAAACAGCATTATATATACACGGGACCTACTTAAGTTTTTCTTCTTATCCGAAAGAAGGTGTACCTATTACAACACATTTTTTCTTTACCAAAAAAACTGACTCTTCAGATAGAGAGCTTAAGGCTCGGACCCAAGACCCCTGGTATAGCAGTCAAGTACGCTTAACAACTACACTACCCGGGCGGTTAAGAAAATCATTATTGCACGTATGCTTTAATTGTTTTTCACATAAACCTCACTTGGGCTATAGGCTTGGGCTGATCATATGTAGCTGCCTAGTTCATAGCTTTTTCAGTTTGCTCGGTTAGAATTCGTTTTATCAATTGTTTCTGTGGTAGGTAAACAGCTCAAGCTTTTGTTCAAAAGTCGGAAAACAAGTCTTTTGAGTTTTATATACAATCTTTCCTTTTGCCTGAACGTTTTTGTAGAAATTAAGGATTTTCAAAAAAATAAATCATTTAAAATAAAAAAAGGGGTTTTGATTACTAATTCCTTGTACTTGTGAGTAAACGTTTATTTATTACTAAAGCAAAATTATATTTTGGTATAGAAAATATTTTTATTTTTATTTGAGGATGGGCGGTAGTGGTCAGATCAATGAGACTGTATGTGTTTGTGTAATTGACTTTACCTTGCGTTTAATGCAAGCTCGATTACTTAAATACTCATATGATTTATAGTTTAGATACAAATCATGTTTGTTCAAACTAGAGCAAGTCGTATATGTTGGAGCAAAAAAAGAAAAATTAGTGTAATTACCACAAAACCAAAATTCGGCCAAAAACTATTGAAATTGCAAAAAATTATTAATAAAATCTCAAAACTCTCAAAGTTTTGTTTGCAAAAAGTCAAAAATGACAAAATCCGGCCAGAAACGGTTGAAATGCAAAAATTTATTAATGAAATGTCAAAAATAGCAAAATTATATTTGTAAAAAGTCAAAAATGGCAAAATCCAGTCAAAAGCTGTGGAAAACTACAAAATTTTGTTAATAAATTGTAAAAACGTAGGTCAAAAATTACTAAAACATGTAAAAAAACAAAACTCTATTAAAAAACGGTTGAAATCTACAAAATTCTGTTCCAAAAATTTCAAAAATAGAAAAATCTGGCGTTGAAATTTTAAAAAATTATCAGAAAATACTAAAATCCGGCCATAAACTCCTAAAAAGTGTAAAAAATTACATAAAATCTAAAAAATACTAAAAATCAACTTTAAAATATCAAAAATATTGTTGAAAATCACCAAAATTCGACCATAAAACTGATAAAAAGTGCAAAACTTTATTATAAAATGTCAAGAATAGTAAATTTTTTAAAAGAAACCCGGCCTGTAAACATCAAATATTGTTAGAAAACACCAAAATTTGGCTATAAAATATCAAAATATTGTTAGGTAAAAACTAAAATTTGGCATAAACTTTTGAAAAGTGCATAAACTCCCAAAAAATGTAGAAATCTTCATGAAATCTCAAAAAAGGCAAATTTCAATTATAATATATGAAAAAAATATTGTTAAAAAAACGAAAATCCAGCCAAAAACTAAATTCTATTCACGGAATTTCAAAAAACATCTGAGCAAACTATATCACAACTGTTACTGCAACCAAGATTGCTATAATTGCTTCAATCACATCACGCTTTGAACTTCTATGTCAGCAAATGCAATTATGTGTAGAACTTTTATAATACTTGTGTTTTCAAGTCGTTAGAACTGTGAATTATTATAAACCTAAATTATTCATGCTTAAATTATCTTGGTTACGCATTGGCCCGTTAAATCTATTATTTTATTACATTTTTAATCATTTAGGTATTTAGGACAATCTGCAGTAAATTCACCTTCATGTAATATATTTTCTTGAAAAGATAAACCGAGCAAAACATGAATATTATATAATTAGCTAAATGTACAGTTAATTCTTAGAAGTCTTTGGAAACTCGCAGACAGACTGGTTTTTTTAAATGATCATTACTTTTAGTATAATCTAAGTAATTTAAATACTGACACCATAAAAAAGTGAATTAATGAAGAAAAATTCGGCAGGAAATACAACAATTAAACTTTATAAAGAATGAAATAGTTTAAAATTATTCTAAATGGTTTGGTATTTTTGTTATCGTTATCAAATGTCTATTATTTGCACAAAATAAGTGGTTTTTGTAATACTTTAAGGATATTAATATTGCTTGGAAGATTCAGCGAAAGTACTAAGTAATAAATAATAATATTAATATATATTAATTCTATAAAACTTTGTTATTTTATTTATTTACATTTAATTAAAAATGATGTGAATTAATAAAATCGTGCAGGCAATTTTACTGGTTTTCTTTGGTATCTAATGTTAAGTAGATATTTAAACATGCTGTTATAATATTGAAAAACAACTTAATAACATTATTAAAAAGCTGTTGTTTACTTTCTTGAAACGGCTTTCAACTTGACTTTACACCCGGTCACATTCTCGAGTCAGCAGCTCAACAATTTTGATGATCGCCTCTGACCCACTTACTCAAAAATACAGTTTCTTTCCGGTCCGACCTATAAAGCGGCCAGTTAAAAACCATTTCATGAGTAACTGGGGAAATACGTGATTTCCATTACTCGGTTACCAACAAAATTTATTAGAAATGAGCGAAAAAAACTAGGCTAGAATGATTACCGAGAAAAAATGTTACGTTTATTTACATAGTGTAAGTGCCCGCATTATTCTGCATTACACAATGTTTATATTTACTATTATAAAATGTTTCTTGAAAATATTTTTCTAAAATTGTTTAAATATTAATTAATTAATGAAATTACTCCATCTAATCCACCTAACAAAGCGACGAAAATGAAGCAAAGACAATAGATTTTGTTATGCATATACAGTCTTGTTACTGTTACGGAAGACGAATTTAATTAAATAATTTGTTGCTTATATTTATAAAGTTAGATATTGTGTTTAGCAATTTTGGGTTTTTGTACTGTTATACATTTTTTGCTTCTTGTGATTGAAGCGATAAATCTTGTAATATAAAAAATTTCAAATAGTTGCAAATTTTAAAACAATTTTTTTTTGTATCCATATCCTATTGAATGTTGGAAATAATACAATTACTCTCACTTTATTGATAGCTGCTCTAAATTACTCACTGAAATTACAATCAAACCACTTTCGATAATTTCCTAGCCAGGATGTTTTACACTTTTTATTATTTATTTCAAAATATAACCAATCACAAAGATTCGATTATCAATTACATTACTAACTTAAATAGTACTTTTTTGTATTTATTTATTTTAAAATTTTTATTGTCAGATTTGTGTGGGTTAATGTATACAGTTTAATAGATCATAGATAAGTTTCCAATTAATCAACGTATACGTGGTTAAAAGCTTTGGTATGATTTGGTCAATCAGTTCTGAAGGCAAATTCAAATTGTATTGCAAAATATGTTCCTGGTCAATTAATTTAGAGGTTTGTTGACACAATTTATTGGCTTCAAATTTCTTTTTGTGGAAATCTGAAGTAAAATATCTATGAGAGATGCCCAGAATCAGTCTGCCACTCCTACACTTATGCCAGACATTCAACAAGAAGACTTGACTAGAAAAACATTGTCACTGGTCACTGCACGACATAACTGAACAAACAAGAAAAGAATTTCTAAGATTCAAAACAAAACTAGAAGGTTGAAATGTAGGACATAAACACCAACAAAGAACTGAAACTTGAAAGCCAGTACACATAACAAAAAAAATAGACAGGAACAACACAGTCACTACTCAACGTGCCTGTACAAACAAACTTCAAATTACAAACACACACAAAACTAATGAATTCTTGTAAGAAAAATCAGTTGGCAAACTCCTACATTTTGAAGACTATAAACAAAACCAGAAGGTTGTAAGAATATAAACATGCCCAAAAAGCTGAAACTCAAAAGCAAGAGTATAGAACGAGAACAATAGTCACTGCTCATCTTGTCTGAACAAATACAAAACAAATTACAAACTCCAGAAAAATTAACTTCTGAAAGAAGAATCAGTTAGCAGACTCCTAAACCTCCATAGCTTGATTGACGAGAAGGCTCAAAAGCCACAACATATGTACGTACTCCTTTATGCAACAAATTTTGACTAAAGATTTACAAATACTTCTTTACAAAATGGAAATAACATAAGAACTGAAACCTAGTGATCAATTACAGCGTTGTGTGTTTGTAGAGTGGATGCAGCAACAAAGAAACATATTTTCGCAAAAGATCCTCTTTAGTTATGTCCAGCAGAACTACCAGATTTGGAAAAAAGAAAATCCAAAAAAATTCTTAAAAAAAAATAATTTCATCTCAAAACTGAATGGTGTGCGTTGTGATCTGGTGGCATAAATAACTCGTATTTTTTTCTCTCCAGGCCTCATCTCAAGGAATGGTGTTAAGCCGCGATGTTATCGATAATTATGACAAGCGAATTACACCATTTACAGTTTTTTTGTTGTTTTTGTCTTGTCATTGTTTTGATTATAAAATTGCGTATCTTTGTTGCTTATCATTATATACAAAGCAAATATTATTATACAAATTATTCTCATAACTAAAAATATTATTCAATGTAAAATTAACAAACCTTATATGCAAATTGCAACACATTTGATCCAATTAATATTTTTTAATATATAGAGACAACAAAACTGCAACAATTTCAACCTTAAAATGTATAAGCATAGTAAACACATTAAAGGTTTATTTATCCATCCAAAACCTCCGTATGTCTGGATTTATTTTACCTTGAAGGCCATTAAACCAAATTACTTTTAATTATATAATTACAAGCTTTAAACTAATACGATGCGGCCAGTGAGTTATGGTAAACCAACCTAATTGGTAACTAAAGTACCAAGAAAATATTATTACATACGTTGATTAAGAACCTGTTCCAGGAATATGTCTGGAAAGTTCATCTAGAGTAGTATTGACTTGTAAGAAATTAAAATCAACAGTGAAATGAAATAGTAGCTAAGAATTAATTTGAAATTGTTTGCAGAAATTTGCATAAATTACTTAAAGAAAATATAAAATATTTAAACGCAGACATTTTTAATTGTTTTGTTAATATTATAATAATTGCATGCAATATTCTGATTAATTACAAACTACATGGTTTTAGTAATTAATTAAATAAATAATTATTAAAGACTTTAATTTTAACTTAACATGATTTAGTATCATACAATGTGCGGATGAGCGATAAGTTAGTATGATGCAATTGTATTCGGTTTTCCACTCGTTCAAAATGTATTTATTTTAATTACTGTTACAGTGACGCAATAGTTGTTACATAAAAGTTATTATAAGATAAGAGATAAGAAAGACAATGAAAGTAATGCAAAAATGTGGCGCGTGAGTAAATATTTTTAATTCATTTTCTTTATGCAGAATTGAAAAATGAATATTTAGTACTATAATCCCAAAAGATGACTTTAAATTAAATTTGATTAGTAAGCAAATATTTTATGAAAAATAAAATTGAAATTATTTTAGAATTTTAGTATAAATAGCTAATTTTTAGAGATAGATTTCCATTATTTTTAATGAATTTATATGAAGTTTAGTCAATTTCTATTTTACTTAAACCAAAAGGCAATAATTAGTAACGTTTAATAAACAAAATTGTTTCAAAGAACATTACACAAAACTTTCTTTTTTTTTTTCAAAAAATATGTTATAATCATTAAATGTTTTCCGCCGTAAAGCTGACAACTGACAGATCTGTAGTTTAGAGTGCATTCCAAACAAAATATTTATCTATTTCAGTACAAAAGGCTCAATACCATAAAATGCAACTATGTTAAAGCAAGTGAAATAAATAAACGATTTTTTAACTCACAATCTTTGGCACAGTAGAATAATGCCTCTTTAACTAAATAACCTTTTATAATGTTTTGCTTTAAACAATCCGTGTTTCTGATTGATCATTTAACATGGTACGATTTTTTAAGCCCGTTACATTGTGTAAAAAAATTTACTTATGTTTATGTGTCCAAAATTTTGTAGTTGGTTGCAACCTTTGTTAATGCATGTATGGGCAATTATGTTTATATTATATACCTGGAAGCTATTTAACACTTTGGTATTCAAGGGTAAAATTTTTATATAAATAGACAATATTTTTACCCTTAAATACTAGCTTGGGTTGAATAGTTTCCAGGTATATAATACAAATATAATTGCCTCTCGCAATAACCCACTAAGAAAATTTAAACCATCGTCGTAAAGACACTATATATATGGCTACAGTATATACAAAGATTTTAAATGACCTGAGAAAGTTTAATATTTAGCTATCAGCTGATCAGAAAGAAGATTCACATTAGTTAAAACAAAAAATTTAGCAGTGTTACAAGCAAATTAGGTTTTAGTCAGTGCCACATCAAGAATTTGTTGGTTTAATCTCATTTTTAGATTAAATTCTGATTTACGTAACGATTGCAGCAATCAATATGAAAAAATGAAAATAAATCAAAAAGTAAAGGCGTAAGGTTAACGCTGCAATCCAATCCAAATAATTCCTTGCTATGGTTTGACTCAAAGATAAGGAAGAGAATAAGAGATGCGGCGGTGCAAAACCAAAGAAATGGAATATGAATAAACTAAGCAATACGAAAGGGGAAAATGAATATAAAAAAATAAAATTGGAGCACCTAAGTAGGCACGCAGGCGGAGATAATGTAGAGCAAAAATGGACACACATCAAAAGTAGTTATTAAAAAGAGGAAAAAACGAAAACTGGTTCGACGATGAGTGCAGGAAATAGATAAGACTAAAAAATGAAGCAAAAAACAAAAGTCTCCAACATGAATTGAAAAGCCTAAGGAATGATTACAAAAAAAAGAATGGACGCAACCAAAACATGTCGAAGAAAGAAAAAAGATTATTATAACAAGAAAAACTCAATAGCAATAAACAGTACAGAAAGTTCTACCGGAAAATAAAACTACAGGCCTATTAACAGAAAAAACAGGCGTCCTTAAACGATGGCAGGAATATTTCTGCAACCTTCTTAATAATGAAACAGACTCAGAAAAAGAACAAATTCAATACAAAACGGCTAAACCGAAAGTACAGACGCTGACATTTGAAGGAACAACAAAGATCATAACTGCCTCCAAAAATAACAAGGCGCCGGGTAGCGATAACATAACAGCAGAGCTATTAAAAGCAGGTGGGCTAGAACTATGGACGCGCACACACGGACTGATCAAACGAATATGGGAGGAGAAAACAATCCCAGCGGAGTGGAATGTGGGCTTTATACATCCCATCCATACAAAAAAGAAGTAAAAGAGACTGTAAAACCTACAGAGGAATTACGTTATTAACTGTAGCATACAAAATCCTCTCGAGTATAATTCACGCAGAGAATATTCTAGATGATAGTGTGGATTCCGCCCCAACCGGTCGACATCCGACCTACTCCACCAAATGCAACAACTGTTCGAGAAAAGATACAAACACAACTCGGATATTAATTGCATGTTTATTGATTTTTGGCAAGCCTTTGACTCAGTCAATAGAAGTAAGTTATACCAGAACTTAATAGGCATACCAAGGAAGATAGTCAACCTAGTAAAACTAACATTAAATGAATCAAAAACAGCAATAGTAATACAAAGCAATAAAATGGATACATTTGCTCCCCTACTTTTTAACTTAACACTACATGCGGCTATAGAAAAACTAAGTGTACTCGGAAATTTAACATAGAAAAGTAAGTAGGCTCCACGCAGACGACATTATTATCACAGGACGCACAGCAAGAGAAATAAATTACACTTTTAAGGATCTTGACAAAAAGCAAGGAAAGTAGACCTAACAATAAATCAGGAAAAAACAAGTATATGTTGATGACCAGAAGAGTAACACAAAATGAAGACAGATACATAGTAGGCGACTACAGCTTTGAAAAAGTTTAAAAGTTTACGTGTCTAGGATCTCTACTAAACAACAATAATGACGAGAGCAAAGAGACATTGTGATACATAGACTCTTCTTACAAAAACTGTAAAGGAATTAAAGAAATTTAAACAAAAAATATATGGACCGGTAAGAAAACAGAAAAGGACATTTAAAAATAAGAATGAATCATGAATTCTCTCTTAGGTAACAGCAACATAGTGAAACACATAATAGCCCAGAGACTAAGATGGATGGGCCACATACAAAGAATAGAGGCAGATCGAAACACCAATCTTATTACAAAAATGGAAACCCACTATCAACAGACCGAGGGGGAGACCACGTAAAGATAGAATGAAAAGGTGGAAAAAAACATAAGAACAATAGGAATTAGGAATTTAGGGAGAGTAGCAGTAGATAGAGAAGAATGGTCAAAAATCTTGGGAGGAGGCCAAAACTCACAAAAGGTTGTAGAGCCAGAGGAAGAAAGTGGTTTGACTCACAAAGTAGACAGAAACTACTACCTACATCACTTGGCAGTACGGCAGAAAAGACATGTATGACTAAGTTAGGTTTGGATGGGTGTCCCCCAACAACATGATGCAGAACGTAGCGTAGCTACACCGATGATGTTACCATTCTAGTAAACAGAAAGTATCTACCATGATGCAGAATGCACAAAACACCGTAGAAAAGTAATGCAAAAAGAAAGACTTCAGTAAAACCAAGCAAAACAACAATCGTCTTATTTACAAGACAGTCCACACTCCCGACAGCAAAAAAAGTAAAGTACCTGGTAATCATGCTTGATACCAAACTATTTTTTTATATTCATTTGGATAATGTGACTACAAAGGCCACCCGAGTGTATTTTGCAACTAAATAAATGGTTAGACAAACACTCTGATGGGATAGTAATATACTGTAATAATCAGACCCGTTATCATATACATACAAAAAGCTCAAACAAGGCTGATAACAAAAGCAATAAAAATAATTCATTGCTCTTGCCATCATCAATACTAAAACTCTTTGACCAGGAATGATAAATGTGTTACATCAAAATAAAGTTTTGCATGCAAAAGTGATGTGATAATACCGTTGAAAGACAAACAAACAATAGCTCAAACACAATCAAAAAGATTATCTTGTATACAGATAAGGTCAAAGATTACACCGAATTCAAACCGCAGCCAAAATATATGGAAACAAAGGCCAGGAGACGTCGATTAGCAGAAACAGTTGTCATTAAATGCTACACTATTAACCTGATTGAATCTAGACAACAGATTAAGATAGTTCTTGTACGCAGCTGTGTTGACGACGTGCGTTCGGTTATTACTGTCAAATTGCTTGATTAAGGTTTTGTAATGCATCGACTATTTTTCCATGAATTTTCATCTTTTCCAAAACAATTTTTGGGTACTAATTAAAACCATCGTCAGGTACACCTAGAGTGCTGACTTTGCAGATGCTTTCTATGACCAATATACAGTTTGATCTAAAAATATTAGCCTTCCAAAACTCTTGCATTTTTTTGTTATCAGCTCCTAGACTAAATCAGTTGACAACAAAACACCAGAAAAAGTTGTTACAATATATCTTTGGACGATAAACGCTTAAGTGGGTGGGGGCACTATGTTTGAATTGTAGGCGGGTAGTATTAATTACTGTACACTTCAACAGACCAATAGCTATCAACCAAGTGGCACTACAGACAATACGCTTGCTAGTAATAAAATCTAAACTGAAGATGAACTACATAATTAGTCTAAAAGCATTAATCACACGTAACAGAGTTTGCCTGGTTACCAAAAAATTAAAGTATGGATAAAAACCTTAGGATTGCCAAGAAAGAAACGTTTATTGAAAGTTTGCAGAGCTTATAATTGGACACTGTAGCCTAAACAAACACATGCATAGAATAGAAATCTCTTATGCTTCGGATATCTACAATACTTACAATACACAACGCAAAGCCTTCTTTAGCTAGCAAAAGTTTCTAGATTATATTGAAGAAGTAAAACTAAAAGACTGCAGTAGGACAAAAAACCATTAGTGCAGTAACGCTAGACGTAACACCTTGAAAAGAACAAAAACTAACCTTTGTTTATCTAAAAGGTTCTTAGTTTTTTTGGTTATTTTCTCAAACTTGCTTAAACTACCACAAATAATCCACAATCTACCCATAAAGACCAAATAAAACTAAAGTCAAAAAAGTCCAAAAAATTGTAAAACACTTATAAGAAATATTAAAGTATAAAAGAATTTGAGAAATAGAGATAATAAAAAGTTTAGATTACTTATATTACTACAGACTATAACAAGTTTTAATGACTATTAAAAGGAGCATTAGGTCTACAATATGCAACAAGAAATAGATATTAATGCCCCAAACGCATTTCAATGATAATAACGTATAGAGGGTGACGATGTTTTAGCCTGAAAGCCTATGGCCCAAAGGATAAAAAATAGCAGTGGACAAAGAGCATTTTTCAATCTCAACCCATAACAATTAAATTATGTTTGATGTGAACTTCAAAGTTACAATGTTACAGTCCGAGAGGCTAATGCCCAAAGGATAAAAATTGCCAATAGGTATTATCATTTAGTAACGCTTGTGGTGTATACATCATTTTATATTGTACATAAAAATGTATTTTTAATATAAATTATACTTGTAACAATTATGATTATTGAAATACTAAGCGTTGCAACCTTGGCTCTGTATATAACAATAAAAGTCTAATTAATAAAAACGTCGGAAATATAGTTATAACAAATATTTGATATTTAGTAGTTATTGTTGTTATTCATTATAACAATTTTCTATTTTGTCTATCAAGTTGCGACACAAACATTGCGTGTTTAGTTATAAAAGTTTGTTAACAATTTTATTATAGAATATTTGAAAACATCAATTATTGACATAATTATAGTATTGACGCGTATAATGTAAACAATATTTATTTATTTTATTTATAATTGTCATATAAACACTTCCATCTCATAATGCCCGGGTGATATATAATGCAGTTGAATTAATTAATTAATTTATATTATCCATTTTAATTTTGTTCGACAATTATTAAAGCTTCTATAAATCATCTAAGCACTAACGGGTTTTTGCAATTCAAAATACTAAAGGCTTTTCCAATAAGATGTTTCATTTTGAAAAGCAGGATATTTGGGCAGCTGTTAATTTTGAAGCTATTATCTTTTGACATTTGACAAGTAAAAACTACTCCATTATTAAAATTAGAACGATACACGCTTCAACAACGCATTGAAATTATTAAAATTCACTACAAAAATGGTGAACATTTTTCAGTCACAGTTCGCAAAACTAAAGCACTTTTTGGTCGTCTTAAAGCACCTTCTCGGCCGGCAATAGTAAACCTGGTAGAAAAATTTGAGCTGAAAGGACAAGTTTGTGATGTGAAGAATCAAAACCGTGTGCATCGCTCAAGAATACATGAGAATATTGCTGATGTAGCCCGTAGTGTTGAAGAAAACCCAGGTTTGTCGATTCCTTTTCGATCTTTGGAATTGGACATTCCACAAACAACATTACACTGTATTTTGCATAAAGACTTAAGTCTTAAGGCTTTTCAAGTTCAGTTTTTACAAGAATTCAAGCCGGTCGATCACCATAAACGTTGTATCTTTGCTGATTGAGTCCTTCAAATGCATCAAAATGATCCGGAATTTCATCGAAAAATCATCTTCAGTCTCGAGGCCCATTTTCACCTCGGAGGCTACGTTAATAAGCAGAATTGTCGCATTTAGGACTCAGAAAATCCAAAAATGATTGTTGAAAAGTCTTTGCATCCTCAACGTGTCACTATTTAGTGCTGTTTTTGGGCTGGCGGTGTGATTGGATGATGCTGGTGCAACTGTTACGGTAAATGGATGGCGCTACCAAGCTATGAGTAATGATTTTTTATGACCGGAATTAGAAGATATTGATGTGGACGACTTTATTTTCAGCAAGACGGCGCTACGTGCCACACAAGCTATAAAACAATCGCAATTTTGCAAGAAAAGTTTCCAGACCATGTTTGTTCTCGAAGAGGTGATCACAATTGGCCACCGAGATCTTATGATTTAACACCTTTAGACTTTTTTCTTTGGAGCTACGTGAAAGATAAGGTCATGCCAATGCTCCACAATCGATTCAAGACCTTAAAGATAGAATTTGTGAAGTTATCGAGGACATGCAGCCGCAAATGTGCAAATTGGTTATGGAAAATTTCATGAAAAGAATGTAGTCTGCAACCGTAACCGTAGCGGCCATTTGACTGATATCGTTTTCAAATGTTTCCTCTTTACAATAAAATAAACATTTATTGATTTCTCTTAAAAAATACCCGTTTTTTTTAACTATAAAAATGAAACCTCTTATTGGAAAACCCTAAGTCTCAAAAAGTCTTAGCTACACTAGAATTTTTCTCTTTACTATAAATGCGATGACAAATAGAAAATTTTAAAATACCTAAAAAAACAAAAGAATCAGACAAGTTTTTTAACTAATTTGAGAAAAATTTAGAAGAATCATATGTTGCAAGTTTTTTAAAATACTTTCAACAACCTTAAACCCAATTGCTTATAAAAAAATTAGAAAATCTTTACGGATTTGAGAAATTGTTAAAGAATTTTGTAATGATTATATAATTTTTTGCAAATTATTGGGTCACTTAATGTCTATTTTAGACACAACTACATTGAATATTTAAATTTAAAACACTCAACTACATTTTTTATAGATTTTAAAGTGTTGGATAAACCTCAAGCCGAATAATTTTGATATGCAAGCCGGATTCAGTCGAATATATTTGTGTTATATCCTTTGAACACAATTTGTACATTTTTTTAAATTTAAGTATGCAATTTAGAATATATTTTCATGTGATGAGAAGGCTTACCGCCAATGTCTAACAAAGATTTTCATTCATTTTGTGACATTGGAACCAAGCTGTTTTCAAGTTCTTTTGCGGTTTTATATTAAAAAATGCACATTTTCCACTTTAAATTTAGAAATATTAGTTTTCTATTTTCTCAAAATCTAAATTTGTTTACTTAAAATAGTAATCATTTTAAACATTACAATATAGAATAATCTAAATTATATTATATTGTATAAAATTTATTTACAGCAAACTCTTTATTTCTATTCTCAAAATCTACAGTTACCAAAATAAATTTATTCTAAATTTTTAAGAAATCTCTTTAAAAATATTTTAGTCTTTCATGAAATAAACTTACGAAATTGATTTAAAAATTTAATATTCGATTAATTAATAATATTTAAATAAAATAGTTAGGCAGATTTAAGTATACTTAAATTAATACCAAACTTATGATAATTTTTCCTCGAATTTTGATGAAATTCTTAATCGGATTATATTTAAACTAATCCTTTTATATTCTAACAATAACTATTATAAATTTTACTATACATATTTTGAAAATAAATTTTATGATGAAATATTGTGAGTAAGACATATTTTAAAACAATTTTAATATTCTACGGTTTATTAAATTTAATTTATATTTTGCAAATTCACACTGAAAACATTAAAAAAATTGAGTAGTAAAATAATTTATTGATCATTATCCATTGCAAACAATTAAAAATTTAAAAATATTTAAAACTTAATTGCTTCACCTTAATTAAAACGTACAGTGAATTTTTTTCGTTACCGTGTGATAATTTTAATAAATAAGTCAATCGACACGACATGCAGCAAAAAGGTCAATTACACTTATGTATAAAATAATACCGATAAAATTTCCACCTCATTTATAAAATACAAAAAGAAATAAATAACTTACGTTGAGCTTATTATAATATATTCCTAATAACCGTTCGTCCAAAATCACATGACACAGAACCACCGAAAGTACCCAAAATAATAATGTAACATAGAGCTGTTTGCGTGTGTGTTACAAGACCGGTCGTCGAAGACTATGAGGTGGATGTAACGGTACTGTAAGAAGTTCGTGCTCGCAACGGTGTTCAATTGTATACTGATTCACCTGACACAATCTTCCAGCTTATACCTCAATCTTCACTTACCTGGACGAGTTTTACTGGTGCATTCATTTACTAGTCTGCTTGCCTATTTTATTATTTTACTGTCTGTTATCTCTTATCATTTTACGAAACAATGTTGCTTATCGGTCCACCACCACAAACCTAAAAATTAGAATTTTTATCGGAAAATTTGCACTTTATTAAGATTACCGGTGCTTTTTGTTGAAATGTTATATTATATGAAAACTAAATATTTGTGGGATGTGCAAACGTGGGTATTGATTTTGATAATGATTTTATGTAAAATTAATAAAATTAAAGCATCAACTAATTTATACCACAATATCTTTAATGTGGGAGTGGTGTATTACAAAATAATACATTTCCTTATGACTACTTATATTGATAAATGCATATTTAATTTTCCAATTCTTCTATATAAAGTTAGATGATTATAATATAGAAAATATGAAGATAAATATTGATTTGAAAATGATCAAATATCAAACAACCGCTCTGGTAGCTACACATTAATTATTATGATATGCTAATAATAACAACAATAATTTGTGGGCAAAAATAATACAAACATAATGCTACGTGTCAGCGTTTGTTGAACATAAAATTATTAATGGGATTAGTTATTAAAGTTTAGTAATACTGGGGAGCAGTTAGATGAGAATTTGTATCAAATTTGTTTTAATAAAATATAAATGATTTTTCTTTCTATTCGAAAAATGAATACTACTATTGCAAAATTTTGCAAATATAAAATTTGTTTTAGTAAATTTGTATTTTTGTTAGTTGTTGAATTTAAATAATTTGATTTGTTTTTTTTAATAAACACAAAAGTAACTACATTCAGTTCAAGACGAGTTTTATAATACCTGCCTGATGAATAACTCAAAATCAAAATAATCTATTTTAAATTCTATTTTAGACAAATTGTCAATATTATATTTCTATCTTTTCACACAATTATTAATCTTAAAAGTGAGATAGCGCAGTGCTTAGCACGATAGCAATCCAAAATTTGATTTTCAAAGTAAATTGTTCAAGAATCACAAATTTTCCGCCCTTTGTATACAGTATAGTAGCTAAGTACACTAAAAATTATAACAAATACAAGTTACAACATCTGAGAATACCGCTACTTTAAGAACTCTAGACACTGTAGAAACTGAATAAGGTTTTTTAGACATTAACAACATATCCGCATCTCTACAACGCTATCTAAAAACTCAAAAAAACAACATAACCGACATTTAGCAAGACCTAAGTTTATCCTTTCAGTTGCTACATCTTTGCAATCACCAGACCAGATCATTTTAAACTCACAATACTGAAGCAGACCATCACAACACAATATCAACCAAACCAAAACTTTTATCAAATAAATAAACAGCAACTGAGCATAACGTTTAACTGTATATGGTTTTACATATTCTTTAGAATAAAATGTTGACTCAAGCTAATTTTAATTTGAAAGAACTGCTTGTTGTTTAAATGTAATTTAGGATACTCCTAAATTGTTAGAAGTTTATTTTTCATAAAATATGTCTTGTTCTAAGATAAAGATTACGTTTTTAGTTTGGCTATCTACCAAATGCAATTTGACATAATTCACATTCTGTAAACAATAGATTTGAATCTTAAAATGTAAGGTCCAAACTTTAACACTCAAAATGATATTCAAAAATTAGCATTGGGAGATTGGATTAGTTTGTTATGCTACAACAGTGGTTAAAATTTGTCACAAAGATAGACTGAATAAATTACTAAAACAAAACCATTCAATTTATCTTTCTCATCCATTATTGGATCAATGTATTTGAAAAAATACAAATATTTGTCTGCAACTGCAAAGAATGTGTACGTGCAAAAAACAAAACACTAATACATTACTCTGTCTACAGCAAAATATTTAAATTTGTTTTTGGTTTAGGTTAAAGCATCAAAATGTCAATGCTGGAGGTGGGAATAATGTTTGGAGTATTTGGGTAAAGTAGTACTTTAATCTAAACTACTGACTTGTTATGAAGGTATAGAGTGACTCACCCACCCAACCACCCAAGTCTCCGTTACTAAAAAAAATGAAAGTTTGACTTCTTTGCAAGCATCAATAGTCACTTTGCACAAGAGAAGGTTGTGATCCAAACTCTTGATAACTAAATTTTAGGTCGGTAGATGGGCCACTCCGGTCCAAGTTACTGACTTGTTGTCAAGCTATGGAATAACCCACCCACTCAAATGTGCGTCATAAAAAGATTGAATGTTTAACCTCTTTGCAAGCATCAGAAGTCACTTTGCTAAAAGAGAAAGCCGTAATTAATTTTTTTTTAAAACTAACACTTGGGTGGGTGGGTGTGCCACTCTAATCTTAACTACTGACTCGTTATGAAGCTATGAAGACTCACCCACCCACCCAAATGTCCGTTATGAAAACCAAATTGCTGACATTTTGTCAAGCTATAGAGTAATCCACCCAACTGTCCCTTATTACAAGATAGATGTTCGACCTCTTTGCGAGCATCAGAAGTCACTTTGCCACAAGAGATGGTCGTGATCTAAACTCTTTAAAATTAACATTTGAGTGGGTGGGTGGACTACTCCAATCTAAACTTCTAAATTGTTATAAAGCTATGGAGTAACTCAACCACCCTCCCAAATGTCCGTTATTAAAAGATTGAATGTTTGACCTATTTGCGAGCATCAAAAGTCACTTTGCCACAAGAGAAGTTTGTGAACCAAATTCTTGATAACTAACACTTGGGTATGTGAGTGGGCCACTCCAAACCAAATTGCTAAAATTTTGCCAAGCTATGGAGTAACCCACCCAACTGTCCCTCATCAAAAGATTAGATGTTCGACCTCTTTGCGAGCATCAGAAGTCACTTTGCCACAAAACAAAGTTGTGATCTAAACTTTTTAAAACTAATTTTTTAGTGGGTGGGTAGGCCACTTCAATCTAAACTACTAACTTGTTATGAAACTATGGAGTGACCCACCCATCCACCCAAATGTTCGTTATCAAAAGAGTCAATGTTTGACCTTTGTGCTAACATCAAAAGTCACTTTGTCACAAAAAAAAAATGTGATCCAAACTCTTGATAACTAACACTTTGGTAGGTGGATGAGCCACTCCAAACCAAATTGCTGAAATTTTGTCAAGCTATGGAGCAACCCACCCAACTGTCCCTCATCAAAAGATGAGATGTTCGACCTCTTTGCAAGCATCAGAAGCCACTTTGCCACAAGAGAAGGTCGTGATCTAAACATTTTTAAACTAACATTTGGGTGGGTGGGTGGGCCACTCTAATCTAAACTACTAACGGACCCAAATGTCCGTTATCAAAAAAGTTAATGTTTGACCTCTTTGCGAGCATCAAAAGTCACTTTGCCACAAGAAAAGTTTGTGAACCAAACTCTTAATAACTAACACTTGGGTAGGTGGGTGGGCCATTTCAATTCAAATTACTAAAATTAATTTTGACAAGCAATGTAGTAACCCACCCTACTGTCCCATATAAAAAAAATTGTATGTCTGACTTCTTTGCGAGCATCAAAATTCACTTTGCCACAAGAGAAGTTTGTGATTCAAACTCTTGATAACTAACACTTGGGTAGGTGGGTGGGCCACTCTAAACCAAATTGCTGAAATTTTGTCAAGCTATTGAGTAACCCACCCTGTCCCTCATCAAAAGATTAGATGTTCGACCTCTTTGCGAGCATCAGAAGCCGCTTTTCCACAAGAGAAGGTCGTGATCTAAACTTTTTAAAACTAACATTTGGGTGGGTGAGTGGGCAACTCTAATCTAAACTACTAACTTGTTATAAAGCTATAGAGTGACCCACCCACCCACCCAAATGTCAGTTATCAAAAGAGTTAATGTTTGACCTCATTGCAAGCATCAAAAGGTCACTTTGCCACAAGAAAAGTTTGTAATCCAAACTCTTGATAACTAACACTTGGGTAGGTGGGCCACTCCAATCCAAATTACTAAAATTTTATCAAATTATGGAGTAACCCACTCAACTGTCCCTCATGAAAAGATTAGATGTTTGACCTCTTTGCGAGCATCGGAAGTCACTTTGTCACAAGAGAAAGTCGTGATCCAAACTTTTAATAATTAACACTTGGGTGAGTGAATGGGCCACTCCAATCTAATCTACTGAGTTGTTATAAAGCCATGGATTAAGATTAAATGTTAGACCTCATTGAATGGTTACAAATCTCAATTCAAAGATTTATTTACAGAAAATGTTATCAACAAGAGCTTCTTTATTTTATAGATGAGAGAGGAACAAATTAATGTAATTTTTGGTATAAAATCTTTGTTAAAATGTAAATGGTGCTTACATTTAAAAAGAAAACTAATCTAATCTGTTACTTCTATAAAACTACAACTCTGTCTAAACCATAGGTAGACTTAACAACCTTACATGTGCGGATACAATAAAAACCTTTGGTATGGCCTATTGTTTAGCTTTTTAATTCTGGAACACCAAAGTTTTGAACTTAGCTTTGTACCTTTGGCTCTATTTTTGTAAACATTAGTTTTGATCTCTAACTTTTGTTCAGTCTAAAGAAGATGACAAAAAGTCAATGTTGACTGAACTAAAATTGCATTAAAACTGATCTGAATCTATCAGACAGAATACAAAAATCAGGGCAATGAGCAAAGGTACCAAGCTCTAGTGTTTCAAAGTTGGAGCGCTAAGAGATAAGCGTACGCAGGAGTGCAATTGTATAGTTGGGCAAAGGTTTATGTTGTGTCATTATTTGATCCTAGCTTAGAGCTTAGTACCTCTGCTTTTTGCTTTGACTTTTATTTATATATTTCACATCAATTTTGGTGTAACTTTTATTTTTAGGTTTTATTGTTTAAAGAATATACAAAAATTTCTTCTTGACTGAACAAAAAAGGTTTAAGCTAGTGTACCAACCTAAGATTGAAGCTGCAGTGTTCTAAAGTTGGGGCGCTAAGAGATGAACCTGAGCAAAGGTACAATATTGTAGTTAGATCAAACATTCCCGTTGTAATTACAGCTGTAGTTTGGCTGCTTAACAAAAATATACTAAGAGCAAACTTTAACTTTCTATGCGGATGATGCATCAACAAAGTCATATTTACTTCTGGTCACTTTATCTTTTCTTTAAGTGTTTACTAGGGTTTGCTATATTATTATTAAAGTTAATAAAATTTACAACCAAACTCACAGAGTTATTGACTTCTAGTTTGCGTTTGAACTATCTAGATTACTATTTCTAATTAATATTTTGTTGGTTATGGTTAAAAGTTTAGCTTCATATGTGTAGGGAAGTTTTAAATTATTTAAACAATTGCAGACGTTCTTTACACATCGCCCAAAAAATCTTACGACTTGTTTGAAGGGGGCTTATTTGGTGATTTCAGAATCACCCCAATGGATAAAAGCAAGTTATTATTTTTAGTCATATTTGGGGATCAACCCCGGACTGTTAGCGTGCTACGCTAACTCTTTATAACTGAGCTATCTCACTTAATTGCACAACCTCCATAACCGTGGTGTTTCTATACACCTTGCTAAAGCGTTTGATCGTATAGAAAGTGTTACCAGTATTAACTATTAACTTGATTGATAAGAACTAGTTTTGTACCTAAAACTGTAGCAAACTTTAGTTAATATCGCAACTGTCCAGCTATAGATGTGCAATTAAATGTATGCACTTCTGTGCGGTCAAACATTGCTACAATAACTGGCAAAAAACGTATAATATGTGAAATGGTTACTAGATTTACTACTTAATGCTTTCTTAAAAAGAGCAAAGTAAGCAAACAGTACCAATGTATTTATTTAAACACTGCAAACGGTTTAAAATCTAAGAAAGATAGCAATAAGATGTGCAAATAAACCTCATCTGTTAAAATTTAATGTCTACCATTCTGTTGATAGAAGTTTTATTATTACAATTTTTCAATATTGCAGTAAAATGCTATTTCAGAACAATGCAAGTCTTAAAGCAATCACTTACTTAGTCTTCCTTATATCTACAGTAAACATAATCAAATCTGTCAAAAAGTAAATTAGATAGACTTTTAGGTGCTGTTAAATTTGCACATCCCCCCCAATTGCTGAGATAAAAAAATGTTTTTTAATTCCAATCTTCTTCATTTGCCCTTTTTGTCCACTTCTGATTGTAGACTTTTTCCAATATTTTTTATTTGATTTGTTCTTGGGCTACTTTTTTTCTACAATTTTACGGATATTATTTTTTCACCGCATTTGTAGTTTTCCAACTCCTCATTTATTACATCTTGGCTGCTAGTGGATTAATTTCTATTGATTGGTGCACTACCTGGCTACATGGTCTGCTCAACTCCACTTCAATCGTGCTGTTCGTACCATGACATTTTGTATTTGAATTTTTCTTTGGATATTTTTGTTTCTGATCTCACACTTAAGGTTTACAATATTGCCCGTTTCATTTTTCGATAGCGCCATAATTTCCAATCCATATGTCATGACCGGCAAAATGCACATGCCAAGGCTTTGTTCTTCAAGCTTAGAGGTATATCCGACTCTTTTAAAATGAGCTGTTGTTTTCCGGGCCGTTTTCAAAATTTGTCGGGCTATCTCCGACGTTTGGTTATATTTTCCAAGTTTAGTATATCTTATGTATACGTATTTCTGTACAACTTTAATTAGCTGATTTTCAATTGATACTCTAGACTCATGACATTGGTTTTTATTAGGTTCATTTTTAAGCTTTCTGATTTTGATGTCTTATTTAATTCAGATAGCATAAATTTGATATTCTCTAGGTTGCTGCTTATAAACGCTACAATGTTAGCAAAATGCAGATGGTTAATATTTTTGTTATGCCAGACCAGTTTTTTAAATTTGTCTTAAATAGCAAAGTGTGAACAGTTTAGGGGAGAATCATCTTAACGTACTCCTTTTTCTGTTGGAATCTTATCTGTGGTGGTGTTTGGAATGTAGCGTATCTGTAGATGTTTTTGAAGAAGTTAATAAACAAGATTGGTTGTACAATTTATGTCAATATTTGTTTGACACTCGTTGGTAGTCTTATTATTTGTTGTACTTTATGTTACATAAAAAAACTTAAAGTCTTAAATACCTTCATAAAATAATAAATGAGATCTGGGTAAAGTACCTGTATGCACTAGTAAAGAGGTTAAAGCAGCTGAAAACAGAATTAAACCCCCAAAAACTACAAAATCAGAAAAGGTACCTCTAAAAGATAAAAAACATAATTTAATGTCTTTTGTCTAAGCAACTAGCCACCGCTGTCAAACTGCCTAATGTAAACCTAATGTAAAGAAATATTACTTTGCAGTAGCAGTAAGTCATTTTATGTGTTTCTAGTTACCTCTAAACTGTACTAAAAGTTTTTCTAAAAAATGTTGCACATTTTTTTAGCAAAAGAGGTTAGCCATTGCAAGGAAATAGTCGCCAAAAATTGGTTGCAGCTGGGAACTTTGCTGTGTCGGGTTTGTTTGTGGTGCAGTTTTGGCTAAAAGTTATGAATTGTTTGTTTTTTTTTTTTATTACTAAGAGTGAAGTTAGTATGCGTTTAGTATTAATGCTGCAATGTGGTTGTTCTAAAGACGTTAGTCTATCCATGCTAGACAAGTTAATAGCAAAGAAGCTGTTAATCAAAATTTAACCTTTTGCAATGGTTCTTGGATGGTCAATAAGCTGTTTGGAGTACACATTGTTAATTGATAACTGAAACATTAGCATTGCTAGTCAGTCTATCTGGTGTAGACTTAGCAAACTTATAAATGAAGAAGTTTTTTTATCTTTTTGAATTGCTTTTTACTAACTGGTTTTGACTCCAATTAGACTATCTATACTATATCTATATAGTTTTTGTATACTTCTTTTTTTTCTTTTTTAGACATTTATCATCCAATGTTGGATATAGGCCTCTTCTAAGTCCTTTCATGTTGTTGTATCTCTAACAGTTTTTATCTAGTTCCTTCCAGCAATACAGGTGCTATTGTCTCTTCAACGCTTTTGTGGTATCCCTATTCCTCTTTTGCGTTTTCTTGGTCTCCAGGCTGCTATCTTCTGTGTCCACCTATCATCCAGCGTTCTTGCAATGTGACCCGCTTATTGCCATATGAGACTTGCGACACTCCTCATGATATCCATTACTCTTGTACTACTTTGGATTTTGTTGTTTTGCGCCTTATCTTTTAATGTAATCTCCAGCACAGCTTTTTCCATAGCTATTTGGTTGGATCTAAGTTTTTCCGCTATGGTCTTAGTTAGGGTCAGGCTTTTTAAGCCCTATTTGGCTACCAACAGTATACAGCTGTTGTATATATTTTTTTTAGATATAGTGGTACATTTTTGTTTTTAAGTATATAGCTAAGCTTTCCAAATGCTGCCCATGCTAGCTGTATTCTTTGCTTAAGCTCCGCAGTTTGGTTCTCTTTCTCTGCTTTGATATTGTGGCCTAGATATACATATTGTTCTGTGTTTTCTAGGGTTTTGCCATCTATACTAATGTTATCTTGGCTATTGCTCAGTATTTTAGTTTTGTCTAGGTTCATATGAAAGCCTACTTTCTTAGATTTTTTGTTTGGTTTGTTTATCATAGTTTTAAGTTGTCCTATGTCAGTGCTTATCAGGACTATGCCATAGGCAAATCTTAGATGACTTAAGTATAGGCCATCTTTAAGCCTTTGTCTCCCATTTGAGCTTTTCAAAGACATTTTCTAAAGTTAGTGTAAATAGTTTGGGTGATATGGCGTCTTCTTGTCTTACGCCTTTCCCGAGTGAGTGTAATTTTCAATGTTTGTGTTGTGTCACCTTTTTTGTCTAGTATAAGTACCTCCGCAATTAATAATAATAATAATAATCATCATCTTTATTTTGCAAAGTTCCAAAAAAGGCGAAGTTCATCAGATTGATGTTCTTTTATAGTTTAGGTATATCTCTTTCCAGTATTCACCAGTATTAGAAATTACAAAATAAAACTAACTTTGGTCAAATAACTTTCCAAAAAAAATGAGACTTTTTCCAAAATTCCGGCAATATTGATTTTACGTGGGTTCTGAGTTCTAGTTTTTTGTTTTTATTTTGAGAAAAGATTCTTGTCGTCCAACCGCATTAGCACCTTTTTGTAAATTTTTATAAAAAACTATAGCTTCTTCTTTTTGTCAAAAAGGTTTTGCATGCTTCAACTAAAATAATATCTCAAAAAATTTCAATTGAACCACGTAAAACAAAAAAACAGACGATTTGTCCATACACTTTGGAAGAATGCATGGCTTTGTCATTGCTAAGCTCTATTGCACTAGTGGAGCCAAAAAAATTAGCCGACTATTTTTTATAAAAGATATACTAGAATAAAGCTCATAACATTATAAAATACATTGATTCTTATTCACAATAACCGTTGCTCAATAAAAACAAAATCTATTTTGATTGATAAAAGTGGCTGCGCTCTTGTGGGGACAACTTTCATGGAAAACAGCTAAATATTTTGATGTAAAACCACCAAAACAAGCTAACAAGAAATAAAAAAGATTAAAATTAAAACCTGTTAGAAGTTATTATGCTGGAAAACTAACTTGGAAACTGTAATTTTAGTCCTAAGACCTAGAAAACAAAAAGTAACCCCTTTGCAGCATTCATATGACAAGTTAATTCATACAAATGCAGTCAATATTGTGTAAAATAAAAATAAATTTATTGGTTTTTAAGAACATTTTTATTTAAAATTTATTATGTATTCCAAAACGGAAAAAAACATTTGCAAATGTATTATTTGGTTATTAGATTGATTTGAATAGATTTAATCACTACTTAATAAAATGCACATTAATTTAAAAGTAATATAAACCTACTTACACGCTAAAAAACTTTAATGGTTTATAAAAAAGTCATTGTGAATAAAATATGCTCATAAATTTGTTTCTTCATACATTTAATAAATAAATGTGATTAGTAGATTAATTTGCTTCTATCAGCTTAATTTTAATTGATGAAATAATCTATCCTCAAACACGGAATTTAATATGTTTCACATTAATTAAAGTTAAGTTATAATGAGAAAAAATGATTTGGGTTAGCAATAAAGCAATTTTAAAATTAAAATAATAAACACAACTAAATTCTTCTTAAAACCAGACAATTCCTAAATTACCACTTCGCAATAATCCGCATGGTCTTAAGATAATCCAGCAGGTGCCTTAATCTGTCGCACCTGATCCTTATCCCGTCGTATATAAACAGGTTTACAAATTTAAATGGAATTCGTAATACCCACCTAAAATAAATTCTATAGGAGTATTGGCCCAGTGATAGTCCGACATTTACAGTTATCACTCGGAGGCACGTACTTGAAAAAAAAAATGAAAAGGAGACTTGTCTAACCCACACGACTACATCCTCACTACACTTATAAATCATGGTCAGTGATGAAAATCAAATAAATTAATTGATTTGCTATACAATGATAATTTATCATCATTTATTACTTAGAGATTAGTTACATGACTTAATAATTAATTGAACAATAGGAAATTATTTATTTAAGTTTGTTTGAACCGGGATATTTATAGTGTTAAATTGAATTTTGATATAACATTTATAATTTTAACAATAATCGCAATAAGAAATAACACAGCTACAATTTTAAGTAATATAAATTATTCATTATAAAAATACACTTGGCTCCAAAATAGCAATCAAATTTTCGTTTAAAGTTTATCAATATTTTTTCTATAAAGCACTAATAATTTACAAACACTCTCAACCGTCTCATAGAAATGTTTATATTAAAATAAGATGATTCCTCAGCAACTTGCAATTTTCAAATTTGAGTTTATCGAGTTGTTTTAAATAAAAAAGACTTTATTACACTTTCCTGGTATTGTCTCTTGAATAGAAAGTTTAGGTATTTTCCTTTTTAACTCTATCAATTATTATGTTATAGTTTTCATAATCACAACCGCAATGAGTTGGAGTTTGAAGAGAAAATTGTTGATTTTTTAGGTTTTGTTATTTTAAATAAAAAGCATCCTACTAATATTCACATGTAAGTAATCAATCTAATCAGGCTTTTTCCAATATTGTATTAAAATGTTATTTAAAAACATTGCAAGACTTTGTGTTGTTAATTATTTACATGCCCATTATCACCTCACTCAGTTTTAACTTCTTATATGTATACTATCAAATTTGTAAGCGATACTTGTCCGGAATATCAACATAACTCAACTAACACATGCTATTTGATGCTGCCAAAATTTATAAGAGACAATACATAAGTTACAAAATTTATGTCAAAATACGTCATCCTTCGGTAGTCACTTCAGAAGTAACTCTTTAACCTAAATAGCAGTGCTTAGAATAAATTTTTAAAAACATTTAATTCTGTAAACTGCAAAAGTGGAACATTTTGCGCCATCTACGGGCGCAGTAAACTGTCTAGTACGATTTGACGCCTGGATCTCATGTTTTGGGTAAGAAATGGTAACCACTTCCTGACGTATCCTCGGCTGGCGGTAGCCTAACCTTAGCAGGGACACTACCACTATTTCCATTCTTCTTTTTACTTGTTCCGATGTTATTAGGTATTGAAGGCTAAGTAACTAAACATTTCTAAACCTTTTTCTTATCTGCCAGTAGGTAAAATACAACTAATGTTTATACAATTGTGATCAGCGCCGGTCCCGAAGGTGGTAGAGAGGTGGCGTTGGTACTCCAAATGGAATGTGGGTACTCCTCGGTAACGACAAAGCAGTAGCCTGTTGTTTATTTGTCTAGGTGGCATTCCGGTGCAATAACGCTTAGGATGTGTGTTCCAAGCGTTTTGGCTGTAATATCAAGTTTTGCTCAGGTCGTGATAGGAGCCTGGATCTTGAGGAGGTTTTCAGGTAGCACCAGCCTATCCACGCCATTGACTTTTTTGTCTGCTACTTTGTCTTTAAGGTAGCTGGATAAGGCGTCTGGCAGTAGGTTGATTGTTCCAGGAATGTGTTCTCTTCCAATGTTAAAGACCACTTGATAAATTTTGACTTAGCATTGGTGGATGATCTAACTTGTTAGAATAAAAGCGAGTCTATTGGGGTGTCAGATTTGCGCTATCGTATGAGATGATGTATTTTGTAGGTTTATCTTCTTGGAAGTTTGTAAGACAAATGCAGCGGAGGTGTTGGTCGTTTACTGAAAGGTTTGCTTTGGGTTTTGCATGGCCATCAGGGGTCCTGCTATCTTAGCAAAGTCGGGTACGTAGTCCCTAAGACATGTGCATAAACCAAAAAAGTTTTGTAATTGCTTTTTGGTGTTGGGTTTGAGGTAGTTCTGGATTAATTTGTGGAGGTGCTCTAGCGGCTCGTATTTGTTCGCCGTGATGCAGAGGCCGGTACTCTACTTTTTTTACTTTTTTTTTCCAAACTTGCATTTGGCTAGATTGCTGCATAACCTATGTACATGCAGCCTTTCGATAATTAAACGTAAGTGGTCTTGGTGTTCGTTTTTGGACAACGGGGCGCATTTTAATCCAAATAGCATTTTTTTAAATTAGTATATGCTGCCATTGGGGGCGGCAAAGATAGTGAGATGTTTGTGCGCCTTTTGCATGAGTATTTGCTCATATCCTGTTGTGAGGTACTTCTTGGTAATACCTTTGGCTTTCATAAAGTTTTTTAGAGTTTTCTGATTTTAAAAAAGTGGGGTCACTTTGTTTTTAATAGTTTTATTAAGCCGCAAATAACCAATGCAAAGCCGAGGTGACACGTCTTTCTTTTTGATTATTACCACAGTATTTGCTTGACCTGTGCTGTATTATGTCTGATGCTATTGGATATTGGCCAGTTTGATTTTGCCTGGGGTGTTTGCTAAAGACTGACAAAAACGCTTGGATAATGACTTCAATGTGTTGTTGGTGGGGCGGTAACAATCCTACTTTGGTGTCACTCAACTCCAGCCAGAGTTGTTTGCTTACCCGTTTCCAGTAAGCCGTGAAGCAGAAGTGACTGCCCAAGTGCAAGCACTCTCGTGCGTATCTATACTGGCTTTGTTGGCGTTCTTTGTCTAAATTGGTAGCAATAAGAAATTGCACTTTTTGTCAATTGTTACCAATGATGACAATTGTTAGAGTTTGACCGGTGGTTCTCAGTCTCAAGAAAAAGCTTTGTGAGTTTGGACAAATACACGGGGCAGACGATTAACGTTTTTGGGTACCTAGATCGTTACAACTCTTGGTAACAGGCGTTGGTAAGCGTTAGGTTGGACTTGTTTCCGAGCTGGTCGGCGGTGTTTTGCTTTAGACTGACCCAGCACTTGTTTCCCAAAGCCTTGATTGGTTTGGAGCAATTGAGGTTTTAAGCAAAACTTTTTGCTATTTTTTGGCGTTTGCAACCTCAACAACTGTGGTTTCTTTTACTATTTCTTTGAATATGTGGTAGTCTAGATAAATCCGGTGATACAAAGTCGTTTGTCGGCAATAAAATAGTTTGACCGGCTTTTTAGCAAGATGAGCATTGGCCATGTTGGCTATGGCGGTAGAGAGAGCGTATCATTGGACCAGCTTGATTTTGCATCTTTTGACAGCGGTAGTGGTTTTTGCTTAAATTGGTCTTTATAGTTCTTGGTTTTGTCACGTAGGCTCCATAAGTATGCTTTGTGGTAGGCCAATGTCGGAATCCAATGACGGCAGAAATAGTGCTCCAGTTTTGCAGAAATTCTTTGGGGTCTTTGTGCGTCTCTTGTTGGTAGACCCTTTTCATACTTTTTGGGGTGGCATGATCCTGATCACACTAAGCGTGGTGTGCACTAAGGTGGTCCGGCGATCTAGATGGTGTATGAGCAGCATTAATTTTGTTTAGTGGGTTTTTGGATAATTTTTTTTAACTTTTGGGCGCACATTCTCCCTTTTTATTTAAAGCAATAAATACACCCAATGATCTGGAAGTGCCGCCAGAATTTTTAGATCTACTTTATTTTTTGTGGTAACATTCCCCGGAGGGATTGTCCGAGCTAACCGTCTATTCTGCCGCTGGGTAAATTGGTAGCATTCTTTCTTTATCACATCCCATATTGATGGAGATGTTGTTTTTCTTTGTTGTCATAGAAAAACCAAAAGCATCAATCCCGGAGCTGGTAGAAGGAAGGAATTAAAATATTTTAGCAACGGCGGAGATAATAGTTCTCGAGTTTCCACCACACAATGGAATGTGTGCCAAGCGTTCAGGGTGCAACGCCAGGTTTTGTCCAGGACGTGATAAGTGTTTTGAATCTAGTGGAGCCGTAAACGGGTTCCGGTGCAGACGTCGGTGTAGCGGAGTAATTTGTTGTTGTGTAGTGGTTATGGGAATATCGGTAGATCTCAGCGGGGTTTATATTGGACAGTATGTGACGTTGATCTAATCTGAAATATCTGAATAAATTTGTTGTGATTTGGATTACTTTTATAAGCGATCAAGCTTCGCTCACTGTGAGTATCCGAGTAAATGGCATGTCACGTGGCGCCGTCTGGCGACCAAAAGTGCGCAATCTCACCCCTACTACAAACTTCTATGGATTGTTCCCTAGCTAACAACTGACAATGAAAACAAGACGGCAATAAAATTCTAAATAGAAAAGAACACATATGCAAAAAAGAGGCTATCAAGACTGCCACCAAGCATTGAGAGTACACTCTACTCTAAAAATCCGGCATTGGCTTTTGACTTAACCAAATAAAAAACAGCTGAAACTAACACATCTGTGCAAAAAGGCAAAAGCACATCAAAATCCTTCAGTATATCAAACCAAAACTTAGTAAATTTGCTAATCAAGCTTGCGACTGGAAATGCCAATAGTAACTCAAGAGATGAAGAGAAAAATTTAAACCGATCACCACAGAGCAAAACAGAAGAAAATAAAAAGACCGACGTTAGCTACAAAAACACCATAGCCCAGCTAATTCAAAATACTACATGACTCAAAAAAATTGTTGCAAAAATGTACAAACAAAAAATGAAATAAAAAAATGTGACCACGCAACAGCTCTGATTGTTGAGAAACTTCAGACCAAAACACTGTCCGACTGGCTAAAACAGGCAGTACATATGTCAGGAGAAAAAAAACTATTTGCTAGCTTGTCTTGCTGCAAAGAAAGCAAATCAACGTCCAAGAACCCTAAATATTTTACCGGCTTAATAAGGAGCTAGAACGTACGTCTTAAAAAAGGAAATTAGGAAATTTGTATTTTGAGATCGACGGCACACAGTAAATGCTCTCAAACAAGTTATAAACGTTGCCAGAGAAGCAAACGCGTATCCAACAGCGCTCCGGAGGCTGTGTGTAATGGTAACCCTAGACGTTCAAAATGCAGTTGATTGTAAATAGGGTTACATATCAACCTACCTGCTATTATAGTTTTTTATCTAAAAGAGAGGCAAATTATTTTGAAGTTAAAAACAAAATAAAGACCGTCAAAGTAAGCAGTAGTCAGTGTTAGGCCAAACTCTTTGTAATATTCTTTACGACAACCTACTATAGACCAAAATGTCCAAGAAAATTACAAAAGTAAATAAACGCTAATAAACGTCAACACAGAACTGCGTGTGACAAATAGAATGAACAAGAATAGTTTGACAATAAAATCTCAATTTATTTTAACATCCTCGGTATGGTAGTTATGCTGAGCAAAACAGTTAACACCAAATTTTTGTTTGCCAAACATGTCAGGAAAGCCATCAAAAAGGCAAAAAATGGTATCTGCTCTAAGTAGTCTGATTACTAACGTTAAAGAACCCAGAGCATCTAAAATCTAAATTTTTGCAAGCGTAGTTCAGTTGCAGTTGATGTATGGAGGACCAGCATAGCATACAGTAGAGCACCAAAGAAATTTGCCAAAAAATCCAAACTGCCAGATGATAAGACAAATGGGATAAAGGAATATACGGACGATAAACAAACCTTATAGGGATGTTACTTCTTTTTATTACCCAAGCACATTCAGGACAAAGATGTTTCAGAAAATATTTACACCCTCGCAAGAGAGCAGAACAAGCACTTACTGCCAAGAAATTGACGACGCAAATTATGTGTACCATATGTAATGACATCAGATCAGCGTACATTTACATGTCCGGAAAGACTTATAATACTATGTTGCCCAAATGCTTTGTTTTATTGAAGGTTTTATATATCTCTAAAGTACGACTTGACGATTTGTCTTTAAACACTTTGGCTTACTTTTCTGTAAGTACGGTCACTTTGGCAAGTGTGTAGTCAATTAGATACAATTTGAGTGCCCGCTTTAACAAATAACAAACTTAGACAAAGAATTAAATTTAATTGTTTGGCCGCACCCACATACAATAGCACTTTACAGTCCTATCTGTTCTAATGCTCAATAAATTTTATCTTATATCTATTTCATAGTTTTCTAATAATTAAAAAATCTTTTCTTTTCTCGATAAATTACAATAACTATTACAATAAACATCTTTTAGTAAAACCATTTATTCTTACGCAATGCAATTATCAAGTATTTTAAAAAGCAGAAGAAATAAAATAAAATACATTCTAATTGAAATAAAATAAAGAAATGTATAATTAAATTATTAAATACAACAAATGTTATATAAATTATTTATACACAAGACGGGATCCTATTAAGATACTCCATAGCATGTGAAGTATGTAATTACTCCAAGAAATACAGTAGTAGATATAATTGCGGATGCGTTACTTCACATTTAACAGTTCGACACAACACCTTTTCGTTAATGAAAATATCCAAATAGCAAACAGGTATGTTTGTTCGCCTATTAACGATATACTAAATTATTTACGAGGCATATGCAATGAAAGAAATACGGATTCGGTTCAACGTCCTCGAAGAGTTGGGTTATTAGGAGTTGAAGGCAGTTTATACATTGATATTGTTTATAATATTTTATGAATATATAATTTATATAAATTATATTTGCGTGTACAATTTATTGTTTTAATTTAAAAATATAATAAGTTAGTGATTTATGATTTATAATAAGATTTATTCAATATTTTATGTGCAAAATTAGTTTCTTTTTATGTATCAGGTTTAATTTTTTAATTATTGTTTTTAAATTTCTTATAGTTTGCGTGTGCTAGTTTACTATCAGAAATAACCAGTAGGGAATGAAACAAATATATACCTGAAAGATATTATATAACTCATCTTAATATTATGACCTTGTCATATTAAAGAACGAGTTTTATAAAAATACATTTTTTATGCATGCGTTCAAGTTTAAAACAAAGCCTAAGGACAAATGCAATAAAAATGATCTTATACTAAGCTATTTTGTTAAATATTTTGCAAATCTAATATATTAAAACTAAAATGCTAAAAACTACTCATCGAGATACGCGTTAAATAATAATCAAACGTTCCGCATCGTAATGATTCCATTACAATACACGTAAAATAATAAAATCCCGTTGTTTAATAAGCTTTATTACAACCTCCAATGGCGTTATTTAAAGACATTATGAAAGCAAAATATAAAAAAATATTTAATTTTTGTTTGCTTTCTCATATTATAGATTAAAAAAATCGTTTAGTTGAGTAACTAATTGATGTTGATGAGTTTTCAATTTTGCTTTTTAAAGTGAATAATAGACAAATGCTTGTATTTATTAGAGCTTTGCGTTTCATATTTTAAATAACATGTTATATAATCAAAAAAAAATCTTTGATAAATTGTAGACAAAAAAACGCTGGTTATAGATTTTATTAAAAAAACTATCAAGGAGGGTATTATGTGATCTTACCGACAAGAAAACAACAATAAGTTAAAGCAATAAAACTGTTAATTCTTAACTAAACCTAAAATTTAATCGGTTTATTTGATTCTTGATCCTTTAAACGTTCCTCTACTCAATTTTGCGGATTACTTCTTTGAGGTTCCTATAGATTATGCTCAATTCGCGACATAAGAATTGGTTGTTAAAAAGTCTATAATAAGCGTGCAAACGATATTCCAAATCTGTGACAATAATTGTGGTTACAAAAAACAATTTATTAAAAGTTTCAATTTATTGTTATAGTGAAGAATATTACATTTAAGTTGTTATCTTTATAAAATCATCATAATTTTAAGAATTGTTAACGCTAATTAACAAATTAATACACGGTATAATTTAGCTCTGACAATACAACCACGAAATGACTATTTCTTTATTATCTTACTCCATTTAATAATAAGATAATTTTAATGGGTGCGTTTCAACAATTAAACTGCAATGTAATTATTCACTATCTCTACTTATCATAAATAATAATTGTACGACATTTAATGCATATAACAATACGCAGTAAAACTGTATTCTGTATCCTAGATAGATAACTCAATAACAAAACAAATTCATATAATAATTTTATTTACCATTTGCACAAAGAACATATTATAAAAAGTGAAAACTAATTTTGGACGGAATATATTATCACTAATAAACTATTATTATATTGGCTTCACATTAAATTAATAATTAATATTGACCATGAATTATTTAATTAATATTAAAGTATTGGTTATTTCTTTTTGATGATGTTGCATGCCCATTCCATACCTTCACGGACACCTGTTCCTTTGGCAGCAACGCATGCTTGTATTTGCCATGGTCTATCTTTCAAAGTAGGCAGACCTAAAACTTTGGCTAAATCGGATGCTGCTAAAGAATTAGGTAGATCTTGCTTGTTGGCGTATACTAGCAATGGTACTTCGTGTAGCTTTTCATCAGATAACAGCTCGTATAGCTCAATGCCGGTTTCTTCTAAGCGTCTTTTGTCAGACGAATCCACAACGTATATCTAAAACAAATTTAAATGTTTTATAATATTTGTGGTCAAATCTTAAAGTAATGTAATAAGTGCGTTACATATTCTAAAGATAATTAATATTAAATTATTATAATTTAAAATGTTTAACAAAAACAGGGCGGATAAAAATTTGTTCATCCACTTCCGAGCCCTTACCTAGGCAACCTAAAAATATGCAAAAGAGTTTAGCCTAAAAACAACCCCTCCTTTAACCAAAAAAAGTAGAAGTCAGGAAGTCCCAAATAATGGGTTCCTTGTCCACCCCAAGCTATTAAAGATATGCGACGGGAGGAAAGCATAGAGACGGAAGAGAAAGTCTATCTACCCAGACAAAAACGGAAAGAAAAACAACCCGGTCCTCTACTCCACCTCTACTTTAATTAGTTTTGTAGTGATATCCAGACAGACATCGTAAGGTTTCAACTATGCCAGATTTGCAAAAAATGTAGTACCGAGCGTTAATAAAATTCTTCACTTTGGAAAATTTTGCCCTTCTTCAAATTAAACAAAGATTGAATGTCGTATACGGTGATCATTCACCTTCTTATTCTATCGTGAAAGAATAGGCCAAAAAGCTTAAAATGGGCTATGAGTCTTTAAAAGATGACTCACATTCTGGTCGACCAGTTAAAGTGATCAAAGAAGAGTCAAACGCCTTTATTAAAAAACAGATCCAAAGTAATCGCCGACTAAAAGATTTGCCAAATACTCCACGCCTATTTGGGTCCCAAAACTTCTGTCTGCTGTTCAAAAAGTGCATAAAGTTGAATGTGTTCAATCTTTCTTGAAGCTCTGTAAGAGAGGACAAAAACAGTTCTGCAATCTATTGTTACGGGGGATAAAACTATAGTCTAGTATCATGATCCTCTGTCTAAAAGGGAATCCATGAAAAGGCAGCAGGTGAACCACCACAAAGTAAAGCCAGGGTATCCCCGTCTACTAAAAAAATCATAACCACGACCTTCTGGCATTTTAAAAAGATCGTCTTATTACATAGGTTGAAGAAAAATATTTGGGCAAAGCGTCGAGAAAAATTTACAAAAGAAGTCAGATTTTTCACGACAATGCTCCTGTGCACACCGCTGAGGTTGCTTAACTTGACAGGACTACTTCCTGTTTTCAAAATTAAAGAAAACCTTTAGAGTAGACGATTTCTTGACGATGAAGACAACAAATTTTCAAAATATTTTTATGAAGAGATAACATTACTAATTAAGCAATGTAATAAAGGGTATTATATTAAAAAATAATAAAATATCTTTCTCATAAGTGCATGATTTTTTGGTTAGGCCGGAAATTTATGGCGGTTACTTCCTTTTTTTCTCTCTCTTATTTATGAACAAGTTTTCCTAAAAATATAAAATATATGCTTACTTATGATTCATCGAGTTACAAAACTTAAAAAATTAAAATTTTTAATTTCAATGATAACAATTTCAAAATTATGTAGAAACGTAATTATTTCTAACGAATTCACATTTTCAAATGCATAGACAGTTTCGCAAGAATTACATATTGATAAGGCGATGTTGTAAAGATAATTTTAAACACGTACTTGTAAATTACGTAAATGGAAATACTAATAATTATTAAGATGATTTTGAACTGTGTATAATGCTTTCAACTATAAATAATTGCACATAAATCTTAAATTATTACAACTTGATCATATAATAATTGCATGTGCATTGCGATCGTTATCTGCAAAATTTACAGAGATGCACTGAAATTGCATTTTCGTTTATCTTTGTTACCATCGGCCACTTAAATGCTATTCAGTTACGTTCCAATTCACAAAAGTAACTAATCTTAAACCGTTAGCATTCACTTGAAGGGAACCGAACATGTCTATTTTATAATATTACCGATGAAACAAGAAATATCATTTTAATTGATTATTAAATTTTAATAAAATGTATAGGAAGCATGTTTTGCATTCCCATACAAGTATGTAATTAATTAACAACTTTGTTAAGAACTGTCTAGTTTTTTATATAATAGTATAACAGAATTATAGCAAATCATTTGATTTAAAATATTATTGTTAAATAAATTATATGCGCTCAATTAAAACCAAAACCAATTTGATTTTACATTATTATTGAGCTAGATTTTAAATAATAAAAATATAATTTATGAATCCATTGTTAATGAATATGTATTAAACATTATAAAATATATGTTCCGATAGTTATACAACATAAATAAAGGATTAATCCTACACAATGAATTGCAATATAATAAAAAACACAGTCATTTTCATTTTTAATCATACATTTAATAATACGGATTAATCATTTATGTTGACCAAAATATATAAGATTTGTCAAATAGTATTCGAAATTGTCAACAAAAAATTACTGTAAATCAGAAATAGTTTAGTAATGTGTAAAAATGTCATAAGTTTGCCAAATGTACTGCTATTGTCAAAAATTGTATTCTACACTGTAAAAAATTACCAAACTGTCAAAAGTATTACTACATTTATCAAAAAGTTACAAATGTTTCATAGTTTTTAGCATTTTTTTTCCAGTTTTAGCATATAAAAGCCGGATTTTTGCATGATTATAAAATTTCATAATTTAATGGCCGGATTTTGTAATTAAAATCTATTTTTTAACGATTAATAACCGTATTTTGTTTTCTCTTATATTATATAAAATTTCATCATTAACGGCCAAATTTTTGGATATTTATAAGATTTTACATTTTAACCTCTAAATTTTGTAATTCAAATCTATTTTTGTTTTGTTTTTATCGGCCAGATTTTCTACTTTTTCATCCGATTACATTATTTAATTGCCGGATTTTGAAATTGATAATTGTAAGTTTGTTTACAATACTTCAAAATAAAGCCGACAATAACTTGATGAATAAATAAAATCCGGCATTATTTTTAGGTAAATAAATTTTGACCACATTAATTTATAAACAAATTCCGGTTTTTAAAAAATAAAACAAAAATCCGGCAAATATTTTATAAAATCTGGCTGCTAAAGTAAATTTTTATCAAAAATCCGGCCTTATTTTTACGAAAAAAATATCAAACTTGTTTTTAAGAAATTAAAGAAAAAACGTAAATTGTTTTATAAAATCCGGCTGTCAAATTGAACAAAAATCTTTTTTTATTTCTACAAAATATGCATGCATCATCAAATAAATAGTAACTAAAATCCGGCCTTGTTTCTAGAAAATAAACAAAAATCCGGCCGTTTAAGTAATTTCCGGCTCTGATATATAAATCAGTAACAAATCCGGCCGTACGATAAGTAAGGATAAAGCACCAAACTCGAATCTCGGTGCATAAACTGTCGCTTGTTTAAACCCCAGCTCTGGAAAATTAGTTTTAAAAAATATAGCATTTATTAATTCAAGACATTAGTTTAATACATGATTAATGTCCATATTAGCGTGTGAGTGAACCAGATACTATGCCACGTCAGTATCTACAGCGCTTCCATTCTTTTAATTAAGGGATTCGGTAGAATATATTATGTAAATTATTTACAAGTACATATTCAGGCAGTTGTAAAACAAGCATAAGCTATAAAGTATTGGCCCCTGAACCAAACAAAAAATAATGATTTATAATAAGCCTTTTTAAGAAAAAATCTGAAAAATGAAGCCCCCACATCCATAGTAAAGATTCACTTTTTTGGTAAGAGAGAACTAACTATCCAGCCATCACAACAAATGTTACCAAATTCGGTCACCCCAATTTTACAGGTAAAGTCAACCCATCAAACAAAACCGACAAAGAAACTGGCGATAACATGGTCATTCAGTATAAACTGGAAAATATGAAGACCGGATCGATATAGTCCTCAACCAATCTGCTCATACCTGAATGTAGTCAAGCTCCGGAATAACTTCAGAGCTGCTGACACCCTCTCCATCGCTATACACAACAAATACACTTTCACCACAAACTTTCCGCAAGCAAAGCCTCAAAGAATGAACTAAACAAAGTTCAATAACAACTTAAAAAAACCTCACGGTTCAAATTATCAATGACGTGAACGCTCGCTGTGGTGGTTGGGTTGTTTAAAAAAATATTAAATAATAGAATTATTTGAATGCAAAATAATTGTTCTGCGCAAAATAATAAAAGTGAACCAGAGTGCATATTAAGACTTTGGGTTTTTCCTGAAGATGGCCAAAAAATGTGCTACAATAGCATATAGTCATTTTTTAACTATTGTTTTACATTAACTTCTGCACCAAATAACTTTTAAATTGTGAATTATCTTTTAAGGTTCCCAAAAACTGTAAAATGAAGAAAATTTTGTCAAATGTACTCAAACTGGTAAAAATGTTTTTAAACTAACAAAAAAAAGTTTATAAACTGCTGCAAACCTTTCCAAACTATTCAAAAACTGTCAAATATTTTTCTTAACTGTTGCTAATAGATAAGAAATATTCTAAAACTGCTGTTAAATTATCAAATATATTCAAACTGTCAAAATCTTCAAAAATGGTTACTAAACAGTCAACATATTTTACAAATTGTCAAAAATGTTCCACAAACTATCAAAAATGATGCGAAATTGACAAAAAAAGTTTAAAACTGCTACAAAACTTTCCAAAGCATTCAGAAATCGTTAAATATTTTCCAAAATTGAAATAAAAAGTTCTAAAATTGCCCTTAGATTATCAAATGTACTAAAACAGGCAAAAATGTATCACAAACTATCAAAAATGCTTCTAAACTAACAAAAACTGTTTCAAACGTTTCCAAGGCATTCAGAAGCTGTCTAATATCTTACAAAACTGTTGACAAAAAGTATTCTAAAACTGACATTTGATTGTCATATGTACTAAACTGTCAAAAATTGTTACTAAACTGTCAAAATATTTCACAAACCGTCAAAAATGTTTTACAAACTAAGAAAAATTTTACTAAACTAACAAAAAAAAACAAAACTTGCTCCAAACAATTCTAAAGTATTCAGCAGCTGTCAACATCTTCAAAAATTGTTACTAAATAGTTAACATGTTATACAAACCGTCAAAAATGCTTCACAAATATTTCTAAATTTCTCATAGTTTCCCAAAATCTAAAGTTTTTCCATTATAAACAAAAGTAGAGTAGCTTGAAAACAACTTCTGGACAATTGCGTATAATATCTACTTGTAAACTCAAATTGTTCTTTTTTAAGTTTTTGATAGATTTTTTGAGTCTATTTTGCTGTCTTAAATCTTCAGTGACATTAAAGCTTAACTCACTACCAACTACAATTTAATACCTCAACTAGCGTGTCCTGTACGAAAACTTAAACTAATCACATCTAACTGTACTACAACAAATAGTAACTAATTATGTATACTCACACGTACAAATTGCTTAAGCTGTGAATGAAAAAATGCAATTATGGATAAAAGTATGACAAATTTGTTTGATTTGCACGTAATTTGGTTTTCTGATTATAAATCTGAAGTCCTAACTTCATTTATATTATGATTTAAATTAATAACTTATTCAAACTCAATCTAACGATCACAGCGGTCAAGTCCAAAAGTCAAGCACAAGCAATTATTTCGGTTCCACAAACCTCGTCAGTGTGCCTTGTATGACTACGGCATTGCATGCTAGCAAAAGACAAATTTGAATAAATATTGCTGTGTTTATAAACACAATTGATAATGTAAATAATAATAATAAGCGTGATCATACCTCAAAAATGCAGTAGCTACTCCAAAGTAAAACAGTCAATGTTTACTTTTGTTCTTGTTTTAGTAAAGAGATCGGCGGTTTAAAGATGTTCAATTTTTGGTAATACATGCAAAGGGGTACTTTAAACTCAAGTCAAAAGTCTAATCTCAAATGTATATTTCGCAGAACTGAAGACCTTAGTAAATTGGAAATTAGTTTTCAAATGTTTTCAATTTGATACAAAAAAAGTTGTACTAATCACCAACAAAACGTCGCATTAAGCACCACGGGAAGTGGAAAAAATGTGTGTTACGATACTTCAAATTTTGCAGATGCATGATATTATAAACAGAAACAATTTACAATTATTGTTATTGATAAGGAGATAGAAAAACACATATTATCGTGCAAACATGAATAAAATAAAAGTCAGGTAAACTGGAAGGGTTTACGATGCAGTACAGTATTGCGTATTCTATGCTGGTAACAACGACATGAAAAGTGGAAAAGGCGATTAAAAGGTTAAACTACCGGAGAGTTGACGCAATTCACTCATTATGCGACGCAATCTAGAGCTGTGCTTCGTTGATTATCAAAGGCGTTCGATTCCATCAAATGGGAAGCTCTCTGGCAGATTCTAGAGCAAATGAGAACACCTCCCCATCTGATACAGCTTATACGAACACAGCATAGCCAAGGTCAGAGTAGACCAAATGTACTCAAGCAATTTCGATGACAAGGCTGTATCCTATCGCCAATTCTTTTTAATATATACAGCGAGTACGTTATGCAAAAGGTGCTGGACGAGTGGCATGGAGGTGTGGCTGTAAGAAAAAGACGCATAAGTAACCTTAGATATGCGGATGATACGCTTATTATAGCATCGGACCAGTCTGAACTAGAAGTTATCATGACAAGGCTGCGCAACATCAGCAAAGACAGACAAAAACAAAAGTCATGATAGTTGACCGGAAAACAAACAACTCCCAACATATCCAGCAGCTGGCCGGTTTTGAAGTGGTAGATAAATTTATATATCTTAGATCACTAATCACCAATAATAAAGGCAGCAAGGACGAGATAAACCTCCGGCTAGCAATAGCAAAAACAGCCACAACTAACGCGGATTTGAAAGGATACGGCAATAATTCATTCGAACATTCTGCGTTATTTCGGCCACGTATCTAGAAGATCGGATACTCTGGAAAAATAAATGATCCAAGGAAAAGTTGACGGAGAAAGACCACAAAAAAGATCAAACTCGGTGGATAGACGATGTTACCAGGCTGGTTGGTCATACAATGCATGAGGCCACAGAAATGACCCAGGACAGAAAAGCATGGAAAGTCGCTGTTGATATGATTCCATAATAGTGCCACCAAACCTTCAGTCTAAAAACTATTATGGAATGTTTAACATCAAAGCAAAACTTGAAAACTGTTAAAATTATCAAAACAAATGTCCTGTGCGCCAAACATATAAAGCATTTTCCAAATTTTTTGGTGCACATAATCGCCCAACCAAGATTCATTCAACAAATTATTGATAAATTGCAAACGCATTTTAGACTGGTTCAATATTAACACTTAAACAACACGCTCAGTGCGTTTTCAAAAAAAACATCGTCATTGTTGCTGGAAGTGTTAATAAAAAGCCAAGTTTGTTATTGACTTTTGCAGAAAATTAAGCTTTGTTGTTCGACTACGTGCAAAATTTGTGGTAAAGATCGTTGTCTAATGACTTACAAAATTTAGCTTGTCTGTGAACTCAAGCTGCAAAACTATCATTTGCGTCGTAAGTTCGCTAAATAGAATCAAAATCAATTGCAAGTAGACCTAGAATGTTACCGCAAAGTTTTGTTTAGTTCCAAGAGTTACGTTATCGCACTATGACATCCTCTACTCTTGTTCAAAGTCTGAACGATGTCCATACAAACAGTTTCAAAATATATAGTTAGCAGACTTCTAGAAAAGTATAGATTGAGATCAAGAAGAAGGCTTTTTTTTAACCGCCAATCACAAGCATTAAATTTTACAATTTGCTTTTTACGGACAAGTCCCAGCCAATTCATCCAATATATATATATCAGTTGATTTAAACATGATTTAAATAAAAACTGAAGAGCAATGTTCATATTCTCATAAGATCTACAGGGTCCATTATGAAAGTAATGCGCATTTTCTATAGAAAATAGATTTTTTGATCGTACTGGTACAAACACTTAAAATTCTTCAAACTACTCTCCCCCTGCATCAATACACTTTCGGAGACGTGTCTTTCACGCCTGAAAACCACCCTAAAACTCCTCGACAGAAATGTCTTTTAATAACCTTAAGCTTTTGTTTGTTTTTCATTGACCACCAATGCTTTTCTTTCAACTCTCTTTTTCTTTGAGTCAACGAAACAAAAAAAGTTGCACGGAGCCAAGTAAGGGTGTTGCTTCGAGCCAGAAAGTTGATAACAATGAAGGCCGTGTGGCTGGGGACATTGCTATAGTAGAGCTTGGCCGTGTCTTTGATGTCAGATCTAACGCGCGCAATCCGGCGTATCAATCTTTTGAGCACCTCGAAGGAAAAGGCTGAGTTGACCGCTCAGACAGTCGGAGCAAATTGGCAAACGGCTGCGTTGGAAGGGTGCCAACCACATTTCCCGACCAATTTTTCTGGGCTTGGGAGAGATATTCGGGCCAAAATAATATCATGCGCATTACTTTCATAATACACCCTGTATATAGGTGTTGTGAGAATTCTTAGAAACAATATGACTGCCAATCGATATATAAAACAATGTTTAGAGGAACATTTAATGCCATTTGCTCCCATTGTTGACAATAACTTTATTTAATGAAAAAAAAAACTCGTCCACATTGCAAGAATCACCGTACTTAAATGATGTCCACATTGCTGTATAGTTTTGGCCGCCAAAAAACCTGGACTTTAATCCAATGAAGCATGCTTAAAACATGTTAAGAAAGCGTATTCATGAGCAAGCAAAGCCCTAATGACGAGTGGAAACAGATTCCTTAATAAGAAATAATTTGCTAATTTGGTTAAAAAAAAGCTGTAATTAAAACTCGCAAAGGCCCTACGCACTTTTAATCTCACTTCATTATCTCAAAATCGACAATTATTGACAATTTTCTATTTCAGTTTCTTTCTTATTTTCAAAGTTGTTCTTTTTTGTTTTTATAGAAAGAATCTTAGGTTAAATGACAAAATACACCTGTTAATTACCAATTTTGTTAATATTTATTTGATTGACTTAAAATTTATTGAAAAAGTCAAACAATAAACATAATAAGTCAAGCCATTTAAATATTTCTCAAAATTTCAAAATAAAAAAAAAACGTAATTTGGAATTAGAAGCCTTGAGTACCAGGATAGTACTCTATAAAAACGTTTGATCAAGCAAACCACAAAAAACTTCTTGATCTACTGAAAAAAACTAGAACTGACAACAATATCCGTATTATAGCAAAGCTCTATTGATAACAATCCTTAGTTCAAGTTAAAAATAAAAAAAAAAACAAATCAAATCAAAATTTACAGAAGTGTGTGCTCTCATCAACGCTATTTACTGTATAATCTAAAGAAACTTTTAAGACAAGATTTGAAAAATAAATAACTATCAACGGTGCTCGCATCAAAAACTTGAGGTGAGCAGACAACTCCTTGATACTAGCTTGCTCCACTAAAAAACATCAGATGACAATAAAAAAAAAACTTCCAGCAAAAAGTACGGAATCAACCTGAATACAAATAAAACTCAATATTATTCAACACGATGAAGTCGAATACTAAACTCCAACAACAACGGAAGCAGAACAGAGATTTAACACATTCGAACTATAGACTTATAGACAAAGTTTGATGAATAAAGCAATGAAAAAATTCTGCAGAAACTAGAAAAACAAACAACAAAATCCGGCCAAAACATTAAAAAAATCACCAATAATGCTAAAATCTGGCCTAAATGTCAAAATACGTAAATGAGTAAAAACCGGCAATAGTTTGTTGAAATCTAGCCAGAGTTTAGCAATTTAAAACAGTTTTTAGACTTTTCGGCTAATTTTTTTGGAAAATCTAAGCTTCTGCTAAAAGTCGTATCCAATATTTGATCATTATTAAAATGTTTGTTGAACCAATTGCAATTTACGACTCGTTCATCAAGTGCAGTTCCTTCCTTCAAACTGTTCAATAATTTGTGATTCACAAACGTTTTATTAGTAATCCTTGCTTCAGGAAAAGCTTAATTAAATTGATTCAGGCACGACTGAATATAGTACGACCTGTGTTATCTTTATTGATTGTTCCATTGCAATAATTTACAGTTTGTATACCACACACTTCACATTATTTAAAATTTACTTCGAACTCTACAATTTATAATTTATTATTAAATTGATCTTAAAATATATATTGCTAAAAATAGCTTGTCTGCAATTTATTGTTTATATAGTTTTTTATAAAGTCCTTAAATAATTCATCGTTGCGTATTATGTACTTTGTTTTTAATTCTTTATAATTATATTAATTAGCACAAAAAATAATTTTGTTACGCCTATGGTTACAATAAGTGTATACTTGGTTGCCTACATTCTAATCGTAGTATTTTGTCATTTACACTGTATAAACAACACCAATTTTACAAAAAGACGTGTTTTATGTCATAGGTACTAGTAAAAAGTAGCAAATTTGTACTATAATATAGCCGTCCTACTAATTCCCTATTGGGAATTATTGATATAATATGTTTATTTCCTAAATCAAATAATTTTTCATAAACAAATTGTATATGCAGCACTCATCGTATGCAACCCAACATACACCTACCTAAATAGTTCAACATAAAACCAACAGATGTCACTCAAGTCAGCATAACAACAACTAAACAAAAACTTACCAAAATATCAGTATTCTCGAAATAGTTTTTCCAATAAGGCCTTATTTTCCTCTGTCCACCAATATCCCAAACATTCAACTTAAATCCTTCGGAAATAACAGACTTTATATTAAAACCAGCTGTCGGTGTAATATGAGTAATATCTTCAGACGCCAGCGTCTTCAATATAGTTGTTTTTCCGGCATTATCCAATCCGAGCAACAACAATCTTAATTCTTTTTCAGGAGCAGCCCTTAATTTCCTCAATATAGATAACAAACCCTAAAATTAAAACAATTATATAGTTGGCAGCATTGATTAAAATAATTGTTTACATCTAATAGGTTATATTAATTTGTGTTATATAAATCTATTTAAATATACCTAATATAAAAAAAATGGTAAATGCGCGTGCTTAATAAAAATTGCATTTATAACATGTTCTTCCAATAAGATTAAAATCAAAAATTATTATTGTTGTGATTGAGGTTAATGTTTGTATTTACAATCGCTATAACAACGTGCCTGACATTTCTACGACATTACATGTAAATATAAGCAAATTTTTTTGATTATTTGTTAAATAAATTAGCAACTGTAATAATAAAGAGTGTATATTTTGATTTTAATTTATTTACACTTACCATTTTATCCGGTACACTAAAATAATTGTTAAATAAACCTCAAGTTAAGACACTACGATGGTTTAAATGAAACGTTTAATCGCACAGCAACTAACAAATATATAATAGTAAAATCGATAATGCGTGTACTATATGTGGGGTGTAACTTATTCGGACAAATAATAGAACGAGACGATATATCTTTTGAAACTTTCCACGACTTGCAATTAAATTGTAATGTACTAACATTAGGGCATTCAGTTTTGATAGTACAAAATGATGATGGGGTTTATTTACATGGACACGGTTTACAACCACGTACTACGCACACAATTACCAAACTAAATCTACCGTTTTCCAATCAAATTAGTCACATTACAACATCCGATACTAGGATATTTTTTCTTGATAATTGTGGTGAGTTGTACGTGTTGGATTTTCTTGATAAAGATGTTGAGATTAGACATAAACCTAATTATATTTTGAAAAATTGTGATGAGAATCCAAAAATAATTAAATTTGTTTGTGGTATTGGTATTAATATAGCTTTATCAGATTGTGGTAAAATATTTAACATCCCCAATGAGTTAGAAACTGTTAATAAAAATGTTAAACAAATATGTGCCGGTAATGAGCATTGTTTAATATTGGATACAAGTGGAAATGTTTATAGTTTTGGAAGGGGGAGGTAAGACATTTAAATTTTATTAAAATAATTTATTACATTTTATATTATTTTAGACGCGGACAATTGGGTCATGGTAGTTTAGATGACGAAGATGAACCACTTTTAATAGAAGCTCTTTCTGGTTTAAAGATGCTTAAAATATCCTGTGGTAGTTGGCATTCTTGTGCTTTAAGTGAGGATGGTGATGTTTATATTTGGGGATGGAATAGTGATGGTCAATTGGGTTTGTTTGATGATGAAGATGATGATTTTGAGAATACTAAAGAGGCTTCCAATGATGAGCTTCCGAAAAATCCTGTATCTGTGATTCCCATACCAACTGTTCTTCAAATTGATGGTGGTGATGATATCAGTGTTATAAATGTAGGATGTGGGAGTCGCCATACTGTTTTAATTACAGGTAATCAATTAATTCTGTACTTTTTTTTAATGTTTGTTTGATGAATCAATAATTCTCATAGCGTGTCCGTAATTTATACAATTATTTATTTAATGTTATGAACGCATTGTCTTTGTACTTGTTTGTACTAACTGTATTTTTAGATTTGCTTTATTAATTATGCATAAGAATATAATATATAATCTGTTTTGTATCGAAAACATGATGATATGATATATTGACATATATTATAACTTATAATATATTTATTAAAGTTTCTCGTTATATAAATAAATTTTAATTGGTTTAGTGAGAAGTCAATAGAAATAGATAATTGACTTGTTGAGCATAAAGGAATTCACAATCGCAACTCACAATTTTGGAAAATACTAAACTTTTGCGATTGATGTGTCACAAAACTAACAAAATCTTTAAAAAAATGATATTAAAGTTGTTAATATGCGTAAAAAGTACAGATAATGACATTCAATGAGCACTAAACATTGTTGACAAGTTACCCATTGGGATTATAATTATGTCCAGCGGCGTAGTAAAGGTCTGTAATGCGGAAGGGTTTACAAGCATACAGATTACGTTTATTTTAAAATATATTTGACATCTCTTGAATAGAATTTGGCTTTTTTTTTTAATTTTTAATTTTATGGTTTTTGCTGTATTTGAGAATTTACTTTTTAAAAGTTTATGACTGGATTTTGATTCTTTCTATTTTTTTTTTAATCTAGGCCGGATTTTACACGGATTTTGCTATTTTTAAATTTTTATAAAAATTTCACTTTTAAAAAGTTTATGGCCGGATTTTCTGACAATGTTTAAAACTGCAACTTGCTACTTTTGACAATTTATGAATTTTGCTTTTGTTTACAGTTTATGATAAAATTTTGAAGTTTTATGATACGGTTTTTATATCTGTAAATTTTTCTATTTGGCATTCTATGAATAACATTTTGCACTTTTAGACAGTTTATGGTTGGATTTTAGTTCTTTTTAACAATGTTTTTGGTATTTTATAGCTGGATTTTGCTATTTTAAGATTTTATGAAGATTATTACACTTTTTTACAGTGTATTGCTGGATGTTGGTTTTTTTTGACAGTTTCAGGGCCGGGTTTTGCTTTTTTGGCATTTTATAAACGGAAGTTTGTAGTTTTGAAACATTTTTGGCCATTTTGCTCCATACTGAAAATTGTTTAAAGTTTCAACGACGGATTTTGCTATTTTTGACATTTTATTAACAGGTTTTTGCAGTTTTCAACTGTTTTTGATTGGATTTTTGTTTGTTTTTTAATGTTTTATTATTTTATAACGGGAATTTACTATTTTTAGTGATTTTTTACAACATTTTTATATTTCTTGGCGAGATTTTGCTATGTTTAACATTCTTGGAATAGAAAATTGCACTTTGACAATTAATGCCGGATTTTGTTTTTTTTTTTTAACAATATTTTAATATTTTGCAACTGAATTTTTTAATTTTTTAAATTTTTATGATGTTTTTTACATTATTTAAAAGTTTTAAGCGTAATTTGCTTTTTTTTAAATTTTATAAATAGAGTTTTGTAGTTTTTAACCATTTTTAGCCGAGTTTTGGGTTTTTTGAAAATGTTTTAATATTTTATAATTGAATTTTGCTCTGTTTGATTTTTTTATTTTGTTATTTCTAACAATATTTTAATATTTATGGCCGAATTTTTGCTAGTTTTCGAATTTAATGGTTTTAATTGTTTTTTAACAATTTTAGCGATTTATTACAAAATTTTGCTATTTTGACATTTTATAAACAAAGTTTTGCAATTTTAAACCGTTATTTATACTATCTCGACATATTTTAATGTTTTATGAGCAAGTATTGTTATTTTAACTTTTCATAAATTTATATTTGTGTACTTTTTAATAGTTGAAGGCCAAATTTTGGTGTTTTTTTTGAATATTTTTTTATGTTTGAAGGCCGGACTTTGCTATTTTTGACATTTTAAAATTAGAATTTTGCACTATCAACAGTTTATGTTGGTTTTTGGTTTTTTCTAACAATATTTTAATACTTTATAGCCAATTTTTGCTGTTTCTTATTTTTTATAAATACAATTTGGCACTTTTCAATAGTTTATGGCCGGATTATTGCTATTTTTAAAAATATTTTGAAAGTTTAAAGCTGAAACAGTAAGTTTTTAACAGTTTATGTCTGGATTTTGGTGTTTTCTCACAATACTTTCATGCTTTAATACCGGATTTTGCTATCTTGAAATTTTGATTCTATTTAAATTTATATAAATTATTTTGCGACTGCATTTGTTAATTTTGACTTTTTATAAATAGATTTTTTTTATTTTTTAAAAGTTAATGGCCGGATTTTGGTGCTTTCTTACAATATTTTGATGTTCTAAGAGCGAATTTTGTACATTTTTGACATTATACGTACTTAGAACGTTTTGACGTGCAAGCACTATTTCTGTTGTTTACATTAAGTTGAAAATTTCATCTTGACCAAAAGATGGAATTAACTTGCAAAAATGTTCGAGCTATGATTTATTATGACTTTCGACGTGGTCTAAATCAAGAACAGTGCTTCAATTATCTGAATTCAACTTTTGGCGATGAAGCACCATCCACAGCCACTGTATATCGCTGGTACACTGAATTCAAGCGTGGCCGTAGTTTTCTCACGGACGAAGTTAAAGAAGGTCGTCGTTGTGCCAGAAAATATTGATGCTGTGCAAAAACTAATTGAAGAAAATTGTCATGTGACATATCGCAAAATTGAGACATGTTTAAGCATTAGTATGACCAGCATACATAAAATTTTGCACAAACATTTGGGTGTTTGGAAACTGTGTGCACGTTGGATTCCACATTTGTTGACAGATGCTCAAAAAAATGCTCGTGTCTAGTGGTGCCATAAAATGATTATAAAACTTTAACTGTGGTGCATCTAAAGCCAGAAAGAAAAGGCCAATCGGCAGTTTAGGTGTTTCAATGTGAAGAAAAGCCAACAAAAGTAGTTTGTTCTCAAAGCACACGCAGAACACCATAAGGGAGATGAAGAGACTACAAATTTCGATGCTGGGTATTAGTGAATTACGTTAGAAATGATCCGGGAAATGTATTGTGGATGAACATTGTATATACTACTCAGGAGAAGACAGCAAACATTATCGTAGTGGAGTGGCACTTAATATGACCAAAGCAGTTGATAGATGTATTTAGTCCGTATGTTATGTATCTGATAGAGTTATGATGATCCAGTTGAACTCAAAACCCAACATCAACATTATTCAAGTGTTAGCTCCTACCAGGGATAGCGATGCTGAAGACTTAGCAAAATTCTACGAAGAGATTAAAAGCGTTACTGACCGTCTAAAGAATAAAGATATCTCTATAGTAATGGGAGATTTTAATGCCAAAGTCGGCAAAGGTAAAGAAAGTAAGAACGTTGGCAATTTTGATCTAGGAGAAAGAAACGATAGAGGGGACCGCTTCGTGGAATTTTGTAAAGAGAATAATCTCTGTATAACAAATACTTTCTTTAAACTGCCAAAAAGGCGACTGTATAGATAGACAACTCCATCAGACAATCCCGAGAGAATAGTCAGAAATCAGATTGACTTTATTACCATTAACGAACGATTCCGAAACATGGTCAAAGCAGTGAAAACACTACCCGGAGCAGATGTAAACTCTGATTAGAATCTATTGATGGGGGAGATCAGGGTCAGACTTAAAAAAGTCAAACAACAACAGGCATCTAAAAGAATAGATTTGGAGTATCTACAAGCTAATCAACAAATTAGCTCAATTGGTGTCATATGGTCTCTTAATGGTTGCTTCTTTAGACCCTTTAGATCTTTATGTTCTTTAGTCCTGATACCAAAAGTTGCCTGAGAGATCACATCTGTCAATATTGCATATTCCTTGCCTTCAAGATGCTTATTATTATGGTCGGATATTTTTCTGTTATCCCATTCTTTTGTGAGTTGATTTCTTACAGATATGGACTGCATTCTTCTCTGTATCCACTCTTTAGAGTATCCTTTTGCAACATAATCAGCATAGGCTCGTTTAAATGCCAGCTCTGGATTTTCATATTCTTGTAATCTTTCATACCCGACTTTTGCAAGCCAACGTTTAAACTGCTCAACCTTTTTGGAAGGAACAGACTGTAAGATACGCAATAACCCCTCAACATTTGTACAATTAGCATTCTGTTTACCACCTTTTGTTTTAATTTCAAGGGGGGTGACAAATTGTCCCCATCCTTCGGAAAGCCCTATATCTCTGCTTTTCATCTTTTTTAGGTAATCAGATGGGTTCTTACTACCTGTGAGAAAAGCTATTACCTCTGTTATTACATACCACCACTCTCCATTGTGTAATACTCTAGTTACATTGTTATTATCAAATGCAGTAGTCTCAATATCTCCTTCTTTTAAAGTTAAAGTGTCAATCATATTGAAAATAAGTTTATTCTAAAAACCAAATATAAACTAAGTTGCTTTTTATTACTAATAAATAGTGGAAATTTTGTCTCCGTTATGTATGATAAAATTGGAGATTTGCTCTTTGTCTCCATTTTAAGCGGCAATCAAATTTTACGAGCTTCTGTTTCTTCTTCTATGGCAGTAGCTAGAAACTTTTTTCCTTGAGCTTCATCTACAATTTGCTGATTTCATTACTGAGAATTTTGCAATCAATTGCTCAGAGGTTTGCAATAAAAGTTGTTGTATTTTCATAAAGTCTCCATTAACCCCTTATACTCACCACAAGTCCTTCAATCTTTTTTGAAGAATTTTCTTTGCAAAGTGTAAAAAATGTGTTAAACTTACCAGTAAGTTTACTTTGCAATAGTTGGGTTACTAAAGATGCCTTTTATTCGAGTTTTTAGGGGGGCTACACGCGTTAATTTAAAAAAGACGAACTTTTTATCTAAATTACAAATAGTGTTGTAAGGACCTCCTAAAGCGTTTTAAAGGGTAGGAGCATTTTGTTATCCTCTCTATGGTAGAAGTGACATAAGTTGGCTGTTGCAAAAATAACGTTTCAAAAAATCTACTAACCATTTGTTCTTTAGGTTTGAAAAATTTTCTTTGCAACCAACAAAAAAACATGATAGACTAATTTTAGGGTTTCTTGTAGTAAATAAAAGTTTGAGGTAAAAAATAATTTAGAAATGCCTCATAATCGAGTTTTAAGCTACCTTACATGAGTAACTTAGGTCTTGGTGGTATAATTGTACCCTGAAGTTGTAGAATCGCTTTAAAACGCAATTACGGGCCATTTGTTTTTTCTGAGCATTGTCTTTCATTTAGTCCGTATGTTATGTATCTGATAGAGTTATGATGATCCAGTTGAACTCAAAACCCAACATCAACATTATTCAAGTGTTAGCTCCTACCAGGGATAGCGATGCTGAAGACTTAGCAAAATTCTACGAAGAGATTAAAAGCGTTACTGACCGTCTAAAGAATAAAGATATCTCTATAGTAATGGGAGATTTTAATGCCAAAGTCGGCAAAGGTAAAGAAAGTAAGAACGTTGGCAATTTTGATCTAGGAGAAAGAAACGATAGAGGGGACCGCTTCGTGGAATTTTGTAAAGAGAATAATCTCTGTATAACAAATACTTTCTTTAAACTGCCAAAAAGGCGACTGTATAGATAGACAACTCCATCAGACAATCCCGAGAGAATAGTCAGAAATCAGATTGACTTTATTACCATTAACGAACGATTCCGAAACATGGTCAAAGCAGTGAAAACACTACCCGGAGCAGATGTAAACTATGATTAGAATCTATTGATGGGGGAGATCAGGGTCAGACTTAAAAAAGTCAAACAACAACAGGCATCTAAAAGAATAGATTTGGAGTATCTACAAGCTAATCAACAAACCTTGACAAATAATATAGAAAACAGATTTGAAATAGCAGAAAATCAGCTGTATATGGAAGACCACTGGCAACAGTTCAAAGCGATTATCCAGGAAACATTATCAGGTATATAGCAAACACATAAGAAGAAACAACGATGGATGAATAACGAGATTCTTAACCTAATGGATGAACGGAGAAAACATAAAAACCAAGATAAAGAAAAATATCAATCTATTAATAAAGAAATAAGAAGAAAAATACGTTTAGCAAAAAAAAATTTGGTTGGAGGGCAAATGCTCTGAAATAGAAGAATTAGATGGAAAACATGGCACGGAGAACAAAAGAATGAATAGTCTTGTCGGCAAGGATGGTAAGCTTATTCTGGACGAGATAGACAAGCTAAATCAATGGAAAGAATATATCGAAGACCTATTTGCAGACGAAAGAGACAATGTAGAAGTAGTAATACAAAATAATATATTAGGTCCAGCGATAATACCGGCAGAAATAGATAAAGTTATAAGATCAGCAAAAACAAAAAAAGCAACAGGTCCAGACGAGATTTCTACCGAGCTATTAAAACTGCTTGAATCTAATGGCAAAAAGGAATTTTTTTATCTTTTCAATAAAATATATGAGACAGGTAATATACCATCCGATTGGTTGAAATTGAGTTTTATCATGATTCCAAAAAAAATAAACGCCAAAAAATGCAGCGATCATAGGACTATAAGTCTAATGTGTCACGTCTTGAAGATTTTCCTTAGAATAATACACTCCAGAATATACAATAAAGTGGAAAAATAGATCAATGTAAACGGCGTCAACTTTAATAACCTTAGATATGCTGACGACACGGTATTAATAGCTAGCAACCAGGAAGAACTACAACAGCTAATTAACAGTGTTACAGAAAAATGTGATGAATATGGCCTGAAGCTTAATACGAAAAAAACCAGGTTTATGATAGTAAATAAAATCCCAGAGAACGTCCCAGATATAACAGCATATAATATACCACTTGAGAGAACAGAGAATATCACATATCTTGGTTCTAATATAAACAGTGATATGAGGGATATGAGCAAAGAAATCAGAATCCGCATTGAGAAAGCCAGAGATACATTCTTTAAATTAAAGAAAGTGCTGTGCGGTAAAAATATTAGCCTCAAACTTAAAATCCGGCTTATAAGATGCTACATATTTTTAGTATTGCTATACGGAGTTGAAAGCTAGACGCTGAAAGAAATTTTGCTAAAAAAATGGAGGTTTTCGAAATGTGGGTGTACCGAAGAACATTGCGTATAAGTTGGAGGGAGCGAGTCACTAATGAGAAAGTCCTAAACCGCATGTCAAAAGAAAAAGAAATTATAACAACAATAAAAAACCAGAAAACTTAAATACTTTGGTCACGTTATGCGACATCCCAAACGCTACAACGTATTACACCTAATAATACAAGGTAAAGTAGCGAGAAGAAGAGCTCTAGGTTGTAGAATAACTTCGTGGCTAAAAAATTTAAGAGACTGGTTCAATAAATCCACGACATCCCTGTTCCGGGCGGCAAATAATAAAATAATAATAGCCAATATGATAGTCAACGTTCGTTAACGGACACGGTACAAGAAGAAGAAGATACGACCTTTTGTTTGCCTGAAGTTTTTGGTAAATTGAGAGACAACAACTCAAAACGACGAATCATTTTGCATCACGACAATGCAAGCTCACACACATCACATGAAACAAACAAGTATTTGGACACACAAAAGATTGAATTGATGGGTGATCTGCCTTATAGTCCCGACCTGGCACCTGATGTTGTTTCCCAGAAATTAAAGATAAACTGCGTAAACAACGATTTTCATTGTCTGAAGAAGCAGTTGAGGCTTTCAAAACGCATGTTTTAGAGCTATCATCTTCTGACTGGACAAAGTGCTTTGAAGGGTGGTTTAATTGCATGCTTAAATGTATGTGTGTATCTTAAATGCGATTATTTTGAAAAGCAATAATTATATTTTTGATAAAATTCATTTATTTGTTTTTTCTATTCTCAATACATACAATAGCAACCTCTGTATAGGTTATAGATTGACAGACAGATAGTCTGTTATTAGCTAGCCTAAAGAGCTTTTATTATCAAAAATAAATATATTTTCTTGAAATTAGCGTCACTTTCTGAGCTAGTAAAAGTTAATTTTTGACGGAAAAAACTCTTTCCGTCATTTTGAGTTGTTTTTTCTGTTGCATGAGCATAGGATTTCTGCTTATGGGCGTTGGGTGTGCTCTGGTTTGAAGCTAGAGTTTGTTATCGATAAGCAGGTGCAGCGGGGTGAGCTTAAGATGTGTTTGGACTTGCTTTCAGTTTTAGGTAAGCTGGGTATCCTTAGTAATTTACGGCATTTTTTTGGTTTCTTGCATGCAGAGCTGGGAACTGCTTAGAAATTGGATCTGTTTTGTTGTTTTAAAGGATTTGAACGTATAGCATAGGGAAGGGATTTTTTCCATGCCCTGCGTATAGCTTTTAAAATACGTTTTTTATTATATACTACAATTTATCAACATCTGATGTGGATGCTGAAAAGATTGGAGGGTTTGTTGAATCTAACCAAAACTGGCTCGATTAATAATAGTCAAGCTACAGTTTTGGTTGTCTGAGCGTTAGTGACCGGTTGGGCTGAGGAACATTTGGCTTTGGTGGCTCTAGAAGCGCTTGATTTTTTGGAAGTTAGTGGCCCGGCTAATTAGAGAAAGAGTTTGAAGAAAGTGTATCCAGCTTTTTTTTTGTTTTTTTGTCTACTGTGGTGAATGTTCTATGGCCAAAAATGTAAGTTGGCTTATGTTTCTAGCGTCCTGCTAGACTTTTGTTTCGGAGGTAGCAGAATTGATCAAGTTTGAAATAGGTTTTTTGACCAGAACTTCTAATGTTGTAGAAGTCTGGATGGCTTGTCTTGTCCTTGCGATTTTGAGGCAATTGGCGATAGATTTTAAACGCGATCGATTTTGTTTTATACGTCCTTGTTGCTTAAACATTAAATTAATTGATTATTTAAAATTAACTATTTAATTTAGATTAAATAATAATTTGAATAGTCAATTAAATTGTGACCGATAAGTATAAGAAGTTATCCGCCCACAATTTAAACTTGGTTTTCGCCCACCCACCCAAGCGTTAGTTATCAAGGGATTTATAGTTTAACAGTTCTCTGATGTAACATCTGACATTCATGTTCTTGTATAATAGCTACAAGAACACAAAAGGTGGGGAAAACATTGGATCCTTTGATGACTTATAGTTGAGTGGGTTACAGTAAAACAAACTATCCGCACACAATTTAAACTTGGTGCCCGCCCACCTACTCAAGCTTTAGTTACCAAAGCAAGTGCCGCAAGTGTTTTTAACATTTTGAACCACCGCGATACCCAGACTTAGTAAAACCATGTTTACAAACAGACTACTTCTCTCCCGTACAATAGCGTCAAAACCATGCCGTGGAATTGGAAGCTTAACCTCGGGAAATGAAAGCAGCAATGGACAAAACCACACTCTACAAATGGCATTGCTACTTACTCCTTTGTTGCTCGCTTCTATAAAAAATAATTTTTTACTGCCGCAAACAGTCGAGCCCAAAGAGTAACCAAGCAGACAGCAAACTGAAACGAAACTAGTGAGAACGCACACAACAACGAGGCAAACAACCCAAACCGCAACAAAATCAAACGGGTAATCCTCGTCCATTGCAGAAGCGTTTGCATCCGATTGGTTACGCTTTGCAAATTGGCAGAGTTTATTTCCGGTATCAACGAACACCGCTACAAATGTAGCAGTCTGCTTTTGCCTTCCTGAACGCAACTACTGAGTAATAGATTTCTTAAAAATATCAAATGTAATCAATTTAAAATAATAAACCTCAATTCTATTAAGCAATTTACTTAAATTAGCAGATATTACTTTGTTAAAAAGAAACAAATATGTAAATGTAAACAGGTTATGTTTACATTTAAAATTTGATCAATTCCAGCAACAGCCATCAATCTTCATCTGGTGGCAAAATATAATACTTCATTGGTAAATTAGGTTATATGTTTAAATCAAAAAATTGAAATTGTTTATGTCAATCTTGTTGTTCTGTCAAAAACAGCTCCATCTATATTGTAATTAATGATTCAATATTCTCGATTTACATTAAATGTTAAATGTTCGCAGTATACAAATCAAATTGTTATTAATTTGATATAAATAAAAGCTATGCTTATCTGAATAACACTTTTTAAGGTTATCTACCAATTGTATGACAATAACATTAGAAAGTAAATAGCCGTACCCTTGAAATGAATGAATAATAAACTAGTAAAATCAAAACAAAATCTAAGCAAAACAAATGATTCATGTTTCAAGGTTATATCATAACTTATTTTCCTAATCTAAACTAAAGATAATAGATTTTTAACATAATTATTATGAATAATAAACATTAAGTTAATAATTAAACAAAACAATTTGACCTTATTGTATTTGAAACTGAGAGTTTAATAAGAGTTGTCCTATATTTATTTATCATGACTTTACATAACCTGTAAAATGAAGTAAATTAGTAACGCCGCATACATAACCTAAAATTAGTGACATTAGTCGCTTTGCATTGTTGTAGAATAAATATTTTAGCAATGATTGTGTCACAACATTCACCTAACTTTAAAAAGATAGGTATGGAACACACATAGTTTAAAAGTAATAAAATCTGTCGATCGTTGTGAACAAATATTGTCTCATGGTACTTATGTTGGAACTTATTGTTGCTGCAAGTTCATTATTTATCTTGACATTTAATCTAACTTACAAGAGTTGATGTTTAACCTAATGTTTTGCAATTGTGAAGAAAGTTGAATCGTCATTCATTTTGTTGTGTTGCAATTATTATATAAAGACGCAGACATGATTTAAAAGTATTGACACATATTGATTTACATATGATATATTCTTAACTTCTCGTTTTGTTGCAAGGGGGAATAAGCAGCGATTGACAGTTGAATCATGTTGCATATAAACCCTCAATACATGATTGAAATTTAATAGGATTTTTATGCAAAGGCACTTACATAACCTCAAAAGAAATTGGTATTTTAATGTAGAGTCTTTGTAGTTTTTCTATCTTGGTACAAACGTATACAAAAGTCTTTTAAATTTAATCTGTCGGTTTAAAGAAGACCAGACAGTTCCTTTTATAATGACGGTTTTTCGAAGCAACATAACCTAACAAATAATGACATTTGTTAAGTTGCAGCTGTCAAAACTGTGAAAAACTGACATATTTGCGATTATCAACGTTACTTACACAATAAAAAGTATTGGAAATTTCTCTGTTACTAGTTATTAGCGTAAACATAGAGAAGGGAATTAAATCGGCATATCCGCTTGTCACGTGACCCAAAAAAAAATTTATTATAAAAAAACTTTAATTATCTTTAGAAGAAATATATTTTGTTCTAAAGTAAGGTTTAATTAATAAAGTTTTAGAGCCTAAAACAGCCGATGGCTAGAATTGTACAAGTATTGTGCGTCTTTAACCAATTTTGTTGAGTATATTTTACCATTTGATTGCCCGATATACATCTAGCATCTAGTATAGGTGGTGTAGTGTAAATATACATCGTTAGACACAGTTAATAGAAGTAAAAGCAATTTAATACTTTATTACAAGTCCTCGGTAGTATAGTGGTAAGTATCCCCGCCTGTCACGCGGGAGACCGGGGTTCGATTCCCCGCCGGGGAGGATTTTTTTTAACAAAAATTATTTTTTATTATAATTTAAATAATAGTCGCGGTACCATTTAGTTGCTGCATTTAAGAGCATACCGACCGCTACCTAAATTTCCAGTAGTGAAAACAGTTACTTTAGCGTCATTTCTATTTTCACATATAATTTGATAATTAATTAATTTTATATCAGTACATTTAAAAAGGATTCAAAATATTATTTGCGTAAAATACTAGGTTCTAAAATTAATTAATGTTTATAATAATAAGTCAAACACATTTACGCACTAGATTAGATACTCTCTAAAACGCCTAAATTTTTTAATAAGAATATAAAATCGTACGAAATTGTAGTACTTTATTGCAAGTCTTTGGTAGTATAATCATAGTATCATTTAATTGAATATAGAATGCATATACTATAGTACATAAACTTTTATCAGTATGTTAATAGATAACATTGAATTAGTAATTAAAATCAAGTTGAATATCACAGTATAGTAGTAAGTATCCCCGCCTGTCACGCGGGAGACCGGTGTTCGATTCCCCTCCGCGCAGGTTTTTTTTGTTAAATAATGTAATCATTATTTGTTTTCCAAACCAACGCAAATAAATGTTTTAACGGCTAGTGCGCAATTGCGTTGAGCTATTATTTAGGACCGATATATTCACTTTTTATTAAAGAGCTTAGAAACGTTACTGATAAGATTGCTATAATTAATTTGATTTTATTAAATGTTGTCACTACTGACTGATGAATAGACGTTTACTTATGCCAATCTTATTAGTAACGCTACTGAGCACTTTACTTAAAAGTAAACATATTGGCCCTAAAACTTTTAGTTTAATACTACTAACTACTACACTAAACTACTTCTAACAATACTTACAAATGATTAACTAAATGTAGTAATGACAGTTTTCTTCCAAAAATATTGTTGTATACCGCAAAATTCTATTATGGGTCTAAAGTTATTTTAAATTTATTTTACCTAACTCTTTGTTTTTTTAAATAAATCTAGTTTTGAATGGAGGTGATACTAACAAAATTAAAACTAACAATAAAATAAACCATACTAACAAAGCACTTTTTGATTGAATTACCTAGATGAACTAATTTCTAATGTTTATATTTATTTTTTAGATGATAATGTAGTCTATGGATGTGGATGCAATAAGTTCAATCAGTTGGGTCTTGAAATTCGAGAACCATATCATAAGCTTACAAAAATTACAGAGCTGGGAAAGGATGTCCAAACAGACGATATTATCTGTGGTCCAGCTGCAACAGCAATTGTGTTACAATAATTAATATATTTTATAAGATTTACATATTTTTAAATAACTTCCTCAGGATTGCAGTGCTGTGTGTTTTAACATTGTTATTACTTATTTAGTTTACCATGTTATAGTATAAGAATTAAAAGTATATAGAAGTTATATTATGTTTATTGTGTAGCTATAGGTAATCTTTAATGCTTCAATATTGATAGTGAAATTTTGTCAAAAGAAAAAGCTTTTTTAGAAACATTGACAAATTACAATCAGAATTTACTGCAAACCCAAAAGTTAATTCAGAATGATCCTATGGATATACTGAATACCTGACTCGCGTTTATAAAGTGACGCAAAATATGTATTATATCTTACATTTTATCATTTTAGTTTTTTAAACATTTAAAACATGCATTATATGCTACTAACATTGTAAACTAATGTTTAGGGCAACAATTGGTTAATTGGATCTAAAGTTAAGACCAATAATGCGTTTGTGATAAAAAATTAATATTTTCTAAACAAGTCTACCAACTTGAACCAAATTTTAAATCAACATTACTACACGTATTGCTGACGTTTTAATGTCATAGTTAAACTTTGTATATACAAGGGTTTTTGCGGTACAATAATAAAACAAAACTTAAAAAATCTTTTGAAAAATTAAACCCGTATAACTTTTTTACGAAAAATAATACAAAAATCAGCAACAATCGTAAAGCATCGCCAAACATAAGTCATTTACGTAAAGCATCTAGATTTTTATTTGTAAACTTTATGTGCGTGCTATCTGCAATGGAAGTGATTTTATATATGTTAAATAAACTGAGTTAATTTTTCTAGCGTAATTACCAATTAAAATAAGTTTTAACATTGTTTACATTATATGCATTATGTATATGATGATAACGTTGAAGTTTTGTAAAAGTTTCAAGAAAATTGATTTGTAAATAGATCAGTGGCGTCAAAATGGTCAAAATAAGATTTAAATTTCAATATTACCATATACGTAATGCATATAATGTATACAATGTTAAAACTTATTTTAGTTGAAAATTACACTGGAGGAATTAATTCAGTATGCTGCGCATATAAAACATCACTTCCATTGCAGATGGCACGCTCAGAAAGTCAACAAATAAAAATGTAATTACATCATGTAAATGATTGAGGTTAGGGTATTTTAATAAAAAATTTATATACTTTATTGTGCTGATTTTACTTTTTTTTATATTAAGACCGGTTAGGCCATCATCATCATGTAAATGGTTTATATTTTATGCTAATTTACGATTGTTGCTGGTTTTAGTACTATTGCTCATAAAAAAGTTGTGCAGGTTTACATTATTTAAGATTTTTTAAGTGCTTTTTTTTTCAAGTTACTGTACTGCAAAAACTAATGCATCTACAAAGTTTGACTATGATAATAAAAGGTCAGTAATACGTGTAAAAATGTTGTTCAAAAATTTGACTTAAGTTGGTAAGTGAATTTAAAAGATATTAATTATTTATTATAAACACATTTTTTGTCTTAACGTCGGATCCAATTAACCAATTTTTGTCCGGTTCATTTAAATAGTTTCTTGTTACTGTTAGTGACATATAATGTATGTTTTAAATGTATAGAACTTTAAAATAATAAAATGTAAGATGTTTTTAATATTTACTTTGTATTTTATACACATAAAATGGCCTCCGTAATATAATTTGCTTCACTATAGCTTCACTATAGAAACGCATCAACATATCCAGATCCTTGTATAATCCTAATTAATCACAATAACTGATTTTGTTTAATTTTAATTTTGCAGAAATTAGGACGTTTTTTTAGTTTAATTTTCGGGTTTGTAATTAATACTAATTGTGGCATATTGCAGTTTTTAAAAGAATTGTTGGGCCACATATTTTTAAAACAAATGCTTTTATCAAGAAATCATTTGTTCTAATATGTAAGTTTGAAGTTTTAATGGAGTCAAAAAAAAAAACAAGACATCTGAGATGGATATATGGTCCATAGGTACAAATTATTTGCCTAAATTCTACTTAAAATAATGTTGCTGACCTGATACCAAATACAATTTAATTATTAAATGATATAGACAACTTTGTATACAGCCATGCTGGTTGCATAGGTTATAAGCTCACAATTGCTGGAAATTATTACAATTGAGTTTAACTTTAAGTATAAAACCGGATAAAACAAATGATTTTTTAACAACCAAAATAAAAAGAATTTTTATATTTTATTATTCACAAACAAACAAATATAATTTTACAAATAGATCTAACTAAGGTTATATTATTAAAAATAATGCTGGAGCAAATTACAATCAGGTCTATCGTCTCGACATAACGCTTTTTTGATAGAGTTGCATTTCGTTTATATTTTACAATTTAATCTAAAAAAATTTAATAAATAAACTATACTAATAATAATAATGGGAAAGCTGAATGAATTTAATTAATTTAAATAATAAAATTTGTGCTATTATAGTATGCAACTTGTTATACAAAACGCATGTGTGGTTGCATAAGGTAAGGGATCACATAGTAGTTTTTTGATAACAAGTGTGATACATGTGATGATAACAATAGTCTGAATAGGATCTCGTTAAGAAGATAGTAATAGCGTCGATTGGCTATAAAGTAATTTCATATTATAACTTCTAAACACATACATAAATGAGTTCGAGAATATGTAATTTTCAACAGTTTTGTTTTTGGTGTATGTATAATAAATAATGTAATTTGTTTAAAGAAGATCTGGATTAGTCTGGTTACTTTTTAATTACAGTTATATTATGACTTATGAGATTAATTTTATGTGTATTGTGTTTTATAGTGCGTGTTTTGAATTAGATTGCTTATAAGTAATGCATTGTTTTGGTTGTCATTTTTTGTGTTTTTATGGCTTTAAAAGAATATTTAATTTTTAATGTTTTTGGTATCTTTAATTAAAAAACTTATTTAAAAGTATAATCAAATATCTAAATGTATGTTTAAATTTACAAGACAAAGTAAACATAACATTTATGTAAAATATGAAATTGACGAAACTTTTTTGTCCGGTTGTAATCAGGGTCGGCTCAGTTTTTTCTATATCGATAAAAATAAGTTTTTGTAAACATTTTGGGCACTCCTATTTTTTTCCGTGTTCTTGCTAAACCTTCAGTTTGCTCGAAGGATTTCCTTCTGGTTGAGGAATGAATTTAATGAAGGTATTGTTGATGATTGACTTATATGTTAGATCTTTGTGCTAAATACCACTCCTACACGCTTTGCAAGATAAACAGTTTTTGAATCTGCTAGTAACTACAATTGCACTCCATAAATATTGCGAAGATGCCATCACACTCAACACCACACACCATCATTGACTCTATTTGCAGACCTCAATTAGTGAACATTTGACAATTGGTGCTCCACATGTCTGGAGTGAAGGCTCTAGGAAAGAAAATTTAGAAAAAAAATGTAGTTAAGAAAATACTGACAAAAACAATTTTAGTGCAATAAGCTTGGCGCTTAAACTCTCCGTTTCAAAATAGACGTATTTATAATTTGTTTAAGTAAAATCTATAGCCGATAGCTTTAGCAATATTCTTATGCAGCACTAACTTTGCAATTTGTACCCCAAAAACCCATATCTAAACTCAGCTAACATTTAACATTTTTAATACTTATGTCCATAGTCATGTCCAGTTTAGTGTGACTTGTGCGCAACTAACGCTACACTTTACAAAAACTATATCAATTTATTTTACGGAAAAAGTTTTTACTTACTACTACTCATATACAGGGTATAACCTATACGCATAAACTTAACCTATGCGCATAAACTCGAAGAATTATAGTTTACAATCAATATTATTGATAAATGTTAAAAAAATGTAGTAAAAGTTTTATAATAAACGAGATAATGAATTATAAAGTTTCTGGAAAATTAAAATTTATTACTTGAAAACATCGGGGTGCCATGCCAAAATTTAAATAATGCACGTTGAAGTTGCCGGTACGGGTTGTTGCCGAAAAATTGAAAAATAAACTAGGTGGCGCCTGTCAGGGTGTAATAAAATTAAATTATGGCGCAACATAACATGACCAATGCAGTATTTGTAGATATGATATTGGTGTATGGAGAAGTTCATCAAAATTCAGTGGCTGCAGCTCGTCTTTATTCCGAGAGATTTCCTCAAAAGTATCATCCGGCTCGTGGATCGTTTGTACGTTTGGTACAGTGTGCAAGAGAAACTGGGCACTTGCAGCCCAGACCTGGACAATATGGGGGACGTTCTAGACCAAGGCATATTTTTAATTTTGAGGAGGATATTGTCAATATTGCTGAAGAATATCCTGACATCAGTACCCGGATAATTGCCGATCAAACTGGGGTATCGCAGTCAACTGTATGGCGCATATTGAAGCATGAATCCCTATCATGTGCAGCGTGTACATGCCATGTTACCAACAGATTTTCCTCTTAGGGTAGTATTTTGCAAATGGCTGTTGCGTCAGCATGATGTGAACCCAAATTTTTCTACTAATATTTTAGTGACAGATGAGACAATTTTTACTCGTAGCGGTGTGCGTAATTTTCACAATACGCATTATTGGGCAGTTGAAAATCTACACATTATCCGGCTTACAAACTTTCAACACAGATTTTCGGTGAATGTATGGGCTGAAATTGTAAAAGGCCATCTTATTGGACCGTTTTTATTGCCAAATTGTGTAACAGGCGCTGTTTATTTAAATTTTGTACAAGAGACCCTACCAGCACTACTGGAAGAAGTTCCAATTAATGTTAGAAAGCGCATGTGGTATCTTCACAACGGAGCTCCACCACACTTTGCAATAGATGTGCAACATTATTTGAACAATGTGTTCTCGAGGAAGTAGATTGGTCGAGGAAGTCCAACTGCCTGGCCTATTAGATCACCTGACTTAAATTCCGTAGACTTTTATGTTTGGGGGCATATGAAACATCTGGTATACGCTACCGAAATTTACTGTGTTGAAGAATTTGTGACATCGCATACTAGCTGCCGCTGACACAATTCGGCAACCAAACTGTGATACTCTTGTTAAAAAAGTGTTACAAGTGCAAAAAGGGTAGAGCACAAGCCTTTTAATTTCAGCATAGGAAAATCCTGTCACAGATGTAGTAAAACCAATCACTATATTAGATATTGCACTCAGGAGCAGTTGTACAACTTAGCTCCATAATCGGACATAAAGCGTAGTTGATGAAATGCCCCAAACACAGAGATCTGGTTTGCAAAAATTTTAAAAAAAGAGACACGATCAGCAATGGCAAAAATCAAAATTATCAAAAGTCTGCTCAAACAAGTGCAACGTGGCCATGGACCTCTACAGTCAAATCTGTTCGGCTTTAAGGCCGAATAAAAACCAAACACGGCCAAAACTGGATTACAGACCAAAACATAGATGCCGCTATATACGTCGCAAGAACTTGTTACACGGCAAATAGCATGAAAAAAAATTTGCTTGTGTTGATTGGACACGGTTTTTTACTTATGCTATGTATTGCCAAATAATATGGCCAAGTTTGGAGAGATATTTTAACAAAACTGGGCAAGGATATAAAGCAGAATAGTAAGCCGTAAAACTTTAATGCTAAGACCCGTTTGCACCATGTTGGCTTAAATCGACGCTTAATTAAACTCTAGTTAATTTTAAGGGTAGTTTTAATTTTCAATGCATTGCACCAACACGTTTTAAGCGTAGTTTAGCAAACTTAAGTTTAAAGTAGATTACACATGGCAACATTGCACATTTCTAGTTATTTTACGAAAACTGTTGGTATTTGTGTTTATTTCTATAATAAAAATGCTTAAATAACATAAAACCTTACCTTTAATAGCGTATGTCAGTGTAGATTATATTAAATTTGGACGTTTTTATTAATATTGTTGCATAGTAACGAATATAAAGCCAACATATCAATGCAAAAAAATAAATTTTGACGTTGAATTATATTTTTAGGTTAAGTTTTTACTAAGCCGACAATATTGACCGCTTAAGTTAAGGGTGCCTTAAAGTTATAAACTCCCTTAAATATGTGGTGCAACGCAATAAGCCACCCTTAACGTTTTATGGGCAGTTTAAGATTTAAGCGACGTTGGTGCAAACGGGCCTTAGTCTCTTATGTGAAGCACTGACAAAAAAAGGCAGCCGTGGTACGATCCTGACAAAATGATTCGGAGGCTTGGACTTGAAGTTGGTTCTCTGACCTATGAGCAACGGTAAGAGGTCTATTATGGACATCATATTGTGATCATTACGGAAAATCCGTCTAAATGGGGAAAAAGGAACCGAGTCCATGGGCTAGTATTACGTCAAAAGCAAGATAGAGAGTCTGCTAAAATCTGAAACATAATGTCCAGCAACTTTACTGATAACATAATAAAAGTTTGCAACAACACTTTTGCAAAAAAATGTTTTATGCCAAACCAAAATTCTGTTTTTTGGTAAAACAAAAAAATTGCCGGTTTATCAAGCACGGATTATAAAATTGTTTTACTTGTGATATTGGGGATCCAAAGCTTCTCTAAAAACGATACGTCTAATCAACACGCTGGGAACACACACTTCTGAACCAATTCTAAATATTAGACTCATGAAGAAAATACAGGAAGAACAAAGCTTGTATAGGGAACAATATGGTTTTTGCAATTGTAGAACCACAGTAGACGCCATAAAGGAAGTGAAAAAAGCCGCAAAAAAAGCTAAAAAGACTTCTAGTTAATCGAAACTCTCGATGTATGCGCTGTGATGTCTTGTTGAAACCAGGACAAGGGCTTGTTTTTGAGCAGATTGTTTTAGAAATTTCTGTACTGCTGCTTAAACTCGGTTTGCGTTTTCCGGTGTTGTTACTTTTCTCTATGGTTTTCTTCTTATTGATGACACATTCCCTGTTGTTCTAATAGCATTTACCCAACTTAAAATTGATTGCCGTCTAGGTACACGACCACGAGGGGGAACTGCAAACCGTGCACGGAAAGCATGCCGCACTGCAATAATGAAGTGATTAATCAAGCGAGTTTGATAAAATTTACTCATTAAAAAATTATAATGTTGTTGAATACATTTAAATTACAAAAATTGCAATAATGCTTTAATTAAATGGTTTTTCTAACCTTAAAACTGCAAAAACGGAGAAAATTTTGCGTAAACTGTAATAAAACAAAAACTAATCAAGCGAGTTTGATAAATGTTACTCATTAATAAGCTATAATGTTGTTTAATACATTTAAATTACAAAAATTGTAATATTGCTATAACAAAATAGTTTTTCTTATCTTAAAACTGCAAAAAACGGAGAAAATTTTGCGTAAACTGTCATAAAACAAAAGCTAGTCAAGCAAGTTTGATAAAATTCACTTATTAAGAAGTTAACATCTTGTTGAATACATTTTATTTACCAAAATTGCAATATTGCTATAATTAAATGGTTTTTCTAACTTTAAAACTGCAAAAAACGGAAAAAAAATTGCGTAAATTGTCATAAAACAAAAACTAGTAAAGCGAGTTTGAACAATTTTATTCATTAAGAAGTTATAATGTTGTTAAACACATTTAAATTACAAGAATTGCAATATTGCAATATTTATATAGTTTTTCTAACCTTAAAACTGCAAGAAACAAAAAAAATCTTACGTAAACTACCAAAAAACAAAAACTAGTCAAGTGAGTTTGATAAAATTAACTCATTAAAAAGCTATAACGTTGTTGAGTTCATTTAAATTACAAAAATTGCAATATTGCTATAAATAAATGGGTTTTCTAACCTTAGAACTGCAAAAAACGGAAAAAAATTGCGTAAACTGTCATAAAACAAAAACTAATCAAGCGAGTTTGATAAAACTTACTTATTAAAAAGTTAACATTTTGTTGAATACATTTTAATTACCAAAATTGCAATATTGCTATAAATAAATGGTTTTATGAACTTTAAATGTCGAAACGAAGAAAATCTTACGTAAACTGTCATAAAACAAAAACTTCTTAAGCAAATTTAATAAAATTTACTGATTAAGAAGCCATAATGTTGCTAAAAACATTTAAATTACAAAAATTGCAATAATGCATTAATTAAATGGTTTTTCTAACCTTAAAACTGCAAAATACGGAGAAAGTTTTGCGTAAACTGCTATAAAACAAAAACTAGTCAAGCGAGTTTGATAAAATTAACTCATTAAAAAGCTATAATGTTGTTGAATACATTTAAATTACAAAAATTGCAATAATGCTTTAATTAAATAATTTTTCTAACCTTAAAACTGCAAAAAACGGAAAACATTTTGCGTAAACTGTCATAAAATAAAAACTAGTCAAGCAAATTTAATAAAATTTACTGATTAAAAAGCCATAATGTTGTTAAATACATTTAAATTACAAAAATTGCAATAATGCTCTAATTAAATGGTTTTTCAAACCTTAAAAATTTTTAGATCACGAACACTTAGTATCTTGATTGCGCAACAGTAGTTTTAACTTTAGTTTCTGTTCACTCACCCACGTATTTGTGAGCAAGATATTAGATCACAAACATTTGGGTGGGTAGGCGGAGCACTAATTTTTGGTGATTGCGCGGTAGTAGTTTTAACTTTAATTTCAATTTTATAGCGTTTCTTTTTATTTTTTGCAACAAATTGATTTATTAAATGCAAAAGATACATTAGAAATTAGATTTTTAGTGCAAACTTGTAGTTTTTGCGTTAATTTTAATCAATTTTTTGGTGTTTTTAGTGGATTTTGACGTATTTTTTGTAATAAATTTATTTAGTTAATGCAAAAAATACATATTCAGCCTAAACTTTAATAAATTTAATACAGAAAAAAAGTTTTTAGTACAACTTTTGTGCAATAAACAGGTTTTCTGAAAAAACTTATGAATTTGTTTCAGAAAATAGGCTTTAAGTGCACTTTTTATGGAATTCTGCACGATTTGTGGTTTTTGCGTCATTTTTGATCAATTTTTTGGTGTTTTTTGGTAGATTTTGGCTTATTTTTTGCAAATTGTGTGGTCTTCAGCTGTTTAAAATAGTCTTGCAATGTAAAAAAATGTCTTAAACTGTCAAAGTGGTATTGTAGTGTTAAAAACAGTCTTGAACCGCCAGTGGTCTTAAATTGTTAAAGTTTTAGTTTCTAAAAAAATGTCTAAAACTAAACCTGACAAATTATGTGGTCTTAAACAGTAAAAATAGTTTTGGACTGTCAACGTAGTTTTAAAGCTTTAAAAATAGTCTTTAGCAATGTCAAAGTGGTCTTAAGATGTTAAAAAAGTTTGAACTGTTAAAGTTTTCTAAAAAAAAGTGTCTTAAACTGTTGTGGTCTTGCACTGTTAAAGTGATCTTAAGCATGTTAAAATAAGTCTAAAACTGTCAAAGCGGTCTTATAATGTTAAACTTATATTAGAGATGTCAACAAAGTTTGTAGTAGTCTATTAAAAATAATGGTCTAAAACAGGGGTCGGCAAACTTTCCGCCATATGTTTTTAATTTGGACCGCAAAATCCTTATATTAGAAAAAAATCGCGGCAGATATATTTTCTGAACTTAAACTACAGTTACAACAACGTTTTTTTTAGATTTTGATGCAAATGCATAAGAAATTTAAAACTTAAATTTTGTACGATCTGCCCCGTTCAAGTGTCAAGTCAAGTGTCAAGTCAAGTGTCAAGTCAAGTGTCAAGTCAAGTGTCAAGTCAAGTGTCAAGTCAAGTGTCAAGTCAAGTGTCAAGTCAAGTGTCAAGTCAAGTGTCAAGTCAAGTGTCAAGTCAAGTGTCAAGTCAAGTGTCAAGTCAAGTGTCAAGTCAAGTGTCAAGTCAAGTGTCAAGTCAAGTGTCAAGTCAAGTGTCAAGTCAAGTGTCAAGTCAAGTGTCAAGTCAAGTGTCAAGTCAAGTGTCAAGTCAAGTGTCAAGTCAAGTGTCAAGTCAAGTGTCAAGTCAATGTCCGACGGAGAACGGACGCGCTCGCGAATGTGCATAAAGGCGATTTAAATAATGGTTATTTAAAAAATTAAAAATTCTGTGAATTAGAAACAAACAAACAGTGGAAAGGTGAAAAGTTTATTGTGAAAGTTCAAAAAAGTGTAAAACTGGACACACAAAAAAATAAAGGTGCGGTCGTGTTTTAAAACACACTCGTGTCGTGACGCGCGACACGTCTAGTGTTACATAATAAAACATAAACGCGGAAACAGCAATTTGATATTAATTAAAAGTGAAACTAGGCCAAGGGTCAAAAAACGTAATAAGATGGATGCATTTTTAAAAAGCGGGATGTTGCAAAGAACACCGCCGGATAAAAATAAAGATAAAGAATTAGGTCAAACGAATCAAAAAAGAGGGAGAGAAATAGATTCGCCAGGAGATAACAACGAGGCGAAGAAAGCAAATAACCCCACAACAATCCAAATAATGGGGAAATTAATTAGAGAGTTAAAAAACTTAACCAGTGAGTGTACAACCACTAAACTGGAAATTAAAAAGGTGGCGAATCAACTAGAAACAAATATGGAGAGAATGGAATTTGAAGAAATCCAAAAAAAAGAACAGGAGAATGAAAATAAAACAAAAATAGGTATAGAAATGTCGACACAGACAATGGAAACTGGAGATAATAGGGAAGAAAACCGTAAAAACTATTTCATCTCGGACGAGGAGATATTAAAAGTGGATAATGAAGAGAATATAAAAAATATTATAAATAAAGAATGGAGAGATACAGACTATAAATATGTAAACGTGGAAAAAAAAACCCAATAATGGGAAAGGAAATGGATACAGGACTTTTAATAAATAAAGATGAAATAGGCAAAGAAGGTGGTATCTTACAACAAGCAAAAATAAAATACCCTGAACTAATGGAGGAAGAAGGAGAAGATGAAACGCCATATATAGAAATAGTTAAAAATCTAAGCGGAAAAAATGTGGGAAAAGTACACATCATTAAGCAGAAAATCGAAACGGCAGGGAATAAGGAGATACTAATAGCTATCGAAAAAATGCTTATCAAAACAAAAACATTAAGTATTGAAGAAATAAATATACCAATACCAACGGGAATTACGGCAAGAGATGCAAAAAAAATTATGGAAATAGCAGGAAGAAGAACTAACACAAAAATAAGACTGTGCGTGCCAACACAGGGACAGGTAGCGGAGACACATAGAGAAAAAAAAACAGGTACGGAAACAGGTGCTATAGTAGTGAGCAAACAAGATGTCACATATGCAGATTTGCTGAGACAGGCAAAAACCCAGATAAAAGGATCTACGTTCAAGGAGGTAAGAGAAACAAAAAGAGGGGAGTTGTTACTAATTACAAAGGGTAATGAGACGGAGAAAGAGATAGAAAAAATTAAAAATGGAATGGAAGGCTGCAATGTACGAAAAGCCAGCAACAAAACTACAGAACTGGTGATAATCAAAGATATTAGCCCGGAAATTAAGAGAGAAGAAATACTGGAAGAAATTATGAACAAAGTGAACACAGAAAGAAGTACAATAATTTCCATAAAGAAAGGTTATAGAGAAATACAAACCGCTATAGTCAAAATGGACAAAAAAATAGCAGGAGGAAGAATAAACATAGGACTCATAAGATGCAGAGTAGAGAAAGTTAAAGCAAATGAAAGAAAATGCTGGAAGAAAGGACATGTAGCGGCAGAATGCAATAGGGAAGACAGGTCTTCGCTATGTATAAAATGCGGAAAGGAGGGACATCAGGTTGCCGAATGCAGAAACAAAGAATACTGCATTGAATGCAAAGTATTAGGACACAGAACGGGAGAGAAAAGATGTCCAGCTACAAAGAAAAAAGAAATGAGGAAAACAAAGAAGAATATGGAGGACAACAACCCAGATAACTGGAGAGAACAGGAGGAAAAAATAGTATCACATAATGTATAAGTTTATACAAATAAACATAGGGAGGGGAAGAGAGGCTCACGATTTACTAATAGCAACAGCGGAGAGAGAGGAAATAGACCTAGTGCTAGTGAGTGAACCTAATAAAAACAAACTAAATGGTAAGTGGATAAGAGACAAAGGAACAGATGCAGCAATTTTAGCTAGGGGGAAGTGGAAGGTGGAAAGATGGGGAACACCAAAAGAAGGAATAGTGTGGGCAGAAGTACAAAACATGATAGTATACAGCTGTTATATCAGCCCAAACTGCGGTCTGGAATACTATCGAGAGTGGATAGAAGAATTAGAAAGAAGTTTAAGAAAACAGAAAAACAAAAAAATTATTGTAGGAGGAGATTTCAACGCAAAATCACCGAGATGGGGAGGCTACAAGAACGATTTAAGAGGAAAAATCTTAGAGGAGATGATAGCAGGGTTAAATCTTACAATCTGCAACAATGGAGACAAACCGACGTTTGTAAGAGGAAGCTCAAAATCACATATTGACATCACCATAGCAACGTGGGAAATGGCAAAAATAATAAATGAATGGACCGTGACTGAAGAAGAATCACTGAGTCTACACAAACATATACAATACAATACAAAGGAGAAAGGAAAACAGGAGCACACGAGGGAACGTAAGAAGAATGGATAAAGAAAAGATAAAGAGAGGCATGGAAACAGAAGAAGTGACAAAAAACAGAAATATTGAGAAAAGATGCGAGAGGTACTCAGAAAAACTGAGAAAAGCGGCGGAGGAAGCAATTCCTAGGTACAGGGAAGGCGGACGAACCATACTGGTGGTGTGAGGAAATTTTTCCTGCATTCTTTTGAATGCAGGAAAAACACAATACAAACAGCGAGGAAAATCAAAAGGCTGAGACGAAGAGGAGAGAACACAGAGGAAATAGAAGAGAAACTAAAAAACGACAGAATTTTTTTAAAAAAGGCAATTAGGGATAGCAGAAAAAGATGCTGGAAAGAAATGATAGAATCTATAGATGGGGATCCTTGGGGAAAACCGTACAAAATAGTGATGGACAAATTGGGTGGAAGAACAAAAGGAATCTGCTTAAAAGAAGACAAAGAAGAAGAAGTCATAATTAAAAAACTATTTCCCAGTAGAAGAACCAGAAACAAAAGAAGAAGAAGCAACAGTTATGGCAACAGTGGAAGAGATCAAAGAGATCATAAAAGAATTGCCTAACAACAAAGCACCAGGTCCGGACGAAATAACAACAGAGATTGTTAAAGCAGCATTAGACGGAAACGAGATAGAAATAACTCAAATAATCAACAGGTGCCTAAAAGAAGGAACTTTCCCAGGATGTTGGAAAGAAGCCACTTTGGTACTGATTGAGAAAAAAAAAAGAAGCAGGAAAAGCAACATCATACAGACCAATATGTTTAATCAACACACTGGCTAAAATAATGGAAAAAGTTTTTGTACGGAGAATAGAACAAGAAATAGAAGAAAAAGGAGGATGGGAAAAAGAACAATACGGATTTACCAAAGGAAAAACAACCTTAGGAGCTATTGAAAAAGTGAAAGCAATAGCAAAAGAAGCAAACAGCGGAACGCAGAGGAAAAGGCAACACTGTGTAATGCTAGCGTTGGACATACAGAACGCGTTTAATAGCGTATCATGGGCAGCAATCATAGAGGCGGCAAAGAAGAAAGAACTGAACAGAAAAACAATCAAGATTATATGGAGCTACTTACAGGACAGAAATCTAGTGACCAAAAATGGAAGATTCAAACTTACTAGAGGGGTACCGTAGGGCTCAGCACTGGAACCAAAACTGTGGAACCTTGTCTATAACGAGTTACTTCGAATGAAGATGCCGGAAGGCGTGTCAATAACAGCATTTGCGGACGACATAGCAGTAGTAGGTAGAGACGTAAAAATAGAAGTATTAAAAGGAAGATTAGAGCTGGCAATTGATATGATACAAATATGGATGAGAAGTAAGGGCTTAAAACTAGCAACACAAAAAACTGAGGCGGCATGGCTATCGACTAAGAGGAATAATAGAGGAACAGGTAAGATACAGGTAGGAGATCAAGAGATAACTATAGGAAAAAAAATCAAATACCTTGGAGTGACACTTGAAGCAAAGGGATGGAATGAACAGGTTAAGGAAGCGGTCATTGGAACAAAGGAAATTGAGAGAAAGCTTGGTAGACTTATGCCAAACAACGGAGGTCCAGGAGAAGAAAGCAGAAGGCTAATAGCAACGGCAGCAAGAAGCAAAATGCTGTACGACGCAGAAACATGGGGAGAAGCCATGAAAACAAAGAAAAACAGAAAAGAAGTAAGAGGAGCCACAAGAGCAAGCTCGCTAAGGATTTGTAGAGCTTACAGAACAGTGTCACAAGAGGCAGTAGAGGTAATTGCGGCAACACCTCCCGCGGATATGATGGTGGAGGAAAGAATAGAAATAAAAAAACTTGTAAAAGAAGGAACGAGTAAAAAAGAAGCAAAGATAAGAGCAAGAGAGAAGACTATGGAAAGATGGCAGAGAAAATGGGATACAGGAGAAAAGGGGAAATGGACGAGAGAATTAATCCCAGACATAAAAGAATGGGTAGAGAAGAAACCCGAGACGTGTTATTATACAACACAAATACTGACCGGGCACGGAGCATTTGGAAAATTCTTGCAAAAAATTAAAAAAATAAATGAAGAAGAAAGGTGTACATTTTGTCAGGAAGAAACACGATAACGCAGAACACACTCTAGTAGAATGCGAGGCGTGGGAGGAAGATAGAAAAAAACTAGAATATATACTAGAAAGCAAAGTGGATAAAAGAACAACCATTAACAAATGCTTAAAAGATGAAAATAAATGGAGGCCGTTAAAAAACTTTGCAACAAGTGTACAAAAAAAAAATTGAAGAGTTTGACAATAGAAAAATATAGAAAAACAAACAATGGAAACAAACACACAAACTAAAAGCCATAGAAGAGAAAGGAAAGAGATGAGAGAAGCTAAATGGAAACAAGAAAACAGAGAAAAAGATCAAAAAGAAAAAAATAAGAAAGGATATGACAATTGTGCATACCAAGAAACAGAAGAAAAAAGAAGAACATTTACAGAGACTACGATACCAAACAAAATTGCAGAGATAAGGAGAAGGAGAAAAGAAATATTGAAGGAAAGCAGAATAACAGAAATAACAAGGCATATACCAAATGGTAGATATGCTATCTCGAGGATGACTGAGAACGCAACCTTTCAGATAGTCAGAATATACCTGACAACAAGAGGACATGAAGAAGTAATTCCTGATGGAGATACAAGGATATCACTGGAGGTAAAACTTACAAATCTAAGACTGCCAAAAGGAATACAACTGATAAATTATTCATGAAGGAGAAGGGATATGATAAAGAAGAAGTGAACGAAGACCTTAGTAAGCTAAGAGCACATCTGAGAACAAATTATATAATTAGAGTAAATAACACAAAGATGGGAGAAAGAAGAGAATGCAGAGGTAGATGCCAGTGCAGATAAGAAAAGGCAAAATGACAAAAGAGACAGACAAAGGTAGGGGCTATAGGGAGAGAGGGGCCGGGGACAGCATGCGTGCCGCAGATGATGCGTGAAAATCCGCGAAGCAAAAACCAGCCCGCCTCAAACTAGCACCAAATGTAGGTTAGTTTAGACAGGGACATTAAAACAACAGGATTTGCGCAGAGAAGAAAACCGGAAGGTATTACCATGCGTAAGTTATTCTTAAGGGCCACTTGTTGAGAGCCAAACAACTCACTACGTCCTAAAAAAAAAAAAAAAAAAAGTGTCAAGTCAAGTGTCAAGTCAAGTGTCAAGTCAAGTGTCAAGTCAAGTGTCAAGTCAAGTGTCAAGTCAAGTGTCAAGTCAAGTGTCAAGTCAAGTGTCAAGTCAAGTGTCAAGCCAAGTGTCAAGTCAAGTGTCAAGTCAATTGTCAAGTCAAGTGTCAAGTCAAGTGTCAAGTCAAGTGTCAAGTCAAGTGTCAAGTCAAGGTCAAGTCAAGTGTCAAAAGTTATCGTCAAAAACTGTCAAATTTTAACATAAATTGACAAAAAGTGTTTCTAAAAATAGTTTCAATTTGTTAAAAAGTTTAAAAACTGTATGGTCTTAACCTGTTAAACGTAATCTGGAAACATCAAATTTTAACATATTAAAATATTAGACCACAAACACTTTAGTAGGTAAACAGGGCACTTACTTTCTTCATTGCGCTGCAGTAGTTTCAACTTTAGTTTCCGACTACCTACCCAAGTGTTCGTAATCCAATTTTTTAAACACAAACACTTGGGTAAATGGGCGGAAATACATTGATTGCAAGAAATAATATCTATTTAAGTGTTTTTGTACAATAAACATACATTACACGTGTTCCCGCCCACCCACATAAGTGTTTGTGATCTACTTGCTTAAGCAAAAACATTTTGGTGAGTAGGCGGGGCACACAGTTTATTGATTGCGGGACAGTAATTTCATAAACTGTCATAAAACAAAAATTAGTCAAGCGAATTTCATAAAATTTACTCATTAAAAAGCTATAATGTTGTTGAATACATTTAAATTACAAAAATTGCAATAATGCTTTAATTAAATAATTTTTCTAATCTTAAAACTGCAAAAAACGGATTTTTTTTTGCGTAAACTGTCATAAAACAAAAACTAATCAAGCAAGTTTGATAAAATTTACTCATTAAGAAGCTATAATCTTGTTGATTACATTTTAATTATCAAAATTGCAATAATGCATTAATTAAATAGTTTTTCTAACCTTAAAACTGCAAAAAACGGAGAAAATGTTGCGTAAACTGTCATGAAACAAAAATTAGTCAAGCGAGTTTGATAAAATTTACTCATTAAGAAGCTATAATGTTGTTGAATACATTTAAATTACAAAAATTGCAATAATGCTTTAATTAAATAATTTTTTTAACCTTAAAACTTCTAAAAACGGAGAAATGTTGCGTAAACCGCCATAAAACAAAACATGGTTGAATAAATTTTATAAAAAATTTTGATTAAAAAACCATAAATTTGTTGATTACCTTTAAATTACAAAAGAGATATTTTTATTACACTTAAATGGTTTTTGAAATTTTGTAATGTTGTTGCAATAAAATGATTTTGTGTTAGGAACGAAAGAAGCGATAGATTGCTGGAATTCTGTTAAACCAACAATCTGGTACCCCACGTGGACATCTCCAGCTTGTTCTCAGAATAAAATAGTTTGAAATCAAGTTGACTATATCTTATAGTCAGGAAAAGATACAGAAATGGAGTCACATCGGTTAAAACTTGTCCAGGAGCTGACGCCCCGTTTGATCGTAACCCAGTTGTAGCCAATTCCGTCTGAAAAAAATAATAACCAAGAGGAAACCAACTAGAATAGTCACAACAAAATTGAAGGAGGCGGCAGTGTATGAACACACAAAAGAAAATATAAACATAAAAATTCAAAAAACAGCCATAGAAACATAACAGACGGACAACGGCAACAAAAAGTGGGAAAATATAAATCACGCACTAATAGAAGGAAGCAAGGAATTGATGACAGCGGATAAGATAGTACCAATACAACAGTGGATTACAAACGAAATACTACAGATGATGGAAGAAAAGCAAACTAACAAAGGAAACTAAATCAAATATACAAAAACAAATAAAAATATTAAAAGGGGATCTTGAGATGCAATGGAAAAATGGTTGGCTGAAAGATGTAATGAAATCGAGAAACTCCAATAACTATATGACGCTATCAACCTACACAAGAAAATAAAAAAAACTAACTGAGATTCAAATAAGGGTCACATCTTCAATTATAAAGACAGAAGAAGGAAAAAGGTGGAAGAAACACATTGAAGAACTATTCAGCGACCACTGAAGATCCCAAGTAATACACAAGAAGACATAAGCAGTCTTCCAATAAGAAAAGATGAAGTGCAGTTTGCTATCTAAAGTATGAAAACAGGTAAAGCTGTTGGACCAATTGAGCTATTAAAACTCATAGAAGACGACCAAGTAGAAATCATTACAGACCTATATAATAAGATATATAAAACTGGATTAATCCTAAATGAATGGTTAAGATCTACATTTATAACTTTACCTAAGAAGCCAAATAGTAGGGAGTGTAAGGACTACAAAATTATCAGTCTTATGAGTCACACCTTAAAAAATTATATACTAAATTAGAGAAAGAGATTAGTGATACGCAATTTAGTTTTAGAAACGGATTGAGCACACGGGAAGCACCGTTCGGATTCCAAGTGTTGATACAATGAATAAAGTAGTACACGCATGCTTCATTGACTATGAGAAGATATGAACAATTAGTAAAACTACTAAAAGACAAAAACATTGATGTGGGAGACGGATTAGTGGATGACAAATATACAGAGAGCATCAACATACAAAGAGTCAGACAAAGATGCATACTGTCATCAATACTTTTTAATCTGTACTTGGAAGCGGTTTTTCAGGAAGCAATACTCAACGAAGAACAAGCTAGACTGGTGGTTAACGGGCGACCGATCAACACAATTAGATATGCGGACGATACGATGATATTAGCAGATAACCAACTTGATCTATAAAAAATGGTGGAACAAGTGAATGGTGTTAGCTCAAACTAAGGGATAAAAATGAACTTAAAGAAAACCAAATATATGATTATCTCAAAATCAAAAAATTCTAATGATGATCTTATCATTGGAAACACCCAGATTGAAAAAATATCAAATACAAATATCTTGGGACATGGGTAACTAGAAAAAACGAATAGACGATAGAAATTAAAAACAGAATTAAACTAGTTAGAAATGCCTTTCTGAGACAAATGTTCAGCAATTGCGATCTAACTCTGGAACTCCTATTGAGAATGAGGAATTGTTTTGTCTTTCCTATATTACTGTACGACATGGAAGCATGAACACTGAACCAACAACTCACAAATAAACTCCAAGCTTTTGAAATGTGGATATACAAAAAAATCTTAAGATCTTATGGACTGATGGAGAAGGATGGGAAAAAACTTGAAGTCATCATTACAATTAAAACTAGGAAACTGGAATATTTAGGGCATACTATGCGTAGAGACAAATATAAAAGACTGCAATTAATAATGCAGGGAGAAGAAGTATAGGCTGACGCCGGATTTCCTGGTTCAAAAACCTTAGAGACTAGTTCAGGTGTATCTCAAAGGACTTGTTTAGAGCAGCAGTATCCAAAGTAAAAATAACCACGTTAATTGCTAACGTCCGTGTAGGAGATGGCGCATAAAGAAGAAGAAGAAGTCTACAATGTGATAGTGTTAGCGAGTGTAATTTTGCTGTACTGTATAAGCTTTATAAAGTATTCCTTAAAATTATGCACAAAAGACTATATACTAAATTAGAGGAAGAGATTAGTGATATGACATTTTGTTTTAGAAACAGATTGAGCACACTATTTGGGTACCAAGTATTGATAGAAAGATGTATAGACATGAATAAAGTAGTACACGCATGCTTCATTGACTATGAGAAGGCGTTCGATTGGGTCTAACATGAACAATTAGTAAAACTATTGAAAGATAAAAACATCACTGCGGGGACATACGAGTTATAGTAAACCTACATTGGAATCAAACGGCAGTGGTGAGAGTTCTATTATATTAAATCTTGCAGAGCCTTTTTTAGCCAAGACACTGGATTGTGGCACAATAATCTGATTTGTGAGCCGGATTATATGCAATAGGATTTTTATAATAATAAAAAATGTATTTTACCTTACCTCATCTTAATTATTGGTTTATACAAAGTAATCTGAAATATTGTTGTGGACGATTTGTTATTCAATTTTATGACGAAATGTTTGTTATAAACATGCTTCATGAGTTTTGAGCCTTAAGAATATTTCAGATTATAGTCATATAAACTACGGCTGTTTACTTTTCTGAAATAAGAAGAAGGTTTGTTGGGGAATAAACAAATAGGAACATATAAATGAAACAACACATTTAATGTAGTTCACAGTATAATAAATACTGGTATACTTCAGAAATACATTATAAATATACAATGTGTATGATTTTTTTTTGTATTTTTTTGTGGTTTTAAAATATTTTCTGAAAATAACAATTTCCCACAAAGCATTGTTCAAACATCTAACTCGAGTTAAACATGTTTTACATGTCACAGATACAAATATGACGCAGTTGTGTTTTAAGGGGCAGCATCGGGGATCCAAACTTCATCAAACATAAACATCAATAATTATAATATATAAAATTTATAATATATACCTTACACAATTTTTTTTTACCAGAATCGCCTGATGTTACCCCTTTTACATTCATAAAACACACCTTTAATAATGATATATTTTTTAAATATTTTTTTCAGGCTAAAAGGCATTTGTAGTCACAATTTATAAATATAACACGTTTTTTTTAAATATTTTTTTTAAAAGATCTTTTTCTGTCCATGATCAAAAACCGTTTTTATTCATTTTATAAAAATAGTTTTTGAGCTTAAATTAATTAAATCTAACATATTGTCAAAAATGGAATATATTCATTTTCTTTATATAAATTAAAACGAACGAAATTACTATAGATTTGATAAGAAATAAATCGACAACTTTAATTTAATACTGATAATATTAAAGTTGTTGATTTTTATGAAAAGTATTGAATTTTGATATTGTTTTTTTTTGATAAATTGTTTTGGATATGAGTTGTTTTTGGTCCCAGTTTTTGGTTAACGGAGTTTCATTTAACTGTCGGATTAATTGGATTTGATTTGAAAATTACAAATCAAATACTTTGAGTGTGTTGTGTGTGCAGATTAAGTTATGGCATATTTGGAAAAAAAAGTGTTTTTGTTTTAAATAGATTCGAATCAATTTTATATATAAAGTGAAAAAAGTCTTTTCATTTTAAAATTTACAAATTTCAGTCTTAATCGATTTTATTTACCGATCACATTTTCAATTTTTAATTTTGCAAACTTTCAATTAAGCACTGCATTTAGACTAGAGACGAATTTTTTAATTCTTATTTTAATTAATATAATTAACTTAAAATTCAAATATGCACCAATTTATATGTTCTTTTACACAGGTACTGAAATTATTCTAAAATAATTTAAATACGAAGACACTTTTTGGTGTATGTGTGCTCTCTAATACACTTTATGTTTAAAGCTTTTTCTCATTTTTTTTATAATAAATATACTTCTTTAAAACTCCAAAAACCTATCCTAAACTAAAACTGATGCTAAATAAAATTTCCTTATATAAAATTCAACAATTCAATTAGGCGAGCGTTTCACTTTAAGCAAACTATAAAAAGGATAATAAAAATAATATTGTTATATAGAAGGGAATGTAGTAGGTTCTCATTATGAGATAAAATAAGGAAGAAAGGAAGGATTTAGATTGTATTTGAAATATGCCATTAATGTAATCTTTTATGTTTGAACCTGTAATATTGCTACCACATTAATGAAGAGTAATTTGTTTTAAATCCTATTATAATTTTACGTACTAATTCTTAAGCTACGTTAGTAATAGTGCCGTCACCATAGTTAGTGTTTATTTTACAAAAAATCTAATGGATATAAACATGTTGTACTGTAGCATTTTTGGCCCGATTAAAGGCCTTGTATTTTTACATATATTAAGTATACATTTGTATATTGTATCTAACATGTAAAATTGGAGGTGCAAAAGTGAAACTAGAAATAACCAAGATGATACCAATTTGTTTTTGGTATTATTTGATTGATTTCTTAAAACACACTTGTGATTGTTTACTGTAAAGAAAACTACGTATTAGTTTAGCAAACACGGTGAGTGCTTGGAGACAAAAAACGCGCATCACCACCTAAAGAACAAACAAACATAAAAAATGCCTATAAAAAATCACCTATATATCGTATTGCAACATAAATATAACACATATATAATAATAACAAGTCTAATTTTAATCTGAGAAAATACTCTTCATGAATGCGGTCAAATGTGGGCAATTGTTTTTCTTTTGTAACTATTGTTCAGATTGGTTTGCATGAATAATAATAACAAAACAAAAAAGTTATACACTGTTTTAAAAAAAATAATAATAATAAACTGTGGGCTTATTAAGCGCAAATCGGGATTCAATATTTACAAGGGAATAATAATAATAATAATAATAAACTTGGATATAATAATAATAATTAAAAAAAGCAAAACTTAAGTAAACTTTGCAAATTGATACGTATAAGAAATAATAACTAAAAATTAATTAACAAATACGTTGGATTAAAATCGATATATAAAAAATCATTTTAATTTTATTTAATAATAATAATTGTAAAAAAATATTTAGGAATAGCAACTAGAAGTCTTCTTAAAGTCTTGTGTGAAATGCTAAATGTGGAATGATTTTACTAACCTAACAAAAAATATATATATTTTATATATATATTAAAACTAACAAATTAGACCTGGTCCGATTTTAATAATAATAATAATATTATTTAGAAAAATTAAATACTGTCACTTCGGGGTCTTTTTAAGGGAAGCTATTTCGACTAAAAATGTCCTCAAAATAATCAATTAATTAATCTACCTAATTAACGCCAATTAAATATATAACCTTCGCAACAACTTCGAAATCAACAATGCAGGCTATAAGTATTTCATCCAATTTTTTTTTTTTATTTAAGTAGAAAATTATAATATTTTTGCGTATACTTTAAGGTGTATGTTTTTATATAATTATTTATTAGTATCATTTAGAAAAACTTCTTGGACCGCGTCTGTGTAAATCATAATAAAAAAGAAAACCTGTGTCTTTACAAATTAAAGTATCACATTAGAAAAATAAATGTATATATGTATATAGACAAAAAACACTAAAAAATTGCACAGTAGTAGTTGCACACTTGCTTTTTGCACGATTAAACTATATTAAAATTAATTTCGACAATTCTTTTGATAAAAATGATTCTATATATTCAAATATCTTAGTACACTACAATATATTTAAGCCGAAAGATGTTTTTTTATTATATAAATTCGTAGATTTTTTATTTGCAATTACGAGCAAGCGCAAAAGTGTTATACACACAAACATTTAAAAATACAGTGTTTTAAAAATCTTAGGACTATCATTTTAAATTGAGGAAGCTCTGAGCTTCACAAATAAATATTTTACATTTAGAAATGCATTCCTACTATATTCAGGATTTTTGAATCCTTCTGTTACTATCATTTTGTTTTTTTTGTGAATAAAAAATCTGGCACATATATGGTTGGAATGTTGTGTTTTGTGTATGCACCGCACACCATTCTTGCCCCAATTTTGATTCATGCATTGTTTTTATAATCTATTATATTTTAATGTTGTTTGGGGCAAATAAAATATATTGCTGTGCGGTGCAAACTCAAACGATATGTTTCAAAGCATATACCATGTTATATGTACAATATACTGCAATTGGTCCAACTTAAAATATGTACTGATTAAAATCTGGTTTGGTTTTTTTGGAGCCGGCCATTTTTTTTTTTAGGTCCGGCTAATTTAACTGTCGGTATCGGTTTGGTTGTGGTTTATTTTGTGTTGCATTCTGACGGTGATTGAAGGGGAGACGAAGCATTTTTTTTTAAATAACCCTATCTGGAGTCAATCTTTTATCTCTCGAACAAAATAGCTTCCATTTTTTAAATTATTTTTTTCAAATATATAATATATTTTAATATATCTTATATACTACTTAATATTGATGTAAATATATATGTATGTATATATCATCTAATTGCACTTCTTTGTCATATGAATTAATAAAAAAACAAATAGAAATAATTTTTATAAACCCGCAGTAACTCAGCAGGAATACACGCACCATATATGTTATGTACAAGCCGGAAAATACACTTTTATAATAATAAATTTTTTATTTCGAATATAATTTTTGGAATTATATAGTGTTGTATATTTGTTGAGTTTTGTGAGTATGAAAATTTAAAATTCCTCTACTTCTAATTGTTTAAATTTTATATAATAATATTTTAAGATATTTTTAGAGAAAATATACATCAAAAATTTTGAATAAATCACAGATAGATATAATTTTTTTTTTCAATTGTGGGTTTTTCTTAAATCCCAAGGGTTTTTCGATATATCATAACATCAAAGCAGTCAGTGTAATAATAAACATTTACGAACTTTATACAGAATTTGAGGTATACGCGACGTTGAAGACACATAGAGAATACACTGATGATGAATACATTTTGAAATATATGCCGAAACATCGAACAGAGAACATAGATTTATTTATACATTTTTTTAGAGATTTTTTAAACACCGAATATATAGGTAGATCACTGCTTTGATGCAAACGAAATACTAACATTTTACCTATTCCCTAAGTAACAGAAACAATTTAAACAATAAATAATCAACAAACACCGTCATCTACCTCGAATGATGGTACCGTATAAATTTCCTGGACGCGTACCCTTTGTTTAATGGGGGGAATAAAGAGATGCGTCCAAACCCAACCACGGGATTTCGCACTATAATAACTACATACACGTTTATTTTTTAGTATAAAAATCTGCCGTTTACTAACCCTAGATGTCAGTCTTGAGCAGCATCAGATTCAGAGGCACTTCCTTCTGTGATGCCGTTCCTATCAACGTCGTGCAGAACATCCCTATATCTAACGAGCATCTCGGGTTTAAGGTTTTCAGGTTTCGTGAGTTCTTGCTTCAAATAGATTCTTCCCGTCGGAGGAGGCACCGGTTTCTCAATATCACCTTTCTCCTCCGTCTTTACAGAATCATTCGAATCGTTTGATAATTCGATAGTTTGTATATCGGAATTCTCAATGGTCGATCCGTCATGGTCCATTGAATTCTCATCTTTAGCAAAATTCAATGGACTATTCTTCTTATTACTCTCATCATCACCAGAACTACTTTCTGTCATGTTCGGTTTGGTAAGTGGCGTTAATCGGCTATTACGGCATAATTGGTCAAGCAGCGCCTTATTAGACATATTTTCAGGCGCTACATTTTTATCCTCCTTTTTATCATCACTACTCGGTACTCCAGATTCCAAACTGGATCGTATAATACCATCAAGGAATCCATTAGATCCCGCTACATCTAGCAGAGATTCAGCCATTTGTCTAGCACTTTTTGCTAAAGTTGGTGTTGAAGGATTGGGCGCAACACCTACATTAGTTGTAGTGGTATTAGTTGTATGCGTACGCGACGACTCTTCATGTAACTTCTGCATCATTTGCGACGCAAAAAATTGTTCAGGGTTAGCTGGGAATGCTGTTGAAGTTGACGATCTTCCATAATCCAATGGGATGTGATGAAAGCCGGGATGAGGCCAAAACGGGAATGGTGGTGGGTTATAACCTATAGGAGCCATATTTGGATCATACATAGGTAGTTTAATACCATTAGGTGAGGTGGGTGGGAATTTCTGGGGCGGTTTAATAACTTGCGATTTTAATTTATCATTAGCAGCCGCGGCCACTCTTATATCATTCTGTTTCAACGAAGCTAGCTTCTCATCAACAGGATTTGGTTTGGGGTCACGTTTCCTAGGTCGCATAAGATGGCGTTCTTTAACTTTATATTCTAATGTGGAATGAGGTACCCCGTAATAACTACCCGCCCTATGCACTGACATCTCGCCCCTTTGCACTGCCCTAACAGCCTCAACAAGACTGTCTCTATCATAATTCCTGTATTTACCACGTTTTGGCCGCGTGCCCTTACCTCCTGTGGCACCACCACTGTTTGAATTCTGTTGAGGTTTTTGTGGTTGAGGTGGCTGGTATGGTCGTGTGATCTCTGGTTGAGTTTTTATCACTGATATGCCTCCCAATGGCGGGGTAAAGCCACCCCTTTTATAATCCATATCAATAATGGGGTGCCTTAAAGGTTCAGGGCTTTGTTGGAATTTTTGGCTGATACTTTTGGCTATTACATCTTTAACATCTTTCAAGGTCATACCTTTTCCGGGTAATATAGGCGGGGAATTGGATTCGCTTGTTACAGGCGGCGATACCAAACTACCAGAATCTATAGAACTTCGATAAGCGTCGCCATTTTTACTACTGGTGGGTTTAAAGGACGGAATCTTAAGTATCACATTCGAGGTTGAATCTTCTGTCTCCATGTCGCTTTCCGATTTAATTTTATCCGTTTTCATAATAACAGAATTTGAGGGACTAGGCCTCGGCACCTTTTCAGAATCACCGTTGTTATGCGTTTTCATCTGATCGTTTAATAATTGTTCTTCAGCAATCATCCTCTTCATTGCATCGGGGAGGGACATATCATTATCCATCATTTTCTGCCCCGACATTAAATTAGACATTAATAAATTCTGTATGTAAGGGCCTATAGCACTAGGCTCAACTCCCGCGTAAGCTTCCGGTCCTTCCCTGGATTTTTGTAGGAGAGTTTTGAGGGCTTCCGTGCTTTCAATGTTTGAAAACCTTAGGATATCAGCCATTGATAATAATGGTCGCTCCAAAGCTTTTTCCACTTCTTTTTCTTCTTCAGCTCCGGAAAGATCCTTATCATCATCCATGGCTTCCTCTTCGTCAATCTTCAAAGAAGTAGCCGAATTTAAATGCGACTCTCTTTCTCTTTCCAGTGCTAATTTGTATACCTTGTTGCGAAGAGTGGATCTTGGAATTCCGTATATCACCGCCGCCCTTCGTGTTCCCAACTTGCCGGATTGGATATCTCTAAGTGCTGCTTGCAGTTCGTCTTCTGTGTAGGTCCTCCTGCCAGCAACTGCGGACATCCTAGGCTTCGCTCTAAAATCAGAACTGAAATTATAGAATTTTATGAGAATATTGTTCGTCACATGACAAACTTAAAATTAAATTAAAAATTGGTACCCAATTATAACATTTCATAACTAAACATGCAATTAAGGTCGTAAGAATTTCGTAAGATTTAATAAAATATTAGCAATTAGCAAATACGCAACCGCTTAATATCTATGTAAATTTTAAGGCCAATATCGTTAAATAATGTGAGATTATGGCATTAAATGAGTTGTTTGCACGAAGTTCATGTTTGATGTACGAGTGTTTTGCCCTTGTCCCAAATTAAGATTTTTGCCACTACATAAATGCATTGACATTAATACGAAAAACATGCAATGTGATTTGCCATAAATAACTCAGATATGATTATATACATTTTTTAAGTAAACAAATAATTTTTATTATCGTTGTTGTTTCTTTGTTTGGATTCTTTCGATATGTTTCGAGGCGCAGGAAATTTACAATTCCGATACTGGTTTGTGCGGCGGAATCAAGGACACTGCCTTCTTTCTACTTACTTAAAAAATGCGAGAGAGCAGTGCCAGTTTGCTTTGTTTAGAAAAATTGCATTTTAATGGCTTGCATTTGAATATAATTGTAGTCGGCTTAGATCATTGAGTTATAATTAAGTTCTGGCATAATTTTCTTAAATAAATATGTTCCCACAATCTTGAATCATTAAATTTTTTTTAATTGGACACAATACGTCTGCTTTAACACGAAAAATAATTCTTATTGTTATAATTTTGCCATGAAGAATTCTAATACGGATTTATAAAACATTATTACTTTCTACATTTATCTCAAGATTAAAGTACAGTAAATTAAAAATATGATTGTTGGGTTATTTTATATTGTACAATTACATAATTGAATACTTTAAATAAATTGAAACTGAAATAGGAATGATCATAAAAACTGTTTAAGATTGCTTCATAAATAAAGGAAATTATTTCGTTTTATGAAAAATCAATCAAATTTATTTTCATCATATATGTTGAATAAGTTGACCGCAATCATTGATTTAGAAATCTGCTAGCATACGCAATCTGTAAATATCTCAAAATAATAATCTTAATAATTAATTAAAAAATACGAATTTTCTATCATTTTTGTTTAACAAATGCTTTGTTTGCATCCGCCTGTAAAAACTAACGCAGGCAAGTAAGGCGCCCTTGCGAAAAACCTTAAATGAGCACAAAAATTAATTTCGGACACTTTATGTGCCCGTTGTTGGCTTACGCGCAAAGATATCAAACAATTCTGATTCACAAAACTACCAAGGAACATCTACGCCGGTTCCTAAGCATTTGCGTTGCAAGAATACGAATCAACTCAGCAGCACCCCTCACAAACCTGTAAACGGCAAAGAAAACGTTTTGATAGCACGACATAGCTGAGCAGGTATTTTTTGTTAAAAAAAAGAACTACTGAACTAAACATTAACTTTAAACCTCCAAAAACCCGGTTTATATTTTGTTTAATCAACATGAAGATTAACGCCAAGAAAAAGGCAAATGAAATTGTATCGTGAACTACGATAGTCTACGCTTTAACTAGAACCAACTCCCAAATCACAGCAATTAGGTGGAGTCTTACTATAGTGCAACACAAAATTCTGGCGTAGGCACTTTTTTGTATGTTTAGTGGTGTGCGATGATAGTTTTTTACAAACATACAAACTAAAATGGCTATAACTTGAGCCATGATTAAGTACCGGGCCTACCTAAAAGATGATTTCTGTTTAGAACCAACAAAACAAAATTTACACGGTAGTTACTCATTCTGCAGGAGTTGTTTGTTGCACAGCAGACAAAGAAGTCAAATATAAAGTTTGACTAGACTTGCGGTGATTGAATAGATAGCATCGGGTGCCGCGGAAAAACCAATGCCAAAAACTTTTTGCTGCACTCCTAACAATCAAAGCTCTGCTTACAACTGTTTTAGAAAGTTGCCAAATTACTGCCAAATTTGACTAAAATTTACAAATTTATCAATTTCTATAGTTTCCTGGCATCTGACATCCTATACTTTTGATAACGGCTCGTTATTTTGGGTCAAAAACGAAAGTCCAAAGTTTTACCCTGTAAAAAGAGATTTTTTTGCGTTTCTTTTTGAATCAAACGCGTATGGTACATACTAGCTGATAGCAGTAATGAAAAGAAAGGCCTACTCCAAACACTCCTGACTTTTTTCTAAAAATAAAAAATGCCTGTTGAAGACGACTAGTGCTAATTTTTTATTTTTATTGAAAAGCTCGCAAAAAGGTGCATTTGTTGCAAACTATAAACCAACGCAATATTAAAAACAGTATTTCACAAAAAGCCTTTTTTTTTGGCATATATTGCGGCGTTTATATATTTTTGATCATCGTTCTAATATACACTTCTTTTGCGGTTTCAACTTGCACGATTAACTCTCCATAAAGGATTTATAGTTTTTCAACGCTTGATTTGGAAGAACATCAAAAATCAAGCGATTTTTAGATTTTTGATTACAAATTATTACCTACGGAGTGTGCGCACACCTTTAATATCTCTTACTTAAAATAGTTTGTTTTTAGATTAATAGTTGCTAATGCCTAAATTAGAAAGAAATCAATAATCTGGCTTAGAAAATCTAAATTTTAAATCAATTTCTCCAGAAAGGATTTTTAGTTTTTTGATGCCCGAGTTGGAAGAACATCAAAAATTTTAGCTGCCTAAACTTTAGTATCAAATTTTCTATACAAGATTTTTATATTTTTGATTACACATTGTGAAAGTCAACATCTCTTACTCAAAATATTTGGGCTTTAGTTTAATAGTTTAATGCTCAACTTAAGGCATATCAAAAATCTGGCTGAGCAAATTTAAATTTTAGATCAAACTCTCCATAAAGAATTTTTAGTTTTTCAATGCCCGAATGGTAAAAACATCAAAAATCAAAATCACCAAAAACTTTAGATCAAATTTTTCATAAAGGATTTTTAAATTTTTCATTAGCTTCAAATTGTGCTCTTCCACATCTCTTACTCAAAGCAGTTAGGCTTTAGTTTTATAGTTGCCCAAGTTAAAAAGACATCAAAAATCCGGCTCACCAAATCTAAACTATATATAATAGGTCTGTTACAACATACGATTTGGACAGTTTGCAAACCGTTCAAACTATGCACACAAACAAACTACTGTGTATAAAAGATTGCATAAGGACGACAAATATTAGTTTGTGTGCAAAGTTTGGACGGTTTGCAAGATGTCAAATTGGAAGTTGGAACAGACCTATCATTTTCCGTAATAGATTTTTAGATTTATGACTACACATTAGCTACAGATTGAGCACATTAACATATTTTATTCAAAATATTTGAATTTTAGTTTAATAGTTTAAAGCCCAATTAAAAAAAAAACATCAAAAATTTTGATGGACAAATTTAAATTTCAGATCACATTCTTGTGAGAAAATTTTTAGTTTTCAGATTACACCTTGAGTCTGAGACTAAACTTTTTAGCACGGTTTAGTGGCTTACGTTTTGTAAAGAACAAGTTTTCTAGTCTTACTCCAAAAACTTTATAGTAACATTTATTTTTAAGGACTTGCCAAGTCTTAGTTTTTTTTTTCTACTTTCGTTGCTGCTTTGTGCTTACTTTTAAAACAAATTAAGACATGAGCGAGTATAATGGAGTATAATGTGGAAAACTATTAAGAAATGAAGCTATTCTTAAAAAGGACTATCACACACTGCTCAAACCATAGTAATGCAGATGAGTTGAACAAACTTTCAAAAGCTTACAAGACATAATAACTGGACACTGTAGTCAAACATAAAGTGGGAATCCAGACAGATCCCCTATGTCGTCTGGAGAACAAAAAAACTGTGCTACTTTTACTTACTATACTTACTACTTATTAAAGCGGGTAATTTTTTTTACAAAAACAAAACTACTGAAAAAGCGGAAAAATATTTTGGCTTCACCTTTGATCTAGTCTTTCATCTAGCAGCCCTAGGCTTGATCAGAAACGTATTATTTCCCAAAGACAACTTTGATTAGTAGCACGCTGACAGTCCGAGGATTGATTTCCAAAATATGATTAAAATAATAACTTGCTCTTTATTCAAACAAGTCGTAAGACAATGTAAAAAGCTGCAAAACGCACAATAAAGACAAAATTACAACTTGGGATTTTTTTAAACAAGAAGACTCTTATAGATTTAGTAAGTTTTTTCATTTGTTGGTCTACGGCTGGGCAAATTTAAAATTTAGATAAAATTCTTTATAAAGATTTTAGTTTTCTGTTTACACCTTTAGTTGTCTCACTATGGCTTGTATGCAGTACAAATTTTCAAAGTTTACTTTTAATATTTCATATTAAAATGTTTTATCAATGCCTAATCAAATTGGTTTCTAACCTATACGATTCTTGGTTAATACATCTATTTTGCAACTAAATTTTTTCTTTCTTCTTTTGTTGTTGGTTTGGAGTTATTTTTAAAAATAATTATAACATAAGCTTTAGTTACTTACTTTGATTTAAAAGCCGGCGGCATATAAGTGAAACCAAGTGGTCTGTACGTTTGAATTTTCTGCTTTGCTCTCTTTTCTTAGGTCGTGTGTATAATCACACAGGCTTTATAGAGTGTATAATTGAGCATAATGTACGTAATAATCCTCAGTATACTTAAAATTAAACAACAACTATTGGACAACTGTGAGGGAATGAAGTCTACTACTAACACGACTATCATACGGTACCCAAACTATGGTAATGCAGATAAGCCGAACAAACCTATAGAAGTTTACAGGACACTGCGACCTGAACAAAAACATTCATAGAATAAAAATTCTAAGGATTAAGGAACTTCACAGTAGAAGAAGTAGCTTGCTTACAAATTAAACTTTGTTCCCACCCAACCAAACGTTAGTTATCAAGAGATTTATTGCTAAACAATTTTCTCATATCTAACTCCAAACACACAAGAGGTGGGACAAATAATGCATCTTTTGATGACTTTATACTTGGGCGGGTGAGTAGGTCACAATAGAAGAAGTAACTCGCGTATAAATTAAACTTTGTACCCACCTACCCATCTAAGCGTTAGTTATCAAGAGATTTATTGTTAAACAATTTTCTCATATCTAAATCCAAGCACATAAGAGGTGGGATGAACTATATATCAAATATATAGCAGAAAGATAATTTTGGCATTACCTTCAATCTAGTTTTTTGCCCAAATTTTGAATCCCCAAAGACAATAATTTACAAAGTAATCCTATACTTTTCTGGATTCAAACCAAGACTTCAGTACATTTAGTACGTTATTTTTTGTTCCATTAGTTTTAGATTGCAAACTAACCAAACAACATTTACTGTTTACTAAATCTAGATCTTGATCTCTAATAATAATATTTTTATGAAACAGTTACTAAAGCGGAAGAAAGAAAATTTATAAATCAAACCGTCAGAAGTAAAAACATATTCTTGTGGTATAATCTTTAATCTTGTCTTTTTCTAACAGGTTTAATCAAAAACGTCTGAATCCCTAGCAGCAATGTGGAGATTAAAATTTAAGATTATTTTTCTGGATATTCAGTACGCTTTTTTATTCCGTTAGTTTTTGGTCACAAACTAAGTTACGTAATTATTAACTACAACCTCACTGTTTGCCAATTCTACATCTGGACCTACACTAACACAGCCTTTATGGTTTACTTAAAAAAAAGAGACAAAAATGCACCAAACAAACCGCTAGAAGCAGAAAGATATTTTTAGGATCAATATAATCTTTTATCTAACAGGCTCGATCTGTTGATTACAATTTCAGATTCTTTTTTTGGATTCAAACATAAGTACATTTAGTACATTCAGTATATTTTTTATTTAATTTTGTTATTTTCCGTTTGCAAACTAAGTCATAAAACCAAACAACTACACCTTCATTGTTTTCCAAATTCTTATTTATCTCAAATATCATCTTTAAGGTAAAAATGCTTCTTCTTGGACTTTGATAATTTAAAACTATGACAAAAAACTTCTCAATAAAGGCAACAGAAAACGAACTGAATGTGAATATAAAGAGTTGAATGACTCGCAGAACTTTGCATTGCTATTATCAGGAAGTTAACTCCCTACATCAAGGTTATCACCTGTATTATCGAATCCAAAAGCAAACTTTCTGGACGTTTAAAGGTCAATCAACCATGAAATCACCAACTATGAGTATTTGGGCTGGCAACCAGACAGCAATTAAATCAATGTTATAGCCAAAGGGCAACGCTACAATAGCCAAACTATAGTTGGCCAGAAATTTAGGCAATCTGAAAAATCTACTCAAACTTTTTTAACAATAGGATCTCAACAAATAGATCATTGTGTGCTAGGCACAAATGGCAAAGGTCTCATGACCCAACTGACCCGACCTAGCTAAATCAAATCAATGGTGAGGTGAAGAAGGCAATCAAGGAGCACAAAAATCCTTTCTGAAATCCGCCTTTGAGTTTTCCAACAAAGGTTAAAGCGTTTCAAAACATGCGTACACCATTTCTCTTCATTCATGGGAATAAGGCCTTAAATATGCTTTAGAACGCAAGCTCGAACTACTTGCTCACAACCTTTAACTTCAAAGCACGCTAGTTTAAGACAAAGACTTAGACTTGAACTACCTAGAAAGGGCCTACAAAAAAGCAGGACAGTGTTTGCAGTGCACTCACACTGCCTCAATTCTTGAATTGGTTAGGCCGTCTAAGGTGAGATATATCATCACGTTTTCCACAAAGTTTCTGCGCGATTGGTCTTTTGTAGACTTTAAGTAAGGTGGCAGAAAATGTGATTTAGGACAGAATCCGAGACTACATGTCGTCTGAAAACCCGTAGCCAAATCATCAAGATGGCTTTAGACTTTTAATATTAACCAGAGTTACTAATCAAATCAAGATTAGTTTTTGTATAAAACTAGCCTTTGATGTTGAAAAAGTTCTTTGTCTCTCTAGTGTTTCAAATTCAATCCAAGATTGATAAAACTAATTGTTTCTCACCGCGCAATTGAGTTCCTCAGAGTTCAATACTATCTGCGATACTCTTCAATTTGTATGTATTAGATATACACGCATCACGCCTAGTGTCAAAATTGCTTATTACGGGGCAATACGGCACTGTTGTACACTTTAAGGCACTCGAAAGTCATTTGAAACAAGGCTAAGGTACTGGAAAGTAAAAATCAATCCTTTGAAGAACAAGGCTTTACTTTTCTATACTTTACTGCAATTCCATGGACCCATAAATATTCCATGAACCCATAAATATCTAAGAATTGAATTAGATAGATGTTTAACTTTCAGATGGCAAATAATGGCCATACTTCGTATGAGCAAGAAACACGAGTAATCTTTTGACTACGATTAACAAGCTGACTCTATTCAAATTAATTATTTGTCTAATATTGCATGTCCAACTTGGAGTATGGCTGCTTTTTTCTAATTTGACAAAACAGAATCATTTTGGTAGGCCCTTCCAAAGTTTTAGAAAGTGAATCCAAAACAGATTTTTGAAGATTCTGCAAGTAAACTACAATAAAAAATTGTGACGATTTTTTTGCATCAATTTTAAAAACCTGCCAACAATATTGAACGAGTCAAAAATTGTCTAGACATATTGAAATGGTGAAAACATGTATCCACAATCTAGTGACAACTATTTACTTTATCTGGTGCCAACATCTGCTAAGAACCTAGTTTATTCTGTTTTTGAAATGACGACTTTCCACTTGTGCGTTTAGCGAAATACTATGTTATGGCCAATCAACGACGACCACTACTTACATTAACTAATCAGCCGGATTAACGATTTGTTTCGGTTTATTATCCTAAACTTGATACTTGCTATGCACTTGACTTTTTTAATTGCAATAAATCCCGTCCAAAAAAAGATTTGTTAAATACTTCTATAAATACCCATGGAGAATCTCTTGAGAGAAACTAACAGGTATATATAATGTGTGAGATAAATGTTGAGCTACTTCAATCGTTGCTATACTCAAAAAATTTTGGTATGGAGACATAAAGGTTTGAAATAATTAGAGATAGGCGGAGGCGTAGATTTTTGAGCAAAATTTGGGAATAAACAATTTTGCATTTTAGACTCTTATTATGCAATTCTTGCCTAACTGATAAAAATACTACTAATACTACTGCTACTCTATGACTAAATGTAGCAAGATTACGCTGCTTGTTAGCTAAAATTATTACACTCTAACAAAAGTACACAAGTTGAATTGCTTTAACGACATTGCTAGTCAACACAGGTTTCCAAGCAGACTGGATTGTGTCTTTTAGGCACTATTTATAATAACCAGAAGATGAAGAAAACAACGACAAATACCTCAGTCAAGCCGGACCTACAAGTAGTTATCAAAATCTAAAAAGAAAAGCAAAAAGATTAAAGAAAATCTTTAACTAGCTTTTGTATGTGCCAAAGCTTTTTTCACTTTTCAATTCAGGTTTCACACTTATCCTGTTTGTACTTTTAGTATATTTGAATAAATTTTTTGCATTACTTGTTTCCGGCGTTAAGTAGTATGACATTAATTGTTAGAAACAGTCAAGTGTTTTAAAGCAAGACCTAAAAACTAATGTTCATAAATAATGTATCCTCAGAAACAGCTTTGCATATAACTAATACATTACTTGATACCGGGGTCAAGCGCCGCAGTCAACGTGTTAATATATACTGAGCCTCATATTAGGCTTATTATGTTTTTTCTATTTGTTGATGGCTTTGACCATCATGTTTAATGATTTTTTTTTCAAAAAGTATCCGTTTTATAAAATTCAAAAATTTGAATTAAATTTGAAAATTTGAAACAGTAACTAAACCAAATTTTGTAAATGTATTAAAGCAGTTCTGACACATATGTTGAGATCACGTTTTGTATAAAGAAATCTTCTTCTAAATGCATTTTTGATTTTGATTTTAGATTTGTTTTGTTTGCTAGAATTATTGTTAATATGAGTAGATCTACCTATGTATATAGAGTAACAATCAATATAAGTCAACTGTACTGAATCACAAACAAGATGTGTGGAAGTGGAAAGATACCGTGTTTGGTGCGTTGCTCAAATATTTAATTCAAAGTAAAGATAATTAGTAGTTAAAAAAAATGAGACCTTTACTGGTGCTAAGGCTTCATGTTTAGCAAACTTTAAATAAATTTAGGCATATCAATGATGATATTAAACCTGCCTAAATTAAATTTTGTTTGAATCTAAAAATAATTTACTTAAAATCGAATCATAATCGGCTTTTCCAGAGTAGGAGTCAAAGTTGTACTTCTCAAGCTTTATTTTGTAATTCACAGTTTTTGATACTTTTTTATTTGTTCGTTTGAAGAACTCCAAAAATTTTTATACATTTTTCCTCAAATAATTTAAATAGAATTGCAGTTTTTTGTGTGTTTTGTAGAATTCCAGTTTATAAGTTATTTATTTAAATGAGAGCAAGTTTAATATGTTGAATCATATTAAATTAATAATTAAAACAAACATTATTGGGTTTTAAAGATTTATTTGATAAACTGCGACATATTTCACCATACATTGATTATCAAAAAGATTTAATCGCTCAAAAATTACAATAAAAAAAACATTAATCATCATTAACTGATTTGTAGGAACTAAATTTTTCACGTATACAATGCCATTTAAGTTTTTTTAAACAATCTCACTAATTTAAAATATATTATTATATAAGAGCAAAAAGAAATTTTATAATTAAATTAAATCAACAAATTAATTTGTTAACAATTAAATTTACAAGTACTAATTAAAAAAATAATAAAGCAGATTAAATATAGATTTACCTTTATTGCAATACGCAACAATGCGGCAACGAACTGATACTAATCAGCAACATTTTCGTCTAGATTTTTTTTGTAATCGTAGGTCAGTTGAAAGTGGCGATAAAATTTTTACGCCGATAAAATTATATTAGATTGAAGTTAATAACCTATCCAATACTAAACTTTATTAGCGTCTGGCTTTTATCGTTATCAATTTATCGCAACACATTCACAAACAAACAAAAAATCACTCGCGAAATTTAAACGAAAAATTTAGATTGCAGCACGTGTGTTACAATTAGTAATCTTATGGTTCTTAGCTATCACATGTTACTTGAAGCACGCACATTTTTTTTCTTATGCGCGAAATGCCATCAGAATAAAATTTCGCAAGATGCATTTGCAAACACAGACACAAGTAAATATGATATAGATATAAAAAACAAATAGACCATGTGCATATAATGGTGTGATTGACCTTTGCGAGGCTTTTATACAGATAGGAATATTCTAAATAATCGTATTTTTTATGTATGTATTTATATATTATCAATATTTTTTTCGCGCGCTCTTTTTTTTATGTTCGATATGTTTGCAAGGCAAATAGAGCGAGAAAATGTCTCCTCGTCACATAACCGAATATAATGAATCATTATTATTGTGTCGCACAAAAGCACCAAAACCGTGCAGCTAGCATTCTCCCCGTAATTCACTGAAATTCTATAGTTTTATCCTCATTAAGCAATGAAATTTTAATTAAATTTCCTTATAGAATTTCTAATAATTGAAATTATTGCGTAACAAGTCCGCGCACATTTCATTCGGATTGTGCCACGTTTATTTCATTTTTTTTAATAATTATATAAGCCAATTTATTTTCGTGCTAATATCCAACAGGTTTCCTTTATTCTAACATCATTATATTGTAATTATTAGCACAATGTTCCCCAAACCAGAAACAATGTTATCTGTTGCATCATGGAATTTAATTGATTTAATCAATTTTGTTAAAATATTTTTTCCGCTAATTATTGTTTGTTCTATTGTTAGTTGACCTTTGATGCACTAAACAGATTCCTTAGATTTCTTGTTATAAATAAATGAAAACATAAAAAAAATTGTAATTGTATTCTATTAGTTTTTTAAATAATTAATTAACATTTTTTAAATTAATTGGGAAAATAGAAATAGAAAATGAGTTAGTTTTGCACATAAAACATATTGGTGTATGGCTTAGTTTGTGCTTATACTCTATTCAATTCTAAGATAGAGCGCGGATTTGTACTCGTACTAAGCTCATCCCCGGCAGTGGAGTGAAATAAAGTAGCTCACGTGAACCAACAGAAATGCATAGATGATCGTTGTTACTTACTCTCTGTGCTTTTCATTTCCAAATCCTTATAACAATCTTCAAGAATACTAACAAATCATAAAACAATCTGCCAGAAACAATGAACCGGGGCACAGAAAGTACCTTCTCAGGAAAATACCGTGCAGCTCTACGAATTCTAAAAAGGTCAATCAAGAAATGAAACAAAAAAATGAGAGAAATAGGAACAATGAAGCAGTGATAAAGATGAAGACAAGGAGAGATTGACAGAAAAGAAGACCTAGCAAGGGAAGAGGATATAGTAAAATCTAAGAAGCAGACAATCCTAACGGAATATGAAGTAGAACATTAACTTTAGCTATGAATAGAGTGCCATAAAACCTGTAAAATGTAATTCCAAATACAAAAAACGGCTGAAGAAAGTGAAGCAAAGAAGACGGAATTTAAAAAGAAGGCAGAAAGGACACCTTTACGACTTTAAAAAAGTTAACCTCAACGCATGGGACTACTAGTTTTTTATCAAATGATAGAAGTGGATCTCAAAGATATGTTTTTGACAATAATTTTAAAGATCTTGTTAAGACCTACATTTTGTGCTACACACCTACATTTTTATCTCCTTATTTCTATGAAATTATCCATAAAATGTAAACATCTCGTTTTGTTTTGGAAGTATAAACATTTTCATGAATTGCCGGAAGATGGTCAACATTTATAATTTGGGCAAAGAATCATTTTACGTTAGGAAAATTTGACTATCAAAGACGATACAAAGCAATACTCTACGGTTAGAAAAACGGTAATAAAGGTGATGGGCATGGAAAATGTATTCAAAGTGATCCATGGATAAGCCAACATATAACTCACTACATCCAACAATAAAACCAACGGAGTTAATGAAGAAAGCCATAGTGAACAACAGTAGACCTGGGGATACCGTATTTGATCCATTTAGTGGTTCTATATTGATTGCCTATGAGATAACCGAAAGAATTTGCAGAACCATTGAGCTCGACTCTGCGAACAATTTTAAATTTTTCATTTTGTTTTCAATAATATAATCATATTGTATAAATTGGGTAATTTTAATCAAAAAAACGGTTGGTAATCAAGGTTGCTGTAACCTAAAAAAAAGTCTTGCGTCAACAAAGGTTATCATTGACCCATAGCTGGTAAATATTTTATTTATTTGTTTTAATAACTCTTTCCACCTCTAAATGTGGAAGATTGTAATTTTTATTTTTTTAATAAATGTTAGCGTTTAAATTTCGTTTCTCTTGACAAAAACAACTTTAATATTTTTGAAAGGAGGAGGTCGCGGTTTAAATCAAATTGTTTAAAATCTAACCGACATGATTTCCTTCCCCAAGAGTATTAAAATACTCCAGAGGCGTCACCAAAAAAATTCATTTAAAGTCAAAATTTGTTTTTTTTTTAAACTAAAACTGGTGCAAGATAACTAAGTACCTCCAAAATTTATTTTATGTCAAAAATAAATAAAAAACAATCGAAACCCCTGGTTTTTTACAAATATTAGGCTAAACACGTTTTTGAATTAGATCTCTGATTTTGAGCTGTGGCATGTCAAAAAAGGCAATTAAAAGCAATTTTTGAGAGTTCAAAACTTGTTAACACTAGCATGAACTACTTTACGCCTAGTCTTAAATAAAAGACCCATCCTTCTACAAATTATTATTTTTATAATTTGTTGATACCTGTACAATTAAACCAGTGACGGTTTGTCGAAGTTGAGAAAAACGAAATTTTTGGCAAAAAGTGTTGCGCAAAAGCCTACTCTTCTTAATTTTTTTCAGATAGAGATTTGCAAATAATCTCTATCTTTTGATAGAGGAAAAATTTTGCATCAATTTTTTGGGCAAAGTTTTGAATTTTTGCTCCTAATCCAATTTATTGACCAATTTTTTGTAGAAAAAGTTATAAATAGAAAGAAGATGAATCCGCTGATAACAAAAGGAAAATCCGCTAAAACACGGATACCTTGTATTAAGAAATAGAATGTTACTCTAACTAACTTGATTAGAAAATATTTAGTTAGTACAAAAAAAGATCAGTTAATAGACTGGACTATCAAAGTGATAACTAAAATTGCTCTAAATAAAACGACAAAAATTGAATAAGATAAAGAAAAATCTGTAGTTAAGTTAAAAATTAAAAAAAAAAAAAATTAGACACAACAGAGGAACTGCACAAAATTTATGTGACTAGAAGAAAACTTCTCTAGCAAACTAACAAGTATGAAGGCAAGAGGAGCAAGATCTAATTATGCTCTTTGACCAGGATAAAAAAATAGAAGACAAAATAATGAACAAAAAACAAAGAAAAAAAAATGGCGGATAAAAAGCGAAGGTCTGACAAAGAGTGATACTATCATGGAAGTTGATGACATAACTCACAGAGGGGCATATATTATTCAAGCAAACAAACGAGAGATTGCACAAAAACATTAAGAATATGAAGAAGGAACTACAAAGCAAAAATGTCAAAAGTGTGAGATGCATTTCAAAGTCAAATGAATGTTATAATGAGTTCAAAAATAGCTAAAAAGATACATTTAAAATAATGCCTAAACAACCAATTTAAAAAAAGGTGCACAAATCATATGCAATAATGTAAAAAAAAATGAAATCAAAAATTGTAATTACTGAACTGGGAATAACAATAAAAAGTGTAAGAATATGTGTGGTCATAAAGGAAGAGCACTGTATCAGGTTCACAAAAAATAGGCGCTTACGCGTCCGCACTTATGGTCAAAAACAGGAAGTTGTTCATAGTACTAGACGTACACAAAATTACAGACAAGGCGGATGTCATAAAATCTATTAAAAAAATGCAATTACAAATACCCAATGAAGAGTGCAAAATTAGAGTTTAGGACAAAGCAACTATATACAATGTTTATGGTTATAACTGCAAGATGAACACAAAGCAAATAAGATGATTTATTTTGTCCACAGAGAAACAAGTAAAAAAGATAAAAAAAGCAAGAGTCCTATTTACCCAAGTGTTGATCATCAAAAGATTAGATTTATCATCTAACATAGCAACTTCTATCGCTTGCAAAAAAGAAAAACATTCAAATTTTTATTAACAAACTTTTGTGCGGGTAGGTAGGCACAATTCAACTACAGTCTCTAGTTAACGGACTTCTAACACTTGCAGAAAAAGAAACTTCAAATTCTTTAACTTTTAACACTCGGGCGGATAGTTGAGCTTTTTAGTTCAAATTACTTCTTGGTAATCATGATCTGAAGTAACCTACCCACTCGACCAAGTGTTGGTTATAAAAAAATTGGATATTACGTCCTCCTTCTTGGACAAATTTTTTTTTAACGCTTGCCAAAAAGAACTTTCAACATCTTTATAACAAATTGTTGGGCGGTTGGTTGGGCACTCTAGTTCAAACTACTTGATGGTAATTATAACCCCACCCACCTACCCGAGTGTTGATCATAAAAAGATTGGATTCATTATCCCTTCCCTTAATGAAACTCTTGGGAAATGTGAATAGGCACTTCAGTTCTCGATGGTAAATATGATTAAAAGTGACTCAACCAACCGCCTAAGTATTGATCATTAGGAGATTATATATCACCTCTTCTTGCTCCTTTGACTAACGGACTTCTAACACTTGCTGAGAAGAAAAACTTCCAAATCTTTGATAACGAACAATTGAGCGGGTGGGCATTTTAGTTCAAAATAACCCACTCAAGTGTTGGTCATCAAACGACTGGATATTTGTTCATTGTCTTCTGACTTAAGAATTTCTAATACTTGTAAAAAAATTTCAGAGGTTAAACTTCCAAATCCGTCCTTTAAATACTGCTTTAAAAAATGTGGCAATCGTACAAACCGCCAGCTGCTAAGTAACACTTGAACCAGTTAGTAAACAATTAACTGACAGTGAAGTGTAGGATGTACTTCTACTCACCTACCAATGATTCCAAAAGCTCTATCCAATACAAGTTTACACCACTGTCAACAATTAGCAACCGCTTGGAAGACTGCCAATTAGAAACAAAGAAATTAAAAAAAAATGTTCTGTAAACTGCTTCAAAGAAGCATTTTTTGCAATAAGTAAACGCAACAATCTAGAGAAAAAAGCTTGTAACAATCAACAACTTTCGGATAGAACGAATACCCCGTAAACGTCAAATTAGATTAAAATAAAACATTGTCAAGATGACACCTAGTCAGGAAAACATTACAAAAACTTTTGTTTGTAAAAAATACTGTACCCCAAATTAGACGCTCATTGTCGTTATGATCACAATTAGTCAACTCAACTCCTTATAGAAGATTAATCTTCCAATTAAAACAGACAAACAGGTCTACACAGGCAAATAATACCTCTAGCCCAACAGCCTAAACTTAGAAAAAGAGCAAACAGAATTTTTTTGCAGCAAAGACGGCACCACGAATTTTTCTATCGTCTCAAGCGACATCATTTACCTAAATGTCCCGTAAATGAAGAGGCGGCTCTTGCAAAAGCATAATATACATGCAAAAAATGAACTCGCTCTTAGGCGTGACGGACCACATTGTTAAAAGTTTCAGACTGAAAAAACTACTATGATGGTCTTTTTCAACGTCGAAAAAGCTTTCAATAAGGTCTACTTCTAAAACTGCACATATTCAAGATTTTCTTTTTTTGTCTTATTGTGAAAATCTTACTTTTTTAACAAAGTGGAAGAGCATTTGTCAAGGGATTGTTTTTAGTTTGTGCTTGCCAAAGTGAGCTGTGCGTTGCTTATTGTATGATATTCACACAGCAGATGTAATGAAGTTTTTTTGTCCTCCAACCGGCATAGGCGGCCATCTTTATTCTCATTCTATGTAAGTGTCTTTTAGGCCACTTCGGTTTTTTGAATTTTTTCAGAAAAAGTCCTAGGCTTTAACTTTTTTACCACCCAGTTTATAAGACCATTCACAGTGGATACCAAAACATTTTTTTTTCAATGTGCTAATTTTTAGCCAGTGGCGTAGAATTTTTTTTTAATTCTTAACAATCTTCCGTAATTGTCTGAAGGAAGTTTGCATTTATTTTATCTTACCGCATAGTGCAAATTTTGATTTTTTTTCCCGAAATTGGTGGGTAAGTAAGCTTACTGTAAATAAAATAGCGTTTTTAGACGTTTTTCATTAATTCATAATTTTTGAAAAAGAGATTAGATTGCAAGTCTATTCAACAACAAATGCATCAAGAACAAAAATGACAGTTCGAACATGCGCTAAATGCGTTATTGATTAAGTTTTTTTTTTCAATTAATGAGAGGCATGGGAGATTTTTAGATTAATCTTCTGTATATTCTATGTCTCCATTTACATTTTTTTAATGATTTTATCTTTTCAAAAATTGTCTAAATCATCACTAACACAGATTTTAATACGTTTACAAATTAATTATTTTAATAATTTAATAATAAGTAAGCATTTTTGTATAGATTTCTAGTTTGTCTTATTTTGCTAAAGCAATAATATAAAAGAAATAAAACTAAATAAATTTTAAATTTATTTAAAAGAGAAATTATTAATTGAAAACAAATATTGAAATACAATATTTTATCATTCATCAACAATCCAACCAAGAGAAATTAATACTACTTCAAAGTGTATATGAATGAATAACATTAATAAAAACATTTCCCTAACATTTAAAAACAGACGCACATAAACATCCATTGAGGAAACGTTAGAAAAACATGCGACTTGTTTTTCGCCAGTAAGAGTTTCTCACTTTCCTATTTATAAAAATTATCCTCAGACATTCACAAATATTTATACAACAGGAAACGTATAAATCCCACCGATTACAATCAAGCAAACTTAACAACCTTCAAAAACTATTGGTAATCAAATCCCATTGGTTGAAATTTTTTTTATATTTTTAATGGTCGAATCTAATTTCACTTAAAAAAATGGTGGGAATAACTAGTTACACGGCACGAATACTATTTAGAAACCTTCGGAATTAAATTTTTCGAAGGTAATAAAATGCAATCTAACCTAGATTTTTTGTTTGTTTCGTGCTGCAATCGTGTAATTTTTTTACGTTTGGATTTTTGCAATAATCATAACAATGTTATATGAATGATATGATATGCTCAAAAGAATGATTTAATTTTGTTAATTCACGCTTCGTGAAATTACAAGTTCATTATGATGGTTCTAAACTATAATTTAGAATGTGTTACGTGAGTTGAATTAATTAAGAAGATGTTATTAACATGTTTACATTAAAAAACGAAATAACTGAACAAAAAAATGAGATTATACGGTTTAGTTTTAGATGTTAAAGTTAATAACGAAGATATTAGATGATATGGTGTTAATTACAAATGCTTGAGAAAGCAAGTAAGTTTTAATTTTTTTAATTATTTGATAATAAATTGCTTCAATTATTTTATTTGTTACTAGTAGGTTATCAAATGTAAAAAGTATTGAATTTTTTTTTTAACTTAAGAACTTATTTTCTTATTACTTGTGTTGAATACTATTATTTTTTACAGTAAATTTCAATCTATGTTTGGCCTTGATATTGTGGACCAAATTATGTATTTTGTTTATATTTAAAACTAGATGTTGGTTGCAAATCGAATTCAAAAATTGTATTCATTACATACGTGCGTCTTTACCTGCCTAAGTTATTGGCTCTGAAGTTAAAAAAAAAACAAAAAATAAATTTTCAAAAATTTTCAATATTTTAGGTAGTTGATTCCGTTTCCAAAATACAACCATTTTTCTAAATTAGGTTTTTGTATTTTTTAGAAATAGTCGATGATTAGAAAAAATTTTCCAAAGTACAAATTTTTAATCAGTGGCGTAGAGGATGTTTTTTTATCGCTTAACAATTTTCCAATAATTTTTTTCCTAAAAATCTTACGACATTGTGCAAATTGGTTTTTTTTTCCCGAAATTGGTAACTAAATAAGCTTGCTAAAAATTAAAAAGCAATTTTAGACGTTTTTTCATTAATTTGTTATTTTTGACAGAGAGACTGCTGCAATTTCCGAGTGTATCTTTTTTTTTAGAAACTGCAGGAGTTTTGTACAGAGCAACAATTAACGATTATATAGAATTCTTTCTTATACCAACAAATAATGTAAAGAGAATAATTATTATCTAAAAGCCTTGGAAAATAATAAACGTATAGAAATAACGTCAAAATTGAAACTTACTTTACTTACAAAAACATAAGTTTTTGGCAGAATAAATTGTAATTGGGTTTAACTTAAAAGTATCTACTGGGTGTAGCTTTGAAATCAATGCATTATAAAATAAAGAAATTCTATGCGAAGTTAGATAATTAGCTACATCATGATAAATTAAAATCTGATTGTAATAAACTGTTTTAACGCTAAGATGATTAGGTTAAGTTAGGTTAGGTTAGATTAGGTTAGGTTAGGTTAGGTTAGGTTAGATTAGGTTAGGTTAGGTTGCGGAGAGAAAAATGGAAAAGAGCAAAAGTGGTGCTGATCCCAAAAGGGGAGTCTAACAAATTCAGAGCCGTAAGCCTTCTAGACATGCCCGGGAAGACTTTTGAACATCTTTTAAAGGGAAGGCTCGAGGAGGAGCTAGAAGAGAAGGGGGCAATCTCGAACGCCCAATACGGCTTTAAGAAAGGCCGATCGACGGTAGACGCAATCATGAGAGCGAAGGAACTGTGTGAAGACCAAAACAGCGCGTGGACGGCAATCATCCTTTTGGATGTTAAAAACGCCTTCAATACTTCCAGATGGAGTAACATCATAAGTCAACTGCAGGAAATAGGGGTGTCTAGATCATCATCATTTTCATCATTGTCCAGCCGTTTGCGTCCACTGCAGGACATAAGCCTCTTTTCTGCTTGTAAATGCTGGCAACTTACATTACAAGGGACCTACAGTTTTAAGTGGATTCCGAACCACTGGAGAGAATTATCACTCCTCAGAAAAGGTTTTAGCCGTAAAACCCCACGCTGGCAAGGCGGGTTGGGGAGTGGGAGAGCGTATAAAACGTGAAAAGTATATCACGGTATATGGGAATCAAACCCACGATCTTCGGTACAGCGGCCGAATGCCTAGACCACTGCGCCACGCTTTCCTTAGTGTCTAGATACCTCCTGGAGATTATGACCAGCTACCTTAGCAAAAGAACGCTCCTCATTGTACCGGGAGAAGACGACCCCGTTCTGAGGCTGGAGATCCCCGACGAATGCAGGATGGTGGCCTATGCCGACGACCTGGTAATAGTGGTTAGGGCAAACGGGGCTGAGAGCCACAGAAAAGACAGAAGCCATGATAGTGAAGGAATCAAGAAGTAAAAACGAGCTGGTTTTTGCTCTCAGAGGACAGGATGTAAAGCCTAAGAAAACCGTAAAATACCTAAGAGTCTGGCTGGACGCAAACTGGAAATTTGGAAATCACGTAGTGAAAACGATCAGAAAAGCCGAGAAGACGGTAACGGCACTCACCAAGATTCTGCCAAACATCACCGGCCAAAGAACGAGGAGAAGGACGGTTTACCACGCCGTGGTCCAATCCATTCTAACATATGCAGCGCTTGTGTGTAAAAAATTACTCGGCGTACAGAGGCACATGACAGCGTTGACCTCAACACAAAAGAAGGTCCTGCTGAGAATTATAAGCGGATACAGTACAGTTAGCGCAAACGCAGCCTGCGTCATAGCAGCGGTCCCACCGATCGAGCTGAAGGTGTTGGAATTGGACGACAGATACAGCGCCAGGAAGACAGGTCGAGAAAAAGCTTACACCATAGAAGAGCAATGGCAGCAAAAATAGGAGAATACGCAAGACAACGCACAATGGACTAAGAGGCTGATTCCAAATATTGGAATCTGGAGTAGGTGTTCTCATAGAAACTTTGACTATTTTTTAACACACGGCAGTTTTGGGACCTACACAAAGAGGATTGGAAAAACTGTTGACGACGCCTGCCACTATTGCGGCGCCCAAAACTCAGCCGAACACACTATCTTTATCTGCGATCGATGGCAGGTCGGTAGGCAAGAAGCGGAAGCAGCCATAGGACAAAGCCTCAAAGTGGACAATCTGATAAACTTAATGACTGGTTCAAAGAACAACTGGAGCCACATCTATTATTTCATTAAGAGGTCCATAAAGTGCAAAGAAGAAGAGGAAAGGGCAAGGCAGAAAGGCGCAATTAGAATCAATTGACAATAGAGAGTCCAGCCGTCTTGGACAATGAAAAACCCTTCCAGGGTATGCCGTCCAACCGGTGTGAAGAACAGAGGTTTTTTAGTGGGTGAAAGTCCCACACTCCCGGACTCATTGAACCAACAGCCCCGGGAGCATTAGCGTTTACCTCTTCAAAAAAAAAAGGTTAGGTTAGGTTAGGTTAAGTTAGGTTAGGTTAGGTTAGGTTAGGTTAGGTTAGGTTAGGTTAGGTTAATTCAGACTCCACAGCGTGCCCGAAGTTCAGAAGACTTCTGCTTTACTCGAGAGCGGGCGGGCCAGAATGTCTAAATATCTGCAATTGAACTTTGAGACCAAAAGAGCCGCTCACGACGGACAATAGAGCGGATGAGCGGTTTAGATAATGAACAAGAAAAAAGCCAAAATACTCGGTAATCAAGCAGAAAACGGCTTTCAAATCATTAGCCTGACAGACTATGAGATCATAAACGCCTACGTTTTGCCAAACATAACTCAGCCTGCTTATAAATGGACAGCATCATGAAGGCCGTCAGCTCCAGACAGAAAGGAGTAATCTTGGCAGGCAACTTCAATTTGAAGTCACCAGCGTGAAACTCAGCAAAAGAAGACAAAAGAGGCAAGTACCTCATACAAGGCTTTAAACTTAATCCTAATTAACAACGGATTTACGCCAATTTTTTCATTGACTTAACGATTACCACAAACAACATCTCGGTAAGAGGATGGAAGGTAGAAGAAGATTCTTTGAGGCTGGCAATCGTAACAACAATCAGGATTAAAGATCAAAATGGGAATGGGCAATAAAAGCCAAAAAAGCAAGGAGAGCACTTCTAAGCTCCAGGTACAACCAGCATTTTTTCCAGAAACTAACGGAAGTTTGGGATTGGGCCAGCTATAAGATTTTCGGCAAAACAAACATCTTGCCTTACTGGTGTAGCGACGCCATTGACGCACAATGAAAAACGCACCGCATTACGAAGGCTTCTAACGAGGTCCAGGGCGAATTCACTGCTAAATTATCAAGCTCGTGCTCGAAGTAATCCCCGACGTGCTGCAGGAAGCGTATAACAGGCAAAGAAAGCTAAGATCCCCAAAGGAGATGACAAATTTTGGGAATCAGTCTGCTAAGCGTACCCGGCAAGCTGTACGAACATCTAATAAAGAATTGGCTTGAGAAGGAACTAGAAGAAAAATAAGCCATATCCAACACTCAATGCAGTTTCAGAAAGAGCCGCTCAACAGTTGACGCCATTATAAAGGCAAGAAAGGTTTGCAAAGATAGAGCAAACGCGTGAACCGCTATCATCCTGCTGGACGTATGAAATGCGTTCAACACCGCCAGCTGGGAAAAAATCAAGAAAAGACAGGGATAGGAAGGAGTTGGTAACTCCTGGATTTCTTAGCAAGTTACCTGCGGGAACAAACTATTTAAATTGCCGCAGGGGAAGAGAAGAACCAAACGCAGGGGGTTCTGCAGAGTTACTTCCTAGGACCTACTCTGTGGAACGTCGTGTACGACTCCGAGCTGAGCCTACGACTTCCGACGGAATGCAGAGCGGTTGCCTACGCCGACGGCTTAGCGGTGGTGGTCAGAGCGAACAACATGCAAGAGATGCAGGAGGCTGCAAACAAAGCCCTAAAGCGGTAGACAAATGGATGACGGGAAACGGTATGAAACTGGCGCCCAAGAAAATCTAGACACTGGTTGTCAAAAGCACAAAGAAAAAGACCGAGGTTGCCTTCGTCTTAAAAGAAAAAACTATAACCCCGAAAAAATCTGTATTGTACCTGGGAGTCTGGGTGGATTCAAACTGAATTTTTGGCCCGCACGTCTAAAACACCATCGGCAAAGCAAAAAAGACCATGACTGCTCTAATGAAGATTATGCCAAACGTAAGCGGACAGAGCGCTAAAAGAAGGGCGGTTTACCACGCCGTGGTCTAATTCATACTGACCTACGCGGCGGTGGTCTAAAAGCGGGTTTTTGGCGTAAGCCGGTATCTGACAACAGCGTTTTCATCCGCACAAGGAAAAGTTGTACTGATCAGCGCATATTGGACGACAACTGGCAATGGTGCCTGTGTCATTGCGGCAATCCCGCCGATCGTCCTGAGAGTAGAGGAGCTGGCAGAGAAGTACCAGGCCAGATAGGAGTGCCGCAAAGCCACGTACAACATTGAAGAGCAGTTGCAGCGTAGGTGGGATGACACCCAGGACACCGCGCAGTGGACAAAAATCTTCATTCCCTCAATAGGAAGATAAGTGAGATGCACCCACAGGAACACCAACTATTTTCTCACACAATTCCTGACAGGTCATGAAAGTTTTGGCACGTACACGAAAAAAATTGAAAAGACCTAGACCGACCATTGTCATTACTGCGGCAAAACCGACTCCCCAGAGCACACCATCTTCCATTGCATGCGATGGCACGTCGGAAAATACAAAGCAGAAGTAGTGGTAGGAAAGGCATTAAAGATCGACAGCCTAATGGATCTCCTTCTCAAAAGCAAGAACAACTGGAAGCAGATACACTTATTTGTAAGGGACACACTGAGCACTAATGAAAGAGAAGAACTGGCCAAGCAGAAAGAAAAACAACAACAGACAAATTTAATGAGACTAGATAGGTAGGTGATGCAAACAGGAGTATTTCGCCTATTCGTTGAGAAGAATTGAGGTTTTTTAGTAAAAAAAAGTTAATTAGGTTAGGTTAGGTTAGGTGAGGTTAACAGGTTTCTGCTGTCACTTTGAAGACACGGATCAAGCTAACAGCAGAAAATTGAGAAATTGGCAAGCGGAATAGCTGATGTAAAGAGCCTGAAAACAGTTCTAGCAATTTGTGTGAATTTGAAGAAATGAGTGCAACCCAAGCCATTACTACCGCAAAAAAACCACTTTACTAAATGTCTTGATCAAGAAACTCATAGTGTTTTCTGGAATGATAACTAAACGTTGCTCGTCACTTATCAGTTAAGAAGTAAAGCTAAGATTTTACCTTAGTCATGAAGAAAAAGCAAAAAATAGTTTTGTGACAAAAGAATTTCATAAAGTTTAATTAATTAAACATTGCGATTATAAAATTGTCAGCTTACGTTTATATATTATGATCATTAAAGGCAACCACAAGTAAAAAACTAATGGATAAAGCAACCTAGTTTAGGAACAGAATTATCAAGTATTGAAGTCATAGAAAAAATTGAGAAAAACAACTTTATTAGAAAAAATGAAAGAATTAGAAGCCAATCCTAAAAATTATCAGTAAATTAATAATTTTTGTTAGTTTGTTTAGTATGTTATGTTAAAAACGTGCAAAAATATACAACATCTTAAATTTGATTTTATGATTCGTGTATTAAATGATTGTAGATATATAATGAGTTACTATTAACTAAGTTTTACCAATTACTAGTATTTGCATTTGTTGAATGCTTAATTACCAACTATGAGTAAGCAAAACTGATAAATACGCATCAAAATTAAATGCTAGAAACATTTCAATTGTTGAAATCGCATGTTGTATGGAGTAAAAAATGCACAAACGATTCATGCCATGTATGAGGTGGGGCAAGGGCAATCACCCTTTTCAACCCTTTCTATTTAAACGATTCATAGACCTAAATGTACATCATGTGCTAATAAAAGAAATAACATGGACGTATAGTTTTTCAACAAAAAGGGTTGAAATTATTTGTTGTAAAAAAATGTACAAAGAGAATAATAACATGAATAATAAATTAATGTTTCTCTTCTGTTTCAGGATGCATGACATCAATGGCCTCATCATTACAAGGTAAGTGGATAAATTACAATATTTATAGCTACCTCAAATTGCACACGAAACCCGAAACGTTTCGAAACATGTAATTTTAAACCTAATACAAACATAAAATACTTATCACTGAGTCAGAGAATTAAAAAATAATATTTTACTCCATAAATCTTTTTTAATTTGAGAAACGCATATAAATTATTAATTTAATCATAATAAACTGGATAAAAGTTAAACGACCCCGTTTGTCTGTTTAATCTCGTAAAAGAGGTCAATAATAAGTAAATATGTATGAATAATAAAAAATATACAACAAAACTGCACTTTTAATAAATGTTTTTTTCGCTGCGAATAACAAATAATTTTATCGGTCAAAAGAGGAGTTATCGTTCATAGGCCAAAGCTAATCAAATATCGCAATTTATTTTTTCTAGAACATATTTTTATGTTATCTTAATAAATAAATATAGTTACTGCACTTATTCGATTAATTGTTTAACGACTTTCATGGAAGTGCATTTTTATCTATATTTAATTTATGATTAAGATTACTAATATTATTGTAACATTATTAATTCAACATTTAAATAATTTACAATTTAATTATTTTTTTAACATTCTTTTATGCGGATGAATTAGATTTTATACGGTGAAAAGTACTCATTATGCAACTTCCTACATTTCTTTTAAAAATAATATTGTGCAACGTATAAAATTGAAAACTAAAGCCCGTTTAATTTTAGCATTTTTTTTATGAATAGACGTGTAAAATATTAAATAAAACGGACAGAAACGCTCTTCGCTGCATTTCATTTTCGCATTAATTAAAGAAAATTATTAACACTTCCGCACGTTCACGCCAATAAGAAATGAAAGAATGATTTCATTTAATTAGTGACACTAAATTATATTACTATGCATATTTTAGATTTATAATTTAATTATAAGTTGCAATCATAATTTATTTATTTAGTTAATTCAAATATTTACTACTAATATAAAACGTGGTTATATAAATAGTAATGAAATAATAACTAAAGATTCCATGAATTTATAATAAAATTTTATTTGTCCATCAATTATAATTTTGAATGAACCGTTGTCTTTGTAAATTTCTCAAGATTTGTTATTGCAAACCTCTCCATATATTTTTCACCGGCTGACGCAACTCTGCTGCATTTTAATTTGCAATATAAATATTTGATCTGGAGAAATCGTTTAATATCCATGTTAAGTTTACACTTTAATTCAAACACTTTTTTCCCGGAATCGGATACGTAATTAAATTCTAATTATAAATCTCATTTCTGAAAGCATTTTTTCGATTACTGAACGGAAAGTAAACAAATTAAAAAAATGTTTGTTAAAAATATTAATTTTTTTTTATAGTAATATTTGAGAATAAAGAATTATGTTATATTTTGGTTACCAATAATAAATTAATATTGAAATATTTTATTAAAAAAAAATTGTTTACTATAATCAAACTTACTTGAATATATGTTTGTTATCGAGTGATGATAACCTAATATTGGAATTCATTTTATTATCGGCAATGTTGGTGGCGCTTCCCCCTTTTGAACTGAGATCAAGGGGTTGTTCTCCAGAGGCTTTTTCCACATCCATCCTGTCGTTTTGGAAGTTTCGGGCGATGTTGGTTAGATGGAACCAGTTAGGTTGAAGAAGATTGGGTGGATAGAATGGTAGATGTGGGGCCGTTGGACCGGGAGGGTTTCCTGATAGAGCTGCCACCGCAGCCAAGGCCGCCATGCCACTCTCTAAGGCTGTCATGTTTCTATGGTTGTTCAGTAGATTCGATGATGGGGTTAATGTTGGTGGCGCCTCCAAATCGCTGGGGCTATCACTTGAATCCGAGTCGGTGTGCCGGGGACTCTGTAAATAAAAAAAAACAATGTTAGCAGAAAGAAACAATAAATTTACTTACTAATTAAGCAATTTATGGTCAAGTTTAGAGACTTTTTTGCTTTTGATAAAAGTTGGGACTTCAAAATTGACTTAAAAATGCTCAAAAAACTATGTATACGCCGGCCCTGTTCAATTTTTATTTTAAAAATCTCTGACTTGAATTTTGCATTTTGATTTGATAAGTGGTGTTAAGACATTGCTTGCTTTATCTTCATATTGAGTATGTTGAAGCACCTTTTATGACACAAATGAAAAAGCTATTCATTATTTGTCGCATCCTGTTTTTCATTAATCTGTCAGCATTATTGGTGAACCCGAATAGTGTCAGACAACAGGTATGAGTTTGCTTGTCTTTAGTACGGAAACCCAAACTGCTTTGTTTTGTGTGTTGCTAAAATTTGTAAAACAAAATGTAATGAGGTAAGCTTAATGAAGACAGATCTGTTGACTATCGGGACATTATTATTCTATAATTTTCTAAAAACTTTTAAAAGATGTGGTTTTTGACCTTTGCCACAGGGCTGGTGAACCGAGCATGGAGCCAGATGTTCATTGAGCTATTCAACTTCTAGGTAATCTTAAGGCAGTGTATTATGAGGTGTGGTGACTATGCTTAGGACTTTTTACTCATGTCACAACAATTCCGTCTAGCTCAACAGTCAATCGAAGTTTATCATAGGCTACTTTTTTACCTTTTCTTGTGACTGGCTCATAAAGGCCATCGCTAAAATATTGCTTGAAAATCTAGTAAGTTTCAAGAAAGCTCGATTAAATTTGTTGTTGACTGATTAAGGTGGTAATAGACTAATAGTAACTTGTAAGATTGTCTTGATTAAGATATTTAGTTGGTGTCAGGTTTCACTATTATTGGGGACAATTCAGGTCAATAGTAGCTTCAGAAGTTATGTCATAATTTTTTCGACGCGTTCTCCCAAGAAACTCTTAATCTAGTATGAATTGTATAAAAAAGCGAAAAACAATTCTGCCTAGTAAGAGACCGGTCAAACAAACTAGAAAACAAACCTTTATTATGGGACCCGTTGGGTTAGGTTAGGTTAGGTGCTTATCATAAAACAAAAAAAGGATCAAAACCAACCAAACGCGTATAGGCCAATATACCTACTTGACGTTACAGGGAAGATGTTGAAAAATTAAAACACAAAAAACAAGCAGCTATAAGCAAGAACCAGTTTGGCTTTAGAAAAAGGAGGTTGACCATAGATGCAATAAATAAAGTGCCTGAATCCCCAAAGCAAATCAAGCAAAAACACCACAAAAACCCAGAGTTTGTCGCAATGATAATGCTGGACATCGAAAATGCTTTTAACACGGCGCAACGGCCAAAAATAATTGGCGCACTAAAAAGGGCAAATATCAAAAATAACATTTGTCGTACCACAAGGCTCTGTGCTAGAACCCACGTTATGGAATGTTTTCTATAATGACATATTTAAGCTAAAAATAGGAGACGGAGTATCACTCAGCAATAATCGTAGCAGGAAGAACAAAAACACTGCTGAAAGCTCGCGCACTACATGCAGAATCGAGGGTTCAACTTTAGAAGAGTTAGGGATTAAACTTGCAACAACAAAAAACTGAACTGGTTATCCTTGCCGGAAGAAGAAAACTTACCACAATTTACATTGCGGTGGAGAAGGTTGGCATAGAAAGCCATCCAGCACTTAAATATATGGGCGTCTCCATAGACTCCATAGTTTTATAGCATTAGTAATACTAATGCCAAACATAGAAAGACCTGCAGTAAAAAAGAAGAAAATTCTGGCAACAGCTGTGTAAAATATAATGCTATACGGAGCCCCGGTATGGGCAAGCGCTCTCCGCTATTAGCATTATGAAAACTTAATGGAAAAGACAAACAGAAGACTTGCAATAAGAATTACATCGGCTTACCGCACAGTCCCCACTACAGCAATCCTAGCAATAGCCAAGCTTTATGGGTAGGCCCATAAAGCTGCAAGTAGAAGAAAGATCAACCTTCTACCAGAAAGAAAAGGAATACAGAACGTAAGCAAAACAAAGCACTCTAACACAGTGGCAAGATATCTGAAGAGGCCAAAACATTCATAAAAGACATTAATGTATGAACAAGTACAACATGAACAAACGGCGACTTTTACTTAACTCAAGCCTTTACAACTCACGGTGTTTTTGGCACCTACTTACAAATACAACAGCTGGAAAATGTAAAGTGGTGGTAATGCAACAAAACAGATACACCCGAACTCACCTTATTTTACTGTTTACAATGTTAAGGTATACGAGCTTCGGTAGTCACAGAATGCAGTGAAAAATGTACCAAGGAAACCATAAGCAATCTCTTCATATGAGACAAGAGTACATGGAACACCGTAACAAACATGATCAGAACGGTAATGAAAACAAAAGAAGGTAACAAAAAATAGAAATGCGTACAAGCGATTCTAAAGCGCAACAAGAAGGAGTTTTTTAGCCGGTAGAAACTCGGCACTAGCTGTGGATTTTCCTCCTTTTTGACAAAAAAAGGTTAGTAAGATAGTTATTGACAATTTAGCCAGACGTCGGGCAGCTACAACTATCCCGTATTCCAACGAAAAGTGAGATTGTTGAGAAGGTTCTCTTTGAACAATTGAGTAGAGAAGACTTGCATGTCGTCTAAGTTGTTTTAACTTTCGATCAACCTCGAGAAAATTTATCAATATTTTGCTTGACCTACATGATCCCAGAATTCTTTATCAGCTATTTGTTTTCTTGGATATTGCATACTAACCCTTTCTGAAAAAATACAACGCTCGGTGCAACTAATATTTCTTAGGTCTTATTAAACTATTTAAATTATTAATAAAGTTAAGGGGTAGCAGCCTCTTTTGCTTTCCCTCTGATATGGTTTGGTTGCATATGCGCTGTTTTAGTTTGGGTAAGCCTGTAGGGTATTCAGATAATAAATTCCAGAACTCTGTTTACTTGCAGCCTTTTATCGATCACTAGGCAAGCTTTATCACTAGTATGATAAAGAAACTTATACGTCTTATGATTTGTATCAAAACAATCGTGCCATTCAGTGAAATACTGTCATGTCCTGTCCGGATTAGTAAATTTGTATTATGGCTACATTGCGTTAAATGGAAGAAGCAAAATGAGAAGATCTCTAAGATTGTGCAAGGTAGTAGTACCTTCTGTACAATTAGTTAGAGAAAATTTTTATGTTGTCAAAGATTTTTTTAGTTTTGTGACCTAGTAGCTAGTCTTTATCTTTTCTGCCTTTTTTCCTTGGTCTGACTTTTGGCTTAGATTATCACTGTATTTGTCATCAGTCATTCAGTCCTCTAGACGTTCTTATTTCATATTGTTCTGATTCTGGATTAACTTCAAGGAAATTCATTAATATATTGCTTTTAGCCAAAATGAAACCAGTATTTTTTATCAAGCAGTGACTTTGGATGCTGAATATGTTTTGTCTTAGTTTGGGTACACCCTTAGTGTGTCCAGATAAAAGGTTCCAGAACTTGTTTGACTAGCAGTCTGTATTGGTTGTTATTATTAGATTACTCAGCAGCCTTTAACAGTGGATTTTATTGAAGAAAGTCTAATGTCTTATAATGACTTCTTATGTTTAAACCAGTTGGAGAAGAATGCTTTTTAGTCATTCGGAGTGCGCATACCTATGATTTTTTTTTAGTTTATATTGAGTTTCTTTTTACTTCAAGGCATAGTTGGCTATAATACTGTTTTGGCAAGAAAATTATGACAATTTGGCCCCCAACGTATGGCAGTTACTGAAAAATAAAGTCTAAAACAACACCTGAAGCTCCACAGCAGTTAAAATAATTTGCAAAACTGAAAGAAAAGTTACTTCAAGACGTCAACAGACTCATTCTAGTACTTGGAAGCGGTAAGATGAACAAAAATGCCAAAAAAAAGAAAAAGACAGGAGAAGAGGCAAGTAAGCTAATGGAAAAGGCTGCTAAAAGTTAATTATTGTACACCGTAAAAACATGAGAATTGAAACAGGAAGGAAATCAGAGGAGCTGCGACATCAAACTCGTTAAAGATCTGCAGGGGTTACAGGACGGTATCGCAGGAAGCATTAGAGGTAATCGTGGCGAATTTGATGGTAGAAGAAAGATTAGATATATCACCGGAACATTTGGAAAGTATTTACAAAAATAATTAAGATGGAGAACAAAAAAAGATGTATATTCTGTCAATAGAACACGCATGACAACGCAGAGCAAACGCTAGTAGAGTACAAAGCCTGAGAGGAAGATTAGAAAAAAATAGAAAAATATATGCTTGAGTGACAAAAACAAATGGAGAGCAATATGCAACGACAGTACTGAGGAAAAAGATAGAAAAGTTTAAAGCTAAGGTTTAGATAAATCAATAGGAAAAGAAACTCACAGATTAAAACCTACAGAATCCAAAGGAAGAAAGAACAAGAAGTTAAATAGAAGCAAAAGAACATGGAAAAAAGCAAGAAAAAGGAAAGAAACAAAAAAGGCCAAGACATTTATGACTACCAAGTAATGGGTGGTAAAAAGATAGACAAGAAAAGAACATTGATTACAACATTAGTACCAACCAAAATTGCATAGATAAGAAGACGAAGAAAAAAACTGCTTATGCAAACAAACAAACGGTAGATACGCCATCTTGAGGTTGACAGACAGTGCAATTTTCAAATTGGTGAGAGAATATTTAGCAACCAGAAGACACTAAAAAAATACCCTGAGGACAATGCAAATTACTAAACTGAATAACACAAGAATGAGAGAAAGGAGAGATGGATGTCAATGTAGGTAGTAGGTCATTGGTGACAATAACAAAGACAAATTAACACCAAGATTAACGCAAAGAAGAAATCCGAAACGTATTGCCATGCTCTAGTAATTTTGAAAGGCTACTTGCTAAGGCCAACGCTTCATTAAAAATAAATTGGATGAGAATATTGTTGCCTAATGTGAGAGCAGGCAATAAGGTTTCAACCGTCAATTATTTATTGCTTAGAGAACTATTGATGGGTTCGGATTTGGTGCTTTTTGATAAAAGAAATGCTTTGTTCTATTCTTGACACTATGACAAAGTATTAATTTGCGTATTATTTTATACATAATATGTAAAATAGTTATTGTCTCTGACCAGTGTGCTGCTAGGCACTCTAATGAAGTGTGCATACCTTGAAACACTAGTTTTGCTCTGGATGGATAGACAGTTTACATAAAAGACACCGTATATTAAATTTAAATCTGTTATTTAATACTTTATACAAAATAAATTGGAAAAATTTGCAATTAAGAAAAAACATAATATATTATATTGAATGAGATATTGCATGCGATATACTCGTAAATAATAATATCTTACAATTTGAACTTTCACGAAAAATACTGATCAACATCTCAAAATTAATTAAAAAAATAATTTATTTTTTCGCAAACAACATAATAATAATAATTGTTAGAAATCTTAACATAATGATGGCTTATTTTTACGCTCTTCGCAATTTTACATTCTAGTTTTAGAGTGGTATATTATTTGCACAGATTTCTGATCACAAAACTTTCTCTGCGCATTAAAATTTTTAATATATTACTTAAATCGCAATTAGTAATAAATCATGTCGGAATTTAATGAAAATAACGCATTAAGAAAAAAAAATGGAATTTATTGCAAGGAATAATAAATTTTAAAGTATGCGAATAAGAATTATTTGAATGTGTTCCTTGATGAACATCTGCATGACGTTCCCGTCATTAAAATGCGGTTAAAATATAACCGGAGATACTCCGCAGGATTTTCTTAATATGGAATATAATAGGTATAATTATCAACGGCGCAAAAAAAAACATGGCATAAGTTAAATTTTACATAAATGCAAATCGCGTGGAGGAAAAAATAAGAACTGCTAGGGAAACGTATCTATTCTTTTGATCTGCATTTTCTTGCCTGTCAGAATGTTGAATGAGAAATGCAAAAAAATGTAGCAAAAATAAATTAATTAGTGCTCTTCATGTCAAATGGATGAATTTATTATTCTGTAAAATTAAAACAGATAAATTGGGTAAGATACATAGAAAGTTGAAATTATTTTATAAAATATATTTGGATTAATTGGTCAGTTTTTTTTGTAGAGAAACTAGAAAGTGTTAATTAAAGCTTTCGATTGTGAAATTACACGGTACAATATAATTTAGAAGCTGATGGGTCGGATAAAAAAAATAATAGTTAAAAATTATCCACACAATTATAAACACGTTCTAGTTAGAAATGATTTAAAATGCAAATTATTCTATTTTTATCATAGCAATTACAAATACACACTTTGTTTTGTAAGTTGGAGGATTTTCCATTGACACTGGCATGCATTTATCGGTAATTAATTTCAAATATGCCCGCCAGCTTTGCAATTCTAAGGTGTGGGACGTGTATTATATTTTTTTCTAAATAAATTTATAATATATGTTGAATTGATTAGTATCTATTTATGCACCAATTAATGCTGGTAGGTATAAGAAACACGGCCTTGTCTGCACATATATGTATATTTCGCAAGACGCGTTCGGCTCTACTTCCCAATTCAATTACCTCATATTTGCGTCCAGAATGAATATGGAGAAAAAAGCCGTGACATTTCTAATGCATCTGCTTGAAAAATGCGCCGTTTCCTGTTTGAATTACTTACAGTTAGGAACGCATTTACATACTGTATCAAATGCACATTCTTTCATTACGTTAATTGCGATATAAGTGCGTGCGATTCTTCTTTCCTTGTATTTTTATTTTCTTAAGTAGATATACGAAAATGTAACTTTAAAAAAACAAGATTTACTGAATAGATTGTTCTACAGCATTTCGTTTAGATCTGTAGATACACTATATAGCAAAATAATATAAATATAATTCCAACCTAGAATTAAGATTGAGTCACTATCAGAATTAAGCATTAAACAATTTAACATTAAATCAATTAAAATAATTAGGGAAACGCTTCTTTATGTCAAAGTACATATTTTGTTTTAATAAATGTATAAATTTACAGTAAAGTAATTATTTATTCTAAAGATATGATTGACAATTGAAAAATACTACAAAAAACAAAAAGAATCTAGAATTTTTTAAATTTTTTTGTAGCCGCTTCAGTCGTCTCTTCAGCCTTCCAATATTTTAGAAAAAACTATAATTGTTTATTTAACTTTTTTAACAAATTATCCACTGCACGTCATCTTACATCAATCACATCACAATCAATATATTAGATAGCTTTCCAGGTACTCTAAACCTTCGTCTCTAACAGGGCGGTGTACCTGCCGTGAGTACTGTCCAGGTATGAACTAGATGACACTTGATGCTGAGAGTAAGAGACATAGCTCTTCCCAGTTATAATCCAGATATTAAAACTGCTTGACTACTTTGTATTTGCTAATTTGACCAGTTTTTTTCATTGCTTTAGTTCTTTGAATACCTAGTCTATAGTTTACACTGATACACTCTAATTTTTTAGTTAGAGCTACTAACTCATCTTTGTTTAATGTAAGTAGTAGTGTATCATCTGCAAATCTTAGATTGCAAAACTTTATCTCCTCAATTATGATATGATATAAAACTAATAGCTGTTTTTTGATCTTAACCACGGCAGTACTATCTTCATAAAAACTTTTTATTAATAGTACCAGATGGTTTGGTACACTCATTCAAGTTAAGATATACCATAATAATAATTATAAAAAAGATATTTTGCCGGGTCATCAAACCAAAGATGAAATTGCCATTTCTTGGAAAAAAAATCTACCGTTTACGGAAATTATCTTTAAAACAATCAGATTTTTCTTTTCAATAAAAGCCGCAATACTCAGCTTGTATCTTCCGGTATTTAATTGGACTTTAACTAACATAAATTCATACCAAAGCGTTCACAAACCTTATTTTTGGTGGACGATTATAAAGCCCACAATCTGCTTTCCAGATCTCGGAGAAAAAAAAAACTGTACAATAAATGTGAGCTTACAATAAGTGAGACACACTTTAGATTTTGCCAGAAGATGGGCAAAATAGAAGCTCAAATTCTTGTCCAAAATTGGCGTGATCAAAGGAAAATAGACTATGAAAAAGCCTTTTATAAAGTAGAGCAATTTAAAATTGTCCTTTCAGAACGATGTAGGGTGTTTAAAAAATCTATACTGAAAGCAGACATTTAAGTCAGAATAGAGATATCGGTCGTATGGAATTTAGTAAAATTTTTGCTATTAATGATACTAATATTGAAGTATTCTATTATTAATTTGCATCAAAATCTAATGTAACGTTTAAAAATGATGAATTTATTAAATAACTGCAACAGTCAGAAACAAGTTATTTGATGATAAATAATTTGAGGTTATATTAAATTGGTCGTATAAAATTTAATAAAACTTATGCGGTTAACTGTATTAATATTGAAGTTTACTATCACTAATTTGCATAAAAATTCAATGTATGGTTTAAGAGTTATGAATTTGTTAAATAACTGCAACAGTCCGAAACAAGTTATTTGATGTTAAATAATATGAGGTTATGACTAATCTATCGTATAGAATTTGATCAAATTTATACTGTTATTAGTACTAATATTAAAGTATCTCATTACTAAATTGCATCAAAATCCAATGTATAGTTTGTAAGGTATAAGTTTATTAAATGTCTGCATCTAATCATTGTTTAATAAAGTAACGTCAGATAAACTAAGGTTATGTCAAACTTATCGTATGGAATTTGATACAATTTGCGGAATTAATAGTACTAACATTGAAGCATACAGTTACAAAATTGCATGACCATCCAATGTTTGGTTTGTAAGATACATATTTATTAATTATCTGCACCTAACATTGTTTATTTAGGTGACGTCAGATAAACTACGGTTATGTCAAATCTATCGTATGGAATTTGATACAATTTTTGCAATTAGTAGTACTAATATTGAAGTAAACAGCTACTAAATTGCATGACAATCCAATGCATGGTTTGTAAGATATGAATTTATTAATTATCCGCACCTAATCATTGTTTAATTAGGTTACGTCAGATAAACTAAGGTTATGTCAAATCTATCGTATGGAATTTGATACAATTTGCGGAATTAGTAGTACTAATATTGATGTATACAGTTACTAAATTGCATGGCAATCTAACGTGTGGTTTGTAAGATATGAATTTATTAATTATCTGCACCTAATCATTGTTTAATTAGGTGACGTCAGATAAACTAAGAATATGTCAAATCTATCGTATGGAATTTGATACAATTTGCGGAATTAGTAATACTAATATTAAAGTATAAAGTTATTAAATTGCATGACAATCCAATGTGTGGTTTGTAAGATATGAATTCATTAATTATCATTGTTTAATTAGGTGACGTCAGATAAACTAAGGTTACGTCAAATCTATCGTATAGAATTTGATACAATTTGTGGAGTTAGTAAGTAGATTGTTATTAAATTGCATGATATATTTCATCTTAAAATTAGTATTTTAGTTTGTTTTATAACTATAATTATAGAAAGAATTATAGACTGTGTAAAACGGCGTTAACGGGTATTAACATAACCTCAAACAATTTCTATAAAGCATTAAACTAATCGATTAATCAAATGTTGTTGTTTTTACGCCACTATTATTGATCATTAATATATTTTTATATCAGTTTATGTCAATGATAAATCGAATAAATAACAATTGCATGTTGATAATTACATGATAAAAAATTTAAGTAAAATTTGCAATTATTTATTTTTCCAGTTACCTATCGCTTGTTGTATTTATAAATATGTGTTTTTGCCTGTATACGCTCACATTATTGAAAATATTCAACAATTTTCTAATGTTATTTGAAGGAGTTGTAACTATCTAAAAAAGTTTCTACATGCAAACTTGAATCCAAATTTCAATTGAACCTAATAAAATGCCAGCAACTTCCACGCTATATTTAAGCACGATATTCTATCGAGCCTTATTAAATTTTAATTGAATTTATAATTCAATTTCGATCATTATGTTACTATTTTCGACTAAAAGTAATAATTAGATTGTAATTATTGGTAACTGTGTGAAAATCAATTTGGAAATGTATGTCATTTGTGATTTATAGATTTGAAAATTCGGTATTTACCAATTAGCGCAATTAGTTTAACATACATTGCGATATCCTGTAAATTGCTAATGCAAGTTTGCATCTATTTAATTGCGTGTTAGAGAAAACCAAATTTTTTAATTTAATATTAAATTTGCTTAAATATTTGTTGATTTCTACAAATAATGCAAATTTTATGTGATTTCTAACACCTCGAATATTCAACAAATGGTTTTCAAACAAATGTTTTCACAAGCGTGCAAATCAAAAATCTTAAAGTAACAGTAGGTAACTAATTATTTGCTGATGCGAGACAGACAACTCTCCAATTATCCTCCTTATAAATAAATCAGACAGACGTGTTTATAGCCTACCGATTTAATTTATTACTAATGGATCAATAAAGTATGGAATTTTTTACAATTAATCATCTATTAGTTGTTTATTATATTAATAACAAATTGTGAAATGATTTAGGAAATGTGACACATTTATATTTTTACAATTTTTATGTAAAGATAAGTACTTTCTTCAAATATTACTAACTCTAAAATTTATCATTATAGTAATATTCATAATAATATTTCATTTTGTATTGCATTAGAAACTAATATTGATATGAATTTATAATAAAATTTTAAATAACAAATAACGGTTTAATTTTATTATTTGTTTGGAAAGATTGGTAACTTTTTTACAAAAATAATTTTTACGTTTGAGTCGGTTAGTTTTATTATTAAACATGTCTAAAAGTGGTAACAACATACGAAAGTAGTACCCGACTTGACGTATAGATAGTGGTTGTTGTTTGAAAAGAATGACTATGGTAGAAAATACCAACCGTATAAAGCTTAAGTTTAAAGACAATGAATCAGAGAAATTATCTCTAAACTAATAACTTGATCTGCTCCTGACCCTGAGAATTTCGAATAGACTTAAATCTTTTTCACATAATTCAGTAATGGACATCACAATGATTGCTAATGCAATTCTTTGTACTGGGCACTTTTCAAAGCTTGAAATGGCTTTCACGTCATAAACATTCCAAAACCTATAAAGTTTTCTCAAAACTACCAGCCAATTAATTTTCGAGGCCATAGAGAGTATTTTTGGACATAATTCAAGACTACAATGAATCTAACTACCTTCTCCCCACCTACCAACAAGGGTTTTGACGGGACTACTCTGTAGTCTACCAAATAAACCGAGTGAACGACTACATTGTCAAAAGTTTTGACGTTGAAAAAAACCGTAAACAAAATCTGGCACAAAGGTGTACTTTTAAAACTGCACAAACTATAATTTCTTCTGCGTTTTCTGAGCGACTGCTGACGCTTGGGGTGATGGGACAGTTGGTGGTGTTGTTCTGGTGACAAATGATTTCTGCTTGCGCTTTCTGAATTTGGCTACAAGAGTTGTTTGGTGGTGGAGCCCTGTTTGCCAGTGTTAATTGAAAAACAAATCATTTATTGAGGGTTTTGTCAACTCTAACCAAAACGGCAGAAAACGTACAACCCGTAGTTGCTAGGTTTTTGCAATGTTTCTCTGACAAGGTTGATGACTACTGGCATCTTGTAAGTGTTTTGTTTCTGTCAAGTTTGAAGTTTGCAGGTTTGTCTTTTTGTTAGAGAGTTGTCGGTTGTGATAACTTTGGTTACGTCACGCCAGATTGACAGTCTTTTAAGCAGTCGCTAATTGAACTTGCTTGGGAGATTTCTGACGCTTCCAACAACTTGGTTGTTGCAATGCCAAACCATGTTTTGCTATTCTGTTGACGGTGTGAATAGTGTTTTTAACCCAGTATGATTCTTATTTCTTGTTTGTCTTTGAAGTTACTGTGTTAGTCGCTTTTTTTATCCTCTTTTTATGCTGAACGAGTTTTTCTTTTCCGATTCTTTTAATTGGCCAACCTTTAAAAGAAATTGGTTAACAACAATATTGTAAATTTTGTCTTCTAAATCTAGGACAAAGATGTATTTGTCGATAGACATTTCAATTTTTTTTCTAGGTTAAGAAATTGTTAAATTTGTGGTTTGGTTTGTTGATTGGGAGTGGTCAACACTCTTTTGTTGCAATTTTTAATTTCTACTGGATAGGCTACGATAACGGATGCATGAGCCAACGTTTCTTGGATGTCTATTGTTAAACGATGTTGTATGTATCCTACTAATTGAGTTGTTCTAGCAAGAAACCATTGGTGTATTTCTACAATTAGTCTTGGCTGTTAAGGCTTGATCAAATGTTGTTAGAACTAATGACTAATTGATAACGTTTCTTTGTAAAGCCTCTACTGGGCTGGTGTTAGTTTTATAAACAATTGCATCCATCCGCCGCCCTAAAAAGTGTTAAAAACCAAAAACCTTAAGTTTAAGGTTAGGTTAAAGATCGCTTTAAAAGAACGTCTACTGCAGTTGGTAATCAGTTTCAAGAACAATTGTTTTTATCTCCTGGCTACCCGGAAATTGACTTTTTTTTTAAACCAAAAAAAAAAATATAATATTTGTTACCAAAAATTGCAAAAAACTAAATGTGCAAATACAGCTATCAACAAAAATGAATAAAATATTTTTGCTACAAAACATATCATCAACGCCAATGGTTAAGATTACTACATCTGAACATTTTCCTCAAATTTAAGGATTCTAACCTAAATTATTGGGTTTATTAAGGTACATGCATTATCAAAATAGTACAAAAAATCTATTTAAAAAAAAAATTATATTCAAATTTAAGGTCAAACAAAGCATCAGATTCTTAGAACGGAAAATCTAAGCATTGCACGATTTGCACGCCAAGTATTTGTTCATGTTACATTGACCGCATACGCAGCTTCAAGCTCAAAAACTGCTTGATAGTTAAAGACACGTGCGCTTTTAAAGGATATTTTAAAATGGCATGTCAAAATATGTCTTCTACGCAGTTACAAGAACCCTCTGCCGTTTTGGTGCTTACATGGATTTCTCATCGAACCCTTCCAATACATAGTTAACAAAGAAATATACATAATAAGAATATGAGGCTAATGATAAACATAGATAAATCCAAATTTATGGGAAAGCATGAACAATAAAAGTTATCACCATGAATAAACTGGCCGGCACTACGGCAAAGAGGACATACGGCCATTAGTTAGATAAGTAAACAATAAAGCGATGCAGAGCGTAGCGTTGTTTCCAAAAGTACCTATTACCTCATTGAGCAATAACATATAGACATGTCTTCTCTGTGGCTCGGTGTGCCCGACACCTCAAAATAAACGGTATAAAAAGTTGTATATAAAGTAGAAGCGTCTAATCAAAATTTTATGAACACAAAAAAGAGATATTTTCTCAAATACATAAGGATTGAGAACTACTGTCCAACATAAAACTACGGAAAACGGAATAATTTGGCCAAATAAAGCTCAACCCCCAATACAACATCTTACAACTCATCATTCAATGCAAGATTGGAAGCAAAAAGAGAGCAAATCGCTGCAAAGTATAAGATAATGGACTTATTTTAGAACTTTCGAAGAACTTTTCCACTCAGCAAAAGACCGAGACAAAGTGAAACAGGTGACGCAAACATTCATCTTTCATCTGGAAAAAGAAGATTCTATTTTTCAACATCAAACAAGCTACACATTGTACTTGAGGCGGTATAATGTCATACGCATTAGCGGCATGCTTTTCTTTTTTTGTTGTTGTTGTTATCTGCATATTACATATAGAACAAGATGGCTCCTAGTAGTGTTTTGTTTCTACTACTTTGTTATCCTTTTGGCAGGATATTGACTCTTTCAGTTTTCTCTTAATAATGAGACCTTTATGTTTACCATTTCTAAAAGCTTTGTTTATAGTAAAGTTTGTTAGTTTCTTGATTTGGTCTGACCATCAAATAACGTCTTCTTGATCTTGCACCTTCTATTTTTTTCTGGATGTTGAGCTCTCTCTTTTCTACATACGTCCAAACTATTTTTGTTTTTAGATTACGTTTTGTGTAGACACGTTTGTTTGCCTATCAGTCTACAGGATTTTGGTATTTTTCTCCAACACCACATTTCACATGCATCAAATTTCTTCTTATCTTGGGCTTTAAGTGTCCGAGCTTCTGCTCTTTACAGCAAGACTGGAAATATCAAAGTTGCACCCTCCCCCATTAAATGATAACCAAACTACCAAATCTAGCGAGGGATGATGTGCAGTATTAATTTAAGACCAAGCTTTGGTTGGTTAGGTGCCAAAGATTTTTTTGTCAGGATTTTGTTCTTGTGGCAATTTTTTAGTTTGGTATTGATGATGCTGATGGGTCAAGCAAAAAGTAAACATTGCTGGCGTTAGAGTGTAGATTTAAATAAAAACTAAGTTTTGATTGGTAAACCTTTAAATATGTAAATTTCAATACAATTGGTGGGTAGTCAGGTGTTCCAAAATCACTACAAAGTGTAGATGCAGAAGTTTTAAAATTGATGACTCTCAACGCCACATTTCAAATCAATTGTTGCATTTGTTCTAAGAACTGATTGGAGTACTGAACACGTTGTTGGGTTATTCTTTGAACAATTGAATGATGCTTTGTGATCCGCTAATAACGTTTCATGGGCAGTTAAGGTCTTGAGCTCCTACTGTGTTTTGGTTTGTGTTCAAGAATGTTCAAAAATGACTTCAATTTGACTTGCTGTCTCGGCCAAGACAAAATTACAAACTGGATGAGAGAACAATGACTGAAAATTGCTGCAAAGAAACTGAAAAGAGTGTTCTCAAAAGACAATACAAAGATCAAAGAAGTAATAATGGTGCTAAACCATCAGCTGTAAGATGAAATATCTAGACGTTTGACTTGAGGGCAAAAATAGTAACACACTTCATAGTTTTTGATCTAAACTAAAAGTCTAATACATCAAAAGTAGCGTATACTGTGACCACTGGCGCAAACTTTGTACTGGTAAACATGCTACCCATATATCATTTGGTAGAAATGAGAAAGAGTGGTTATGGAAAAACTCTAAGAGAACAATAAACTATATGGAATTGGCAAAACTGGTAGAACATAAAGGGTTATCCCAAATATTAACAATAGGCAAAGAATTACAAACTACTTCATGACATAGATGCTGACCAAGCATGGATGTTTTAAGGCATACCTCAAAAAATTTAAAATAAAAACGACTTCAATATGTGCTTATTACCAAGATGCTGTGAAATCACGTGATTTCTAAACTATTGAAATAGATGGTTTGGCAATGGCATAGAAACGCTTTCATTTGTTTTATCTAGAAGTAGCACAATTTCCATTTTGAAATATGTTTCTTACAAAAATTAATAAAAAAGTTTTTGTTGCTGATAAAAAATCTTGTTTCTTGGACATCTACTTTGGCAGAGAATACATTGGTTGTCAAGCTGCAGGATTGATTAATTTTTTCTGTATCTCTAAGATGGTGCTATTAAATTGTTCGTTATTAACCAAAAAAACGCTCAATTGCTCCTTAATGCAAGAAATTTGGCCAAATTTTTTAAAAGTGTCTTAGATGAAATTAAAAGAATTAACAAAATATTTATTAGTAGAACATTCATTGGAGTTGATAGCTTGCTGCGAGCATGTGCTACCCTTTGCCTCATCTAAAAGTGTAATTTTTGCATTTTTTGCAACTTGGTTTTAGGTTAATTGATAAATAAGTTTTAGACGGCAGAAATGTTTAAGTTTTTCTATCTTACTAAGAGGTGGCATATGATACTATTTAATTATTCGTTACTAGCCTTAAACACGCAATTTTTAACTATTTTTGCGCCTTTATGCAACAATACGCCAATAGCGTTGGCCATGTTTACCAAAAGCTATTTACGGTATGGGATGTGGGAGCGTGGTGGTAGTATAAGCATCCGACTGCTGCACCAAAAATTGTCTCACATTGTAAACTATTTCAAACGATTATATGCTTTCCCACTTGCCTGCCTTCTCAGCGTGGGTCCGGAGTAGAAAAATTATAGTTTTAAATAGATTCCGAACCATTGTTGTTGGAATCTACTTAAAACTGTAAGTCCACCTGTAATGTGAGTTGCCAGCATTACGGGCAGAAAAGATTTTAATGCGCTAGCAGTGGCATGAAAAGGAGCTCATGATGATGATGATTTATTTTTATTATACCTGTACAACGCCTTAATGACCAATTAATACATTGCAATCTTGTTATATACATTTATCAGTTAATCCAATTATTCAATTCAATTAACATTTAAAGTATAAAATCAAATTTATAACTCATCAACTTGAACCAAAAAACTTTCCATCATCTAACGATAATGCAAATTAAATCAATATAAATAAATATTAAAAGGGCAAAAACGTGATTGCAATTTGTATAACTGTTTTCCCATTGCTGATTTTAAGCATAGATGCACTCCTTTTTCAATTAAATCAAAGCAACATAATCATTTCGGTTTCGTTATTATAATTCCAATTTGAAACCATCATAAAATATTCCCATCAAGATTATTAACAACATCGTGCATTCACTCACCAAACTATTTAATTTTTCTAAATAATAATTTCTAACCGGAATAATACAATTAATGCACGTGTTATAATTAATATGTCATGCGAAATCCGTACCCTACATTAATTGTTCCATTCTAAAATAAAAATTATACCGCATAGATATATTTTGATATTACCATACAATATGACCTGATTTTTATATAAATTCTTATGAAACTTGTAACAATAATTAAATGCATGTAGGTAGAAGCAGTCGTCCTAGGTCACGAAAAGATTAAATAGATTTAAATACTATTTGCATTATATTCAAATTATTTAATATAATTTTTCAGTTTTAGTTGGTAAGCACGGTTGAATATAAATAATTATAACGGTGCTTTATAATATTTAGCTGTTCTAGAGGAGCAATTAGAGCCTGAACCTATTCCCGTTTTAATTTGATCGATAAATTTCGCAGCCAAGTTTCTCTGCTCTGTTCCATACACGGCTTTGACTATTTATATAATTATTTTCAGACATTCATATTTAATTACGGAAATTATTTATTATTTACATATAATTTGATATTGTTACTACAACTGTTAGCTTTGAATATCAATTGCTAAGTTTATTTAAATTTTGACCTTAGTTATTATTATTTTTTTAAATTGAATATGTTACTGGCACATTGCAAATTTTCACCTCAGGGTCTAATGACCAATTCAAATTGATTTTAATGAATATGAACCGCAAATGTTCTATTTTATTGAATTTCAAATATTGAATAAATGAATGAAATCAACAAATTATGTGTAGGTGAATTATATAACATGAATATGTAAAAACTTATACATCAAAGAATTTCTATTCAATTTATATAATGATAATGAAACATGTCTCTAGTATGGAATTATATCATAATATGCATAAACAATATTGGAACTTCAAAGCTTTTATGTTTGCTGTGACTCCGTCTATGCTTTTGATAAGTGAATGAGGGAGAGTGTAAGTACTCTTGCTGTTTTGGAAGATGCAACAAACTTGAGTAGAGCATGTACTTAAAGATTAGCTACCAGTTAAATTGTTAACTGAAGAGAATAGTGTATTCAAAGTCATTTTCCTCAAATCATAAGCTCAAATTAACAAGAAGTCAAATTCCGTTAAAAATATGTTGCAGTATTCTACACAGACATTCTCAACAAGTTAAGTTTTTTGGTTTTATTGTGCGTTTTAGTTATTTTACATTGACCCAGTCTTACGACATGTACCGAATCACCCCGATTGATAAAGAGCATGTTTTATTTATCATATTTTGGACTGCTAGCGTGCTCAAACACATCACCGTTATCCATAAATTTACGTTTTTGGGTCAAACTCAATTTTGACTTCAAAGACGGTTATACAAACAAGTCTGATGATAGCTTTGTAAAAGGTTGACATATGTTACGGTTTTTTTTTAAATATATTTATGATATAGTTCATAGTAAATGTGTTTTATTTATTTGAAATTAATCAAAAAACTCCCAGAAAACCGTTTTAAAGTAAAAAAAAAACAAAAATTTAACTCGTAGAATTGAATGATTTTACTTAAGAAGGCACTTTACCAGCGTTTTAGGCTTACGCAAAGGAGTAGTTATAACTTTGGTGTTAAAGTTATTGCATAAGTGTATTAAAAACTTCCAGAAAACCGTATTAAAGTTGACAAAATGGCTAAAAATTCATCCAATTAAAATGTTTGGTTTGAGGTTTTTTAAATTTTACTTAAGGATACACTACCAAAGCTTTAGGCTTACGCAGAGGTATAGATATAAATTGATCAAAAACTTTCTATAAAACTGTTCAGAAGTTGAAAAATTACCAAAAAACCAAAAAAAAAAAATTAGTTTAGGTTTTTAATTTTGGGCTTACGCAGAGAAAAAGTTATAACTTTAATGTAATGTTTATCAAATGTTTCCCAAAACATTGTTTTAAAAAACATGATAAAAAATCTTTCCATTGAAAAACTACTAACTCGTTACTATAATTTAGAGTTTATCGGACGTATGAGCGAGTCATTAATGTTTACAGAACTAACTCAGTTTCATGATCTAAGTACCCAACCACCCATTCAAGTGACAGTCATCAAGAAATAGGATGCTTGTCTTCTCTCCAAACATCAGAAAGCAGATAATAAAAAAAAGAATATGGTACTATTCAATTCTCTAAGTGAGTCACTTCAGTTCTAACTACTTACCCGATTTTAAAATCTAAAGTAGAAAAAAGTAGTAAAAAAATTAGATGTTTCTGTCTTTTCTGCAAACGACAGAAGTAACTTTATTGCATAAAAAAATCTTTTTCTTTTCTTCTTCCTTGAGCTCTACAACACTAAGTCAGTTTTGGCTTCCTTTGCGACTTCGTTCCAGTTAATGCCCATTTTTTTAGGTTTTCTTCTACTGCAGAAATCCATTTTGATGACAAACCAACAAATTCTTTGAGCTTTAATGATCCTAACTATATTTGCGTTGTTGACTAGATGTGCGAACTTGTAACTTACTTTTATGCGCCAGCTTCCATCTTTGTTCTGCGTTGGCCCAAAGATTTTTGGCAGTATTTTTTTTTTTATTTTAAGGGAGTTTTTTTATATTAATCGTCCAAGTTTTGCTAGCGTAAGTGACCATAGGTCTAATGAGGGTTTTGTAAATTTTAAGCTTGCACGTTTTGCTCAGAATCTTTGAGTTTAGATGGGATTTGTTGGCGAACTAACACCGCGTGCCTTTCATGTTCTTAACTCGACCTCTTCTTATTGTTTGATTTTTTTTGTTCAGTTGAGTACAAAAGAAAATAATAATATTTAGTTTCTATATTGAATGGATGGCTGGACACTCCAATTTAAACTACTGAACCGTTATTATGATGATGAGTATCCCACTAGCCCGCCTAAGTATCATTAATAAGAAGATGTTTATCCACAAACGTCAGAAGATGTTGATATCTAATCTCTTGATAATCAAATTTTAGGCTTCAAAGTACTGACCCATTATCAAGATCTCAGGATCCGCAATATCCAACCCACTCTTAAAAAAGTTCGTCATCAAAAAATGAATTTTTTTGTTTTTTCTACAAATCAGAAAAGATATCAATATTTTTAACTACTGTTATCACAATCTAAAAAATCAATTTTTTTTTTGCAAACGTCAGAAGAAAAAATATTAATTTTTAATCTCTTGATAACTAGCACTTAAGCGAGTGGGTGGGTCTCACCAGTTTAAGTACTGACTTGTTATTATGATCTGGATTACCCCAATCACCCAAGTGGTAGTTATTACGAATTGAAAGTTTGCTTTCTCTAAAAACAACAGAAATTTTATTCAAAAGAAAAAAATGTCTCATCATCAGTCTCTTGATAACTAACACTTATATGGGTAGTAGTTATCATGACATAAAATACCCACAACAGTAGAATAAGCCATCTGCCCACAATTTTAACTTAGTGCTCGCCCACCTACCCAAGCGCTAGTTATTAAGGAATTTAATGTTAAACAGTTCACTGATGTCTAAATGACATCTAACATTCATTCTCTTGTTCATAATAGCTACAAAAACACAAAAAGTGGGAAAAACATGAAATCTTAAAAATGACCAACTGTTGGGTGGGTGGGTGGGTCACAGTAAAAGAAGCTATCCGCCCACAATTTAACTTAGTGCCCGCCCACCCACCCAAGCGTTAGTTATTAAGGAATTCATTGTTAAACAGTTTTCTGGGTAACAGTATAAGTATTTTGCGCACAATTCTTATTTAGTGCCCGCCCACCTACCCAAGCGTTTGTTATTAAAAGATTCATTACTAAACAGTTTTCTGATGTCTACATGACATCTGACATTCATTTGCTTGTTTAAACAGCTACAAGAACACAAAAGGTGGGAGAAATATAAAGTTTTTTGATGCGCAGCAGTTGGACGGGTGGGTGGGTCACAGTAGAAGTAGTTATCCGCCCACTACTTAAACTTAGTGCCCGCCCACCTACCGAAGCGTTAGTTATTAAGAGATTCATTGTTAAACAGTTGTCTGATGTCTAAATGACACCGGACGTTAGAAAAACATGAAATTTTTTGATGACCAATAGTTAGGTGGGTGAGTAGCTCACAGTAGAAAAAGTAATTTGCGTACAATTTAAATTTAGTGCCCGCCCACTTACCTAAGCGTTTGTTATCAAAGGATTCATTACTAAAACGTTTTCTGATGTCTACATGACATCTGACATTCATTCGCTTGTTTATAACAGCTACAAGAACACAAAAGGTAGGAGAAATATCATGTTTTTTGATGCGCAGCAGTTGGGTGAGTGGGTGGGTCACAGTAGAAGAAGTTATTCGCCCACTATTTAAACTTAGTGCCCGCCTACTTACCCAAGCGTTAGTTATCAAGAAATTTATGGTTAAACAGTTTTCTGATGTCTAAATGACATCTGACATTCATTCTCTTGTTTATAATAGCTACAAGAATAAGGTGAGAGAAACATGCATTTTTTATCTCTTTATCCGCAAACAATTTAAACTTAATGCCCGCCTAACCACCTAAGCGTTGACAACAGTTGGGTGGGTGGGTGGGTTACAGTAGAAGAAGCTATTTACCTTTAACCTAACCTAACCTAACCACCTAAGCGTTAACAACAGTTGGGTGGGTGGGTGGGTGGGTTACAGTAGAAGAAGCTATTTACCTTCAACTTAGTCTTAATTCCCGCCCACCCACCCAAGCGTTAGTTATCAAGGGATTCATTGTTAAACAGTTCTTTGATGTCTAACCAACATGACAATCATTTTCTTGTTTATAATAGTTACAAGAACACAAAGGTGGGAAAAACAAATTTTTTTTTTATGACAAACAGTTGAATGTTTGGGAAAGCGCGGTAGAAGAAGCTAACCGCCCACAGTTTAAACTTATTGCCCGCCCACCTACCAAAGGCGTTAGTTATCAAAAGATTCATTATCAAACAGTTCTCTGACGTTTAAATTACATCTGACATTCATTCTCTTGTTTACAATAGCTACAAAAACACAAAAGGTGGGTAAAACAATCTTTTGATAACCATCAGTTGGGTTGGTGGGTGGTTTACCGTAAAAGAAGCTATTCGCCCACAATTCAAACTTACTGCCCGCCCACCCACCGAAGCGTTAATTATCAAGGAATTCACTATTAAACAGTTTTCTGATGTCTAAACTTAGTGCCCGCCCACCCACCCAAGGCGTTAGTTATCAAAGGATTAATTGTTAAACAGTTCTCTGATTTCTAAATGATATTTGAAATTCATTCTTTTGTTTATAATAGCTACAAAAACACAAAAAGTGGGAAAAACATAAAAAAATTTGATGACCAACAGTTGGGTAGGTGGGTGGGTCACAGTAAAAGAAGCTATCCGCCCATAATTTAAACTTAGTGCCCGCCCACTCACCTAAGCGATAGTTACTAAAGTTCAAAATTCATTGTTACACAGTTCTCTGATGTCTACATGACATCTGACATTCATTTTCTTGTTTATAATAGCTGCAAGAACACAAAAGGTGGGAGAAACATGAAATTTTTTGATAACCAATAATTGGCTGGTCATAGTAGAAGAAATTATCTGCCTACAATTTAAACTTAGTCATTGAAAGCTTTTTGGGCAGTTTTGGGATTTTTTAATGAGTTTATTGAGATTTTGTGGAGCTCAAGTAACTGTTAGAAATTTTTAAAAGTTTTCGCATGGATGGAGGAGCTAATAAGCTTTTGAAGGTGATGAATAATGAAACTGCAAATGTTAAAGGAGCTTACAAAATGTTTTTTGAAGGTTTTGTAAGTGATATGATAATAATAGAGAAGCTTCGTAAGATAAGTGCCTGCATTTAGTAAATATTAAGAATGTCTTGTGAAAAAGCTAGCGGGAGCTTTTAAGCAGTTTTTTAGAAATTTTGACTATCAGCTTCCCAAGTTTTCAGGGAGCTTACGCAGTTTATTATTTTAAGTTTTATAGGAGTTTTAGGACGGTAGTGGATAGTTAGTGAGTAATTTTAGAGAGTTTCTGGAGGTAATGGATTTTAAGACTGTAGGTGATGAATAATAAAGGAGCTTTTGAAGAGTTTTTTCAAAAGCTGTTGTACGTGATGAATGATGATATTGATAAAAAAAAATTATTAGACAAACGAGGGCTGAAATCAGCTTGGGAGCTTGAAGAGTCTATGAGAAGCTGTAGGACTTTATTTTAGAGAGTAGTTGGTGAGAGTGTGGGTAAAGTTTTCTATAAGCTTTTTTAGGTAATGGATGGTAATATCGATGATGGAATGAGGAGTTTTAAAAGCTGTTAAAAGTGATGGAATAATAGATAGTGGGATGACGATGACGGGAAATAAAATAAGTGGACTGAAATTGGACGGAGTAGACAAAAAAATTAACGGAAAGTGAAGGAAATCAAAACAAAAAGCTGGATGATAAGTCGTCGGCTTTACGTTGATGGTACTCGTGTTTAGTTCAATCCTAGGTCGCTAAAGTGGCCATCAAGAAAGTGCAAAAGTACAAGTGACTCATCAAATTTAATACCGACAGGTGCAAGGTGGTTCTGTTTACAAACCGGTACGACCCTCCAAACCTAAGCTACCTGAGCCAAGGTGTAAAAGCCATAGCGTGGAAATCAGAAACTAAATCTGGGAGTGTCCCTCGATAAGCAACAGAACTTTCATACTTACGTCAACAATGTCATTGGCAAAGCTTGGAGGCAGACCTATAGGTTTTACCCTCTGCTGAACCGTCAATCTAAGCACCATCTTACAACGTTAATGACACTGTAAGTGTTTCAGAACAAAATACCTCAACTCATTACTGGTGCACAGACCTGGATGTTTCTACAATAGAACAGTTTGTTCAAGAGCAAACTAAAATAATTGTACAAATAAATAGATTAAATCCAGAGATTGAGTCAATACGACCTGGACAATCCTTGGTACCGCTTAGTTTGACCTAAAGATTTGTTGTCAGCCTGGTGATTTGTGTTTCGGCGCATCACAATCGACCAATAAAAGACCAAGGAACAACCCAAAGTCTGAGCTCCGCTGGCTAATCTTAAAAGAATTAAAGTCATGTTGTCGTGCATTCTTGCATGATGGCTTGCCAATTGAATGCTTAATTCTAAATGCAAAACTAAAAATTAGAGTGCGACAGAAGTCAGAGCCTAGGCTAGTGCTTTTTGGTTTGGGAGTAGCGACTTCTTGGAAGGATGTTCAAATTATATGTGAAATTGATCAAAAACTTGACAAAAAATCATATATACTTTAAAAATGATAAATAATTTGGAAGTAGACACAAAAGTGGGGAAAGTATTAGATTTAATTTGAGTTTAAAGATTAGAATCAAATAAAACTGGTCTTAAGAATCGTAGAAACGTAGCATATTTTGATAATTACAACAAATGTTAAATTGCCAGTTTTATAAACTTTCATTGCTTTTTCACAATCTGACCTTAATTTTTATCTCACTTCAATTTGTAATCCAAGATAAAATAATTGAATTCTTTTTGATAATGAACCTTGCTTCAGAAATATCTATGTGAATTAAAAACTAACACAAAACAACGATTTCAATTCATGTTTAATAAATCAGACTGAAATATTCATCATAGAATTACATAATCACATAATTAAATATTTATAAATTATTAAAATATCATAGCACATTTCTTGCAGAGAGAAATATGTTAAAATGTAATGAATTAGTAGCAATCTCTCCGCAAATAAGGATAAAAACAAAAGCATATTTTAGAAACCACCGCATACCATCTGTTAAAATTAACAAATGCAATTCCAACATACTTTCTACAAAAAGTTTTAACTATTTTCGTATATTAACCAAACCCTAAAATTCATAAACAATTTAATAACCTTCAAGCATTTATTGCATTTGCAGTTGTAACGAAGCCGCGCGATCATTTTTTATGGACACTTTGCTGGCATTCAAGATTCATTTTTAATTGCGAAAGACATAAAATCCTCTTTAAAGAATTTCACATGAAGTGAAATGTCTATGTGAAGATCACAAGATGAATGGCGCACGCAATCTAACAATAGTGGGGCTCAATTAAACACGAAACGTTTGTTGTATCCATTTTAGTTTTAATTTTTATAATGGCCGAATTAGAAATTATTAATAAATTGTTAAAAAAATGTGTGCTTATTAAGCATGCAATTTTTTTAATTAGTAATTAGGAAATTTAATGCATATGCATATAAAATTTAATTATTCCCATCTAGTGGTGCGATTTAAATTAATTAATTATATTTTATACATTTCTCATGGTAGAAATTTAATAATAAATTTATTCATTTATTCTATTTTTTTTTCTTTACGATTTCCCAGAATTACAAACAAATATATGCAAATCATTTCCTAGATGATTTTCATTTAATTAAGCGAAGAAATTTTGAGTAATTATATGTTGAACATATAGAGGATTGTTTACATACAAATATAGGATTTATGTGTCACGATGCCATTATTACAATATTTCACGGATGAAATTTTCATTTTCTAATTACCGGCGTCGAATAACGTTTTACTACAGGCTTTAATAGTTTGCTACTACTGGCTTGATTTATGAGCCATTAGAAATATGTTAGTTGTATTAAGATATCTTTTTATTTACATTTAAACCACATAAAACAAGTAATAAACTATATGTCTTTATGTTATAACCACCCGTGATAAAGAAATCACTACGGTTGCCTTTCAGATTAATCACTTTTCATTGACTTGATAATACAGTTATATCATTTATATATTAATTATGTCAGGTGTATTCACTAACTATTTTAATTAGTTTTCTTTTTTGCTGTGCATAATGGATTATTTTATTTAACGCGCTTTAATGCAATTGATTAGTTTAATCATATTAATATTCATAATTGTATATAATTGGATTCTGTTTTATATTGATTTATTGTCGAAGTAACTGCGCCATTCAAGAATACGTCAGAATTTTAAGAAGCTTGACACTTATGATATAAATAGGTTATACTTACAAAACAAAAATAAATGATTTTAATTAATTATATGTTTGCATGTAAATGACGTTATAATTAATAATACTTTAGAATCCAAATATAGTTTATTTATAGTGCATTCAAAGAAGTATATGTTAAGGTGCGTATAAATATGCGAGCCGAGTGGTTCGCAAACCACTCATGAACTGCTCGGCTCGCATATTTGGATGGCTTTTGGGGCGTTTAATTTTAATTTTAGGTTAGGTTAGTTTAGTTTAGTTTAGTTTAGTTTAGGTTAGTTTAGGTTAGGTTAGGTTAGGTTACGTCAACGTGCACAATATGGTGCATAAGTGGCGCACATGGTGTCATCGTCGTTGAGAAGTGGCCAGTTGGACAAGCAGTTCATGTACATAGTGAAAGTTGATGTAAGGTGGGATTGTCTAGGTTGGTTTGTAACCAAGGTTGTTATTATCTCCTGAAAGCTGGCGGGATATATAATATTAAAGTTGTTGTTTGGACGTAAAACTCTTTTTGTCGGACGCAAATTTTGGTTTGTTTAGTGTTAAGGCTGCATGTTGATTGACTAAAACTTCAGACACAAATTTGCCGCCCGGTGTCTGTAAAAATTTCCCAACGTTTGCTTCAATGAAAACATTGTTGTCGACTTGCATTTTGAGTAAATTGATAATTGTTGAAGCAGATCTTATGGTTGATAAAGTGAGTAAGAACTCGTTGCAGCTTCCTTTTTAGGTCTTTCAAGTTATTAGTTCTTGACGGGGGTATTCTATTATCTAGGTTGTTGGTGGTTGCCCCAAAAGCAATTTGCTTAAACACTGTCTTGTGGCTACGTCTATTATTGTGAAACACAGCAAAGGTTATCATTTTGTCTCACCGTTTCTGCAGATTCTATTCAAACATAGCCCTGAAGCTTTTTTTAAGGTTGGTTTGCGGTTGACAACGTAGTTTAGTACAGGCATTTTCATCTTTCATTTTATTTTTAAAGTCTTCACTAGTGAATTCTACGCCTGTTAAGGCCGTTTTCTAACCTAGTGGCTTGATCCAATGGTTGTTCTAGCGTTTGATATTGTGTCAGCTTACGAAACAGCTGTGGCTTCCGCTAAGGTGAGATGGTTTAGTTATAGAACGCTAGAGTAGCACGCGTCCGGGGATTGATTGTCAAAATATAATTGACATAATAACTTGCTCTTTATCCACCGGAGTAATTGGAAAGTCACCTAATAAGCCGTTGGTCCTATCAGCATCCTTTAAACAAGTCGTAAAATTTCTGGGCGGATAAAGAAACCACCCACCCAGATGGTGGCGACAAGCAAAATTTTTATGTGACCCGAGTCCACTTGTAGATAGAATTTCGTTTATGTTTTTGGAACAATATCTACATTGGTTTTTGCAGGTTTTGTAGAGTTGTGACTTATGTCCTACCAGGGTCCCTAAAGCAAGAAGAAAGGCCTAACCAGTTAATCATAGTAGACTGCAAGGGTGTTTTTAATGGCACCGTCTTTGTTTGTGAAGATGGATTTCTTATCATATAAAACACCGAAAAACAATCTAGAGATTTTATCACACACAACGTGAAACTTATTGGGGAGACACGACCTATTGCATACATCATCTCTAAAGAATTGCATCTTTACCGGACTTCCTCCAAGTGCAGCGGATGGTAACATTAATAAAACTTTTTGCTCAGCATAAGTCTGTTTACTAAGCTTCTCAGTTTCTTCCGAAGTTAACCTTTTAAGGTCTAGTTTAGCTAACAAAAAACAAAATCTTTGTTTAAGTAAAAATAAAGCCAAATATGGCGTTTCTTTAAAACTGACTTTTGCATACCTCATGTTACTTAAAGTCAAGTTAAGACAACTAGAAACAAGTAAACTGTCAAGTTAAAAATTATATCACTTTTGACATGATTTTGCAGAAACCTTTATCCAAACAACAACAGAAAAAAACTCGTATGAACAAACCCTCTAAGTGAAGCTGTAAATATTAATATTTTAAATTTTGTATTTTTGGAACTCGATCGTTAGCTGATACATTGATATTTACCATCTTATCTACGTAACAGAATCAAGAAATTGTGGTCATTTTTTAATACTACACTTATGAAAGGTTCTCATACCGACAAGCCCAAGTTTGAGGGTTGTTACAAAGAAATAGTATGTGGAGTGTCCGCCTCAATTGTTTTGTGTGTTTATTTTTGTGTAACACTAGAGGAGCTCCTGAAAAACAATAGGTGGCCTTGGGTTGTAATGCTAGACTTAGAGCTTGTTAAGAGGTTTGTTTTGTTGGAGTTTTTTTTGTTGTGTTCCTCTAGATCTCAGACTGTGGTACAAAGTTTAAAATTGTCGTTCTTGCAACACTGTTGTTTTTGTCGTTGTCTTGTTAACGTTGAGACAGTTATTTGTTAATTGCTTTGATTCTGACATAAATAAATTCATAGATCTACTTACGCACAGTGCACATTAAAGATAACTACGACGACTCCGTGTGAGTGTTTTTGCAAACACAACTCAACTTTTTGCGACTTAATATGTAGATTCTTAAATAAAATAATACATGGTGCGTGTCTGTAGATTGTCCTTGACTTTGATGTTGGCTCGACTAGTCTTCTGCGTGATTATGATTTTAGTCGGTTGCCGATGATCTGCCTCGAATTATTTGTAAAAAAAAAGTTTTTTTTATATCAAGGCCGTTCAGTGTTCTATATATAAACGTCGATTATACCTTAGTACTAAACACATAAGTATTTGTAGTGTTCAAAAATGATCTAGCACAAAGATTTGTTTATCTACCAATTTTTCAGGTATTGGTATTGGTGTAAGTATCCAACAACAAAAAAATTGAGAAATGCATTTACGCAGATTATAAATTCCTTTATATATATATATATATATATATATATATATATATATATATAAAGCGGTTAATCATTGCTGCTGGAAATTAACCATATGTGCTCTTTAGGATTGCGCTAAAAAAATAAATTATTGTACTTTTTGTCAGTTCTAATTAATGATATCTACCATGTAGTAAAACAATTCTTTTTTGTAAAACGTAAACATAGCAAAAATTCCAAATTTTGCTTAACGCAATATTAATTAATATTATGTCTGATACAGCTAAACATAAATAGTGTGGCCGGTGTAATAGGCAACTTAATATACACAAAAATTATGTTTACTGTGGTTGCACTTATGCTTTTGACCGTTTTAGCATTTTTTATTTTACACATTCTATTTTCGACGTTGTTATGAGATTGAAAAATGCTAAAACGGACAAAAGCATGAGTTTAACCACAGCCAACATAATTTTTGTGTATATTAAGTTGCTTGTTATACTGGCCTCACAATTTGTGTCAAGCTGTATATGTATTGGATAATTCTCCACCAACTTATGCTTTAATTTTTAAAGTCTTCCTCTTACCGGAGGTTAGAAATCATTGTCAAAGTGTGAATTTTATTTGCAGCTTCTTGGAATAGTTTAGTACTACTGAAGCTAAACCAATCAGCAAACTATTTGGCTAAAAATATTTTTTTTGGCCAACGTTTTTATCTTTTTTAATAGTTTTCTTATTATCAGCTGATGCACATGAACTATGTGTGAACCACATTTAAACCACAGTGAGCCGTAACTCAGCGGTCAATATAATATTGATTTTATTTATGCAAAACACAACTTTCCAGTGCCATCCTAGGCAACCAACAGCTATGGCTGATTGGATAAAAACAAAATACGCACATAGGAATATCCTTTAAGCGTTCTGCCATAAGAAATGCTCAAATAAAACCCAGATTAACAAAAAATAATCAACAGAGACTAATCGTGCAGATCAAAACACTTAGAGCTTACTGGTAACTAACGTCAGAGGCTAGAAACGGAAAAAAATCAGCTTGTCGGCACTAACAACAGATAGCCCAGTAAGCACCTTGCCTCATAACCGGGACGTAAGGAAGCAATTCCTGAAAAATAATCTTAAGAGAGTAGCTAAGATGAAGAAAAGCTGTAGTAACCTTTTTCAAGGGTAATGTCCGGAGTAAATATTAACGGCTACGGCAACTTGAAGGAGATATCCAACGTTGACTGTAAGTAACAACTTGCATCGGCAAACCCCAATTGCAAGGAATAACAAAAATTGAAAACAGTGAGTGAACTGAAAGATACCTCCGGAGTATTGCTGTCAGCAAACCCCTATACCAAGAAGGTGTAATAAAAGCCAATGTCTGCAATAATAGTCACCGGCAAACCCAACAATAAGAGGCAACTTTAACCGTAACGAGTAAAGGAGTGTAGACAGGAAAAACGCCTGTGTAGCAGCACAACTCTTACAACAAAACGACTACAGCAAGAATCTCAGATCCGCCAGCAACGTAGGCAATCTTTATTATCAAAAACCAAAAAAATAGACAATGGAGAGCCGTGTTGTGTGCCTGGAATGTAAAAAAAAGTGTCTTTCTTGACGACCACTAATTGTCAACTACCTACCTCCTACTCTTCAAACACATAACAAACTCAGTGGTAAGAAAGAAAAAAGTTTCTGGTAAAAAACCAAACTACACTCCTGTAATCATTGGCACCTACGGTCTTGACTAGCGGAGTTGTGTACCTGGTGTATGAGAGAAGTGTTTTATCTTGAAGGTCACTAGTTCTCATTTTACTGCCTCTTACGTCTTCAAACACAAAAAGTACCGGCCAAGTGTACAAAGAGAGTAACAGGATAAACAAACAAAACCTTGCGTTAATAACCATCAACTGTGACTATTACCTCGACTACTATTATCAGTTAAAAACGAGCGAATACATTGCAGTGTGTGTGTTGGAGCCCATTAATAAAGAGATCTAAAAAGCTGCGGATAGACTTTTGGTTAACGCAAGATACTTATTGGGTATGATTTTCAGATGTTGGTATTCATTTTGAGGTTGGTTAAGTAAAATTTGTTGTAGTTGGTAAAAAGCTTGTTGGAGATGTCCTCCAGTTGGTCAAAAACTACTATCTGGAATACATTTTTAAACCAACTTAAAGTGAATACCAACACCTAGATAACATCTCCAAAGAGATTTTTATCAAACTTACTTTAGCAAATGGACAATTTTTTTACTAGAATCCTATCTGAATATGGCAACACAGAAGCGCTTTACGCAAGTAAAAAGAATCCGATTCTAAACTACAAATGCTGATACGTACGCTCTTAAACTTACAGGCAGATATTAGCAGTATTTTAAGCAAAACACCAGCCGACATAAGCAAAACAGCAATTAAAAACAATTAATAAAATGAAAATTAAGATTCTAGCTTGTTATACAAAACATTTAACTTTTACTTTGATAAATTGCTTTGTTTTTAGGTAATGATCTTCCAACCGTTAGTTTGCGGATACTATGAAGATCTTTGTTTTGACCATAGCATTGTACTCTCAATGATTGTTCAACTTTTCAACTTATTGCTCAGGTCAATTTTGATCTACTTTTGTTCTCCTTATCTACTAAAATATAAATGGTTGAAGGCCATGTTGATTAAACCACAACTGCATCAAAACTAATGCAAACTTACACAAATCAGAGCAATGCAAAAAAGTACTAAGCTAGAATCAATATTGTAGTGTTGTGGGGTCGGTAAGTTGAGCAAAAAGCAAACATATAATAGTATGGTCGGAGCGACCGCAAACTTAGATAATCATGACATATGTAAATCAATATGTTACAATTGCTTTAGTTTTTGTATACATTGTCCAAACTTTTACATGGCGTTAGGGACAGTAGCTGACATCCAATTAAGGTGCATCTAGACTCTTTTAGAAACTTTAAATATGCAATTCCAAACACTCTACTATAGACTGCCAAATATTTATGATTTACGTTTTAATACATTTTGACGTAGCTCTGAGTACACAACATCTTATCCAATTAAAGTTCTAACTTTAAGCTCAATTGGCTTAAAATATTGTGATTACTTTCTAAATCAAAAGCTTTATACAGTAGACATCAAATAATCCTCTCTGATGCTATGCATCTGGGTTTATTTAATCTTGTAATGCATAAAGTATACCTTAAAAATAAAATATTATGGTCACTATAATTGGGATTCGAAGCTATTACTGTTCCATGTATTTTGGATTATTTTCTTTACGTAGATGTCTTTTGCTACTGCAACATAGCTTTTCTAATTTGTTGCAAGACGAGGCTTAACAACAATTTTGCAATAACATTGTTAATTCCTTGTGCCGTAGGACATAAGGCCATGTTAACGAGTTTTAGTCTTTCACAAATCCAATCGTAGCGTGGGAATTAACAAACCAATGGTCATTGCAGCGCCCAATAAAAGTAATTATTAAATGTAATGAAATTTACGTAATTGGTTAATATGTTTCATACAAAAGAAGGATTGAACCTCGGACTGCTAGCATTCTAAACCAGCGCTATATCACTGACCTATCTCGACACATTGTTAAATTTATGTATTATATTAAAAACTGACAATATCAAACGTTATCAAAATAACCAAATATATGAAAAAAAAATTTAAAGTTTCCAGTCCTATGATTAAGTTTTAAAATGATTTTGTAATTCAATATAATATGCTATATACTGATTCGCTAGAGCAATTAAAAAAATATTTTTTTATACTAAACTAAAAGTTTGGTGATAAGAAAATTTACCTAAGCTGTTAGTATCATCAACTCACTTCAAACAAACTACTGGGGCGATGTAAATAATAAACATTTAAGTTAAAAAAAAATAATTAAAACATTCACTCAAAATGTCTTTAATCCATATTAAACTACATTACGTAATGCATACAATAAAAGTATTCCGTTTGAACGTTTTTAATTACCCCATTTGCTATCCTTATTTCCCGATTTGAATGAAACGCATGTCGGGCATTTTGTTCTACTATAATCCAATGCGTTAAGTGTATTTTCAGGAAGTTCGATAGTTCATTGGCCTCTACAACTCATTGAAGTATAATGAAATTTATTAGGGGAAGATTGTTTGAATTAAGCAATTGAGGGGTTGGCAAATAATAACGTATAATTTCTTTTTTTCCGTATAAAGTTCACATAAATCATAAAAAGTATAACTGTTAATTATAGTTACAATAAATAATGAAAAAAATTAAAAAATATAAAACTACAATGTACAAAGAGTTAGAATTGTTGACAGATTGTTGTACTTTGTGGTGTTTGTTTGTTTTAAATGTTGAACAAATATTTATTAATAATGTCTTTAAGATCTTAAAATTTTATAGTATGAAAAACAAATTTTATTTTTTTTTATTTAAAACTCAAAATGTTTTAAAAATATTTTGTGTGTGAATTATACTAAGAAACTTTATTTTTTTTTTATATCTAAAACTACAATTATGTTGAAGCCTTAATATTTCAACTGCTTTAAAATATGTTCAAAAACATTTCTAAATTATACTAAAACTTCAATTTTTAAAGATCTAGATACTACAACAGTATCTTACATTTATCTAAAAATAAATCTAAGTTAAATAATTCAAATCATACGTCAAGTATCAAATTTAAGTAACATAAGATTAACAACCAGATTCATCGTTTTAAGTTTAACTATCTATCCTTCCAATTTAAGAATATGCAGTTCAAGGAAGCTCAAATATAATGAATGAATGTGATAAGTATTATATATATTTAAATTGCCTCAACTAAAACAATGCTTTGTAAGTTTTCTTTTATAGTCATACTTGTTGGTATCACCGTCCGATGATAACCATGTAAAGGTTGAAACTAGTTACGATTTTCAAATATATTTGTGGTATAGTACATAGTACATTAGTTTTCTACTGTAAACTACAATAATTTCATTCTTAATAATAGTTTAATATAAAAAAAATGTTCCAATTAAATTCAATTTAGTTGTTTAAAAGATTTAATATTATAATTCATAATAATTTAATTCAGTTGTATGTATTAGTAGCATTATTTGGGTTGTAAATGAGAACTTATTATCTAATCAAGTGTAAAGGTAGGAGAATTTAATAACAAAATTGATGTTTATGCGTTCGTAACATGTAAGGTCGATATTAAAAATAAATCCATTTAGTTATTTTCTACTTACCAGGCCCCCGTGGTTATTATGTTCATCCAGTTTGCCGTCTACGCAAAAGTAGCACTTGTCCTGTGGTGACCAGTCCTTGAGCTTCTCCTCGTCCTCGACTGCGTCCTCCTTTTTTTCGTGTTCCACCGGCGTTCTGCTTTCTTCCCTCGCCGTCTCTTCCTTTATATCGTCTTTTATCGTGTGGTTTGAGTCGTTTGACAATTGGTCCTGTGTCAGTTTCTGTTCGTCGCTTTTGACGTCCGGTTGATCCTTTTGGTATTTTTCGTTCTTTTTTATGTTGTTGTTCAGCGGCTGCAAGTAATTCCTTTGCATTGAGTCTTGATACAGCTTCCATTTCCTCCTACCCATTAACTCTTCAGCAATCCTTTCCAACCCTGTAAATAAAAAAAATATTATTTAATTAATTAATTGACATCCTGTAATATTATAGTACGTGCATGTGTGTTTGATATCTTGTAATGCGGGAATTATTGATAGAACGATTGTAAAGAATGATGAAATCATTAGTCAATGGATCCATTTGCGTACAATAACATTTGTATTCAAATTGCGCTTTATGGTAAAATATATAAATAATGATGATGATTTCGAAAAAGAAAAAATATAAGAGACAACAAAATGGGGGCCAACGCCATTAAATTTTACAAACCGTTGCACTTAATAATGTTTTCCTCGTCGTTAGATTTAAAATATTTGCAGGAACAAAGAGCCGTCACGAACATCATTCACGTTTCTCGACAAAAATGCGCATCGTTTGAAACGATTATCTCGTTTGACAATTTTATTCGTCCATTGTAATGGAGACGCCAATTTCGCGACTACAATTCGACCAGTGGCGCCGATTGCATTTTTTTAGAATGCAGAGTCAACGGTTATTTTTATTGTCATGATAATATAATAATAATCAGCAAATATTATAATTAATTATATTTAAATTAATTAATTAATTTGAATAGTTAAAGAATCTAAAGAGCGTATACATTATTTAGAAAACAATATAAATGTTAATTTTTACTATATAATAAAATTGTGGTCCATACTCTATTGACCTTACCCAGTAGCTACGCAGTAGACACAGCTCTTAAAGCAAGTGTTTATTAAATAATTTATGCAAAACTAAATCAACAAATTAAAAGATAATTAATTTTACATTAATATTGAACATGGTAATTAAAAAAAAGCAATTGTTTAAATAGTCCTGTTGTTGTACACACAAGAAAGAAACAAATAAACACTAGAATAAACTCAATATTGGCTATCGATAGAAAACAATAATTAAAATGTATTTTTAAAGAAGCTTTTATTTCTGTTTATACATTTTGTATATTTACTATAGTTTGAATAGATCCAGTTTAAAATTTTCTTTGTGATAGATGTTTTCTGTCAATCATTAGAGGCAATGACTAGGGGACCAGTCTTTGAGATCTTTTTCATTGTCAACAAGTAACGTGTAGCAAAGTATAAAGTGGACATATAATAAATGTTACCGAAGCAGCCAATAAAAAAGATACCATGCCGCAAAAAATATTGAAAATTCCGAACGCAATGTGTGCTAAACACATTGCATTCGGAATCTTAGACCGGAAACATATAATCTTTGCTTAATTTGTATGTTACACATAGAGTTGAAGAACTGGCAACACTGCTAAAGCCAACTACGCTAGATACACCAAGCATAATCAGCATCATGGAGAAGAAATGTGACAGCCACTTCTTTTAAATTTCATTTATATGATATAAATGAAAACAAGTCCGTCAAGAGCAAAAAAATATTAAATAGATTTTTGACAAAATAAATGTCAACAAATCCAAAACACCAAAGGCAACTCTCATAACCTATCTAAAGACCCTTTACATTCAACAATAAAAACACAATCAATCGAGAAAATTATTCCAACATAGCCTGAGATTTGAACTATTTTGTAATTTGCAACAAAAAAAAAAAAACGCAAAAAGATCCGATCTTTTGGCTACAATTTATCACTACTATACCGCAAACTCTGCCTGAGGATAATGGTTAGTGTTATCAGCTGAGCAAAAAATCTTCTCAGTAAAAATCAAACATGTTGCAGGTGTATGATTTGTCCATAAAACGCCATCTGAGCTCATATCCGTGCTTGCATATGCAGCCCGTGTTCTCATTACAAATCTTAATTGCTCAAACGCTGCAATTCCTAAGCAATTTTTGTAGGAAAAAATTTGCCCAAAAAATTGTTTTGTTGTCATCTGTGCAAAGAAATTAATTTAGTAAAACTTAAACATGTTGCAGATGCAGAGGTTAAAGTTTTTAAGAGACAAGTTCTACTCTTTTTGTTTATAAAACGGGTCCAAATGCCCGCAATCTGAGTATTCTTTAAAAAAACCGATTAAACACTTCTTCTTGCAGTTTTTGAGCAAACTTCATACAAAAAACTATGCCTAAACCCTTAGATAAAAGATAATGATTTAGACGTGCTATATCATATTTATCAATTGTCTTGGAACTACGTTTTTAATTAATTTCTACTTTTTAACGAGATCATCTTTAAGAAGCATCTAGTTCCATCCACAACCCCGGTCTATTCACCAGGGTCCAAACACTTCTTCTAGCCACCAATAAGATCATCTACACACTTCTTTCCAGTCAGCATAAAAAAAAGAATATTATTCAGCTGGGTTCTAGAGAATAATAACTGATAACTAGCACCTACATAGATTGAAATACTGTTTGACAACTTGTGAGTCAACTTTTAAAATGATATTTGCTACAGCAATTGGCTTTAAATATGACATAACCTGGTGGTTGCCACCGTGCAACTAAAGATTTTTTTAAATCAACTATACATAAACTAAATTTATTACCACTTACGGCATTGCTCACCATAAAACACTTTACTCTCTTCTAAAGTTTTGAAATAAAAAATAAGTTTTAGCAGACTTTTTTCTCTTCTTCTTATAGTACCATACTTGTTAGAAGCGTCGGCACCCCTCGTATGTTTGTGGTGTGCGATAATAGTTTCACACATACTTACGGGACCTACAGTTTAACGTGAAATCCGAACCACACTACTAGAGAGGTTTACTAGGCAAATACTTTACTGGTTTGCCATTGCCTTGTAAAGGAGACGACCGCATCGAAATATATTCAACAAATTATATATTGCCGCTGCCGGGAATCAAACCCGGGCTGCCTGCACATCAGTCTTTGCACTAGACCATTGTTGCCTCTCTTTCTTGCCACATGTATATCAATGTTAGTAAACACAAATGAGGTAAATGAATTAAAAAAATATTGAATACAATTAAGAACAACTTTAAGAGAAAAATCAAATTAAATATTGTCTGATAAACTGACTAAGTCTTGACTAAAAACTAAAAATTAAAAACTAAATTAAAAGAGACAGCTTTTTAAATTTTGCATTTTGAGATATTAATGAGTTTTGAATTTGTTGGTCTTTGCATTCATATATATTTTGGATTTTGAGTAGAAAGTTAAGCCTTAATAGACTCTTTGTACCTCTTCTGAAAGATTGTTGTTGTTAAAAGCATGAAACACACAACTACAAAGCTTTTATTGATGTGTGTTTGTTAGCAACAATTTCTATATATCTGCCACACTTTGACGTTCCTGCAACTATATAACATAAGAAAATAAACGTTTATTGTCGAAAGCATAAATATAAAAACGTTGTTACGTTTTTGCTTAGAAACACTTAAACGAGGCTTTAATTCATGAGTTGTGGACAGTTAATTTGAAATAGTGTACCCCGACCACCCGCCCAAGTATTTGTTACCAACAAATTAGATATCTGTCATAGTACGACGAGGAAGGAGAACAGGAGAGCGAGGAAGATTTGAAACTTGTACGTAATGGCCTCTTTTTTTTCGTACCCTGGAAGAGAGCATAGGCAGTCTCGTACCAGTAAAAACAGTCGATAATCTCAAAGAGCCGTTAAAACACAAACAAACCAAATTCGCAAAGCCACAAAAAAGACCACTAAGGCCTGTCAGTCTGCTTGACGTCACAAAATCATTTATCTGACGCAGAAATGCTCCAACGGTCAAGACCAGACTTTAGGAACCGCAAAATCATGAATGAGCTCTACAGCAAGTTGAGAGAAGCAAAAAGGTTGTACAAAAAATTGTGCTGGCAAAACACCTTAGAATCTTTCACAGAAGATGATCTCCAAAGACTTACGCAACAGGTGAGTCGGCATTCCAGCTATTCATGTCAAAAATAGGGTTCAATATTCTACCGAGGAGAAAGTTGAGACGTTTGCTGCTTCGAACTCTAATGCTTTCCTGTAATCACAAAGGACACAGGTTTGGATCACTTCGATCGGGTCAGAAACTTTCTAAACGCCAAGGACAATGACGAACCGCTGGAAAGCGTTTGATCTTCTCGAATCAAAAAAATTATTAAAAGATTTAAAGCTCGAACCGCTCCTGGTTCCGATAAGATAACGAACAAAGTTTTGAAATTGTTCTCACATAAAGCAATAATAGCACTCACCAATATTGCAAATGCGACTTTTTGAACTGGGCACTTTACTTTAAAATGAAATGGCTTACTGGTTATAACTATTCCCAAACCTGGGAAAAACGGGACATTTTCACAAATTACCGGCCTTTCAGTCTATTAAGCACCTTAAGTATGGTCATAGGGTAATTTTGGACAGAATACAGGAACACACGAAAGCTAACAATTTTCTTCCCCCATCCTACCAACAACACGGGTTCAGATAGAGCCATTTAGCTGTCCATCAATTAAACCGCGTGACGGACCTTATTATTGAGAGTTTCAGACTAAAAAAGATCACTGGAGTGGTCTTTGATAAGGTTTGGCATGAGGATCTCTTTTTTTTAACTGTACAGGGATAAATTTCCTCTGCGTCTTGTGATGTTGATAGCTTTATACCTAAATTGCAAACACTGACAGTCAGAATTTCTGACCACATATCTACTTCTTCATTCTTCAAAATCACAATCTTTTGATTTGATCACTACGAGGTTACAGAAAGCCAACGACGACCTGGATGAATGGTTGGACAAATGGCGAGTCAAAATGAAAAACAAGACAACAAACCATTCCCGATGAGAACGTCAATCTTAACGACGTTCCCATACCTTAATTCAATGCTGTTAAGTATCTTGGGGTTACCTTAGACAAGGAACTCACGTATAAATTACATGTGCAGTCTATTCTCGATAAAGCCAGATTGGCAAAAAATCTTCTTGTTCCGATGTTGCGTTGAAAGTCCGACTCTACACTTTTACTATCAGGCCTATGCTGACGTACGCATCCCCAATCTGGGGCACAGCCTTACGATCTTATCTCGATTGTCTTGAGGCATTCCAAAGTACTACTTTAAAGAGCCTCTTTAGTGTTCCATGGTATGTTCAAATCAGGAAGATTATGACAGACCTAAGGATGCCTCTGCTGCGCCAACACATCGATGTTTTGGCCGTAAAGTATTTCAAAAATCTTGCGTTTTGGTTCTAACCCCGATTTGGCCCGACTTGCCAGGCCAGGCAGGAAAGTTTTCTTCTACAAGCGCCTGGTGAACCAAGTAACCGCACTCTAAAAAACTAACAGGGATCTGGTCAACCCACCATTTCTCCGCAGCCTATAGAGCGTAAGTTTGTATAAAAGTAAGTATCTTTTATACAAACTTTAATTTAATAAAAAAAGTCCATGAGCCGAAAGGTCTCAAACTTCCATTGGTATTGTTTATAGGGCGGTTTTTTAGTTGGTTGGCATTTCAACCTAAGGAAAAGAATCCGACACTTGCCAGTTTTATAAAAGATTTTTCCACCAAACTCCCCAAAAAAAATGTGCAACGATCCTGCAACTATAAAACTTTTACAATACTAGAAAAAAGTTGAGAGATTCTTTCACTGAGTCATGTGAGCTTTGCGTTACCGTCAAGTACAAGCAAATCACTATATGTGTGCGTCAAATGCACCGGAGTTTATCCAACCTCTGCGTGTATATCCAACAAAGAGTCCGGACATGTACATAGTTACATGCGGTAGGTCACACACTGCAAGTCACAAAAGCTAGCCGCAACAAATATGTAAGACACCTTTTCCTCGTTAGCAGACTTTTGCTCCTTTTAAAAGCAAACCCAATGCTATCAAAGATCAATCCTGTACGTAAGCGGGATAGGCGCAAAGCGCACAACTTATAGCTTAAAACCAGTTGTTACTCAGCCTATCCGAAATAAGATTATTATAACTTCAGCAGGTTCTAGCTAAATAGATAGCAAAAATGTTCAGACAAATACCCACAGTCTGAATTCCTGACATAAACGTGGTACAAGTGACAAGTTTTCCATAAAACTATATGCAACGCCTATAGGGCGGTGCAAACGATGTGAAGCACATAAGAATATTTTGTGAAACGTCCGTAGAAAGAGAGAACAATGAAGTTGTAAGAAAAAAAAGTATCCGTGCAAACAAAGCACCGGAACAGCTGAGAGCTGATGTAGACTAAGATCTGAAAAGACTGCAGTAGTCATTGCCAAACAAACCCCGTTTACTGGCAGACACCGCAGAAAGAAGTGAATCCATCTATAAGCCAAAGACGCTGGCGGCATACTCTCACGGCAGAATTTGCGGTACGGATAGTTAACACAAACAGACCGTAAACACAAAAAGAGAAATACAGAGAAAAGACAGTAGAAAATAGTAAAGAGACCCAAATTGTGTATCTGATGTGTGAAGTGAGTGTTATTCAGTAGGGCCAGTAGTCGTCACAGTGTTAACTTCTACTTTCTTTAATACTAAACCAAAAGGTATATGATGTAAAGAGAGCAAGGCCAAAGAAAATTTGAGCTCGGCTTGAAAAACCTGCAAGTGACCAACATCCTGCAAAACTTGGGGATCTAAATAGTTGTAAGTCCAAGCCACCCACTTAAAAGTTTGTTACCAACGGATTGAAAATTTGTTACATTGCAACCTTTTTGTAACTATATTACATACGAGAATGAGCATCAATGGGTGGTTTAAAATGGTGTACCTCACCCATTCACCAAAACATTTGTCAACAACGGTTGGATGTCTGTCAATCTGACGCTTGTTGTCAAAAGTTTGAGGTAAAAACATTTCATAAAGACTTTGACTTGACCAGCCTACCCATCAACATCTATCACGTTGTAACGTTTCTGCAAATATATTATATGAAAGAATGAACATCTGTTGTTAATAGCACAAGGCTGGAGAATTCCAGACTTCCTTATTGACAAACATAAGGATAGGTGGGCGGAGCACTCAATTTATAAATTGTACATGGTGTACCCCAAACACTCAAAGGTTAGTTATCAATAGACAAGACATTGCAACGTTTCTGCAACTATATTATATGAGAGAATAAACATGGAAATGTAGTTTCAAATAGGGTACACCGTTTAGGTACTAGACATAGATAGAAAGTACCTAAACCACTTAAGATTTGCAGATGACATAATCTTAATCAGCCAAGACCCAGAAGGTCTAATAGCTTAAAATTGAATCTATCAAAGACCAAAATCATGAGTCCACATGCTAATTGCCTTAAACGGAAGGCATATGACCTTAAAACTATGGCGCTAACTGTAAAAACAGACGGCGAGTTTGTTAGTGCGCGATGGAACGCGGCTTGCTAGGCGTAAGTTTAAAGAAGAAAAGGAGAAACGAGGATATCCGAAAAAGTAAAAGATGTAATTCAGCTAATATCTGAACTGAAGTGGAGCTGGGTAGGTCAAGTGGCGAGAGCAGACATCAAAAAATGTACAGGCAAAAGAAGAAGAAGAGATGAACACCATTTTTCCACTAAACTGTTTGTTATCAACAAATTGGTCAAAAGTACAAAACAGCAAAATTTTGGTTTTATAAACGCTCCCTTGATGACAAATACTAAGGAAAAAACACAACAACAAAAAATGCTGTTACAAAATTTGCTTAATTAGTATATTTTGACTGAAGTGTACACAAAACTAAGGTAAAAAAAACCTTTAAAGTAATGCAAAAGAAACCAAAAAAGTATATAAGAAAAAATTAAGACTGAAATGTACCAGAAAATTCCGATAGACAATGAAAAGTTAGACCTAGGTTTGGCTTGGTAGTTAAGAAATCTAACGCAGAATTATTTCTGTACAATAGTTAAGATAACAAAAGTCAAATCAAGCTTTGGAAAAGCATGTGAATTAAAATCATGCCTAACGTAAACCTACAAGTAAAACAATACAAGACTTATTAGTAGAAGTAGATTTACAAAAGCCGTGTTTAGTACACTTGAATAACATGCCAAAAAGTTCAAACTCAAGTATGATCAACATTTATTTCCTAAAAAATACATTAGCGCTCCACTATGCTTCAGAAGACATTTGAAGCCTTTGGACTAGTTGGTAACATAACACCTGCCCTGTTATATACACAGAGACAATGTAAAAAAGTAGGCACAAGTAATACATACGTAGCTTAGAATTCTGAATGTACAAAAACTTAATGCCAATTACATAAACGCTAACAGAAAAGAAAAAAAAGACAAAGTAACAAATTATGCCAGTCAATGTTTGTAATTTAACAAAACAATAAAGTAGAATGCATATAAATGGAATTTATTTGGAAAACTTATGTAAAATTCGATAAAATATAACATAATTAGTTTTACAAACTCCTATTTGGATACAAAATTTGAACGTTTTAAATATAAATAATAAATTAACTACACAATTCCAGGAATAGAAACCATTTAATACAATTAAATTATTATTAATTTGTTATTAAAGTAGCGCTTGCATTCAGTATAAGACTGAAATAGAACTTAATGAGAAGTATTTTTCAAATAAAAGTTGTAATTAGAAAAAAAAAAGATCTGAATAGTGAAGACCAAGAGAAACGTTTGCATTTATTATTTATTTAAAATAATTCATGCATTTGATTATAATAGACAATTATTATTGCTAATATAGCAATGATACATATTAGAATTGTGATGTTTATTTTTAACTTAATTATAAAAATGCAAAACTTACTACTCACATTCTTAAAATTCGAACACAACTGAACTGCCAATAACAAGGTACCGATAGATATTGCTAATTTTAAGCAAATAAAAGCAATACGTGTTGGCTTACAATCACGTAACATTCCCTAAATATCAGCTATTGATTAAACATATAAACAAAAAATATTTTCAGATAGAAAGGTTTTGAAAATTTAAAAAAAAAGTAATCGCAATAGAAGGTTGCCAATAAAAATTGCAATCAAAATAATTATGAAATTTTTAACCTAAATATTAGTACGATATATACAAACTGTTGCTGGTTTTAAAGTAATGGTTGAAATACGATGATTAGGTATGTGGTCATCCTGCGTCCTCCTCCCGCACCGCCACTGCTCCCCGCGTAATTTATATCATTACAATATTGACGAAAGTCGCGCGAATTTGTTTGGTGAAAGCCAACGGTCGCAGTTAGAAGCTTTCGGGCAAAATTTCTAAAACTCCGGATGGTGTGTTTTACATGTCACGATTTTACAACTGTGTTGCACATTAAAAATACCTTATTTAGGTTTCCTTTTATATAATTATTATTATTTTAAACGCGGCGCTACTTCTGAGAAGTGCTAATCAGCATTTCTAGCCGTATCTAGAATTCGTCCAGTGTATTATGTTATTTTTTATATTGTTTTAAATGAATACTGATGATAATGGTGAATTTGATGCCTCGAATTATATTTGTCTAGCATCACATTACACATTTTATGGTTATATTTTGGTTTAAGGTATTTTGTTTATCGCACGGAATGCATGCACAATGTAACCTCGAAAACATTTTTACGTCTCATTTTATGCATTGCTACTTTATCAACTTTTTTTATAATTTAATGCACGCAACGAAATATTAGTTTTTTTATATTTTAATTGCGTTTGAATTTTAAATTTATTTATAATTAAGTATCAGACGCTTTTAGTGTAATTGTTTTTTGTAATTTTTTTTAATTAATCATTGTTTTGCGTGCCAAATCAAAATGATTATCATTGTAATTTAGAGCTTATGAATTATGATTTCATTGTAATATGGGTGTTTTATATTATGCATTTAAAATTTTATGGCACAAAATAATTTCGGTTTCATAATGTTGCACAATATTTAGTAATCAATATTGAGCACCAATAAAAATCATTGGAACGCAAAGACTCTAAATGAGATTTAGTAAACGTAACTGATCCTGTATAACATTGACATAGTATATTAACCAATAAAGTGATGCAATTTTTTGTTGTAAATGAACAATGTGAATTTTAAACATAACGGTCTTGAATTTTTTAGACAATGAATATTTTACTTTATTCACATTGATATTAGATATCACATTATGTAATTCGCAATTTTATGCAAAAACTGATGGTTGCTTTAGTTCCTTTGTGAGATCTGTTTAGCTATCCTTTTTAAATTAAGTTTAATTTACTTTGTCTGTAATAAAGGTAACAAAGTTATTGAAAAGTTAGCAATACATCTTTAGCATACGGTAGACGTTTTAATTAATTTATGCTACCTTCAAAGAAAATTAAATTCAAATCGATAATAAGGATGTTACATAATTAGTAAAACAAATATCTTTAATACAATATAATATGCATGCATTTTATTTTCTAAATAATTTTAACTTTAACTTCTCAAGAATCAATATTAACTTTTTAATTTTAAACTAATTATACCCTAGCCAATCTAAATAGCCTAGTTTCTCATATTTTTTATATAATCAAAGCTGACAAAATAACTGCAAACATTTTTGATAAAAAAAATTTACCGTGACACAATTGTCAATTGCATAAAAGTTAAAATGCAACTTTTTAGGTTATGTTAGCGTCTCTGCTGTCAATGAAAAGTAACTACAAACTAACAAAAGTTGTTGCAAAGTCTAAAAGAAGAAATGACACAAGCATGGTTAACAATCAGCCTGTATGAGGCATTATTAGTTTTATACCGTGACTCAACTATCAATCACAAAGTTATATATTTTTTTGCATTATTTTTAAGCTAAGTGCATAACGTGACTTATCCGTCATATGCACAATCATAAAACTACAAAAAACCTATTTTATTAGAGTAGGTGCATACCGTGACACAATTGTCAATCTTAAAAGTTGAAATGCAATAATTTTAAGTTTTAGGAAAATTAGCTACATTTCAGTTTTATGCTTATCATGACACAAAAGTTGTTGCAAAGTTAAAGCTACAGATTATATGCAGTTTTATTAGTTTTATACCGTGACTCAACTATCAATCACACAAGCACATATTCAATGCAATATTATTAGGTTAGGTGCACAACATGACTCAACCGTCAAACACACAATTATAAAACAATAGACAAAATATTTTTTTAGGGTAGGTGCATACCGTGACACAATTGTCAATTGCAAAATATAAAAAGCAATAATTTTAGGTTATGTTAACAACTCTACTTTTAATTAAAATTAGCTACTGTTCAGTTTTATGCATATCATGACACAAAAGTTGTTGCAAAGTCTTAAAATGACAGATGAAATGGCACAAGTATTGTTAAAGCGACAGATTATATGCTGAATTATTAGTTTTATACCGTGACTCAACTTTCAATCACAAAGTTACATATTATTTGCAATATTTTCAGGTTAGGTGCGTAACGTGACTAAACCGTCATATGCACAATAAAAAAACAACAACAAATATATTTTATTAGTGTAGGTGCATACCGTGACACAGTTGTCAATAACAAAAGTTAAAATGCAACATTTTGTTACGCTATGCGATTTTACTGACAATAAAAATTACCTACAGTTTAGTTTTATGCGTATCATGACACAAAAGTTGTTGCAAAGTCTTAAAGTGACAGATTATAAGCAGCATTATTAATTTTATACCGTGACTCAACTATCAATCACACAAGTACATATTTAATGCAATATTGTAGGTTAAGTGCATAACATGACTCAACCGTAAAACGTAAATCATAAATCAACAGAAAAATATTTTTTTTAGGTAGGTGCATACCGTGACACAATTGTTAATTACAAAAGTTAACAAAAGATTTTTAGGTTATGTTAGAAACTCACTTTCAATAATAATGAATTACAATTCAATTTTATGCGTATCATGGCACAAAACATTACTTTTAATCGTAAAGCATAATCAAATAAAATAGTATTAAAATACGTTAATACCGTGATTCATATGTGAATCGCAAAGCTGAAATAAAAGTCCATTATGGTGTTGCGTACCGTGACGCATTATATTATAAAAAATCAATTTACAGGCTTTAAACAACATATTGTATGAAGTTTTATTAAGTGCTTACTGTGATCAACTGTCAATCACAAATTGAATGTAAGTTAGCTGCATACCGTGACTTAACCGTCAACCGTATAATTGTAAAACAATAAATTAGATACAACATTTGTAGGTTAGGTTAGGTTAGGTTGAATGCAATGTAGGTTATCTGCATACCGTGACTCAACCGTCAACCGTATAATCATAAAACAATAAATTAGATACATGTTTTACCCGGTATTCAAACCCAGGACCTTCAGTATCGTAATTAGTCTCGCAACCGCTGCGCCACCAAGCTCACCTAAAAAAATACTAACATAGCAACTATACAATGCAATATTTGTAGAGTAACGTCGTACCGTGACACAATCGTCAAGCGCATAATTGCTAGGCAGATTAGATTCAATATTAGTAGGTTAGATGCATACCGTGACACAACTATCAAAGTATATTTGCACGCATTGCTAATATGGCGCTAGATTTTAACCAACAGATTGTATGCAGTATTATTAAGTAGTTACCGTGACTTCACTGTCAATCATAAAGCAAAACAGTTAATAAAATATATATAAAGTATCTGTATGCCGTGGCCAAACCATCAACCGCATAATTACAAAGTGACAAATTAGATACAACATTCGTAGGTTAGTTGCATACCGTGACACAATCATTAAATAACAGATTAAGTGTAAAATTTTTAGATTATGTGCATACCGTGACTCTACTTTAAATTGCAAAATGATAGTTAAAATAATAAACAATTTTGGTTATGCATACCGTGACACAATGTATTATAAAAAAATATTTGCACAAGTCTTTAAGTAAACAATAAACAAATTGTAAGCAGCATTATTAGATAAATATTGTAACTCAACTGTTAATCATAAATCCAATGCAATATTTTTAGGTTAGGTGCGTACCGTGACACAATAAACAACAGATAATATGATCAATCTACAAATTAGGTGCATACTGTAACACAACCATCAACCACACAATCACACAGAGACAAATTAAATGAATACAACATTTTTAAGTTGTGTATACCGCGACATGACATGTAACATTTTTTGTTTCCGTGCATACTGTAAAGCGTCTAATTATATAAAACGTTTTTAGATTATGTGCATACCGTGACATAACTAACAATCATAAAGCAACATTATTAGGTTAAGTACATACCGTAACACAATTTTCTATCATCAAGCAACCTATCATAAGCAACATTTTTAGGTTATGTAAATACCGTTAAACCGCTGTCAATCAAGAAGCAACATTTTTAGGTTGGGTATATAACGTGAAACAACTTTTAATCATGAAGGGACTGCTTAATTGAAAAAGTTTTAGATTAGGTGCATACCGTGACTTGTCAGTTGTACATTCGCAAATCAACAAAATAAATATAACGTTTTTAGTTTAAGTGCAAACAAAAAAAATGTTAAATGCATCATGATGCAGCTGTTAATAGTACAGTGGCAGATGTTATTTACACGCCTTGCCACTTTTTTAGGTTATGTGCATACCGAGACACAACTGTCAATCATAAATCAACAAATCAGATGCAACAATTTTAGGTTAAGTACATACCGTGACACAACTGTCAATTATAAAGCCACATATCATAAGAAAGGTTTAGGTTAGGTTAGGTTAGGTTAGGTTAGGTTAGGTTAGGTTAGGTGACGTAATCGCTAACCGCGCAATTACCCAGCGCCAGAAAGAAAAGAAAATTGATCAGAAACGGTTAGGAGTAATGACAAAGCAAAAATGACGAAGATTGAAAGTCAACACGTTTGCATGCAATTCCACTATCATAGGCATCGCCATGTTCATAAGATCTACCGAAATCTACTGACATTTGGCGTCGTGGTGAAGATCGCAATTTGTGGTTATCGTGATGACCCGGTAGTGATCGTGGTAAACGTCGCGGAGCCGATTGCAATGACCGTGAGAATAGATAATCGTCGTGAGGTTGATTACGATAAAGAAGTGAAGAGGTGATAACAAGCGAGTTGAGTATGATCGTGACAGCGGTGGTTTATGGCGTAGTGGCCCACCTAAAAACAACAGTGATCTACTAGCCAGAAGTGTTGCTTCTCGTAGTTCCAATTGGAAAACAGCCTAATGGTCTAAAAAAAATTTAAAAAAAAAAACGCAGCGGCAAACATGAAAGAGAAGAAAGGCGTTCTGCACCAAGAGCAAAAAAAACCCTGTAATCCACCTCAAGATGATTTAGATGGACACATTTTTAGGAGGTTTTAGGTGCATACCGTGACTCAGCCGTCAATTGCATATTTAAACATTTTTAGTCTAGTTTATATTGTTATAAAACTTTCAATCTAACATAGACAGAATAAGTTCAACATTTTTAAATAGAGCAATATTAATTATTAAATGCAAACATTTTAAGTTATGTTTGTGACTAAATTCTTAATCAAAGGACATAGTTAAATAATTTAAAAAAATAAAGTGTACCAAGATAAAAATGTAAGTCGCAGATGTGAATAAACAAACAAATAAAGTATTTCTAAAAGAAGTGTATACCGTGACACAAGTTGCCATTGTCAAGAGACATTTTATAGACAGTATTTTTAAATGCACATCACACCGTAACTCAACTGTCAATAATAAATCAATATTAAAAGCAAATATTTTGCAACAGCAAAATGTAAATTAGTCAATTATAAATAGACTGATTTGGTGCAATATTTTTAGGTTACGTGCAAACCGTTACTAAACTGTCAATCGCAAAATAACAGATGGTATGAAAAACAGTTAAAGTTATGCATGTTATTAAGTTAAAACATTTCTAAACTAATTTTATGATACAAGGAACAATCAATAAACGACAAGTGCTAACAAATAATTTAGTGCATACCGTGACTCAACTTTCAAAAGCAATAGATTAAATACAATAAAGTGCATACCGTGACTTAACTGTCAGTCGCAAAGCTGTAAATTAAGTACAATATTTCTAGGTTAGGTGCATGCTTTGGAATTAATGTCATTTGCAGAAATTATAAACAGTATCATTAGATGCATGCCGTGACTCAATTGTCAATTTCAAATTAAGAAATTTATACCGACAAGTTAGTTGTATAAATAAATTATCATTATTATTTGATGTTCAATTTTTAGATTACTTGCATACTGTTATTCAACTGTCAATTGAAAAATGACAGTTAAAACAAGAAATAACAAACCTTGACACATGCCAAAAATAAATTAATTTCATACTGTGCCTAACACAAATTACAATTAATAAATAACAGTTAATTACAAATATTATTATTAGGTGCAACATTTCTAGGCAGTGAAGTGCATACCGTGGCTCAACTTAATCACAAACCGATAGATTAAATATTATTTCTAGGTTAGGTAGTATACCTTATTAAAACTTCCATTTAACATTATTGAATGCATTACCGTGACTCAACTCCTAATTGCAAAATGAAAATTTAAATATTTCTAAACAGTGATGTGCATACCGTGAATCAACTGTCAATTACAATTTAACATTTTTCAACAATGTCTTGGCAATACCATATTTTCAGAAACAACAACATTGGATTGCAAAATTAATTAATTACGATTTAAACATTTCTTAGCAGTGAACACCGTGACACAATTGTCAATTACAAAGCAATAGACTCAACTTAACATATATCGGAAATGTCTTGGCAAAACCATATTTACAGAAACTATTAGCTACAATATTAGATGCATACCGTGACTCAACTGTTTATCAAAAATTTTCTAATCTGCCATTTTTTTCAATATTCCTTTTGTAATCTTTGCAAAAAAATTTTGACCAAAAGATAATATTTATTATAATCAGTTTCAAATATATATATATTGTATATAAAATTTATTTAATAAAACCCAATACACAAAAACAATTTATTATATTTTTATTCCCCAAAACATAAAGTAACAAATTTAATATTATTATTCATCACTAAAATATTATAATTATTCATCATTCTATTTTTCTGTTAACTAGTTCAAGAACCTCCGATTCATTCATTGATCTACTTAATGAAAATCATTGAGTTTTATTAAATAAAAATTTGCATTGCAAAATTAAATAATTGCACTGCAATTTAAATATTTTGTAACACTTTTTGATAAATTATGTTGCTATAAACCTAGAAAATCGTCGAGAGAATAAATTCTCAAGTGTTACGCTCTTCTTCAACAAAAATATTATATTCAAGTTGTAAACTTACTCTCTGTGGCGGCGGCTGCATAAAATATGAAATTTCTTTGTAAATTTTAATGTTACAAATTGCATTCACACATTCCGACAGAAATGCTATTACGATAAATTGTAAAGTAAGATATTTGAATAATATTTTTAATTAAAGATACATGTTAGTAAGTGGATGGAATAATAAGTAAATTGAATTTAATTTATCAAAATCTTGACAAAAAATTGCTCAATTAAATCTATTAGTCAGTAGTTGGTAAAAGAACACAATATGAATAAAATAATAGATTAATATTGTTTTTGAAAGTATTACTATATTTTGCAAACTTAAGGAAGTTTAGTTTAATCATTATTTATGTAAAATGGTTTATCATTAATAGGTATAATCGGTAACTATTTCTGGATATTTTTTTTTAATAATTAATTAAGTATATACGTTTAGCTGCACAAATTTTGATAATTTTTTATAAAATTTAGAAAATAAGTTTTTAGTAAAATGCTTCTAACTGAAATTAACAATTTTATATAAATTTTACGATTTAAATTGATGTTATGAGATATTTTTTAAAATATTTACTTGAGATTTTTAAACGATTTTTGACAAATTTACACAATAAATTGGTGCTTTAATCTAATTTTGATGCGGCAAATAAGCTTATTGTGCAATTTTTGACCTAGTTTTGTATTTAATAAAAAAATTTCACAAAGTTTTTATAGTAATCAATAGATATTTTGTTTTGAAAATTTTAATTAGTTCAATTTGCATTGTCAATGTTATTTCTTAAATAATTTAAAGCAATTTTTGACAAATTTACGCAATAAATTGGCGTTTTAATCTAATTTCATGCGACAATTGAGCTTGTTTTGGACTTAGCTTTCCTTTAAATCAAAAATTTTCTTAAACTTTTTGCAAGTTCAAGTACCATACTCAATATTTAATGGGTGCTTTGTTTTTAAAATAATAATTTTTGAAATAAATTTGCATTATCAATACTATTTTCTATTATTTAATGCAGTAAACGGAATTTTTTTGCAATTTTTATACGCCATATATTAACATATTTATTTGCAAAAGAATTTGTCAATCTTCTGAAGATTTCACAGGTCATCCAACAAACGTTAATTATCTATAAAACTTTCTATGTCGCATACTATTGCTTTCAAACCTTTTATAATTTTTGCAATATAAAGTATTTGCATTTAAAGTTCATTTAAAGACTGTTAAAACTTTTTAAAAATTATGTGGTTTTATTATTCTTCTAGTTTATTTTGGACTTTGAAGCGTTATTAAGATCCTGAAATTGTCCTCTAAAACTTTTCAGTCTTTAAAAATCTTTTCAAAACTTCTGAGATATTCTATAATTTTATAATCTGCTATTAGCTTTTATAGTGATTTCTCAAGATGGGTTTTATAAATTTTACTTTTTGTACTTTTCAAAGCCTTGCTAAGGGTTTGGAAGTTTTGTAGAAACTATGGAAGTTTATTATTTTTTGGACTCTTCTCTCTGTTCATCTAAAACTAAAAAATCAAGTTTTTATAATTATTGTAATAGCCGCTATAAATTTATTGGTTTTTAATTAATTCTTCATTTTTTTCTCAAATTTTTTGAACTTAAGAAGTTATTTGAATTTTGGAAAAGTTGTCCAAAACTACTAACAGTTTTCTTAAAATTTTTTCAACATTTTTTTGAGGTATACTTTGTGGTTGCTAAAGAGTTACCAAACCTGCTTAAAGTTCAAAAAATTTCTAAAATTTTTCATAGTAATAAAAAACATTTGAACTAAGATTTGTCATAGAAATTTTTCAAGCTTTTTTATTTGTAAAATTCTCAAAGTTTATCTTTTCAAAACTGTTAGTTATCTTCAAGACCGTCCTTGTTGATTATTGTTGCTCTCAAAGTTAATTTTTTAATCTCTAGGACTTTTTAGGCGCCTTTTGTAGCTCTTACAGTTTTTTATAATCTTTGCAATATAATTTAATTTAATACTTTGATAGTTATAAGTTCTCAAAGTTCTTCTGATGCTTTTAGTTTTTTTCTCAAAGTTGTCTTAGACTTTTATAGTTGCCTGTAGTAACTCCAAACTATTACTTTTTTTTAAATTGATAAAAATTTGTAGGCGTTTCTAATTGTTTTAATTTAATTGCGCTATTAGTTCTCTTTTTCTCTAAATTTAGAATTGTTTCCTTAAATCTAAATAAGAACTACCAATAAATCTTTTGATGTCCTCCTGTGCAATAATATTTTTGGTAAAGATTTTGCTGTAAAGTACACGTCTGAAAGTCGGACAAAAAAGAATAAATTTTGTCCCAGATTTTTTTTTGCTATTTTTTAAATTATTCGTTCCCAAAAGATTAAAGAAATTAAAGAAAAAAACATTTCAAACTTTGGACCGATCCTTGGTCTTGCCCGGGGTACTAAAGCAAGTTGCTTTAGATGTTTCACGGTTGCGTTTGCAAGACCTAAATTTATGCAAAACGCAAGAGATCCGACCGAGCTGTGACGGTTGATGTCTCCTCGTGCATTTTAGTACGCGTCGCGCTGAATCTGACATTTTTAGAAATTAAGTTTATTATTAAAAATGACTTGTCCGACTAAAACCAACAAAGCTCAGCACTGGTAGCACAAAATTTTTTTGTTGTTGTGATCTTTATAAACTCTGCTACAAAATGTTGGAAAACTTGCAGGAACTAAAAAGCTGTTTTTCCCATCTTTTATGCAAAATCGCCATTTCAGAGTCTAAGTTGGAGAAACCAACTTATCTACGTTTTCCTTAGAGAACAAAGTTCCTTAATACTCTAAAACGCTGCCAAACATCAATGACAAAATTTTGCAACCTAAAAGACCGGAAAATCTTAAACTTGTTTTACAAAAGTGTCAGAACGGTCATAAAGTTGCACAAAAAGTTTTACACAACAAACAATTCCGCATTACAGTCATGTATGACAAGAATGATCTAAATAATCAATCTATTACTAATTGCAAAGTTATTGGCTCAATACCATGCTATGGAGTGTTCCACCTACTCGCCGAAGTATTTGTTATCAAGAAGTTTAATGTTTGTCTTCTATGCGGACATCAAAAGTCATTTTGTCACAAGAGAAAGCCGTGATTCAACCTCTTGATAACTACCACTTGGGTGAGTGGGTAGGTCATTCTATTTTAAACTATTGACCCGGTACCATGTTATAATGTGTCTTACTCACTCGCCCAAGTGTTTGTTATTAAGAAATTTAATATATATAAAGGAAGTGGGTGGGTAGGTTACTCCATTTTAAACTATTGGCCTGGTACCATGCTATGAAGTGACTTACCCACCTGCCTAATAGTTTGTTATCAAGAAGTTTAATGTTTGTCTTTTATGCAGACGTCAAAAGTCATTTTGTTAAAAATGATGGTTGTGATCCAACCTCTTGATAATTACCACTTGGGTGGGTTATTCTATTTTAATTTATTAGACCGGTAAAATTAATTTTTTATTAATGCTTATAGTAGCTCTAAACTCTCGTATTTTTGTTTTTAAAATTACTTAAAAATTAACAGCTATTTCTAATCTTTCTAAAAGCCGCAATGAGTTTTTAGGACAAAATTTTAAAACTTAAATTTAGATTAGTTTAAATAACCGCCATTAAAATCTAAACATCTTAATGCAAAGATGCCAAGATTTGAACTAAGACTTATACATATGTTTTATAAAACTTTTTAAAGAAAAAAAGCTTGACACCAAAGACATCAGAATGGGAAAAACACGAAGAAAGCACTAGAAGACAAAACAATAGAAGTAAAAGTTGTGGGTATACCTATCAATAACATAAGATATGTCGATGATATAGCTATAATTGCAATCAACTGAAAAGACTTTCAAATAATTGTTAACAGAATAATAGAAACCAGCAACCTTTAAATACAAAGAAAACCACATTTATGTTGATGACAAGAACAACACTAAATATAGAACAAACCTATAGAAAAACTAACAAATTACAACTACTTAAGTACATCTATAAACCAAAAGTTGAAAAAAAAATTATGCCTGGAATTCAAAACCAGACTAACTAAATGCTACATACATAACATACTATTATATGGAGCAGAAACATGGACAATGAAAAAGGCAGGCATTAAATGGAAGCATTTGTGCTATGGACATACAGAAGAATACTGAAAATACCATGGACAGATTTGGTATCAAAATAAAAGTAATTAGAAGATTGAAAAAACATAAAATAATCATAGACATCATCAAAAATTGCAATACTTGGGAGGAGAAAAAGACCATTTTCTCTAAATAATAATACAGACAAAAATACAAAGAAGACAAACCTTCAGAAAAAAACGCCTCTCATGGGAAAAAACATACTTACTGTAGTAATACTGTAGTAGTCATTTCAAAAGTCCGCACAGCGATAACGATTGCTAACCTCTAGAACGAAGAAGGCATTTTTTGAAAAATAACTTTTTTTAAAGTCTTCCCAGACTATTTAAAAAACTCCAAGGCAGAACAACTTCCTTACTTAGAATTTTACCAAATCAACTTTTAAAACCTTTTTGGGTTACCTTTCTAGGATTTAAAGTCTTAGCAATAATAAAATATTTGCTTACGTGCTTATTAGCATATACAATTGTAGTCATTAGTCGTTATACTTTGTGCTACTATGGCTTTGCTAGAACGTAGAACTAAAATTTTTCAAAATGTTTTTAAAGACACTATAGTTTATTCTTTAAACACTTAGATCAATAAAACGTATTTATTTTTAACTGCAAACTATTATTATTTTTTAATTTAAAAAAGTATATTTTATTTTTTAGATCGATAAAGCATTTTATTTATAGCTTCTGTAGCGCATATTTTATAAATTTAGTTTATTTGTTCAAATGTTTAAATGTACAAAATCTCAAAAACTTAATTTAAAATTCAGAAATTTATGACCACGTCAAATTTGTCATTATTTTATGCTAAGAAAATACTCCAATCTTCTTTTAATTATGATAAAACAAACACTGACCTATTAAAACTGCAAATTTAAGGCCACAGATTGAAAATCCAACTAACGATGAATCAATAATTATCTAAAACATTACCCATTTGAAATTGAATTTACTACAGTCGCAGTAAACTAGCATCCGTCCAAACAACCAATCAACAGGTGGTTACATTTAACCTTTACAAACAACCATTAAAAGTATTTGTTTTCAACAAATTCACTCAACGTAACATTTATTCAATTTCAAACATTTTCTATGCAATACTAAAATATATATTTTTATTTGTTTCTTGTCTCTTGGAAAAATTTCCCACAGCATAAAACGCCATGAAAGCAAGGTAAAACAAATATATTTAAAATTCAAGGTTTCGGTATTTCTTTTTATATTCGAATTGATATTGATTTATTTGTAAGTGCATCAAAATAGAAAGGGAATAATTTATTAATTTTCATTGAGTAATCTTAATTAATCAATGACGTGGACTAAAATTATTAATTCAATTATTTGCTAATGCTTAAATTGCTCATCGGAATAAATTGATTTGAAGAAAATTTGTTTTCAATATTTGATTATGAAATTTCTAATTATAATAATGATTATATAATTAAAAGGATGTTGCAATCACTTAATTTTTCATTGTGGAATAACCATTTTTAAATTTTGTAGGTTAATTTTAGTCAGTGAAACGTAATAAAATTCAGTAAATTAATTCTTAAATTTGCAGATACTACTAGTTATACAATATATGTACATATATATTTAAAAAAAAAAGTAACATGTTTCAATCTTTACAGGACCATCATCAAACGGTGATACAAACAAGTATGAATATAAAAAAAAATACAAAGCATATATATGTTTTATGTTGTCCAAAAATTTCGTTTCAAACTACTTAATTAAGTCTATCAAATTTTTAATTGCTCAATGTTGTCATCTCTTGTATTTGCAAAGAATTTGATCGAGAAGGGTTGGATTTGACAATTCTTTTTTGATTTCGGAGTTCAGCTACTGTTATTTAGTCGTCATGATTTACTTCAAATAAGAGACCGATGGTATTAAATCCTTGGATTTAAATCCTGTTCGAAGGACCAATGTTTATGCTGTTTCTGGTTCAATTAAAAGTTTGTGAATAAAAATCTTAATTTGGTTTAAATACAATTTATTCAATGTTTGCTTTTAAGGTTATGTCTTTTTAGTTGCTACACCTAGTTTTTTTTTATTTTGATGATTTTTGTAAGCTCAGTCAGCAAATAATAACAATTTTATTTCGAAACATTAAAAAAAAGCTAATTGTTTGGTCATAATACGTAATTAATAATTATGACTAACTTGACATAAATAAGAACTAATCAAATACAAAACCTTCCCACAGACAGATAAATCTTTTGTATATTTTTACCTTACACGCAATTATAAATTTTTATAGAGTCAATAAACAAGAATATGTTCATATATGATTATAATAATAAACGCGGATAATTGATCGTTAAAAAAAGCGAACAATTTGGAGGATAAAGAGGAAATAAACTTAGATAGAATTTGTTTTTTAATGAATTCACTCAAGGTTTATTAACTTAATGCATTATACAACAGCTTCACAATGAACTATGAAAATAATGTATAATCAGCACATAAAATCGATAATTAATTTCATTATATTTTATATATTTTTTTTTAATAAGCGATGAGTTTTCTGCATGTAAACAAGGTGATGACTTATGCAAGTGAAATGTGAGGAAAAATGTATGTAGAAAGATTAATGTCCTTGTCATTTATGGATTTATTACAGGGAATGGTTAGTTTAATAGAAAATATTATATTGTGCGGTTATAAATTATTTGTTTGTATTATTAGCAACATGAAACAATCTTTATTTAATATATTTACTATACTTTAACAATATACAAATAAATTGTAAGTAAAGGTATTATTAAAAAATATTATTGTATAACTATTTATTCATTCTTTAATAAGTATTATTGTATTGAAAAGAATTCATGTTGCAACAATTTAGTATACTGTTGCAAAGCCAATAATGCAAAAAAAAATTTAAGAATGCTTGAAATCTGTAATTTGTTTAGAATTTATTTTGTTATCTCTGTTTTATCCTACGTGAACTATAACAAGGTTAGTTTTTTTAATTATACAGCAACAATGACTAAAAATTTAAATTTGCGTTTTAGTTTGAGAAGGTAAAATTTTACATAGTACAACAAAATTTGGGGAACAAAATTTTAATTTATTTTAAAACAGTTTTAGAATAAGATCATTTTGCCGACCAAAAAATAGTAATATTTGAAAGTTTGGATGCAAATTCCGATTTCTCGGCAACTTAAAAACAAAATGTAATGCTCACTATTTTTTTTGTTGTCAAAATTTAAACTACTTAGAAAAAAAACGTGTAAGCTCTCTACTTTGAATCACTCGCTCTTAATAATAAATTGAATTGCTCCAGTTTCCATTATCAAATTTTGCCTACAACGGTTTATAAAAAAAATTTACATATTATTTTCTATAATTCTAACAAGGGCCTTTCAAACAAGCAAAACTACTGTACCACAATCATTGAACTTAGTTCCCCACTCACCAACTCAAGCATTTATAATTAAGAAGTTGGTTTACAAAAACTTGAGATGGGTAGGCGGGAACTAAAATTGAAACTATTGTCCCGCAATCAATATTTTAAGCCTTCCCACCTAATTAAGAAATTTGATTACAAACACTTGATTGGGTGGGCGCTAAATAAAGTTGAAATAAACTGCTTACCCCACCCACCAACCTAACTGCTTGTAATCAAGAAATTGAAACACAAACACTTGGGCGGGTAGGCGGAAACTAATGTTGACTGTCCCGCATTGTTATTTAATATATTGACTACAAATACTTGAACGGGTGGACAAGAACTAAAATTAAAACTATTGTCTTTCAATTAAAAAACATAGTGCCCGCCCACCCTCCCAAGTGTTTGGAGTCAAGATAATAAATAACAAACACTTGGGTGGGTGTGCGGGCACTTAGTTTATTGAATGCAGCATAGTAATTTCAACTTTAGTTCTCAACCACCCGCCCAAGTGTTTGTATTATAGTTTTTTGATCACAAACAATTAAGTGGGCGGGAGGGGTAAGCAGTTCATTGATTCTAGGACAGTAGTTTCAACTTTAGTTAACGCCCACCCGCTCAAGTGGTTGTAATCCAATTTGTTGATTATATAAAGTTAAAATTATTGTCCCGCTATCAAGGAACTGAGTGTCCGCTTATTCTTCCAAGTGTTTGTTGTAATCTAATCTCTTAATCACAAACGGGCGGTTGAGTAAGAACTAAAGTTAAAACTACTGTCATTCACCTAACTGTTTGTGATTAAGAAATTGAAACAAATCACTTGGGCGGGTAAAGCGGGTAAAAACTAATGTTGAAACTACTGTCTCACAAAGAACTGGTCGGAAAATAAAGTTTAAACTTATGTCTCGGAGTTAATAAACTTAGTGCCGTACCTACCCATCTAAGTGTTAGTGATCGAAAAATTAGATCATAAACACTTGGGCGGGTGGGCAAAACCTAAAGTCAAAACTACTGTTTTAAAATCATTGAACTTAGTGCCTCACTCAGCCATCCAAACATTTGTGATTAAAAAGTTAATTTACAAAAACGGGTGGTTGGAAACTAAAGTTAAAACGATTGTCCCGCAATCAAGGAACTGAGTTTCTAAAAAAAACATCAAATTTCTAAAAACCTTCTACAATTTTTCAGTTTTAGGATTCTTGCAAAGTTTTAAATTTTTTTATAAATTTTTGTGGTTTCTGAAAATTTTATAGAATCAGTAGAAACGTTTTAAATTATAAAAATAATAAAATAAATTTAAAACAATAATTTGATGTTTAAAAAAAAAAAAAAGTTTTCTATAGTTCGAAAAAATTTAGAAAACATGTTTGTTAAGTTTCCGAAGTTTTTAGCAAGGATCCAGAAACTTTCTGGCTTATTTTTTTAATAGTCTTAAAATTCTAAAATTGAAAAGTTTTTCTACAGTTTTTGAAACTTTTAAAGGTTTTTTTAATTTTTTTTAAAATTTAAAACAATATTTTACCGTTTTTGGAAAATAGAAGTTTTTGAGAAGCTCAAAAGTTAATACAAAACTAAAGATTTTTTGAGCAGGTTCTGTAATATTTGACAAGTTTCTAAATTTTTTTGTAGTTTTTGAAAATGTTATGGCCACGAGTTTATGTAAAATTTTTGAATTTAGTTTACTACTTTTCTAAAACTAAAAAAAATATTTTAACGTTGTAAAGTAATATTTTTTTTCAATTTTTTTTGTAAAAGTCAAAAGTTATTAAAAAATTCTAAAAAAAATTAAAAACTTTTTGATATTTTTTAGCAAGTACCCAAAAGTTTTCTACAGTTTTTTAATTTATTAAAAAGGTTCTAAATTTTTTGACAAGTTTCTAGGTTTAGTTAAAACATTTCTAAAATTTTTAAAAACTTTTTACAGTTTTTTGAAACTTTTAGGTTTTTTGAAAAAAATTTGACTAGTTTATGTATTTTTTTTAATTTCTTAGTTTTTAAGAATTTTTTTGAAAAGTTGAAATTAGTGTTTATATTTTTTTGAAACTCATCCAAAACTTTTCTTTAAATTTTTAATAAAACTTTTACTATTAGTGATATTTAAAAAAAGTTTTTAAAAACTGCCTGAAGTTATTTTAAAAGGTTTTGAAGAAAAATTTTAAACTATTGACAAATCTTATTGAGTCTAAGGTTTTTTTTTTTAATTTTTAAAAAGCTGAGAAGTGTATTATAAATTTTATGACAAATTTAGAAAAATTTTGACAAGTTTCTGAAGTTTTTAGCAATGATTTAGAAGCTTGCTACAGTAAAATTTAAAAGGTTTTTTGAAAAGTCGATGACAAGCTTCTGTAGTTCCTGAATAAAAAAAAAAATTAAACTTTTTACTATTTTTGGAAGTTTTTAACAAGATTTTGATGTTTTGGAAAACCTAATAAAGTTTTAAGAAAACTTTTGTGTAGAGTTTTTGAAATTTTTAGCGATGATTCAGAAGCTTACCACAGTTTATTTAACTTCAAAAACTTCTTTTTGAGAAGTTGATGACAAACTTCTGCAGTTCTTGGAAAAAAAATGTATAGTTTTTTTAGAGAAATCAGAAGTTAAAAAAAAACTTTTAGATTCAGCAATTTTCTAAAGTTATTAAAACTTTAAAAAGGTTTTTGAAAAGCTTTTAAAATTGTGACTATTTTTTAAATGCTTCTGAAACATTTTGTGATTTCTAAAGTTTTTTAAACGCTTTTCTTCAGTTTTTGAAACTTTTAAAGATTTTTGAGTACTTTTTGATAAGATTCTGTAATTAAAATAATAAAAAATATTTTTTACAGTCTTTTTAGCTTTTTGAAACTCTTCTTGAAAAGGTAAAAAAACTGCTATTTTTTTTTTCAAACTAGAAAATGTTTCTTTACATCTTGTTTTAACTCAAAAAAAGCTAATACCTTTTACAGTTTTTTTAAAGGTTTTGAAATTTTCGAAAACATCTTTAAATTATCGATAAATATTTGTATTTTTAGAATATCTTATCAAGTCCATAGAATTTTTTAAAACTTTTGCTTATAATTTTTCTAAAATTTTATACAATATTTTGACGTTTCTGAAAGGTAGAAAACTTTTCTTGCGATTTTTGAACCGAGAAATTAAGAAACTTCTAAATAAATACAAATACTGCTTATCAAGTTTTTGAAAATGTTATCAATAATTCAGAAGCTCTCTACAGTTTTTGAAACTTTTAAAAGTTTTTTTGAGAAGTCTTTGCCATGCTTCTGTGGTTTCTGAAAAAGATTTTTTACAAGTTTCCCAGCCGCTTAAAAAGTTATAAAAATTGCTACATCAAACTTTATTTCTATTTTTATAACAATTTTTTTTTAATTTTTAATTTTTTGACGTTGCTGAAAGGTAAAAAAATATGTTTGAAAAGCTCAAAAATTGTCATAATTGTTTTGACATATTTTGAAAAACATTTTGACAAATTTCTGAAGTTTTTAGCATTTAGCTTTATTTACAGTTTATGAAACTTTATAAGATTTTTTGAGATGTCGATGACCAACTTTTGTAGTTCTTGGAAACTTTTTACTATTTTTGAAAGTTTTTTAAAACGTTTTGGAAAACTTAATTAGATTGTTAAGAAGTTTCTAAAAACTGACTACAGTTTATCAATAAAATTTAAAATTTTTGCAAAGGTTTTCAAAATACTGACAAATTTGAATGGTTTGTAAAATCCAAAAATAGTTTTTTGAAAAGGTTTTAAAATCTTGACAATTTTTCAAGTTTTTTTTAAATGTTTCTGAAACATTTTGAAATTTCTAAAGTTTTTTAAAAGCTTTTCTACAGTTTTTGAAACTTTTAAAAGTTTTTTGAGAAGTCTTTGATAAGTTTCTGTGATGCTTGGAAAATATTTTTACAGTTTTTTTAGCTTTTTGAAACTTTTTTTGAAAAGGTGATAATAGTGTTAGATAATTTTTTTTTAACAACAAGTTTAAAAAAAAACGTTTACTAGGTTTTTTTAAATCTTGTATGTTTAAACTTAAAAAAAGCTAATACTTTTTAAAGTTGTTTTTAAAAGTTTTGAAATTTTATTGAGTGCATGAAATTTTTTAAAACTTTGTTAATAATTTTTCTAATATTTTATACATTATATTGACAATGCCGAAAAGTAGAAAACTTTCAAAAACTGTTATAAATTTATAAAAAAATTTGACAAATTTTGGAAATTTTTAATAATGATTCAGTTTACTTTATGAAACTTTAAAAAGTTTTTTGAGAAGATTATAAATTTCTGTAGTTTTTAGAAAAGATTTATCCAGTTTTTTAACTATTTTTGGATGTTTTTAAGACAAAAGTTTGACTTTTTGTTTTTTGTTTTTACTAAAATTTATAACAATATTTGTTGCTAAAAAGTAAAAAACTTTTCATACTTTTTTTTAAATTCAGAAGGTTTCTAGAGTTTTTAAAACTTTGAGAATGTTTTGAAATCTTGACAGATTTTTAATATTTTTTAAAATGTTTCTAAAACATTTTGAGGTTTCTAAAATTTTTGAAAAGCTTTTTTACAGTTTTTGAAACTTTTGAAGGTTTTTTTGAAAAGTTTTTGTGATGCTTGGAAAATATTTTTTACAGTTTTTTTAGCTTTTTGAAACTCTTCCTGAAATAGTAAAAATAGTGTGTAATTAATTAAATTTTTTTTCCAAACTAGTAAACGGTTTTTTAAATTTTGTTTGTTTGAATTTAAAAAAAGCTCATACTTTTTAAAGGTTTTAAAATTTTCAAAGATTTTTAAATCATCAACAGTTTTTTTTGTTTTTTTTTAAAATCTCATTCATCAAATTTTTTTAACTTTTGTTTATAATTTTCCTAAAATTTTATACAATATTTTGACAATGCCAAAAAGTAAAAAACTTTCAAAAACTGTTAAATTTATAAATTTTTTTTACAAGTTTCTGAAATTTTTAATAATGATTCAGAAGCTTACTACAGTACTTCAAAAGGTTTTTTGAGAAGTCAATGACAAACTTTTTACTATTTTTGAAAGTTTTTAAGAAGAGATATTGACGTTTTAAAAAACCTAATAAAATTGTTGGAAATAAAATTGTTCTAAAAACCGACTACAGCTTATCAAAAAGTTTTAAAATTTTTGCAAAAATTGAGTGGTCTGTAAAAATGTTTGAAATTGCTTTAGCTTTTCTAAAGCTTAAACATTTTACAGTTTTTTAAAGGTTTTGAAATTTTTGCAAAGATCTTCAAATCATCGACAAATATTTGTGTTTTTTGAAAACCCATAGAATTTTTTAAAACTTTTTATAAATCATTTTTTTAAAATTTTACACAATATTTTGACGTTTATGAAAAGTAAAAAATTTACCTGAGATTTTTGAGCTCAAAAAACTTCTGAATAAATACGAAACAAAAGTTACTGAAGTTTTTAGCAATAATTCTTTTTACATTTTTTTAAACTTTTTTTGAAAAATCTTTGTCAAGCTTCTGTGGATTTTGAAAAGGATTTTTTACAGGTTTTTCAGCCGTTTAAAAAGTTATAAAAACTGCTAAAACTACTTCAAATTTTATTTCTATTTTTGAAAGTTTATAAAAACATTTTGCAGTTTTTCAAATGATTTTGAGATTTCTTTAAAGGTTTTCAAACTCTTGACAAATTTTTGTGATATTTGAAAATCTTATTAAATCCATAAAAATGTTAAAATTTTGTGTATTATATTAAGTTTCCTAAAACTTATAACAAATTTTGATGTTACTAAAAAGGAAGAAACTGTTTCTAAGATTTTAAAAGCTTAAAAGTTTTCTACAGTTTTTGAAACTGTAATAGGTTTTTTGAAAACATTCAATTTTGGCTGATTTCTAGTTTTTTGTGATTTTTGAAATTAAGAAACTTTTAAAAGCTTTTGTGGTTTTTGGAAAAAAAAATGGTTCCCTGAAACTTTTCGTAGAAAGTTTGTTTCAATTTTTTGTTTAAACTATTAGAATTTTTGAGTTTTAAACAAGAATCTGATGATTTGGAAAAGCTAGTAAAGTTTCTTAAAACTTCCTATATTTTTTTAAATTTTTGAATACTTTGCAATGGTTTTTGAATTACTGATATTTTTGTAGTTTAAAATTTTTATTGAGTCCATGAAATTTTTTTTGTTTCAAAATAACTTCTGACGTCCGCAGAAAGGTCAAACATCAAACTTCTTGATGAAGGACACTTGGGTGGGTGGCTGGGTCAATCCATACCATGATAAGGAGTCAGTAATTAAGACTAGAGTAACCAACCCAACCACCCACCCAAGTGTTTGTCTTCTAGAGGTTGGATTACAATCTTTTCTTATGTAAAAATGATTTCTGGCGTTCTCAGAGAGGTTATACATAAAACTTCTTGACGACGGATCGTTGAGTGAATGGGTAGGACACTCCATACTATAATAACAAATTAATAGTTTGGATTCAAGTGGCCTAACAACTTACTCAAGTGTTTGTAGTCAAGAGATTAGATTAAGACCTTCTCTAGTGACAAAATAACTTTTGACATACGAAAAGAAGTCATACATCTAATTTTTTGATTACGGACATTTGAATAGGTGGTTTGGGCACTCCATACTACAATAATGTGTCAGTAATTTAGATTGGAATAACCCACCCACCCACCCACCCAAGTGTTGGTTATCAAAAGGTTAGATTACGACTTTCTCTTGTGACAAAATGACTTCTGACGGTGTCAAAGAGGTCATACATAAAATTTCTTGACAAAAAAAAATGTTTATTTTTTTTATAAAGTTTATACAAAATGTTGACATTTCTGAAGTAAAATACTTTTCCTAAGATTTTTAAGAAACAAAAAAGTTGTTAGATATCTTCTAAAAAATTTAGGAAACTTTTTAACAAGTTTCTGTAATTAGCAATAGTCTAGAAGTTTTCTACAGTTTTAAAAGTTTTTTGTGGTTTTTAAAAAATTTCCAACTGAATTTTGTTTTTTTTTAACATATTTTGGCATTTTTGAAAGTTTTAAATAAGATTGCAAAAAATAATGAAGTTGTTAGGAAATTTCTTAAAACTTTCTACAGTTTTTGAACCAAGTTTTAAAAATTTTGAAAAGATTTTTAAATTATTAATTTTTTGTTTGTTTTAGAAGATTTTTTGAACTTTGTTTATTTTTTATCTAAAATTTTCTAAAGTATAAAACAATATTTTGAAATTGCTGATCTAGGAGTTTAGAAGAAGCTCTGAAGTTGTTCAATAAACTTTTTAAACAAGCTTCTAAAATTTTTGAAATTTTGTCAGGGTTTCAAAGTTTTTAAAAAGGTTTGACAGAATTTTAAAGTTTTTGAAAATATTTTAAAATTGTTAACAAGTTTTTAGGTTTTTTTAAAAAGATTCTGTATTTGTTCACAGGTTTTAAATTTTTTTAAATGCTTCTAATTTATTTTGAAACTCTAAAATAATAGGGTTTTAGATTTTTAGTTTCATTGAAAAGTTTCTAAAATTGTTGACAAATTAATATTTTTTTTTTAATTATGCTACAGTTTTTTTTTTTATTTTAAACTTTTTGGGTTTTTGTTTTTTTTTTAAGACTTCTTGGAAAGCTCACAACTCTATAAGTGGCTTTTGGTAGCTAATTTTTTCCAAAATATGTTGTCAAAAACAAAATCTTTTATGACCCTTGTTTTAAAAACAGTTTTCTAAAAGCTTTTAGCTAAGACAAAAACTTTACAATACAATTCTATAAATAGCTTTTGATAGTTGTAGTTAATCCTTTTTAGGCAAACTTGTCAAAAACTGTTTTCTAAAAGTTCTTAGTAGCCTTTAGTAGCTTTTGAGTATGTATTTTGCTATTCTCTTAAATCTCTTAATAACAAAAACTTGATGTTTTTACTTTCTGCTAGTACCAATAGAATTCTTTTCAGCTTTTTTTAGAAATGTAGTAGCATTCTTTAAAAAGTGTCATAGTTTCTTATAGTCTTTTCAAATCTTTGGAATTTTCTTAAAACTGTTAATTAAATCAAGTTGCTATTAAATTCTTCTATAAACTTTGCAAAAATTTGTCTTAATTAAAAAAAAAAATTCCAAAATATATTCGATTTGTTAAAGATTCTTCTTGACTTAATTTTGCATAATAAATAATAGACCTTGGAAGCTACTATAAGCGCAAATAGTTTTATAAAGTATATATTACTTTTAGACCACTTTAAAATTCAAGGCTTAAAAACTTTAAACAAGAAGACTCTAGAAATATTTTACAAAATATTGCAAGCGACAATAATTAGAAAACTTAACGACGTTTAAGAAAACCAAGAAGACAAAATTCAAATAGAAGACTTTATAAGCTACTTAGTACAACTAGGAATATAATTAATAGGCAATTGAACAAATTTAATAAAAAATAAAAACTTAACAGTACTAAGAAGAGTTTAAGGCATCTAAAAAAATTCTGTAAATCCCTACAACGTTTTGTCAAGATTATGAAAATTTTGGGAATTTTTAGAGCCACAAGAGCCCAATTATACAATAAATGTATTACAAGACATTTGAGTAAAATAGTTGTAACTCTTGGTTTTATAAATTTTAAGAAAATATGGTTATACTTAAACCAAAAGCAGCTTATGTTTACAGTATGTTGATCATGCTGTAAGGACTATAGATTCCAAGTTCAACCATTTGTCCCAAATCCTGCAGAGTTTAAAAACTATCAGTTTTTTGCTATATTTATTTTGTTGAACAACTGGAGCAACAACCAAATCAAGTTCAGAAATGTCACCAGTTTTTAGTAATTAGTACTAATTACAAAAGGCAAACTATTCTGTAGTAGTAAGTCACTCTTGGTATGTAAATTGTCAATTTGAAAAAGTCTTGCCTTGGCTTGCCCAGTCTCTTGATTTTTTTTACTTACTGACACTTAAGCCACAAGCTGCTATAAAACATTTATTTGAGGTCTAACAGAGCACAAAACAGCGGGTTAATATTTTATTTTTTCTATTTATATAAAAATGTCCTAAAATTTTAATAAAATTGATCAACAACTTCTGAATATTGCATTTTTAATGAAAAGCATATTTTGTTTAATCAATAATTAACTAATCACTGACCTTGCGTTGGTGCAAATTGTTACGGATATCGTTCTTTAATTTGATGATACCCAATTTTGTTTTTGAGTTTACTAGAAAAGAAGAACGTTCAACATTACCAATGATGCATATTTCAAAACAGCACACATAGTAACAAATATTTAGTAAGCAATTAGTACATATAAAAAAAATCTCATCATTATTTCTTCCATGATATTATTATAAACTAAATGTACGCCTATGATGAGAATTTCCACCCATCAAAATGGCAATGACAATTAAAACAATTTAATATAATTTTTTTATATTATTACAACAGACAAAAGAGCCGTGTGTGAACCGAAGCATCGTTGCACCGCGCAATTTCATATAAAAAAATAATAATATATAGCACAAAAAGAAATCCGGAAGCAACAAGAAGATAATGACCGTAATTTTTTCCCTCTCTTCCAAACGAATTTGATATGAATTCAGAATCATCATCAATCTTGGCCGGCTTTATTCCGTCCTTTACATTTCTGCCAGCGCAGATTAAAACCACAATTAAAGTTAGAATTAAAGTTAATCATCAATCAAGAGAATAAAAAATCATTATATCGTTAAGAACAATTCAACGAATCTCGGTGCCCATGTAATAAGGACAATCACGCTGTGTTGCACTCGAAACATAGGCGTAACTTGAATTATTTTTCCACTGGGGGGTCATTGTGGAACACGTAATCATTGCGGTTATTAAAGTAGCTCTATGCATATGTAATCTAATTACATGAATGCTGTACATATAGTTTTATTTTTATGTAAATTATTTTTTATGGGTTAGTTAGTAGAAAGCAAAAAATTAATATTTAAAAAATGGGAAAGTTTATTATTAATCGATTAGAATTGAAATTTTGTGGATTCGCAAGTTGAATTGATTATAATTAGTGACATCTGGCTATTGGGAAATATTTTTATTGTTATTAATAATTTCTCTTTTGTGCAATTGGCCACTTCACTTTCATTAATTAAATTTAAAATGGAGCCATTAGATTTATGCATTGAAGAATGCAATGTGCATTAGTAAATACAGTTTGCTACAACTATAAATTATTTACAAAAAATATGTGTTTGCATAAAATCAAAAACTTCCTATTTAATTAGTGATTTAATAAAACCAGATAAAATTAATTAAGAATTAGACAAATTCAATACAATACAATGTAGGTGTTAATTAGCATTTCAGGAAATGTTATAGCCGATAGATTAAACAATGGAATTAGTGAGTTTACAATTCTATAATGCCTGCACAGTGTTTTCAATATGGCAACAAAATAAAGTTAGTTAATTATTAATATATTCAAGATTAAAAAAAAAATCTTATTGGAGATTTTTGTTGCTTAGTAAATCATTATTAGAACCAATTAAAAATTTTATGTTTTTTATCATAGCTTATCAGATCCTGACGCTTATAAAAATTTACTACTAATTTAAATCAGTCCGGAGTTATTGTAATTTCTCCCAAAATCTCTTAAAATTTAAATAAAAAATATATTTGAAGCGCTTTGTCCAGTAATGAGGTAAGCACGGTAACAACATTTTGACCAATTAATTTAATATTAAAAAAACTTGATTTGAAGCATTAGAAACGATTTATTAAAGAAATAATAAATTTTGTGTTTTCATTTCATTTATTATGAAATAATAATTCAATTTTTATCATAATTATTTTATCAAATATATTTTTGTTTTTTATTAAATTCAAAAATGACTACCGTCAGCGGTTGCTATAAATGGCGTTAATTAGTAACAAAACAAAGTATAAAACTTTTGTTTGGTGATGTTGCTAAATTTTACTTCAACAAACTAAATCAATTTTCATCTATACCTGAAGGTTTTTTAGAAATGTAAATTTCAATTTATAAACAAAATTGGACATCTAAATTAGCACTGATTACTTTAAACTATAGGTTATATAGGATTAAGAGCACAATTAATAATACTATGTAAACGCACGGTGTGGTGGATGAGTGACTAAGCGTTTGTTGTATAAAAAAACAAATTTTAATAACGTAACATTTTATTATTTTTAATGTAAAAGTTGGCTTGCCATATAACAAATAATTAGAAAACAATAAACTTTTAATACAATTTTGATTTTTGTATTCTAATTAAATTAAAAATGAAATAAACAATTAATTTTATGTTGTTGTTAACTGGATACATATATCCTAAAAAATCTCCAATATTGTGGGTGAATGCATATAATCTAATAAAGAGGCACACATCTACCTTAATGGCTACGTCGACAAGCAAAATCTGATCAGGTGGGTTATAAATTTTCATATCAATCAAGATACATCGTCATAAAGTAACGGCAATGTTGTCAAAAAGATTCATCGGATCGTACTTTTTTTGATGGTGGCTTCGTGACTGCCAACACCGTTTGGTGTCGTGACTTGATGACAAACTCTTATTAGCAAAAAATAAATGTGATTAGCTTCCTGATCCTGTCATTTCAAGTTAAAATCTAAAACTGCAATTTAAGCATTTTAAACTGCCAGTTTATGTAATACATCTCACGCATAAAATCAATATTGTTGTTCTTCTAGTTTCTGCAACCAAATTGAAGTTTCATCAATTGTTGTGATAAATTTTGTTAAAATTTGTAACATTTTTGTAGATTATGTGCATGCCACACACTATTCATGATTGCAAAACGACATATAAAGTGACATTCTTTGTTTTTTATATGAATCACGCTGAGCATCTATCAAATTGTGAAACGACAAATTAAATATTAACATTTTTATAGGTTATGTGCATGCCACACACTAAACATAATTGCAAATTGATGTATTAAGTGACATTTTTTGTTTTCATATGAATCACGCTGCGCATGTGTCAAATTGTGAAGCGACTGATTAAATATTAACATTTTTGTAGGTTATGTGCATGCCACACACTATACATAATTGCAAAGTGATGTATTAAGTGACATTTTTTGTTTTCATATGAATCACGCTGCGCATGTGTCAAATTGTGAAGCGACTGATTAAATAATAACATTTTTGTAGGTTATGTGCATGCCACACATTATTCATAATCGCAAAGCTACATATTAGGTGACATTTTGTGTTTTCATACAAATCAGACTGCGCATCAGTCAAATTGTAAAGCAACAAATTTAATATTAACGTTTAAGTAGGTTATGTGCATGCCACACACTATTCATAATTGCGAAGCAACATATTAAGTGACATTCTTTGTTTTCATATAAATCACGCTGCGCATCTGTCTAATTGTGAAGCGGCAGGTTAAATATTAACATATTTGTAGGTTATGTGCATGCCGCACACTATTTATAATTGCAAAGCGACATATTAAGTGACATTTTATGTTTTCATATAAATCACGCTGTAAATCTGTCAAATTGTGAAGCGACAGACTAAATATTAACATTTTTGTAGGATATGTGCATGCAACACACTATTCATAATTGCAAAGAGATATATTAAGTGACATTCTGTTATTTCATATAAATCACGCTGCGCATCTGTCAAATTCTGAAGCAACAGATAAAATATTAACATTTTTGTAGGTTAGGTTAGGTTAGGTTATGTTAAATATTAACATTTTTGTAGGATATGTGCATGCAACACACTATTCATAATTGCAAAGAGATATATTAAATGACATTCTGTTATTTCATATAAATCACGCTGCGCATCTGTCAAATTCTGAAGCAACAGATTAAATATTAACATTTTTGTAGGTTATGTGCATGCCACACACTATGCATAATTTTGAAGCGACATTTTAAATAACATTCTTTGTTTTTGTATTAATCACGCTGCACATCTGTCCAATTGTAAAGCGACAAATTAAACATTAACATTTTTGTAGGTTATGTGCATGCCACATACTATTTATAATTGCAAAAAAACATATTAAGTGACATTCTTTGTTTTCATATGAATTACGCTGCGCATCTGTCAAATTGTAAAGCGACAGATTAAATATTAACTTTTTTGTAGGTTATGTACATGCCACACACTATGTATAATCGCAAAGCGACATTTTAAGTTACATTCCTAGCTTTCATATGAATCGCGCTGCGCATCTGTCAAATTGTAAAGCGACAGATTAAATATCAACATTTTTGTAAGTAATGTGCATGCCACACACTATTCATAATTGCGAAGCGTCGTATTAAGTCACATTTTGTGTTTTCATATGAATCACGCTGCGCATCTGTCAAATTATGAAGCGACAGATTAAATAGTAATTTTTTTATAGGTTATGTGCATGCCACACACTATTTATAATCGTGAAAGGCCATATTAAGCGACATTCTGTGTTTTTATAAAAATCACGCTGCGCATCTGTTAAATTGTGAAGCGACAGATTAAACATTATCTTTTTTATAGGTTATGTGCATGCCACACACTATTTATAATTGCAAAGAAACATAATAACTGACATTCTTTGTTTTCATATGAATTACGCTGAGCATCTGACTAATTGTGATGCGACAGATTTAATATTAACATTTTTGTGGGTTATGTGCATACCACACACTATGCATAATTGCAAAGCGACATATTAAGTGACATTCTAAGTTTCCATACAAATCACACAGCCCATCTGTCAAATTGTGAAGCGACAGATTAAATATTAACATTTTTGTAGGTTATGTGCATGTCACACACTATGCATAATCGCAAAGCGACATATTAAGTAACAATCTTTGTTTATATATGCATCATGCTGCGCATCTGTCAAATTGTAAAGCAACAGATTAAATATTAACATTTTTGTAGGTTATGTGCATGCTACACACTAGTCATAACCGCGAAGCGACATAATAAGTGACATTCTAAGTTTTCATATAAATCACGCTGCGCATCTGTCAAATTGTGAAGCGACAGATTAAGTATTAACATTTTTGGAAATTATGTTTATGCCGCTCACTATTCATAGTTGTGAAGCGACACATATTAAGTGACATTCTATGTTTTTATATGAATTACGTTGCGCATTTGTCAAATTGTGAAGCAACAGATAAATATTAACATTTTTATAGGTTATGTGCATGCCACACACTATTCATAACCGCGAAGCGACATATTAAGTGACATTCTGTGTTTTCATATGAATCACGCTGTGCATATGTTAAGTTGTGAAGCGACAGATTAAATATTAACATTTTTGTAGGTTATGTGCATGCCACACTCTATGCATAATCACAAAGCGACATATTAAGTAACATTTTGTGTTTTCATATAAATCACGCTGCGCATTTGGCAAATTGTGAAGCGACAGATTAAATAATAAAAATTTTGTAAGGTATGTGCATGCCACACACTATTCATAATCGCGAAGCAAAATATTAAGTGACATTCTTTGTTTTCATATGAATCACGCTGCGCATCTGTCAAATTATGAAGTCTCAGATTAAATATCAATAGTTTTGTAGGTTATGTGCATGCCACACACTATTCATAATTGGAAAGCAACATATTAAGTGACATTCTTTGTTTTCACTTAAATCACGCTGCGCATCTGTCAAATATTAAAGCACCTATTCAATATTTTTGTAATAAATTATGTTTTTTTGTACAACCAAACAGAGTTTAAGCAACAGTTTAGTAAAAATTACTGAATTTTGTCCACAAAAATTAATAAAAAAGCTTTAGTTATTGTGTAAAAACTACTAAGATTTTGATAAATTATATAACATAAATGAGTTTTCTGCAAAAGAATTTATTTTTTTTTTTGCAAAACTAAAAGAATTTTACAATAAATGTGTTTCTTGACACATTTTACTCAAAATGTTAATTCTGGTTTGTGTGATAACTACTGAAATTTCTAATAAAATTCATAAACTAAATGAGTTTTCTGCAAAAAAAATTAATAGTTTTTTTGCAAAAATAAAAGAATTTTTACAATAATTGTGTTTCTTGAGTTTGTTGACACATTTCACGCACACAATCAATATTGATGTAATTTATACTATTTTTTGTGCGAATTTAATGCAATAAATTGAAGATTGACCAATTTTTGTGTAGAACTACTGAATTTCTAACAAATTTCGTAAGCTAAATGAGTTTTTTGCAATTTTTTGTATTAATTTTATGGTCACATATTAAAAAAATTAACATTTGTTTTTGACACATTTTACGCACAAAATTGCTATTGTTGTAATAATTTTGTTCATTTACTCATCCAACCACCCAAGTGGTAGTTCATCAAGAGGTTGGATCACTATCATCTCTTGTGAGAAAATGACTTTTGACGTCCGCAGAAGACGAACTTTAATTTTCTTGACAACAAACACTTGGGCAGATGAGTGAGACACTCCATAGCATAGTACTGGACCAATAGTCTTAAATAGAGTGGTCCACCCATTCACCCAAGTGGTAGATATTAAGAGGTTTGAGCACAACCTTCTCTTGTGACAAAATGATTTTTGACTTGCGCATAAAAAACAAACATTAAACTTCTTGATAACAAGCTCTTGGGCGGGTGAGTGGGACACTCCATAGCATGTTAACGAGCCAATAATTTGAAATGGAATGGCCCACCTACTTACCCACCCAAGTAGTAGTCATCAAAGTTGGATTGATACCATCTCTTGTGACAAAATGATTGTTGACGTCCGCATGGAAAACAAATATTAAACTTCTTAACAACAAACACGTAGGTGGGTGGATGGGACACTCCATAGCATAGTACTGGGCCAATTGTTTGAAATGAAGTGGCCCACCCACCTACCCAAGTTATGAGGTTGAATCATAATCTCCTTTTGTGACAAAATAACTTTTGGAGTTTGAGCAATTTTTGTGTGATAACTACAAAATTTTTGAGAATTATAGAAACTAAATGAGGTTTCTGCAATTTTTTTAATTAATTTTTTGCCCAAATTCAATTCATTTTTTTGACACATTTTATTTACAATATTGATATTGTTTAATTAATTATGATTTTGAGTGAGTGCAAGTTTAAGCAACAAATTGGAGTTTGGGCAACTTTTGTGTAATAATTGCTGTTTTTTTTTTGAATTTTATAAAGTAAATGAGATTTTTGACATATTGTACTTAAAAAGTCAATTTTTGTATTTTAAACTACATCAATTTTTGATAAATATAATATGTTCTGTGCAATAAATAAGTTCTCATCTCAATTTTTGAAGAATTTTTTGTCATAAATAGGTTTTATATGCAAATTTTAATAACTGCAATATATAAAATGTACGCAACATTATTTGATGATTTTCTGTAAAATTTTTCATAATAGCATGCTATAAATTACTTTTTTCTGAAGTTTTTTTTTATTTATTTGATTTAACAGATAATTAATTAAGCTTCAACAAAATATTCCATTTTATTCTTCTGCGAGTAAGTTTTATGTTTAGGTGAACATAAAAACTGAATGAGTTTTCTGTTACATTTTTTTTTTTTATTTTATGCACAAAAATCAAAGACATTTGTTTTATTTATTAACTAATACATCTTTTTAGTCGCATTGCGTGTAAAATTTAAATTATATTTTTTTGTAAACAACAATTGCCTTCTGCACGTGTACGGTAAGTATACATTGCGGGCAGTTTGTATATTTTTTGTTGCTATAAAAACAAATAATAGTTTACTAGAATTAACAAACAGTTTTTAGTCAATAAATGTGGTTTTACACTTTTTGGACACATTTTACACACAAAATCAATATTGTTAACATAATTGTTTTAGGCCATTTTTGAGTAATAACAAGTGAATTTTTGAAGATAAATGAGTTTTCTGCTAGATTTTGATGCTTTTCTGTATAATTTCTCATAATTGGGTGCTATAAATTACTTTTTATACAATTTTTCAATTAATTTGATGCAAGAGAACAGTTTTTTGCAATAAATTTTGAATAAATCATGCTTTAAATTGACACAATTTTAGATTTAATCTCCGTCTACGACAATGATCGTGGGTGGATATTATTTATAACCATTAAAAACTGTGCGACATTTTCATTAAACAGTAAAAATCAATAACATTTCCCATGTATTTAAACGTAAAATTCATACGCACATTATTATTAGCATTGCTGAAAATATATTTTTAATATAAATAAGTTTTATGTTTAGGTGGATAAAGTATATAACTCGCCCAAATATATCAATTTATAATCATTTTCTTACTTTAAACTCAATTCATTTTAAATAAATCCCATAAACATTTCTTTATATACAAAAAACAATCCAAACAATGCACTTAATTTTTTTGCTTTTTTATCATCTCGACCCAAAATAGTACTTTATCTATGTGAATCTAGATTCGCAATGATATTTTTAGTCTGGTTCGTGTTCTTAGTGTGCGTGGATGTACTTGAAAGATTCTTTTATTTATTTGTAATTAATTGTAGTGTATTTACTGACAATTATATGGTACTCGGTGATTAGTGTGAATGTGCGTATTTGCATATTGTGTAAGCTCATACATAATAAACGATTCGTTAAAATGGGTCCGGGATTGCAGATTAAATGGTGAGTTTATAGTGTTAATATTACCATTACATTTATAACTGTTTTAAATAATTAATTCTATTTGATACATACTTTTTAAATATTTTAAATAAACTGTTTATTATTATATATTATAATTTAGTATTTATGATTCATATTATAATAATAAAGATACTATAATATGATAAGAAATGCCACGGTCGATTATATCTGTCCTCATATAGTATTCTTTTAATTAACACATTCCCAGTCTTAATTATATTTCAATCAATAACATTCCTGACAATCTAAAAATGTGATTAAATTATTTAGGACAAATTCTTATTTATTATTTCAGACAATATTTTTGTTTGATAGTTCATATAATAGTTGGCTACCATTTTACTTTATAGTTGTTGTGGGTAAAAATTTGTCACGTCTGTAGTGCTACTTGTTATTTCCAAATTTGGAACAGCATTCAATATTTAGTTCCGCTAACATATGGAGTAAGTACAAGGTTGTAATTGCTTCTTGTGTAATTTGTAATGTTGCCACTGGTAAATTTAGCATATTTCAGTTTCAAATTATTGATTAAATTTTATTATATTTACTGGAAATAAATATCTAAATATTATATGATATTATTTACAAAATAATAATATATAAATTTAACAAATTGATGTTTGGTTTAAAATTAATTATTATTACTAATTGAATCGGCCAATAATACCTGAAACTCGTCGATAAACAAATTTAAACTAAATAAACACATATTGGTTTTGAAATAATATTAATTATTCGATATCATTATAAATTAATTGCACAAATATTAAACATAGGATTATATATTACAGATATGATAAAATCAATTATAAATTAAAATATTCTATGAACGCCATTTTATTTTCTAGTTTGATTATTAGATAATTTAGAGGCAGGTATATTTTTTAAATTTGTAACCATCTCATTTCCTTTTTAGGAAGTGGGCTCATGTTTTTATACTAGTTTAAATGGGCGTTTTCTATTAATATTTTTTAGTAATTTTATATCTATTTCAGAAACAAATTGAGAGGAAATTTTATTTTGTCACTAGAAAAGTATTTTTAAATTTGATTGAAGTTGTTCTTTTGTAAACATCTTTGTTTTATTTATATTAATATGACGTTATGTCTGGTTTTTGTAGACTAGTTTGAGTTTACGTCAATTTTATATAATTGTGCTGTAATAAGTTTATTATTATTATGAAAATTTATGCGTCTGTCTGGTAATTAATACAAGTCATACATGATAATTTATTTTTGAAATTAACATGATGAATTTTCTCAGTTAATATCATTTGTCAAATAAGAAATTTTAGAATTGATTTAAATGAAGTTGGAGATGGTAACGCAATGCCCCCTGACCTTCGACATATTACTAAACATAAACTGTTTAATAGTTACTGTGATTTTATGTAAATTTTCTCTTCGACCAGTGAGAAGCTAGGCACACTGATGATGGGTGCATACCCTGAAACACGAGTGTATGTGTCTTACACTGAGTGAAGAGGCAATTTACTTAATACATCATAATTTTAAATATAATTAAATAAAACAATTTACAGAACGGACTAACCTTTCTTTTTCCTATTCTTTTGAACGTCCGGACATTTACACAATGAACAAACAACTGATGGTGATGAGAAGGAAAGTACTGGCAGTTTTAACTTTTAAGTTCTTGAGTACAATATCCAAGAATATCATCACCCAGTTAATTATTTAAAATAGCAAACAATCTAAGGTTAGATCACAATCCAGTTCTGCTAAAAGTTTCCGGACAAAGATCAAATGAAAAAATAAATCTGTTTCAAAATTTTCTGTCTATCATCCGATCTCAAATCCTGTTACTGGAACGCTTTCCAGAGGTGGAAAAGAATCCATAAGCACACTAAACATTATCTACGGTTCAATCCAAAAATTTCTGCTGAGCACATGGTTAGATGTTCAAAACGTGACTGTCAGACACACGAAACGACAAGCATTAGAGATAATTGAAGATAGCCCACATTATACATAAACCACTGGTAGATTGGCCGCCATCTACATAAGCATGTAATTTTTTTGGACTTAAACTGGGCCTCATTGAACTACACAATTTTCATCACAAATTGATCATCACTTGTGCTACTAATCTCTACTTCACGTGCACATTCCGTAGGAGACTCCTGTGGAAAAGTTATAAACTTTTTCAACACGAGGGCAGGACTTTTAGCTGTACGAAGCGTACCCGATCTTTTTTGTGAATATTATAAACCGCTTAATGAGACTCATTCTTGCCAATAATGCGTTTAATTGTTGGGGTTTTGTTTTAAACTCCAGCCTTAACTGACGTTGCACTTCAACTGCATTATCAAACCTAATAAACAATTTCAGAATGCGTTTGTGGTCTAGCCATTTTAGTTTCTCACAATTGTGCAAATAGTACCGATATCTATTGAGCAGAAAATTATACTAAAATATTTTCGAAATTTAGATCAGATGAAAACATCAATTTCTTAATACAGTCTGCCAAAAAGTGTATAATTTTTTTTTTGGTAGACGACATCCAAGAGAATGTTTAAGGTCAGGATCGTGTAACCGGCACGATTTTTGTCCCGGAGTATCAATAAGTTTTTGATGCATTTTGAATTTTGTGATAAGCCTACAACTTGCGCTTTTGTTATTGTTTCTTTCAGAACACGCACAGAGCGTATTTTCAACCGTTATTGTTTATGTTGTACAACGCGATAGTGTATTCAGCAACCAACAGAGGCCGCACAGAAAGCTTTTGTATAAACCTAAATATGACTGCAAAGCGGTTAGTAGAGGAGATTGTACTGGTGGTAGAGATCAGCTGTCAGTGGATGGTTAGGGCTGTAGAAGAAGACTGTCTATTGAATCTTTTCTTAGTTCTTGCCCTTAACTTGACTAAAGTATTGAAAGCACCTTCACTAACAATGTCAGGTTACAGTGCCATTGTATACATCAAAAAAGTCGTATAGATTTTAAAACACATCACAAAAAAAACATGTTAGTGCACGCCCACTCGCCCAAATGTCTTTTATCCTGCAGAAAGACCATGAACAGTAGACAAAATTTAAATTTTTGGATTGCAGACACTTGGGTAGGTAGGTGGGTTACACCAATGCAAACCAACCGCCCATAATTTCAAACTTAATGCCCGCCCAAGTGTCTGTTATCTAGCAGCAAGACCATCAACAGTGGATAAAATTTTAATTTTTGAATCACTGACACTTGGGTGGGTGGGTGAGTTACATCAATGCAAACCACCCGTCCACAATTTTAAACTAAGTACCCGCCTACCGCCCAAGTGTTGGTTATCCAGCAGCAAGACCATCAACAGTGGAAGAAACTTTAATCTTTAGATCACAGACACTTGGGTGGGTGGGTGGGTTACACCAATGCAAACCATGCGCTCATAATTTCAAACTTAATGCCCGACCACCCGCCCAAGTGTTTGTTATCTAGCAGCAAGATCAGCAACACAGTGGATGAAACTTCAATCTTTAGATCACAGACACTTGGGGGAAGGGTGGGTTACACTAATGCAAACTATCCGCTCATAATTTTAAACTTAGTGCCCGCATACCCGTCCAAGTGTCTGTTATCCAGAAGCAAAACCATCAACAGTGATGAAATTCCAATATTTAGATCACAGACACTTGGGTGGGTAAGTGGGTTACACTAATGCAAACCACCCGTTTAAAATTTTAAACTAAGTATCCGCCCACTCGCCCAAATGTCTGTTACCAAGCAGCAAAACCATCAATAGTAGATGAAACTTTAATCTTTAGATCACATACGCTTAGGTGGGTGGTTGGGTTACACCAAAGCAAACCATCCGCTTATAATTTTTAACTTAGTGCAAGCCCACCCGCCTAAGTGTCCCAGCAACAAAATCATCAATAGTGGATGACACCTCAATCTTTGGATCACAGACACTTGGGTGGGTGGGTGGGTTACACCTATACAAACAACTCGTCTACAATTTTAAAATAAGAACCCGCCCACCCGCCGAAGTGTCTGTTATCTAGCAGCAAAACCATCAACAGTGGATGAAGCTTCAATCTTTGGATCACAGATTTATTGGCGGGTGGGTGAGTTACACCAATGCAAACCAACTCCTTATAATTTCAAACTTAGTTAACTTTAATCACAAACACCAGTGACAAGTGACAAAACCAAAAAAGTCGCTTTGTGGTCAACATCAAACTGCCAGATCCAAAAATAACGAACTTCTTTGCATCCAAAAAGTATAAGAAGTGACGTCGACAAGAAAAGAGTCAAAGGCAACCAACCGGCAAAACTTATTGCTAAGGTTAGCCTAGCCCTCAGCAAGACAAGCATTTTTTTGACATTGTCACTATCGTTATTAGCAAAAACGAAGATAACCACCACCATAAGTAGTCATTATGCAATACTACGTTGCATTGTCGCGAGGTTGAAAACTTTGAAATGTTTGAATATGCTTCTCTATAAGTTTTGATAGACCTTGCAAATAGTCTATTAAACTTTAGGTTTGAACACGTTTAGACAAACCAAACTTTTTGGAACTCTGCAACATTATAACTTAGTGCCTTAGTGAACATTTCTTAATAACAACAAAAAAATAACATAGATCAAAGCATTTCAATAACAATATACATGGATTACAGACACAATTGAACAGAATAAAGAAATTAGAGCAAAAAAAGTACTTGTGCTGCAGAGACTTATAGTTTAGAGTACAAAGTTACATTTTTTTGCAGCAAAGTAATATCAATAATATTGAGGCTTTTGAAATGTGGTGCGGTGCTGTGGTGCTAGAGGCGGATGTGGAAAATATCATGAACAGAGAGAATGGCAAACAAGAAGTACTAGGTAGAAAGAATAAAAAGCGGAAACTTATAAAGACTAAAAAACTTAAACTGCAGTATCTAAGTCATTTTATGAGAGGAGAGAAGTGTGAATTTTGAGGTTTACAATACATAGAAAGATTTGCACAAAAAAGAGTATAGGAAAAAGAAGAATCTCCAGATTAAGAAGTAAACATGTTCTACTTTTAAATTACTTCTTTCCCAAACAATACTGCCGAATAGCCAAACTTGGGCAAATTCCTGGATAATAGATCTTTTAACACGTGATGGAAATCAGAAGTTAAAAAAAGATTGACGTCGCAGAGTAGCCGGATCGTCACTCGAGCAACAAACCTTGTAGTTTGCTTTTAAGTAATTTTTTTTTTTTCACCAGCACTTTGGTCAAGTCTTTGATGTACTCGCTAGGAACAACAAATTGGGACACCATTGAGTGGCAACTTCTATCTCTTGTCATAATATTTTACCATTCATACCAAAATGCTACAGCTTTTGAAGACGGTCACCAGTCTGTCGCCGTTGCCCACTCTAGAGTAGTTTTGTCTTTTTTTATCAAACTTATACTTGGCTTGCACACCAGTTTTGACTGATTCCATCTGTTTAAGTTTTTGTTGATTTGGACTTAAGTGCTAGAGAAACAATCAAATCACTCAACTTCTAGCTTGCCACTGGCTTATAAGTACTCAATTTTTTCCCCATCACTTGGTAAACAAACAAATTTATCATCAACCAAAACAAGTTGCATATTATTTCCGCTCAGTGCTCTGAATGTCAAGGTAAAAAAATTAAAGCAAACACGGGTATACGGCGGGAGGTACTATAATAAAGAGGCCCGATATTATGGCAACAAAAGGCAACAAAGTTTTCGTAATAGATGCTCTCATAGTAGGCAAGTCGGTTGCGTTGATCTTGGCTCACCAAACTAAAGTTGAGAAATATAGTTCAATAGCTGCCATAAGAACTTAGGAATTAGCACTTGCAATGCACGATAGAGTAGTCTAAGCAGTGTTAGATTTTGAAACGTTAACAATTAGTTGAAAAGTAATTTGATCAGAGAGATCATACCAGAGTCTTGAAAACCTTGGTCTGGCTTTGCAGTACGAAGTTAAACTCTAAAAGATTTGGTGTAACTTTAGAAGATTATGTCATTAAAAACTTTTAAAACTTAAAGTAATATGCAAGTGCGCAAGCACCAAAGTTTCACTCGAGCCCACTAAAGTGGAAAGATTCAGGATAATAAGTTCAACCTATCCGGCTAACATAGAGTACTCATTACTAGTTCCGCCATGCAAGATTGTAGTTGTAACTGTTTGGCGTTTGTAGAAACTTAGCAAAGTAAAATTAGAGCGAATCTAATTAGTAATACGTGGTTTAACAAGATTTCCATTAATCTTATCAACTATCTATCAAAACAACTGCTTGAACAAAATGCGGGAAAAGAAAACCCTGATGAGTTTTGTAATATTAGGGTAGCTTAAAAAGCATGCAACTACTTGGCCGACGTAAACAAGTTATGGCCTGTGCAAGACTGATACTATTAACAAAGTCACCATAGTTATCAAAGAAATTCTAGAGCTTCAATTAGAGTACTTCAATAACTTCCAGATGATAATTGACTAAATCATTATTTATTACAAAGCAACATAGCCACTACACAGGCGCTATAGTGTCCTAAGTTTAGAGACCGTGCGCAAATTTTGAGACCTTAACGCGTATAGACTAGTGGACATCATGGTTTAGTAGCCTAGTAGACACTTGTTATTTCTGAGCTACACCTTTCTCAAACAATATAGCTCCAAACAATATTTTGATCGATTCTTGGAAATACAATCTAAGAACATTAAATCAAATCAACCGCAAAGGCACCAGACCGGCATCTGCCGTATTGTGTCATTTTGTATGCCAAAATTCAAAACGCATCGCTGCATCTTCCGACGACGACTACCAGTCTGGTGCTATCTATCACGCCGCTAGACTCGGTTCAAGAATGTTGTTTGAAAACGTGTTTCCGCCTAACTGATCAAGTGTTTGTAATCCAACTGCTTGACAACGAAAACTTGGGTGGGTGAACAGGCACTTAGTTTAGGATTATTGAACCGGTAGTTTAAAAAGGTGTTCCTGCTCATCCGCCTAAGTGTTTGTGATCTTACTGCTTCACAACAAACACTTGGGTGGGTGGTCGGGTACTCAGTTTAAGAATGTTGGACAAGTGATTTGAAAACGTTGAACCGTTGGTTTCCTCTCACTCCCCAAGTGTTTGTGATCCAACTGTTTGACAACTAACACTTAGATAAGTGGGCGGGCACTTAGTTCAAGATTATTATATCGGTGGTTTAAAAAGGTGTATTACTCCTACCCGCCCAAGTATTTGTGTTCAGACAAAACAAGCTCCAATTATTACACTCATTTTGCAAACCTTGCTAAAACTTTCTGTAGGTCACTGTAATTGTCGTACAACACAAACACTAAAAATTTACTCTTAAGGCCAAGCTTTGCGAAACAAAATACACGTTGTAAAAAATACAAAATTGCATGCGCACTACAACGTTTCAAAATAATCACTGCAACCTTAATGCAGCTGAACTGCTCGTAGGGTCCTGTTACGGTCGTCTTCTTACCACCGATGGAAAATGCGCATTTTACAACGTCGATAGCAAAAAGTTGTAAAGCAATCCACTAAAATTAGATAAACTGGCTTTAGAGCAAAATAAAGAGCACAAATAAACAAATGTTGACAAGAAAACCTAAAATTGACAATAACAATATGATGTGACAAGTTGCAAAAAAATTTTCAGCACTTATCAAATTTGATACTCATTCAGGATCAAACAAGTACTATCACGCTTGATTTAAACTGCAATGCACTCATAGAGTAGTAACTTTTTGGCTTTTTCTAAAAATGACAATCTATTTAAGAGCCAAACAAATACTATCACGCTTGAAACCGCAATTAAACCGCTTCAAACTTTAATGCACCCCCCTCTAGTCGAAGATATACTTTTGGGACACATAGAGAAAGTACCAACTTTTTGCTCATATTTGAAAATTACAAAACATTTATACCCACCCGCCCATCCAAGGTCAAACAAATATTCTCACGCTTAAAACCGCAATTTAATGCATCCTTTTGCTGGTCAAAAGCATAGTCTTGGAACACAGAGAGAGTACCAACTTTTTGGTCATTTTTTGAAAATGAAGACTCATTTAAACGCGTTTGCCTATCCTAGGTTTAACGTCTTAATCCGCAATCTTGTCTGGATGCTACTTTGAATAGAGCACTAAATGCTTGATATTCCAAACCCGGTGAAAAAAATAATCTGAAGTAGACAAAATGCATGAGCAAACTAAGGCTGTCACAGGATCACCAGCATGGCTTTTGTCTTGAATAATTGGTTGTTCATCAAACAAAGAAAATTATTGTATTAGTCATTAGTCAATAAGTATTGTTGCAACTTTATCCGCGACTAGTAAAACTAATTACGTTGTACTTTTAGAATCCACATATTTTTGTCGAGGTGACTATCAAGTTAAACAAACATAAATTGAAACATTGAGTAGTAGTAAGTACGGTATTTAAATAGTCAATCTGAGGTTGCAAAAAAATATAGATAAGCTAATACACAAGCTTTTTAAAGCCTGATTGGTACGGCCTAACAAGCCTTGAATAAATTTGTTGCTTACTAGAGTAAGCTTTCTTCATTATCATTGCAATACCCAGGTCAAGTTTGCCACCATCAACCAAGTCTTTACAAAAATCAAAGTTTTGGAGCTTCAACTGGATCACTTTAAAGTTGTTCGTAGTAAGTCCACATTGTATTAAAAAAAATTAAGTTACTTAAAGCTCATAATGCTCCCTTAGTGTAAAGTTAATTTTTATAAAATCCAAAGTGATAACATAATAAATCAAAATTTGGATTAAAGAACTTTTCATTTAAAAACTTTTTAGGTCACTTAAAGCTTATCATATTCTCTTAAGGCTAGTACACACTAGTAGACCATGTTGCGCGATTTGTCTATAGACCGTCTAGAGACACCGTTCTTTGTCTTGTCTAGCGTTCACACTACGATGTGAATTTCTCATTCTTTTCGCTTCTGGTTGAATGATGTTTTTAAATTATTTTCGTTTTCTTTTCTATCTCCGCCACTATCACATTGTGCTTTGCAACCAGAGATTCCATGGCTTTTTCTTTTATCCAGTTTTTGAAAACTTGTTTCAAACTTACTAAACTAGTTAATAATTACTAAAAATTAACTAAATAAATTGTAAATATTTTTTACTAATTTTCAAACAGTAAACTTATATAATTTAATTTTCAACTTGATTCAAAATTCATAGAAAAACTTCATACTCTCCAAGAAAATGATTATGTTATGTCAGATATTTGTTTATTTGTGTTTATTACAAAATGACCAAAAATGGAAATTATGGTATTTAATTAAATTTCATGCATAAAAAAAGACAGGTGTTAGGTGAAATTTTATTATCCCGCTCCTGAATAAACAGAAAAATACAATCACACAAAAGCTAACCTTAAACATACATTCAAATTAATAAAATACTATCAATTAATTCAATTCTAATCAAGATTTGTTTTGTTCTATTGTTAAACCGACAATAGTTACTTAAGATTTCTTGGATTGATGATGCAGTTAAATAAAATCTATTTTTACGTTTGTTTTAGCTGTACATTTTCATTCGTAAACAGCTGTTGACCTTGATTGACTCTGGGTGTATTGTGCCGAATTACCTGTGCATGCAAATTACACACTGTCTTGCTAATATTAATTGATTACTACATTAATTAATCAGTAATGACATTTTAACCATTGTGCATGGTTTCTTTCATACGACTATGAAATTATATTTGCATGATCTAATGTAACGGTTACAAATTGTTCTGGAATAATTGAAGACCAAACAGCAAATAATTTGTTCTTAAATATTGGCTATTTAATAAAATATATATTACAAAAAGTAATTAATTTTGTTCTTTTTTTATTTTTTTATGACAATTACAATCAATTAAGCTCATTATTATAGTTTGGTGTTTTTAAACAATTCAAAAATTAATATTAATATTATTAATTAAACTGGAGCAAATTTATTTTAGAATAAAAATGACAACAATATTGTATGATTGGTAAGCGGGTGCCAGCCGTTAAAAAACATGCATTGTGCTTAAACATTCCTAGACATGTACGTCACATATATGCCTATCATATCAGGTCGTTTGGAAAAAAATACTTTTTATGTTTATTAAATATTCCTTAGAGATAGTAAAATGTTATTTGCAAATTGAATGTAAGCTTTAAACTAATCTTATTTAATATTTCCGTTTACATATTAATGCGGAGTAACTTATTGATGGAAATTCTGATAATAACAAATCCAATCAAGGTTATTAAATTAGGAAAAACCAAGCAAATATTGTATAATCGTATGAAAATCTACACGATTTAAAAATAGTCAACAAGTAATTAATAAATAAGTCAATATTAGTGTACATAATTTGCGTTCTAATATATTTTTCATGCGCAAATGATAAACTTTCTGCATATTCCATTTTTAAAATAATACATTTTGTTAAATTTTCCTGCATTGTCAACTAGTTTGGCAACTTTATCTAATAAAAGTTACCAAAATTAAAGAAAAACTTAAAAAATAAAAGTTAGAGATGTTAATATATTTCATAATTTGTGATAATTAAAAGCGAGTTTTTAAAAAACTTTTTTTTAAAACTATATAGCTAGTAAGATTGAAAAAAATCTTTGTGTTAAAAGGTTTGCAATAAGTAAGTAGTAAGTTTGCACTTTAATTAAAAAAAATTATTAACATATAAAACTTAGAGTATTATTAAATAATTACCACATTACATCTAAGGTTTATCTTCTTGTCTGAGAAGTAGTTGGAAAATTCTCATTAGACTCACCTGAAATTAAAAAAAAATTAAATACAAATAAGTATTTATTTTAACATTTTATAAAAAAGAAAAATACTTAAATTCTATAAAAAAATTCCTAAATTGGTAAAAATAGAAATATTTTCTGAAACTCAAATTATATTTTATATTTATATATCAATTTAATTTTTTTTGCAAAAAACATGTTTACCTCACACTGGCTGGTGATGTCTTAAAATAATAAAAAGTAACATACGCACTGCCAATAGCACCTCGGGTTGTGTTAATTAGGTTTTATGACAAACCTTCTTAATTTTAGAATTACTATGTTGAGAGAAAGATACTATAACTACCAACTAAGCTGTATTTAATGATTATGCGCAAATTTCCCAAGAAAGGAAAAAACGACCGCAATAGTTTTATTAATTATTATACGACATCTGCGCTCGGTGTGGTGGTTGGGAAGTTTGTTGAGTTCTACCATTAAGAAATGATTAATTAGTAGTTTAAAATAGTTTATAATTTGCACAAATCTGTAGCATTTTGATGCGATTGTTGTTCCTTGGCGCTTGGCAAACATTACAAAATAAAACTGTTAGTCCAAAAACATGTCTAAAGCGTGGAGAAAAAATTAAAGAAAATAATCGTTGTCAAAATCTCCAGAAATGACTCTCAAACCTTAATGCGGTACTACCTGATCATTTCTGTTTTGATGCAAAACAACTTTAAAAAAATGTTGCATACAATATTTAGTGAATGACCGTGAACATTTTGAAAGTTGAAAAAAATCACTACAATTTTACAATTGAAATTACAATTGAAATTTGGCGCAAGACGCCAAAACTCCTCCAAACGTAAAAACTACAAAAATCATATCATTGTTCTTCCATGTTCTACCTTATAAATGCAAACCGGCCACACCGAGCCGTAATGACAGTGTCGGCTTAGTATTGAAACTCAAAAATCCAAACTTATATGATTGAATGCTGCTTTCTTTACATGTTTTGGTGGTTAGGAAGTTGAGCGTTCATGCGTTTAATAATTTCTCCAAATTGGTTGGGCTTTACTATTAATTATTATTTCAAAAGAGTTTAAAACTTGGACTAATCTGTAGCATTTTGATGCAATTGTCGTTTTTTGGCGCTTGGCAAATATTACAAAATCAAAATGTTAGTCTAGAACGTTGAGAATAATTTAAAAAAACTAAACGTTGCCAAAATCTCAAAAAAAAAATCTTAAACTACAATGCAATACCACCTGATTATTTCTATGTTTTGATGCAAAACAACTTTAAAAACTGTTGCGGACTTATTTGGTAAATAACCGTGAAAATTTTAGAAATTTACAGTTGTACAATTAAAATAAAGCAAACTTTGATGCTCTTTTCGGAATTTGGCGCAAGGCGCCAAAACTCCTCCAATCGTAAGAATGACAAAAATAAGATCATCGTTCTTTCATGTTTTATTTTATAAATGCAAAACTGGCCACACCGACCAGTAATGACGGCGTCGACTTAGAATTAAAACTAAAACTTTTAGTTTTTGTGGTTGAATGCTGCAAATTTTCTTACATGTTTTTGACAAAACAATACTGGTCAATATTTGTTAAAAAATTGCTAGTCTTTAAAAACACTTTGCAACCTAAAAATCTTTTTGACGGCGGTTGCGGTTTTGTCTTGGTTCAAGCAAGGGGCGCTCAGACTTAGAACATCGGCGATCTACCATAAAAGTAACTATTAAAAAATAAATATTTAGTGCACTTTTATTTAAGAATGTCAGAAATTTCAAAAATATTTGATAAAAGGCGATCGACTTAAAAATCTCTTGCGATCGATTGTTTGAGCACCTCTGGTTTAAGCTATTGCGCTACAGAAGGCCCTTAAGGTACACAGATCTAAAATGTTTGCGACTCTAGTTCATTTTGTTTTTTTTTACAGATTCTATGTAGTATTGGGTAACAAAAATGTGTGATGTAATGATAACAAGACAGATTCAGCTATTGTAGAAGTGTAATTGTAATTGTAAAAAAGTGTCCTTTTATCCTAACTCAATTAGATATTAGACACACATTTTTGGTTTAACTCTTCTAAACTAACGAGCTTGTTCTATAAAACGTGGTTCTTCTGTTTGTAATGTTTTTTTTTCTATCATATGGCATAAGATGTTTTTTGCAACTCAATTGCAAGGAAATATTTATTTATTTTTTTTTTTATAAATATGTATACTATTTTCATAGTGCGCCACTGTTTCCCACGATGTTTTCGTAGCGCGGGGTGCAATAATGGTAACAAAGCCAATAAGCGCTTGCAGTGCCTTTTACTACTGCGCAAGGTACAATTGATAAAGATTTTAAATAGTGTGAAAGGTTAGAATCTTCGAGCCTTTTTTAACCTAGATGACTAAGCTATGCAGACAAACACCCGACAGTCTAAAATGCGGACATAGACGTGATACAAATTTACTACAAAACTTATGTTACGCCTATAGGGCGGCACTTATGTTCATGGCGTAATCTCTAACCCGTAATTAAGAAAGAGACAGAAAAGTCTACGCCACAAATTGATGTAACAAACTTGCAGCACTCATTTGTAGGGGGGGGGGGGGGTTAGGTTAGGTTAGGTTAGGTTAGGTTAGGCGCTTGGAATCCGATACTTTATAGTGCAACAAAGCAACAAAACCCATGAAGTTAACGGTCGGTAAGCTTTCAAAGTGAATACGGCCGTACAAAATAACGGGCATGTAAACGAGATTGATAATTTCTTATACATGATCCTAATCATGTAACCATCTTCTTTACAGATGTGCTTCAATAACTTTGCGCCTAGACGCCTAAACTAGTCTCAGTGATAGTGGATAAGAAGTTTAGATAGAAAATTCTTTTCCAATTGTGCTGACGGTGTTGGCGTCTTAGTAGTGTCAGAAAGTTAGTGCACGTAAAGGCAGTTTTACTGTTAAATTTCCAATTGGAATTTGCAATAAATTTTCTAACTTTTGGTCATATACTTACTTCCCTATGTTTTTGCTTTTAAATTTTTTATATGCCGGGAAACCAGAGATCTACAATTTGTGCCTACATAGTTTACTAAGCTAGTCTAACTTGTCAGCTTGATGGTCTTAAGGCAATTCAAAGTCTAATCTTGCCTTGGATTGTCAGAGGCTCTTGGTACGATAGAAACAAAACAAAATTGTATCAACTTACGCATCTCGCTATTGCAACATTATTTTGAAGCCTTGGCCAAAAAATACTTTGTAAATCTCAAGTTCACTTAAATTTTGATTTGGTCAGGTTGGCTGAACCTGACAAAAAAGTACACTCCTATAAAAAACAGGTTAACCAAATCTTGTCTTAAAAACGGGCTACTCCACAATCTCATTCTTAAGCTTATATGGCGTCCCATTCTCATTATTTCCAATTTTTTTCCAAACGGAAGGCCATGAGCCTGACAGCTTCACAGTTTGAACTTCCAGGAAATCACAGCTGAGTAGGATTTAGTTTTTAAGCGCCTCTAAAAGAGCAAATCCAACACTTCTGAGGTCTTTAGAAGATTTTTCACCCACGCCACCAAAAAAAAACTTGTCAGCAAATTGTTAGAATTTTGTTGTTTCCTACAGCGTTTTTTGATTTATTTAAACATAATGTAGCATGGCATCCTAGCATGTAGCTGTTAGCTACTTGTCTTGACGTGTTCAAAATATTGGAGTTTGGTCTAATCGTGTTCTTCTTGTTGATCGGTGAACCATTTGAGGTTTGTCAAAAATGTTTTCTACCCAAAATAATTGGTTGTCATTAAAATTTTTTTGCTTATGATTGTCTTAGCATTTTTGCTTTGTCTTAAGATGACCAGTAAAAGTTTTGTGCGTTGGTTGGAATCTTTTACGATAATTGACTGGTAAGCTAGATAAGGTTGGTTGAAATTCTTTTCCACAATTGCTGTGCTTTAAACTGGAGTTATTGTGGCAGTTTTTCTAGTTATTGGCGATGTCGGCGTTCTTTAACTTATCGGTTTTACTGTTTTACTTGTTAATTAACAGAATGAAAATGCTATAAATACTAACCAGGCCTAGTATATGATTGACCCATTTTTATATTAATGGTAATTGTGGTTGCATAGACAATAATTATGTATTAGACTAATTTTTTAATTTTATAAATCTCACAATGTTTTAAAATATCCTGCTACAAGTTATGCCGCAAAATTTGAGTTAGGCGCTTTGCCAAATTGACCCACTCTCCGAGTTGTGTTATAAGAGTTACAGTGTAGATTCTTCTTTGCTGTTTGTCCAGTGGTGGTGTTGTTTACGGATAGTGTCTGTCCACCCAGTTTAATTTAATTTTCTGAAGGTCTTGTTGGCAATTGTGGTTTTAGTTTAGCTCGAGCGTTTGCACATAAAACAATTAAGGCAGAATGTTTGTATCCGGATGTTATGTCACCTTTTTTACTAGCAAGAAGTTAAAGTCTATAAGTTTTTTGATGGCTTGAGAAACTTTCTCATACAGTAACAAAAATGAAGAGTTAGACTACCAAGTAAGTTTTTTTATGAGATTCATAAGGAACTAGTCTCATAACTGAAAAAATGATAAAAAACTGTTAGCAGAAATATTATTTTTTAAAAGTTGTTCTAGTAATTTGGTTTAGTGTGTTTGTTTTAAATACTGCTTACTTTAAATAGTTCCGCTTTCCTGAAATCTACGTTCGCACGCTTTTGGCCTTCAAACATGTCTTTTGATCGTAATTTCAAACCAATGCACAAAACATGAGAAAAAGCAAGATTATTACTAAAAATTGACAACGCCATTTACAAAATTTTTGAAAACCTGGATGGAGCGTACTTATACTCGTTTTCTAAATTTTGGGCCAATCAAACTTAATTCTTCTTGCAAATGCATTTGGTAAGCCAATAAAACTGGTAAACACCTTTTCAAAACAAAGTTGAAGCTCTTAATGTTATGTTTTGTACAGTGATTAGAGAAAAAGGAAATTTATTCCCTAGAATTTTCTAAAAACTAAACCATTAAAACCATTTCAGAAAAGCTGTTGTAAAACTGATTTAGTGGTAAATGGATATTTGTAAACGCGTAGGATTAAACTAAAGAAAATGAGCTGATAGCTTTTGACAACTAAGTTTCTCAAATGCGTAAAAGAGACTTTGTTTACAGCAACTATTTCAATAAAACCATGGTGGCGTAGCAGGCTAATGGTCAACATATTTGGTTCTTATACAAACAATTTCAAGATCTATTGCTTTACTTTACCGTATTACTTGCAAATTTGTTTCAACAAAAATCAAATACACAAACTTTAATTTGATACTTGAAAGCTCCTTTTTCTTATTTGAACCAACGAGGTTGGACCGATAGAGTATAAAAACACTAACCTATTTGGGACAAAGCATATCAGCCTTTTCAGCGTGGGGTTTTATAACTAAGTATTTTCTCTGGTTTGTAGTAGACTTTGAAATCCACTTTAAACTGTAGGTCCATCTGCAATGTAAGTTGCCAGCATTACGGGTCGAAAAGAGGCTAATGCGCCAGCAGTGGCGTGAGAAAGAGCTGATGATGATATTGTTTATTTTGATAGAGGTTGTGGTAGTTTTTACCTTTGATGATTAGTAAAGCAGCAATTTGCAAAAATTAATTTTGCCTTTAATACTTGAAAGCAACTTCTGCTGTGCGAAAGTTAATTTTGCCCTTAATACTTGAAAGCACCTTCTGCTGATTTGAACCAATTAGGTTGAGTCGATAGAGTATATATAAAAACAACAATTTTATAGTATTTAACTTCTTCTTCTTATAGTGCCGTGCTCGCTACGACCGTAGGTTCCTCACTTGTATATTTGTGGTGTGCAATAATAGTTCTACACAAACCTACAGTTTACCGGAATTTGAACACACCACTAGAAAGATTTACTAGGCAAATACTTTCTGGTTTGCCATTGCCTTGCGAAGGAGACAATTGCATCGAAATATATTTGATAAATTAGATATTGCCGCTGCCGAGAATCGAGCCCGGACTGCCTGCTCATCAGTTTTTGCACTAGACGGTTGCCATTTTTCAACTAAACAAAACAAAATATTTTGAACAAACCGTAGCAGGTGCTGAAATGCAGTTGGATATATTGTTGGTTCTTGATAAAAGTTGTAGAAGTCTTAACCTCTGCTGTCAGTGAATAGCAATGCAGCAGAAAAATCACAAGTGTCGATTTAAAGTTGCATCATTTTACATCTATCCTGGACAAGTTTTTTTTTATTACACGTGCTAAAAATGCAGTTCAACTAAAAAATATAACTCAACACTACTACAAATTGTACTTCAAAAACGAACAGTAAATTGAACCTTTTTACTACAGGTCAGCTCTCAACAAGAAAGCAAATTCTACCAGTCGAGCAACAGTTTGTAAACCTATTTGAAACAGTTCTAACTACATTAATAATCTTTTTAGGCTGATTGCCAAAAATTAAAACTCTTTTATCCCATTTGTTGAAAGTGTTTCTACTTGCTATATGAATTGTAACTACTCAGTATTTCGTACCCAATTACAAAAAAAAAAAAATTAAGTTTGCTGCGTTATGTAATAATAAGTAATCAATGAGATCTGTTTGAAATGAAACCTTATTTACATCACAAACAACTTAATAAAAACAATACAATCAAATCAAAATATTATACTCTTTGAACGAAATGCAAATTAATTGTTTTCCTAACAAGCTGCCGTTACAACATTTTCAACTTCCCTTGGGTGATTTCGTATTAGCGATTGTGTAAAATATACAGATAACAAGGTATCGATTTGCATCTGTCTAGCCATTAATCTCGTCTTGTTTACCGAAAACTGTGAGATTAAAATCTCATAAAATATAATATGTTATTGATTAGTAAAGCGAGCTTGCGTACAGACGAGTACAATGTCTAATAAAAAAAAGTGAAACGGGAGCAAAATATAAAAAAAAAGTTAAAATGAAACGAGAGTTTTGTGTGTCTGGCGTAAATTTATCACCATTTTAGAGGCTATCTACGTCAGATGTCTTCGCTATGTTTTCAAATGAGGCAGGATTTTATTCAAGATTTGCTTTATTTATTAACACAATAATTAACTAAAAAAATTAATTTGAAATGTCTGGAAATGTAATAATTTATGAGAAAATATATTTTTGTATTCATACAAAGATTACAGCAATTATTATTAAAAACATTAATTCCTAATAATTTTCCGTGCTCAAGAGAAATTGAACTATTTAGAACAGACTGATAATTATCATCCCCAAGTTGACAGTAATTACTACTGATTATTCCAACTGTATAATATACCTGATCAATACATATTATCTATCATTATATTTGCAAGTGTTACATATTCGTGTTCAACTTTGTATGGTAAGAGTTTTAAAGGATATTTTCAATCGTAACCGGGGAAAAGTGCATTTTTACGATGGTCTGGGACAATCAGAAGCCGAGTTTTCCCTCATATCTTGAAACTTGCCATAAAATTCTTTATGATTGCGCTTTTAAGCTATCACTAATAATAACCGACCGAAAACCATAACTTGAAATTATTTTAAGGGCACTTCATACAGATTGTCTCTGATGTTAAAATTAGATGTAGGATAAGAAATGTGGTGTTAGATTTTAAAGTGATCATTACAATGGTGATTTTATTTTATTGGGGATAATAAACAAATGTTAATTCTTCAATTTGAAATAAATGTGAAAATATTAATCTCACTTTAGTAAGTAATGTATTAAACTACGAATACAACGGGGATCCTCACTCACCAAAATTAAATTTATAAGATAAGTTAATTTTTAATCATTTATTACTATAATTGAGGTAGTGCTATTGAACTCAATCAATTAATATTACTAATTGCAATCCTACTTCATTTTAAACACAACAAATGCTAAAAATGTAAATCAACAAAAAAGTCGTTGTTGTGTCCGCAATCTAAGATTTGCATAGCTTCTGTTCCAACTGACGCTCGGAACGGTTCTCAAACCTTGCATGAAACCCAATTAAAATAATGTTCCTATTTAAGCAATCGTATATTTGCACGATTATAGAACAGTACAAAACAGAAGTTGAAACAAACCTATTAGTAGCTTCAGGCTTGAAGCAAACTTTGAAGTATAAACGGTTTAAAGCTTCTTGAAACCTGCAGCCTATACTCAACGTTATAAAAATAGATTCTTCTATAGCTTTTGGTAAAAGTTCAAACTTCAAACAAGGCTACAAACGTGCTGCAAATCAACGCCAAAACTTAATTGACTGCGTGGAAAATGTATTAAATACGGTGTTTTGGGAGTAGTTTATTTCTTGCATAAACGTGGGATTACCAGCAGCCTACTTCTTCAGCTGGTTTCACCTTTTCATAGATGAGATACTGTATAATTGTATTAAGCTACAGAGCCTAGCACATTTGTTTTGCTTCTTGTAAAGACATCTACACAAAGAGGAAGAAAAGAAAAAACAACTGAACTGTTTGACACAAACTACGCATTCCCAACTAATGACTCTTACCACTTCATTATATTATACTTTGCTTTTTGACGTTTAATTAGAGAAGTTCATTATGAAACTTTATGGTTTTGGCAACAACTACATTTCTTCTAAATACGTTCCAAAAACTTTCCAACGACAGTACTAATATTAATCAGTTGCAATGTTGCAATGAGAATTGTACTAAAATTTTGACCAAAATTGCAACAAGAAATAGAAAGGTTTTTAGGCGGCTAGAATTGAAAGAATGCAGAAATTAGTCTACAAAATGTTGATAACTATGCTAGGATTTCCAGCAATTGTTCTTTAACTACAACACGATTTCAGCATCTTTTAGTAGTTTACATAAGCAACATTTAAACTTTTTCAAAAGCTTTGTAATGAATACAATGTTGCAATAAAGATTGTACTAAAGTTTTGATTAAAAATAACAGCAAAAAATAGATATAGAGCAAAGATTTTTCTATGGAGCCAAAATTAAATATATTTTAACAAATTTGCTAATGTTTTCAGCAATTGTTTTGGATTGAAAAAAAAATTGTTAAGCATATTTTAGATAATTGAATAAGCAACATTTGAAATTTCTGTAAATTTTTGTAATAAACGCAATGTTGCAATGAAGATTGTACTAAAATTATGACTAAATTGCAACAAAATATATAAATTTGCAACAAAAAATTTACTATGAAGCAAAAATTGCTTCAAACGCAAAAATTGTTCACCCACATTTTGACAACTTTGCAAGAGTTTGCAGCAATGGTTTTAAATTACAAAAATAATCTAAAGTATTTCGGCATGCCTTGTACTGTACAGGATGGAGCGCGGCACTTTGTTTTTTTGAAAATCAATTAAAAAATATTAAACTTTGAAAATATAAAGAAATTTTAAATTATTTTGTTTTAAAAAGTGTGTTTGGCAAATGTCGTCCTTTATTGCGCATATACTGGAGAAGCTGTGTTATAAAATTTTTAATCACTCTTTTAAGCATCTCGACGGTTATAGTGGCGAGTACAGCCCGAATATTAACCTATAGGGCTTCTACGGTTTGAAGACGATTGCTGTACACTTTTGATTTAAAAAAAACCAACAAAAAAATCACATGTGGTTAAATCAGAAGAGCGTGTAGGCCAGTTGAGATCTCCTAAGTTTAATTTGTGGGAGAGTAGTTTTTTTTACTGTGATCGACCCTGCCGCCCAAGTATAGTCATCAAAATATCTTTTTTTCCACCTCTTGTGTGTTTGCATTCAGATATCAAAAAATTGTTCAACAATAAATCTCTTGATAACTAATGCTGGAGTGGGTGGGTGAGATCTAAGTTTAATTTGTGGGCAAGTAGCATTTTTCACTGTGACCCACCCACCCGCCTTTTTTGTTTCTCCCACATCTTGTGAGCTTGCATTTAGATAACAAAGAATTGTTTAACAATAAATCTGTTGATAACTAACGCTGGGGTGGGTGGGCGGAAACTAAGTTTAGTTTGTGGGCAAGTAGCATTTTCTCCTATGACCCACCCACCAGCCGAAGTGTTACTCATCAAAAGATCTTTTGTTTCTCCCACCTCTTGTGTGAATGCATTTAGATTTCAAAAAAATGTTTAACAATAAATCTCTTAATAACTAACGCTCGGGTAGGTGGGCGTGAACTAAACATTATTTGTGAGCAAGTAGTATTTTCTACTATGACCCACGCAACCACCCAAGTGTTAGACATCAAAAGATTTCTTGTTTCTCCCATATTTTGTGTGCTTGCATTTAGATATGAAAAAAGTGTTTAACAATAAATTTCCTGATAACTAACGCTGGGATGGGTGAGGGAAAACTAAGTATAATTTGTGGGCAAGTAGCATTTTTTACTTTGACGGACCCACCCGCCAAAGTGTGAGTCATCAAAATCTTTTTTTTTTCAACCTCTTGTATGCTTGCATTTAGATATCAAAAAATTGTTTAACAATAAATCTCTTGATAACCAACGCTAGGGTGGGTGGGTGGGGACTAAGTTTTATTTGTGGGTAAGTAGCATTTTCTACTGTGACTTCTCCACCCAGCCAAGTGTTAATCATCAAAAGATCTTTTGTTTCTCCCACTTCTTGTGTGCTTGCATTTAGATATCAAAGAATTGTTTGACAATTTTTTTTTTATAACTAACGCTAGGTTGAGTGGGCGGAAACTAAGTTTTGTTTGTGGGCGAGTCGCATTATTTACTGTGACCCACTCACCCGCCCAAGTGTTAGTAATCAAAACATCTTTTGTTTCTCCCATCTTTTGTATGCTTGCATTTAGATTTTAAAGAATTGTTTACCAATAAATTTACTTATAACTAACGCTGGGATGGGTGAGGGGGATCTAAGTTTAATTTGTGGGCAAGTAGCATTTTTACTGTGACCGACCCACCCTCCAAAGTGTGAGTCATCAAAATATCTTTTTTTTTCAACTTCTTGTGTGCTTGCATTCAGATATCAAAAAATTGTTTAACAGTAAATCTCTTGATAACTAACGCTGTGGTGGGTGGGCGGGAACTAAGTTTTATTTGTGGGCAAGTAGCATTTTTTACTGTGACCTACCCACCCGCCCAAGTGTTAGTCATCAAAAAATCTTTTCTTTCTTCCACCTCTTGTGTGCTTGCATTTAGATATCAAAAAAAGTGTTTAAGAATAAATCTCTTGAGAACTAATGCTGGGGTGGGTGGACGGATATTAATTTTAAGAGAAATGAAACGTTCAGGAAACCACCACAATCTTGTTGAAACCAAGTATTCTCTAACTGCATTGCTTCAAGAGCAGGCTGAAAAAACTCTCCAAGAGTTTTTTCAGCCTGCTCTTGGACTCTTGGAGCATTATCAAGTAACGTTCCAAGTTTATGGTTACTGCACGACCATTATGTTGAAAAAAATACGGGCCAATAATGCCTAGTCTTGAAATAGCGCACCACACAGTGACCCGATCCGAGTAAAGGGACTTCTTGTAAAGTTTTCTGGGATTTGTGTTGCTTCAATACGCCATATTCTGTTTGTTGATGAAACCACTGAGGTGAAAATGTGCTTCATTAGAAAAGAACACATTTGCGTTGTGCGGAAAGGCGGCGAGCATGTTTTTACTACATGTTTGTGGCGTTGCATAATTCTGTGCTGACAGTTGTTGGACCATAACCATTTTATACGGATGCAGATAAAGGACAAAATGGACGATTTTCTACCAACCACTGCACAGTTTTGACTGGGCGGAACAAGAACAAAAACTTTTCATTTTAACCATTCCAACGAGGCCGCCCTTTACTTTTTCCGACTACGTAGGCCAACACAGCATTCTTCTCAAAATAGTAAAGAAAACATGTTTTGGATTACAAAAGATGTGTTCTCTGTCCGCCCAACAGATGTTAAAATTTACATTCAATATTTTATACCTTTAGTTGCATTTTAGTTGGCTACGAACATAGTACTATAGAATAACAATGCAAATCATTGGCAACAAAAATTACAACAATTTAGTTACTGAAAGTGGGCTGACACCATGAAAAAAAGTTTGAATTGCAACCAATTTAAACTGTTCCTTAGTTTAAGTTAGGTAAGATTGGTAATTTTATCAAAATTTTAGCATGCAAACATTGCAGTGTTCAGCTGCATAACACGAATTTTAACTATAAAACATAAAAATGACTTGCATGTACTACGTTTCAACAAATAATGATTGCAAACATTATAATTATATTCCGGCCTTTAAAACAGTAACTCCAACTTTTAAAAATCTTCTACTAACGTAATAAAATTCTATTGCCAAACTATTAATCCGGCTTTCAAATTATAAATTAGTTTTTTAAAAATTAAGTTTTTCAAACTAAAAATTTAGCATCCAACATGTCAAACATTACTACAAGTTATTAAACCGGCCTCTTAATTGTAAATCCGGTTATAAAAAGAGTAATTACGGCTTTCAGAAAATAAAATCCGACTATCAATGTATTAAGTCTATTGCCAAACTGTTAATCCGGCTTCTAAATTATGAATCCAGCTCTTAAAACTGCTAATTTGGTTTTTAATAGTGCAAATACAACCTTAAATAGTTTAGTCCGGTCTTTAAAGTTACAAATTTTACCACCAAATTGTTAATCTAGCCTTAACTAAAAATCCGGTTTTCAAAGTGATAAATTTTACTGTCAAATTAATAATCCGGCCTTTAAATTATAAATCCGGCCTTTAAATCCAGTTTTTAAAAGTGTAAATCCTGCACTCAAATAATAAATATGGCGTTTAAAAGTGTAAATCTGGTCTTTAAAATCATAATTAACTGTTAATCCGGCATACAAACTATAAATCCGGTTTATAAAGTGTTAAATGTAAATGACCAGTTTTTAATGTAACCTTTAAATTATAAATTTAGCCTTTAAATTTGTAAATCTGACTTTAAAAAGTGTAAATAAAGTCTTCAATTATGAAAATATTGCCACCAACTGTTAAACTGTTGATCCATCCGGTTGATTATAGTATCAATAGTTTAGTTTATTGAGGGATGCGTCCAGCGGAAATCTATGGTCGTATATGGATAATATTATTTGCCTGCCTTAGAAAGGCTAGTTTTGTTCCAATTGACGAACTGGTTGAAAGCATTTTTAATATCAATTAGGATTACCGCCACCAATTTCAGCCGTGCGCTGTTATTAAGACTGTTTTAGAAAGAAGCGTACACAATTTTGCCATTTTTTAAATCCTGTCATTATCTGTTGAAAAGTAAAAAAAAACTAAAATCCGGCCAAAAACGGTTGAAAAGTGTAAAAATAAATAGAATATTAAATGTCAAAAATATTAATATTCGGTCTTGAAACAAAGTCTGGCCAAAACTAATAAAAAATGTAAAATAATTTGATAAAATTTTACAAATTTGGCTATAAAAGGTTGAAAATGCAACATTTTGTTCATGAAATGTCAAAAATAGTTAAATTTGGACTAGAAATTTCAAACAATAATCAAAAATCACCAAAATCCGGCCATAAACAGTTCAAACTTGTAATTTCTTTTATAAAATTTGAATAAAAAACAAAAGTAGGCTATAAAATATTTAAAATATTGTTAGAAAGACCAAATTTGGCCATAAACTGTTAAAAAGTACAAAGTTCTATTCATAATGTCCAAAATAGGTATAAAATGTTATCAGAATGCATAAAAATCTGGCCATAAACTGTTGAAAAGTGTAAAATTCTATTCATTACATTTTAAAACTAACAAAATTCAGCCTAAAAATTTGAAAATATTGTTAAAATCCAGCTATAAACTGTTAAAAATGCAGCAAAATTGGTCTTAAAACATCAAAATAGTGTTAGAAAGCACCAAATCCGGCTAAAAACTTTTGAAAAATGGAAAAAAAATTAACATAATTTCATAAACAGCAAAATCTGGCTTTAAACATCAAAATATTGTTAGAAAAAAACAAAATTTGGATATAAACTATTGAAAAATGGAATCTTCTTTTCATGGAATGACAAAAATTTTAAGATTAGTTGTAAAAAGTGCAAAATTCTATTATAAAATGTCAAAAATAGTGTGTAAACATTTTAATAGAATCTTAAAAAGCAAAATATATTTATAAAATATCAAAGATATTGCTTTAAAAAACCAAATTCCAGCATAAACTATTGAAAAGTGCAAACTTCTTTAATGAAATGTCAAACATATCAAAATCCAATCATGAAATATTAACATATTCTTGGAAAGAACCAAAACCCGGCTTTGAAATATAAAAATATTGTTGGAAACCACCAAAATGTGGACATAAACTGTTGAAAAGTGCAAAACTGTACAATAAATAGCAAATTCCAGACATAAGACATCAAATATTGTTGGAAAACATGAAATCCGGTAAAACTTATTTTTTTTTATGAAATCCCAGGAAAAGCAAAATTGTCAGAAAGATTTAAAATTAAAAATTGGTAATAAAATTTGTATCACCGTCCGATGATGACCTTGTAATGGTAGAAACTAGTTACGGTTTTTAAATATATTCGTAATATAATTATTTTATTGTTTATCTAAAACCTATGTCTAGACAAATGATTGTAAAATAAAATATTAATTTTTTTTCCAAGCAAGACAATTATTTCTAGATAAAATTTACATAAGAACCAATAATAAGTATTAAACAAAATATAGGCCATTTGTTAGCCGGAAACAAATAAATAACCATACTTCCTTCACATTCATTTCCATTTAAAATTAGAATCACATTTAAGAAATCTAAATATCGACTCATATTTACATCAATTAATTCCATTTCGATTTTGAAATAATTTTACATACATACATGTATGTGTACAAACACACCTTATTTAAACCTTCTATTGTCCTTGCGCTACGAAATAGTGTGGCACTTAACCTTGAATTAATTTATGAAATAAATTTCTGACATGAAAATCAATTAGATTTGTCTTTCAAGTACTATTTATATAAATAAAATTTTTAATATTATGTGAGTTCATAATTGACTTCCATTTTATTATTATTGTACCGTATTTTTTTAGTAAATAACGACAACGATTGTGATGCAACAATCACTTTTCAAGGTAGCAGCGCACCTATACTATGAAAAAAATAGATAAATATTTTACAAAAAATAAGCAATCAATTATATTGAAAGTTGTATTTTAAAAGCAGGGAATTTATTTTAAATTTAAGACAAAGCTTTTAAATGTTCAATATTTACAAATAATAAGCAAATGAAACAAATATACACTAAGTCACTCAACATCATTCATAACGTTTTTGTGTGGTGACTTGTAGGAACAATAATTTTATTATTTGCTAATTATTCAACAAACTCATAATTTAAAATTTTAAAACTAAATAATTTCTTCACCAAACTATTATTTATGTTAAAATAATAACAAATTTTGATCATCACCTTTAAAACATTTAGATTAGATTATACTTCTCCATTTTAAAACATTATTGGGTAATTTTACTGCTATTTTAATAAGAATTTGCCTTTCATATACTCCAAAATTGTATATAATTTAAAATGTTTTATTTCATTAAAGGCAACATTTTTATAAATCGAATTTGAACAATACCACTTTTAGAAAATTATAAATTATTTACGGTTATAAAATCACAAATTTGCTATTCTTGCAACGTTTCTCTAATATTTTTTATTATATTAAATATCACCAAATGAGAAAATCTATTATTAAATCAATCAATTTTATGGATCTAATTTTGTGTACAATTAAAAAACAATATCTAATTGAAATTATTTACAGTCATAATTGAAGAAAAAAAATCAGTGAAAGTCAACAAATCTGAGCATTATATTTTGATTGATTTTCTATTAAAATCTAATAAATTTTCTATTAAAATTACATAGTAAGCTTGCAGATTAAAATTATTAATTATAAAATATTACAACGATGCATCTGCAATATAATAATTAGGTCATCATTTACTAAATTTTCCTTTAATCAATCATAGCCAGAACAATTACATCTGGGAAAATGTCTTAATCACGCTTAAAACATTGATTGATTGAAATTAAACTAGAAGGTGAATGCAATCAATTGAGTCGACTCGATAAATAAGGTTATTAAAAAAAAAGCATACTCCCAGCACCGAACATCATAATCAATATTAAATTTTCCGTTTTAAGGCTAATTAACGTTTGTAAAAGAGAAATAAAGGTTGGTGTTTTGATGTACAATCATTCATTTGCTCTACTTGTTAATATTTGTGCTCATTTTTTTAATTTTGTATGTGTAAATGTTGAACGAGATGAGAAAGCTGGGTTTGTAAATAGAGTAATTAGTATCCATTTCGGTTCTACAATATTCATTTGCTATCTGTTTGTTGATTGGTTGGATGTATACATTATGAATTTCTAATGATTTTAGTGTATTGAAAACATATAGTTTTTGTTTATTATTGATTTGTTGCGTTTCATTTTACTTATGGATGGCAATTAGTCATGTTATAAAAGTTAATTTATCAATCAATGCACCAACATAAGTTAATAAAAAGTGATGAGCATAAAATATAAAAAAAACGATATTTTTAGGTTATATAAGCTTTTTTGTAAACGAATCTGAATAGACAAACTAGTCTTAATTTTATTGAATTTAGTGGAATAATCATCATAATCAATTTGTGAGCTAGATTTATAAATTAAAACAAACTAAGAGTAAGATTTAAGTCCTTAAAATCATGTTTTTTTAAGTTTGAAGGGATTTTAGGTTTTTCATATAAAACAAAATTAGCAATTTTAAACAATGGGGGAGGGGGGTCAACTACACAATTAAAAAATATTTCCACATTAGACCAAATGCGTAACTAGTATGTGGCAAAAAAGACACAAAAGCAAATGCGTTTAGGGCGCTAAGTTATGTCTATTTTCCACTGTATTATTAGTTTCTTTGTACTTGTTTTTTTGTATCTAAAACAATATTGTTTTTCTATAAAGACTTCAAACATAATATTATATTTCACTATCATCTAGAAGAAACAGCAAAATTAATAGTGCCATTTTTTTTTTCTTCACTGTCTTCAGTTTATCCAAAGTTTCTTTACTGTCCCAATTTTTAAACACTTCTTTAATCTTAAATTTTATTTTTTTGACCAATTTTTTTTAAAACTTTATTATCTTCAATTTTTCTTTAATCTCGTCTGATATTTCCAATTTATTTTTTTAAACCATTCTTTATTGCATTCATAACAGATTAAATTGTTGTCTGTATTTGTTTTTCATTGTTTCAGTTTTTCTTCAATTCTTTATGTAGTATTTTTCTTTGAATGTTTTTTCTCAATATCTATAAAAAAATTCTTAAATGTTTTGATTGCTTATTATTTTTCACTTTTATATTTATTTCGATAGTATTTAAAAAAGTAATGCATCAAATTCTTAAATTATTTCTTTACGTTTATTTAAGTTTTCTTTAAACTTGATTTTTGTTCTTAAAGAAAGTATTTTTTTATTAGATTTGAATATTTAATTTTTAAAAACAAACTTTTTGGTTCTTTATTTTTTAAAACTTTCTTCAAATTTAGGTTTTCAAATATTTTTTTTCTTTATTGTTATATAAAACTGTTTTATTTTTAACATTTTTATAAATGCGTGGTTTAAAATTTTTGTTTCTTTATCTCCATTGTAATAGGAGAATGTTTCTTTAATATTTTATTTGTTGTAAGAGGTTTTTTTTTTAGAATTTTTTAAATTTTTTGTGTGTTTCTTATTAATTGTTATAAAAAAATTTGTTTGAAGATTTTCTTTAATATTTTTTTTAAATGTTGTTTTGAAATGTTTGTTTCGTTTTCTTCATTGTTATAAAAAATTGTTTCTTCATGTTTAAAGATTTTTTTCAATATTTTCTTTAAATGCGGTTTTCAAATTTTTCTTTCTTTTTCTTTATTGTTATAGAAGACTATTTCTTTGTTTAAAGATTTTCAATATTTACTTTAAAAGCGGGTTTTTAAATTTTTATTTATTTTTTTTTATTGTTTTAGACTATTTCTTTAAATGCGGTTTTCATGTTCTTGTTTTGTCTATTTCATTGTTATAGAAGACTGTTTCTTAATGTATAAAAACTTACTTCAATACTTTATTTAAATTTTCAAAATTTTGTTTTATCTTTATTGTTATAGAAGACTGTTTCTTTATATTTGAAGACGTTTTTTGAATGCAGATTTTCAAATTTTTGTTTCTTTTTTGTTGTTACACAAAACCGTTTTTTAAGCACTTATTTACTTTATTTAGTAAGTTTTTTTTTAATTTGTCTCTTTGAAGACTACATCTGTCAACTTTTGAAATATTTTTAATTTCCTCATTATCTTTAATAATATGTTCTTCATTCTCTGAAATTTTTCTTCAATGCAAACTTAAAATAAAAGTTTACAATATTTTCTTTAACTGCGGTTTTCAAGTGTTTGTTTCTTTTTTTTTATTGTTATAGAATGTTTCTTTATGTTTGAAAAATTATTTTCTTTCTTGTTTTATCATTATTATTATTGTTATAGAAAACCGTTTCTTTATGTTTAAAGACATTCTTTAATATTTCCTTTAAATGCAGGTTTTTCAAATATTTTTTATTAATTTATTGTTTTTAATAAATTCTTCATTCTTTCCAATTGTTCCCGTTTTAAATTTTTTTTATTTCTTTTTTATTGTCTCAATTTTTTTTCATTTTTTTATGCCAAATTTTTTATTGTTTTCAATTCTTCATTGCAATAAATCTGTTTTACCCAATCAATTCTTCATTGACTCCATCTATTTTATTCATTCTATCCTATTCTTTATTGATTAAAATTTTCTTCATTGTCTGCAACTCTTTATCGCGGCCATTAATAGTTTTTTGATTCGTTAGTTTTTTTTAAATTGAATCAGTTTCTTTGTTATTATTTAAGATTTTCTTTAAACTTTTGCATCAAGTTTCTTCAAATTTCTTTGATATTTATGAAGAATTTCTTTAATTAAAAAAAAAGTTTTAAAAATTGAATACTTCTGCAATATTTCAAAAAAACTCGTTTCTCTTAAATATCTTGTTTCTTAAATTTAATTTCCTAAAAAAATACTTTTTTTAAATTATGTTTTTGTCTTTAAAAAATAGTTTTTTATTAATTATGAAAAATTAATTTTGGTTCTTAATTTTTGAAACTTATTCTGATTTATTCTTTAAATGCTCGTTTTCTAATTTTTACTTTCTTCTTCTTTATTGTTATGGTAAATTTTCAAAAATTTAATTTTGTTTTTCATTGTTATACAAAACTGTTTTTTGAAGTTATTTTTGTATATCTGGTACTTTTTGTTTATAGATATTCTATAATTTTATGTTTTTTTATTTTATTGTCAAAAAAAAAAATTTTTATAAAGCATCACATTTGTTTCTTTGATACTAAACTTAAATGTCTTCCATCTTCATTATTTTTTTTTTACTTTTTTTCTATGTTAAGATTTTCTTATATATTCTTTAAATGTGGTTTAAAATTATTGTTTCTTCTTCATTCTTTTAGAAGACCGTTTCTTCATGTTTTCAATATTTTCTTTAAATTTTTGTTCCATTTACACTTTTATTTTATTTTCTTTTTTTAAAGATTTTGAACTTTATTTTAAATTTTTTTATTACGGCAACTTGTCTTCTACATTGACATTGAAAGTTTTATTCCTTTTTTGACTTGTAATATAATCACTTTTTTTTTAATTCTTGAGTTCTTCAATTCTTTGATGAACAAAATTTTTTGTTTTTTTATTGCGTAGTTAAGTTTCTTAAATTTCTTCAAAAACCCATTTATTATTTACTTAAAAATTATTGCAGAATTTTTTCTTTGCTACTTTTATAGATTTTCTTTAACCTTCAGTTTTTCAAATATTTATTGAAATTCTTTTATCTAAATAAAAAAATTCTAATAAAACAAAATTCTTCTATTATTTTGAAAAATCATATTTTTTGTTTCTTCGATCACGTAGCAAGCTTTTCAATTTGTTTTTAAATTTTTAAGTATTTTTTTCAGATTTGTCTTTGCAACTATTGAAGACTTTCTTCAACTATTAGTTTTTCAACGTCTTTATTTCTTCATTTTATTTTTTATCCAAATAAAAATGTCTTTAATTGAGCATTATTTTATATTTTTCTGTTGAAGAATTACATTTTTTGTTTCTTCAAGCACTCATCTACTTCAAAACTTGTTTCTTCATTTTATTCATTGTTCAAATAGTTTCTTTTAAAACGCTTTTTGTTTAATTCTTTTACGGCAACTTAAGTATTTTCTATTTTCATCATTTTCGCTACAAAAAAGATAAATTTTTAACAGTCACAAATACTCAACATCAAAAAGAAAACTATGGATTTAAAGGAGAGGAGAGGTTTGCAAGTACTTAAGAACATTCAACATGCGGAGAAGATAAGATCCAGAATTGGACAAGCCAAAACTGTATTCTGGAAAATGAGAAACGTACTATGCACTAACAACCTCAATCTACATCTTAAAATCAGAATGTATAAATGTTGTGTTTTCTGTGTTATTGTGAAGTTTGGACGTTTACGAAGAGTAATATGGATCGATTAAAAGCGTTTCAGATGTGGGCTTATAGAAAAATCAAATATTAAACAGATTGGAAAAGGAGAAAAACATAATTAAAATCAGAAAACTACACTACCTGGGCCACGTGACTATTGGAGAGAAGTATACACTGTTACAAACTATTACACAAGGGAAGATACAGGTAAAAAAGGATAGAAAAAAGACTCATTTTCTGAATGAATCAAAATTAAATGATAATAACGATGATGATAGCCATCCTTCTCAAAGAAAACGGCACATAAAGAAGAACACCAGACAAAGTTTTTAAGAATTATGATTACGATCGTATGAAAAACCTCGTACCCGACTAATAGCAGAAGACTTACTTACTGCAGATATCTGATGAAACAAAATGTGGGTCGTTTACAACTTTATGGAAGATGCTGAACCAATACAGAAACAATTACTTCTCGTAAACCCAAAGTCTACCAAATCTGGTTATGACTAAACAAGTGGACAAAAGCACTTACTAAAGACATCTTCAAACTTATCAAACATTGTAAACCAGCTAAAAAGCTACGCAACATAGGAATAAAGACAGTAAAGACAGACTTAAAACTGATCTAGCACTAAAGCCAAACTCCAGCAAGCAACATTTTGAAAAACTTTTCCTATCCATCACAATTTACAGTAACAACTAAATCTGGGTTGCTTGCAACTTTCTGGAAGATGCTAAACTTAAACTGAATAAAACAATTACTTTCCGTAAACCCAAAATCTAGCAAATCTGATTACAACTAGATGAGCGGATAAGAGCACCTACCAAGACATCTTCAATCTTACCAAAAATTGTATACTAACCAGAGAAATTGCTACTCTACACAGGAGTAAAGGAAGTAAAAGCATACTTAAAACTGATCTAGCACTAAAGCTAAACCCCAGCAAGCACTATTTTAGAAGACTTTTTTTAATGCGAAAGACTATCACAATCTACAGCAACTTAATAAAAAGGACAACAGAAGCGAAAACTAAAAAAACATCTTAAGAAAGCAACTGCATCTTGGCCAAATGCTGATAAACTACACCCGCCTAAAAAAGCTGGACAACTTAACAATCCAGATTTATAATTAAAATACCCAAATAGTAAAAGTCACTAAAATATATTAAATTACGCTCAATTGTTGGACTGCTGTGGCCCACCCACCCACCCGAGTGTTTGTTGTCCTCAAATTGGCTAATCAACTGCCGAAGATGTTGTTGCTGTTATGAAGTACGACAGTAGAGGTGAAAGTTGACAAAAATATGCACTAGATGAGAGAAAATTAAATTCCATTGATCACAAATACTTGGGGGGTTGGGTGAGTTACACAAACAAATCAAGTTACGCTTAATTGTTGAACTACTGTGACCCACCCACCCGCCCAAGTGTTTATCGTCTAGGAATTGGCTAATCAATCACTGTTGATAAGTACGACAGTAGAGTTGACAGTTGACAAAAATATGCGCAAGGTGGGAGAAAATGTAATTTCATTGATCACAATTGGGTGGGTTACAAAAATAAATCAAGTTACGCACAATTGTTGCACTACATGTACTTTGTCACCATCACAAGTATCTCAATCAACCTGACTATAACACAACCACAACCATACAAACCTTCACTAAGTCCAAAATCTCCAGATTCCAGAAAGGTCAAAACATAAATTTCTTGCCACAAAAATTTTACTTCATACTGGGATCACAGTGGTTGAGAAAAAGAAGAAGGAATATCGTTAACCTTTTGCCATCACTTTTTAACCAGTAATAATCACTAACAACTTATAGCTTTAGTAAAAACATTAATGCCGCCACTACCCGGGCATATACCCGACATTTCTTTCCTTGCGTATGCAATCTTAGTGAGAGGTATACAAAAAACTATATCTCTGTAGCACGCAAACCGCTTACTCTCAATTCCAAAGCAATCAACATGCGATTAATATTACAAGAAGAAAGTAGAAAACAGTACCTTTACTGTTACTATTGACTACAACGGACTTTGAACAAACGCCAAAGTTTGCAGCAACAAATCTGCAAACTTTTTTGCCTACGGAAAATCATCCGATCAACATTCAGGCATAACTACTAATTACCTCCGCACTATGGTATCACTTATTGTTTCTGGAGTTAACTCGTTGATTAGAAAATCAACTAATATACCAATTCATAAAAATTGATTAGAAATCCTTTGGTTCAAAATTACCAAAAATCAAGCAAAATTTATAAAATTTTATAATTTTTTAATCCATGTAATTTAAAAAAAAGACTGTACTAAAAAAAAGTTGTCGACCATCGTACTTATAGAGAACTGCCGCAGTTGTAACCAAAGAGTGACTCGGCGCATAATTTGTCGCAAGTTTGAGCCTCAGCTCCGACAATTTTTTTTAAAGAAATTATGGCATTTATTAATTGAGGACGTTAGTGTAATATATGATTAGTGTTCATTTAACCATAATTACATTTAATATAAGAGTGTGAGTAGACTAGATACTAGGCCTCGTCAGTATCAGCGCCTCCATTCTATTAATTAAAGGGTCCGATAGTATATATTTGTGTGTTTAATTCCAGGTATTTATTCAAAGGCAGTTTGTGTGGTAGTAGCATAAACGTAAGCCCATGGCCTTTGCAAAAAAAACTATAGAAACTATAATAACCAAATACCTTGCAACTAGAAAAAGAAGACCACTCTATTTATTTACTTGTTCACTACTATATACTCCACGAAACCTTGCATATGAATAATAAACTTAGCTTAACTATGAGATATAGTTTTTAGCTGGATTAGATTTAGTGCAATTATAATTTTAAAAATTTCCAACTCGGTTGCGCTGTTATTCGATAATTGGATAACCATTATATTTTAAATTCATGAGTTTACTTACTCTGTTCAGGGGTGGTATTGTCATCAACATATTTACTAGTATCTAGTTATAATAAAAATCAAAAGCTGTTTTGATATAAATGTCCATTAAGCTATCGGATTCATTCACAAGGATGAATAATTACATTTATAAATTCCAATCATAATAAAACATTAATTGATAGTTATAAATATGCTCTTAATACCATAATTATGCATCATTACAATAATTTAATGTCCGTCCTCAATTTAATCATCTCAATAATATAATTTTTACTTAAGTATGAAGACCTGCTCCACATTATATTTAATAAATTGCACCATAATTTATTCTGAAAAACTTTTTTCTTTTCTGGTATACGCGATACGATCTAAATAAATAAAATTTATAATGGCGTGCACTTCATAGATGAATTTAATAACCGTAACGTGAAAAGTTGCGCGAAATAGTTGCGCTCTTTTATAATATGCATCTGGTTATTAATGCATATTGTCATATAACGGATTCACCATCCTGTTTAAATCCTTCATTTAAATAATTATTTAGTTATGATTAACTTTTTCCCATGTGAATGAGAGCTATTGCGTAATTTTATTATAATATGAATATAACAGTAATTTTGATGAAATTGATGTCGCCAACGACGCACGAAAGATAACGAATTAAAGTGATTACAAATCAATATAATTGTATGAGTTTCTTGGTAGCGGGGAGTTCAATAATCTCTACCGTTGTATTTTGCGCGATTACGAAACTGATAGTTTATAATGTTTAGGTAAAGACAATAAGATAAGTTTTACTTTAAACACGATTTATAATGCGGTACTGTGTGTGTGTGTGTGTACAGCACAGCCATGGGGAGTGATTATTAAAATTGTTCTATGAGAACGTCAAGGATAAAGTGAACATATTTCGCAACGAAAATGCAACGCAGCGCAGCGGGCAAAAATCTTCGAATGTAATAATAATGCAATTATAATGTTAGTAGTTAACAGAATTTAATATTTTTGTATTTTAGAAATTTTACGTAAAATTCTTATAATATTAAGCAATAATGTCTGATTATTAAAGTTTAAAATTATTAATTGAGATTGTGACATTGAAATAATTCATATTTAGAAAATAACTATGCTTTATCATGATTTATTTGCACGTTGACCATGTCCTGTTTTGCTTGTTTCACAGAAGTTATTTCATCATAGATATATTTAAAACCCAATATGGTAATAAAAAATGAAAATAATAATGGTTTTTATAACAAATTCTATCATAGAAATCTAAAAAGCAATGCAACTAATTATAAGTTAAGTTAGATTAAATTTGTTAAAACCTTTAAGTTTTTTTTTTTGAAAAATTTTGGCATGCAAAGATTGCAGTGCATTTCAATTATAAAACATAAAAATGACTTGCATCTACAACGTTTCTGAAAATAAATTTTGCAAACTTTGATAAATAATTTATTATAATTATAATCCGGCCTTTAAAATAGTACCTTCAACTTTTAAAACAAAAAATCTTCTACCAACGTGTTAAATTCTATTGCCAAACTATTAATCTGGCTTGCAATTTATAAATTAGTTTTTTAAAAATGTAAATTAGGTTTTCCTGTAAATTTAGCAACCATTGCTAAAATTTACCACCAAACTGTAAATTCGGTTTTCAAATTATTAATCCGGCTTTCTAATTGTAAATCCGATTTTTTAACCATCAATGTATTTGGTTTATTGCCAAACTGTTAATCAATCAATCAATCAATAACCTCTTAATACCGTTAGGTGTTGCTTAACTTTTGTTAGCGCTGATATTCGTACATGCCTTCTCTGCCGTACTGCCGACTGTTAATGCGGCCTCTAAATTATAAATCCAGCTTTTAAAACTGCAAATCCGGTTTATAAAAGTGCAAAGACAGCCACTAACAGTTTAATCCGGTCTTTAAAGTTACAAATTTTACTGCTAAATTGTTAATTTGTTATATAAAACTAAGAATTTAGTTTTTAAAGTGTTAAATTTTACTGTCATTCTAATAATCCGGCTTTTAAATTATAAAACCTGCCTCTAAATCTATAAATTTGGATTTTAGAAGTGTACAATTGTCATTCAATTAATAAGAAACCTAACCTAACCTAACCTAACCTTTAAATTAGTTAATTTGATTTTGAAAAATGTAAATAAAGTTTACAAAAATGTAAATATTTCCACCAACTGTTAAACTGTTAATCCGGCCTCTAAATTGTCATGTCAAGTTGATTATAGTAATAGTTGAAACGGTATTCAGGTTTAGTCTGGCTTTGCAGGGTTAGTTTATTGGGGAAAGAAAGAGTGATGCCTCCGGCAAAAGCCTATAATCGCATACGGATTTGACGAATTGATTGAAAGCATTTTTAATATCATTCAGGATTACCGTCACTTATTTCAGCTTTGAAATGTTATTGAGACGGTTTTTGAAAGAAGCGTACACAATTTTGTCGTTGTTTTAATCCTGTCATTAACTGTTGAAAGTAGAAAGAACTAAAATTTGGCCAAAAATGGTTAAAAAATGTAAAATTCTGTTCAAAAATGTTAGAAATATTAAAATTCGGTCTTGAAACATCAAAATATTGTCAGAAAGCACCAAAGTCCGGCCATAAACTGTAAAAAAAAATGTAAAAAAATTGATAACATTTTAAAAATCCGGTTATAAAAAATATCAAAATATTGCTACAACAAAATTTGGCTAAAAAAGATTGAAATATGCAAAGTTTAGTTCATAAAAAGTCAACAATAGTTAAATTGGAACTCGAAATTTTAGACAATTATTAGAAATCACCAAAATCCGACCATAAACTGTTACAAAAAATACAAATGTTCATAAAACATTGTTAGAAAAAACCAAAATTAGACATAAACTGTTGAAAAGTACAAAGTTCTATTCATAATGTCTAAAATAGCTATAAAATATTGTCAGAAAGCACTAAAACCGACAATATACTGTTGAAAAACGTAAAACTTTATTTATTATATTTCCAAACTAACAAAATCCAAACTGAAAACAGGAAAATTTTGTTAAAATCTAGCTGTAAACTGTCAAAAATGCATTTTTTTCTAATAATATTAAAAAAATGGCAAAATCGGTCTTATAACATAAAAATAGAGTTAGAAAGCATCAAATCCGGCTAAAACCTGTTGAAAAATTAGAATTTTTTTTTTCAAAAATTGCAAAATTTGGCCTAGTACCAAAGACTAGCCATAAACTGCTAAAAACTGTTAAAGAATTTGATAATATTTTAAAAATCCGCATATAAAATATCAAAATTTGCCTAAAAAAATAAAAAATGCATATTTACTTTATAAAAGTCAAAAATAGTTAAAATTAGATTAAAAATTTCAAAAAAATATCGAAAATTAACAAAATCTGGCCAGAAACAGTTGTAAAAATGACCAATTTTTTTATAAAATTTGAATAATAGCAAAATAGAGCTAAAAAATATTAAAGATAAAAACCAAATCGGCCATAAACTGTTAAAAAGTACAAAGTTTTTTTTCATAATATCTAAAATAGCTATAAAATATTGTCAGAAAACATAAAAATTTGGCCATAAACTATTGAAAAGTGTAAAATTTTATTTATTACAATTCAAAACTAACAAAGTCTAGCCGAAAAATATTGTTAAAATCTAGCTATAAACTGTTAAAATGCATTTTTTTCTAATATTATGTCAAAAAGGCAAAATTGGTCTTAAAACATCAAAATAGTGGCTGAAAGCACCAAATCCGGCTAAAAACTGTTAAAAAATGGAAGAAAAATGTTAATATAATTTCATAAATAGCAAAATCTGGCCTTAAACATCAAAATATTGTTAAAAAGTAACAAAATTTGGATATAAACTATTGAAAAGTGAAAATTTCTTTTCATGGAATGCCAAAAATTTGGAGATTAGCTGATAAAAGTGCAAAATTCTATCATAAAAAGTAAAAAATGTCGTGTAGAAATTTAAATAAAATCTTAATAATAGCAAAATATAGTTATGAAATATTAAAGATATTGCTAAAAACAACCAAATTCAATATTAAAAGTGCAAAATTCTTTTAATGAATTGTCAAAAATAGCAAAATCATCATGAAATAACACTTGGGCGGGTGTGCGAAAACTCCAGTTTAATTTTTTGTATTTATGTTCTGTAGTGACCTACCTACTCGCCCAAATGTTTGTCATCAAGAGATTGAATACCATTATCACCTCTTTTGACATAGAAACTTTTAACGGTTGCAGAAGAGGGAAAGTTATAATTTTTTAATAAGTAACACTTGAGCGGGTGGGCGGAAATCCCAGTTCAAACTATTTATTTGTATTTAAATTCCAGGGTGGCCCACCCGCCCGCCCAAGTGTTTGACATCAAGGGATTGAATACCACCATCACCTCCTTTGACATAGAAACTTATAACGCTCGCAGATGAAGGAAAATTTAATTTTTTGCTAAGAAATAATTGGGCGGGTGGGCGGAAACTCTAAAATAAACAATTTGTCTGTATTCGTGTTCTGCAGTGACCCAACCAACCGCCCAAGCGTTTATTATCAAGCTATTGCATCACCTCTTTAGACAATTTTTTTTTTAATGCTTGTAGATGAAGAAAAATTCTAATTTCCTAGGCAAGTGGGAGGGAACTCAAGTTTAAACTATCTGTCTGTACTCTGGTTCTGGAGTAACTCACCCGCTCGCCCAAGAACTTGTCATCAAGAAATTGAGTACCACCATCACTTCCTTTGACATAGAAACTTTTACGCTTGCAGAAAAGGGAACATTATAACTTCTTGATAAGTAACACTTGGGCGGGTGGGTGGGAACTGCGGTTCAAACTAGTTGTCCGTACTCATGTTCTACTAAAAACCGGCTTTGAAATATAAAAATATTGTCGGAAAGCACCAAAATCCAGTAATAAACTGTTGAATAGTGCAACATTCTATAATAAAACGTCAAAAATAGCAAATTCCAGCTATAAAACATAAAAATATTGTTAGAAAGCATGAAAATCCGTTAAAACTTTACATTTTTTTTATGAAATCCAGTAAATAAATAATAAAATCCGGCGGCTATAAATGATCAAAATTTGGTCAGCAAAATTTAAAATTTTGATTCGTTAATTTTAGACATATTAGGTAGAACAAGATTATTTTTGACAGATAACATCTTAGATTAATCTAAGATTAATAAAATTAAAAATACTTAAGTATTTTAGATAGTTCAGATCATCTTTCATTGGTTTTATTTGAACGCTGCTATTTAAGGTTTAATTTTTGACATAAGTAGTAAGTGAAAGAGAGTTCTATGCCAAAATTATCATTCAATTTCATCTTGGATTTTAGTTTAGAGTGGGAGCAAGTTGAAAAAATGTTGCCGATGCCGGGGTTCGTTCCGATGACCAAAGCATATAACCATTGCGCCATAAAGGTTAATTATTTGAGCAAATAATTTAATTAACTCGTGTATCCGTAGCAAATGCTACATACGTGGTTAGCGTCTTGGTTCTTGTACGGAGATCGCAAGATTGATTCTGCTAGTTTGCAGTTAACTATTTGTAGATTTGTTCATTTTAGTGACCGCCTAGTGGTATCATATTTTCAGCGACAAACATTATAAATCTTGTCTTATTTCACTCTTTATACTCGGAAGAACCATTGACTAGAACAAACCAGCATCCTTAAAGTTAATAGAGTATTTAATCGCAAATTCATTTTTATTTTGTAACAAAGGATGGAATACAATCAGAAATTCCAACAAGGTCCGGAATGCTGTTTAACATCATAATGGACAAAATTATCGACAGCGTCAAATCCAAGTACGGTTACAGAATGGGGGGAAGCAGTGTGAACGTGATTTGCTATGCAGACGATGAGGTCCCGATTCTCGATTCAACAGCTTAAATGTCAACATGGAAGTATCTAAAGAGAAAACAAAATGCCTAACAATATCAAAGGAACCTTTAAGATGCAAATTGAAAATCGACGGTAGCGTCATCAAACAAGTAATGACCTACAACTAATTAGGCGTTGATATCTCTAGCAAACGTGATCTAAACAGAGAAGTGCCTGCGAGACGTCATATGGAGGAACAAATACATGTCGGTAAAGAATAAAGTCAGAATCTACAAAAGCATAGTGAGACCAACACTGACTTACGCGAGCAAAACTAAAGGCGAGACGAGCAAAACAAAACAAAGACTTAGAGTAACCAAGATGAGGGCGCTAACGACGATAGTAGGGGTAACTCTCCACGACAGAATACCTAGTCGAGAAATCTGGAACAAATGCGACATCCAGGACGTAATCAAAAATCGGCTACCAAAAACCGTGCAAAACGGAATCCCTCTGGGCAGAATACAACCGGGAAGACCACCAAAAAGATGGGCCAAAAGTTTGGCCTCATCATCTATACAATCGCCACCACGGTAAGGCCAAATGTTAATGAAAAACATGCAAAATGCCTAAAGGAAAGAGGAAGAAGAAAAGAATTTTATTTTTCATAAATTAGCTGGCATAATTCAAAACTAACTAAAAAACTGAAAGCACTAAATTTTGAGCAAAAAACAAAAAAAACTTTTGAAAAATATAAAAACACTTTTGAAAATGTAAAGACTAAAAAACTGTCTGAGAATAGATATTAATGCTTTTATTAACTAAATTAATTTTTGCCCTTACTTCAAATTATGTTAAAAATATTTAAAGAAAATGCTTTGAGTGGGAAAAACTTACGACTTTTGATAATGTACGGCAATGCTCTATCAACTGAGCTACTGGGGCATTTGGCAAAAATACAAATTTATAAAAAAATCTTGATTGAAGAACAAATCTTAGACAAAAATGAAAATTCACCACAATCTGCAAGGTACTAAAGGTGACTTACACATTGAAGGTAAGTCACCTTCAATTGAGTCGTTCTATGACTCTTTAAACTATTTAAAAGAATTGTACAAAATCTTAACTGTTCTAAGACAATTTGAACAGATCTCAAAAAACTCTAATGATTTTAAATTTTGCAAAAACTTGCTGTTTGTAACTTAAAAACACATTTTGGTCCTTAAAGTTATTCTATGAAAAAATATAGTAACGTTGAGATAATTAATCAATAAATAAATAAAAATAAAATTTGGGAATTGTGAAAACTGATCTGAACTGTTAGTTGTAATTTTAGAAGATATTAGAGGGTACCGGAAAACCTTCATCTTCTTTGCCGTAGCAAAGATTGGCAATTCAAATGCACAAAACATATTCAACAAAAAACTATTTACTTGCAAGATTTTTTCTGTTTTATCTTTGAAATAATGCTTTCAATTAAAGTTGTGCTTTTGTTAATGCTTCTTAGTCTATTTCGTTTGATTTCAGTACAATTGAGTAATAATGTCCACAAAGAGAAGCTTTTTTTATAAAACTAATTTGCATTACTTGATAAAAAATATAAAATGATTGAGTTTAAGTTACTGTCTGTGAACTGTTAGTGCTAAAGTAAAATCATAAAAAAAAATTATTGGTGGTGGCTGTTATAATGTAATAGTTCATTATAAAATAAATGAAACACATTTACTATGAGCTATATCACGAATATATTTAAAAAATTGTAATTAGTTTCAACTTTTACGGACGGTGATACAAACAAGTATGTATCACCGTCCAATGATGGCCTTGTAGAAGTTAAAACTAGTTACGGATTTTAAATATATTCTTGATATAATAAATAGTAAATGTGTTTTATTTATTTTACAAAGTCATTCAAATTAAAATTTGTTTTTAATTCAAAAACATATTAATGATTTCAATTTGGTTCTTGATATCTACAAAACTGATTTTTTTTTTCATCGTCTTAAATATAAATATTATAATAAATAATATTTAATTTCAATTTATTTAACAATCCTATTTTAAGTTTAACAATAACTAATGTTCCATTGTTATCATTTAAACACATCTGCCCTCAGATTAATACATGTGACGCCACTGTCATTCCTAATTATATTCCCATTGTGACGAACCTCGCTCCAAATAATTTTCAACACATAAGCAAAAATATGTTTATTGTAGAAGAGATAATTTAAGTAGTTTTAAAATAATGACTCCTTTATTTTATTCAAAAAATATTTGAAACAAAGAAGACGATAAAAACCTTGAATGCCGACTGACACATTTTCAACCGAACACACATACTCATGGACATACATAAAAATTCAAATTATTTACATGCAGTTATACAGAAAATTAAATTCCCATGCCAATTTCAAGTAAAAGGAATTATATCAATTATTAATACAACATATTATTGATGATAAAATAAATGAAATAAACCCACCTGTATTTAGAACGAGGACGCTACACCATTATTGCCATATCGCATTATTATATAATATTTGGCATTGTTGTTTATATATTTTTATCGCAACAATAGCGGAAATTGCAGCCATATTTATAACATCATTATTAAAACACAAAATGGTTTTTAAATATTTTACACGAATATATTTTGTTATCTTAACCAATGTTATTAAAAATAAATCATTCGTTGATGTAAACTGAAACCGCAGAAAATTTCGATATCGTAATGATTCATTATTTCAAACACGCCCGATTTGCTTACTAATATATATGATTTTGTTGTTGCAATTGCGCGAAGAAATCGTTGAGTGTATCTAAATGCCGAATATGTTATACCAAATCAATCGAATAATAACATACAGTTAATATTTAATCTGGATAGGATCTGACATTTCATGTTATTGCTAAATAATTCATCATATTTGATTGAATTGTTCACACCATCTTTGATTGCGCAATTATATTTTATTATTGTTTTAATTGGAATAAATTTAATAAATTTTGTTCCATTGTTGCGATTCCTATTGATATTTTGTTGTTATTGTATTGGATTCAACAATTTAAAATAACGGTCTCTTATTCTGAGTGTTCCTCCATGGTCCAAGAAATTCACATAATAAGCGCTTTCGAGCGAATTACTTTCATTTATATAATTTTTAGATCCATTCAATTTTATTGATTATAAAATCTATTGAACAATTTTATAGGTTAGACACTTATAAAGGAAACGTTAATTCGATTTGATGAATCACGTACATTCACTACCAAGGCTTTGAAATAAAGTTATTAAAGATAGCAAAAAAATGATTCATTGCAAACCTATTGCGATAGTTTCTAGCATTGACAGCGATTTGGAAGTTAATCAAGCAATTAATACGTTGCTATTTATATGATATCATTTATGTTAGTATAATATAGTAATTCATTTGATAACCCAAAATGATTACAAAACAAAAATTAAATAGATGATTATTTTGTAACGACCTTACCCAATCTGCTTTTAAGAATGTTAGTCTTGCGCTGCAATTTCAAATATTTGTATACAAATTTAATAGTATTGACAACTAATAAACCAATTGTTGCATTAATGTTTAATAGCAATTTTAGACCTTTTCTGGGTTATACAGCTCAGAGCCGGCCTTCACCAAATTTTCTACTTCTTAGTTTAAGTGTATATTATATATTCATCTTTAAAAGATTGAAAACTATTTGACTTTGCAATTTATAACACATTTTTTTATATTGTTCTTTAAATACTTGAAGCAATGATTTATTAGCATTTTTGGCTTGTAATCTTATTAATCATGAAATAACATAACCTGTTCTAGCGCAACACAACAAAAATGACAATAATCTGTTGCAGTAAGTAACTCACCCTATCACTTGACTCAGAATAAGACACTTGGCAAGCATGGAATTTAAATGCCATATCTTTCCGGAAACAAACTATGTAAATGTCAAATTTCAAGGGCGCAGCTCTTCTAATTAACAAAAACTAGTAATGCAAAGGTCGGCAAAATAGAAGACCAAAAAAAACAGGACCAGGTGCAAAAGAAGAGATAGCTCAGTTATAAAGCGTTAGCGTAGCACGCTAACAGTCCGGGGTTTGATTCTCGAGTATGACTAAAATAATAACTTTGCTCTTTATCCACCGGGGTGATTTGGAAGTCACCTAATAAGCCGTTGGTCCCATCAATCCCCATCATACAAGTTGTAAGACTTCTGGGGCGATGTAAAATAGCTGTAAAACGCGAAATAAAGAAAGAAGAAAGAAAACCTGTATTACCTAAACACCTTCTAAAAAAAAAGAATTTTAAAGTAGACATGGAGAAGCACAGATAATTACACAAAAAACAAAATAGATTTTATACTTACATGACAGGAATATTTGTACCGACGTGTCCACATAAAACATATTCGACACTTGCAGTACCAATAAACGTTCGAAATTGACACAAAAAAGAAGATAAAAGTTAGTGACAAAGAAGAAACTTTATACAACAACAGAACAGTTAAACAAACATAGAGAGAAGTATGAACCAACAATTGAATGTAGGCTAAACGCAACAGAAAACCTAAGCGGTCTCGAACTTGACGACCTGACATGCAAGGAGCAACAAAAAAGCTACTCATGTGAAACAGAATGAAACAAAGCAAGTTAAGTCGTCCAGAAACAACAAAACTGATAGAACGTCGAGTTATGCAAAAATACAAACAACTGATTCGAACCATCAACAAGCAGATTTTAGAGCATTTAATACAAAATGTATCCAAAACACAATAGAGGACAACATAAACATAAAGTTAGTTTGATCAAAGATGTCAAGGAAACATCTACCGGATCCATAATGCAGAAGGGTTGTTGTAACAGACAAAATACAGATCATCAACGCTGTAAAGAGGCTCTATAGTAAGTTTTACGCTACGCATTTTCTTACCAATGTTGGCTCAGAAGAAATGTCAGTCAGTAGAGACACGAAAAATAAAAAGCACCAAAACAAGTTCAAATTATTAAAAATGAGTAATAAAACTCTTAAATATGCAGTTCTATAACTAATGGATAAGTGTCTCAAAGAAAGCAAAGTACCCAACTCTTAGCAAAACTTAAAAATACTTTTTAAGAAAGCAGGCAATAAAAATTTTAATAATTACTTACCAATCAGTTACTATCTCACTTATTTAAACTACACTAACTAAGATTGTAAACAACCGCCTATTAAATAAGCTAAATTTTTACTTTGTGCAATAAAATCAAAAAGAGTACCGAATACAATGTTCCTATCTTCCTACTCTTTGTGGATTGCTATAAAGCCTAGATTCAATGGAAACGTGGGCAGTTTAAAAAAAAAGTTAAAATGAAGATAGGCAGGCTTCGTGGCCAGATAGGACTACAACTGATGGAGCCCCAAAATATTACAATTGAAACCTAAAACTTCAAAAAAAGTATAAGTAGACCGCAGAAAAGATGACTTTACAACACCAGAGAAATTGCAGGAAGAAGATAGTCTACAGTCGCGCAGAACAGAAACACTTGAAGATAGATATAAAAACAGCTTATATCCAGCAGTGTATTAATCAAGGTTTATTGAAAAAAAAAAGAAAAAAGTTTTCTGGACTTTATTAAAGAACAGCTAAAAGTGTAAGACGTCAGAGATGTACAATAAAACAAACATGCCCGCAGTGTAGAGACGCGTTAAAAATAAGATTTATTTTTTACTGTTTTATTAGTTCTACATGATTGACACTGTTGAACTCCTTCTGGCAATCAATAAAGCACATGTAGACGTCCTTTTTTTGGTATCATTTTTGGAGTAACACTATGAAACTGAAAAACATTTGTTAACGTTTTTAGCAGTAAGAATAAAAGTATGTACTAACCCAATCTCTACTAATTGTTCTTGTTTAAGTTATTATTTAATCATATTTTGGAGATGAACCCCAAACTCTCAACGTTTGATTTTGATTTGATTCCATTTGATTTTTTGTCTAGATACTAGTTATCAAATGGCCCAGGTTTGTTTTTTCTAAGAAATCACTTTGTTGTTAAGTCTTGTTAAGTTTGAAGTTTTTTTCACCCACCAAATGTTTATAAACGTAAACTGTCCCAAATCATTTAACAGCAATTTGGTAAAAAAAGGATGCAAACATTTCAAAGAAATGTGCTATTACGAGTAGCATTGTCCTACATTAGCAGTGGCTTTCGATGTTATAAAAGGAATACCTCCAATGTTAGTAATGGACATACAACAGTGATGTATATGAACCTAGATAAGCAGACATCTAAAAGTGTAATAAGGTAAAGCCTGTGGCAAAAAGCTGTTTCCGGAAATAAATAAAAGAAACAATAAACTAAAACATTTTTGAAGTGTCAAATAATGCATAAAAACAAAGATTTTTAGATTTATAATTAACACTTGCGTTGATTGATAATGGATCTTATAAAATATTAACGGGAACAAATACTTGCAAAAACTACTGGCCGGAATACTTGAAGACATGAGCCGGAAAAGGTAATTATACCAAATTTGGGCTTCAATTCTCCAAATAATAATAAAAACTAAATTGGTAATGAACTGCATAACTAGTATGGAGCTACAAACAACTTTTTTTTTTTAGTGCGCCTTCTATTGGAAGTTTGCTATCATCATAGCTATTTGACTGCAGCTTGGAATAGTTGAGTGTTAATACAACCAAACCAGTTTTTTAGGTACTTTTAGAGTCACGATACCCACTTCTATTTATATTTCTTTTTTACTAGTCTTCTACTTTTAGTTGGAGATTTTTGTTTATGAGGCTTCTGATTAAGTGGCCTAAATAATAAAGTTTTTTTTAATGTTGTTAATCATTTCAGTCGGAAAACGGCAGAAAGGACGTGTATGATTAACAGCGCTAACGTTGTTAAGCAACGGCCAGCGGTCACAACTTGGAAGGGAACAACAAGTGAAGCAGAGCGTAGCGTTCTAAATAAATTCGTTATTTCATATAGGCATCCAAACATACACATGTCTTCTCTGTGGCTTGGTGTGCCGATAACCTTGACTGCATACTTTCTAAGGGAATGGTGTGACTAGGTATGTATGTGTGTTTGTCATCCTATCTGTTCAAGGCTTGCAATTTGTTTGATGTGATTCTTCTTGAGAATCCACGTTTTAACCCAATACAAAAGCGTGGAGAATACGCAGCAACGTATCATCATCATCTTAAGATTATTATTGATATCTCGACAATCAACAGAAAACGCCTAATCTGAATATCAAAAAATCAGGGTATAGGAGGGAACCTTAAATAAGCCCACCATAAGGTTCTTTTCTTGCAAAAAAAAAAAAACACAAATTTTTTTATTAGAACTAAACCTGCTTTTGGGATACCAAAGGAGACCAGAAAACAAATAATCTGTAGTAAGCTTAATACAAGACAAAATAATGTGGATAATTTGTAAGAAAATAAAGCACACAAAGTTATTCCTAACAAGATCAACAAACATTACCCAAACCATAAAAATACAAATAAGCCAAACAAAACTGCGTAAACTTTTATATATTATAACTGAACAACGCTAGACAAATACGTGCAAAGAATGGGAATCTATACAGATCTCCTACGCTTCGAATATCTGAAGAATAAAAAAAGTTACAAAATACAAAGTAGTGTCTTCTTGGACGAGCACAAGCTAACCAAACAAGAGCTATAAACAAAATTTTCAAAACTTATTCTTTATTGTGCGTTTTAGCTATTTAACATAGCCCCAGAAGTCATACGAGTTGTTTGAAGGGGCTGGATCAATGGCTTATTAAGTGACTTACAAATTAAGTTATTATTTTAGTCATATTTTGAAAACAAAAAGGGTGGAAAACGACAGTCGTTTTGCAATCTCAGCAAACTTTTTTAAAAATGCAACAAAATTCAATGTCGAGAGTTGTTTGTTTGTTTGTTTTGACAACACAAGCTTGAATGACCAACCAGAAAAAAGACCTCTATCAAATTTTGATGACCAAGAACTAGTAAAGGCTGTGTAAGAAGACAAACCTTAACAACTAATATCGCCAGTGTTTGAGTTTTTAAGCTTAAAAAGACTTCAACTTTTAATATTCCACAATTGTCCTCCGCCTTAGAAAGCTTTGAAAGGTATAAAAAGTGACCGTATGAGTGCCGCGAAGTGTTTCCAACTACAACAAAGCTGAATGAGTTTGAATATTTTCCAATCTTCCAATCTCCAAAGAATTCAACTCAAACGTTTTCATAGAACGATCAATCTCAAAAAACAAATTGTCGTTGTTGATATTGCCAATAAGGAATAGAATATGTTATCTTATTTGCTTTATTCTCCAACAAAAGTTTTTACGGATTGCCATGTTAATAATTTACTCAAAAACCAATTGGATAAATTGGTCTTCTTTGCTCATGTAATCAGCTGTCTTTAAAGCAAATAAGAAGCAGTAGTTTAAATACACGGTAAACAGCAAATTTTTTGAAAGTTAAAACCCATTTAGCTTTAAAAAATCATTCATTTGAGTATATTTAATAATAAAAGTATTAGAAAGCAAAACCAGAAAATCATGTAAAAAATTTAAGAAACACCAAGAAACCTCTTCTTTGCATAATTTTAAATTTTAGTAAAACACTATTTTTTTAACAATGTGTTAATATGACTATATGATTTGACTCAAACAGTTTCTATCTGATCTGGCTGAATCTGAAACAATCAAAACTAACAAAACCAAACCTGACTAGAGATAACTTAAGTAATATAAATGTAAAGTTTTGGTAACCTAATCTTGCTTAATCCGATTTACTGATTGTAATCTGCCTTGCATAATCTAATGATACCTGAGGCGGTCGGATAATAACAAAACCTGATCCAAGGAATATTGATCTTAACCCAATCTAATCCAAACTAACTAATCCAAACCTAACCTAACCTAACCTTAATTGTGTTAGCCTGTTGTTACATGGGCAAAGCTGATCACAAGTAAAAGATCTAATTTGAACAACATCAACTTCATCTTTGTCTTTAAAGATTAAGCTTAATCTAACAAAAACAGCTCATGTTAGTTGGACTATTGCAATGCCGTTCTTTGATGTTAGTATTTATTAAGACTATATCGTCTACAAACCTTAAGTGGCTTCAATATTTTTACTTTTGTTAACTCAACCCAGTTGCTTGAACACTTTGTCTAGTGCTAAGTTGAACATTTTGGGGGAACATTTGAAAGCTTCAAATTAGACACTGTTCAACACGGTTTAGCGACAATATTGTGCAAAACTGATTTCTGATGCCGTTATTTTGGACTTAAGCAACAGCCGCTCAATAAGCTCCGGCCACGACTTGGAAAGGTGACCAACAAAGTGATGCAAAGCGCTCCGCGGAGCGCTTTGCATCACTTTGTTGGTTGTTCCCAAGTAGGGCCCTAACCTCAATTCATTAAGCATCTAAACATACACATGTTTTTTTCTGTGGTTTGGTGTACCCGACATTTTGACACGTAACGGTATAAGAGGTTGCATATTACATATTTTAGGCATATCTTCTTAGCCAACATTGCTGAGCTTGAAAGTCGCCCAAAGAGCAATGCTAAATATAACTCTAAGAAACAAAATGCGCTATAGCCACATCCGGACTAAAAAAAAGGCACAAAACATCATGCAGCACATAGAAAGTCTCAAGTGAAGATGTCCAGGCCATGTGATACAACAAATCAAAAAAAAGTGCTCAACCATATTGAAAAGAATGTAGATGAAGACTGCAAAAGACATATAAACATGTGAAAAAGTAAAAGAGAAATAATCAACTGGAGTAACTAAAGGCTTAGAGCAAAAAAAAGAAGAAAAAAAAATCATTAAATGAAAAATTTTGATTGATTGTGTAGGTGAAGTAATAAATTTAACAAATTTTGAATTATGTTCAACTAATGTTAAAGCCATCAACAAAACACGTAAACTCAAATATCTTTGGCACATCATGAGAAAAAGAAACGTAGGAAGACGGTTTAAAAACCTACGAACCTGGTTCTCAATAACCACCACACAACTATTCAGAGGTGCAGCCAACAAAATGAAGATAACAAACATGACTTTCAACATCCGAAACAGATAGATAAAAAGAAGAAAATAAAAATGTAAAATCTGGTTAAAACTGAAGTAAAATATCTAATTTAAATAAAACTTAAACATTATATGATTCATTTTGATTGACTGCATGAGTGAAGTAATAAGCTTAGCAAGATTTTGAACATGCTTAACTGACCACAAATCCTGATTTAAATAAAACTAATACCATCAAAAGTTCAGAAGTTTTTATAAAAAACTTGAATTTGACGTTACTTCAAAATTCTTGGCACAATTCAGCCGTCTCCAGACAGTAAAAGTTTACAACAATTAACCAAATTGAAGTAAGAAATCAAAGATGCAAATTTTATTGATGTTTTTGAAAGTGGTTCAGAAGCTTATTGTGAAAAATTAATTTGACGTTACTCCAAAATTCTGAACACAAACAATTGTGTTCAGAATTTTGGATAGTAGAATATTAAACTATTCAACCAATTCAAAAACATAAAGGCTTAAAACAATTAACCAAATTGAAGCAAGAAATCAACCACAAACAACAAAAATTAATTCATTTACGTTAATTTTTTATAAAAACATCTTAAGTTTAGATCCCATTTTGGTTCTCACAACTTATTCACTAAATTTTACACCATTTATCCACAATAGTTAGTAGTAGTTGCAGTATTTATTCAAATCTTTGCAGAATAGTCTGAATTGTTTAAATTTATTTTTTTAGAAGCTTGCTTATTTGGGTCAACCAGTGAGGGATCGTGCAGTTTAAAAGATAATAAAAGAATAATGTAAATAACATTGAATTATTTTATTTTAAAATAAAACATAAGTTTTGTGTTTAGTAATCTATAAAAATGTGCTTGCAATATAATATATAATAAAAAAATTAAAAATGATAAAGCATAAAATTCTTAACAAAATCAGTAAAATTAGGTCAAACATTTTTTACAATTAAATGGTTTTAAAAGCTCTGTAAAAACATTTTTTTATTGTACAACTATGCTACTATAGTGTAAGTTTTATAAATAGAATTTTTTATTGTATTATGAAATATTTATATAATTATAGGAGAAGATTTGTTTGGTTCATCCATAAAATTGTTGTTGTTGAGGTGTAAATCCGGCGACACACTAACAACGTAATAAATAATTTTAAAGGCCACCAATTAAATCAATAAATACATTTATTTTGTTGATCATGAATATTAATCTAACAATAGCTAAATTCCCGCACAAACAGAACACGGCTAAAACATTAAAGATACTAACTAATTCATAATTCTATAATAACACATTTATGCACTTTACCGCATTATAATAACGAGTAACAACAACAACAAATTATTTATAAGCTAATAACATGCAGTGCAAACAATAATATCACGGATAGCACAATATACCTTTACCTACCTTAAAAATGATTTATTATCTATATACTACCGAAATATTACACACCTTATCGCAAGATAAAAATATAACCAAAATATTTATTCGTTTTATTTTTCTTATAGTGAATCATATGAAAACAAGTAATAATTATTTCGCCGACCTGACACGCAAAATAAATTAATGTCTGACTCACACATTAATAATTTTGTTTATTAATAACAGGTAGTCTAAAATTGACTAATCGCGACGTGGAATGATTGAATGCAATTATGTTGTATCTCTCTATTGGAGTCCATCGATGTGATTTATAGCCACCAAAAATTTACAATGATTTAATGCATCAGATAATTTTATTGTTATAAACCACAAAATTTTATCATTTTAGTAAAAAAATTATGAACCATCTTCTAAAAAAAATTGTAATTTTACTCCGCCACTGATCAATCTCACCAACGCACTCCAAATTTTAAAAAATATATATTTATTCAGCACTTCTCTATTTTGTTTTACTACTATCTAGTATAGTGGGAGGAAACGTTTCAAGGACCTTGAAGTTAGACAGCGGCCAGTGGATTTCTAATGTTATTGATCAGCACTTTTCAGCCATTTTGATATTTTTATACATTATTTTTTCGACCTCAAACAACTCCCCCTCTAAAGCAAGATGGTTCCTAAACACGAACGTGATGACATCATTATTTAAAAAAAAATTATAATTCGAAACGATTACATATTAGAAAATGTTGCAAGGTGATAATTGTTTCAGGTGGGAGGTGGATTATTAAAGATTGCAAAATATTTTTTATGTACTGTCGAGGCTATTTTAAACGTTTGGTAAAGATAAATTGTTTGCTGAATATATTTAGATTGATCTATATAAATACAACTATTAAATATGAAAAAACTAATTACATTAATCAAAGTCTCCTCAATGCTAAACAATTTTTTGTAGTCAGTTTTTTAGCGTATCATTAAATCATTATACAAAACAAAATTTAATTTTCTACTATTCATGTAACCTTTTACATTATACAATTATAAAACATTCTATAAATAATTTCAATAACAATTCAGTTATAATTTAATGCAATTATTTTGTAGTTGTCATTGCACCTTTTTTCATTATTGCAAAATATATTATTATTGTACGAGACTAGATGCTATTAATTAATTTTAAATTATTACACTTCCTTGATTAGTGTCAGACAATTAATATTTATTCTTGTTACGGATATTATAACAAAGGTAAGATAGATTAGTTTGAATTAACAAATTAATCTAGATTTATCATGTAAATTGTTAAGCTTTATTTACATATCTTAGAGAGTAACCGGATCTACAGAAAAAAATAAATTAAAAGCATGACTATCCTAAATTCTTTGAAATATAAATAAAAAATAATATTAATTTAAATTAAGTATCATTAAAAAAAAGGAAGTTAAAAATTAACAAAAACCCTCCTAGAAGAATCCTTCAATGACTACCAAGATAATTGGGAGAAACCCGACTGTAAAAAAGAAAACATAAACGTATTTAGACACTCTTGTTTGTTTGTGGCAGGTAAGAGTGATAATATCAAAACTATCTCAAAATAATTTTTAATATTTGACATTCAACTCCTCCCCCCCCCCCCCCCCCCCCCACTCTCCTTCACTTAGTTTACCTCTGAGATCCTGTAGTGGTAGGTGAAGGATGTTTGTTGTATGATATGTAATTTTTGCTCACAAAAGTGCAGTTAACATTTTTGGTATTAGCATAAAAGTTTGCGGTGTAAAAGTTAGGTGTTCTTGCATTTTTTAGTCTTTTTGCAAGTAGAACAGTGGCTGCTGAAGCAATGCACTTAAAGTTAAAATCATTTTTTGCTTGCTTCTACCGAAATCATCTGTTTTGACCTTAAAACGCAGGCCAAAACGGCGTTTAGGCCAAATAACATTACCGGTTTGAAATTTTTTGAAACAATGTTTTTATTTGTGACAGACAAAAAAATATTGAGTGTAACTTTGTTTTTAGCAGCCCTCACTCGTTTTGCTTCTTCGTGCTACTAGAAGTCGCGAGCTGCTAATGCCAATTTTTGGCCCTTGATACACTAAATACTATAGACTTTGGTAATTGGAATTCAGGTCTTTTATTAGGTTTAGATAAGCGGTCATAATCAGTCATGTAGAATTTTCTATCTTACTTTTTCTAGATATTCTTGTTTCAAACATTCTTTCTTTTCTGTGTTCTGTTTTGTAATTTGCTTGATGGTGCTTTAATGCAGAAAAAAACCGAGTAACTTAACAAATACTAGTATCAGATAGCAGATGTAGCATTGTCTGCTACTTTGTCAATGATTGGTCATCACATTTTTTAATTTTTTGAGGTCATTGGTTGTTGATTTGCTCGTCCATAGAGCTTGTTGTCTTCAATGATCGTTTGCAAACAGTTGTACATCTTAACGTTTGCTTTGTTCATAGAAGACTCTCAAAAAGCAACAGTCAACAACTTCAGTATGGTTATTTCAGTATTAAGGCAAAAATTAGAGTAAATTCTTTTTTCTTTTTGTTTTACAAATAAAAATTCGCCAAACACACCAAATATATGACTTTTTTTGACCACCAACAATAAAGTAAGCATCCAATATAGTACTAATTAGTTTTTTTCCTTTTTGAGACATCTAGCGTTTTTGCACTGCGGGCTTTCAGTCATATTGTGTACCTCTGATTAAAACTTTTCTAATATTTTTGTTTATTCAATAAATCCCATAAACTTTTGCCAACAATTGTTTTAAGTTTTTTTTTTATTAGCTCTAGTTTGGCAAAAAAAAACTGAGTTGCAAATTGTATGCTTTGCATTCCCTTAGGAATTGTAGTAAAGTTTCTTGAATCTTTAATATCCGCGGTTTAGGGCAATCACTAATTTTTTGACAATCAAGTAAGCATTCAATTACAATACAGATTTGAGTTCCAGTTAGCTTGCGTACTTTTAATGTTTTCTTATTCCTCTGACTTAAATGGCAATAAATCTTAGTTTGTAACATGTTTTCCAATTTTTGAAACGTTAATGCCTGTACAAATTGATGGAGTTGGCCATTCTACAACTATGGCTGGAAAGATACCGTTTAAAGTGTTCCAGCAAAGAGTTCTATAACTAGAGATTCTAAGCTGGCGTTTATACAATGTATAAGCAGCGTACATTCTTGGTATCTCCGTTTTTGTCGCACCATGACGTTTCTCTATCACCTACAACGTATAGCCGCTCAATCACCAGTAGAAGAAGGAGAGGGTATAATGTTGCGCGACAAGAACGGAGATACCGATATGTACTGCAAAACGCTGGCTTGGAATCTTGAGTTATAGAACTTTTTGTGTTCCAGTGCCCAAGTTATAATTTATTCACAAAAAATCTGACGAGACCAAGCACGCCAACTACCGCAACGTCAACGGACTAAAGACTTCACACCCTGGCAACATGAGGCAACTAAGATAAACTCCAATCCTTGCAAAACACTCTAGGACACGTAAAAATTCATTCATCTGGTAAACTTCTTCCAGACAGCCCCACACCAAAATAACCCAGATAGTTGCTCAAACCTATATCACTGTGGACCCAACCTGGAAAATTCCTCCAGGCAGATCACAAAATACTTTTTTTGCCTGCCTCTATCAAAACCATTTTTTTTGGCCTTAAAATGTAGGCCAAAACGACGATTTAGATGCCCTCAGGCCAAAATGCTTTAGCAATCCTTTGCCTTTAGCAGCCCTCACTTGATTCGCTCATTTAAGCTGTTTAAAGCATTTTGGATGTGTGGGCGCTATAAACACCCTACACGATTACGCCGCCTGCAACAAGTAGATCCCAACGTAGTGCAAACAAAAACATGTTGTTTTCTTTAACCTCAAAACAGATTTTAAGTTTAAATGACATAAAACATGGGTCCTGAAGAAGGCAAGAAAAATACCCAAAGGTTTTGAGAACTTCGATTAAAAAACAAATATGCCTGAGTAGCTATCACCAAATCAACCAATCCATGATAATGAAAAGTCAACAAACGGTAAAGTTATGTCGTAATCGGCTAAAATACAAAAACAAAACGAGCGATTTTGATTAAATTTGCTGATTAGTAGCAAAAAACTTTGTTAAACATAATAAAAATTAAGGTTTTTTAATATTTTTACAAGAATTTGTTTTTGCAAGCTTTTAAAGTAAAAAAAAACGGTAAAATTTCTACGTAATGGGTCGTAAAACAAAAACTGATTAAGCAACAATAAAATTTGTTAATTTCTAGTTCATAACATTGTCAAACATAAGTTAAGTATAGTTTTTTTACAATTCTTACGGTAAAATGGTTTTTTGTAAGCTTTAAATCTAAAAAACGGTAAAATTTTTGCATAATCGGTTGTAAAACAAAATCGAATCAAGCGGTTTAAATTAAATTTGCTGATAAGTAGCACAAAACGTCATCAAATATAACAAAAGTTTAAAAATTATAATATTTTTACGATAAATTAGTTGTTGCAAGCTGTACAAGTCAAATTACGGTAAAATTCTTGCAAAATCCGTTGTAAAACAATAATTCATTTAACGATTTATATGAAATTTGCTGATTAGTAACATAAAACATAGTTAAGTAAAATAAAAGCTCAAAATGTTTAATACATTTACGATAAATTTGTTGATGCAAGCTTTTAAAACCCAAAACGGTAAAATTATTACGTAATGGGTTGTAAAACAAAAACAAGTTAAGCAATTTTGATAAAATTTGATAATTACTAGTTCAAAACATTATCAAACATAAGGTAAGTTTAGTTTTTGTACAATTCTTACGGTAAAATGGTTTTTTGCAAGCTTTAGAAGTAAAAAAACGGTAAAATTCATGCATAATCGGTTGTTAAACAAAAACGAATCGAACGATTTAAATTAAATTTGCTGATAAGTAGTACATAACGTCATCAAATATAACAAAAGTTTAAAAATTATTATATTTTTACGATAAATTAGTTGTTGCAAGCTTTACAGGTACATTACAGTAAAATTCTTGCAAAATTGGTTATAAAATAAAAATGCATTAAGCGATATTTATGAAATTTGCTGATTAGTAACACAAAATATTTTCAAATAAAAAAAATGTTTGTTGTTGCAAGCTTTTAAAGTAAAAAACGGTAAAATTCTTACGTAATGGGTTATAAAACAAAAACCCTTATGCAATTTTTATAAAAATTGCTTATTACTAGCACAGAACATTATCAAACATCAGAAAAGTAAAAATGTTACAAAATTTTTACGATAAAATGTTAATTTTCAAGCGTTACAACTCAAAAAACGGATTTTTTTTTGCATAATCGGTTGTAAAACAAAAACGAATCGAGCGATTTAGATTAAATTTTTTGATTAGTAGCAAAAAACGTTACCAAACATAATAAAAATTCAACAATTACAATAAATTAGTTGTTGCAAGCTTTACAAGTCAAATTACGGCAAAATTCTAGCAAAATTAGTTGTAAAACAAAAATGCATTAAGCGATTTATATAAAGTTTGCTGATTAGTAACACAAAACATTATCAAGTAAAATATAAGGTCAAAATGTTTAATTTTTTGACGATAAATTTGTTGTTGCAAGCTTTTAAAGCCAAAAACGGTAAAATTCTTACGTAATGGGTTGTAAAACAAAAACAGGTTAAGCAATTTTGATAAAATTTGTTAATTACTAGTTCAAAACATTATCAAACTTGAGGTAAGTTTAGTTTTTTTACAATTCTTACGGTAAAATGGTTTTTTGCAAGCTTTAAAAGTCAAAAAACGGTAAAATTCTTGCATAATCCGATGTAAAACAAGAACGAATCGAGCGATTTAAATTAAATTTTCTGATAAGTAGCACAAAACGTTATCAAACATAACAAAAGTTTAAAAATTATAATATTTTTACAATAAATTAGTTGTTGCAAACTTTACAAGTCAAAAAACGGTAAAACTATTGCAAAATCGTTTTTAAAACAAGAATGAATTGACCAATTTTTCTGAAATTTGCAAATTTGTGACACAAAACATTATCAAGTAAAATAAAATTTCAAAATGTTTAATACTTTTACGATAAATTTGTATGTAAAAGTAAAAAATGGTAAATTTTTTGCATAATTAGTTGTAAAACAGAAACTAGTCAGACGATTTTGTTTAAATTTGCTGATTAGCAGCACAAAACATAACCAAACATAATAAATAGTTTTAAAGTTATAATATTTTTACAATAAAATTGTTCTTGTAAGCTTTAAAAGTAAAAAAAACGGTACAATTTTTACATTTGCAAAACGAAACAAACATTTTGCCTACTCTAACAAACTTAGAGATTTATAGAAGAAGTAAAAAAAAATCATATTAACTAAACTATCTACCATCGGAATTGAATTATACAAATTGTTAAACAATTTGCAAACACCAAAAAAAACTTTTCGAAGAAAAATTAGTTGGCAGACTTCTACGCCTTTAAGACTCAAAATAAAAATTAAAAGATTTAAAAACCATAAACACGGAGAAAAAAAGAGCATACAAGAAGACTCGACTAGAACAACATTGTTACTGCTCGACTTGTCTAAACAAACAAAAAAAGTTTCAAATTAGAAGAAAGCTAATGAACTCCTGGAAACAAAATTATTAGCAGACTCCTACGCATACAATACTCGAAATAAGATCAGAAAATTGAAAAGACTTTAACACGGACAAAACACACAGAACACAGACTTGGCTGGAGCAACATCAACACTGCTCAATATGTCTGAACAAACCAACAAAAAAATTAAATTTCAAGAAAACTAATAAACTATTGGAAGAAGAATCACTTAGCTGACTACTGCACCTCCATAGCTCAACATAAAACCAAAAGGTTAATATAAACGTGAACGAATAACTTAAAATCAAAAACCAGAAGATGCAACAAACACAAAAAAAATCCAAATTGCAAGCAAACATAAAAAAAACTTCTAAAAAAAGTGCTACATCTTTAAGTTTCAAAACGAGACCAAAAGGTTGAAACGGCTGACAAAAAGCTGAAGCTCAAAAGCAAAACACACAACAAGAACATATCTAAATAAATAAAAAAAAAAAATCAAACTACAAACTCCAAAAAAATCATTTTAGAAAAATCAGTTAGAAAACTTCACACTTGAACTTCTGAAGCTCAATAGACAAAGAACACAATAAGAAGATTCAACTAGAATAACATCGACACTGCTTGACATGTCTAAACAGACAAATACAAAAATTAAATTACAAACACTAACAAAAACAAATGAAGTTTTGAAAAAGTTAGTTTGCAGACTTTTGCACCTTCAAAACAAGACCAAAATTGTAACAAAAGAAATAAACACGTACAGGGGAACAACACCGTTACTACTCAACTCTAAAAAAGACTAATGAACTCCTAGAAAAACAATCAGTTAGCTCCTACACTTCAAGGCTCAAAACAAGACCAGAAGATTGAAAGGACAAAAAACTAAAACTCAATTAAAACAACATTGACACTGCTCGACATGTCTTAACAAACAGAAAAAACTTCAAAAACAAACACCAATTAAAACTAGTATAGTATAGTAAATAGCAAGCAAACTCTTGCATCAAAACGAAACTAAAAGATTGTCATCAGGTAAAAAACCGTTTCTCAGGAAATGTTGCCAATAATTTAAGCAATTTAATGAGAAACCATTTGCAACGTTAAGATTAAAGTTGCCAATATCTGAACCAATCATAGCTTTTTGAATCAGCTAATTTAAAAAATTGTAACTAACCGTTGACCGTACTAGGTACACATTAAGCAGTCCTCTTATTCTTAGCCACATTCTGCATGGGGAAATCTGTTTTGGGACACCTCCTAGCAACTTAAAACTCTCAAAAACTCCCTTGTTCCTACAATTACTAAATACATCTTTAAATAACACACAAGTACCAAAACAACCAGCAAATATTAACATAATTCTTAGGTTGCTGTAAGTAAAACAGATACTAGATCTCGTCAGTATCTTTAGTCATCAAATGTCTTTAGTAGTATTTTTCTAATTAGTTTCATTATATATCTTACAACAGGAGGCAACAAAATTCTTAAAATCCGCACTTTAAAAAATAGTCAAATCGGTATTCGAATCAATAACAAATAATATAAGAAAAAATATCTTTGCAACTTGAAATCCGCTTATAATTAATGAAGAGGTTCAAGCACAATTCTAAATAATCAGATCTCAAAATATTTAACCTAGGCAGAGGCGTAAGTAGCCTACAGCATATAGCCCCGACTATAGACGATTGTAATAAAAAGGCGCAAAGATTATAAAATTTCAGATATAATCATAATGTTGATTGACGTTAATTATTATTTATGTTTCTTAGATAAAATGTTTTTTCCCAAATTTCAATTTCGATCATTATCAACCGCATTGGGGAAGACTATTATATTTGTGTTATATACCTGGAAGCTATTTAACACCTAGGTATTCAAAAGTAAATATACAATATTTTTACCCTTGAATAATACATTGGGTTGAATAGCTTTCACGTATATAATACACACATAATTGATCGAAAAAATTAAACTTCTTTGTAAATCATTCACTTTTTCTATTAAATGTGTAAAAAAAATCAATAATTATCTAAATTTATGCGGTTTTAACGATCACAGACAAAACTGCTACTGCATATGATAAGTAAAATGCAAAAACTTTATTTTTTGTTATTATGTTTACCACAAAATTATATCTTTACTAATTAAAATAATTACTATTCTACATAAAATATAATATTACTGTAATCAAATTACATTTATTATTTTGAACAAACAAAAGTATTGCACATAACATTTTATACATTCTACATTAACTATTTCCACGAACTGTTTTTAACAGATAAATTTAATTATAACAATTTATTGTTAACAATTTTTCCTCAACATAACGCAAGCATTCTTACGTAAGGATAATTTATTCCAAAATATAAATCAAATGACATTTCGCATGCAAATGGTCGGTTTATTTATATTAACATTGTATTGCACAAAAATGCTAGAAAAACCGACACATTTTTGTTTGATAACATTTTATGTAGGTGAGCTGTTTTTATTTTACATTAATATTGTGTAAAATTTGTTGCATTAATGACGTTTTCGCAATGTTATTTTAGTCAAGGCAAATAGAAACATACAAAATAACAAACCTATTATTATACATCGTTTTTATTTTAAATTGCAAAACTATTATTACTTAATAACAATTTAGAGAGTTATTTTGATGTCTTATAATTTTGTAAATAATTGTCTTTAATTAAATATTAGAAACAATAAAAAAAGTCCGTGTGATCTGTGCGCTGCGTGCATTTCCACATTAGATCATTTTCTTTTTCAATAAAATAAAATTAAAACGAACAGGAAAAAATAAAAGGTTGTTTTGTTGTTTCCCGTGTACAAAAGGAGAACAACGGCTAATTTCATAAACGGACGTTATTTTCTCAATTATAATCGCATGTTTTATTATATAGACAGAGAAAAGTTCTTTTGTGCCAGAGGGGACAGCTTTTAAACGGTGGAAGAGAGAGCCTTCATTTTTATAGATTCGCTATGATGGCTTCATTTTTTCAAAAAAATATAAATAATTACAGTGTTAATTGATAATTACCTTAAGAAAACTAATTCAATTTTGTAAAAAAAATGTTAAATAAAAAATGCATGATTAGTTAAGTGTTGTAAAATGTTTCTAGGTAAAATTTGCATTCAGCTGCTTTTGAAGTACAATTATTCATCCAAAACATGTCGCATAACTTTGTTGTCGTTTTTGGATTTAATGAATGTTTGATTCTTATTATTATTTTTACTTATTATAATACTAGGATGATTAATGGCTTTTATAAATGGTGTCACGTTTAGATTCAAATTTTATTAATCAAATAACTATTGAATTAAAACTTAAGATATGTAGTATGCAAAACTTGCTGAACCTTTAAGTAAAAAGAAAGTTTGACAACAATTTAAGCAATTCAGTATGCCACTATTTGCAACATTAGAGTTTTAATTGATGTTTAACAAATTCAAAAACTTTTTAAATTTTGTAATCTTAACAATAGTGAAATAATACAAAATTCAATTCTGAAGAATTAATTACAGTTGCAAATAATATTTATAAATAAGTTCTCATATAGTAAACCATTTTAAGATACTAATCATAGACATTTATGTTTGACTATTATAATTATTTTATTTGAAATGGCGGCACTTGTTGCGATTGGTTAGATCAATCCACCGACCACATTTTTGAGGTGTTGTCTATTTTATTATACCCAACACCAAACTAACCGCATTGCTGACTCAATAATAAAAAATTAATAACTAAAATTCAAGATATTTATAGTTTAAAACTATTCAATAGTATATTGTACAACTAGCACGTAATGACTCATTTCCCACTAGCATAACTGTTATTGCACGACCCTTAAGCGAGTGTTGCAGCTTATAAGTGCAAAATAAATATTACGTGCAAGTTGTACACTACATTTTCTTCGACTACAACGAATAAACTGGGACTCTGTTCTACTACATGAAATATTTGCGCAAAAGGAATGGCTTAAGATGAAACCGGTGCAAGAATTAAAGTAACAAGATCATCTTTCGCCGATTGGGCTCTAGAAGAACATTATACATCTTATCATTTTCAAAGAAAAGAGATGTAAGGACGACTGTCGCGGTTCCAAGTGGAAAAGCAAGATGAAAATGAATAAAGATTATCAAAGTCTTTCTGTTTATAATTAAGAGTAAACATAAATATTGAATTAACTTTTAATATTTTAAACTAAATATTAGTTTTTATACCTTTAGTTTACTGTAAACTGCTTAATAATACAACCAAACGAGATGACGACATACCTGAAACAAAAAAAATACATAAATTAGTATCAACAAACTAATGAAATCAGAATAATCACAATAAAATATTCTATATGTTGCATATATTTATTTAAAGCTAAAAGCAAAAGTGAAAAAACTCTTAAAAAAATATTTGTTCTATAACTGCAACATAATACAAAGCTGAGGTAAACTTCTTGCTGTTAGGTGCACCAACTTTAATAGTTAATGTTTTATAAATAATAAGACATAATCGTTTGGTCAACGCGTTTTGTTCAAGTTAAGCTAAGGCTTAGTATCTTGTCGATCTTTAAGTTTACACCAATCATGTATTAAACTAATTAATAAATAATATAATTGCTTAAGTTTTTTTTTGGCGTTGGGGATCAAACCTGCAAACATTTTGGGCTAAGTTTGAGTTATGCGCTTCACTCAACTAATCCACTTTCCACATTTTATTTACATAATCTTATACCAATCTACTGTTACAGAGTAATAGTAAACATAACAAAAATAACCAAAAAAAAAAAAAAATAAAAAAACTTAAAATAGTAAACCTGTCTTTGTCTTGGTAAACTCAAGAGTAACCTTATATATCATCACAATTTGCTAACTTAGATCTGATACTTGTTTTTAACCAATTCTGAGGTGCTGATTTCAAAAATTTTAGTCAATTTTTATGCTTTTATCGTTTAATTTCATATATCAATGCTATATATTGATAAAAATTTGGGGAACAATAAGACGAATTAAGTTAAAAACATTCATAAAATTTTATTGATAGTGTCATATAAAAGAAATGATACAAATTACATCCTGATAGTTGAAAAACTATCAAGATTGTACCCATACCAAAAGGAAAACTTTCTCCGAACATGGAGTCTAGTTTTAGACTTATTGCCATTTCTTCCTGTTTTTGTAAAACCTTTGAAAATATCATCAAAGTGAGATTGGCAAAATGGTGTGAGATGAACTCTATATTTACATGTTCTATCACAGGTTCCAGAAAAGACCAAAAGGAAAACCTTCTCCGGACATGGAGTCTAGTTTTAGACCAATTGTCATTTCTTTCTGTGTTCGTAAAACCTTTGAAAATATCATCAAAGTGAGATTGGAAAGATGGTGTGAGATGAACTCTATATTTACAGGTTCTATCACAGGTTTCAGAAAAGGCCACAGTATTTATGAAAACGTCATGACTCTATACTGTGATGTTATATCTAATTTGGCCCAAAAAAAAGTCTATGTGTTACTTTTCTAGGTATAAAAGGAGCTTGTGATAATGTGTGCATAGCCTACTTAAAATCTGTTCTAATTAATTTGAATCTACCCCCTTTGTTCATCAACATTATCATCGAACTAGTGTCTGAAAAACGGTTTTACTTGGCAGGAACATCCGCGGAAGAAGGGCTTGTAACTTATTTCATCAAACTCCCTCAAGGTAGCTCTCTCAGTCCCCTGCTTTTCAACATGTACATACATGACCTAGCACACTCCTCTATTCCCTCGGTAGAAATCATTTCCTATGCAGATGAGTTTGCTATTTATTCATCAGAATACTTTTCAGATAGTGTTATCCGAAATATCAATCTAGTACTAGCACAGACCTTCAGTCGCCTTGTTAGCAGAAACTTAGAACTCTCTCTTGACAAATGCAGGTCAATGTTTTTTTCAGGCCGGTCACGTAATGTCATACCTAATAATGTTTGTCCTAGTGTTAATAACATTCCTATTGTCCTAGTACCCTTCTATAAATTTATTGGTGTCACTTTTGACAACAAATTGTCTTGGAGTAACCACGTCAATGTACTTCAAAAATCTTGTGCTCTAGGTATTAATATTTTGAGAAGTGTTGCAGGCACTTACTGGGGAAGAGACCCGGAAATCCTTCTTATTTCTTACAAAACCTTTGTTAAATCTCGCCTGGACTTTGCTTCCCACTTTATATCTTTTTGCAGTAAATCTAACTTAAAAATTTTGGACAGAATTTAAAACAGGGCAATAAGAATCTTTATGGGAGCTTTGAATTCCACTCCAATTAACGTCATGGAAGTAGAAGCCGGTATTATGCCACTGCAAATAAGAAGAAATCTACTTACCAAACTTTTTGGCATGAGTGGGGGCATGACATATGATGTCTTGTCTTTGTCTCTTTTAATAAAATTTCTCAATATGACCGCGTGATTAATAAGAGCTCCTTTTCCAAATTATTTGTATCTCCTAGCCAATCCCTATCCATACAAGTTTGATACGCCTCCTTTCCTCATAAATCCTTATCTCCGTCCGCAATTAATGCAGTGTTTGAGGAATTTTCATCTCAACGCTGGCTTAATTACATTGAAATTTTTACTGACGGTTTGGTTCAACTTAACCCACAATCGGCCGCGTTTGGAATAGGGATTCTATCATTAAAGTTGGAAGAAACAGGACAACTTCCTAATCTCTCATCTGTTTTTACCGCTGAACTATATGCCATTTATAGAGCTCTGTTTTTAATCTCGGCTAATAATTGGGCTAAAATTATAATACTTTCTGACTTCCAAAGTTCTCTTGATGCTATATGTTCGTATGCATCTAGCATCAAAGGCAACATTTGAATCTCGCATATTAAGAACATGATCTTTGAATAACAAAGCAAAGGTCTGGTAACTCAAGTTTGTTGGGTGCCAAGCCACAAAAGCATACAAGGCAACAAACAAGCAAACTATGTGGCGGGACTGGGACATGGGAGGCGGTGTAATGATATCACTATCAATTACACCGACCTCTATGCCAGTTTTCTGCAGGACAGCTTAAATTCTTGACAACAACAAATCAATATCATCGGTAAAAGCAAAAGAACTACCTACTTTAATCAGATAAATTAAGTGGTAAACCAAAAGCCCAGGTTTAAGAAATTTCCATTTCACTCTAAAATAGATGTACGTCTTTTAAGTCAACTTAGATCTGTACATTTGCAATCCCCATGGCATCTATTTAAAATCAATATTGTGGATAACCCACTAGTCTGTGGTAAAGTAGTACTACCAATCACTTTTTTTTTTAATGCTCTCGATTCTCTAATGCTCAATCTATTCTATGGCAAAACCTTATCTCAGCATGGCACTACTCGTTTCCTCTAAAAACACACTAAGATAGTTCAGTCATATTTTTTGTTTATCCTTGTCACTCATCCTAAAATTTAAATAACTATTAGCTCATCCCCCTGTGTTGTGACAAAGTCGCTGGAGCTCCGACTCGAGAAGAGTACTCATCCTATGTTTTTCCTTTCCTTCTTATTAATGTAATCACTGGCTCTCGCACATGTACGTAATTGTATATGTGGTAGTAACCAGTGATATTTATTTATATATTTATTTTTTATTATTTATATATCTTAGTGTATAGTAATGGCGGTTTTTGGCAACGTACGGAAGCGTGAAGCAACGTACGAGCCAAGATAAGTGAGAGCTCACTCACAACGGAGCTGTCACTCCTGAACTTAACAACAACAACAATTTACATACGTTTTTGTTGTCCGAAGTGAGAGAATCAAATAATTTAAATTTTTAAGGAACAAATTTTTGTTTGTAGGTTTTTCTGTGTGTGCATCATTCCCAAACAATTTCTTTTAATGTTCCAACAGTAGTCAGCTATCATGTGAGTATCCCACCTTTCTTGGTATTGCCTCTCCATATCTTTTAAATGTTGGTGGAAACGTTTACCCTGCTCATCACTTACATCTCCTAGGTTTTCGAGAAATTTGTCAAGATGACTGTATAAAAAATGAACTTTAATGTTCATGTTGCAACCCAGACGATGAAATTTTTTTTTATAAATCCTTGAACTAGTTCAACATAATTGTCAGCTTTTTTATTTCCAAGGAAATTTTTGCGCAACAAAAGTATTCTATGCATTTTTTTTCCATCTTAAAAAATTGTTGACTAATTTTCTAGTTTGTGGTCCATCATAAATGCCAGCATTTAGTTATTCATAGCTTAATTTGAGAAACTTATTGCATATGTATTTAAAATTTTGACCATCTAGTTTTAAAGTTTTAATAAACCGCTTCATTAGGCTCAGTTTTATGTGAAGAGGAAGAAACATGATTTTTGAACGCTTTATTAAAGGTTGATGTATTACATTTGGGTCCCCAACATTTATACCACTTCTTGCCGGCCAATCTTTCTAAATCTAATGCTTGTCCCTGTCTCTGCTGTCCTTAATTAGCTTTATCACCTTTTTAATTGTATCGTAGTCTTCTCTGAGAGTACTGAATGCCTAATTTTAACTAAACCATATTTATTTCTATTATGGAGCAAATGCACTTCAAGCTTCTCTTTGTACTGTCCAAAAACAATCGCATTCACTTGGGTACCTGGCAATAAACTAAATCACTGTCCACTTTAAAATATTGTAAAAATTTTGTTTTTCTAGTACCATAGATTGTAACTTTTTGTACCTGGTTTGAGCAATTTTTTTTATTAAGCCTTGAAGCTAGCAACTCTGATGTTTTTTTTGAAAGATTTAAATCTCTTACTAAATTATTTAATTTGGCCTGGTTAAATCTATGAGCTGTAGAGTATGTAGAAAAACCGCATTCAAAATCCATATCAGCATTCTGTTTGTCAATTTCATCTGCAAAAACTCCCACGTCTTCAAGTAATGGAGATTGGCATAGGTACTTCTTGAGAATGGGGTATTGGGCGCATAGCTGATTCTCAGTTTGGGTATGAGATTTTTTGTCTAGTTTTTTTGTTGTAGCCACTAGTTTTTGTTAAACAGAAATCATCTTCGTGATTATTAGGCTCTCGCCACATTATTGGAATGCCAAATGCCAGTTTTCTTGCTTTACCTTATGTGAAGCCCAAGACTTGTCTTAGTCTGCAAGTTACATTTTAAAGTATGCAAAGTACATCTACTTTACAAAATTGCTAATTATCATCCTCTGACTTGGCACAGTAAAGCTTCCACATATATAGTTTGTCCTAGTAGCCATTTAAGGCGACCCAAGCACAATGATCAAGTGCGAGGACTGTTGTGCAGGCAGCCCGAGTTCGATTCCCGGCAGCGGCAATATCAAATTTGTCGAATATATTTCGATGCGGTCGTCTCCTTCGCAAAGCAAACCAGCAAGTATTTGACTCCTCTAGTGGTGTGGTTTGTATTCTACATTAAACTGTAGGTCCCGTATGTTAGTGTGGAACTATTATCGCACACCACAAGAGGGGTGCCGACGCTTGTAGCAAGTATGGCACTATAAGAAGAAGGGTCATGCTAATTACCTGACAGTGTAGCCTCCGCAGTTGTAAATAAGTAAGCCTTAATAGGAAACATATTGGACAATAAGATTCGAGTTAAAATTAAAATAGAAGCAAACTGAAACGTGAATAAGTGACAAAAATCAAAATGCGATAGTACAAAAACTTGACGTAAAATTTTTTAAAAATTTTCTTCTGTGATCATAGATAAGTCTTAGTGATCTTAGCAGTCATCTAAAAAAAGTTTTTAAAAAAATCTAATAGATCTTGAAGAATATAGTAAAGGTACACATGTTGCTATTAAAGCTTAAGAAGGTTTTGAAAGCTTCAAATTACAATAATTTAGATAAAATTTGAAAAATAATTGGGAAATGAAGATAATACAAGCATAACCAATGAAATGTGTTTAGATAAGAAAGAAAGCAAAACATTTCACTAAGTAACTGTGAATAAATCTCCAAAACATAACAGTTTAGACCTATTTTAGTTACTTCTATAGAATATGGTTTCAGATAAAATAAAAACTAAAAAATTTGATATAATATAAATCTGGTTGAGATTTTATATTGCAAGAACAAATAAGAACATACTCTGGCAACACTTTAAGCAAATCAAAGTATGTACTAAATTATATATTTAATAATAAGTTTTAGAAATTTGTATATTATTTCAATTATTTATCGTAGTAAAGTTTGATTTTTTAATAATTGTAGTTAATTGTAATTGCTAAATATTTATGAATTATTTTAATATTGTTAACATCTGATCATTTCAATAACAATTAAAATCAGCGCTTATTAATTTAATTAGTGTATAACAATTTACTACCTATATTATTTTATTGCAACAACACACTTGACTTGTTAAATAATTATTTATTTTGAATTACATTCATAATTGCTCTAAAATAACCAGCAATAAATATTTATTAATTTTCTATTAAATATAACTGTATGAGTACTATTATGAGTATAATTTATTGTAGTAGTAAATACTAAACAATAGTAAAATAATAATTCATTTTAATAAAGTACAATTTTCATACAATACCCTTATAAAATACTTTGCATTTATAAATAAAAAAGCTACAATTTTGCCAGGACCATTGAGCAATTATTTTCGGGTTAAATTTGATGCACACCATTAGATTTTTTAAATGAGTCCTTGTTTATAAATGGTCGCATTATATAGTATTTTGGGCGAGGTCGTATTATATGATATGAAATGTCTAGTTCTAGTTAGTAGTTAGCAGCACAATGTTATTACAAGGACCTCTTTCTCTCTATGCCCATTAAGGCTTCTGACGTTAATTAATGCAGCTTATACAAGTAATTACGTGATTGATTATAATGCTCGGAATTAATTATTATAGCATTGTTTGCAAAGTTTGATTTGTGAATGCAATTGCTTTGATTCAAACAGTTGTAGTATAACATTCTAATTAAATAATTTAACAAAAATGGTTCCTTCTATTATATTCATTTGTAGCCATCTTGTTTTTATAATTTTTCGGTGGGCGTCGACTTAAAAATATTCTTCAAGTTCAAGGCCAGAACCGACAAAACAGGCTCTGCATTTGGTAAGGTCAGTTATTGTCGGGAATGCATGCCAGTTGCATTCGCTTTGGTTAAGTGAGTATGTGGGCCGTTGCACACTGACCGAAAAACTGACCTTACTTAAAAAGCGAAACCCACCTCATGTTGCCAAAATACACCATGACCTGTGCCAACGCATTCAATCGCGTGGGAAACAAACATCCGCTCGTTCATATTTAGGGATCAACTGTAATGATCTATTACGGATCGATAAATATAATTAACTGTAATTAATGCAAACATGTTACAAGGTTAATTAAACTGCACACAATATGCATGTAAATTAAACCGAAGAATTTCATAATTCCACAGCGGGATGTTAAAATATTTGGAAATTTATTACTCCCAATAGATTCATGCTGAATTTAATAACGTTGCTTCAATAATTAACCTAATTGCAATATTCATTATCTTCAGGAAGTGTTTTTATAATCATCATAAAAAACGCTTTTTGTTAGCGCAATACGTTGACCCCTAAAAGTGCACTTTTAGTTTGCTGTTGAACTTTAAGTATATTAGAACGCGTACGATGTTCTTGGAGCTTATACCGTAACGAAACAACAGATCAATTTTAGTATAATTGAACATACGTTTACACATCACAACGATATCTCAATTAGCCTACATTACCAGTATTCAAAACTTCCTTAAATACGTACCATGCAACGGTATTTAGAATTGATAGATTGCTTTTAGTTTACAAAATCTTATTAAAATTTATTTTTTTATTAAATTGGATTTAATGCTAACTCTGTTGGGATTAATTTTATAAAAAAAGTAGCCGTTAAATCCAGTTTCTGTAAGTAGACCGACAGACAGCACAATGTTTCAGAAAACTAGAATACTAAATAATTAATCGCTTTTATTTTACTAGTTAATAATTTGAAATGTTGTTGGGAAATAATGTGGGCTTCTTATTTGATTGCATTTTATTATTTATACAATTTTTAGAATTTAATTTTAGTTTGATATTTTAAATAATTGGGCCATAAAAACAATTTGTATTTTTGATATATAATTGCTGTATCGAACCTAAATATTTATTTTATTAACATTTTTTATATTTAATACATTGTTAATACGTTATTTTAATAGCAGTATCAAGGTAATAGAATTCAAATGATGATTTATTAATATTATTTAAAAAAAATGTAGGCAACAATATAATTTTATCAAAATATGTCAATTGCATTTGTTGCGCAAAAAACAGTTTATTTTAAATCAGAACAGAAATTGTATTCAATGCATGAAATGTGAAAAAAGCATTAAACATATTATTTTATGCTTCTTTTATCAAAAATTATTAATAGTTGGCCAAAAAAATCGATTAAAAACTACATATCCAATTCATAAAAAAATCAATCGTAAAATTGAATTTATTGCTTTTTGCATGTAAGAAAATACATTAAAATTATATTTAAGGCTTGAAAATGGTTAAAGAGATGTTTTTGTATCAAATTTTAGTAGATTTGTTGCATGAATAAAAAAAACAATTCACAAAAAAATTATTTGTAGCAGAAAACGTATTTGAAGCGTGGGATAAAATAAATAAACCATTTTAAATAATTATTTTGTTTGATATTTACTTAAAAAACGTTTCTGTTACATGAAACAATCGCCTAAAACTATGTAGATTGCTTAGAATTCAGCGATTGGTTGCGTAAAATGTACAAAAATTGCTTAAAAAATACAATTTTGGCTTCGAACGCATAAAAATAATTACCAAAAAATTGTATTTATTGCATTTTATATGTGAGAATGTATAAAAATATGAAATAGCATTTTGTTCAAAGCAAAAGAGGAAGCACAAAAACTTTCAAAACTGCCATTGAACAAAGAAATCTTTGCCCGAAGTATGAAAATAACCAGATTTCCAGAAAGAAGACACTCTGTGTCTGAAATTAAATGCATGGAAATGGGGCTTGAACAAGAAGACACAAGCCAACGAACCAAGAAGAAGCGAAGCGTATTAAAACTACACTCGAACAAACGAGGAATCCTGGTTAAGTAGAAGAGAGGACAATTAAAAATAAAAGAAAACTACAATAATCTGATCCCATTATGAAAGAAGAACCCACGGTAGGACAGCAAAAAACTTTACGCTCACAGAAGAAAAACTGAGCAAACACAAGTATTTTAAAAATTTAGAAAAATGCCTTACTACGGCAAGAGATTTTAAAAAAGACAACATATAAGTTCATGTCCTTATAAATAATGCTGTTATTGCACTGCCAAAGCTTTTCAAGAGGGTAAGCAGAACCGACAGCAAAATCAAGAAACATAGAGCTAACAGTGAACTTGGAAATAAAGTCAAGACTTTGAAAAATTTAGAAAAAAAAATAGAAGAGATAGAACTACCACGGAATCCGCACTTAGAATGCAAGTCGGCAAACTGGCTAAAAAAGTAAAACACTGAAAAACGCACTAATGCTGGAAGAGAAAGAAATGACTATAAACATACCAAAAGCAATTAAAAATTTAATGTAAACATTGATGACCTAAAGAAAGCTATGAGTATAAAATGGCCGGATAAAGTATACAAAAGAAGGAAAACACATTGATATTAACGGATGTACTTAAGTCTGAAGTCCCGGAAACTGCGCTGATCCTAGGCAGCTTCTCACAGCTAAAAAAACGTTATAGATAGAAGAGCAAACAAACAGCTATAGCATTAGAAGGACATACAAACGTGGAACAGAAGGAGGGGACCTATACGTTGTAGTATTCTATTATTAGCAATTCAAAAGAACTGCAAAAGCATAACATGCATAGTAGCTGATGATGGAAAAGAAGGGCACCATTAAGTTGGCCCCCCCACAAAAAATTATAACATTTGAAAATACCAAATTAATGCGCTCGTAAAGCGCTCTTATGCGCTGAAAAAAAAATGATGCGCTCATCTTTAAATATGATTTTTGAACAATTTTAGGTAGGGGGGGCAACTTAATAATAGCCCCCCCCCCCCCCAGTAGTAACATTTTTCAATTTTAAATATACTATATGAATGCGCTTGATATGCGCTCTTATGCGCCGCAAAAAAAAATTATGAGCTTAATTGTAAATATGATTTTTGAACAGTTTTAGGTGGGGGGGGGGGCAACTTAATGATTAGCCGGTTCTATAAAATGGGCCTTTTAGGAAAAAAAATATTAATTTGAAAATACTAAATTAATGCGCCCGTAATGCGCTCTTATGCGCTGCAAAAAAAAAATTATGCGCTCATCTCTAAATATGATTTTTAAATTATTTTATTTGGGGGAGGGGCAACTTAATGATTAGCCACCCCTAGTAAAAAAAATTTAGTTATGAATATACTATATAAATGCGCTTGATATGCGCTCTCATGCGCCGCAAAAAAATGTTAATGCGCTCAATTGTAAATATAATTTTTGAACAGTTTTAGGTGGGGGGGGGGGACTTAATGAGCATACTCTATCACTTTTTGAGTTTGTACTTCTTTTCGAATCCATTAAGTTAGCCCCCACTAAAAAAATTTAAAATTTTAAAATACCAAATTAATGCGCTCGTAATGCGCTCTTATGCGGTAAAAAAAAAACTATGCGCTCATCTTTAAATATAATTTTTGAACAATTTTAAGTGGGTGGGGGGCAACTTAATGATTAGCCCTCCCCAGTAAAATTTTTCAATTTTCAATATACTATATAAATGCACTAGATATGCGCTCTTATGCGCCGCAAACAAAAATTATGAGCTCAATTGTAAATATGATTTTTGAACAGTTTTAGGTAGGGGGGGGGGGGGCAATTTATTGATTAGCCGGTTCAATAAAATGGGCCTTCTAGGAAAAAAAAAATATAAATTTGAAAATACTAAATTAATGCAAAATCCCTGCAAAAAAAAAATTATGCGCTCATCTCTAAATATGATTTTTGAATCATTTTATTTTTTAATTATGAATAGACTATATAAATGCGCTTGATATGCGCTCTCATGCGCCGCAAAAAAAATTATGCGCTCAATTGTAAATATGATTTTTGAACAGTTTTAGGTAGGGGGGGCCAACTTAATGATTAGCCCATTCTATAAAATTAGCTTTCCAGGAAAAAAATTATAAATTTAAAAATACCAAATTAATGCGCTTGTAATGCGCTCTTATGCGCTGCAAAAAAAAATTATGCGCTCATCTTTAAATACGATTTTTGAACAATTTTAAGGGGGGAGGGGGCAACTTAATGGTTAACCCTCCCCAGTAAAATTTTTAATTGCGCTTAATTGTAAATATGATTTTTGAACAGTTTTAGGTGGGGGAGAAGGCAACTTAATGATTAGCCGGTTCTATAAAATGGGCCTTCTAGGAAAAAAAAATTGAAAATACTAAATTAATGCGCTCGTAATGCGGTCTTATAAGCTGCAAAAAAAATTTGCTTATATACAAATATGATTTTTAAACAGTTTAATTTTATTGGGGGGGTTAATCATTAAGTTGCCTTTCCCCCACCTAAAATTGTTCAAAAATCATATTTACAGATGAACGCATAATTTTTTTTGCAGCGTATAAGAGCGCATAACGAGCGCATTAATATAGTATATTCAAAATTGAAAAATTTTACTGGGGGAGGGGGGGGGGCTAATCATTAAGTTGCCCCCCCCCGCCCCACCTAAAATTGTACAAAAATCATATTTAAAGATGAGCGCATAGTTTTTTTTTTACCGCATAAGAGCGCATTACGAGCGCATTAATTTGGTATTTTAAAATTTTAAATTTTTTTAGTGGGGGCTAACTTAATGGATTCGAAAAGAAGTACAAACTCAAAAAGTGATAGAGTATGCTTTCAAATAACAAATTATTGAAATAGCAACAAAAAATAAAAGTTGGATAGAGAAAACAAGAGCAAAAAAATGGTGTGTTATTTATTAAAAACAGAACAAACCTATGGAAACACAGTGAGAGAAATAAAGAACAAAATTAGCATCCGGAATTCAAATGCAAATAATAAAAAAGACAAGCGAAGGATATGAAAAGACAAAGTTTACTGGTAAAGAAGAAAGAAACAGGTATGAGGAAAGAAGGCCAAACCAAGGCAGTGAAGGTAACAAAGAAAATCCTTTTTGATGAAAAAGAAAAAGAGATGTAGAAATGCATAGAAAGAGTCCAAACAAAAAGACAAAAAAATTTGTGAAGAATTAGAACAAGACTCACGTGCTTGGGGTACATTTAAATTGTTACAAAAAAATTGAATCTTAAAAATGACCTGTTCTAAGCAACTAACAGAAACAAATAGGCAAAAGAATTAATCCCCATACACAAAATTACTAGGGCGGGAGACATTGGAGCAGAGGAGACAATAAATGAGGTAGAGAAAGCAGTTCAAAGCATCTGCTCCGGACTGCATTTCTACGGAAACAACCAAATCAGCTGCAAAACCTGCTCTTAAAATGTTGCCACAAACAGTCAACAAGGAGCACCTCAAAAGAAATTTTCTAAATGCCGCTCATAAATGGGCGGTAAATGTCAAGAACAATACTTTGCCATAGAAAAAGCTTTTAAAAATGCTGAACAGAATAGTTAACAGCAAGCACAGAAAAAAAGTCCTACCAAACAAACTACTTAAAAGAGCTTGCAATTTGTTAAGAAAAAGTTTATTGAATCAAGTTTAGTAGATTTGTCGCATGAAGAAGAAAACAACAGTTGATAAAATACATTTGATGCGTTGTCAATGTTATTTTCAATTATTTAATGCAATAAATGTTTTTTTTGTACAATTTTTGATGAACTTTGTAAAGTAAATATGGGTTTATACAAAAAAAATGTAATAATTTTTTGATTTAATATAAGGCCAATTCCACGTCAAGTGAGCAGTCCATTTCACGCGACCCTCTCCGATTTACCTTAAATCACTTATTTGAGTACCCAAAATATGACTACATGCCAAATTTCAGACCTCTAGGTCACATAGTTCGCTTCGTAGAGCCAATTGAATTTTACTGCAATTTTTAAGTTCAACTTTTAACTTTATTTATCTTAATTGCATTTGAGCCAGGAAAAATTTTAGAATAGTCATAACCGATAGGAAATTTCTCAAGGAATCGAATGCAGCGGTCAAATTTTTGTTATCTTGTCCCGCACGCGCAGAAAACGCAAAAAAAACAGTTTTTTTCAAAAATTCATTTCTCAAAAGTTGCCACCGATTAAGACTCCAAATTTTGGGCAAAGGCAGCTAAAAGTTTGTACTATAAGATTCTTAAATAAAATTTTCCCACACTAGTGATAGTTTTTGCTCTAGAACCTCTTGAACGCACAAAACCATTTTCTAATCAAATTTTTTGATATTAGACTGGTTTTTAAATTTTTGTGTGGAATTTCTTTGTGTGCACCCTCAGAAAGTGATCTTTATACAAAAAAAGTATGCCATGAGAAATTTCAGACCTTAAGATTCAAAAGAACACGTGTCGCACTACCATTGAATTTTTAAAATTAATATACTTAATAAGTATCATTAGCTTCCAGATTTGAGTCAGATGCATACTCTAGGTCCCCAAAAAAGCAAATGAGTACTTGCTAATTAGGTTCCACATGAAACTTTACATCAATATACTCTGTATATATATTTTTTAAATTGTAATATTTTTATTATATTTTAAATTTTGAACATAAAATTAGACTCGTAAACTAAAATTATTAGAATTTAATAAGGCTTAGGCCTATAATTTTTTTTTAATTAAAAAAAACTTTTAAAATGACGTATTGTACATATTTTTTGCATTTTGTCAATTTTGTAACATTCTATTAATGTCTCTTTAAGCAATTTTAAAAAATGTTCTCCTTGAAGTTTTTCTTTAATAGCACACAATCGGTAGGAGCTACATTAAAACATGTTATTAGGTGAAAAATGCGTAATTGAAGGGCCTTTAATTTATTAATTTAAATTTTTTTTTAAATTTTTGACTTTTAAACATAATTTTTAACAAAAATAACAAAAAAAAAAATAAAAAAATAATTCTTTATTTTATGACATAAGTAAGGTTAGGTTAGGTTAGGTTAGGTTAGGTTAAGTTAGGTTAGGTTAAAAAAAGATGGACAATTTAATTGCTTATAATTTTTATAATCTATTGTTTTTTTTAATTTAGACTTTTAAGAGAGATATTCCGAATATTGTTTAAAAAAAACTAAACTTTGACGTGCAGCTTCTAGGGTGAATATGTTTGCCTATAAGTTGTGTTGTGCGTTCAAGAGACTCTACAGCGAAAACTACCACTAGTGTGGAAAATTTTTATTCAAGCATCTTAAAGTACATACTTTTCTGGCTGTCTTTGCCCAAAATTTGGAGTTTTATTCGGTGGCAACTTTTGAGATATGCATTAAAAAAAAACAGGTTTATTGCATTTTCTGCCCGTGCGCAACAAGATATCAAAAATCTGACAGCTGTATTCGATTCCTTGGGAAATTTCCTATCAATTATGACTATTCTAAAATTTTTCTAGATTAAAATGCAATTAAGATAAATAAAATTTAAAAAAATTAAAGTTGAACTTAAAAAAAATTGCCCTAAAATTCATTTAGCTCTGTAAGGCAAACTATGTGACCTAGAGGTCTGAAATTTGGCATGAAGTCATATTTTGGGTACTCAAATAAGTGTACAAAATTGAGCTAAATCGGAGAAAGTCTCGTGAAATGGACAGCTCACTTGACGTGGAATTGCCCATAAGATTTCTAATTTTTTTTATTAATAAACTAAAATTCTGTTCAGTTTTTAATAAATTTCAGGCAATAAATATTATTATTTAAAACAGGTTTTTATGAATTGTTTGCATAACATAATAAACTTGAATTTTGATGATTTTGTACAAATTTATGCAACTAATTGGTTTTCTAAACAGTTTTTGACAAAAACTAGCAACATTTTTTTTTTAGTTTTTATGATAATAAAATAAGATAAAATGGTTTTTACTTAATTTCTTATATAAATTTGTTTTTGAACCATTTTTGTTAAGTTCTAAAAGACAAATAGTTTTCTTAAATTGTTTATGAATTAATAGAACTTCTGCGCAAGTTTTAGAAAACTTTAGGTAGTATAATTTACTATTTTAAATAGTGCAGCTGTCAAAATATTTGCGTAGACCCTACTTATTGCATAGTGAAGCCAACATCATGTAATTTATGCCCACAACTAACGTTAGGTCTTATAAGTAATTAATTGTTTTAATTTACAATTTTTAGTAAACGTTAATAAACACAATAAAAAATAATTGTATATTTCAATATTATTAATATTACTTACAAAATAAATTTGTTTTTGAATTATTTATCAAGGATATAACCAAAATTAATAAATTAATGTTTAGAGTATTTATTGTCAATTATCAAATAGCACTTGTTCGTAACACTATTTTTGCTAGATTAAGTGCATAAAAATATGTTTTTGTACACCAAGTTATACGCGCTTGCCCACTACTGACGTCACAGGCACCAATAAATTTATTTAGATGTCTTTCATTCCATACTTCTCACATAATTTGTTTACAAACTACAAAACCAATAAATTATTCACTTTACATCCCCTACTAAATAACCAAAACAGTTAATGAAAATGATCTTTTGGTATCGGAACAATTACGCATAAAACCCATTCCGCCAGTTTAAGTAATTTGCAAAAATAATTAAACAATAACAAAATGCATGAAAAAACAAGACAAATATCCAAACAAACATAGCAAAAACAAATAGAAGAAGGTTTGCTCAAATAAACAAAATACAAAAAATTGCTGAATCGAACAAATGATTACAATATTATTTAGAATAAAATAAAATTGAAGATTGAAATAATTCATCAGTTAGGGGGTAAGAATTTGACAGCGTGAAAATTTTTTTAACCCCCACGCCACTGTCCGGAAATATGTACATTGGCAAATCCTTATAGTCAATATGTCAAAATATTTTATTATCCGCTGTAATTTTGCATGTCTCGTAAAATTGACTGGTAAAAAGTTAAGTCTATTGAGTTTAAAAAATACAAAAAACTAATTTCGAAAATTTAGTTATATTTTTAAATATAATCAACAGTTATATTTTTTTTAATTAAATTCTCTACCATCAGTTAAAAAATAACAAAAACTAATTATGTCAGTTTTGAGATTTGTCGTTTATGGTCAAAACTTTGAAGTTAAATAACTTTTTAAATGTTGGCGGTAAAGACTCAGGTGTGCGAACAAAATTTACATCTCGACTAGAAGCCCATATAATTTTTGGATTTGAACCATATCTCATTTAGAAATAGAACGGTGAACAGTTTATTTTACAATACTTTTTACTAATTATTTTGTGTTTACCATCAGGTAAATTAATTATTCGAATCGTTTCCTAAGCGTCAGCAATGCTGCAATAGATAAAAATTAAAAAAAAAAAAAGATTTTATTTTATGAATCACAAAAAAGTAGCCCATACGTTTGTGAATCTAACAAACTACATATATATTTACAAAATTTATAGAAGTTCAACACTTATAAATATAATTTAAATGTGAGTCACAAATACCCAGGGCGTAATTTACAAATACCTGGCTTAAGTTTGTGATTAACAATTCATGTAAACGTGCCTTTATAAATACACAATCCAAACAAACAAATTCTTTTTTTATAAATGTTTTATGTATTCGTATTGTACGAATTAGATGTTTATAAAAAGGTATTTTACAAAGCGAGACTCAGATTGCTGGTTTACAAAAGAGTAGATAAGGTTTGTAATTCACAAAAGTGTGGTTCACGTTGATGACTTATTTAAACACGGCTTAATTCTAATGTTTCGCAAATAGTGTTTTAATTTTTTAGATATTATAATCACTTTTTACCACTATTTATTATTTATTTTTGTTTCAGATCTATAATATAGCATTTGGTAAACGACTTTTATAAATTCATTGTTTAACATTGTAATACAAAACAAAAACAAACAAAAAAATCATGAAATAACGTTTCAAACTATTAATACTGAATAAATATTCACCAAGAAATGTTTGATTGAATTATTTTATTTTTATTAAAACAATTTTTTGAATAATGATCATGAACTAATTCATAATAAACAAATTTCATGTAATATATTGGTAAAAAATGTAAATGCACAAATCGATCCTCAGTTTATAGATTTTTAGAAAACAAATATTCCTTTCCGTATTTCAAATATGTCGCCAGTCGACGCCTGCAGTTTGTATTCATCCACCACATAATAAATTCGTATAAAGGGGTGACATGAAACGTCGCAAATCGATTATTAAGGCTCCCTCTTATAAAATTGCTGGTAATTTTTTAGGGTGTGCAAATAACGAACATATGCGTATTATTATATTAGATAATTTTTGTCCCAATTATTGGAACATATTTTTGTTAATAATTAGAAGCGACTTATCGTAATTACTCGTTGGGATAGTAAGCGGTAATAAGAAACGGGATAGATAATTCCTTTGGGTAGAATGTAAAAATTACGCGCACTCGTTAAATATTATCATGTGACATGGCGGTTGTAAGAAACGCACAAGGTCTTATATAATTGTGTTTTAATTAGCACGGTAGCTAAAATTCTTTTTAGTTTGTGCTAGGTTATGCTTGTTTACTTCTACAACAATTGCGCATTACAGAGATATTAAATAAATGTTATGTCTGGCATGGTTTACTATAAAAAATAATAATAATTTGCTGTTGTTGCAAAGGAGGAATTGAATAATTTAGTTTGTTTAAATATGTATTTTATTTAACTTTGTTAGAAGGTGTAACCTAGACATTAGTAATGCATAATAAACAAACAGTAAACAAATAATAAACGTATTACTAATATGTCTAAATGTTTTCAATAAAATTAGCTGTTTATGGAACATGGAATTATTATTAATTGAAAAGTGATTCAATAAAACATAAAATTGCCAAATTATATAGAGTAGCATTGACAAAACGTTAAACCACTGAATTATGTATTATTTTCGAACCATTGTTGAGAAAATAATGCATTTTTGTAATTTATTTAATAATTACTGTATTTAATTGCTGTCTGACTAGCTTCTATTCTGCAGCACAAATTGACTGATACAATTTGAACTGTCTTTAAATACAATTTTTAGACACATCTACCCGTTCAAAATAGTTTATAATTGTTTATGGAAAGCATAAATTATATAAATAGACTATTCGACACAAGATGTTAATCTACTGATTCTTATAGCACTATTCTGAACATTGTCTTGAAGTGTGTTAGCATTTTGAGCTAGGTTATATATGAAAAACTTGATGCAAGATTAGCTAAAACCTGGTTTTAACAACGACGTTGTTAACTAACGTAAAACAAATTGACAAAAAAATTATTTACCAGATAAGTACTTTGACAAAAAATAGTTTCACCAAAAATTGAAGCCATAAAAACTACATCTTTTAGAAGAAGACTTTCAGGTGCATTGGGCCTGAACCTACTTTTGGGATCTCATATAAGACCAGTAAACAGATAATTTGTGGTTAACTTGATACAAAACACAGCAACTTGTGAACAAACTGTCAGAGGATAAAGCACATAAGGCTAATCCTAGCAGGATCATCACATTACCCAAACTATGGTAATGCAGATGAGCAGAACAAAATTGAAAAAAAACTTGCAGGATTTATAACTGGACACTGTGGCCTAACTCAGATGGATCCTTTATGCTGCAGATGTTTGAAAGACTACAAAAGGAGTATCGTTGACTTTAGAATTGACATTTGAGTCTTTTAGAAAAGCCTCAGACTAAACGTATGATGTGAACCAAGTGTTGCCTTTAACTACTAAAGTAATTTATATCAAAAAGAGACAAATAAACTTAAACCAGAAATATTGTCAATAAGTAAACTCATGCATGAGTTTTTTTAAACGCAAGAGATGAGGAAATGTCAATACATAATTCTTCATAGCGTATTTCACGTAAACTTTTGCTACTTGTCTGATGACTTTATGGGTGAATTTATAAACATTGCATCACTATACGGCATTTTTACCATCAGATTACCAAATTGGGCTGTGTTAGTTTGCAAAACTAGGTGAAGTCTTTACAAAGTTCTATAAAAAAATGTAACACTTTCTTTGAACTTTCAAACTTATTTTAGAACTGATAAGGTTTTCTAAAACCTTTTTTGAAAAGTAGATCTTTAAAATTTTTTTCTAGTAGCTTGCATTAAATTTATCTAAGTGTGCGGACACACCTTCTAACCAAACCAAACCAAACAATGCTGCTCATTGCTCAGAGCAAGAGAAAATTTAAGAAATATAAAGTTGGCCACTTTATATTTCTTATATTTTTAAAAACCAAAAAAGCCCTAAAGATACTAATTGCAAAGGTAATAAATAACCGACAAACAAGAGTATAATATCTAGGGAGACGGGTACCAAACTATCACTAAGAAATTAAAGCTTAACACCGCAGATAGCCTGCAAAGCAGATAAGGAAAACAGTATTTCCGGAGCTTTTTGTCGATCAATAAAGGAAAATCCTTTAAGCAACGGACTTTCGCTTTAGCGGAGATTTAGATGGGTCTGTTAGCTAGCCTCAGCTTTTTCTGCCTTTCTAAACGCAATAAAACCATGTTTTTGGTGGTTATCTTAAAATTGACAAAAAAATGCTAAAAATGTATGAGCAAAATCATAATCAGTGGTCAATTTTACGTCAGGGAATGCAAAAAAAGACTTTTTTTTCAAAAACTAAAAAAATTCTTGAAAAACGTAGTTGTGCTCTTCCTTCTTTTTACATGTCACTTATTTTGATCACCGAAGAAAAACCCTTTGACCTACAAACTTTTGCAGGTTTGCAGCATCATCTGCCAGGGTCTAGTGCTTGCCCCAAGAGCATCCGCGTTTCCCTACGTCGGCTAAAATATGTTTGTTTCACATTTTTTTGTACTAAATGTGTACTAAAAAAACCGCTTTTATTAAAAGGTAAAATTATGAGAATATTAAAACGGCGGTTTTGGAATTGTAATCAGGGGTCCAAATTACCTCAGGAACCAAACATTTTAGTCTTTTGGCATAAGACCAAACTTTTTGTCGAATGTTGTAGAAAAACCTTTTAAGCCACGGAGCCCAAAATCGTGTAGGATAAGAAGCAGCCAACAGAATTCCACACTACAAAGATAACGGAAGAGGAGCTTAAAATAGCATCGGGGAAGATGAAGAATAAGAAAACCTTAGTACCGGTTAAAATGACCAAACTGAGGGTGAAGGAAATACCAGGGACAACCTTCGTAGTGCTAAACTCGGCATTGGAATGAGGAAAGTTCTCGATCCTGTGACAAAAGGCAATCCTAAAACTGATAAAAAACAACCAAATAAAAACTTTGAGGACCGGAGGATATATTGCCCCATCTGCCTTATTGATACTATGGGTAAACTCGATGCAAAAATCATAGTGACAAAGTTAAAGCAGGGACTTATCCAACGCGCAGTTTGGCTTTAAAGAAAAGACCAATCAAGATAATCAAAAACATTGCTAATTCGGAGATAAAGAAAACGCCAAAGAGCAAAGGGCTATGAATTCTTAATACAAAAGACATCAAAAACGCCTTTGATACAGCAGCATGAAACAAAACGGTTAAAGCTTTCATATAAAAAAAATATCAGACCACTTAGTAAAGGTAATCAAGAGTTATTTCACTGACCGAGTGATAACAAATAAGAAAGGATAGGAGCACGAGGTTACGGATGGTATGCCGCAGGGGTCGGTGCTGAGCCCCCATCTATGGAACGTGTTTTATGATGACCTGCTTAGACTGGATACACCCAAACAGGTGACTCTACTGGCATAAGTTGACAACCTGGCAATGGTGGTTGTAGAAAGGATAGCAGATAATACTGCGGCAACTGCAAACAATGAGTAAAAAAAAATGCAGGAAAGTTAGCTTTAAGCTAGGAAAAAACACCATAGATCAGATATCTGGAAGTAATAATTGGCAACGGCAACACAAGTAAAGAAATAAACTGCGGCAGTTGGCAGTGTGATGCGGTGATGCGGTGGAATCAGAAAAGGGAAAATGATGATTCTTGCATTGGTTGCCGCGTTGGTTATTCTGCACGCAGCCCCAATGTGAAAGGAAGCACTACAATATAAAAAGTACGTAGGCATACTACACATCCTGCAGCAAAATATAGCCATTAGGATCTGCAAGACGTACAAGACTATCTCTACAATGAGTGTTGTGGTGTTATCGTAAAGAAAAACAGAAAAAAAAGCTGGTGAGAAAACGAACCGCAGAGAAATGGCAAAAGATGTGGCTGCAAAATGGAAAAAGACAGTGGATCCATGAGCTGTTTTCATCATAAATATATCAAAATGATGACAATCTTGAAAAACTTATTGTACATGGTAAAATAGAAGAAAAAACAAAAGGCAAGTTACCTCTACGATGGATGGATCAAATAAAACAAACAACAAACACACACACACACACATCTCCAAATATTAAAAAAAAACAGAGAGGGAAAACGAAATATAAAGTCATAGCTATTTTGAATCCTCAAAAAAGAAAATGCAATAGAATAAGTATTGTGATCAATACTACCAGCAAAAATCTGAATATTATAAAACTACACTATAAAGCAGAGCTAAAGAATTTGAATGGAAAATACAATTTTATTGATGCTTTAAAAGGTCTTTGTTTAAACAAGCCAAAAGTTCCAATTATACAGTGTAATGAGACAAAATAATTAATGTTTGTAAATTTAATTGTTTTAAAACTGTAACGATACTAAGTAATCAAATCCAAAAAACAATTAATTTTGTGATTCTCCGTATGCGAGCTAAGCTAACTACTAGCCAGCTATGCAGCCTAAGAACCTTCTTCTAAGGGTACCTTCTCCTAGCGGAGGTTGGTTACCATAATGGCAATTCTTATCCTAGATACTGCTGATCTAAATAAGTCCATAGAGGAGCAGTTAAACCACTCCCTCAAATTCTTAAGCCAGGATGCCCGTCGTCTTCCCTGTCTCCTCTTTCCTGATATTTTACCCTGCATAATCAGTTTTAGCAGTTCGTATCGATCTCCTCGCATGACATGGCCCAGATATTGCAGTTTTCTTGTTTTTATTGTCTAAATGAGTTCTCTTTCTTTGTTCATCTGGATTAAAACTGCTTCATTTGTTTTCCTCTCTGTCCATGCTATTCTAAGCATACGTCTGTACACCCATAGTTCAAACGCTTGAATTTTATCTGTATCTTGTTTTTTGAGCGTCCATGCCTCCATTCCGTAAAGAAGAATTGTGAAGACGTAGAATCTTACGAGTCTGATTCGGATGTCCATGTTTAAGTCTCTGTTGCATGCAAGATTTTTGATTTTTGTAAACGCAGACCTCGCCATTTCTATTCGGGACCGTATCTCTTGTGTTTGGTTGTTCTTTTCATTTATTATTGTTCCTAGGTATTTATAAGAGCTGACTCTTTCGATATTGATGTTGTTTATTGTTAGATTCGCTATGGTTGGTCTTTTGGAAATAATCATAAATCTCGTTTATTTTCAGGTCGTATTTTTGGCTAGTGGTGTTTAAACGTTCCAAAAAAAAAGAACCAAATCATAACAAATACATAAAAACAATTATTATCTGTAACCTTCTAATTATTGGAATAATGATCAAAGATCATATAAACCAAAGCAAAATAATAAACCGAAATTTATTGTCATTTAGTAGCAGCAGTACCAATATGCGTATTTACAACATTTTTTCTGTTTTGTTTCTTATTATAGCATTTGAATTTATTATTTTTTTAATAATGTTTATTGCTACATATACATCCTCACTCAAAGATTACGTAAAATATATTATGCAAATTAGGAACATAATTAATTACTATAGACTAAATTTGTTCTACCTTGTGTTTAAAATATTTTTATTTTAAGCAATTTAAAAACGCCTAAGAATAAATGGGCTTTAAATTTTGTTATTTTGAAGCCTTTTTCTTAAAAAATTTAAAGTTTATGCTTGAAAATAGATATACTATGTAGAAATCAACTTAGCTATACTTAACATATATTGAATTTTTAAAACTAACTATGTCTAAATTAATTGGTGTCAAAATATTAATGTCTTGAATAAATTAATGTCCCTGTAATTAAAAATTTGTTTCTTATGTAGAAGATTTCTTGGTTAGAGTTAATTTAGAATAATTTTTTTAATGTAACTTTTAAGCCAAAAATAAGCCTAAAATTATAATATTTTGAAGCCTTCTTCTTTAATAATTTAAAGTCCCCACTCTTAAAAGAAAATTTCCTATGTAGAAATCATCTTGGCTAAACCTAACGTAAACTTAAATTACATAAAAGTAACGGGTAAGCAAAACTAGGCTGAAAATATTAATATTTTGAAGGTTTTGAGCGTTCTTCTTCAATAATTTAAAGTCCATACCCTTAAAAGTAAGTCTTCTATAGAGAAACATGTTGGCCAAACCTTAAATAAACTAAAATTTACCAAAAACGTCAAAATTAAGCATAACTGAACTTAAAAAGAAAAGCGAGATACGTGGAAGGAATACATCAAGGAACTATTTCACGATTTAAGACCTAGTAAACATGATGCAGGCAATGCTACAACAGGGCCCCCAATAACAGAATCAAAGGTGCAGAAGGCACTCTCTAGAATGAAAGATGGCAAGGCAGTAGGGCCAGATGAAGTTCAGGTGGAAGTTTTAAAATTATTAGAGGACAATGGTCTTGACATACTTGCCCGACTATTTAACAAAATCTACGAGTCAGGAAATATTCCACGTGACTGGCTTAAGTCCACTTTCATAGCCCTTCCCAAAAAACCAAACGCAAGAAGATGCGGTGACTATCGTACCATTAGTTTAATGAGTCATGCTCTTAAACTTTTTCTCAAAGTCATCCATGAGAGAATATACCGCAAGTTGGAAGAACGAATAGGACACACACAGTTTGGATTTACAAGCGGCCTTGGAACCAGAGAAGCTTTGTTTTCAGTACAGGTTCTTATTCAGCGTTGCAGAGATGTCAATAAAATTGTATACGCATGCTTCATCGATTTTGAAAAAGCCTTTGACAAAGTAAAACATCAGAAAATGCTTGATATACTTAAAAGCACCGGCTTAGATGATCAGGACGTCAGAATAATTGCTAACCTATACTGGCAACAGAAAGCGACGGTGAGAGTAGAGGACAGCCTCAGCGACAAAATAGAAATACGAAGGGGAGTACGACAAGGTTGCATCCTATCACCACTTCTCTTTAATGTTTACTCCGAAGAACTTTTTAAAGAGACTCTACAAGATGTGGATGAGGGCATTCAAGTGAACGGCGTAGCAATTAATAACATACGGTACGCGGACGACACCTTGTTAATCGCTGATACGCCTGATGGACTTCAAAGACTACTAAGCAGAGTAGCTGATGCTGGAGAGGACTACGGACTTAAACTAAATGCAGCCAAAACAAAATACATGATCGTAAGCAAAGACACAAATCCAATTGATACTGGTCTCCACGCAAACAACACGGCTATTGAAAGAGTGCAACGCATTACTTATCTGGGCTGCAATATGAATGAGAACTGGGATCACTTGGCCGAAATTAAAATCAGAATTGCACTTGCTCGGGAAGCCTTCCGGAAGATGAGATCCTTGCTATGTAGTCACTGTCTCAGCTTAAAGCTCAGAATACGCATGGTTAGATGTTACGTTTTTTCGGTGTTACTTTACGGAATGGAGGCGTGGACTCTTACAGAAGCATCATCGAAAAAAATAGAGGCGTTTGAGATGTGGGTTTACCGTAGAATATTACAGATCAGCTGGGTAGATCGAGTAACTAACGAGGAAGTCCTGATAAGAATACACAAAGATAAAGAAGTAATGTTATACATCAAGAAAAGAAAACTTTCTTATCTAGGACACATCATGCGCAACTCAAAATATCAACTACTACAGCTGATTATGCAAGGGAAAATTGCCGGAAATAGGGGACCGAGAAGAAGACGTACCTCCTGGGTAAAAAATCTGCGACAGTGGTACGGGAAGACTTCCGTGGAATTGTTCCGCGCCGCCGTCAATAAAATCATTAAAGCCAGATGGATCGCCAACATTCGCTAGCGGATACGGCACCAAGAAGAAGAAGAAGAACTTAAAATATTGATATTTTGAAGATTTTAAGCTTTTTTCTTCAATGATTTAAAGTCTTAAGCTTGAAAATAAGTACAACATCTCAGCTGTACACAAAATATGCTGAAATTATATAAAATGTAATGGCTGGACATAAATGGGCTTTAAATTATAATAATTTAAACGTTTTTGGCTTTCTTTTCAGTAATTTTTTGAAAGACTTAAAATTACAATTTTTAAAAGGTTTTTGTAGACTAAAATTACATAAAATATAACGGTTAAGCATAATTGGGCTTAAAATATAGTTATTCTAAAAGTTTAAAGCTTTCTTCTTTGACAATTTAAAGTCGCTATGCTTGAAAATGAGTAAATTTCATAAAAAATACTTTGGTTTTAAAAATGTTAATATTTTGAAGGTTTTGAGCCTTTATCTTCAACAATTTAACGTTCCTATACTTGAAAATTGCTGCAACCCACCAAAACACCAAGCCCGGTCCGAGTCATCAAAATATTGGTTTACTACTCCACCTCAGACATGTTTTAACTGCTGAACACTATCAGTGGTTGAGTAACTAATAATTTGACAACAAACATTTGGGCGGGTGAGTGAAACAAAGTTGGTAATCAGTTTGGAGCATAAAATTTCATTGCTGTGACCCACCTACCCACCCAATCAAAAGATTGATTTAGACCACATCCTCTGACATGTTTTAATTGCTAATCACTATCAGTGGTTGAGTGAGCAACAACTTTATAACAAACACTTGAGCGGGTGGATAGGACACAGTTTTTAATAAGTTTAAAGCAAAAAGTTCACAGTTGTTAATTAGTTAGAAGTAAAACGTTCCATTGCTGTAACTCACCTAAGTGTGCATTTTCTAATTATTGGTTTACTCCCCCACCTCTTACATGTCTTAATTGTTAAGCACCATCACTGCAACAAACACTTGGGCTGGTAGGTGGGACACAGTTGTTAATTAATTTGAAGCAACAAATTCTATTGCTGTGACCCACCCGCTCACTCAAGTGTTAGTGATCAAAAGATTGGTTTAGACTCTTACCTCAGACATATTTTAATTACTAATCACCATTAGCGGTTGATTGAGCAACAACTTGATAACAAACACTAGGGCGGGTGGATGGGACACAGTTGTTAATAAGTTTAAAGCAAAAAGTTCTATTGCTGTGAAACTTTTGTATGAGCAATTTTGTAAATTTTAAAATAGATTTTATATTTTTTTCCAAACGCTAAAATGGGAAGAATATTCAATCTATTCAATGAACAATTGTTCTCGCCAAAAGTAAAAGTACCAAAAGAATCCTTAACGTCCAAAAAATGGTATACAATAAGCTATTTATTAAAAGAAAAAAGCGTAATAAGCAAGCAAACACCAAAGCAAATTTGTTCTGCATTTTTATTATAGCTTTTGAAAGATGTTTGTTCATTATTTTTTTGTGTGTTTGCAAAAACAGTCTTTAATCGTTGCAAAAGATGCTGAAAGTAGTAAACACAATTAAGACCAGAAGTATTTTGGGCTTACAATGAGCATTTTAAAATTTTAAAATTCAAAGGATTGTTTATAACGCTTTTATAACACTCCATAAGCAATTGTGACAAAACAAACTTTTTGATTACCTATTGCTCAGGTTTATCAAGTAATTATTTTTAATAACCACGTAAATCTACATTGAGATGCCGATCTTTTAGGACTAGTTTTAGTTTGCTGGGATAAATTTTTGAATTAAATCGTTAGTGACAAACAATATTTGCACTGAATTTTACTCAAAAACTTTAAACTGGACCTATATCAGCTAAGCTGACTACATAAATTTACATTGAATTGCGCATCTTTTGAAATTAGTTTCAGATTGCTGGGACAAGTTCTTGATTCTTAACGACACTGACAACAGAACATTTGCAAAGAAAGTGTCAGTTTTTGACAGTATTTTGCATTTAATTCAAAAACTTTAAACAGGATTTAAACCAAGCTAACCACATAAATCTACATTAAGGTGCGCATTCTAAGAATAGATTTAGTTTGCTGCAATAAATTTTAGTTTCTTAACGACAGAAACAAACTTAAGATTTGCACTAAAAGAGTCACTTTCTAAAATTTGTTTGCATTTTACTCAAAAATGTTGAACTAGGCTTATCTAAGCCAAGCTAACCACATAATAGAATAGTTTCATTTTGCCGGGACGAGTTCTTGATTCTTAACAACAGTGACGAAAATAATTTTTGCTTCAAAAGTGTCACTTTTTGACAGTTTTTGCAGTTTACTCAAAAACTTTGAACTGGGCCTATATAAGCCAAACTAATTACGCAAATATACATTGAATTGCGTATCTTTTAGAGCTAGTTTTACTTTGCTGAGGCAAGTTTTTGAATCTTAACGACAGTGACAAACACAACATTTGCACCAATAATATCACTTTCTGATTTTTGTGCATTTTACTCAAAAACTTTGAACTGGGTTTATATACGCTAAGCTAAGTATATGAATCTTCATTGATTTGAGCATTTTTTGATAGTTTTAGTTTGCTGCAAAGATTTTCAGAGTCTTAGTTGTTTCTTGGACCCGTGCGATGCTAGGCACACTGATGATGGGTGCATACCTTGAAACACGACTGTATGTGTCTTTTACTGGATGAAAAGGCAATTTACATAAAACACATAATTTATTAAGTCATAATTTTTTTATAACTACAATATTAGATTGATGAACTAGTTGTCAAAGAGGAAAGTCCTATTTTAGAATTATAACCTACTTAAACATTTATTAATTGTACAAAAAATAATATTAATTACTAATGAAGACTGGGATTATAAATAATTTTTTTTAAACATTTTAAATTATATATTATAAATTAATATAATAAATTGTGTTTTCATTATTATAAAAATGCATTATTGATTATTAAACTAATTGCATTTGAAACTTGAAAATAATGGATTATATATTTTGAACAAACATTAATCATATTTTATCAATTAAGGTAGCTTAATTAATTAAATTTTGGACGACATGTGTGTGGTTTATTAATAAAAATTGCACTTATCATCAATCTACTTGTAGATATATGGTTACTTAATTTTTATCATTAATTAAGTAAGATGCATGATATAACCCATAAAATAAATATAAAAAGCATATCAAATTTATTGACGATATAATCATTACTCAATTGATAATATATTTCGGTATGGTCATGGTTTTTATATCTAATGATTATTTGAGATTTACTGATAAAAATGTTATTATTTTTATATCATTATGTAATGGTAGTTTCATTATTATTTAATGACCGTTCAAATGAATAGCCCACATTTCCCCAACGCACATTTATGTAATTTTTTTAGAGTGAACCTAATTTTGCACATGGCGAAAACCCGCATGGAAATATGATAATGTTTCATTGCTAGATATTTAACACTTCCTGTTAAAATTCACAAACAGATTGTCTGTAACGTCCGTTAATTTATATCATACTTTTAGTTAGTTAACAATTCTATTACATTATTATAATGATAATTGCTATAAGCTGGGATGTATTAATGCCAACACAATTAATTTTTAATAGGGGAAAGGTGTAGTGTTTTTAGTTAGAAATGTTGTTCTAAAATTAAAACAAAAAACATTATTTGATTTGTAATTATATTGGATTACATATCTGTTAAGTAATATAATTAATAGAAATAGATAATATTTTTGATTCATATTTAATTTTTCAAAAATAAACAACAACGTACAAAACAAAGAATTAGAATACCAAGATGTTAAATAGCTTCCAGGTATATAATAGAAACATAATTGCCTCTCCGAGGCGATTGGCAATGAAATAATCCGCTGAGATAATTTAAACTTATTTTGTAAAGACATTAGCATGCGTGCTATAAGCTACAGATGTCTGCAACCTTATGTTATTACAAAAGATTTTTTGCAAAAAATTGACAAAAAAGTGAAAAAAAAAGATGCTTTACGATTTCGTTGTTCAAAAATTGTGTTCACTTTGGGTACCAAAAATGTTCTCTGAGGTACACAAAGCCAAACGTTCAGCCAGTGCATTAAGCATTATAGTAAAGAAGGTGATGTATTAATTCAAAAAAACCAATTTAAACCAAACATTTGTAATTATCAAAAAACATGCAAATCTTTTAACTATATTCTAAACTGCAAATAAAACTAATATTATAAATTCAATAATACGTTTATAAACCATAATTTGATGCAAATTATCTTTTCAGCTGAAGAGATACAAGGCACACATAACACATAAACTGAAACATTAGTGCATTCACCAGATGAAGAGATAATTAACATAAAATCATTTATATTAAAAACTATGTTTTAATGAGTTGCAACAATGAATTTCAGACAAAAGACTGTAAGCCGGTCAAAAAAATTTTGTATAATTATTAAATAAATCAGTTATAGTTTTATTATACTAAACGTTTCTATTTTGCATTATTAATTAAAACTTTTATTTTATTTTATTTATTACATATAATTACTTGTTATTATAATTAATAAATTATGTATAAATCAATAGCAGTTGTTAATTTTAATAAATTATTACAATTGTAAAAATTAATAATTTAATTAATTTTCCTTAGAATATTAATAAAAAAAATAGAAAATCAATAATTACATCAATTTATTACAACATCTAATAAAATTATTAGATAAAGTTTAACGGTGAAGCAAAGTGCGCAGCGTTGTATTTCCTGAACATTGATGATCTGCTTGAAATATTCTCGTGCACGGTGCATTTTCGAGGTATCGTGAATTGAACCATGAAGATTTTTACGCTACACTGAATTCGCAATAATTAATATTCCGGTTAGACTAGTCTCTTGCTATTTGCGTTCTTGATAATTGATATACACTTTTTCACTTGGAAAAATAAAAGCAAAATAAAATAAAAGTTGTTGAATGCCAACAACACAAGACGTTTTACTGTTATTGTAAATTTATAAGTCTAACATACTTAATGATATAAATCATGATATACATAAGGAAATTGTTACATTGAAGGATTATTTATGTATTATAATTTAATATCGTTTTAAATGAATTGAATTATTTATTCAACAATATCATCTTCAGGAGCTGTAATTATTGTCATTTACATATGTATGGGTAGGAGAATACAAATAGATTTTTATTGTAGTTATTTGCTCTGTTTATCAATTTGTTACACAACTAGTTTCGGCATGGATATGATCACACCTGCAAACAAAAGCATTGCAGGTTTTAAGTGTGTCATTTATAAAACTAAAACAGTGTACATTACAAGACACTTAAATAGAAGCATTACATTGTAATTACAAAATTTTTTATCTTCCAAATATATTAATAAATTGCAATAGTAAGGCTGCTAAGTTTTAAAATATAAGTTGTAATATTTATTTATAATTTATTATTTGGTTAATCAAAGATGTCAATAAATATAGCCAAACTAAACTTACTGTGCAATGTTTAATATATTACTTAGTAGGAGAATTCACTATATTTGAGAGTCCCAAAGTAACAAATCTTCTATTTTTTTCTTTGTACTTTTCTCTTAACAAAGAAGTCGCAATTCAATTAATGTTGGCTATATTTCTTTTCTCCTCGTCACCATCATTGTTCTCTATTTCTGTAGATGACTGTAGCTATATGAGCAGTGCTATTTGTTGCTTGTTTTATTTGATTGATCCATTGCGCAAAGGCAATCTACCTTTTGCTCTTTTTTATTCTATCTTTCCCTGTATGATAAGCTTTTCAAACATGTCATCATTTCAAAATGTTCAAAATATATAAGGATAAATGATCTGGGACAGTCGGTGCGTTTTTTTTTTAATTTTGTCTAAGATGGTCTGGTTTGTTTTTCATGCGGTTATGTAACATTTAAAAAATAATAAATTTTAATTAGGCTGTGTAGAATTTATTTAATAAAATTGATTTTAAGTAATAAGTCAAATGCGCGCGTAGAGTAAGCAACTGTTTGTACCAAGCGAAGACTATCTATTCTTTATAACAAACAAATTGCAGCCGGTAGCCAAAATCAAGAACTTAAGATGTTAAAGTGGATTCTAGATTTCTTATGAGGTGGTTTGCTTAGCGTCACACCACTTCGAGTCTGTTGTAATGTGAAGTAATGTCTTATTCTTTTAGCTGTTATGTTTCTTCAATATACTCAAGATTAGTCTTCTTTTGTTAGCTTTTGCTTGGCTAAAGTCGGCGTTGCATACTTTATATTTGTTAAACAGATATAGCAAAGTCTCTTCTTCCCCAAACATTTTCACCTGCAATTGTTTAAGACAAAAAGTCCAACTTATATGTAATACCACAGTTATTGTATTTTGTGGTAGTCCTGATAGAGATAATCTTGTGTACTTCATTTACTGACAATTTTTTCTCAGGTTGCTACAAGTTTGCTTCAAAATATATCTATTCCAATCTAATATGGAATCCCAAAATCAGGTTAAGGTATATGTTCCTGGTTTTCTTGTTTTGGCAAACAAATTTGCCTTAAGATTTTCTTTAATACCCATCTCCGTTGGTATCCAGACCAAGCGTTTTGTTTGTTTTTATAATCTCCAAACTGTTTATACAAGCCATAACCAATTTGGATTTTATTACTAGCAAAGCAAACGTAGTAGCTAACGGACATAGTGGTTATAGGTTTGTTAGAGTATAATCTCAACTCAATTATGTTTCTGGCGCACTAATCGATAGTAGCCAACTCTGCTTGAAAAATTAGGTCATCTTTGTGTTAGCTTTATCTGCTTCTCTCGGTTTTTGCCTTTGTTTACAGTAGCACCGGTACCATTTTGATCTTAAGTTTCATTTGAAGTGTACCTTAATACATTTTTAAGTTTTTGTTATTTTGTAAAAAAGACTGCTGTTCATCGGTTTTTTTTTAACTACCTTTTTTCTATATTCTTTGCATTCTGCATTATGTTTGATACATTTGCTCATGTTAAGTATATGTAATAGGCGTCCATGATCAAGCACCACATTAGAAGCACCTTGTAAGCATTCTTCTTTGATTTTAACTTTATAAAAGGTTATAGCTACAGTTTGATACTTATAAATAAGACCATAAAACTCACCCAATGTAAGAAGAAAAGATCTATTCCTCGGCTTTTTATTGCCATTGCAATAGACTATAAATGTAGTAAATTCTCAAATCCAAAGCTATTTTCTTGCAATGAATACTTTTTTTGCACTTGCTGACTTCCTACCTCGTATAGATCAACTATTTTTTTTCATGGTTTTTGTATGAAAAGTATCGAGCTTATTGGCCATTCATAGGTCACCCCAGTTTTGGTAAATACCACCTCAACTGTTCTCCAGCTGCTTCGTTTGTGCAGATGTGCTATACTAACTCTAAGAATCTTGAATAAAGACCCGCTCAAAGATAAATCCCATTAGCTCCTGACAAATTGTCAATCAAACGTCATTAATTAATTATGTTATTTGCGCAGTCCTTTTTGTGTGGCTTTGTGTATTTAATAACAGTTACTAAATGGTTCTTTTGTATGCTTCAACTTTTTAGCTTAAATTCAGTTAGTGCTGTTTATGAATTTCAAAAGACTATAAAGCATGATTAGTAGCTGCTGCACCAATGAGAACTGCAATCAGTCAACATGTTGTAAAAATAGTGTGGCCACGGCTCATACCTTATTCCTTCTACATGTACAGAGTTGTAGTATTTTACGTTTGCAGAAATTATTTTGTATTGCATAAACTTTTATTATATTCATTCCATTATGTATCTAGAAATCTTTCTAAAATTAAACTTTAACATTTGTCCGATAGTTTATAAACCGGTAATAGAAGGGCTGACGTGTAGACGCAGTATTAAGAGCCGAAAAAATGTATAATTCAATCCAAAATCGTCCTAAAAAAGTTTTTTAGTACATGATAGTATAATTATATAGTGAAATTTTGTGCAACACAAAATATCCTCTGCAAGACTACAACAGCTCCTTGATAAAATAATAAGCTAATTTTTGAGTACACAGCTATTACACTCAAACAATTTTTTAAGCAATTAACAACTATTAGTTTTATGTGTGTATTTAATATTGTAAAATATTGGCGACTAACATTGCTATTTGCACGTTACTGACTGCAGTGTCCGTAGATGTTGAGAGAAATCATTGTCTAAAGTTCTGGAGCCAGCAGTTTCTTCTACTTTTAGGACTTCTTTTTTCATCATACTTCCCTGTTGAATAAGTTGCAATAAACCTTATCTACGTGCTTCTAATTCTTGAGATGTGCTCTAAGTATTCGAGTTTCCGTTGTTTTAGACTGACGGGTTTTTTGCATTTTTTATTTAGTTTGCAACACTTTAGTGTTGAAGATATGGTCTGTCAAAAATATTCTTTGTCTTATTAACAAGATCTAAATATGATATTAAATACCTGTGAGATCAAGCTCAAAAATTGCAATGATTTGGACCTCCAGTTAGTTTTTGTAAGCAACAAGCTTAACTTCGAATAGCAACTTGCCATTGCTTTATGATAAACAAACTTCTTCTTCTATTTTCCAGTTTGTCATTGTCTATTGCAGACCACAGGGCTGCTTCATTTAATTTAATTTTTCTCTGAGTTGTGTATTTTGGTGCTATTGTTTTTTATTGGTTGCAATTTTATCTAACCATCTCTTCCTGTGCTTGGTATATCTTAGGGACAGAGAGTTAATTTTAGCTCTCAAACTTGCGCCAAGTATACTCCATTTTATTGCCAGTTGTGTAACTCGACCATAGTAGCCTAAAAGGCTTCATGCAGGTTATAAAGCGGGCTAATTCTGATTTGTAGACAATTAAAAGTCTAGTTAAGCTCCACCACTTATAGCATTTGAATAGACTACTACAACAAATCAGTCTAAGTGTGATCAAACGAATAAAAGCAAAACAGTTTTTAAAAAATAAAGTAAACACCGCCGCTGCTAACGTCCGTAGAAACACAGTTTGCTTATGTATAAGTGAGTGAAATAGCAAAAATTGGTTTTTGCAAGCCCAATTGCCTTCAAACATCAGTTAAAAGATAAGAAAAAACTAAGCACCGCAAAAAATGCTCAAAAGTTTCTTTGAACATAAAAAGAGCATTTAACACTATTACCTTTTAATCTATTGTATGGACAAAGAAGGAACAAAACTTCTCCAAAATATGCTCAAATATCAAACTGTAAAAGTTACATTCTACTGTAAGAGTTTAGCTGAAAGATGCTCACAGGAAAAGGATTCTTTGTCTTAGGCTACTCCGATAATACACGTGAATGCTACACGTCTACAAAACTTTTTATTTATATTATTATACTTTATGACTAACTAATATCAGAAAAACTGAAAATGAACTAACACTTTAGATAACCAACAAAAGGACAATTGGGCAGGTAGGCTAGTTACGTTTAGTGGCGTAGCTAAAACTTGTAATCCCTTAACCTTGCAAAAAATATTAAAATTTTGAAAAAAACGTATACTTCATACTACCCCGACTCCCCCCCACCCCTCAATAGTTTTAATAAACACGTTGTAGGTGTTCTTTGCGTAGGGTTTGAGGCCCTAGACTTTTAAAACTTTCCCGCTTGAGATCAAGAGATTAAATCTGTCACTTTCTATGTCAACTAACATAGAAAGAGTCAAATCTAATTTCTGGATTACTATCAATCAGGAGGAAGGGGACTTAAAACACCAACAAATGCTACACGCTCTTATAACGTAAGAGGTCGTGATCCAACTTATTGATAAGTAACACATGGGTGGGTGAGTGGGCTACTCCATTCCAAACTATTGATCCGATACTATGTTTTGGAGTAGCACAACCACCCACCCACCCACCCAAGTGTCCGTCATCAAGAAATTTAATGTTTGTTTTATATGCGGACGTCAGAAGTTATTTGGTCACAAGAGACAATTGTGATCCAACTTCTTGGTAAGTAACACATGGGTGAGTGGGTGGGCTACTCCATTCCAAACTATTGGTTTGTTACTAGTTTTTAGAATGGGCCACCTACCTATTCAAGTTTGTTTTGTTTGTCTTCTATGCGGAACTCAGAAATCATTTTGTCACAAAAGAAGGTTGTGATCCAACTTCTTACTAAGTAACACACAAGTGAGTGGATGGGCTACTCCATTCTAAACTATTGGCCCGTTACTATGTTTTGGAGTGATTAAAAATGTTAGTCTTTTTGTAAATTTTATAAGAACTAACACTAATAACACAGCAGAAGAGAGACAGATCCAACTTCTAGATAACCAATAATGAACGGGTGGGCGGGAAACTTCATTCCAAATTATTAATTCGTTACTAGGTTTTGGAGTGGCCCACCCACCCACCTAAGTGTCCGTTATCAAGAAACTTAATGTTTATCTTCTATACGGACGTCAAAAGTTATTTGGTCACAAAAGAAGGTCGTAATCCAATTTCTTGGTAAGTAACACATGGATGGGTGGGCTACTCCATTCCAAACTATTGGTTCGTTACTATGTTTTAGAGTGGCCCACAGATCCATTCAAATGTCCGACATAAAAAATTTAATGTTTGTTTTCTATGCGGACGTCAGAAGTCATTTTGTTAAAAAAAAAAATCGTGATCTAACTTTTTGATAAGTAACACATGGGTCGGTAGGTAGGTTACTCTATTCCAAACTATTAGTTTGTTGTTATGTTTTGGAGTAGCCCACCCACCCACTCAAGTGTCCGTCATCAAGAAATTTAATGTTTGTCTTCTATGCGGATGTCAGAAGATATTTGGTCACAAGAGAAGGTCGTGATCCAAATTCTTGATAAGTAACACATGGGCGGGTAGGTGGGCAACTGCATTCTAAATTCTTAGTCCGTTACTATGTTTTGAAGTAGCCCATCTACCCTTCCAACTGTCCGTCATCAAGAAATTTAATGTTAGTCTTCTATGCGGACGTTAGAAGCTATTTTGTCACAAAAGAAAGCCGTAATCCAACTTTTTGATAAGTAACACATGGGTGGGTGGCTGGGATACTTTATTCCAAATTATTGGTCCGTTACTATGTTTTAGAGTGACCCACTCACCCACTCAAGTGTCCGTTATCAAGAAATTTAGTGTTTGTCTTTTATGCGGACGTCAGTAGATATTTGGTCAAAATAGCAGGTCGTGATTCAACTTCTTGATAAGTAACACATGGGTCGGTGGGTGGGCTACTCCATTCTAAACTATTGGTATGTTACTATGTTTTGAAGTGGCCCACCCACCCAGCCATCAGTCATCAAGAAATTTAATGTTTGTTTTATATGCGCACGTCAAAAGTCATATTGTCACAAAAGAAGGTCGTGATCCAACTTTTTGGTAAGTAACATTTGGGTGGGTGGATGGGCCACTCTATTCTAAAATATTGGCCTGTTACTATGTTTTGGAGTGGGCCACCCACCCACCCAAGTGTCCGTCATCAAGAAATTTAATGTTTGTCTTCAATGCGGACGTCAGAAGTTAGTTAGACACAAGAGAAGGTCGTGGGTGGGCTACTTCATTCTAAATTTTTGTCTGTCACTATGTTTTGAAGTGGACCACCTACCCATCCAAATGTACGTCATCAAGAAGTTTAATGTTTGTCTTCTATGCGGAGATCAGAAATCATTTTGTTACAAAAGAAGGTCGTGATCCAACTTTTTGATAAGTAACACATGGGTCGGTGGGTGGGCTACTCTATTCCAAACTATTAGTTCGTTACTATGTTTTGAAATGTTTGTGTTGTCAAGAGATTATTAATGTCACTCTTTCTGTCAATTTTGTGAAAACTAACATCAGCAAAAGAGCGACAGATCCAGCTTTTAGTTAACAAAAAATTGGACTTGTAGTCGGTGAACACCAATAAATTCTTCCTCAAACTTTAAACTTAGTTCCCGACCACCCACCTAAATGTTTATTGTCGGAAGATTGCATCTGTAATTTTCTGTTTAAATTTCAAGACAACTAACATTAGCAGAAGAGAGAAGAGAATGATCCAACTTTAAGTTTCAAACTTAGTTAGTTTCAACCCGACCAAGTGTCTGGATAACTAACATTGGGAGGGAAAGAGGAGAACTAATAAATGCTACACGCCCACAAAATCTAAACTTAGTTCCCGCCTATCACCCCCCCCCCAAGTGTTTGTTGTTAAGAGGTTTTTAATGTCTTCTACTACTATATAGAGGATTGTAGTTACAAATCTCACAAATTAAAAATATTTTCAATTTCAATTATACGTTTTCCCACTTTCAACCCATCTTTTTTATGGGCAAGGGCTAAAATTTTAGAGCTTACGCTTATGCTACTTCCACACAAGCTGCCTTTGAACGTATACCTGAAAACACAAATATAATACTATTGCACCCGTTAATTGAGAGAATGGAGGCGCTATAGATACTGACAAGGCCTAGTATTTCATATTAAATGTAATTATGGTTAAATGGACACTAATCGTATATTAGAATAACGTTATATATTATTAAATGCCATAACTTCTTAAAACTTTTGCCGAAGCTGGGGCTTGAACCTAGGACAAATTATGCGCTGAGATTTGAGCTAGGCGCTTCACTCAACTGCCACTCTCCGGACTTAATTGATGTCTCTAGCCTTTAAGAATCTACTCAAAACTGTAGGTCTACTTGTAATTAGCCAGCATTATAGGTAGAGAAAAGTCTAGACGCCCCAATGGTGGCCAATATATATGGCTACAGAAGAGGAAGTATGCTACATACGGCCTTACCAATAACGTCCTACATTACTAAATGCCATAATTTCTTAAAATTTTCTGCCGGAGCTGGGACTCTAACATGCAACAAATTATGCGCTTTACCTAATTTAGCCACTTTCCGAACTGAATTTAATGTCTCTAGTGTTTCAGAATTTACTCAAAACTGTAGATCTACTTGCAATTAGCCAGCATTATAGGTAGAGAAAAGTTTAGACGCCCTAGTGGTAGCCAATATATATGGCTAAAGAAGAGGAATCATGCTACATTCGGTTTTACCAGCGTGTTCAGAATCTACTCAAAACTGTCTACTTGTAATTTGTCAGTAGTGGCTAAGATATATTGCTAAAAAAGAAGAAGCATGCTACATACGGAAGTGTACGACTTTGTTTGTGCGTGTGTAGCTTAGTTGGAGTGTTAGTTGAGTTCAAAGTTGAGCATGGAAATTGCCAACTTTTGTTCCGACTTTATTTAGCAAAATTGTACAAGCGTATCTAGCATGCTTACAATTTCTTAAAATAAATGTTTAAGGTTTGTTTTTGGGACTTCACAAAATTTCTAATGGCTCTAAAGCCTCTGCAAAGGCAAATAAGAATTCTCTTAGACTCTCTTATCCGTCTCTAGCAGCTTTAAAAGATCCAAAAAAATTTTGCTAAAAAATTAAAATATTTACATTTGCTTATGGGACTTAGTTTGGATTATGAGCTTATATGACAATAAATCAGAAAAAATAAAACTAACCTAACCTGACCTAACCTAACTTAACCTAACTTAACCTAACTTAACCTAACTTAACCTAACTTATCCTAACCTTTATTTGCACAAATAATCTGCAAAGTTTCGAATCTTTGCTTTATTCAATGACGTAAATTTAGTAATTTTGACTTTATTGTATTGAGCAAGTATAATAAAACAAAAATTTTAATTTAGTTTTTGTTTGTGCTCAGACCCATTCAAAAGCTTAATAAAATTCTTCTCTAATAAATAAATATTCGGACTTTATATGAAATTATTGTAAGCATATAAGATTTATAACTTTTTTATGCAATTTCAAAATTGATAACCAATATAGGTTAATAACTAAAAATTGAGTTAACTATACTGTTGATCTTAAACTAAATAAAATAAAAATATATCCATTTCAAACTGCATTTATCTAAGAATATAATATTTATCTAATTTAAAATTATTTCAAATATGATAAAATGTTAAGAGAAAGAAAGAAATTCTATATTTTTAGAATGGTGGCGATTCTGTTACCTGCTAAAGCACCCAATAAGCTCTAAGGGTTTACCGTCCTAATAAGGTCCTAGTTCGCTTATTTGTTAGGAAAATATCATGTCGTGTTATAAAAATATTAATCAATATAACACACCAACATTCTTGTATGAAAATTATAATCAAATAATATTAGATAACCTATTATTTCCTAAGCATTGAACTACGTTAATAATTTACGTGTTGTCGCAACCCATCCTTACATACAACTACAACTCAGTCCCGTATATTGCTAAATAAGATTTAATTGAATTTGCATGTGGCCATATACAATTTTGCGTTTCGAATTTAAGTTATTCTACTGTTGCACAATATTCTTCCTTGTGCAACGCGCGACGTCTGTTCGTGCCTCCTTCGTTGTTGTCTTTGGCAGTAACACCTGCTCGGAATCATTAAACTATACAAGCAATTCAATTAAATTACAACCAAAATAAATTGTGCGACGTTGCATCATGCTGCTTACTTGATGGATAAGATTACAGTGGAACGGACGTGTCGGTTATTGATAACACGAATCCATTTTCATAATAATATTGCATTTTAAAAATTCAGACAACAAAGAATTACATTAAATTAATTTTTATTTGTAATAAATTTTCTATCTAATTTGAACTAAAGCAGACAATAAGAATTTTAAGTGTCTAGTCAATGGCTTAGTCATGGAGTTTAGGATCCCCACTATAAATTTAGAACCCCACCTCTCGTAAAATATAATGAACCTCCCACCAAAAATGAATGAGTCTCATGTTACGTTTTTTTCGTGGAATGATTTATTTGATTTAATTAACAATAACATTATAAAACTACATTCTTGCTTAGAGAATCATCTTATAAATCCATATTCATATGCAATTCTAATGCAAATTATTTTTAATATTATTTTATAATTTTTCCAATTAGAATTAAATTAAAAGTAGATAATTTTAACCGCAGATAGCATATTATTTTTTTATCAAAAGAAATTAGATCTAAAGTTATAAAAACTTTAGCTCTACACTATTGTAATTTTTAATCCGAGAGTTATATGAAATTAATGTTGAGATTATCATCACCTTAGTGATTTGCAAAAATAAGACCGAGTGACAGAAATAATGATATTCACTTTGTTGCGAGACGTCACGCAATGACTTCAAAATTGTTGACACATCTGTCGCGTCGCGATTATTGTCCCTGACCTAACCTAAGAATAATATCATCTGTTGTTTAGCACAGTTGTGACAAAAAATACCTAAAATAATCTTTTAAATATATTTGTGTCTGAACTGTCTACATTTTTAGTCATAAAGCAATTATGTTTTTAGATTTGCTGCGTTTAACAACAATTAATCGCAAAGCGACAAATATTGTTCTATTTCTTTTATTCTGTGCTAGTCATAATCAATTAAAAGCGAAAAAATGAAACAAAAAACACGTACGGACAAATTTATTGGTTTTTAGTCATTTGGTAATCGCAAAACCATTTAATAATTTTAGGTTTACTAGTCATTCTACATTGATTAAATGTAATTATTTATTATATTAAATGCGAGAAATATTTTTAGGTTTATTGTATTAAGTCTCAATCAATTGCAAAGCAACAAAAACATTTTTAGTCTTTTTTGCAGCTAATTAACAATTTTTCGCAAAGCGACAGAACGCAAAAACTACAAAAAGACAAATTTAATGTTTATAGTCATTCTACTAATAATCGAGAAATAGCATGACTTTAAGTTTACTGCATTTAGTCAAAGTGACACAATGAAAAAACCACAAAAAACAAATTTAATGGTTTTTAGTCATTTTGCATTTTTTTAGGTTTACTGCATTTAGTCACAACTAATTACAAAGCCACAAAATGTTCTACAATCATTTTGTACTTAGTCATAACGAATTGAACGGAACTTCTTTTAGTCATTTTGGAATTAATTATTTATTAATTTTTGCTATTATTTATAATAATTTTTTTTTAGTCATTTTACAGTTTTGAATTTAGTCACAACTAAATGCAAAGCAACACAATAAAATTTAGTTTTTCTGCACTTTTAGTTAGATTCGACGATATTTTTTAGCCAGTTTGCATTTAATTAATTTGCAAAGCAACAAAAAAAAACTTCAACGCAACAAATTTAATAGTTTTTAATCATTCTACACTTAGTCATAAATTATCACAAAGCAACAAAATGTTTTCTTAAGATTTCTGCACAATTGAATTTTTTTAGTCATTTTGAAACTAATTAATAACTTGTCGCAAAGCAACAAACTAAAAATGACAAAGACAGAGACAAATTTAATGATACTTTTAGTCTTTTTGCAACTAATTGCAAAACGACTAAATAAATGTTTAGTCATAATCAATCACGAAGCGACCTAAAATATTTTGTCATTATTAAAATCTATTAATGTTCTTTTAGAGTTTAAAGCAAATTGACAATATGATTTTTACCACTTAGTCATAATCAATTAGAAGTAACAAAACTTGTTTAGTCAGTTTGCACTTAATTAATAAATAATCGCAAAACGACAAATTAACAATACCATAAAGTCAAAATCATTTGCTTACTAAATTAATAACTTCAGTCATACTGTACTTACGTCATAGTTAATTGTAAATCAAAATTATTTTACTTAAATACTATGAATTGCAAAGCGACAAAATGACTAATAAATCAAGAAGCCACCACAAACTGCTTTTTCATTCAGAAGTTACGTTTTAATAGTTCTTTCTGCGGTTAGTTACAACCAGTTGAAAAACGTTAGAAGTCGTTTTTAATCATTTTGCGCAAGTTTATAATTCAACAGATTTGATAACTAACACGTGGTGGGTGGGCGGGAACACAAGTTTATGATTATGCGCGAGTAGTTTTGATTGGAGTGCCGCACCCACCCGCCCAAATGTTTGTTGTCAAGAGATTCCATACTTAACACTTGGATGGGAGGGTGGAGGGAAACACAAATTTGTGATTTTGCGTAAGGAGTTTTGATTTGAGTGCCACACCCGCCCGCCCAAGCGTTTGTTATTGAGAAATTGAATCACTAACACTTGGAAGGTGAACGGGGATACAATTTTATGTTACCAAATGCGTATTAATTGGATTAACTCATTCACTTGCCCAAGTGGATCCACTTGGGTGGGTGAGCGGGGACACAAGTTTATGATTACATGCAAGTAATTTTGATTGAAAAAGTTTGTCTATTGTTGACCAATGTTTGGACTATGATTGATGCAAATTTTGAAAATTTCTCTTTAAAACTCAAAAAATTAAAAAGAATATTTGGTTGGTTGTTTGCCAAAGTTAGATTATAATTGGTGCAAATAAAAAAAAAAATTGCAAAATTGTGACGTCAGCATTAATATACGCTCTAGTAAGATTTTAGGAAAATTCTAAAGATTACAGTAAATCATAAAAAATAAATACAATTTATTAAATTTAATATTGAGTTTAACACATTTTTGAGCAATAATTGGATTAATATTGATGGAAATTTTAAAGATTTTTTTGCAAAATTGTGACCTTTGCATTTACATACGCTCTAATATGATTTTGAAAAAAATCTTTAATTTTCAAAAATCATGAAAAAGATAATTTTTTTTTTTAAATTAAATTTGAACTTGAACATTGTTAGGCAATGTTTGGACCATGATTGAAGCAAATTTAAAAAAAATTGTGACCTCAGCATAAACATCCGCTCTAATATGATTTTTGAAAGAATCTTCTAATTTAATAATCTAATTTTCAAAAATCATAATAAAGTGTAACAAGTTTATTTAAATAAATTGAAAAATTATTTGAAAAATTGTGACCTTAGCATAAACATACGTTTGCATATGATTTAATTTTTTTTTTTTTCAAAAATAATAAAAAAGTGTAACAATTTTTTTAATTACATTTGTTATTTGTGCATTGTTGGTTAGGTTAGGTTAGTTTAGGTTAGGTTAGGACTATGATTAGTGCAATTTTTTAAACATTATTTGCAAAATTGTGACTTTAGTATAAATATACGCTTTAATATGGTTTTGAAAAAAATCTAAATTGTTGGGCAATGTTTGGATTATGATTGGTACAAACTTCAAAAGATTATTTGCAAAATTGTGTTCTCATAAACATACGCACTGATATGTTTTTAATTTATTTTTTTTTATTTTTAAGAATTATAAAAAAGTGTAACACATTTTTTAAATGAAATTTGAAGTTTGTTTATTGTTGAGCAATGTTTGGACTATGATTGGTGCAATTTTTTAAAAATTATTTGCAGAATTGTTACTCTTCTATGATTTTGAAAAAATTCTAAAATTATCAAAAAATCATAAAAAATAATAATTGCAATTTTTCAAATTTAATATTGAGTTTAGTAAACTGTTGGGCAATGTTTGGATTATGATTGGTGCAATTTTTTAAAAATTATTTGCAAAATTGTGACTTAGTATAAATATACGCTAATATGATTTTGAATTTTTTTTTAAATTAACAAAAAATTATAAAAAATAATTGCAATTTTTATTCAATTGTGTCTCAGTATAAATATACGCTTTAATATGATTTTGGAAAAATTCTAAAATTAACAAAAAATCATAAAAAGTAATTGAAATTTTTTTAATTTAATTTTGAGTAAAGTAAATTGTTGGGCAACGTTTGAATTATAATTGGTGCAAATTTTAAAAAACTATTTGCAAAATTGTGACCTCAGCATAAACATACGCTCTATATGATTTTTAAAAAATTCTTTAATTTTCAAAAATTATAAAAAAGTGTAACTATTTTTTTGAATTAAATTATTATTAAGTTTGTGCATTGTTGGGCAATGTATGGACTATGATTAGTGTTATATTTTAAATATTATTTGCAAAATTGTGACTTCAGTATAAATATACGCTTTAATATGATTTTGGAAAAATTCTAAAAATTTTCAAAAAATCATAAAAAATAATGACAATTTTTCAAGTTTAATTTTAAGTTTAATAAATTGTTGGGCAACGTTTGAGCTATGATTGGTGCAAATTTTGAAAAATTATTTGAACAATTGTGACCTTAGCATAAACATACTCCCTAATACAATTTTTAAAAATTCTTTAATTTTAAAAAATCATAAAAAAAGTGTAACAGTTTTTTTTAAATCAAATTAGAAGTTTGTGCATTATTGGTCAATGTTTGGACTATGATTGGAGCAAATTTTTAAACATTATTTGCAAAATTGTGACTTTAGTTTAAATATACTCTTTAATATGATTTTGGAAAAAATCTAAAATTAACAAAAAATCTTAAAAAATGATTCCAAATTTTTCAAGTTTAATTTTGAGTTTAGTAAATTGTTGGGCAATGTTTGAGCTATGATTGGTGAAAATTTAGAAAAATTATTTGCACAATTGTGACTTTAGCATAAACAGTATTTTAAATTTCCAAAAATTATAAAAAAGTGTAACAATTTTTTTGAATCAAATTTGAAGATTTTCTATTGTTGTTCAATGTTTGGACTATAATTGGTGCAATTTTTTAAAATTTTTTTGCAAAATTGTGACTTAAGTATAAATATACGCTAATATGATTTGGAAATTTTTTTAAAATCAACAAAAAATTATAAAAAATAATTGCAATTTTTTAAATTTAATTTTGAGTTTAGTAAATTGTTGGGCAATGTTTGGACTATGATTAGTGCAAATTTTAAAAAACTATTTGGAAAGTTCCTCAGCATAAAAAGTGTACAAATTTTTTTAAATTAAATTTGATGTTTGTGCATTGTTGGGCAATGTTTGGACTATGATTGGTATAAATTTTGAAAAATTATTAGCAAAATTGTGACTTTAGCATAAACATACGCTTAAAAGTATTTAAAAAAAAAAAAAAATTCAAAAATCATAAAAAAATTTGGAAAAATCTAAAAATGAACAAAAAATCATAAAAAATAATTGCAATTTTTCAAATTTAATTTTAAGTTTAGTAAATTGTTGGGCAATGTTTGGACTATGATTAGTGCAAATTTTAAAAAACTATTTGGAAAGTTCGTCAGCATAAAAAGTGTACAAATTTTTTTAAATTAAATTTGATGTTTGTGCATTGTTGGGCAATGTTTGGACTATGATTGGTGCAATTTTTTAAAAACTTGTTGCAAAATTGTGACTCTAATATAATTTTTGAAAAATTCTAAATTTAACAAAACATCATAAAAAATAATTGCAATTTTTCAAATTTAATTTTGAGTTTATTAAATTGCTGGGCAATGTTTGGACTATGATTGGTGCACATTTTAAAAAATTATTTTCACAATTGTGACTTCAGCATAAATATGCGCAATAATATGATTAAAAAAAACTTTAATTTTCAAAAATCTAAAAATGTGTAACAATTTTTTTAAATTAAATTTGAAATTTGTGCATTGTTGGGCAATTTTTGGACTATGATTGGTGCAATTTTTTTAAAATTTGTTGCAAAATTGTGGCTAATATAATTTTTGGAAAATTCTAAAATTAACAAAATATCATAAAAAATAATTGCAATTTTTTAAATTTAATTTTGAGTTTAGTAAATTGTTGGGCAATGTTTGGACTATGATTGGTGCAAATTTTGAAAAATTATTTGCACAATTGTGACCTCAGCATAAGTACATGCTATAATATGATTAAAAAAAAAACTTTTTTTTCAAAAATCTGAAAATGTGTAACAATTTTTTTAAATTAAATTTGAAATTTGTGCATTGTTGGGCAATTTTTGGACTATAATTGGTGCAATTTTTTAAAAATTATTTGCAAAATTGTGACTTAGTATAAATATACGTTCTAATATGATTTTGGAAAAAATTTAAAACTTACAAAAATCGTATAAACTAATAACAATTTTTCAAATTTAGTTTTGAATTAAGTAAATTGTTTGGATTATGATTGGTACAAATTTTAAAAAATTATTTGCATAATTGTGACCTCAGCATAATCATACGTTCTAATATGGTTTTAAAAAAATCTTTAATTTTTAAAAATTATAAAAATTTGTAACAATTTTTTTAAATTAAATTTGAAGTTTGTTCATACTTGGACTATGATAAGTGCAATTTTTTAAACATTATTTGCAAAATTGTGACTTCTATATAAATATACGCTCTAATATAATTTTGGAAAAAAATTAAAATTTACAAAAAAATCATAAAAAATAATTACAATTTTTCAAAATTATTTTTGAGTTTAGTAAAGTGTTCGGCAATGTTTGGACTATGATTGATGCCAATTTATTTGCACAATTGTGACTTTAGTATAAACATACGCTCTAATATGACTTTCAAAAATCATAAAAAAGTAACAATTTTAGAATTAAATTAAAGTTGCATATTTTAAAAAAAAAATTTTGAGTTTAGTAAATTGTTGGGCAATGTTTGGACTATGATTGGTGCAAATTTTGAAAAATTAGTTGCACAATTGTGACCTCATCATAAACATACGCTCTAATATGATTTTTAAATATTTTTTTTATTTTTAAAAATAAAAAAAAGTGTAACAATTTTTTTAAATTAAATTTAAAATTTGTGCATTGTTGAGCAATGTTTAGTGCAATTTTTTTTAAATTATTTGAAAAATTGTGACTGTATAAATATACGCTTTAATATGATTTTGGGAAATTTCTAAAATTAAGAAAAAACCATAAATAATAATTGAAATTTTTGTGCGTGCAATTATTGTGTCATGGCACACACATAACCTAATAAAATATTGATATTCAATTTGTCACTTAGGCAAAACACAGAAATCTCAAAAACGCCACTGCACATAACCTAACAAAATAATGACATTCAATTTTACTTGACAATTGTGGACAAAATTAACATCTGTCAGAGTAGTAGCATAACCAAACATTATTGACACTGTAAATTGCCGGTTTGTTGTTTTAGTGTCCCATGGTACATAACCTAAACAAGTTAATTTTAACATGTGTTCTAATTACTTCAGTACTTACACTTGTAAACTATTGCGCCATTATAGTTGTTTTCAATAATTTGATGTATAAATTTACTAAATAAATTTTGTCTACATTATCCTGAGCTGATGTACACTAAGCTAATATGATACGACCTAACCTAACATAACCGAACCGGGCAGTGCTAATCAACCTTAATGATTCAAACCGTGGAATTTAATATGCTAGCTTTTGCTTAATCAAGTATATTTTATTGATTAGGTCAACGTACAATATTATTTTTAGTTGTTCTTATTTCAAAGTTTATTATTAACTTTTGGTTATTTATAAATCAATAAAATATCGTACTTTATTTTAAGTTGATTAAGTAATGTTATAGGTTGATAAGAGTATATTTTATTTATAATTTGGTTAAGACAATTTTTGTATAAGTTTACGTTTTTAGAAAAAAAAATTTTTATTATTATTTAAGCCGATCACTAACATTGAGCAAGCATAAAACACTATCATGTGAGCTAATCAGCTTGTAACTAACCTAACATAAACCTTTGTCTGGCTTGCTTATACTTGACCTTAACTAACCTAATCTAACTAGGATTAACTTAATCAAACCTGACAAGCATTAAACTATCTCAATCTAATTTTAAAATAATAAAAAAATAAATTATAAATATTTAATAAATATTCTTAATTCTCCAAAACAAATTTGAATGATTCAATCTAAACAAATTGATTAAAATCTAATTTTAGCTTTGCTGTTTATATAAAAAATTATTAAGCAATTACCAATAGAACATTAATAATATTGGTCAACAAAATTAACAAACAAACACTTTCCTTTGAAAACCCATATATGAATAAATATAAATTTGTTATGTTGTTTACCACATTGAGAATGTTTAGTAAAATCAAATGTGTGTACTAAAAAGCTGTAAAAACTATGCAATAAACCTTGAAGCAAAATTAAACACATATATTTTTAGATTGAAAAAATTACAGTGGAAATGTATATAAATAACAAAAATAACTAAACTATTATCAATATTTACATAAAGGAACGAATATTTTATCAGTTTACTGATAAGGAATTTTGCGAATTATTTTTCGTGCATTAGTAATACACATTTTATCGCATACAGTGGAAGTTATTTAAGTGCGTAGCTGTTAATATAATAAAATTTTGATATTATGTAATACTTGTAAATAATATTTTTTTGTAGACTCAAAGCTAAATTTGTTTAATTGCGTTTCGATGAAATTGTTTACCACAGTGTGAATTACAATGCGGTTTACAATGCAGAGAAACTTATTATAAGAATTTTTTAATTATAATTTAGTTTAAAATATTTCTCAATTTCTTCAATGTAACAAATAATTTGTTGTCGATTGTAAATAAAGTTTTCAAATTTGATCGCTGAGAGTTTGATAAGGGTTTAACAGAAATTAAATCGGTAAATTGAATCTATGTTTACATTTCTTTATAACTTTGTTATTTTCACATTTTATCTATAGATAAAGGTTTGGTGGTTATTAATTAATTTTGTTCTTGAAATAGTTCATTAGTAATATAGTAGAGCAATTCTATTACAAATACAGTGATAGAATATGTAGGCGGCATCCCTTAATATATAAAATAGTGGGCAGACAAATATGTAGTGGGTAGTCGCCAGAGTAATTTATTTATTTATATTACGCTCAGTTCATACAAAATATATAAGACTACTAAAATAAATCTTCATTCTGCTATACACAAATTTGCAAAAAATATTTAAGAAATTTGTGATATTTTTATTTAAGGAATCTGCAAGTCTTTTTACATTCTAAGAATTATGCGCCACAACTCAATTTGTCACATTGTATAGTAAGTTATGTAGACACACCCACCCAAGTGTTTGTTGTCAAGAGATTGAATGTTTGTCCTCTCTACAATTAAAAGTAAGCACTAAGTTACGGAAATACTTGAGTGAGTCATTCAAATTCATAATTTGCAGAAAACAATTTAAAATTGGAGTGCCTTCCCACTCATCCAAATGTTGCAAATTAATCTTTGTATCACAAATACTTAGACGGATAATCCAATTTATAAGTTTGAAAAGTATTTTGAAATTGAAGAATTCCGACCACCCACCCAAGTGTTTGTGATCAAAAGATTAGATGTATGCATTCTCTACAAACGTCATTCTTTACAAAAAGTAGAGTAGGAACAAATTTTGGATCACAAACACTGAGGCAAGTGGGTGGATCACTCCAATTCATAGTTTTGAGAAAAAAGTTTAAAAGATTGTATACTTGCTATCTCTATAAACGTCAGTAGTCAGTAGTAAGTTACGGAAATAAGAAAGAAATCCAATTTTTGATCACAAACTTCAATAGCAAGTGGCAATAACAAAACGTAAAAATCAATCAACTGGCACTAAAATGGGCGGGCGGGACATTCCATAAAATAATAACCTGTCAGTAGTTTGGATTAGAGTGCCCTACACCTACTCAAATGGAAGTTAGTCTGCCGTCGGTAGAAAGGTCAGACATGACATGAACACTTGAGTGGGTGGAGGGGTGGAACACTCCATAGCATGATAACCAATCAGTAATTTAGATTGGAGTGGACCACTTACCCACCCAAGTGTTAGGCTGGGTCTCTTTAGATTTATCACACTAGGGCGGATGGGTAGACACTTCAGTTCAAACTCTTTGATGGTAATAATGATCTAGAGTAACCCACTCACCCAAGTGTTTTTCATCATATTGGTTCATATTTTCCTCGCAGAGTTTGATTTTTTCTTTTATGTTGAACATGAAACGCGCATCGCACCAAATCTACAAGTAATCATCGCGTATGAATAATAATTGATTCATTTATTTTTTTTTGGTTAAGGGATATCTGCCAATCGTAAAGCAACAAAATCAATTTCAATATGTGACATTTAAACGAGTGTGCGCCCGGCACTCACTTCAAGAATTATGAGCAGGTGGCTTCTGATACTGTAACCCATCCACCCGCTAAAGTGTCGATTATCCGGTTTCTGAATCACTAACACTTGGGTGGGTGGGCGGGAACTCAATCAAAAATTATGGGCGGGTTGCTTCTGATACTGTAGCCCATTTAAATTATGGATCATTAACACTTGAGCGTGTGGGCGGAAACTCAGTTCAAGAGTTATGGGCGGGCGGCTTTTGATCTCCATCCTCTCCTTTAATTATAGAGACTTCTAATGCTTGCAAAAAAAAAGAAACTTTAAATCTCTTAATAACAAACACGGATAGGTGAGAACTTCAATGTAAACTACTCAATGGTAATCTAAATTTAGATTGACCTACCCACCTGCCCAAGTGCTGGTCCTCAAGAGATTTAATATCACCTCCTCCTCCTCTGACTAAGGAACTTGACGAACTTGATAGCACCACTCGGGCGGGGTGGTTGGGTCCAATTCAAATTTCTCGCTAGTAACAAAGTTTTTAAGTAACTCAACCACCCGCCAAAGTGTAGGTTATTAAAACATTGGTTATTGCCTTTAATTTTTTGATAACAAATTCTTAGATGGGTAGGTAGGAAACCCGGTTCAAACTACTCAATAGTAATGATTATCTGGAGTGATCCACCCATCAGTTCAAGATCAAGAAACTAGATCAATTTCCTACTTTAACTAAAAAACTTGCATAGATAGTTTGACTGCTTTTGTAACTGGGAACCCTACTGGAACTTTCCTATAAACAAGAGTCTATAAAATAGGTTTATAAGGGCTTCGCCACCACCCAAAATAACAAAATCGCAATTTTTTTTTATTATCTCATGGACAAATTGTTGCAATAAACATCTATATCTGGAAAACCACTAAGCTACATTTAATTAAAAAACCAAAATAGGAAAACTGTGACCTGGCTTATAGACCAATATATCTGATCAATACGCTAGGGAAACATATCCTAAATAACAGACTCTTAAAGGAAGTTGACAAAAATGGAGGCCTATCCTGAAACTAATATCGCTTTTGCAAGCGAGTTAAATTGGCCGCAAGAGAGAAGAAGAAGCAATATGCTGCGCTAGTCACAATTGATGTGAAAAATGTCTTTAACTCCGCTTTCTGCAAAGGAGTTATAAAAGCACTCAAAATAAAAATGAAACCTCCCCTTATCTCATTAATCATTATAACATGAGGTGTTTCACAGGGATCGATTCTAGGCCCGACTCTGTGGAATATTTAGTATGACCAAGTATTAAAGCTTAATATGGGGAAAGCTGTTGTGGTTATTGCATACGCTGATGACCTAGCGGCAATAAGTGCAAGACGGATCGGGAAACGATTGGACAGCAATGTTCTAACGCTGGAAGAATTATCAAATGTTTTGTAATAATGTTAGACCATAACTTAAAGATGTGGGAACACATGGAAAAAACGGAGGCCAAAACAGTGGGGAAAATAAACGCGCTAAGCCGTCTAAAGCTCAACATATGAGGTGCAGATTGTATTATATAATGCATCAGTGTGGTATTATTGAGTAACCATCAAAAACTTTAGTGCTTTGATGGAAAAGTTACAGAAAAAATTGGCGATTAGGGTAGTTAACGCTTGCAAAACCATCTTAACACGTGCTATACAGATAGTGGCAAGAATTATTTCAATTCTTCTGTTTGCCAGAGAAAGGTCCTATGTCCCAAAAGCAAAAAAAAAGGGAGGAACAAATCAAGACTAGGCAAAAATCTTTTGCTACCTAGGAAATGGAATGGCAGGACTTTATTAGAGGAGGTCATACCATAAGTCACCAAGTAGCATGGGAAGGTAGGGTACTTCTAACGCAGTTTCTTACAGAAATTTACTTAAAGCGTATGAACATCAGGACTAACAACAATTGCACCTACTACGGAGAGCCAGACACCCCGGAACATACAATTCTCAAATGCAAAAGGTGGGTTGCAATAAGGCAAAACTCTGGAAGACAGATGAATACGCTAGGTGTCAACAACATCATTGACAGAATCATAAGCCACATAGACGCATGAAATTCTATCTCTAACGTCATACGAGAAGTTATGAGTAGGAAAGAGGAAGACGAGAAGAAATAATAGAAGTGGATCCAACCTTTTCTAGCAATGCACAACAAGTGGTTTTAGGCTGTAAAAACCCGGCACTATTTAATAGCACCGGCTAATAGTGTATTAACTGAAGATGTCCCTCTTCCAAAATTTAAAAAAAAAACAATACTTTTGCACTTATTAAGTGTTTTGTGTTGAGTAACTTTAAAGTTATAATTACTCAAATGCTTAGCAACTAATAAGTTAAATTGTTTCTTTAGGTTTATTAATATTTTTTTGTTTTTTTAATTAGATTGTAACTGGTTTTAGATATTAAGTTTCAGGCTTCTAAAGCAACAAGCTAAAACTAAAAAATATTTTCTGTAGTCCATAGGTTAGCCTGCAAACTAAGTTTGCATGGAGTTACCTTTTGAGAAGACCACGATAGTTGAGTAGTCATATCAATTGGCACAACTCTATCGGCTGCATCAACTTCTAAACAACTAGTCTCACCACTAACGAAGCTTTAATTATAAAACCCTTGACAGATTCAACTGGCGACACAAATTCAGGGCATAATTGATTTGGTAATATCATAGAGGAGTAGAAGGTCTGTTCTAACCTAGTTGTATGTAGAGATGAGAGGAAACAAAGGTAAGTAGACGGAAATGTACCCAGATTTTGATTGTGCTCGTTGATCCAGCCGGCATAGATAACTTTTTAAACTCCCGCTGGTATAGCTTAACCAAAATGTACTCGATCCCCTCACCACGATTAGTATAACTCAACTGTTGCATGAACTTGGAGAAAAATTATCAAAATTTTAGTAAATATTTTATTTAAATCAAAACTTTGCCAAAAATTGTACAAGAAACTCATTTGTCGCATAAAAAATAGAATAGAACACCATTTATTATGCAACATTGTCAAAAATCGTTCAAAAAACCATACTAAAGCAAATAAAATGACCAAAAATAGCAAAAAATTTATTAACTTATTCATCATTAAATTATATATAATATCCATTTATAGCATAAAATTCATAAAAAACGACATTTTATCTTCTAAAATTGAACCAAATTGACGACAAAAATTTGAGCAACTACTTAAATGTTGTTCTCTACCCAGTGTGAGCTTATACACTAGTGTTTCAAGGCATGCACCATTCACCAGTGTGTCTACCATAATAGATATAAAATGTATATTAGTTATTGTGATCTTATGTCAATTCTTTCTATGAAATGCAAGGCATGCTGATGAAGGATGCATACCTTGAAACACTAATGTATATGTCTCACACAAATTAAAAAAGCCTGTATGTACAAGAATTTAACTGTAGTACAATTTTCTATACACGCTCAGTTCAACGTACTTGTGATAGGGGCATTGAGTTACTACTTCTTTAATTTAATCATTTATTAAGAGTTGTTATATCTTTGTAATTAATTGCAAAACGACATGTCAACCAAACTTATATTGAGAATCGATAAAATTATTACTGAAACGAGTTACGCACCACACAGCTACTGACTAGTCATCATCATAATTAACGTTTTAGTTAGTTGAGAAGCAACGTAATAACATTAAACTGAGTCATATTAGCTAATAAAAAATGTTATTGAAGCAAGTTATGCAATCGCTTTAGCCGTATTCACGTAACTGCTGACGACAACCTCTTCTCTGAACGTAATGCTGGAAACTTACATTACAGGTTGGCCTACAATTTTGAGTGAATTACTGGAGAAATTAGTAATCTACTTCCAAACCAGAGAAAGATCTCAGTCATGAAACCCCGTGCTGAAAAGACGGGTATGTTGGGGAGTAGGAGAGCGTATAATTGTTTGAAATGGTTTTTTTGTGTGAGATTCGAACCAACAATCTTTGGTGCAGCAATCGGATGCTTAGACTACTGCGATACGCTCCTTTTAAGGTATAAACTATGCAACATATAATCATTTACTAAACGGCTTTTTATTATTGTAGTTGCAAAGTAACATAACATCAATAATGCAAGTCATTTCAACCAATAGTAATTAGTAAACCGTTAAGCGACAAATTGTTAGCTGAACCGTGTAATATTTAATCGTTGGTAATCTAAGTTACAATGTCTAAAAGTAAATAACAAAACAACAAACTGTTATTGAAACAAAGATAAAATGACTTATTACAAAGCGTTTTATTATTGTAGTTAGTTGCAAAATAACATAATATCACTAGAACGAATCAAATTAGTTAATAGTAAATTGCTAAGCGACAAATTGTTAGCTAAACAGGGTTGTAGCGCAACATATTGTCACTAAACCAAGTTATATCAGTTAATAGTAAATTACAAAATGGCAAATGATCACTAAAACAAGATACACAACGTACAAACAATGATAAACAGTTTTTTATCATTGCAGTTAATTTATAAGCGACATATTATCACTAAAGTCATATTAGCTAAATGTAAACTGCAAGAAATTGATATTGAAACAAGTTCTGAAACATACAGGCATATGCTGCGTTTAGGAAACATACAATAAATTGATTTGTTGACAAAGAAGCAACTTATTTTAGTGAACGTTGTAGCATAAGAAATAATCTATTTTATCTATACTATTCAATCATTTTAGCATTATTCCACCAAAATCAAATGGTTAAAACTTATCATTATTTTCGCCAGTGCACGTACACCCATGAGTAATGAACCATTACTCACAGATACATGTGTAGAAGTTGGTAATGAACCATTACTCACGAGCAATATTTTTTGCAATTTTATTTTTTCTCATAACATCCAGAAAGGATTGTTTAACCATTTCAGTATTCTGCCATTAAAATCAATAGAATTATTATTATGCACGCTAATAGATGTGCACCCATGAGTAATGAATCATTACTCACAGATGCATGTGTACCAGTTAGTAATGAACCAATATTCACAAGCAATATTTTTTTGCAATTTTATATTTTCTTAAAACATCTAGAAAGAGAAAAAGCAAATTTTGAAATTAAAGTGACTATTGATTTGCTTTGGTGCAATTTATTTCCAGTGTGCATCAAATATAATTATTGCAATTAGTCTTAAAAAGGCATATTATTGCTAAACTGAACTATACTTACATTTTACCAAAACAAATTAAAAGATTGCAAAGCTACGTATTATCATAGCGATGAGTCATATCGGTTCGTTATTAATCACAAAACAGCATATTATCGTTAAGTAAATAACGAATTATCAGCTTAAAGTAAATAACGAAGCTAAGTATTGTCATTGAAACAAGTTATACGCCAGACATTAAATTCACTAAATTTCGTCGTTCCCACTTGGTCAAAATTATATGAAGTAGTGTATTATCATTGCAATGCAACTTTTATCACTAAATTGTTGCAACAAAACCTGGAAACATTAATCATTTATATTATACAATACCATAAGTGAAAACTAGTGTATTATCACTAGAGTTGAATGTAGTTAAACTAGACGAGTTCTAAATTCAGTTCACGATAGTCAAAAAATAGAAAACAAATCATAAATCAACAAAATTTTATTGTCAGTTAATCAATACTAAAACAATGTAAGTCATAACAGACTGTAGTTAATGGCCGATTTTAAAACGGCTTATATTATCACAGGAATATGTAATATGAATCGACAATAAAATATGAAGCTACATATTCTCACTAAACTAGTTATTACACGTACAGTATAAGACCATGTACATATTAGAAACATTTACATAAAATTTTTATTGCAGCGCAAATTTATATGTGCGCTACTATGCAAGGGCACAATACGCTTACACTGAAATAAGTAAGTTGCGCAGATTTAAATTTGAGCCGCATATAAAATACAACGTGTTTTTGACTAGTTTTAGAAGGCTACGCCATAGTGCGTGTTTGGTTTGACGCAAATTTTGCATTTTTACAAATGTTTTTCTTTTTTTAATTAAAATCAGAGTGAAACGATTTGATTAAAAAAGCTAAAAAAACAGGTTTATGCGTTTATGTTATTCAATTATACATGCAAGTCGAAAATAGATCCCAACACTAAACCCTGTGGAACACCAAAATAAATAAAATGCGCTTTTAATTTTGCTCATTGACGATATAATCTCAAGTATTTTATTTACTAAATTTAATATTATAATCAACATAAAAATCAAACACTAAATACAATATTATTCCTAAAACAATACAAATTAATAATATAAAATAAAGTATACAGTCTCAAGGTCTGCGTAAATCGTAAAATATAATTTCTGTATGATAGTAATCTTGAAATCCGCGCAACACTAATTTTGTTGGATCAGATCATCTATAACCTTGTGGAAAAATCATCAATAATCTATTCCTATATAAATGTATGAATTTCTATGAGTAATAATTTGATTAAATTTTATAATCATCAAATTGTGCTGCTTCGAATCGCCTAAAAGTAGGGTTGCATTACAAAAATATTCACTCACTGTGACCGATTATAATCAAACATGTCCTAATTAGCTCTACATAAAATATAATATTTTAACTAATGATAGTAATTTATTATATTAAAATTGCAACTTAATTTAATAGGCGTCAGGATTCCTATTTACACGCACAAATATTAGTTTTAATCATACTTTATTTAAAATGAACCTTATCTGAAATGTAGTGAACCTAACGACTATGTCAATAGTAGTATTTGTAAGATTTCATTTAAATTATTTCGTATCCAAAATGAATTTATACTTAAGTAAACAGTTTCGTATAATCTAAAATAATTTATATTGCATAGATTTTGTTTGTATTGTAAATATAATTTCCATTATATGGATCTATTAAATTTGTGCAGCTATTATGAATACAAACAATATTAATTACACAAAAAACTTTTGCGTGTTATAGCAAACTAAATGTTTTTAATTTATTGTTGAATATAAATAATTACAAAGAAAACAATATTTGCTAATGAATAAATGGAACAATGTAATAAGTTGTTTTAATTAATACAAAGATTTAAGGTTGTAATAAAAATAAATTAAATCGTGCAGCGTGGATTATTAAAAATATTGTGTGCTTGAATGTTAAGTGCGTCTAAAATGTATGCGGTGCATTCATTCCAAGCGGAATGAAAATAAAATGAAAATAATTAAATAAAAAAATAAAACTGACCAGTACTCGATTGCCTACGAGTAAATTTATATTCCTCATGCACATCTTTCATTACAATAACATAAAATAGTGCAACACTATACCAAAATGAACCGGTTCGTTCGGTACGCACGAAATGTTCATAAATTCACCACAAAATGTATATCACTGTCACTGAGTCACGAATCAATATTATTTATTTATTTTAAAAATAATATAAATATGGAAAGAAATTATAAAATATATAAGGCACGTGAACGTCACCTACATTCATGTGATGCCCTTATGGCACGGTCCCGATGAAGGGTCCCCCGTTCTAGGGCTGAAACCGGTGCGAGAATATGTTAGCGACTGTTAGGATAGGTCAGGAACTGCATATGCGCGAGTTAAACTTGTACACTGGCTGTACGGAGCGGCCCCAGACTGAACTGGCTGAATGGGGCCCGTCCTCGAATGCATGTCGTCTCGTCGGCAGGTTTTACTCGGGGAACCGCCTGAGACACGACTAGATATTATTATTATTGCCTTGGCATCTGATAAAACGGCGGTCACGTGCGAAACTGTTCTTTTTAATTTCTAAAATATCAATATTTTTATTTAATTAATTTACACAACATTACATAAATCATCTAATTAAATTAATTCGGAACTTTCCATTCATTTATTAAATTTGACCAGATAGCATATCTATGGATTCATTTTAAGAAACCATTATAAATCTGTGAACCGAATATAAATTCAATTTCCTAATTAGATAAATTTCAATTAATTATTATTTATGCTTATTTCTGTTGTATTAAATTCAAACTAAATATTAAATAGATTTAGTGGTCTAAATTTGTGTGATATTTAAGCCGTCAAGAAATCAGACATGTTTACGTAACTAGATCTCAACATTTAATTAGTTTTTGTTCGTTCATACAGAAATAACAATTTAAATTTTGATTGCTTAAACATCTTGTTAAAATTAACTCGTTTCACTTGGAGACAGATTACATATTATTGGTCTTTGAAATAAACTACTAAAAAGTTTAATAAGTCTAAATCAACGTACAAATAATTGGGTCAATAAAATATATTTATCTTAATAAGAAATTTAAGTAATATAATATTTAAAAAACAAACCCAAGTATTGGTTGCTCACAACACAAAATGTTAGTATTTACTGTATAATTATAATGTATTGATATTTTAGACTTAAAACGTAATATTTTTACTTAAAACGCAATAGTTTATTCAACTAAATTTCAATAAATTAAGTCTTATAATTTATAAATTTTTCTTAATAGAATGCCATTTGAAAACACGCACAAATGTAATTTTTTTTTAAATTTAGCTAAAACATAATATTCTTATTAATTTAGAATAAACTGTACAAAAATACAATTTAATTTAATTTTTAATAGATCTGATGTGTTCTTTATTTTAATACCAAGAAAGGTATATATTTTTGTCTTTTAAATTACGATTTATTAGAAATTGCCTAGTTTTTTAATATTACAGAATTCATAGAATAAAATTACGCTTAACTGTTCAGAATAATTTAAAACTTCACGGCAGTTTACAGGAACTTTTGGTCAAAATAAGAAAAATGTTTATATTAACAAATAATAGAATGTCTTCATATCACAATTATATTCCAAATTATTAATTAGTATCAAAACCAGGAAGAGTTTATTGAATATAAGCTATTACATGCAAATAGAATACTATACATTATCTATTCCGTAATATGTAAACAGTATATTCTTTAGACTTACAATAACGCGAGTAAAAAAGCATCTTAACCTAAATAACATAAAAAAAATATATACAGTTGGTATGTATAATAAACTTTTGAAAAATTATTTCAGCAGAACTTAATCATTTTGAAATAACAAAAAACGTTTTTGTTTTGAACACGTTTAGACCAGTTGAACGTTAGAGAAACCGGAGGAATTATAAAACCAGAATAAAGCTTAAGAAGCCGTTACCTAAAATCAAAATGGCCATGTATAGAAACGTATTTTTGGTTTCTTGATCACTCACTCACCGGGTTCTCCAAGGTTCTTTTAAGAATTTTTGTTTTAAGGAAAACACGTTAAATATTGCAGCATGGTTTTTAAAAGAAGAACATTTTAGATTTATCATTATCAGTTTTTTGCATATTGCAGGTTTATATGCCTCTCACAATCCTCTGTGCATCTTTTTATTTTAATATACTCCTTTTCTCAGTATGTCAGTTCAGTACATTAATCACGCACATAGATATCAAAATACCAAAAAGCTGGACAATGTGTGAAGAAAAGACTTTAATTGTTCTAAAACTGAAACATTTTCACGTTTGAGAAATCAAACAAATTATAAAACCAGCGCAAATCTAAGATTAGCACGACTGTGCCACCGCATTGCATTATATCTATAAAGGTGATTGTTGCATTTTACTCAAATCCATCAAGTTCTCTAGTTTGTTCAAGAATTTTTGTTTTGATCAATAAATTGTTTACAGTTTTTGGAAGAAGAACATTTTGCCTTTTCAACATTAATTTTTTGCTTATTGCAATGCGCTTCTCGCAATTAACTGCTTTCTTCTTAATCTTATACTTTAGTTTTTTTTTTTTTTAAATACAGTTTAGTACATTTCACTTTTCTTTCAAAAACGTGTTTGTCAGCATACAATTTTTTTTTTCAACAACGAGTAGATATTAAAAGACCACAAAAAGGACAATGTGCAAAAAAAACATTTTTTTTTAGAAAATTACGCCAAGACTAGACTAACGTTGAAAATACCAAAAAAAAAAACGGGACAACGCTTAAGACGTCGTTTCCAAAAATTGAAGGCGTAAATCCAAAATCATCATGTCTAGAGACGTATTTTTGTTTTTTTGCTTGGAATTACCGGGTTCTCTTGGCTTTTACAGTAATTTTTGCACTTTTGTGCAGTCACGCTAAATATTGCAATTGGTTTTTGGAAAAAAAAATGTTTCTCTGTGCTTCTCTTCATCTCATTATTTTCTTGTACATTTTTTAGTACGTTAGTCTTGCGTTTAGATTGTTCTTTATACACTGAGATGATTTGTAAGTCACCTAATAAGCGATTGGTCTTGTCAATCTTTCAAACAAGCCGCAAGACAATAAAATAAGAAATATACCAAAAAACAATAAGCAAATAGCTGTGCAAAAATGAAACATTTTTGCTCAGTGCAAATTCAGCAAAAAACTTTTTGTTTTTTGCTTAAGTCTACCAGATTCTCTCTCCTAGACTTTTTCAAAAATTTTGGCTTTGATATTTTTGATTGTTTTTGAAACTATTGCAACTCGGTTTTTGGGAAAAAAAAATTTGACCAGATGCTTTAATTTGCTTTCAGTTTTTATTTCTAATAGTCAATATTTTGCATTTGTAAAAAAATTAATTTTGACAGATTACAATAGTAAGCATGGAAAGAATTAATTAACTTTAAAAAATTGAATAAATTGATAAAATAGCAGATGACTGTGATAGCAGGGCTATTGCTAAAACTCTTTTACAAACTTTAAAAAAGCACCTGTATGTAACGCAGCTTTTTAAAACCAATTTGAAAAAAAAAAACACAATTTTATTTTTAGATCTCCTCTTAGAAATATCTGACTTTCCTGTTGATACTTTATTGGGGCCAAAACTGTAAAGCGAGTTTTTAGTTTTTTTGCTTTTTTGGCCGGGGTTTTCCAAGACCGTATTAAGGCTTTAATTTTTTTTTTAAAAGTCACGCTAAAGTTTGAATTAACAATGTAAAAACTGATAACAGCAACAATTTTGAGTCAAAAACATAGCGACCAGAGGTGGTGTTAAGAAGGTGAACGCCGCAAACTAAGCTGATGCAAGCTTTGTTTGTCTGTACTTTTTTTTAATTTGAAAAACGTTCTGAACGTTGCGCACGTGCAGATTTTTAGTTTTTTGCTCAGTTTTGTTAGGTTTTTTAAGACCGTTTCAAGGTTTTTTGCCAAATAATTTTTGGCGACATTCCAAAAAAAAAAAAATTCAATAACATTTTGGTGCGTTTCTTGGCTTCCTGTGGTTAAATCTGACAGTTTGTAGATAAAAACTTTTGGTATTCTGGAATGAAGATTCAAAGACTCTAAATCTTTTATGTAAAAAAAAATTGCGACCGACCAAATGGGCTTCTGACGATAGCATCAGTTTTGCGACCAAAATATTAGCCGTTGACGTTGTTAACCTAATTGATGCAAGCACTATTTGACTATAACAATTTTGTCAACTTTGAGTGATAACCATGGCACCAAAATACTAGACGTTGCAGAGGTAGACTAAGAACCTAACCTAACTTAAATTAATCTAACCTAACTTAACCTTTTTTTTTAGTTCAATTATTTATTGTCGGTCCACTTCTGCTGCCAAGGCTAATCACCGACGCCAAAGGTTAAGACTACCACATCTGGGAATTTTGCCGCAAGTTCAGGAATTCCAACCAAAATTATTGGGTTTTTTTAACGTGCACGCAACATTAAAGCAGTACAAGGGACCTACTAAAGTTTCTCTTCTTATCCGAAAGAAGGCGTACTTATCACAACACATTTTTTCTTAATCAGAAATACTGACCCTCCAGATAGGGGCTTGAAGCTTGAACCCAAGACCCCTAGTATAGCAATCGAATACGCTAACCTCAACACCACCTGGCCGTTAACCTAACCTAACCTAACAAATTATTGCATTTCAGATGGCATTTGGATAAACGATTCTAGTTTTTGCAACGGCAAAAAATAATGAGTAAGATTTGAGTAAAAAACGCAAATTGAGTTGCAAGCCTTCTTGAAAAGTTCACACTATATTTAAATATTCTCTATACACTCCACCGGACTGAATTTTTAGTTTTTTTAGTTCGGAATCACCTATTCTTTAAAGAAATTTAGTTTTAAGCAAAATTATTTTGGGTATCTACACCGGTTTAAACCGCGTCGTTAACTGGATTTTTAGTTTTTTTGCTTTGATCTATAGGAATTTTCTAGATTGATTCAAAACATTTAGACAACATTTTTTGCGGACCCGCCAAGTAATTCTTTTATAATAAAAGAAGTGGCTCATCATTATTGAAAAAACATTTTGGTGCGTCCTTTGGCTTTAAGTAGTTAAAATTTTGTAAGGCTCAACATGAAAAAATCTTCTCTTTTATGTAAAAAAAATAAGACCAACTAAATTGGCTTTTGATGAAAGCTTCCAATTAGGGTCAAATGCATGCGACCAATATACTTGGATGCTACGCTTTTTTGTACCTAACATTTTTTTTTGCCATTTAAGCCGCTGGCTTTTCGACAAACATTGTCAATAAATAACCAATTACGGCAAACGGATAAAACACCTTCTTCGTTAAAAAAAAAGTTGGATATAAAAAAGCTTCTACACTAGTATATACCGCAGCGTTTGAATATTTTTTTTAAAACTTAATAATAAGTTTTTCTTTTAAAAAAAGTTTAAAACACTTTGAACCTTTATCTTTTATGGTAAAAACAAGAATGTCCAACTAAACCGGTTTCTGGCAACGGCGGCCATTTTAAGTAAAAATTATGCTTCCCCTGTTTGTCTCAACACATTTTTTGCAATTTAGAAGAAATCGATGTTTTGATCGAATAAAAAAGCAGTTAACGTCTTATAAAAGTAATTTCTTAGATGCTTTCTAAGAAAATTACTTCCAAGGAATGGAAATAATAATAAAAAAATAAATCAGAAAATGAATCAGATTTATTTTGTTTTTATTGTAATTGCAGGATAGTTTGGACAAACGTTCCCACACCGACATCTCCAATTTTGTTCAAATTTTATACACATGTTTGTAGTACCAAAAATAACAATTTCTAATATACAGTGTAAATGGCGGCCATTTTAATTTTAAGGAATAATATGTCTCCTTTCAGTTTTTGTGCTGCAAATAAGCAAAAAATAGTCAAAAATCATATTCAAAAAGGTGTATCTTATAGAATTTTTTTTGTAGAACATAATCCCGCCTTTGGTTTTTTGAAATTTTCCGCAAAAAATGGGAAAAATACCATATTATTAAACATTTTATTTCTTTGATTTGGTTACACCTGGAGACTTGAAATTTGAATATGATACTCGTAAAACATAGTACTTTTGATCGCAAAAATAAAAGGCTTGATGTCTTGGCTTAGGGTAAAATATAACACTTAATTGCTAAAACTGGGATACTTTTAAGGGATTTTTCTTGGATTTTCATTAATTTTACTAATTTTTTGTTTTTTTTTTGTTCAGAAGAATTTAAGAAAAAGGACATAAAAATCGTGTTCTGCAAGAAATTTTCTTTCAATTATACTAATTCAATGTTTTTTTTTAACTTTTTTTTTGCAAAATTATGAAAGAGAAAAGAATTATTATTATTTATCATAATTTTTTTAACATATACATATCATACTTTTTTGAAAAAAGTTATGATAAAAAATGAATATTTCTGTCTTTCATAATTTTGAAAAAAAAGTTAAAAAAAAAATTAAATTACTGTAACCAAAACAAATTTCTTTTGGAAAATTAGTAAAATTACGGAAAATCCGAAAAAAATCCATTAAAAGTAACCCATTTTTAGCAATTATGTGTTATATTTTATCCTAAGGCAAGCAAATTCAATTTTTTTATTTTTGCAATCAAAAGTACTATGTTTCAGGAGTATCATATTTAAATTTTAAGTCTCCAGGTGTAGCGGATTCGAAAGTATCAAATTTTTATTAAAATGGTATTTTTTTTTCATTTTCTGCGGGAAATTTCAGAAAACCAAAGGCGAGATTGTATTCTACGGAAAATTTCTTATAAGATACACCTTTTTAAATATGATTTTTGACTACTTTTTGCTTATTAGCTTCACAAAAACTGAAATAAACAAAATATTCCTAAAAAAATTATATGACCGCCATATTTTGGTACCAGAAACATGTGTACAATATTTGAGCAAAATCAGAGATATCGATGTGGGGACGATTATTGGAATTACCCAGGACCTTTTGCTTTTTATAAATGTTAAAATGTGATATTTATCTTGAAATCCAATAAAATGCTTATTAAGCTTCTTAGTCAAATAAAGTAATCAAAATGTTATTTATTTATTTGTTTCTAAGTTGACAACAATAAAAATTAACATCATTTTTAAAATCCTTCTTTATATCACATACGTTTAAGTCAAAGTAATATAAATTTGCAAAATTAGGTTGAAGAGCTGAGCTGAATTTTGTTATTGTTAACATGCATAATGAAAAAATAAATACGTTAAAGAATTAAAAAAACAGTGCTTAATGCGGTTTACTATGTTTAAAACTAATTTGTAGCTTTTGAGAATTGCAACGCCATAGTTATAGACAAGAATCTAGTTGTAAGCGGTCATCCAATCTAGTCACTAGATCGAGTGACCGCCTCTTCAAAGGACCGATGCTCAAAGATTGGTTGTATAAATTCTTCTTAAAAATGGGCGTTTTTTTTCTTGAAACTTAATTGAAGCATTGATATTATAATTTATACAAATAATAAAAGGTTTTATTAAAGAATGATTTTATTTTTGTATTTAAAAACTTAAAGTAGTGTACAACTTTTTGAACAATTTAGTTTAAAGTTGTTTGAAAGCACTAAAAATATTGTATCTTTGTAAAAATATAGAAAGTGTACTTTGTATCATTTGTCTAGTGAAATTTTAATTCATTATTTCAGGGGATTGACAAAATAGTTTTCTGCATTCTATAATTAACCTGAATTGAAAATAGTTTGAACCAATTACAAAAACTAAAACTATTGTTAAATTGAATGATATATGCTAAATCAATCCATTTAAAAAAATAATATACCAATTATGAAAAGCACCTTTAATTCAATTGTTTTATGAGTAATTTTGATATATTAATTTTTACTGAGTTTGCCAAAAATCTGGAACCATTTTTGAGTTAAGAATTTTTAATTGGTTTCTTGTAACTCTAGCGTCAGTTAAATCAATATAATTAAATTGAGGTTTGGTAAAATTGGTCAAATAGTGAAATACGGTTAATATATAATTATATTTGAACTAAATAGTTTTAGTACTTATTGTTAACTTACCAAGAAACGTAGATTTGGCAAAATAATTAAACTAGTTGTGTATTTCAAACTTACCTAAAAAAGAAAAAATAAATTAGAATCAATAAAGTAAATTTATTACAAACTATATATAATAATAATAATAAATGCGTTTAAATTATACATGTACGTATACCGCAAATAATTAGATAAACATCAACAAAATGCAACCAATGCATCATATAAACATAACGCAAGCTATCTTGAGTGATCATTCAAATACTTTTTGTAGCAACTATTTTTTTTCTGACTTAATTCAATTATTTTATTTTAAAAGGTGGGCCATGTAACGTTTAGAATTTGAAGTACCGTTTAATTTGTTTTTCTAAGGTATAATGACATTTATGAGTTGACAGAAATTTAGATTTATGTTTGACATTTACGAAATAGGACGCTTTACACTTCGTAAAACTAGATCGTTAGTGGATAAAACAACTCGTCCAGTGTGTTCAGCAAAAAAAATTAACGCTGTTGCTCAGACTGTGCGTGAACATGCATCAACATCAACTCGTCATTGTTCTTAGGAACTGAACATTTCTCGCACTTCTTTGAGGAGAATTTTGCATAAAGACCTTGGTTTGAAGACCTACAAAGTAGCTTCATAGCTTCGTCTTTAGTTTGCCCAATAGGCTAAAGATCGTTTGGCCGAAGATTAGCATTTTTATCAAAAAATTATGTTTTCTGTTGAAGCTCATTTTCATCTTGTAGGCTATGTCTATAAGCAAAATTGTTACATTCAGAAATCAGAGAATCCACATGCATCTACTAGGAGTAACCGTTTGGTGTGGTTTTTGGTCCGGCGGCATTATTAGGCAATTTTTCTTCGAAAATGAGCAAAGAGACGCGGTTACCGTCAATAGCAAACATTACTGTGCCATGCTAAACAAATTTTTGTTTTCAAAACTTGAAGAGTATGAAATGAATGACATTTGGCCACTTGTACACTGTTTTTGGAAATCAAATCAACCAAAATGCTGTTGGCAATTAGCCGCCTAAGAGCTGTGATTTGACTTTGTTGAATTTTTTTTTGTAGAAAGACCTTAAAGATAAGTTTTGCGCTAACCATCCAGAGACGATTGATGCCTTGAAACACAAAATAGAAGTTGCCATTCATCTGATTGAAGCCCAAACAATTAATAATGTTTTAAAAAATTGGGTTAGTTGGATGGGTTACTGTCAAGCCAGCCGTGGCAGTCATTTATATGATTTTGTATTTTAATCTTAAATGAAAATGTCCAATCTTTCTAATAAACTCATAATTTGAAAAAATATGTATTAGTTTTTTATTTATAATCGATTCAATTTCCAAAAGTTAGATGGCCCACCCTTTATATGCATATTGGAAAACGACCAATTCATCTACTTCAATTGAAAGTTAGTTGCATTGCAAAAAGTAACAATTAAACTCAAATAGGCAACAGGCCAAACTTATTGAGGGTAACCAGGTATAGCAGCAAGCACCAAGAAAACTATCGGTATAAGTAGATTTTTGATAACCAACAGTTTTGGGTTGATGAGTCTAGAAATGTAGGACATTTTTTTTGTTTTTGGCTTTAAAAACTAATTCCTAAGGCTGACGAACTCCCTTATAACCACTGTAATAAAGGTTCAAAAAACATCTTTAGCAAAATCCGCAAAACTTTAATGCTTAATGCTTAATGTTTAATGTCAAATCAAAATCTGGAGTAGTTCCTTCATTCGCATTGTCCGAAAAGAAAGATATTGAACAAAATAAATAAAGCAAAGAAAAAAAGAAAGGTAGGCTAAATAAATTGGTACCTGGAATGTAAGAACAATGAGTAAATCTTCGGTACACATTGCAATACAAGAGATAAAGATTAAAAAAATATAATGGGTATGAGATGAAATGGCCTGGCAATGAACAATGCAATATACTCAGAAAGATTAAGTAAATAGTTTCATACGCATAACCAAGAAAATTATGCTGTTAACAACAGAAAAAACCCTCACCAATGTAAATATAATTCAGATATATGCACTTAGATGTCTAAAAATTAAAAAAAAATGAACTAAACAAAGTAGTTTATAAATTTAAAAAAATCTTTTTTCTAATAGAAGGATCAATGCTAAGATAGGCCAAGGCAAATACAAAGATGGAAAAAAAAATTGAATAATCAAATTAATAAGATACAAACGCTTACAACAAAAATAAAAACCACTTTAAGAAAGACTAAAGAAAAACACTTAAATCCTATAGCAAAAAGAAAGAAATGACAAAATTTTGAGCTTGATGTAAAACAGAATAAAAGCGAAGAACGAAAATAGAAGAAGTTATACAAAACTATATAGGAATATATACCACAGCTATTCCAAGATTCAAAAGTCTCACTATACCTGAACAAGATCTAAACAGATCAAAAATACTTGGCAATATTTATTCAGAGATTCTATAAAATAACCACTTTTTAATTTTCATTTTTAGTAGGATCTACAACACAAAAATAGCTCAAATCTACCTTCTTATCAAATTCCGAAGAAAACAAATTTAAAAAAAATAGTGTGTTATAGATTAATAAGTCTATAGAGCCAAGTCTTCAAAATATTTCTAAAAGTTATTCATAATAGAAATGCAAGTCAAACATAGGCACAGATCAATTTGATCAAGCATAGGTACAAGAGAGGCAATATTCACATTACAAACGCTCCAAAACAAAAACATATTTATACGCTACAACAATTTCAAAATAGCATTTGTTAAAGTGCTAAACTGATCAAGATCTTACAGAAAAATATGTACTGACACCAATCGACCAAAAGAAGACTTGAAAACTCTTCAAAACACCTCAAAATAAATACGAATCTATAGAAGATTTAAGCAAAGCTGTGTACTATTGCCTATTTTGTTATAATAATATATAAAATATGGAAAAAAGTACAACACAAAATTAAAATTAATGGAATTAACAAACCCAGCTTAAGACATGCTGATGACACTATTATGAGAGCAAACACAGATGTAAGGCTGCAACATCTCATTGACTCATTAACTAACACCATTAAAGAGTTTGATATAAATATAAAATATATGGTGTGATAGCTCAATGGTAGAGCACTTGCATATCATGCGAGCAGTCCGGGGTTCGATCCCCGAAATATGACTGAAATGATAACTTGCTCTTTATCCACCAGCGTGGTTCGGAAGTCACGTATTAAGCTGTTGGTCCCATCAAACCACTTTAAACAAGTCGTAGACTTACTGTGGCAATGTAAAATAGCCGTAAAAAGCATAATAATAATAATAATAATAAAACGCTACCAAAACAAAAATAATGAAAAGATCTAGATCTTAGAACTTACCCATTTTATCTAATAGAGTAATACTAGAACAAGTCGACAAAATCAAATATTTTGGGTGCTGGATCAACAACAAACTCAATCCAGACTACAAAATAAAATGTCGAATTGAACAGGCAAGAATGGGTTTATAAAACTTAAAAGACCGCTTTGCAACCCCATTTTATCTTAAATTTCTCTCTAACATTTGGTCGGTTCTATTGTATAAAGTACAACATCAGCTATGAATCAATTAGAATCATTCAAAATGTGGACATACCAAAAAATCCTTAAAATTGCGTTGACCGATCACACTACAATTACAACATAATTTCAAAGTTATTCAAAGGAACGGAACTGTTTAACATTATAAAAACACTCATTAACCGCCTGGGTGGTGTAGTGGTTAGCGTACTCGACTGCTATACTAGGGGTCTTGAGTTCAAGCCTCAAGCCCCCTTTATGGAGAGTCCGTTTTTCTGATTAAAAAAAATGTGTTGTGATGAGTACGCTTTTTATCGGATAATAAGAGAAACTTTAGTAGGTCAAGTGTACTACCTTGATGTTGCGTGCACGTTAAAGAACCCAATAATTTAGATTGGAATTTCTGAATTTGCGGCAAAATTCTTAGATGTGGTAGTCTTAACCTCTGACGTCGGTGATTAGCCTTAGCAATAGAAATATTAAAAAAACACTCAAAACATTACACTCTACCCAAACTAGTCATAAAAAGAAAAATAGAATAAATATTATGGCATACGGAAATGGACAGGCCTGTATTATAAAAACCTTTTAAGAGTGGCTAAAGATAGAAGAAGATTTGTAATCATAATTGCTAACCTTTATTAGTTGAAAAAGCACACAAAATGTAAAGAAATAGAATTTGTTAGACAGCAAACATAATACTTGTAACCTGCATAAGAAAGTAAAAGTGGCAAAAAGAACTTTTAGACCAAAAACCTTAAAAAAGCTAAAAGATCATAATAAAAATATGATTCCCAAAAAAACGTGCAAAAATTTACGCCTACAGAAATACATTCAGATACTGTTTAAAGATGAAAAGAATAGCGTATCAGAGGTCACATGTACTTCTGGTTCCAGAATGTGAAATAGTAGAGAAGGCAATTAAAAACATCCTGACCGCTACCTTGCTTTCCAGTAAAGAAATCTTAACTTATTTAAAAAAAAATATTTTTAGCGACAAAGCCTATTTCCATCTCATCAGTAGGTTTGTCAATAGACAGTAGGGTTGCATTTGCGGTTCCAAAATTTTTAAAACAATAGTCAAAAATCTTCTTTATTTCTAACGAGTTACCGTTTGGTGCAGGTTTTGGGTCGGAAAAGTCTAGAGATCTTACTTTTTCGAGAAAGACAAAGATGATGCAATTACAGTCAATGCAAATCACTACTGTAAAATGTTAACTAACTTTCTTTGACTTAGATTGAACAAGTTCAGCATTGAGATTTTAGTTCCAGCCACATTAGCCATAAAACAATTGCAGGGCAAAAACTCAGACATAAATTGGCTGCCTAGATGGTGCGGTTTTACTTTGCTAGATTGTTTTTGGGGGCTACGTAAAGGAAAGAGTCTACGCTAATGCCCCAAAATAATTATAGCGCTCAAAGACATTATTTGAGCAGTTATTTGCCTGATAGAGTTTTAGTAGTGCAAAAAATTATTGCAACACTTTTTTAAAAAAATTACCTTTTGTAACAGAGTTAAGATGAGCATTTACTTGATATTATTTTCCACAAGAAGTTGCATAAGTTTGTACTTAAAATGACTTCTTATTAGAAAAACCTATACTACAAGATGTAAACTTTGATACCTACGCTGTTTTATAGATTACAAAAAGTCCTTCAATATGTGAAGCCTTTGATTCAAATTTTCTACTGAAAATAGAATGCATACATTAAGGTAGAAGAACCTAACACCGAGAAAGTGTTTAATCGTTGATGCTTTTCAACCTTTACTCAGAGATGATATTTAAAGATGCTTTAAACAACGTTGACTAAGAAATAACAATTTATGATGAATTTATGAACAACATAAGATATACTGATTACACAGACATTTTTTCGAGTTCCATGGAAGAGCTGCAACATCTGTTGAACAAAATATCAACAGAATGCTAACAACAAAGACTCAAAATAAACGTCAATAAAAGTAAAACTGTAGTCATCAATAAAAACCTCTTGCACAACAAAGAAATTAAAAAAATACAAAACTTTACTTATCTGATAAACGAGAAATAAAACTATTCAATCAAAATAAAAAATCAAATAAAAAGTAGCATTTACGAAAATTCGTATAGTCTGACGCTCAAAACTAAAATTAGACTGGTAAGATGCTATGTGTTCCCGGTACTCTTGTACAGAGGAAAATCTTGAACTCTCACGGAGGCTACAACAAAAAGCTTTGCTTTTGAGTTGTATTTGTACTATTATTTTGGATAAAAATTATTTGCAATAAATGAATAAATTTGTCTTTTTCTGTTTGAGTCTTAATTATTTAACATTTTATAAAAACTACACTGTAAGTTAAAAGAATCAATTTTATAAACGTTTCAATGAAAATTGCGCTAATAAGTCTCTATTGTTAATGCTTTTATGATGTGTAACTATTGTACCAGAATACATACGAAACTATTTCATTTTTGTTTTAACAAAATATTTACAATTCTAAGTCAAAGTAGTCAACTTTAAGTTGTAGATATTTTGTTAAAACATAAATGAAATAGTAATTGTTTGTAGACTTTATCTAACTTTATAATCCAATTTTTGTTAAAAAAAGCTTACGGATTAAGTATATTTTCAATTTTATTCCTATATGAAATCTATATTATATTTATATTGTAGTCAGCCATATCAAATTTTATTGTAAACAGTCTACAATACATTATGGTTTTAGAAAACGTGTCTTTAGAAATAGACAAATAAAATGGGGTAAATCGAAACTGTCCTGTCAGTCAACGAGGGGTAATAATGCATTAGGGTGCTATGAAAATAAGGGCAGTAACCCTTTTAGAACTCGTAGAACCATTGAACTTTTATAAAATATTGAATATCTGCATATCACAATCACATTCAAACTACATGAAAATTTATAATTTAAAAGAAAAATTATTAAAAATTAAACATTGCTTATATTCTATAGGTTTTACAGAGAGAAATGTTCTTATTACATTATCTAATTGAAACTATTATGTATATCGATGTCAAATTACATTTTCATAATATTTGTCTTCTACATTAATTAAAGATCTGTAAACTTTATGTATCACATCTTAACTTTAAAACAAAGTTTGATAAATAATAAATTTTACCTTAAGAAGTATGTTTATCGAAACATGAAACAAATAAAATGCAATTTATTTGCTATTAAACTAATGCCCTGAGTGTGTCGTTAATGAAGTACTCAATATGTAATAAAATTTATAATTTAATCTCACTTAAAATTAAATGCAAGTTGCAAATTGAATTTCCACAACTAAAACCAACATTGTAGTTCAAGGTATCCAAAATGGTGTCAAAGGAATTAAACAAAACCGATTAAAATGTGATTACACGACGTTTTGCTTTTCTACATACACGCGAAAATTATATATTTTCCTCACTACAAGTCGTAAATTGAATTCTCCCCGGCTAATTCTAAACATTGCACAATACACACCTACAAGGTAAAACGCATCTGAAATGGTGTAAATTAACTGAAATTATAATTTTATATGTTTTGCATATTAGCGTATGAATTTTATTAGTAATAAACCTTGAAGGTAGCAAATCTACTATTAAAATAGTGGTGGGATTGAATTTCGCAATTAGCAATCTTCGTATTAATAACACACTTCCTATTACAAACTAATTGACTAATTAACTAAGTTTTTTTAGCACAATTTAATAATATTGTTGAGGTGTAGTATTTGCTTAGAGTGATAACAACGAAATCTTATCATTAAATTGAATTCGGCACAAACAATTCGTTTTGGAAAAATCTTTTATTTACATTTCTAACATTAGATAAGCTACTAAAATTTATAAATAGATGAAATGATGTGATTTGGTGCCGCCAGTCTTTCTTTTTAGAAAAATTTCTCTTATCTTTAATCAATATTAGTGGAAATCTATTTAAACAATAACACAAAAATATTACAGTTATGACAATACAACTATGCCCTAAATTCTATATTGCACCAATATACATATAATTGACTATAATTAAAATAATTACAGTTGAAATAAATAAGTAACTAATTGCAAAGTCCCCCATATATAACCAATCAACATTATCAACAACGTAAATTCAATTCCTAGTGCATACCATAAAATATAACATATGAAAACTAAAAAAGCCATATCGCAAATTCCTTGGAGTGAAACTTTCGATAGCACATCATTTATTATAATAATAACATAACAAAATACACTAACGCACCCATACAACCTAATATCATTCGGAACCCTCATTGTATGCGCATTCTTAGATAATACAGGAAATATTTGTAATGATCTACTTGTGTGTTGGTTGTGTTTTCCACGCATTGTTGTAATGCACGAATATGAAATATTTAAATTTCCAATTAATTAACAACCGCATGGAAACACACATTTTATAATATATCTATTTTCGAATCAAGTTTGCATATAATTTTTTTAATAATAATTGTTCCTGGAATTTGAAGCCTTGTTTTTATTGTTACGTTTCAAGGAAATTCTAATGGTGTCAAAGGAATTACACAAAACAATTTAATGGCCGCATTTATATACATGTGAATTTTGTGGCATGTTTAGGTTCTTCATTGTTCAAAATTTTTATAGAAATATGATAGTAATCACAATTTAAGCTAAATACTTTCATTGTTACTCTTTGTGAGTTTCTTAATTCTGATTTATTATAGCAGTAGATGTTAATTAATTGTTTTTTTTTTGCTTTTATTTACTTTTTTCAAATTTTGGTATTACTTAAGGATGTTGCTGCCTAAAATACTTTTTTGTCAACAATTTTTTTTTGTATTAATTTGATTGAGTAATTAAGTGTGGGACAAAATTTTACACTTTTTAATAGTTAATGAATGATGCTTTCTTTCAATATTTTTATACTTTATGGCCGGATTTTGCTACTTTTGATTAATTATCCGTTTATGCCTGGATTTTGGTCCTTTTTGACAATGTTTTGGTGATCCAAAGCCGGATTTTAGTTTTTTCAACAATTTGTTGATACTTCCTGACTGGATTTGGTTATTTTGACATTTTTTTTTGAAAAAATTTGCACTTTTAAACAGTTTATAGCCGGATTTAGGCGCTTTCTGATAATTGTTTTACATTTTATGGCCGGATTTTGCTATTTTTGACATTTCTTGCATTTTAACCGTTTTTGGCCGGATTTAGAAAATATTTTGATATTTTATGCTCAATTTTTGTAATTTTTGACTTTTTATAAATAAAATAATGCAGTTTATAGTGAATGTTGGTACTTTCCTACAACATTTGTATACTTTATGCCCTGATTTGACTATTTTTAACATTCTATAAATAAAATTTTAATTTTACCACCATATTTTGTTTACCTTTTAAATTTGGATGGCCAAATTTTGCATTTTTGAACAATGGCTGACTTATGCACAGGCGGATGAGGCAGCTCAGCATGAGCTCTTTGTATGCTAAATCCGCTATTCCAGCCAAATGTCTTAAAGTTTTAAAAGAAGCAAACTAAACCAATTACTTGATAACTAGCACTTTGGTGGGTAAGCGTTGCACTTAGTTCATAATATGCAAGTGAGTGGTGTAATTAGGAATTGAATCTTACTTTGCCGCGTTTATGCTGTTCACAAACATAAGAGAACCACTAACAGATGTCATAAAGTTAAAAAAAGGTGCAACTAAACCAATTCCTTGTTAACCAACAATTGGGTGGGTAGACGGGGCACTTTGCTTATGAAATGTTAGCGAGTGATTTTGAAAAGGTGTATCCCGCCCAAGTATTTATCATCAGAAAACAAGATGTTAGGTCCTCCTGCGGATTGCAATCATAAGAAAATGATTAATAGATGTCATTTACTTAAAAAAAAGTTGCAAACTGAACTAGTTTTTGATTAAAAAATGCGGGCGAGTGGCTTAAAAGGATGTTCCAGTGTTTGTCATTTTCAAATTGGATGTTAATCCTTACTGCTGCGTTTCCAGCTAACAAATAAATAAGAATGACTGACAGACATATTCAGATGATAGATGATAAAAATATTATAAAAGTTATGAAGAAATCACAAAACTTGGTAACTTATTGGTCTCATTACATGCTAAATCCCCCAATAAGTTTATGCTCAATTTTTGGTATCTTGTGTCAATATTTCATAGCCGGTTATTGCTATTTTTGGCTTCTACGAAAAGAATTTTGCATTTTTCATTAGTTTATGATTGGGTTTTAGTACTTTTTTGCAAAATTTTAATGTATCAAATCCGTAATTCGACATTTTATGAATAAACTTTTGCACTTTCAAATTATTTTTGGCAGGATTTTGGTTTTTTTAACAATAATTTGATGTTTTAAGTCCAGATTTTGCAATTTTTGACATTTTATAAACAAAATATTTAAGAAATAATATAAAATTTATGGAGAAGCCTCAAAATTTGGTAACGTATTGGTCTCTTTACATGCTAAATCCGCCAATGAGTGTATGTTCAACTTTTGGTCGTCTGTGACAATATTTCAAAGCCGGATTTTGCTATTTTTGGCTTCTACAAAAATCATTTTGCATTTTTTATCAGTTTATGATCGGATTGTAATGCTTTCTAGCAAAATTTTAATGTTTTAAGGTCAAAATTTTACATTTTATGAAAAAACTTTTGCACTTTCAAAATATTTTTGGCCGGATTTTGGTGTTTTTTAACAACAATTTGATGTTTTAAAGCCAACATTTGCTATTTTTGATACTTTAAAGACAGAATATCAAAGAAATATTATAAAATTTATGAAGAAGTTTTAAAATTTGTTAAAGTATTGGTCTTTTTATATGCTAAATTTGCCAATGAGTGTATGTTCAGTTTTTGGTCTCGTGACAATATTTTATAGCCGGATTTTGCTGTTTTTGGCATCTACAAAAAAAGTTTTGCATTTTTAACAGTTTATGCTCAGATTTTAGAGCTTTCTAGCAAAATTTTAATGTTTTAAGTTCAGAATTTGACATATTATAAATAAACTTTTACACTTTCAAATTATTTTTATTTTTTTTAATAATAATTTGATGTTTCAAGGCCGGATTTTACAATTTTTGATATTTTATAAACAGAATATCAAAGAAATATTATAAAATTTATGGAAAAGCCTCAAAATTTGGCAACGTAGTGGTCTCTTTATATGCAAAATCCGCCAATAAGTTTATGCTCAGTTTTTGTTTTTTTGTGACAATGTTTTATAGCCGGATTTTGATATTTTTGGCTTCTACGAAAAGAGTTTTGCGTTTTATAACAATTTATGACCAGGTTTTAGAGTTCTGTAGTAAAATATTAACGTTTTAAGACCGGGATTTGACATTTTACGAACAAACTTTTGCACTATCAAATTATTTTTGGCCAGATTTTGGTGTTTTTTAACAGTAATTTGATGTTTTAAAGCCAAAATTTGCTATTTTTGATATTTTAGAAACAGAATATCAAAGAAATATTATAAAATTTATGATGAAGCCTTAAAATTTGTTAAGGTATTTGTTTTTTTATATGCTAAGTTTGCCAATGAGTGTATGTTCAATTTTTTGTTTCTTGTTGAATATTTTATAGACGAATTTTGCTATTTTTGGAATCTACATAAAGAATTTTGCATTTTTAACAGTTTATGCTTGGGTTTTAGAGTTTTCTAGCAAAATTTTAAAGTTTCAAAGTCCAGAATTTGACATATTATAAACAGAATATTAAAAAAAATATTATGAAAATTATGGAGAAGTTTTAAAATTTGGTAACGATTTGGTCTCTTTACATGCTAAATCCGCCAATGAGTTTATGCTTCATTTTTGCTCTTTTGTGGCTACATTTCATAGACGGCTTTTAATATGTTTGGCTTTAAAAAAAATGGCATTTTTAAACAGTTTATGATGGGATTTTAGTGCTTTCTAGCAAAATTTTAATGTTTCAAGTTTGGAATTTGGCATTTTATGAATAAATTTTTGCACTTTTAAATTATTTTTAGCTGGATTTTAGAGTTTTTAACAATATTTTGATGATTGAAGGCCGGATATTGTTATTTTTGACATTTTTAAAACAGAATATCATAAAATATTTTAAAATTTATAGAGAAGCTTCAAAATTTGGCAACGGTTTGGTCTCTTTACATGCTAAATCCGCTAATGAGTATATGCTCAAATTTTAGTTTATTGTGACAAAATTTCATAGCCAGATTTTGATGTTTTTGGCTTTTACGAAAATAATGTTGCGTTTTTTAACAGTTTATTATCGGATTTTAGAGCTTTTTATCAAAATTTTAACGTTATAAGTCCGAAATTTTGCTTTTTTAAATTATTTTTGGCCGGATTTTGGTGTTTTTTAACAATAATTTTAAGTTTTAAAGCTAAATTTTGCCATGTTTGGTATTTTATAAACAAAATATCAACAAAATATAAAATTTATGGAAAAGCCTCAGCATTTGGTAACGGTTGGTTTCTTTACATGTTAAATCCGCCAATGAGTTTATGTTTAAAGTTTAGTCTTTTTGGCTTCTACAAAAAGAATTTTGCATTTTTCAACAGTTTATGATTGAATTTTAGTACTTTTTAGCAAAATTTTAATCTTTTTAGACAGCAATTTGACATTTTATGAATAAACTTTTCTCTTTTAAATTATTTTTGGCCGGATTTTGATGCTTCTAATAATAATATGATGTTTAAAAGCCGGATTTTGCTATTTTTCATATTTTATAAACAGAATATTAAAGAAATATTATAAAATTTTTAGAAAGCCTTAAAATTTAGTAACTTATTGGTCTCTTTACATGCTAAATTTGCTAATGAGTTTATGCTCAATTTTTGGTCTCTTGTGACAATATTTCATAGCCGGATTTTGCTATTTTTGGCTTTTACAAAAAGAATTTTGCATTTTTCATTAGTTTATGATTGGATTTTAGAACTTTTTTGCAAAATTTTAATGTTTTGAATCAGTAATTTGACATTTTTTGAATAAACTTTTGCATTTTCAAATTATTTTTGACCGGATATTAGTGCTTTTTAACAATAATTTGATATTTCAAAGCCGGATATTTACATTTTATAAACAGAATATCATAGAAACATTATAAAATTTGTGGAGAAACCACAAAGTTTTGTAACGTTTGGTCTTTTTGCATGTTAACTCTGCCAATGAGTTTATGCTCAATTTTTGGTCTCTTGTGACAATATTTCATAGCCGGATTTTGCTAGTTTTGTTTTCTACAAAAAGAATTTTGCACTTTTTAACAGCTCATGACCGGATTTTGCTCGATTTAACTGTTTTTAAAGTTTTATAAATAGATTTTGACACTTTTCAACAGTTGATTAAGTGGGACCCACCCATACCAGATCATGATTGTTATCAAGTAGTTTAAAATAAAGTGCCCATCTACTAGTCCAAGTGTTTATTATCAAAAAATTGAAAGTTTCTGAGAAGTCAATATAAAATTTTCTGATGACCAACACTTAGGCGGGTGGGTAGGTCATTATAGATCATTATTACCATCGAGTAATTTAAACTGGTGTGCCCACCCACCCGCCCAAGTGTTTGTTATAAAAGAATTAAAAATTTCTTTTTCTGTTTCCAAGTGTGAAAAATGTCTTAGTTAGAGGAGGAGAAGGTAATATCTAATTTTTTGATAACAAACATTCGGGCGGGTGTGTGGTCTTTCAAGTTCAAACTAACCGATTGTAATAATGGTCTGGAATGACCCACCCACTCGCCCAAGCGTTGGTCATCAAGAAATTGAATATTACCCATCCTACACTGACTTAAAAATTTCTAACACTGGCAAAGAAGAGAAATTTTCAATTCTTTGATAACAAACATTCGGGCAAGTGGGTGAGCGCTTCAGTTCAAACTACTCAATGGTAATAATGATCTGGAGTGACCCACCTACTTGCCCAAGTGTTAGTCATCAAGAAATTGAATGTTACTTCTTTCTCCACTGACCAAAAAACTTCTGAACACTGGCAAAAAAAAATTCTCATTTTTTTTAAAACAAACACTTGGGCGGGTGGGTTAACACTACAATTCAAATTACTTGATGATAATAATGATCTAGAGTGACTCACCCATCTACCCAAGTGTTGGTCATCAAGAAATTGAGTAGTACCTTCTCCTCCACTGACTAAAAGACTTTTAACACTGGCAAAAAAATAAAACTTTGAATGTTTTGAAAACAAACATTCGGGCGGGTGGGTGGGCACTACAATTTAAATTACTTAATGGTAATAATGATCTGGAGTGACCCACCCACCCAGCTACCCACCCAAGTGTTGGTCATCAAGAAATTAAATATAACCTTCTGCTCCACTGACCAAAAGACTTATAACACTGGCAAAGAGGAGAAACTTACAATTTCTTTTAAAACTAACACTCTGGCGGATGGGTGGTCACTACAATTCAAACTACTTGATGGTAATAAAGATCTGGAGTAACCTATCTAAATGTTGGTCATCAAGAAATTGAATATTACTTTCTCCTCCACTAAAAGACTTCTAACAATGGCAAAAAAAAACTTTCAATTTTTTTAAGACAAACATTCAGGCAGGTGGGTAGACACTACAATTCAAATTAATAAGTTTAAACTACTTAAGTGTAATAATGATCTGGAATGACACACCCACCCAAGTGTTGGTCATCAAGAAATTAAATATAATTTTTTTCTCCACTGACTAAAAGACTTATAACACTGGCAAAGAGGAGAAATTTTCAATTTTTTGAAAACAAACACTATTTCGGGTGAGCACTACAATTTAAATTACTTGATGGTAATAATGATCTGGAGTAACCTACCCAAATGTTGATCATCAATAGATTGGATATTACCTTCTACTTCTCCGACTAAAAAACTCTAGTTTAATCTACTCAATGATAATCATGATCTGGAATATTTTGGTACTTTTTACCAATATTTTGGTGTTGCAAGCCGGATTTTGCCATTTTTGACATTTTCTGAAGAGAATTTAACATTGTTTAACAGTTTATGATCGGATTTTATTGCTTTCTAAAATACTTTGATGTTTTAAGGCCGTATTTAGCTATTTTTGAAGTTTTTATGAATCGAGTTTTGTACTTTTTAACAGTTTATGGCTAAATTTTGTTATTTCTGACAATATTTTGATATTTTATAACTAAGTTTTGTTGTTTTTGAGATTCCATGGTTTTTCAACACTTTTCAACAGCTTATATTGTTTTTTAACAATAATTTGAAGTTTTAAGGCTTGATTTTGTTATTTTTGACGTATTATAAACAAAATTTTACATTTTTACAGCGTATGACCGGATTTTAATGCTTTTTAAAAATATTTTGATATTTAAAAGCAGGATTTAGCTATTTTTGAAATTTTATAAATAGAATTTGTCACTTTTCAACAGTTTCAACCGGATTTTGATACATTTAAACTATATTTTCGTGTTTTTGTAATGTTTTGAGTTTGTAATTTGAAAAAAAAACTAATTTAAAAGTGCAAAAGTTTATTCATTAAATGAAATAAACTTTTGCACTTTTAAATTAGTTTTTTCGGATTTTGGTGTTTTTTAACAATAATTTAATGTATTAAGGCCGGATTTAATTATTTTTTGAGTTTTTAAGAAATGAGTTTTGCACTTTTCAACAGTTTTTAGCTGAATTTTGCTATTTCTGACAATATTTTGATATTTTATAACTGATTTTTGTTGTTTTTGAGATTTCATGTTTTTTTTTTAACACTTTTTAACAGTTTATGGTGCCTTCTAACAATATTTTGATGTTTTAAGACTGAATTTTGTTATTCTTAACATTTTATAAGTAAAATATTCATTTTAACCGTTTTTGGCCAAATTTTATTTTTGTTAAATTTTTAATTAATTAACAGTTTATGACAAAATTAGAAAAAAAAATTAGGTGAATAGTCCAGAAGTTTATATATTAATAAACAATATTCATCAATACATTAAACATTTTAAAATTGATAAATAACTTATAAAACACACGTACAACAACTCATAGATGCGATAGAGACAACTTAACAAACCTTGTGGCGTTATATCGGAAGAAAGAGATGGGAAGCTGAGTACAAATATATCTTTTATTCCTGGTATCATGGTGTAACACTGTATTAGGCCCAAATCTAAGTTTGAAAAACTTAAAACTTTGTTTTTTGATTTTACCAAAAAAATTTCCAATCAAGGTAAGTGGCTCTAGTTGAAACTACTAACTCGTAATCCTACACTGGAGTTCTTCTTTATTTGCCCAAATGTTAGTTATCAAGGGATTGAATATTACTATCTTCTTCTCTACTTTAGTAACTACTGACGTTTGCTGCAATGTACGGGTGGGTGGGCGACTCTAGTTGAAACTTATTTGTAATCATAAACTAGTCTTTCCGGCTATCTACCCAAGCTTTAGTCTTTAAGAAATTAATGTTTGCAGCTATGAAAAATAACTAATCTATTAATAACAAAGAAACAGATAGATGGGTGGGTTACTTTAGTTTAAACTACTCAGTTGTAATCATAAACTGGTGTTCTTGTTTACCAGCCCAAGTGTTATTTATTAAGGGATTAAATATTACTACTGACGTTTGAAGCAATGAGGAATTTCTAATCCTTTAAAGACAAATAAATGGACGAGTGGGTGAGTTAAAACTTATCATGTTTAATCATAAACTGGTGTTCTCCAAAAAAGTTGAGCTATGTTTGTATCAAAATTATTACTTATAATACATTAATCAGGTATTTGATAAAGCGTATGCTGGTAATAAAGACGGCTCAATAACATTAAGAACTTGGTTTCCATCTACCAGCTACTTGTTAACAGTTTGGACCTAAGTTTAATATTTAACAACCAAAGAAGAATTCAAGACAATCCTTTGGCAAAAGGTTCTAGACTTTATTGAAGATGCACAATAGAACTAAGAACTCACAGTGCAGAGATACTAGACATACACTCCAAAAATCTCAGCAACATAAACTGAGTACTACTACAATATTACTATAAAATAAAGCAAACAAAATAAACAATAAAACTCACAATTCAGTAAATATTTATTCAAGATCATCTGTAGTCTGCTATTTCCAATACCTAAACAAGATTTTTAAAGATAGTATATTTGTTTATCAGACAATAGTGCAATGACTTGCTTGTATAAACATTTTCAGATAATTTAGCTACAACCAACTTGTTTTATTATTTATAATTAAAAATCTTTTGAAGTTTATTAATATTGGCTTACTTTTGCGTTCCATTTCTGTTTTGATTTGCAGTATTGCTTCATTGTTATAAATAAATATACACTTTTTGCTTATTACTAATTTGCAAATGATCAATATTAATTTCATGGAATAAAATTTAATTATAAAAAACACTGTTTACCTTGAATACTATTTTTCAGACATGGTAAATTCTATGAGTCAGCATCAATTTGATTAGATTTAAAGGAAATAGACAATAATAAACTATTTCAAATTAATATAGAAAGTTGATTTGTAAGAATCTACATTTTTAAATAATACAGCACTAACAGATGTATTATTAAAATGCAATATCATACAATCAGCATCTTTGGCATGAATAAATTATTATTTATAAATTCCCGTCGATGATCTTTTTGTTTTAATACGGTGCTTTATATTATACTGCAATAAGGACGATGCTATTTTTCTATGGCCTTGCAGTTTTTTATTTCCTAATCTAATATTACTCATCTTATAATGAAAGCAATATAATAAGTTGAGACGTAAAAATAATCTAATTATTGATCCTTGTTAAGATCTTAATTGCATTCTGGCCAGATAGCAGCACATAAAATAACAATATGGGTTTCAAAATGCCACATCCACGCTTTGCGGAATAAATTAATCCAACAAAGGATTTCGCTCAAGGGCCGGCAACAACCAACCGAGCCACAAAGAATGCTACAATGTTGATACCACACCAAAAATACATTTAAAGTTAATTTTATTTAAATAATAATCTGCGATTCGAACATTTGTGTTTGTATAATTTTTGTATGATGAGATTAAACCGGAATGGAATTGAACGGATGTGAAAATTGGTGAAAATGTATTTTGTTAATTTACCGGCGTATTATGGCGTGTATTATTTTAAATTAAAATGTGTTTGTGATTTTCAACAAGTGTTGCATCCATTTGAGCGGTATTGTCGTGTTTTATTAACAATTTAGCATTATTTGAAAAAGTTTTCACATTGAATTGTTTTAGTTTGCATTGAATGAATTATTTTGTTGAAATTGGACGCTTGCTCTGACTAATCTAGATATTGTAATTGAATCATTTTTACATATCAATTTCCTATTGCTACATAGTTTATTCATTAAACAAAATTAAATAATGACACAAATTAAAACCTGTTTAGAATTAAATTTATTAATAGAGTTGATATCAAGGAATACACTGGGACTTCATGGAAACTGTATTAGAAGTAAATCATACGCCAATATTTTAAATTTAAAAGCAAATTCCATCGAATCAAGCCAATTCTCTATATGTTTTTTACTAATTTGTTTTTGCAAAACCATTTCTAGATTAATTTGTGGCCTCTTAATTGTTTTCTTTGACAACAATAAAAAATAAAGTCTAGTCCAAAATTACGCACAGAAGGAGTTAGAAAATTCTTATTTTTACATTCTTTAGAACACTTATTTTAGGTTTAGGTTAGCTCTGATTTTAAATATTAGAATTAGAATTAGTATTATGAACTCAACATGTCTATATAACTATGAAAGACAACATAAAAAAAGAAAAACTTGCTTAGAAACAGTTTAAAGCAAACATTCCAGAAAATGACTAACAATGAAGCTAAGAACCATGACAGATGTGTTTAAGTTAGAAGACAGAGTTGTCGTAACCAATTTTATGACATCAAACACTTGAGCGGGTGGGCGGGGACACAGTTTATAAAAATTGGACCGGTGGATTAAAAATGTGTTTCCGCCCGCCCACCTAAGTGTTTGTCATGAAAAAGTTGCAACCATCTGCCGTGTTCCTGCTGCTAAGAAACATAGCAGAGTGACTGAAGGATGTCATCAAAATAGAAGACAAAAGTGACGTAAATAATTTATTGATAACAAACACTTGGGCGGGTGGGCGGGAACAAAGTTTATAAATTTATAAATTATTATTTTTAAGAAAAATGGCCTAAATCAAATCCTTAAAGTTAATCACTATTTTTTTATTGTGTTTTGCAATTATTTTAAGTTTTTAATAATTATTCTTGCGTTCCACTTTAGGTTTATTAAGTTTGATGTTATTTTGTTGTTCACTTATGGTTCTAGTTGGTGTAGTATGCAACATAAGTTGTAAAGACTGTACATTGTTTTTGTAATAAACGTCCAAACGCCTAAGTTATCTTTTGTTTTTAGTAATACAGATAACAAGTAAGGCAGCAATTTTCTAATCTTTGCAAGATCTTTGAAAGTTAGTTTCTATTGCAAGCTATGCAGTCGTTTATCTGAGTTTTAGTCAAATACCTTTTGCTAAGTAGATACTAACTAGTTTATAAGTTTGAACGTTTTTTTCCAAAGAATTCTTTGATGCTATATAGTCGGGTAAGTGGGCAGAGCACCCAGTTGTGAATAAAGAGATTCGCGGAAGAGGGTGACAAATCAAATCCGTTAAGGATAAAGAGTTGAGTTCACCTATTCAAGTGTTCATTATCCAGAATATAATTTTTTTTTGCCTTTGCAAATGTCAATGCCTCTTCCATTTGTATGTCCATGTTTGTCTGTCTTTTGCATTCTTCATGCATATTCTTCCTGCTATGGTCTTGATGTCATCGATCCATCTCATTTAGGGTCTTCTTTAACTCTTTTTAGTTTGTCGGGGTCAACAAAAGATTATTCTGTAAACACTGTTTTTGCTTTGTCGTGTTACTTGTCCAGCCCATCTTCATTTGAGACTTGCTGTAAGCTGCATAATGTCTTGCACCTTTGTTTTGACCAAGATGTTGCTATTGCGCATTTTGTCTTAGAATCATAGCTGACATTGCGCGTTCTATGGCTCTTTGGGTGACATTTGGTTGTTCTCCAACTAGCCAAATGCATTTTTATATACTTTTTATTTTAAGTACAGGAGGATCTTTTAGTCTTTCAGAATAAAGCTTAATCTATCAAAAGTAACTTAAGTTAGTTTGATTCTGCGTTTTATTTTGATGATTTGGTTTTTCTTGCCAATCTTGATTGAATAGCCAAAATATACATATTTATTATTTTTGTTTATTGTAAGGCCATCAACAGCTACAATTTGTTCACTACTACTTAAAATTTTTGGTTTTATTTAGGTTCATCTTTACATATTTTTGAAGTCTTCGATGTTAATACTTATTAAGACTTTACTGTTTGCAAATCTCAAGTGGTTTAAATATATGCCATTCATACTCTTTTCATTGCAACCCAGTTGCTTAATCACTTTTTCTAGAGCTAAGGTGTAAAATTTTGGAGAGATAGTGTTAACTTGGAGATCCAATCTTTTAATGATAAACAGTTGGGTGGGTAGTCACTTACTTTAATAATTGCGCAGGAATAGCTTTAACTAAAGTGGCCTACTCGCCCAAGTATTTGTCTTTCAAAAATAAAAATGTTGTTTGTGATCCAATTTCTTAATCACAAACACTTGAATGGGTGAGTAAAGCACTAATTTTGATAACTCCGGGATAGTAGATTACCTTTACTTCCTGCCCACCCGCCCAAATGTTTGTGATCCAATTTCTTGATTACAATCACTTGAGTGGGTAGGGTAAGTTTATTGATTTTGGGGCCATAGTTTAAACTTTAGTTCCCGCACACCCGTCCAAATGTTTGTAATTAAGAAATTTGATCACAAGCACTTTTGAGAGTGAGCGGGCACTCAGTTCTCGTCTAAGTTTTTGTAAACCAATTTCTTAATTACAAACACTTGAGTAGGTAGTAGGTGCACTAAATTCACTGATTGCGGATTACTTTAGTTTACGTTCACCCGCCCAAATGTTTGGGATCCAATTTCTTGATTTTTTACTTTAGTTGGTGTGCGTAACCCGCTCAATTGTTTGTAATCCAATTTTTTAATTACAAACGCTTGGGTGGGTGAGTGGAGCACTAAGTTTGATAATTCCGGGATAGTAGTTTTAACTTTAGTTCCTGCCCATCCCCCCCAAATGTTTCCATGATGATCCAATTTCTTGATCACAAACACTTGGGTGGGTGGTTGGAGCACTAAGTTCATTGATTTCGGGAAAGTAATTTTAACTTTAATTCCCGCCCACCCGTTTAAGTATTTGTAAATAAGAAATTGGATCACAAACACTTGGGAGGGTGATTGGGCATTCAGTTCCGCCCAATTGTTTGTGATTAACAAATTAGATCACAATCACTTGGAAAGGTGCTCAGGCATTTAGTTTTTTGATTGCGGGACAATAATGATTGCGGGACAATAATGATTGCGGGACATTAATTTCAACTTTAGTTCCCGCCCAAATGTTTATGGTCAAGATATGAAATAACAAAATTATGGGTGGGTGGGCGGGCACGTAGTTTATTGAATGCAGGTCAGTAGTTTCAACATTAGTTCCCGCTCACCCGCCCAAATGTTTGCACTAAGGGGCACTAAGTTTTATTGATTTTGGGACAGTAATTTTAACTTTATTTCCAGCCCACCCGCCAAATGTTTGTGAATAAAAAACTGAATTACAAACACTTGGGACGGTGAGCGGAAACTCAGTTCTTTGGTTGTCGGACAATAGTTTTAACTTTAGTTCCCGTCTAAGTATTTGTGGTCAAGAAATTGGACCATGTAGTCACCTAGTTTAATAAATGCAGGTCAGTAGTTTCAACATTAGTTCTCGCCCAAAAGTTTGTATTTCAATTTTTTGATCACAAACAGTTAGGAGGGCGAGTGGAGTAAGCAGTTTATTGATTCTAGGACAGTAGTTTTAACTTAAGTTATTACCCATCCGTTCAAGTGTTTGTAATCCAATTTCTTGATTTGGTGGGAAGGCAAAGCACTCATATTATTGATTGCGGGACCATAATTTCAACTTTAGTTTACGACCACCCGCCCAAGCTTTTGTGATTCAATTTCTTGGTGAGAAACACTTGGGCGGGCTCAAATACTGACCGGGCACGGAGCATTTGGAAAATTTTTGCAAAAAAATTAAAAAAATGAAGGAAGAAAAAAGGTGTATATTTTGTCAGGAAGAAACACACGATAACGCAGATCACACTCTAGAAGAATGTGAGGCGTGGGAAAATAGAAAAAAACAAAAAAATATACTAAGAAGCAAAGTGGATAAAACAACAATCATTATCAAATGCTTAAAAGATGAAAATAAATGGAGGGCGCTAAGAAACTTTATAACAAGTGTATTAAAAAAAATTAAAGAGTTTGACAATAGAAAAATATAGAAAAACAAACAATGGAAACAAACACTCAAACTAAAAGCCAAAAAAAAGAAAGGAAAGAGACGAGAGAAGCTAAATGGAAACAAAAAAACAAAAAGAAATATAAAAAAAAAAAGAAATAAGAACGGATAGGACAATTATGAATATTAAGAAACAAAAGAAGAAAGAAGAACATTTACAGAGACTACGATACCAAACAAAATTGCAGAGATAAGGAGAAAGAAGAAAGAAATATTGAAGAAAAGCAGAATAACAGAAATAACAAGGCGAATACTAAATGATAGATATGCTATCTCGAGGTTGACTGAAAACGCAACCTTTCAGATAGTCAGAATATACCTGGCAACAAAAGGACATGACAAAGTAATTCCAGATAGAAATAAAAGGATAACACTAGAGGTTAAACTTACAAATCTTGGACTGCCAAAAGGAATACAACTAATGGAACTGCATAAACTATTCATGGAGGAGAGTGGATACAATGAAGAAGAAGTAAACAAAGACCTTAGTAAGCTAAGAGCACATTTGATAACAAATTATATAATTAGAGTAAATAACACGCGCATGGGAGAAAGAAGAGAATGCAGAGGTAGATGCCAGTGCAAATAAGAAAAAGACAAATGACAAAAGAGACAGACAATGATGGGGGCTCTAGGGACAGAGAAGCAGGAGACAGCATGCGTGCCGCAGATGATGCGTAAAAATCCGTAAGGAAAAAACCAGGCCACCTTAAACAAAGCCAAATGTAGGTTAATTTAGACAGGGACATTTTAAGAACAGGATTTGCGCAGAGAAGAAAACTGTAAGGTATTACCATGCGTAAGTTATTCTTAATAGCCACTTGTTGAAAGCCAACACCTCACTACGTCCTAAAAAAAAAAATTTGGGCAGGCTGATGGAACACTAAGTTTATTGATTCCGGGAATGTAGTTTTAACTTTAGTTTTCGCCTACTCGCCCAAGTTTTAGTGAACCAATTTCTTAACCACAAACGCTTGGGTCAGCAGGTAGTTCTATGATTGCAAGATAGTAATTTTGATTTTAATTCCCACCTTTTCGCCGAAGTGTTTGTAATCCAATTTTATTGATCAGAAACACTTGTGGGTTTGGGTGGTTGGGGCACTATGTAGTTTCAATTTTAGTTGTCACACACAAGTGTTTTAACTCAATTTCTTAATTTGGTGAGAAGGCGAATCACTAATATTAATTTTGGGACAAGAGTTTCAACGTTAGTTTCCGCCTACTCCTCCAAGTGTTTGTAATTAAGAAATTGGATCACAAACACTTGGGAGGGTAGGCGAACACTTAGTCTTTTGATTATAGTTTTTGTAGCAAACAACATAAACCAAAGGCCGACGACCAAGATAATAGAAATTACATCAACTCAACGTTTGTCATTACTGTAATCTTTAAAGTCATTTTTTCTCTTAATCACCTTTGAAACTCCGCCCCGCTAACTGTGTAATTTAGATATTTATATATAATGTTGTTATTCATTCTTTAACTCATATAACTTATTACATCTGTAGATGGTTCCAGTAGAGCCAAAACTAGTAATGTGTTTGTAAGAATAGATTATTGATAAAAAAATATGAATTATCACGTAGTAGAAGTCATAACCATCAATAATGATAAATTTAGTCTTGCAAATGCAGGGTTAGATAATAATAGTGACGTTTATTTGTCTGTCAAAACGTTTCTTAATTGTCTAGCTAGAGTATCTGCTACAGTTTAATACAATGTTCAAAAGTGACGATTATTTATTTCTGAAAGTACTTAGTTGTCTTACGCTTTTCATAACTATTTGATTGATAAATTAAATAATGAATCTAAAATTATAATTAAAAAAAATATATAGTTTCTAAGTGTAAGAAACTTGAGAAATAAATTAAGTTTTAAAATTATCTGAAAAACGTCTATAGATTCCATATTCCAAAAAACTGGAGTAAGCTTGAATATATAAAAAAATAAATTATTAAAAAGTATTTTTAGATAAAAAAATTACTATTCTATAGGTAAATTGTAAACAAATTACATATTTTTAAATAAAAAAAAAGATTTCCATATTTTAGAGAAATAAAATAATTGAAATTAAGTATTTGTAATTCTCTAATAATGTTTCAAATAATTATAGGATACACAAGTAAAAGATATTTAAACAAATCATTAGAATATCTAGACTAACAATTATCTAACCCGTCCTACGACAACTGTCTGGTTAGAGCACGGAAAATAATGCAAGGGCACCTATTTATAGCTCCGGCCCTGCATCATAATGTCTAAAACAGCATTTCATTTTTGTTAATAATAAATGATCTCACTATTCGATTGATAGCTGTCTTGTAAATAATTTAAAACTTAATTAATAGTAATATTAAACCATTAAAAGTAAGGCTACATAATAATTCTTTAATAAACGTAATTAATCAAGTTAGATCTGGGTGGTTAAATAAAAGTATGCAATTTTAAAAACACCACCCAGAACTGAAAATTAAGCACCGTGTAAAACCTGATGAAGAAAACATCTCTCATCTTACACATCAACTGTACTTGATTAATGGCCTTTGATTATTAATGGAAGTAGATTTAAGGCAATTTTCCTCCTTCGATAATTTCTTTAGCAAATTGAACTCGTTTAAATAACCAATTTATGATATTTTTAGCACACTTTTTATCTCTTCAAGGCAATTCATTTAGTAAATATAAATATTGACCACTTTTGGTAATGATCATTTATTTAAATATTGTAAAACGTTTCAATTAATGGTTGACAAACACCTTCGTATAATTGCTTGTTTGTTTAAAAAATGGACATCCTTGGACTTTCGATGTTATTTATGTAACTGCAAAAATATACGGATATGTTTGAATTCACTAAAAATATAAACAATGGTTTTGTGCATTTGCGTTACGTGACAGCCGAATGATTATATTTTTTTGTTGTTGTTATTTCCCTTTCTAATGCTGAGTCATGTCGCACATTCATGAGGAACGGGTGAAGTATTAATAATGCAGTGCCAGAACTGAAATCAATTATATGGAAATAGATATTTATAATCGATAAGCATTTTTAAATAATTGATTATGGTATATGCAACAACAACTTTATAATAAATGTCATTATTTTATTAAATCAATTTTCCTGCATGGTAGCAATGATTACAAATTGGAAAAACAATAAAATCATTTAGTATCATTTTACATAAATGTAATGTTATAATACATTGTATTGAAATTATTACAAACTAGTTATAGTGCTCAGGGGCGTACAAAACTTTTTATCTTAGGAAAACAAATTTTTAAAAAATGATTAATTTTTTTAAATTTTTGCATAAAAGTTTTCCGAACACATTAGCGCGACTAAACCAAAAGCACACAGCACATATATAACATGTACCACCACGTTTGGAATATTTTGATATTTTTTTAAATTTTTGGGTCTTTAGTTGGCTTTAATCGTGGCTGTGATTGTTGCCTGTTGCCAAGCTTTTGTTTATTCGATGAGGAACGCCAATTAAGATAAATAAATTAAAATATAAATTTAGCAATGGATCTGTGTTCTAGTTATTCAAGTCCAATTAAACTTTTTGTGTAATACTCTGGAACAGTTATTAAAATTTGGTTGCTGTTAAAATTACGTATTAGCCTTAAGTGGCGATAGGCAATTGAATTATGTTCACTAATTTGTCTTAAAGATGTCAAGTACACGTAGTTTATTTGTTGAATTATGATTTAACGGCTATGCAAAAAACAATAAAACATAGACAACTTCTGAGTTTTTGGATATAAAGTAAAACCAAAGTCTACTGCACGTAGGACTTATTAAGCACTCTGTCCTCTTTCAGTGACGTACGCAACTTTTAAGTTCAAAATTGCTTGCAACTTAGCTATATGTACACTGCCAGCTTTTAATCTAGTTTTGCACTTTTTTTTTAATTACTAAAAGGTCTATTAGGGCAACCAGCAGCATAATCAACGATGACAACGCACATTATAGTTTTGTCAATAATTTGAGTTGCGCTTTTGTTGACTTCTAACAGAAATTAGTCAATCTGAGTAAAGATCATAGTTGGCTTTTTTAACCAAAATAAAATGGTCTTTTAAATTTGGCTAGCAATAGACGACTATTAATGTTGTATAAAGGCCTAAGATTTCCTTTGTATCTTGCTTTATAATTCATGGGTTTGCTTCACAAGTTGGTTTGTAGATTTAGTTTCTATTTTTTTTTTCTTGGAGCCATACTTCCAGTGTTGTGATATGTTTTAATGGGTTTTCATGCAAGAGTCTGTAACATTGGTAATGTTGATTGAAACTAAAAATGTGTTTCCTTTTTGTTGCAAAGCTTGTCCTTCTTTGTTGTTAAAAATATTGATAAGTCAGTTTGGCTGCCAGGCCGGCGTCAGCTGATGTTTGGCTGATAATTTCAATTATATTCTTTTTGGCGGTTCAACTTGATTGTTAGTTCTTGTGGTTTAAAATCAGAATCAACAAAATTGTTTTAGGAACTTTTTAGTCTTCCTATATGATCTTATTCTATTTAAAAGAACTAAATTAAACTACTTTGTTCTTGAACATGGTGATAACCAAGCTTTTGTAAAAAATCTTTAGGAAAGATTTACTGTGGGCAGCTTTGTAGTTTACTAAAGCTTATGCTGTTTGGATTTATGGTTAGCACAGATTCTACACCCATTTACGTAGCAAGCTACGTCCGAGTTCATTTTTGGCCAATAATAACGAGAGGCAACCCGACAATATGTATTGTAAATGCCTAAATGACCAACAGTCGGATCATTATACAACTTTTGCAGTACGTCTTTTCTTTTTTCTGTTGGCACCACTTGTTCCCACCAGTCTTCTTTTATATGAACATTTCCGCTACAATTTTTGACTCTACGATACAAAATACCTTCTTCAACTCTACAATCCATAAAATCTAAAAGTTTTGCGGCTACCTTTTTGCATATCGATCAAGGACTATGGACTATGAAATACTACTTATCCAGAACTTCTACAAAAGTTGCAAGCATGTTACGGAGGAAATGTATATAAATTACCAAAAAGTGAATCACAAGGCAACTCGGGGCTGGCTTGGAACAAGCAATCAGGTCAACAGGTTTCTTGCTTTTTCTATGCTTTAGTTGCAAATTGTAATGTTGCACGCGCAAGACCTATCTTTCTAATATACCCTATGAGTCTTTCAAATTGTCTAGCCATAACAGACTGTAGTTATCACTGTGAATTTGAAACCCACAAGATAACATCTTAGTTTATCTACTCGCACAAACTATATTTTTCCATAAAGTGAAAATATACATCAGCTTTTATTAGCATTCTCTAAAAGTAGCGTCTGACATACTTTCGAAATTTAAAAATGTGCGTCAAAGTTTAATTTGTGGGTTAGTAGTATTTTCTACTTTGACCCACCCACCCGCCCAAGTGTTAGTTATCAATGGATTTGTTGTTCTTTTCGCCTCTTATGTGCTTGTACTTAGATAACAGAAAATTGTTTAACAATAAATCTCTTGATAACTAAAACTTGGGTTGGTGGGCGAAAACTTAAGTTTAATTTGTGCTAGTAGCTTGTACTACTGTGACCCACCCACTCGCCCAAATGTTAGTTATCAAAAGATTTACTGTTTCTTTCACTTCTTGTGTGTTTGTACCTTAAACCATATATACTTATAGACTTGTCGTATGATATTTTCCACTTTTTGCATGGTGAATCCAGCATAACAACGTTTTATACCCACAACTGACGTCACGCGCTAGTTGTGAGTATAAAGTTAATTCTTACTTTAAGTGCGTTTTTTGTACTTGAGTTAAACACCAAACATCTTGTTATGTATTCTTTCTTGTCCATAACTGACGTAACACGACCCTTCATGTTGGCTTAACTGCGTCGGCAAAAAACGTGTCTATAAGTGTATATGGACTAAGGCTTGTAGATAACAAAAAATTGTTTAACAATAAATTTATTGATAACTAACGCTTGAGTAGATGAGCGAGAACAAAGTTTAATTTGTGGGCCAATAGTTTTATCTAATGTGATACAGCCACCCACCCAAGTGTTAGTTATCAAAAGATCTATTGTTCCTTTCATCTCTTGTGTGCTTGTACTTAGAAAGCAGAGAATTGTTTAACAATAAATCTCTTGATGACTAACGTTTGGGTGGGTGGGCGGGAACAAAGTTTAGTTTGTGGGTCAGTAGTTTCTTCCACTGTGACTCACCCACCCGCTCAAGTGTTAGTTATTTAAGGATTTACTGTTCTTTGCACTTGTGTGATTATAATTAGATAACAGAAAATTGTTTAACAATATATTTTTTGATAACTAAAGCATGGGTTGGTGACCGGGATCAAAGTTTAATTTGTAGGCCAGTAGCTTCTTCTACTATGACTCACCCACCCGCCCAAAAGTTAGTTATCAAAGAATATGTTATTCCTTTTGCATCTTGTGTGCTTGTACTTAGATATGAGAAAAGTGTTTAACAATAAATCTCTTGATAACTAATGCTTGGTTAATAGGGCGGGAACAAAGTTCAATTTGTGGGTCAGTAGTTTCTTCTACTGTGACTCACCCACCCGCTCAAATGTTAGTTATCAAAGGATTTATTGTTTCTTTCACCTTTTATGTGCTTGAACTTAGATAACAGAAAATCGTTGAACAATAACTCTGTTGATAACTAACGCTTGGGAGAGTGGGCGAAGACAAAGCTTAATTTGTGGGCCAGTAGCTTCTTTTACTGTGTTCTACCTATCCGCCCAAGTGATAGTTATTAAAGGATTTACTGTATCTTTTGCTTTTTGTGTGTTTATACTTAAATATGAGACAATTGTTTAACAATAAATCTAAAAATAAATTAAAAAAGTTCAATTTGTGGGTCAGTAGCTTCTTCTACGGTAACCCACGCACCCGCCCAAGTGTTAGTTATTAAAGGATTTACTGTTCCTTCCACCTCGTCTGTGCTTATACTTAGATATGCAAAAATTGTTTAATAACAATTCTCTTGAAAACTAACGCTTGGGTGGATGGGCGGGAACAAAGTTTAATTTGTGGGCCAGTAGCTTTTTTTACTTTTAAAAGTTCTATCCGTGAATAGGATAGGATAGGATTTACTGTTCCTTCTACCTTGTCTGTGCTTATACTTAGATATGCAATAATTGTTTAACAATAATTCTCTTGAAAACTAACGCTTGGGTGGATGGGCGGGAACAAAGTTTAATTTGTGGGCCAGTAGCTTCTTTTACTTTTAAAAGTTCTATCCGTTTGCTAAAAAATAAATCATCTGAGTTATCTAAAAAAATTTTGCGAGACAATATACCAGTGAACTTCTAAAAACACTTTAGCCTTATAGCAATAGTCGCAATAACAACTATTCCTGTCAGCTTCATAGCTTGGATTACGTGTTTAAAATAACCTCGTTTGCAAATAAAGAAAACAACGTATCTGTGACAAGAAAACCCTCCCAACAAGAAGAATCCATCAAATATTTCAAAATTCGCTAATAGCACGAACAGCCTTATCATAAAAACAAAACGTTTTTCTTGAAGGTTACCAGTTGTCAGCTTGCTACCTTCTCTACGTCTTCAAACACAAAAACAATAACCAGGTAGTGTGAAAGCTCAAATCGGTTGAGTAAACTTGTTACTTTTTTATTGGCAAAGATCTGAGTAGGTATTGGGACGATTGAGCCTGGGAAAATTGTAGAAATTCGATTCAAAAACTTTTAAAGCGGTTCAGTGTGGTTTAAAAGTGGTTTATAAGCGGTTTAATAATCGATATTCCCCTTAACTCAAGTTAAGAGTTATATTCATTGTAACCCAAATGTTTACACCAAACACCAAGGCATGGCGTAATTTGGGTACTGTGAACATCTCAAACAATTTTATAGTATTTTTAGCTCAATGAGGTCGTTTACCTTTCCTTGACACTTGATAATATCATTATTGGCAACGACACAGTTTGTGCATCTATCAGATTGTGCACTCATCATCAACTGTAAGTTTTGGTACCCTGATAATCCCATAAATATTCTATTCGCACCGGGAACTAATAATCCTAACATGGGAATACCGTACATTTTTACAGATAGGTAGGGGCACCTATTGATTCCAACAACCGTTTTCCTGAGCCTTAGGCTAACAATTAGGACATTTTGTTTTGATGCAACCACCCAAAATTCAACCAAACCATTTTATTTGTTTCAGTAAACATTTTTGATGCATTTACAACAGAAAATATTGATGTTTATGTTGCTACATGCTACTTCAATACTCTAGGCCTGAAAATTTAACTTTTTAACTTTTTCTGTGTTACTATAACTACTTCCTATTTTGTTAACAAAAGCGTTAACAGTTTCAGGTCTACCGCGTTCTCCACTCCTGTACCGTTCACCTTGTCAGTCGTCAACCAAAATGACCACTATTATATTTATTATAATTGGCCTTGTCATGTCTCTCATTATTACTATGACTAAAATAACTATTACGCTTATATATGCAATTTATTACTCTTCAAGACTTAAATGCATAAGAAAGAACTTTACGTTTAATTTAGACATTCCCCTCGCTCTGTGAGTGTCTGTCACTGCCTGTGCCTATTTGTAGGTGTTTTTGGGTGTCTGTGAGTGTCTGCGAGTGTCTGTAAGTGTCTGTGGGTATCTGGATAGATGTTTTTATATATCTTTACAGTTGAAAGTAAGTGTCTGTAAGTGCCTGTGGGTGTCTGTAAGTGTATGTGAATGTCTGTAAGTGTCTGTGGATGTCTGTGTGTGGTGTCTGTAAGTGTATGTGTGTGCCTGTAAGTGTCTGTGGGAGTCTGTGGGTGTCATTGGGTGTCTGTCTGTTGGTAAAAAAATATATTTTTTTCTCAATTTTTTTTTTTAATTTTTGATTAGGTGTAGTCATGTCAATACTAGGCTGTACATGATTAATTGACGTTCTGTGTCGATATCTATGTAGTTTTTGGAAGTACAGTTGATAAACATTTTGTTAAATTACGAACAAACGCATTTCTTGAGATATTGCACATGTCATCAAAAGATTGTTTATATAACTCACAAAAATTCCTATTGATTCATGCTTACGCAATCTAATTTGTTGTCACAAATGTCGTTATAATTTTGAAAAAAAAAATTCATCTCTTAACCTTTTGTAAAGTCCAACCCAATCATGCAAGAAACCTATGTTGGCTCTAAACCAAATTAAGGCTTTACTTTCAAGTATTTTGATTACACTACAAAATAATGTTCATTCATCAACCCCTCAAGCCTTCTTTAGTTTTTCCATAAACCCGTTAAGATTTTTGGTAGCGCCCTTGAATAGAAAATTTCCTCACAGATGCGTGCTCGGAAATAGACCTATCTCTGAAGTGCGGTGTTAAATTTTTAATGGGTGGTGATGCTTCTGTTACTGTGAATGCCTATAGTTGGCTGACGTTAAGTGGTGTAGATGCTAATATTCTCTCGCGTTCCAGTATCCTTTTGCCCAACGGTGCTTTTTGTTTGTTTGATTGTGCCACTTCTATTTTGTCCAGAAGATTTATTTTTTTCTCCTCTTTCTTATCTAGGTCATTGTCTCTCAAACGTTCCAAACGCCCAATAATGTGATGTACCTTCTTCTTTACACTTAGCGTTAGTTTTTTTGCGCATTCCGCAAGGTCCTCTTCCACTGTACCATCCCAATGACTGTGAAACTACGTACCTCTTTACCTAGATTTAACAAACCTTACAAATATTTTACTAGATCTTTAGTTGCTACGCTCTAGTGGCCCCTAAAACAATATTTAGGGTTGCTTCGGACGGCTCAACTGCAGAACAAATCAACTTGCCTACCAGATTATATAAAAGCTAAGTAAAATAAAATATTTGTATAATAATAAAAATTAATTTTGTTTCTATTTGGATTTTGGATTGTAACAGACTAAGATAATTCTCTGGTTTGAAATAGATTAGCAATTGTTTCAGTGGTTTAGAATCTACAAAATTGAAGGTCTACCCGCACTGTAAGTTGCCAGCTTTACGGGCGGAGAAGAGGCTAATACGCTAGCAGTGGCGTGCATAAAGCTAAAACTAACAATATTTTATTACTGTACTTTTGAAGTAGAGTTTACTTCAATTTCTTCCTCAACTAGTTTTTTTTTTATAAACATTTTTTATTGTAAATGGCTGATAGTTAATTCCACAAAAAAAAAACTGCAAATTAACAAAATAAAATTTAAATATTCAAGATGTTAAAAACAAATTATGTCAACTAAAATAATAATATATGCAAAGTAGAAAACAAAGTCTAAAAATCAAATCAGATATTCCTGTTTCCGCATTACCACTGTTATCTGTATAACCTTGCAACTGATGATTAATTGTTTATACCAAATGCAGCATAATTTTAATTGCACTTATTTTCGTGCATAGTACGCATAATGTATTTTTAATTAAAATAAATTTTAAATTTAATTATTAAATATAGTTATTGAATAGTTTCATAATAATAAAAGCAATTTTTTCCATTTATCAATAGCCATCCCTTACAATACTCCTAACTGTTCGATCTATATGGATGAGTCATATAATTAAATTGCCACGAATTAATGAGAATTTTGTTATCTTTGTTTTGCGTTTTTAAAATATAACACATACATGCATTGGACATGTAATTTCTTTGTTGTTTGGCTTGTAGCTTCAGACGCAATTAATTTTTCATCGTGTAAGCTGTAAATTCCGATATATCGTCCATGCAATTGCAATATGCTGTAACCCACATTCATATTTAATTGAGTTTATATTTTCTGGTGAGAAACACTTAAATCAATAGCACCCTAATGTATAATAATAAAATAGAATTTTGTATAAATAAATATAGATCTCATTGACCTATTAGTTATGTTTAATATCAAGTCCGATTTGGTAACGCATCGCCTGACATAATTCCAATTAAACAGCCATGAACGTTATATTACCAATTATGCGGCTTAGAAACCAGTTTAGTGAGTGTACACCAATAGTTGTTTAGTATTTAGGACCATGAGCTAGTACGAATGTTAGAATTGAATGTCTGGGTAGTGGGACAGTCGGTCCCCTTATTGGCCTTTCGAAACGAATACAGGTTCGGTAATGATGACGGCCAGTACAACTATTTGACATTCAAATTATGCTAAACACTATTTTTTATATTTTGTACTGGAATTTTATAATTTTTGCATTTTACTTGAATAACAAACCTGTTTTTTTTATAATATATTTTATTTTTCGTGATTGCATACAATCGCATTTGCGACACATTTTCATATTTTACACTTCGTGCACGTAAGGTTGAAATGGAACAGCATTCCTAGATTTCTGCAATATGCAAATGCCAATTAAGTGGAAATAAATTCGCGTTTCAATTTAACACAACAACAAAACGGCAGTAAAAATGCTTATTACTTAATTAAGCCTGGATATATAATGCAAGCTATTTATCCTTCGACTATGGAAAAATATTTATTACTATATTTAGAATAATTATAGTTTTTATGACGTTGTTGGTGTTTCCTAAATATGTTTATGCAAATGTGACAATTTGGACAATTTGCGCAACCTTTGAACTTGTTTTTGAAGTTATTTTAAGGAACAATAAGAATTCTATAAAATATATTATTATCGCAATACTAATAGCAAAAATATTTACTGTTATTCTCAGGTTAATATTTACTGATCATATTTTTACTCACCTTTCTTTAGAATCAATTATAATTGTTATTTTTGCGTCAGTCGTGATTGCCTAATTTGTTTTGTAAATTGATTCCAATAAAAACAACTTGCAAAAATATCTACAAGCGTTTACATTTGAGATTTCTTGGAATGGTGCATTTAATAATATTAATGCTTATTTATATTAATTAGAAATGAATATAGTTTAGATTGCAATATAATGTTTCATCACATTGTTATTATAAATTCACTTTTGTTGAAACATATTTTTACGTTTAGTGTTTGTATGCAAAATAAGCATATTTGAAGATGAATACAGTTTGTACAATATTAATTAGATTATATTTAAATCTCAGTTTTTAATGTTAACTTTTTATTTGTTATATATAATGGCTGTGACATGCAATGCAGTAGCCTACAAGGCACACTGATGAGGTTTGTAGAGCCGAAATAATTGGCTGTGCTTGATTCTTGACGCTGTTTGAATTTATTAATAAAGAATTTTATGTAAATTGATTTTCTACCTAGTGTGAGACACATACACTAGTGTTTCAAGGTATGCACCTTTTATCTGTGTACCTTGCATCTCCTTGACAGAGACACAATTTATATAAAATTTCAATTACTATTATACATTTTATCTATAAATATATGTAAGATAATAGTTACCATCCAATGAGATTTTAGACACATTGATGAAAGGTGCATACCTTGAAACAAGTGTAGAGACAATTTACATAAAATACATTATTTATCTAAACTTCTGCGGTTTAATTAATGACCACGATACAACATCTAAGAAAAAAATGTTTGACTTTTTTTTACAGTTACGTGTACTTAAAGATTATTGTTTTTAGTAGAAACAGTTGGACTAGTACAACAAACGTGTCTACTAATACAAGCTATGGCTTACAATGTGCACGTGCAAAAACTGAGCGTTGACTTGATCAAGCGTCACTCCATCTGCACTCTACAGAACAACCATATAAGAAGACTGCAATAGACTACATGGAACCGTATAGCAGCTTCAAGTACATCTTTACAGAAATAAATACTTTTCATTTAACAAACTCAAAAATCAAAATTTTGTACAAAATTTATTTTAAAGATTTGGCTATCCAAAAGTTATACTAACAAACATACACCAGATTTTTTTTAGCCAATGACGCTTTGCAAATAACTTGCTAAATTAAGTTGAACATGCAAATACTACAAAAATAACAGCGTCAAAACCATTGAAACATGTTAATATCTTTGATTGTACATTAAACGCACTAAAAGGCAGCAATCAAATTAACAACATTACTAAATGCCTACGTTTACAGATCAAAGAATCGATTCTGTTTGCTGTGACTTTAATTATCAACAACTTTTGTCATAAAATTGACATAAAATGAAACAAGATGCTACTTAGAGTTCACTGAAATTAAGTAATTTTTATGAGAAAATTTACTAGAGTTTGAGGTTATCTCAGCTGTTTCGCAACTTGTGGCCTGTTGCCCAGTTAAACTAGAATAAAGACTACGCCAAACCACATATTGAAAGCAAAATTATCCACAACATGGTCAGTGCCAAATCAGATTGACTTTTGGAAAAGTAGATAAAACTTACACCACCAATAACTTTTTTCTGAGAACTGTACAAACACTAAACATGAAAGTGCAGCTTAGTAAGTAACAAAAATTAAAAAAAAAGTGGCAAGAAACACACTAAGACACACCAATCACAAGAAGATCAGAAGAAAATTCATACTGCTAAACTTCAATCAAACATGTGATCAGTATCTAGTGTATTTGCATTAATTTGATGTATTGGCACTAATTTGGAGTATTGGCATTAATTTTGAACAAAGTGCGGCAGGGAAACTTGCTGATTTAAATTGGGCGCCAATGAGCAAAACGTGGTCAGAAAAGGGTAGGGAGGGTCTCATTCGAAAGAGGGGGTTTTCAAGTTTTGTTATCGCTCAAGCCAATTGTCGTCATACGTTGGACAAAAGAGGAGCGTGCGTTTGCCGTCAAGGCATACTTTTCCAGCGAACGGCCGCCGCCGCCCAACGTGCTTTTCAATAATTATCCGACGGATCCCGTTCTTGGCCGGCAATTGATCGTTTAGTGGCAGTGACAGTGTGGCAAAAAAGGAGACTGAAAGCCAACGGACTTCCAAAATCTCAGAAAACCTTGAGAAGGTGAGGCTGTTGTTTTTGCACTCTTTCCAAGATTTGGCGCGTAAACAGACAACAAATTCAAGTTTCATTCCTAGAAACATGCTGTGGTGCAAGAACTCAGTGAACGCGATGTTGTTTCTTGCCAAACTGCATGTGAAGCGCTCCTTAACTTGCCTCACGACGCCGTGTTTTTTGTAAATGCAGTTTGCTACAGAAAAATTATTGAGGCATTTTTTTCCCCAAAACTTGAATAAATGGAACTTGGGGATGTATAGTTCCAGCAGGACGGACACAAACAGCAAGAATTTCAATGTAACGCACTTCAACAAGCGCTAAATCTCCTTCAGGGGTGACGTACTGTGGCCGGCGCGCTCTCCCGATTTGGCTCATTGTGACTTCTTTTTATGGGGATATCTTAAATTTATTGTTTACAATGACAAACTTCGGACCCTGCAGCACCTAAAGAACAAAATTTGCCAAGTCATTGCCAACATTCCCGTCGATATGCTCGAAAAAGTGGAGCAAAACTTCAAAAAGCGGGTGGATCAGTATATTGCTAATGAGGGCCGCTATTTGTCTAATGTCATTTTTAAATCTACTTAAAACAAAAATTCAGGATAAGTACAATACAATAAAAAAAGAATTAAATTGATATGTGAAATAATTTTTCTTTTATTGACCTTTCAAATCAGCAAGTTTCTCTGCCGCACTCTGTTTATTCTTTACAGTCTATTGGCATATTTGCTTGACACTTTCCATATAAAATTAAAGACAGCCGGTTTCTATTGGCATCATGTGATACTAAAGCAATGGAAAATACCTACCTATCTTGTCATTCATACAATGTAAAGGGGATGCACTTTCAAACAAAAACGGCATAGGCATAAATAACATAAATAGCACTAACTCGAAGGCTATACTCAAAGTTAACTGCTTTTAATTCTACGTCAATCGTAAGATTCCTCCGATTGCAAACAAACGCAAGAGGTTAAAAATGACTTAAACTTAAGTCAACACAGTCAACCAGGCTAGAGGCAATTTACGCCATAATCTACTACTACTATAGAAGTCGAGACACTGAACCCAGTTAAAATAATCATAACAGTAGCATTGGTAGTTTAATGATTACACTTCGAGTTTACCGCCAGGTAACTTTACAATTAGACAACAGCGGAAGGTTTATAAAGACACATTACAAGAAACACTCACTGTCTAGTAATAACACAGATTTTTTTATATAAAGTCTTTTAAATTAGTTGGCAGTAGCCCGACTGTAAACAAATTCAAAGAAAGAGAACAAAAAAGTTTTTAGAGCCACTTGTTTGTAATAACTGACATCTAATAAGTGTTCAAAGTATTTTACCGCAATCAATGCACTGAGTGCTTCGCTCACTCACTCAAGTGTTTGTAATTAAAAAGTTGGATCACAAAGACTTGAATAGGTGAGCAAAAATTAAAAGAATTGGATCACAATCATTTGGATGGGTGGGCGGGAACTAAAGTTGATATTACTATCAGGCAATCATTGATTTAAGCGTCCCGCTCACCGTTCCAACTGTTTGAGTTCAAGAAAGTGGATCTCAAACACATGGGTGGTTGGGCGGGAACTAGAGTTGAAACAACTTTTGCGCAATCAATGAAAAGAAATTGGATCACAAACAGTTGGGTGGTAAAGATTGACAGTTTATTATTTTACTAACTTATAATACTAGTTTGACAGTTTAAAAGTTTAACGGTTTTGTAGCTAAATTAAGTTAAGATTACTGAACAACCTTTGAACATTTTTGATTTGTGCAACTTTATTTTTTTAATATTAACCTCAAACTTAAGTTTTGTGCATTTTAAAGAAATTAGACAAATTACAAAAAATAAGATTACTCAGCAACCTTAACAAATTTTTGAATTTGATTTAAAATTTTGAATTAAGTATACTTTGATTAGTCTAGAAAAACTAATTTGAGCAGCTTAATTTTATTAATATTAACATCAAAATTAAGTTTTGTGCATTTTGAAGAAATCAGACAAATTATAAAAAATAAGATTACTCAGCAACCTATAAGAATTTTTAAATTTGGTTTAAAATTTTGAAATTAGCATACTTTGATTATTTAAGAAAAATTAATTTGTGCAACTAATTTTTTTAAATATCAACCACAATTGAGTTTTGTGCCTTTTTAAGAAAACAGACAAAATACAAAAAATAACATAATAATTAACTAGCAAGTAAAATATTTTGAGAGTGCTGCGAGCAGCCCACAAAACAAATCTGAAAAGCTGGAGAAAGATTTTCAGTCACATTCATTTTCAAAAGTTGATTTGCAAAAATCTACTAGAACCTAAAAGTGGTAAAACCAAATCTTTGTACACCAGGAAGACAAAAAAAAGTTTTTTTTAATCCTACCAAAGCATCTGCAAGGTAAATCCAAATTTTTACTTTTTTATCCAACAACCATCCAATATTATATTGTCATTAAAGTGTATGCCACTGAAAGAAATGGAGCATCTTAATAAAGTTTAAGCTGCAAAAGCTAACTTAAAAAAGGGCACAGGTATTGTTATGTTGCAAGACAACTTTGTGTAAGCTCTTCTGAAATTGCTACTTAGAGACAGAAAGTTATGGTAGAAACTGCAAAATAATCTAGAGTTTATATTTGAACAGAAACTATAAGAAAAAAGTTGTTTGATAACAATCTAAGATCTAGGATGCTAGTCTAAAAACCACGGTTAACTTAAGAGATGATCCAAAAGTTTTTAGTTTTCTTAACGAGTCCAGATTTTGGTTAACATGCTAAGATGTTCGTTTTTTCTTAAATTGTGCAAGTATAGGTGAACGTCGTCGTAAATGACTGTTTCAAAAGTAGACTAGTTTAGAAAAAAAATTAACAGATTTTTACGCAACTGTGCGTTAAGGCGACTCTAGAAACTTGCAAAATAACTTCAGAAAAAGAAATCTAAGAGCCTATGGCTTATAAAAAAAACAGAGTAACGTTTCCTCAACAATACAAATTTGAGAATTTCAAAGTAGTTCTTAGTTATCTTTACCGGTCCAAACTTTGGTTATGTTTTTAAATTTGAAAACGTTATCATGAAAGACTGGTTCAGAAGGTAAATAAATTTGAAGAAGAATCTAACATAGTATGGACTCGCATCATTTTTAACACTCAAGCAAATCTGGTTTTCAGTTTTGAATAAATAAATGCTCATTACATAGACGACGTTCTCACTAACCGTGTAATACCTGCTAGAGCCTTTATAGACTCCAGATTTCTGTTCTAACATAATAATGCAAGATTACACATAGCAACCCAGATAAGACACTTTCTGAAAAAACACCAAAACTGACTACCTCTTAGCCCAGATCCTACTGAGCACTCATGGGATTAACTAGATAGGAAAACCAAAATTTGTCTTGTGGTTCCAGAAAATCATCAACAACTTTTGTTAGCACTTTAGAAAGAATGGATTAACATACCTTAAGAGGATATCTGAAGATTGAATAATGAAAGTATGCTACAAAGTTGCCAAACTGTCATTCAATTTTGTGGAGGTTATACGTGTTAATCATTAGTTGTAGTATGCAAAAAGTAACAATTAATAATCAATCCATTGAACAAGTATCTACATACATTTATCTTGGCCATAAAATTCAACTCAATAAAGAAAATCTGATTTTTGAAATCTCAAGAAGAATAGGTCTTTTTTGGGCGGCTTTTGGTAAATTAAGCCATATCTTCAAACCCAAGGAGTTCCCTACCAACCTAAAAAGGAAGGTATTCAAATCCTGCGTGATGCCAGTGCTCACTTACGGCCTTGAGACAATGTTCATGACCCAAAAAACATCTAGCAGACTGCAAACTACACAAAAAGCAATGGAGAAGTCTATGCTCAAAAATACTTTGAAGGACAGAGTTTGGAATAAAGAAATCCGAAGAAAAATCGGTGTGACAGCGGTACTTATTAGGGTGGCGATAGGCTGGCTACATAGCAAGGCAGGACCCGGACAGGTGAACAATGAGGACTACAACTTAACATCCGAGAGAGATCAAACAAAGTGCTGCCAGACTCCAGAGAAGATGGCGAGATGATATCCAAAATATTGCAGGAAAAAACTGGATTCAAACTGCAGCAAATAAAAAGACGTTAAAATTTTTGGAGGAAGCCTACATCTAGGAAAGGATAAATGATGGCTAAGAAGAAGAAAAAAAGAAAAAAAAGAAGAAGTTGTAGTATGGTAAGCTTAGTAGTCTTTAGTTCTGACAATTTGACTGTTTATTTGCAAAATTACTATTGTTCATTATTTGTTTATCTTAGAACTTTCATTAAAGTTATCAACCTACTGAGTATCAAAAAAACCTCAAATTCCTAAGTTCTAAAAAATAGTTTTTTTGCTTGTAAGTTATATCGGAAAGTGATGGTTTGCGGCACAAGTGTCTAGGGCTTTCAAATCCATTGCAGCCTCTAAAATAAATTAAATTTAAAAAAAAATTTAAATTAAGATAAATATGGCCTACCTACTCACTCAAGTGTTAGTTATCAAGAAGTTAGATCACAAACTTCTTTTGTGACAAAATTACTTCTGACGTCCGCATAAAAGACAAACATTCAATTCCTTGATAACAAACACTTAGGAGGGTGTGTGGAACACTTCATAGCATGGTGACGCGCCAATAATTTGGATTGGAGTAGCCTACTCACCCACCCAAGTGTTAGTTATCAAGAATTTGGATCACAACCTCCTCTTGTGATAAAATGACTTTTGACGTCTGCGTAGAAGACAAACATTCAATTCCTTAATAACAAACACTTAGGCGGGTGGGTAAGAAATTCTAAAGCATATAATCGCGTCAATAATTTGGGTTGTAGTAGCCCACCCACCCAAATGTTAGTTATCAATAAATTAGACCTTCTCTTGTAGCAAAATGACTTTTGACATCCGCGTAGATGACAAACATTCAACAACAACAAACACTTGGGCGGGTAGGTGGAAAACTCCAACGCATGGTAACGCGCCAATAATTTGGATTGGAGTGGCTCACCCACCTAGTTAACTGTTAGTTATTAAAAAGTTACATTGCAACCTTAATTTGTTACAAAATGACTTCTGATTTCCGCCTAAAAGACAAACATTCAATTTCTTGATAACGAACACTTGGGCGAGTGAGTTGGATACTCCATAGCATGGTAACGCGCTAATAGTTAGTGTGGAACCTTTCAGAAGGACGTTAAAGAAAATATTATTATACAATTTACTTATTAGCGCATAGAATTTTAAGAAGATTATTAACAAACCATTTTTTTAAGTTTTTGTAGATGCTATTATTGTTTTATTTACAAATTACTAAGCTAAAGTTATGAGGAATGTTAAAAAATTTTGGTTTTAATATCAAGATACAAAATGATGCAAAACAATCATTTGATAATACCAAGGGCAAGTTATTTTCTTAATTAATATGATTACAATACAACTTTTGAAATTAATATTTAATTTACAATTAATAATACAACAAATTTGTTTTATTAAAAAACTTAATCACTATTTAATTCTCTTAATGTTATATCATTATCTTTCTGATATTGAGACATTCTAAGATCATGTGTGATAATAAGTGTTTTATATAAGACCTTAACCCACATTTCCTTATAAACCGCAATATTACTGTTTACGATAAAAACGGTAAGCAGTTTTATTTTATAATAAATAATTATAACATTATTATATGATTCAAATTGAAATAAATGTTCTGAATCATAATAATGATTATAAATTAATAATAAATGAAAACTTTAACAAATTTTAATTCTAATATAATCCTAAAGATTAATAATATTTATTAATTTTATCTATGAAGTGAATTCTAAAATAGTTAAAAACCTATCAATTATTTTGAGTTCCTGCCTTATCGCTGTGAGCAGCAAAAGAAAAAAAAATTAAAACTGATAAGTATTAAGTTAGTGACATTTTTTTGTTCATATTTAAAAATTGCAAATAAAATATTTTTTTATTTTAAAATTGTTTTCAGTTATAAGAATGTTTATATTAAAAATAAGAACGCTAGTCGGCATTGGTAAATTAAGAAAAACTTGCACATTATGACGGTAGCTCTCTAACGTGTGTGATTTAATATATTGATTTGTTTTGTTCTACTTTTATGATTGATGAAATTAGCAAAAAATAATACGAATTGAATCTTATACAGAGCTTTTTATTGTTTCTTGACAAGAATTAATGATACTTTTTTTTATTTCCATTAAGTTTATTAGTATATTAACATAACATATTCAGTTATTAAATTAGTCAAATTGTGATTTTCTTAATATTAAGCTTTTATTAAGAACAATTCAAGCATTGCGTGGATTAGTTGCATTGTATACTTTTTTATTTACTTTTTTGTCAAATACTAATAATTTCATCTACTTTCAGAAAAATTCAAAAAAAATTCAATAAACATAAACTATTTGTTTGAGGAAACAAAGGTTACTTTAATAATTTTTTATATGTTCACATAAAATACAAAATATTTTTTAACAATTTTGAATAATGTAAATTGGTTTTTCTAGTATAAAATTGATGCCTAGAGATAAGTAATTTAAAAACATTTATGTGGTTGTAAAGGCACATTAATACGTCAAAGTAAAACGCAAAAACTGTTAGATTTAATTTAAAAAAAGTTTTACAATTTTTTTAGCAATTGAATGTTTTTATAGCAATTTCCTTTAAAAAATAGTAAGGTCGCATCTTTATCTATTTTTATTTTATAAATAGAATAATTATTAGTTGTAAGTTGTAAAAGTAAGATGATTTAAAAAAAAATGAGTTTGATCTTTGCGGACAGCAGAGAACTAATTGTAATATTTAACAATTGGCTTTCAAAATATTTTTTTTAAGAAACAATAAAATATAGTAAATAATAAATTCTACCGACCAAATATTTCAAAGGGCAAATTAACCTGTAAAGATGTAATCGCAAATCAAGACCATGCATTAGAAGTCAAATTAAGTAGTTTACTACTGATCGTAAAGCGGATTGGTATCTAGAAGTAAGAGTAAACTTTAAAAATAATGAAATATTTGCAAAGCAACATATCTCAGAAATAGTTTGCTTAATAGCAACGGACTGAAGACAAATTAACAAAAAAAGAATCCAAAAATGTTGTTTTTGAGTAAGATAATTTAATTTAAAAACATTTTTCTAACTTATATTAATGAGCATTCTAGCAAATTAAATAATACGAAACAATTATAACCAAGACAAAAAATAAAACAAGTTAAAAAATATCATTAAAACTTCCGTGTTTATTATAATTTTGTTTTTGTTTGTACAAATTAATATGAATATAATTTATGAGTAATACAATAACAAATTATTTACACTATATTTTATTTATGCAGTACTTATTTGTTAAATGTGACTGCATTGTAAAACTGCTTATAGTATAATAGTGTTGCGGGGTGACGTTGCGGTACGGCACATTGTTGCAAGTGTGTACGCACTATAATACAATATTGTAGCACTACCATATTAAGTTACTTTGAAACAATGTTTTTCTAATTTTAATATAAAAAAACCATTTTTTAAGTTACTAGTATAAATATCAATTTTGATCATCTAATTGCTATAATTTTATACCAAATATGTTTCTCAAGGCTCAATTCTGGTTCCACTACTATTTTTTAATTCTAGTTAGTGAATTTAATTGATTGATTTATATTTGTATCAAATATTATGCAAAAAATTGTTTTTATACTAAATAATAATCAATCAGAATTTATATTTTTTTATGAAAAATAGAAGTACAATTATATTATTCATTAATCATAAAAAAGTTATCAGTTTTTTTATTTATTAAGCTAGCCTTGCCGCTTTTATATTTGTGTCTAGCCAGAACAGGGTCAGAATAAAAAAATTGTGCAACAAACAAATAAAAAAATTAATAATGTTATGCTCCGCCAAAACTTCATCGCTTTTTTATTAACAATTAAATCATGTTACATAACTGTCAAGAAGTCTGGATTTTGTTACAATTGAGTTTTTCTGGATTAAAAATAGAAATGTGATTTTTATAATCCAGTACAGAAAATATGGACCTAAAAATGTATGTAATAAATGGAATATAGAATGAAATTAATGCATAGAGATCATAATAATAATAACTTTATTTACTTTTAAATACAATATATTTCATAAATAATTAAACTTAGAAATATAATATAAAACAATATATTAATAATAATGATAACAGAACAGTTGTAAAAACTAAAAAAATAAATAAAAAGTAAGTATCACAAAAAAATAGAAAGAAATTGTAAAAAAAAAATGAATATATACAAACAATTGCGTGTAAAATTAAGATGATCATTAAATATATTAAAATTATTGTTTCTTTGGAAGTTACTACATGTGCGCAAACGATCTAATGCATTGTAAAAACCAAAGTTTTATGCCAATTTCATCTAAATAATGAAGAGTGTTGCGTCTTTTATACAAATTCCATCTATGCTGTTAAAACAATGTATTTATTCTATTTCTACGTTATTGCATTTACTGTTTGTGGCTTTTCTTAATGAATCTAAATTTCCTCAAGTTTGGAAACAAAGCTAGATTATGCCTTTGCATAAATCTAGAGCTAAGAAGGATATTACTAATTACAGAGGTATATGCATTCAGTCTGCTATTCTTAAGTTGTTTGATCAAATTGTTATTGGCCAAATACAATGGATGTGCAAAAGCATTATAGTGGAACAGCAACATGGGTTTCGTGAGGGTTGTTCTACTCTTACAAACTTTCTTTGTTACGAAAATGATTTTTTGAATCAAGAGTTTCAGTTGATTCTATTTACACAGATTTTTCAAAAATTTTTGGTCGCGTTAACCATAAAATTTTGATTGCAAAGCTTTGGGCTTTTTGTTTTTATAGTTTTGTTATTGCATGGTTGTAAAACTTTTTGGAAAATTGTACTCAGTGTGTGAAAATTAATAACTTTTTATCACAATCAATTATTGTTCCATCTGGTGTTCCTTAGGAATCTCATTGTAGACCAATTCCGTTTTTGCTCTTTATTAACGATCTTTCTTATTCTGTTAATTCTTCATCTTTTCTTTTATTTACTGACGATTTAAAAATGTATTGAAGAATATCATCCATCTATGATTGCATTAGTTTGCAAAATGACTTGAATTCTGTTCATCTATGGTGTCTTACTAATAACTTGTTGCTTAATCTAAATAAATGTGTTTCTATAAGCTTTAATATACGTAAAGTATTACATGATTATACTATTGACAATAAAATATTGGAACATGTTACACAAATAAAGGATTTAGGCGTAATTTTTGACCCAAAACTAACTTTTGTTGAGCATATAAACTATACGTGGAACCGTGCTATGAAAATGTTAAGATTTGTTTAGAGCATGTCTACTGATCTATCTCCAAGCACACTCAAACTACTTTATTGCGCTTTGGTACGCTTTCATTTAGAGTATGCTTCGTCAGTTTGGTGCCCATTCTACAGCATTCATATTTGCAATATAAACAAATTTTTCTGTTTATTGTCCTACAAATTGAGCATTTTCTCTTAAAACTACGATTTCAATCACATTGCATTGCAATATAATCTTCCACCTCTGGAACTTAGGCGCAAAAGAGCCGACTTATCATTTTTACGTGGACGAATGATGTAGGTGACTGAGATTGATTGCCAAGAGCTACTAGTAACTCTTTCATTTTAAGTCCCCTACAATAATTGCCGAACAAGACAGTCTTCATTATTTAAAGAATCTATACATTCTCAAAATTTAACACTTTTTTACACTGTTCGTATTAAAAAGATTTGTTGTGCGATAAAAATTTGTTTTTTTAGGGTAAAATTAATGTCCAAATATGTGCAATTTATAAAAAGATTGTGTTAATTTGCATAAGCCTAGTACTACATTTTTGAGCTAAATAGCAAAACTTGTCAAAATGTCTGCAATTTCTTACAATTTTCATGTTTAAATGTCTATTGAAAGATAAAATTGTGTTTTTGGAAATGAAATTGATGCTGCCAATTTAAAACAAATAATTGTCTTAAAATATTCATTTATTACTTTAAATTTAATGTTAAGAATCTAATATATTGATTTAATATTTGAAAATATTTTTATTTTCTATAAACTAACAATTGAAAGTGGAGATATTTAGTTAAACAAAAAAACTTAAAATATAGATACTGCAAAAATTAATCTTGTAATATCATTTTCTTATATTAATTAGATTTTATTGGTAAACATACAACGAGAGATACTTAGCAAAAAACAAGATTATACATTATTAGAGTTGCCAGGATTGCCTATATTAACTAAAAACCGGTCAAATGTTCCAAATTTTGATTAATTAGTGCAACAAATATAATTTAAGCAATTGTAATACAATAATACAAAATTCTAACTTTTGATTTAAAAGAAAATTCTTAAAACTCCCATTTAAAACAGGATATAATGAAAATTTAACACAAAAATCTTATGCAACATGCACCGCATTGACTAATAAAAAAACTGTTTAAACAAATTTTATTTACTTAATTTGATTATATAAAAACCAATTAGAAAACCATAAATTGCATGCAATTTTAGTAAAATTGTTCACAAAAATCTTTTTTAATTCAATTGGTATTTATGTCTCTGTTTAATTTTTACGCAATTACTATTTATTTCATATACCGTATAAACGTACAGATAATGAGCAGATTTTTTAACATGCCAATACGGTCCGAGTAGTTTTTTTAATTTTTTTTTTGTTAAATTTATTTCTGTAGCCTTATTCTGTGACTCATTAGCTGAGAGACAAAATAGAAAATATATCAAAAATTATTGTCACAAAATATGTTAAAAACCGCACAATTTAATGCATAAAGTTTACCAAAATTGTCTCAAACAAATGTAAATATTGCGTAAAATACAATAAAAAATAAATTAAAAATCACGTAATTTAGTGCCCAAATTTTTTTTTACTGTGCCGTGTCTTTGTTACGCAGTAGCTGTATGTGTACAGCTATTTTATAATGACTTCCGATGACTAACAAATAATAATAATAAAATGATCTAAAACTATACTTAATGTGAATTTATTACAATATTTAAAGCCGTATCTGAGGGAGGGTACTGGGGGTTCAAACCCCCGCTTGAAAACGTCATTCTCGGTGGTTTCAACCGCATACGGTAGAACACGTAAAACTTTAAATTAATACTAATTTAATTATATCAATTAAAAAAATACCTAAAAAATGCAAATGCACTTTATCTATTGAACAAGCGCGATTGTCCAAATCGAGAAGCAATTATTGAAATCCTCGACTTAACACTAGTTTAAAATATTTACAAATTTGGAAAAAAAAAGAAACTTGAGTCACAAGTAATTCACCGTGTGCAAAAATTGGGCTCTTGATTACATGCTGGCTAAATTTCAATCTTCAACGTTGAACTACTGAAAAATCACAAGAGAGAAAGTGCAAACAAAAAACTTTTTATTGGAGCCTATGTGCTTTTTTGAAAATTATAAAAGTGCTGAATAGCACTGTTTTAGAGTGTTACACAGTTTTATTTTTTTAAGCCATTTTTGGTTTCTGGTCACAATTTTTTTACGAATTTGTCAGAATGTCTGTCATTGTCTTCTGGAGAAAAAGGAACGATTAAAATAATTATTTTGACGCATCTCCGGTGGTCTAAATTACCAAAGTTACGGATTTTATTAAAAATTGTAATTTTAAGAACCAAAATCTAAAAATTTACCGGCGCGAAAAAGACTTATGTTAAAAAACCGTCAACCAATGCAATTTTGCACATATAAAAGCACGTTTTTATCCAAATTAGAGAAAAAAAAAAAGAAAATACCCGGCTTCTTTTTTTAAGAAGAACTGTTTTTTAAAGTTCTAGAAAATTTTCAAAATTTTTGGCTATGTCATATTATTTTTTACAACATTTTACTAAAAATGCAACTTTATAAAGTTACAAACCATAAAAAATGTGAAAAAACGCAAACAAATAGTTTTTTTTCAAATTTTGATTGCTTATTACTCGGAAATGGCTAACTAAAAAAATCTTAAAAAAATCACAAGATTAGGATTTATATAATAAAAGGCAATTACAGTAGATTGAGCAAAAAAAAATTATTTTGTACACTTGACCCATACATGGCCATATATAATGTAAAAAAACTTATTTATTGATTTAAAATACAAATTAATTTATAAAATCAAAAACAATGAAAAAATTCATTTGTTGATCAAATTCATCAAAACATTAAACAAATTTTTTTATAAAAATGTAAGAAACCCAAAAAAATCATCAAAAAATTTATTTTTGTACAAAATTGATCAAAAATGGTCTTAGATATCTAAACTATACTTTTTTTCATATTTTGCGCTCAAATTATGTTTACAGTACCATTAGGCTTTATAATAAGTTTTTTACTCTTATACTTAATGATCTTTTACAACGCTCTTGTACGTCTTTATTCCAAGTATTTCTTAAATGTGTAGACCACGCATTTATTGTATAAATTTGATTAAAAATTGGTTATAAGACGCAAATATTTGCAAAAAATGACTCGAAACACACATTTTCTATTTGAAATCTATCTTATTTTTTTTAGAAAATGCAGTTATTGCTTAAAATCAATCAATAATAGCTTAGAAAAGCATTTATTGTTTTATATAATTAAACATTGACAATAAAACCTAAATATTTGCAATAAATCACTTAAAAAACACGTTTTTTCAATAAAATCCATCATAGTTTTCTTAAAAAAACGTATTTATTGGATACAAATAATTAAAAATCGCTTAGAAAAAATTGAATATTTGCAAAGATTTGCCCGAAAAACACATATTTCGTATAAAATCCATTATAAATCTTTTAAAAATTACTTTTATTTCATAAAATTATTTAGAAAACGCAATTATTGTTTAAATTTTATCAAAAATTGGTTATAAAACGCAAATATAGGCAAAGAATTGTTTATAAGACAACACCATTCCTGAATGAAATCATATTTTTTTAAGAAAATGCATTTGTTGCTTAAAAACATTATTTAAAAAAAGCAATTATTTTTTGAATATAATTAAAACATTCAAAATAAATTAATAATAAAACACATTTTCTGTATGAAGTCTTTCATTAATCTTTTAGAAAGCGCATTTATTGATTAAAAGTAATCAAAAATTACTTAGAAAAAGCAATTATTGCTCAAAATTAGTTGTAAAATAAAATAGTGCATACATTTTGTAATGGTTTGCAAAGAAATTACATTTTCTGTAAGAAATCTAACATAAATCATTAAGAAAGCGCATTTATTGTTTAAAATTATGAGAAAATTGCTTAGAAATAGTAACTATTGCTTAATATTTGTCAAAAAGTTATTAAGAAACGCAAATAGTGCATGATTTCTGCAAAGGTTTGATTGGAAATCACATTTTTTTAATAAAATTTATCATAAATCTTCAATACACAGTTATTGTTTAAAATTATGAAAAATCGCTAAGAAAACGTATTTATTGTATTAAATCAAACCTTAAATCTTAATTTTTCGCAAAAAATTACTTTTTTGTATTAAATTCTTCATAAATTTTCTAAAATTGCATAAGTTGGATTGCTTAGAAAACTCAATTTATTTATAAATATAGTTTAAAATTACTCGGAAAACACGTTTTTTGTATGAAATTTATCAATTTTTGTTAAAATTAATCAAAAAAGCAGTTATTGTTTGATTTTAATTAAAAACTGTTTATAAAACGCAAATAATTGCCCAGAAAATACATTTCTTGAATAAATCAATCAAAAATAGCTTATAAAACGCAAGTTTTGTAAAAAATCAATCAAAACTTGGCTCAAAAAACACATTTTTTGGATGAAATTTGTTAAGAATAAAACAAAATATCTAGCTTTTTTCGGTGCTAGATTATATCAAAAATTCAGGCAAAAGATGAAAATAACAGAATTTTACAAAAACGGTGTAGAAAGTGTTTTCAACAAAACGTAAGAAAACTTTACCTATTTTACTGCACCAATTGCGCTGACCACCATGAACTACTTGTCGGAAAATGCTTTGAAACATTTTATGAGCTAAACTAATTGTTTTATAGCTAGTGTTTCAGTTTAATTTACTTGTATCGTATTTTTGTTCAATAGTTTGTAGTTATTAGTATAAGTGCCATTCGCACATCGAATGATATATTGCTCAATGCTTCGATGCGAGTAATCAAAAATCTAGGTGAAACATAAGTTTTTATAAATCATATGAGCTTTATTACAATTTTTTACAATTTAAAGTCAAGTTTTGGTAAACAGGAAATTTGATTTCCGAGCAATTTTTATAAAAATCATGCTCAATTTTAGTTAGGTTAGGTTAGGTTAAATTAGTCATCAAAAATCTAACAGTAATTATAAATTTTTTATAAATTATATGAGCATTATTACAATTTTTTACAATTTAAAGTCAATTTTTGGTGAACATGAAATTTGACTTATGAGCAATTTTTATAAAGATCATGCACAATGTAGGTTATGTTAGGTTAGGTTAGGTTAGGTTAGTCATCAAAAATCTAACAGAAACATAAGTTTTTTATAAATTATATGAATTATATGAGCATTATTATAATTTTTTACAAATCAAAGTCAATTTTTGGTGAATAGGAAATTTGATTTCCGAGCATTTTTTATAAAAATCATGTTCAATTTATATTAGGTTAGGTTAGGTTAGGTTAGGTTAGGTTAGTCATCAAAAATCTTAACATAAATTATAAATTTTTTATAAATTATATGAGCATTATTACAATTTTTTACAATTTAAAGTCAATTTTTGGTGAACAGGAATTTTGAATTGCAAGCAATTTTTATAAAAACTATGCACAATTTAGGTTAGGTTTGGTTAGGTTAGGTTAGGTTAGGTTAGTCATCAAAAATCTATCAGAAACAAAAGTTTTTTATAAATTATACGAATTATATGAGCATTATTACAATTTTTCACAATTAAGTTAATTTTTGGTGAACAAGAAATTTGATTTCTGAGCAATTTTTATAAAAATCATGCACAATTTAGATTTTTTAATATTTCTTTAGCGGTTTATAATGGATTAAATACAAAAAAATTGGATTCTGTACAATTATTTCAATTGATAAATGAGTTCTTTGAGCAGTTTTCTATAATAAATGAGTTTCTTAAGCGACTTTTAGTATATTTTAAGCAATAATTGTGTTTTATGAAAGAATTATAATAAATTTCATTCAAGAATTTATAGACCGCAGTTATTAAAGAAAAAAAAAAAACGTAAAAAACATTTATGAATTGATAATTTTTTTAAATATGAGCAAAACTTCTATTTATGACAAAACTAATTTTAAAAAACGTAAAAAAAGTCATTTATTGATAAAATATTTTAAACATTAAGCAAAAATGCTATTTATGAAACAAAATTAATTTAAAGAAATGTGAAAGCGTCAAAAAGGACTCAATAAAATTATTTTTTTATCAAATTCTATAAAAACTTTAAAAAAATACATTTTAAAAACAAAACTATTTAAAAAATATGTAAACAGCGTTAAAAACCACTAAGAGGCACAGGTTTTGAGTAAAAATTCTATTTGTTGCTAAAAATTAACTTAGTAAAATGTAAAAAAAACTCATTTATTAGTCAAATTTGATTTAAAACACAAATTAATTTACAAAAACATTCAAAAAAATTCATTTAAAACTTAAAATTAATTTAGAAATATGTTATACCACCACCACCACCAGTCAAGAAACTCATTTATTGATCAAATTTAATTAAATTAAACAAAAAGATAAAATTTCTAATTATGACATAAATTAATTTAGAAAACTGTAAAAAACAACAAATAAACTCATTTATTGATCAAATAACACCAAATTTATTTATAAAAATTTAAAAATTACAAAGTTTGGTTTTAGATAGCCATATGTTGCAATACTTTTTTCATATTTTGCGCTCAAATTATATTTATAATACCATTAGGCTTTATAATAAGTTTTTTACTCAATGATTCTTTACAACGCTGTTGTACGCTTTTATTCCAAGAGTGGCGCAGTAGTAAACAAAACAAACGTAAAAAACACTCAGTAAACTTATTTATTAATTATAAACATTGTATTTATGATACAGAATTAGTTTAGAAAAGTCTAAAAAACACGCAGTAAAGTCACTTATTCATCAAACTTTTTAATCATTGAGCGAACATTCTATTTAAGACACACAATTATTTAGATAAATGTAAAATGCGTCAAAAAGCACCCTGTAAATTTATTTATTGATCAAACTTTAAAATGTTGAGCTAAAGTTCTTTTTATAATACAAAATTAATTTAGAAAAATGTTAAAAACTAAAGAAATACGCAGTAAATTCACTTATTGAACAAATTCTTTAAACAGTTTATTTAAGACTCACAGTTAATTTAGATAAATGTAAAGAACGTCAAAAAACACTCAGTAAACTTATTAATTGATCAAACTTTTAAATGCTGACTAATAATTCTATTTATAATAGAAAATTGGATGATAAAAATGTAAAAAGCACTAAGTAAACTCACGTATTAATCAAACTCTTTAAACATTGAGAGAAAATTCTATTTAAGACAAACAATTAATTTAGATAAATAACAAAAACGTCAAAAAGCTCTTAGTAAATTTATTTATTGATCAAACTTTTAAATGTTTAACTAAAATTCTATTTATGATACAAAATTAATTTAGATAAATGTAAAATGCGTCAAAAATCAGTAACCACATTTTGATCAAATTCTTCATTAATTTTTTTATTGAAAAAATAACTTTTTTTAAGAATAGCCTAAGATAGCTAGGATTTATGGAACTTAGAACTTTAAATCTAAATGTTATTAATTGTTTCCATAATTTTAAAAATTTAATTAATTTTGGAAAACTTATGGTTTACATAATCGGCCTATAGAACGCACAATTTACTCAACTATTAAAAAATTTGAAACTCAATATTCATTATTAGATAACACGCGACCAAATAGACCACATCCAGCACGTAGTTAAAAAATATAACGGCGGTAGCTGAGAGTGTACGCGATGACCGTGGTGAATCGATTTAGCGCTATTCTCAATTGTTTGGCTAGTTGATTCGAACAATTTTGATTTAAAAGCATACAAAATGTAATTTATGCAAAATATGAAACCGACCTTCAAAATTGTCACCGTTTCAGGCTTTTGATAAGCTTCAAAAAGATTTACTGTTTTCAACCAAAATTTTGTTCAGCAATGAGGCCCATTTCTGGATAAATGTTTACGTCAATATTGTAACTGTGAATGGCGCCCGATGTCGCACAATAATAACAGACTATTTGCTGCGTAAAATTGAAACCGGTAATCTTGACGACATTTGGTTCCAACAAAACGGCGCTACTTGCCACAGCTCGTAAAACCATGGCTTTATTGCAACAACGATTAGTTAACTTCACTCCTCGGACTTGTTAATTGGCCGCCAAGATTATGTAATATTGCATATCTAAACTTTTTCTTTTGAGACTGCGTATACTACAATTGAGGAATTGAAGACCAACATTACTTCCGTCATTTGCCAAATACCACTGAAAATGCTTGAACGCGTCATCGAAAATTGGAACTTCTGATTAGACCATGTTACCTGTAGTTACAGCCAACATTTGAAACAAATAATCTTTAAAAAATGTCCAAATTGGTTATTTTGTATGATCATAAAGATTACCCGATAAAAATTATTTTTTTGTTTTTTTTTTTAATTTTTAAAAAAGTACTTCTAAATAGATCAGTAAAATAGTTTCTCTAATTGACCACAAGTTAAATTGATTGATGACTTTTTATAAACAGATTCAACTTTGTTTACTTGTACATTTTTTACATTATTTTTAATACTTTTTGCCACAAAGGTATTATAACTATTAGCTATTATATATTATTAGTAATTGTTAAACTTTGTAATTTATTTAGAATCGTTTTGGTTTTTCTTTATTTTGTTTACAAAATATTTCTTTTTCTTATTTTTAACTATTTGTACTTAATCTATACACATTTCAGTTGACCTGTTCATTTAATAGGATAGTATTTATTAAAAGAATTTTAAAAGTATTTGCCGCATTTTGGTTCTTTCTAACAATATTATTGATATTTTGTAGCTGGATTTTGCAATTTCGTTTTTGTTTTTTTTAAACAGTTTGAGACCGTGTTTAGTTTTTTTTCAAAATATATTAATATCTTATGAAAAATTTTGCTATTTTTGACTTTTCATAAATAAAATGTTGCAGACTTGAGAGTTTTTGGTGAGTTTTGTACATTCTTTTAATAGAATTTTGCAGTTTTCGACAGTTTATGATTATGGATTTTAAATCTTTTTTACAATTGTTTAATATTTGATAGCCAAATTTTCCCGTTATTAACTTTTTTAAATAGTTTTTAATATATCCGGGTTTTGTTATTTTTGACTCTTTATGAAAAAAATTGCACTTTTTTATCAGTTTTTGGCCTAACTTGATTGTTTTTTAACAATTTTTTGATGTTTTAAGATTGGATTTTGCTATTTTTGATATTTTATGAATAGAATTTAATACTTTTCAACAGTATATAGTCAGATTTTAGTACTTTTTGCAGTTTACATACAATATTCTATGTCTTCATGTTATTGGTTAAAGATTTGAAGTTATGTTTAACGAGTAAAAAATTTACAAAAAACTAATTAAACACTTTTTAAAAATTAATTACGGAGAAACGACTTATCGCATCAAATTTCTACAAATTTGAGGACACAGATTGGATTATCTTCTACAATGTGAAACTTTTATTCAATTATATTCAGGCATTTTTTTGCTGAGTTTGATGCTGTGAATCTTAATAATAGCGCAACTATTCTCCCCCCTTAAATATTTTTTTACGGACGCAGAAAATGTTGCGTAAAACTAACTAATAGTAAAAAAGGTAGTGAAACATTTTGAATTAAATAAATTGGTTGATCTTTATTTAACATTAATGATAAGGTTTTCCAAGATAGATGGATTAAATGGAAAACATTTATAAAATGCAGACAATTTAGAAGTTGTTGCTGCTTTCTTCATCAATAATTTATTGTTTTTAGCACTAAACAGCTTCCTCATGTCTGCATTTTGTAGTTGTTCTTAACAACAATATTTAATGACAAAAACTTACTTGTCCGTTTAATCCATCCATCTTGAAAAACCTTACTTTTAAGACTATTTCGACCGGTACTTTTTTTAATTTGTAGTATTATAATGAAAACAACAACTTTGATAATTTTTTGTTTTACTACTATATTCAAAAAGGACCAAACTATATTTTGTTATGTTTGAGTATTTTAGTCAAATTTTATTTGCAAATGGCATTCAAAAGTACCTACAAACGCATTTATTTGATTATATTTGTTGGCTATTTTATTTATTAACTATAATTTGATTACAATATAGTTTAATCTATTCAGGATGTATAACAAATATGAATGACGCCAAAGTTGGTGTTATTGTTAGAATTTTATGTATTAAGATAGCAGTTGGGATGTTCTTTTAATTATAATTTTTTATGACAAAATTAATTAAGAAAAATGTAAATAAAACAATTTATTAATCAAATTCTTCCAAAGTTAAGCAACAATTTTATGTATTGATCAAATTCTTTAAATTTTAAGTTGTAATTTTATTTAAAAATGTAAAAAACGTCAAAAAAAAACAATAAATAATTTTATTCATTGAAACATTCAGAAAAAAAAATTATTTCTTAATAATTTAAAAAAAATTAAAACGCGTCAAAAAACAATTTTATATTGAGAAAACATTTTATTTATGACAGACTATTAAAAAAAATTCAAAAAGCACTCTTTAATTTTGTTAAATTTAATGTAGACAAACTTTTAAATTCATCAAGAATAAAGCAGAAACTGTATTTATTGCCTATTTTATTTGTTGCACAAAATTAATCAAATCCCACAAATAGTTTGCTATATTTTTTTAATATTTTGCGCAGAAATCATGTTTACAGTAAAAAAGTTCAAAATACCAATTCATAGCGCGAAATTTGGCAAAAAAATTAAATGTTTATTGAATATAAGACTACAACTCATTTAAGATAATACAAAAACTGTGCATAAAGTAGAAAATCAGAAGGCAATTTTCAATATGAATAGATTATTAGTTTTAGCAGGAAACATAATGCGGGATAGTACGAAATAAGACTGACATTTCTAGCGTCTATTTGCGTAGACTTTAACAATTTTGATAAGAAATCTAATGTTAAGGCTCACTTTTTAAATTAGTAAAAAAACGTCAATAATGTTCGAGAAAACTTATAAAAATAATGAAGAAAATATTTATAATTTCAAGACGTCTGAAAAAAACTATTAAATTTCTACAATAAATTATTAAAATAAGTAAATCTAGTCTACAAAAACTAATATTAAGTTTAGCACAGTGACTAAAAAATGTAGAGGTTTAGATTTAGTAGTAAAAAAAATTGCTTTGATTATTTTTATATATTTCGTATACATTTTTTTACATTAAACTAACAAAAAATTTGTTTTTTTTTTTTAATTTAACATTGAACACAACACAATAGAAAAGAAAAAATATATTAGTTGATAAAACAACAAAAGGCAGTTGTACGTTTTATATTTATTGGAATTAAATTAGCAATTTTTGACATTTTGTCAAATAATAAAGACGTTTTATTATTATTATTTATAAAAGAAAACTTAAAGAATATTTCACAAAATTTAAAACTGTCAAGTTACTAAAGTAGCTATATAACCAAACTAAAAAAAAAATATTTAAAATGAATTCATATTATAAAACCATAAATTAAAGTTTTTTGAAAAAATGATTTTATTCTTGTTGCCAATTCTAATTACATACTTAAGTCCTGTGTATCTGCACCTGATAATATACCAATAATTTTTTATTCGTACATTTTAGATTAATTAATTACAATGTAGTTTGAACTAAAACATAATCCATAATGTAATATTTTGATACAATGTACATATTAATATATAATTTTCCCTGCACTTAAAACTTGCAAATTAAATTTATTTAACTTGAAGGGTTTCTTAATTACTTTCACAGTTACAAAATTTTGCATATAATAAAAACAATTTAAAGCTTTGATTTGCTAAAATGTTATAATTTTGTTAAATATTAATCTGCATGGAATCTTGTCTAACATATTAAATCATTTATTGATGCGCCGAAAGAGAAAGAGACCAAAAAAGAACCTTGCAGTTAGGGGCGGTGGGGGGATTTCTCCTGACACACACACACATACTAACGAAACAAATGAAAAACAGCAACAATGCACGAAATGACATTCATTTGTTTGTCCTCCTGCACGACAAAAGAGAAGAGAAAAAACAAAAGAGAAGGCCCCTTTGAAATCCATTTTACATTAAAACAATACCCTCGTGTGTATGGATGTGCCTCTCTTTAAAAGTTGCGAACTGAAGTATGCCCTGCGCATGAGTGTTTCCGAGTGCAGTCGCAGTGTCAGTGAACAACAACACCAATGCACTCTGCAGGAGAAATTGTGCAACCAATTTTCGCCCTACCACACACACACATATACATACAGACAGCAAGATATAGATATAGCTCACGGTTAGGTTGACATTTATATGTTAATACTGTTATTATTTACACTGCTATTTAGTAATAACCTACAATAATCCCATTTCAATATCAACTTGATTATATTTTTTTATTTATCAATTATTTATTATTCCGTGCATATAACATCACAGCAGGAACCATATTCGGTTGATGCAATTTATCTTGCTTGGCCTACTTTTGGGAAGAAATTCAATAATTCTTTATTTAGAGTTGCGCGCGGATGAAATAATTCATTTCTGATTTATAACGTCTGTTACCTTAATATTTATGTTGCAGTTTACTATAAGCACTATTGGTAATCACTTAAAAGCACATGTCAATGTTTTGATTGGATTGTAATGAAATGAATTTGATATAAAAAGGTGTTGGTAAGGTTAGTGAAGTGTCTGTTATAATTCGGCGCGCGGTCAGAGAAAAATGCTCCTGCGACGCATTAAAAAAAACTGCATCTTAAAAATCATTAAATGCATAGGGGCGAGAAAAATATTAAGGGAAATTTTTATTTTAAATTGTAATTCATCAATTAATTTTAATTTTAATAAATTGTAAATAAATTCTATAAAATGCATTAACCTATGAAAATCCTGCAACAGGTTATCCCAGCAGCAGGAATGTTTTGATACTCATGATGCGCGTATATTTGATTTTTGTTTGTTTTGTATTGACGACTTACCGACTATGTACACCATATTTTTTGTCCATCTTTGTAGTTCCCTTCTAATATTTCTTCTCTGTTGTATACATCGTGAATAGGAGCAGTCCGCCATTTTTTCGAGGCGCTAGGTTTGCTAAACTGCGAGCGTCGCTTCGTTCAGGATAAACTCGATTATATTTTCCCATCGCTCTTTAGTTTCGTACATCACACTTCGGTTTTATCACATATACGGGTTATATTAGCACCCCAGGAATTAGAACGGTCCATTTAAAGATCACTCAAAGTCACTTTTAATAATAAAAATAATAACAATATCTAATCAGTTGTTTATGTTAATGTTGCGTCCAAGTATGGTTACTTTTTTTATTTTTCTAGTCTGTTTATTAAGCGCGAAACTGCCGGTTTTGAATGTATAAACACTTTGTAAATTAATGTTTATAAATTATAGTTTGTTGATGAGACACTTGCACAAAATTATTAATTAGTTAAGTCCACGACACTTTACTGTTTTTTATTAAATTAAATGAAACTAGTTTTGTTGTTTTAATTTAAATTATTTCACTTGATTTGTTTTAAATATCACATGTTTGTTTTTTTTTGTTAATTTAAATTAAAGGGATGTTGTTGGTGTGTGCCCATGAATTCATGCTGCAGGCTGCAGGATCGCGCATCTTCTTATTTCGTTTCGTTTTCTGCCATATTTTTATTTCACTTAAAATCTGCAACAGAAAAAAGTTTTAATATAATTTATAAAAATTATATTTATTAATAATAAACAAGTGTTTTCTTTCTTCAAGGCTTTTTACGTTGAGAGAGAGAATGTCGCTCGTTAAAACACGTCGCGTACCGATTTGTAAATGTAAAGTAAGTACCTAGTGTGTTACGAATTCCTGCTGTGTGGTGTTGTTTCATTCCCTACCTAATTTTTGCTACCTACAAAGCTCAATGAATTGACAGTGTCTACTCTGTGCAACGTCACAGAGTGACGCAACAAGTACGACGCCAGTCGGCGCTTAGATGCACTTGCATTTTCCCTCTCCCTCCCCTCCACAAAAATCTAACATCAACCCATCTCCCTCCAACCTCCATAGCCCATCACTATCATTTCCTATCCTTATCGTTCGCCTTCAATTAATATAAGTGTGTCTACTTTTAAAAAAAGCGGGGCCCCGTACTCCGCCCGCGCCCTACCCTACTCCATCCGAAATCCTCTATCTCTCACTAGCCCTGTCCTTATTCAACGCGCATTTTTCTTTCCTCTAACGCATTAATTTCATAGGTTAAAATATTGAACGTCTCTTTTTAATTATTTCTTTTTTCACAAATATATAAACCTCCCCACCACAAAGTAATAAAATAAAAATTGCATAACATACGAAAATTTTTTCTATATTGGGAAAAACTAACCGGCCTTGGGCTCTAAAAATCCAACAAAATTCAACCCAATGAATCATCAACGTTGACGCAATAAAACCTCCTCAATTAAAAATCAAGGCTGGCCAATAATTTTTTTACTTGAATTTTATTATTATACTTCTTCCATCCCCACCAAACGTACATCCCTACCCCTGCAATTCGACTAGTTGCTCTTGTCGCGCTTGGCCCGTACATTTTTGCACGCTTTTATTTTTCGTAAGTGCAGCACAGAGAGAGAGTTTTGACAGCGCCTCACTGCAATTGTGCGGAGGGTATAAGAAGCATTATTGATCGCATTTTTTGATCCTGAACCACACACCCTCTCATTCTCCTTTAGTTTTCTCTCTTTCTCCTCCTTCCGGCCGCCAGGCTAAATGCACCAAAACGTTGCAACTAATTGCATGCGCTCTACCTTAAAATACAACAACCCCCCCAGTTCAGTTGGCTCTCGCGATGGGATTTCAAGAACATGCGTATATGAAGTATGCGTTTTATTTTTTTGCATTTTGCGAAAAAAATATGCTCAAAGGGGAAAATACTCGCGTTTCTAAGCGGGGCGTGTAATTATGTTAATCAAGTCTTATACACACTCACGTATATTTTACGTTATTTAAATTTAAGATTTTTACATTTTTTATAATTTTCATGCTTTTTTCTATGCTCGTGATTTATTTCCAGCACACATTATATGCTTTATTCAAATTCGATGTTTAACATTTTCTTTTATTTTTATAAATCATGCATTTAACGTGATGGCTTACAATGGGAACAGCAATTACATTTTATCTTTGTTATTCAAAACATATTTTTCAGTTGGGAGATTATAAGAATTATTTACCAATAATTAATGTTATATGGAAATACATATTTAGTTTTAAATATTAACAAATTTATAAAAAACAAACACAAAAGTTTAAATATTGGGCATTGGCTCATTAGCAATAGCTTTACACTAAATATATAATTTAACAAATATTCACTAATTTAAACGACAGGTAGGTGCTTTTGTCATTTAATCCCCGACCTGTTGTTAGAAGATTTGATAATAAATTGAATTTAGATTCTTAAAGAGCGAGATTTATGATTTAATTATAGAACAATAATTTTATTAATTTATTATTTATTATCACATATCTAATAGTTTTGAGTTTAAATAAATAATTATTATTACAAAAATAAACATATGTGTTGAAACTAAATTTATTATAATAACTTGATGCGTTAATTTTCCAATTTTTCTTCAAACTATTTATTTTGTTGATTAAATTTGCTTTTTATGATATTTTCTTAAACAATATCATTTTAAGTAACTGACAAAATCAGCAGTTTTATATTCAAATATAATTTTAAATGACTGTCAGGTAGCGGCATAGAATAATTTATTCTAACGATTGGCTTTTATAGTGAGGGTCCCGAGATCGAATCTTCTACTAATTTCATTATTTGAGGATGTGTTTACCGCAGTAACCGGTGTGTGGTATTCATGGTTTAGCGACAAACATTTAATTACGTTGTGGTCCTCTCATACTCGAAAGAACTTTTAGCTTGCTTTAACTGGGTTGGGTAAGATCAATAGAGTATTAAAAAATCAGTTTTTTTAGTATCTCTAACTTTTTTCTTTATTTTTTCAATTTTATATTCGATGAGATAAATATAGGTTTTTGGAACAAAAAAAAACTTGTTATGTGAACCGAACTATCAACTTTGTATAAACTAGTAACTAGGTTTTTGACAAATGGTCTCTGTTCGACAAACTAACTGTGAACTGCCTGACATGTATTTTAGATAAAATGTTTATGATTTTATAAACAAAATTGTAAATTAACTTGTTTTTTTTTTAAGTAACTGGAAGTTGTTGGCCAAATTCAGATGCTTTTTGATGAGTGTTTAAGATTGTAGGCCGCAATTTACGCTTTTTGACAATTTATACCGTTTTTTTTCTTTCTAACAACGTTTTTGATACTTTTGTCATAAAAAAAAACATTTTTTAACAGTATATGGCCGGATTTTAGTGCTTTCTGACAATATTTACAAACATTTTAATTAATTTTTGATTTTTGTTTTGTTATACATAGATTTTTGCGGTTTTTAACTTTATTTTGTATTTAAAACAGTTTTTGACTAAGTTTTGGTGTTTTCTGACAACATTTTTATAGTTTATGTTCAGATTTGATTGTTTTATAATAGCTGGATTTCCGATTTTTGGTATTTTATTAAAACTTTTACACTTTTTAACAGTTAAGGTTAGATTTTTGTGCTTTCTGAATATTGTTTAAAATTTCAGAACCGGATTTTGTTATTTTTGACATTTTGTGAACAAAATTTTATAGTTTTATCTGTTTTTGGCCGAATTTTGTTTTTTTATTAATGCTATAATATTGTATGACTGGATTTTGCTATTTTTAATATGTTATAAACAGAATTTTGCATTGTTTATGACCAAATTTTGTTGTTTTTTTAAACATTTTTTGGCCGGATTTTGCTATATTAAACACTCTATAAATAGAATTTTGCACATTTTGACATATTATGACCGGATTTTAATATTTTTAAACAGATTTTGACGTTTTATAGCCGGATTTTGCTATATTATTTTTTTTATAGTTTTTAACAATTTATGAGCCGGATTTTGGGGCTTTCTAACAATATTATGGTGTTTTTGCTATTTTTGAGATATCCATAAAAACAACTTTGCACATTTTAAAAGTATTTCTATATTTTATAGTTTAATTTTGCTACTTCTTATACATGTCATAATACATAAAACTTTGCATTTAGTTATTTTATACTTTTTATTAATAGAGTTTTGCAGTTTTAAATGAAATGTTATTTGCTATTTTTAACAATATTTTTCATATTTTATAGCTAAAACTTACTTGATTAGATTTCATAAAAAAAATTACACTTTTTTAGAGTATTTGGCCGAATTTTTGTGCTTTTTTGACAATTGTTTAAAATTTTATGGCCAGATTTTTTTCTTTTAAACAGTTTATGCCGGATATTTTATAGCCAAATTTTGCTATCTTTGAGATTTTATAAAATCTTTTACAGTTGTTAACAGTACAAAGATTTTTTTTGTTTTTAACCATTCTTGGCCGGATTTTACTATTTTTGACTTTTTATCAGAAAATTTTATAGCTGGAGTTTGCTATTTTTGAAATTTTATAAAGATGTTTACACTTAAATAGTTTTTTATAATTAGAATTTTGTTTTTTTTTTACATTTATGACTACATTTTGATGTTTTTTGACGAACATTTTATATTTCATGTCTTTTGCTATTTTTTATATTTTTCAGATTTTGTAAAGATTTTTACATTTTAGCTGAATTGTAGTGCTTTCTGACAATTGTTTGATATTTTAAGGTTAAATTTTATAAACAGAATTTTGTTGGTTTCAACCGTTTGGCCGGATTTCAATTTTTTTTTTGAAAAATGTTTTTATTTTTTATATTGTTTGCTTTTTTATAATTTCAAAATTTTGGCCGGATTTTTTCATTTTTGACATTCTTTAAAAAAATGTGTTTTAATCGTCGTTTTTTTTTTTTAGTGCAAGAGCCGATATTTTTGGGCTTTCACATGTGTTTTTGAATATGTACTTGGAATCACAACAATTATATATAGGGTAATCACATTACTTTTCAACTAATTTGAAAAAGTCGACCTCTTTGATTTTGCTCAAATTTTCAGATCAAAATATGGATGAAAAAAATAAGATTCCCAAAATTTTGGACCTTAGAATATTGCTTGTTCAAAATTACACACATTTGAAGGTCAGAAAATTCACAACAAAACGTTTTTTTTAGCTTATTCTGTATCTCAATTTTTGTTCTTCTGGAAAAAGATAAAAAGATCTACAATGGCTCAAATTATTTCTTATTACATGAGGTCTGTTCCAACATACGATTTGGACGGTTTGCAAACCGTTCAAACTGTGCACACAAATAAATATTTGTCAACCTTAGGCAATCTTTTATACACAGTAATTTGTTTGTGTGCATAGTTTGAACGGTTTGCAAACTGTCCAAATCGTATGTTGGAACAGACCTATTTACTTTAAAACCCATATTTTTATGTTTAATATTGTGGCAGTCATTTTGATATATTAAGCTTTAAACATTATTACAAAAAAACCCGTAAATTTAGCAAAATCGCAAAACTTTGCTATCTTTAAACCGTTCTAACTTTGTCAAATCTTAACAAAGTTGGATCCACAAGGTTTTGATTTCTTCGTGTTTAATCTCTTTTTAAAGTGATCACACAGGATCTTATAGAATCAATACGTATACACCACTATTTTGATGCAGGAAGTTGCACATATTTTCGCGATCTTCAAAATACTTTAAATCCCATATTTGTTTATTTAATGTTGGGGCAGTCATTTTGATATATCAAGCTTCAAACATTATTTCAAAAAAACCCGTAAATTTAGCAAAACTGCAAAATTATGCTTTGTTTAAACCGTTCTAACTTTATCATATTTTAAAGAAATTTGATCCACAAGGTCTAGATTTTTTCTATTTTAATGCAGGAAGTTGCACATGTTTTTGCGATCTTCAAAACTTGTAATTTTTGGTACCGAAAAAACGCTGTCACCTTATGTCGATTTCAGTCAAAATTTCAGTAAATACTTTTCAGACCACAAGAAAAAAGGTTATTTATATGAAAAATGGTATATTGGGCATTACCAAAATTATTTTATATTTAAAAATCGTCAAAATCGGCATTGTTCTTCAGAAAATCTAAATCAATTTTTGTCTATCTTGCTTTGTTTTTGAGATAGTCAACAAATACAAAATATTTAAAAAACTTTTTATTTAGCAAAAAACACAAACAAAACAACATTACTTTAAGAAATGTGCATTGATGCAAGCTTTTGATATTTGTTAAAACAGTTTTCTTTAGTTCGGTTAGCAAAATTTGATAAAAATGCTTTTCAACAACGGAGAATACGCAAATATCATTTTTGTTTACGGATTCTGTAATGGTAATGCTTTAGCAATTGAGATTTCCCGACAGAAAGCAACTTTTTTGACGCGTTTTTATTGAAAATGTTCACCCATATTATTATCAAAAGTACAACACCTACAACCAGGCGACGCAGCACAACGACTTGCATTTTCTCAATGGCTTTTTGACAATACCTAATATACCATTTTTATATAAATAACCTTTTTTCTTGTGGTCTGAAGAGTATTTACTGAAATTTTGACTAAAATTGACATAGGGTGACAGCGTTTTTTTGGGACCTGGAAATTACATGTTTTGAAGATCGCGAAAACATGTGCAACTTCCTGCATCAAAATAGTGGTGAATATGAATTGATTCTAGAAATCTAGTGTGATAACTTTAAAGAAAGATTAACCACAAAGAAATCTAGACCTTGTGGATCAATTTTTTTTTAAATTTGACTAAGTTAGAACGGTTTAAACAAAGCAAAATTTTGCAATTTTTCAAAATTTACGTTTTTTTTTAAATAATGTTTCAAGCTTGATATATCAAAATGACTGCCCCAACATTAAATATACAAATATGGGTTTTAAAGTACATGCAATAAGGAATATTTTGAGCCAAGGCAGACCTTCTTATCTTTTTCCAGAAGCCTAAAAATTGAGATACAAAAACGTGCTGTTTGCCGATTTCGACAATTTTTAAATATTAAAAATTTCTTGATAATGCCCGATATACCATTTCTCATATAGATAACCTTTTTTCCTGTGTTCTAAAGAGTATTTACTGAAGTTTTGACTAAAATCGTCATAGGGTGACAGCGCTTTTTTGGGACCTAAAAATTACAAGTTTTGAAGATCGCGAAAACATGTGCAACTTCCTGCATCAAAATAATGGTGTATACGTATTGATTCTATAAGTATTGTGTGATCACATTAAAAAGAGATTAAACACAAGGAAATCTAGATCTTGCGAATCAAATTTTGTTAAGATTTGACAAAGTTAGAACGGTTTAAAGAAAGCAAAGTTTTGCGATTTTGCTAAATTTACGTTTTTTTTTTTTAATAATGTTTGAAGCTTAATATATCAAAATTACTGCCACGATATTAAACATAATAATATGGGTTTTAAAGTACATGTACTAAGGAATCATTTGAGCTATCGTAGACCTATTTATCTTTTTCCAGAAGCCCAAAAATTGAGATACAAAATAAGCTAAAAAGACGTTTTATTGTAAAATTTTTGACTTTCAAATGTGTGTCATTTTGAACAGGCATTTTTCATCTATATTTTAATCGCTGAAAATTTGAGCAAAATCAAAGAGGTCGACTTTTTCAAATTGGTCGAAAAGTAATGGAATTACCCATATATACTATTAAACTCGTTAATTGAGAAAAGTGTTTTAGATTTGTAAAACGTTCATGTAAAAGTTTTTTTAATAGTTAATTGTATTTTTCTTTAGTCTAAAGTAAGCTGGAATATGCAACGTTAATTTGGCATCCACAATATCAACTTATTAAAAATAAAGTTTTGACTATACTTAGTTATCAGGTTTACACCGTCTTATATATAAATTGTCAACTTTTATATTTTAAGAATCTATCATACAACTGTCAATTCAACAAAGTAACTGTCAACTGTATTAATCAATTATATATTTGTTTACAATTTCTTAGAATTTATGGCCGGATTTTGATGTTCCGTATCTGTTTTTGTTTTTTTAGTTTAAGCCGGTTTTTTGTTTTTTTTTATCAATATTTTAATATATTATAAACAGATTTTACTATTTTTAAATTTTTATAAATAGAAATTTGCATTTTTCAACTGTTTGGACCAAATTTTCTAACAATTATTTGATAGTCATAGTTAGTTTTGATATTCTATAAAAAGTTTTACAGTTTTTAACAGTTTTTGGCAAATTTGGTCTTTTCTAAAAATTAATGTTTGAAGACCAAATTTTGAAATTTTTGATATTTTATTAATAAGATTTTTAAACCGTTTTTGGTCGGCATTTGATCATATCTAAAAATATTTTAATGTTTTATGACCGGATTTAGTTATTTTAGACGTTAAATATAAAACTTTGTCTTATTTATATAGGACAAAGTTTTATATTTTTGACAGTTTGACTGCTTATTTAATATTTTATGAATAAAATTTTGCACTTTTCAGCAGTATGATTTTGTTATTTTTATAAATTAAATTTTGCACTTTTTATTAGTTAATAACAAGATTAAAAAAATTTTATGCTTTTTTTCAAATCCTAGCTATGCTACTGACTAGTAAGTACATTTTTGACAAATTATAAGAATTGTCGGTCATATGATCAAAAATAATTATAGATTTTATAAAATTAATTTTAAATTAATTTGCATTCAAGTATTCTATAGATTTCGTTGGGTTGCAGTTTTAAAAAATGGGGTTTTTGCTACTATCATTGGCGTAGTCATCTGTAAGCAAGCGTATGCAATGCGGAAAGGCCCACAATTGTACAGATTTTTTTTTTTTATTCAAAATTTGGGAGAAAACTGATTTTGATAATTTTGACACTCTGTGAACATAATTTGACACTTTTTGTCGGTTTATGGCCGGATTTTTAATATTTAAAAACTGGATTATGCTATTTTTAAATTTTTTTATCAAGAGCTTTTTGACAAATGTATGCCTCAATTTGCGCTTATAACAATTTATGCCAAATTTTGTCTCTTTCTAACAACTTTTTTGATACTTTAAAACTGAATTTTGATACTTTTAAAATTTTATGAAAAATACATTTTTCAACAGTTTATGGCAGGATTTTAGTGCTTTCTGACAATATTTTCAAAAACTTATAAGGCCAGATTTTTCTATTTTTGTCATTTTAAACAAATTTTGACTGGATTTTACTATTTTTGACATTTTAGAAACAGAAGTTTGCTATTTTGACTTTTATTAATATAATTTTGTATTTTTAAACAGTTTTTGACTAAATTTTAGTGTTTTCTGACTATGTTTTTATAATTCATGTTTACTGTTTTATAATATTTTATAACTAGACTTTTAAATTTTTGAGATTTTGTAAAAACTTTCACACTTTTAACAGTTTAGGCTAGATTTTTGTGCTTTCTGAACAGAATTTTGTAGTTTTTACCCGTTTTTTGGCTTAATTTTTTTTCCTAATGTTTTGATATTTTATGATTGGATTTTGCTATTTTTAATATTTTATAAATAAAACTTTAGTATTTTGTAATTGTTTCTGACAATATTTTGATGTTTTTGCTATTTTTGAAATTTCCATTAAAATAATTTTGCTCATTTTAACAGTATTTTGCACTTTTTAATGAAATATTATTTTTAACAATATTTTTGTTGACTATTTTTGAGATTTCATAAAGATTTTTACACTTTTTTAGAGTATTTGGCCGGATTTTAGTGCTTTTTACATATTTTAGATAAAAAAATTCTGAATTTTATAAATTAAATTTTAAATTAACTTACTTTCAAGTATTCTATAGATTATGTTTAGTTAACATTTTGGTTTTTGCTATCATTGGCGTAGCAATCTGTAAGCAAGGGTTTGCAATGCAAAAAGGCCTACAAGCATGCAGAACTTTCTTGACATTTATTTCAAAATTAGGGAGAGAGCTGATTTTGATATTTTTGACATTTTGTGAATATAATTTGACACTTTTCGACCGTTTATAGCCTGAGTTTTAGTATTTCAAAACTGGGTTATTCTATTTTTAGAACAGAATCAATTATACCTGAGTGAGGCCCAAAAGAGAAAAGAAAAGAGTAGACCACAGACAGTCGATGAAAGAGTTCTTAAAGTAGCGTACCAAAAAAATACCGTAGTCCAACATTCCTCCCCTAGCCTAAAGACTTCTTTGACACCTTCCCTCGGGGCTGAAGCTCGGTGAATGTTGGTCGGCAAAGGAAAAGAAATTAAGAAGCTGCCAATGTCCACCACTTAACGTCACGCTCAATCGTACCAAATCCTAACCATGTCCGTCAGCCAAAATTTGTCATAATTGGGGGATGTTGGTGTCTCCCCATACCCCCGTGCCGAAAAATAAAGCTGGGCATTATCGCCCACCAAAACGCAAACCAACGACACAAATCATACAAACAAACACACACACAGAAATGTTGCTGTTGGAGAAACCAAAGATGTTAGGCGCAACCGTCGGGTCATTCAAGGGACTCTTACCCCACGCAGAATTACAGTTGCCTTATTCTTTTGCCGGGGTCAACACAGCTAGTTCGATTAGTGACTCAAGAAAGGCTTTAAGTCCTTAGCGTGCCAAACTCCTCGCGATTTTCCCATCTCATCCACTAAGTCATACGTCTATAGGGACAATTTTTTCTTCACAGTGTAAGGTCCAACAAACTTTTTACCCAGTTTTGCCAAATAATACTGTTCTGCGTCGGAGAGCATCATATTCCTTCTGAGTACTTGATCCCCTTCGTAAAATTCGTCGGGTCTACGGCGGAGGTCATAATACTTTTTATTCTTCTCATGGATTTGTCTTAATCGATCCTCAACTTTTTTAAAAATTTCCGGAAATACTTCTGACCGGGCCACCACATTGGCGCGATAAAAATGAACGTTTTCCAATTCTGTACGCAAGGTGAAATTGGTACCCTTCAAAACTTGTTCTCGCCCAAAGTTAAGAAAATAAGGCGTAAATCCAGTTGTTTTGTGCCGCGCTGTACGGATGGCACACGCTATTTTTGGCAACTCCTTATCCCATAGACGTTGGTTGTCCCCGATATAGAAAACAAGCATCGACTTCAAGACGCGATTCACCCTCTCCGTAGGATTTGCTTGGGGGTGGTAGGCCGCATTGTAACGACATTGCACACCATACGTGGCACAGGATTCCTTAAACAATCGGCTAGTGAATTGTTTCTCGTTATCAGTAAGAATCAATTGAGGAGCGCCGTAAACTAAATAGAACCGTTACATTATTTAAAAAAATAATTTTCTACAATTTATGGCAGTATTTTGGTGCTGACAAAATTTTAAAATAAATTTTGCTAATTTTGATATTTTATTAACAGAATTTTGCAGTTTTCTACTATTAATATATTAATGCTATATGACGGCAGTTAGTTAATTTGACTATTATATTACTACTTCTTACTTTTTATAAACAGTATTTTGCATTTTTGGACAGTTTGTTACTAAATTTTAGTGTTTTCTGGCCTAATTATTGTATTTGGTGTCCAGATTTTGCTATTTTTGATAATTTATAACCGGATTTTGTTATTTTTGAATTTTTATAAATAGAATTTTGAATTTTTTAACAGATTATAAAGTTTTTGTGTAAATTATTAACAGATTATGGTTGGATTTTGATGTTTTTATATTTTTTAACAACTTATGGGGCTTTCTGACAATATTTTGATGTATAAAGATCATATTTTGCTATTTTTATTTTATGAATGAGTACATATGAATTTTAATATTTAGTTATTTTTGACTTTTATGAACAAAAATTTGCACTTTTAAACTGAACTGTTTACAACTGAAGTTTGGTTTTTTTGACAATATTTTAATCTTTTAAGACCAAATTTTGCTTAGTTGACATTCTGTAAATAGAATTTGGCACTTTTTAACAATTTATGACAAATAGTTTTTTTTTAACAATATTTTAATGTACATATTATAGCTAAATTTTGCTATTGTTTTGCTTGTTATAAACAGAATTTTGCTCGTTTTAACAGTTTATGACAGGGTTTTGGAGCTTTCTGAAAACACGATAGTATTTTTTATTAATAGATTTTTGCACTTTTTAATGTTATAATATTTGTTATTTCTAACAATATTTTTCATAGTATTTGTTTCTGATTATTGCACAGTTTAAAATAATTGAGGTTAGGGTATTTTAACAAAATATTTATATACTTTATTGTGCTGATTTTACTTTTTTATATATATTAAGACCGGTTTTGGCTGTTAAGCCATCATCAGTTTTTCTTTTCACACCTGTGAAAAAGTAAAATCAGCACAATAAAGTATATAATTTTTTTATTAAAATACCCTAACCTCAAATATTTTTCATGTTTTATGGCTATTTCTGAGATTTCATAGTTTATACTAATTGTTTAAAATTTCATGTTTGAATTTTGCACTTTTTAACAGTTTATGCAAAATTTTCGTGTTTCTTTCTAACAATATTACACCGTTTTTAGCCAAATTTTACTATTTTAAAATTTTCTAAATAAAATTGCATTTATTAACAGTTTATGATTAAATTTTGGTGGTTTCTGACATCATTTTTATTTAATGTACAAAATTTTGCAATTTTGGTGCTTTCTAACAATATATTGATGTTTAATGACCAAGGTTTGCATTTTTTTAACAGTTTATGACCACACATTGGTTTTTTCTTACAATATTATATACTTTTGAGCAGGATTTTGCTATTTTTGACATTTTATAAATAGAGTATCATACTTTTCTACAGATTATGCCCGAAAATTGCAAGTTCCAACAATATTTTGATATTTTATAGCCGTATTTTGCTATTTTTGTAATTTTTTTTTCAATTTTTCAACAGTTTATGGCTAGATTTTGATGCTTTTTGACAATATTCTGATGTTTTTGCTATTTTTGACATTCTATGAATAATGTTTATTTATTTTAATATTTTGCTAATTTTGACTTTGAATAAATAGATTTTTGCTTTTTTCCACTGTTTAAAATCAATTTTTTAACATTTAATTGATTATTTGCTAATTTTGAAACTCCGATCATAACTCCTTGTGTTCAACAATGATTGATTTGTGGTTTTTTTGATATTTTTCTATTCCGATTTTTTAGTGTTATTACAAAATAAACATTTATTTGCAAATATTACAAAAGTAGTTATTTTTGTAATTAGCCACATACTTAGCACATGGTTTACTTTTGCAAAACTTGATATGTCCTTTTATTCTATATTTGAAGAATTCAACTAACAAAGTTTTTTGAAAACTTTAAGAATTTGGCTTTGGTGCTTGTGGCTTTAGCTTTGCTTTTTTGTCGAGTGTCTTTTTTTCTCGACGAGTTTGGAGAAAGTCTTCTCGACAGCACCAATATCATCTCAGGCAGTACAAAAACGATACAGCTTTGGAAATAGTAGTCTTAGACTTTCTTTTCATATAACTCACAAAATTTGTCTAACATTTGACTTGCAGAATTACAGTTTGCAATTTTGTGCACTATTTAGTCTTACTATGAGCTTGGGCATCTAAACCTAAATTTTTACCACTAAAAAGCTTTGACTAGCTGTATTGCGACTTTAAATTACTCTTTTGACTGCAACTTTTAAAACGCCAAGAAACATAGTTCACTTCCTTTTTCTCATTTTTTGACAAAACTAATTGGGACTTGCATCCATGGCAGTACAATTTAAAAGTTGACTTTACTGTATTTACAAATAATGCAAAAATAATTTTGATGCAAATTTCTTAATAAATAATCAGATTTGTTGTTGTTGTGATGGTGACTGGCTGACGATTGAGCGGCTAACGATAACTGATGATGTTAAAGTTATATTGACTAATTTCTAGACAGCTATGCAATCATATCTGCATGAAAATATTTACAGGCAAACAAATAAATTTTAAATGAATTAATAATTTATTCAAAAAAAGTCAAGTAAAGACAATTGTTTCGGTCCTACAAACTTTGTCAGTATGCCTTGTACGCATCGCATGATAGCGAAGACAATTTTAAATAAATATTTCTGTTCTTATGAACACAATTGATATTGCAACTAGATGGCAATACCAGTCTTTTGTTTGATTATTTATAAATAAATTTTTTGTTTTGTTTTTTTTATTATTTTATTAATCTACTAACTGTCATTCATTATAATATATATTTAATTATATATGGCATTTACAAAAAAAAAAAAAAAAAAAAAAATATTGTGTAAATACAAACTAAATATTTTAACCGCATAACATAATTATCTTTTAACAAAATCAAAACGCATTCCAAGAAAGAAGCTAGTTTTTATCTCCGAGTAAAGTTACTAGTTGCGTTACTTGACAAATGAGTTCGAGTCTTTTCATTTACATGTAAAGTTAAATTGTCAATAACGGGTGCGATAGTAGGTACATATTTGTTATATAATGTTTTGAATACAAATAAATTTTAGTTTTTTACTCAACGGAACAATATACATGAACAGACGGAAGGAGCAAGGAGCCTAATTACCAAGTACTTATTTTTTACTTTGCTTAGAAATCAAAAATCAAGCTTTATTGTCATTTTGTTTAATTAAATTAATAAAGTATTATTATACCCAAATAAGGATTTTAAAGATAGAAAAAAATACTTATTTAAAAAAAAAAAGTTTTTAGTTATTTTAATAATTAAATCGTTCAGGATTCTGAGATAGTAACTAAAATTCAAGTTAAAAATTTACAAAAAAATATGATTTACTTTCTAAAACAAAGAAATATGTTGATACATTTTAAAAAAATATTTATTTTAATCAATTATTATAAGTGATATTGCAGTTTAGTTTTAATATTTAATTATCCAGTAGTTTTTAATTACTTATATTATAAGCTTATGCTTGTTTGTATCAGCAACTTACCAAAGTGTACTGAGTTAATTTAATTACACATGCACAAGGTGAATAGCAATAAAATATAGATATCATTTAAGTAAAAAAAATGTATCTTAAAATGTTTTATTGGTATTTATTATTAAGTTTTATTGACGATAGATGTTTATTAATTTATGGTAAAATAAATAAAAATGCTCTCATAGTATTACTATTACCTTACCTTACTTAGTCTAGTATTAACTAAATAACTAGATTTGGTACAAGAGATCACTATTTTAATGAATTAGTTCAAATTATGACTTCTAATTCAAACTTTTAATCTAAAACTACCACAACTTTGATTTATATATTTATAAAAAGTATTAAGGTAAAGTAATTACGTCTATAACTTGTGTTGATGTAACTACCACAACTAAAAAGATTTTTTGCTCAAATGATTAGTCAATATTCAAGTAAATCAACTACATTACTAACACTGCGTAGTTTCAATTCGAGCTTAATAATGTTATAAATAATATAAAATTGATTACAGTACTTTAAATAAATTGGTGTTACGAAATATGTGATTCCACTTCATGTTGTCGCTAAAATTTTCCTTGACAAACATGTTTTGGTGATAATGAAACACTTTTGTTGAATTTTTTGGGTACAAAGTTAATTTTAAAAATGAAACTGCGTATATGGATATGCAATTAATTAGTTATAATTCAGAAACAGGTCAGATCAGTCATAATAATAATAATAATATTTTATTGATTATATAAGAAATAAAGTAATAATAACAGTATAGCAAGTTTAAAAACACCTGTGCGGATTGATAATAATGCAAAATGTTATATTTATTATCCAAGAAAATGTTAATTAATATTGTTTACAATAATAATAATCGTTTTCCATTGACGTTAAAAGTTGTAAATATGTTGATTCTTATTGACAGTTTATTAGTTTAGTTTAGTAGTAGTAGAAGGTGTTTTCCGTTACATTTTAGTATGTTTTAATATCTTGCATTTTATTGGAGGACAAAACATTTTTACAAAAGACTATGATTTTGCTCAGTAGTCTTCATATTAAACTTTGACATTAAAAAAGCTTTTCTAGAGCTTCCAATATTGCAATAGATGTAATTGCACAACTTTTGGGACACTTGAGTTTTGTTTGTAGTAGTAGCTAGACGCATCCCTACTACTAAACCATACTTATATTTGGAAAACTTAAACAAAAGTTTAAGCAATCTGAAAGAAAATTTTTGCTGGCATGGAATAGACTGTTTTGATACCCAAATCAAGTCTTGTTAGCAGTTGATTCGGAAACAAAGCCAAATTAAGAAACGTAATTTTGATAAAAAATACAAAAAATAACTTTTTTGATCAATTACTTTAGTCTAGAAGCTTTTGAACGCTGACTTAAGTCTAAGAAATAAGAATGCTCCATTAAACTATAGTTTAAAATTTAAAAAAAACTTAATTTAAGTAACGTTATTCCGATAAAAATTACAACAAAATTTAATAATATTTCTTACTACATAATTAAGCATTTATTTCCTAATATTAGTTATAGCACGTTTTAATAAAATAATAATATTCATTCATAACTCCCTTTTTATAACCTAATTTATATATAATGATGCTCCCATTTTATTAAACATCCAACGCTCATGCTACACCCTCTGCATACTACCGACTGTTAAGTTAGGTCCGGGTTGGATGAACAGCATGTAACGCCGAAAAAGCCGCTTCACCTGTCGCCACATTGGGTTAGGTCAGGGTGAATTGAAGTCGTGCGTGCATGGGGAACGAAAACTTCCATACCATTCAACCATACGATGTATAGGTCAGTGTTGCTATGGTTAGCGACCCCAAGTGAACGCGAAATGCAATTTTTATACTCTATTTGCGAAGCAGAGTTTTACTTTGATATTTTTTTATATAAAATAAACAAAAATTTTATGATAGTTATTAAATTGTGTAAATAAATATTTTGATTTAGAATTGTTAAGATAAATTTTAAAATGATGTTTTGAAGTATATAAATAATTATTATTGTTTGCATACAAATATTGCATAAATATATTTACTACTTAAAATTATTTAAAAAAAATTTAGTCATCGATCCGATGTCAATATATTATTTATACTTTAAAATATTGTTTTGAAGCAATTATCATAAAAAATTATATTATTAATAATATAATGTTGATTTTGAGTTAGATACTTGACTATTTATTCGTTACATTTATTGTAAGCTTAAATATGATTAACATCATTTGTCGTCTAAACAATAATACAATACTATTGTTTTTATAAATATAAATTATCTGTTTCAGACAGTCTGACGCGTGTTTACTACAACCAAATAACGCGTACATTTTACCCTTTATATGTGTTGTGCACAGAATAAAAATCATCCAAAACAAATTCAAAGAGTTCAGACAGAACCCTTTATTCTATCAACGTCATCAAAATACATTTTCTATTATTTATAATTGTTTATATTTAGTAAACAATAAGTTTCTGAAAACTAAAGCTTATTAAAGCGCGAATAACTTGTAATTATATAATACAGGTCGAGTTTTGTTTGGGATCCGTTTAAAATTTGTTGATTGTTCAAATGTTAAAATAGCTAACACACAATTATTATTTGATGTTTACATAGATCCGATTAACAGAAACTAACTAATGATTTAATATTTTGCATTTAAGAAGAAAATATTTTCATAGTTCACAGATCGCTAATGTACAGTATCAGAAAGTTTGATTTTGTAATATTTTACATTCATTTTTATCTCTTACTTTTCATACCTCATTGCATATGCTGAAGTTTCTTTGTTTACTCTTAATATCCATCTCCGGAATTTTCTTTGAATAGCCTCTAGTTTTCTTGCTGTTTCTATCAAATTTCTGCTGCGTACAAAATTATACTTTTAATACTATCAAACATCGTTTTTTTAATTTTCATATACTCAATTTTTTTTTCACTATTTCCTCACTATTGTTCTATTGCTTTATTGTCATATTTTTTTATTTTTTATTTTTATTATTGTTTGTACAAAAAAAATGTTTTTACTTTTTCATTTTCTTTCCAATCCTATTTCTAGTTTTCTACTTTACATATTTTTTTTACTTTTTGAACTTTACTATTTTTGTTTTGTTTACATTTATTTTTAACTCTTTTTTTAACTATATTCTTAAGCATCATTTTATTAATTTCATTTACTTGTTTTGTTACAATAACAAGTCGTCTGCGCCTTACATAGCATCTTTTCTACATCTCCAATGCTGAGTGGGCATCTCTATCTTACACATTTTTGTAGTTCAAAACTTATTACTCATTTTACCATTCACACAGATCCTGCTAACTGACTCCATGTATACTTTTTCTATTATTTTTACTAGTTGCTCACTTTACCTTTTTTCCTCAAATACATCTACAGTTTTTATTTATTCACACTGTCAAATGCCGCTTTTAGATCTAATAATAACGCGATTACCAGTTACTACTGATCATCTCCTATCATAGTCGCTCGATGCGGCTGTCAGTGACAAAAGGTACTTTATTTAACTATATTTTGATTGACAAACTTGTACTCAAATGCAAATTTACGTTTAGTAATGTAGATTTTATCATAAGCTCAGTTTCTCTTAATCACATCAATGACGTCCGATAGTCATTTTTGGTGTCAAATGACTCATTATAGTTTGCACTCGGTTGATAATCACTACGCCTTAAGGCTTTGCAGACGTTTGGCTTGTTTAGAGCATTTGGATCTAGGTTTTGGGTGTTACTTTATTGTAGAGTCGGTATTGACAGTTTTTAGGTTCAAAGAACGTGGTTATTTCTAAACGTAGGCACTTAAACCTTGAGCAAGTTAAGGACATTCTGGTGCGGTCCCATAAAGTTCTAAGTCCACGTTATGTTAGCTAGTGGTGAAGGCTCACTTTAGTTAAGTTTGGGTTTAGCTTCCGGGTGCTCTTTTGGATTGTCAAGGTTTATCAAACCAACGTAATCAATAAAATTTTAATAGGCATAGATTTTTTTGCTGTGAAACTTATGTAGTTTATTTCTTCTCAATTATGAGTTTTACAGAATAATTTTGGTTTGAGTTTAAACAAACTTTGTTGAAGGTGGTGGCTAGCAACGGTTCTGTGCGATAGTTGAGAAGGGTATATTAATCTGGGCTTCTTACTGTTGTATGTTTCTGGAAATTTTGAAACTAAGAAGGAGTGGAAACGGTTGCGGGGTGGCTATCTCTCTATGTAATTACGTCTTGAAGATGGAAGCAGCAGTTACTTTTTAAGAGTATCACAAAATTACGGCTAAATTGTTTACGTTATAGCAACATGACAGAAAATTAAATTTGAAATTGCTTTAAATTTTTAATTAAAATAGAAGACTACCATTGTGATAAATTAATAGGAAATGGGTTGGATATAGAAACCTTTTAAAATGAAAAATTATCTGCTTTTTATAAAATGTACAAAAAAGATTTAATTAATTTTCTAACCAAATTGTCAAATTTGACAACAAAAAATATTTTACTATTTAAATAATATTTGAGATAATTAAATGGCTCTGTCGACCGAACGTCTGCCGGTATAAGCAGACCCCTCTTGCTGGCCAACAGCTCCGGCTGGATGAGCTAGTAAGAGTTAAGGCACCCCTTTGTCCATGGGAAGAGAAATCTTCCCTAAAGGCGGATGAGTCAGCCACTGACCAACGGCATAGAGATGCAGAAGGCAATGGGATACCACTGCATTAAAGATCCGTATGGATAATCCCCAGGTAAATTCATCATCATGGCTGCAAATCAAATAATGGCCCCTAGTTACGGGCCTCCCTTAAATGGGAGAGGGGTGCTAAGAATCTCCCGGTCAGCTATGAAGAAGAAGATAGACACATGGAACGTGCGTAGCTTATATGAACAGGGGAAAATACATAACACCATCCTTGAAATGAGGAGACTTGACATTGCAATCTTGGGTGTCAGTGAAATGAGATGGCGTAACTCAGGAACATGCAGGGTAGGCGAACATCAGGTGTATTACTCAGGTGAGGACAGTAGTCATCACAGGAATGGTGTAGGTTTTATAGTAACGAAAGATACCTATAAAGCGGTCACCAGTTTCATTCCACAGTCGGATAGAATAGCTATGCTTAAAATTCATGCCAGTCCCACAGATATTAACCTTATTCAGGTCTATGCACCAACATCAACAGCAACGGAACCACAGATTGAAGAATTTTACGCTGATCTACGAAACGTTATGAGCCAGACAAAAAACCATGAAATCAATATTGTCATGGGAGATTTTAACGCCAAGGTTGGTAGAGGGATAGAAGGAAAGACTGTGAGAAATTACGGTCTGGGAGTTATAAATGAACGAGGTGATCGGTTAGTAGATTTCTGCCAAGAAGAAGGAGTGGCATTAATGAATACGTTTTTTCAACTACCTGCCAGAAGACTTTACACCTGGACCTCTCCTGCAAATAACGAAAATCATATTGTTCGTAATCAGATAGATTTTTTCGGGATCAACCAACGATTTCGTAACGCTGTAAAGTGCTGTAAAACATACCCTAGAGCTGACGTACCTTCAGACCACAACCTACTATTGGCAGAAGTAAAGTTTCGTTCAAAGAAAATTATAAAACGAACAAAAACTATCCAGATAGATATCCGAAAACTCAAGAATTCGGATGTGAAAACTGAAGTCACCCATCTCTTAATATCGAAACTGAAAGCAGACGATAACCCCGAGAGAGATGTAGAAGAACTGTGGAATAATATCAGACAGGCGACAAATGAGGTGGCTTATGAAAAACTTAGGAAAGACAGACAAGGGGCAAAACAACAATGGATGACCGAAGAAATTCTTAAAAAATGGACTAACGCAGACAATACAAAATAAATGACAAGGTTAAATACAAACAACTGCAAAGAGAAATTCGGCGTAAGATAAGAACAGCAAAAGAAACTAAGTTTGCAGATGACTGCAAAGAAATAGAAGAACTACAAGCAAGGCATGATATCACTCTCTAGAATGAAAGATGGCAAGGCAGTAGGGCCAGATGAAGTTCAGGTGGAAGTTTTAAAATTATTAGAGGACAATGGTCTTGACATACTTGCCCGACTATTTAACAAAATCTACGAGTCAGCAAATACTCCACTTGACTGGCTTTCACTTTCATAGCCCTTCCCAAAAAACCAAACGCAAGAAGATGCGGTGACTATCGTACCATCAGTTTAATGAGTCATGCTCTTAAACTTTTTCTTAAAGTCATTCATGAGAGAATATGCCGCAAGTTGGAAGAACAAATAGGACACACACAGTTTGGATTTACAAGCGGCCTTGGAACCAGAGATGCTTTGTTTTCAGTACAGGTTCTTATTCAGCGATGCAGAGATGTCAATAAAACTGTATACGCATGCTTCATCGATTTTGAAAAAGCCTTTGACAAAGTAAAACATCAGAAAATGCTTGATATACTTAAAAGCACCGGCTTAGATGATCAGGACGTCAGAATAATTGCTAACCTGTACTGGCAACAGAAAGCGACGGTGAGAGTAGAGGACATCCTCAGCGACGAAATAGAAATACGAAGGGGAGTACGACAAGGTTGCATCCTATCACCACTTCTCTTTAATGTTTACTCCGAAAAACTTTTTAAAGAGACTCTACAAGATGTGGATGAGGGCATTCAAGTAAACGGCGTAGCAATTAATAACATACGGTACGCGGACGACACCTTGTTAATCGCTGATACGCCTGATGGACTTCAAAGACTACTAAGCAGAGTAGCTGATGCTGGAGAGGACTACGGACTTAAACTAAATGCAGCCAAAACAAAATACATGATCGTAAGCAAAGACACAAATCCAATTGATACTGGTCTCCACGCAAACAACACGGCTATTGAAAGAGTGCAACGCATTACTTATCTGGGCTGCAATATAAATGAGAACTGGGATCACTTGGCCGAAATTAAAATCAGAATTGCACTTGCTTGGGAAGCCTTCCGGAAGATGAGATCCTTGCTATGTAGTCACAGTCTCAGCTTAAAGCTCAGAATACGCATGGTTAGATGTTACGTTTTTTCGGTGTTACTTTACGGAATGGAGGCGTGGACTCTTACAGAAGCATCATCGAGAAAAATAGAGGCGTTTGAGATGTGGGTTTACCGTAGAATATTACAGATCTGCTGGGTAGATCGAGTAACTAACGAGGAAGTCCTGATAAGAATACACAAAGATAAAGAAGTAATGTCAAACATCAAGAAAAGAAAACTTTCTTATCTAAGACACATCATGCGCAACTCAAAATATCAACTACTACAGCTGATTATGCAAGGGAAAATCGCCGGAAATAGGGGACCGGGAAGAAGACGTACCTCCTGGGTAAAAAATCTGCGACAGTGGTACGGGAAGACTTCCGTGGAATTGTTCCGCGCCGCCGTCAATAAAACCATTATAGCCAGATAGATCGCCAACATTCGCTAGAGGATACGGCACCAAGAAGAAGAAGAAGAAGAAAATGTTTTTTTTGGGAGTTTTAAGGTCGTGTTTTGCTGAAACCGTTGAAATATTGTTGTTTTACTTCCAAAAGGACTAAACTGGGCTTTCTTCTTTGAGCCGACGTTTAACGCCCGCCATCCAATTTTGAATTTGCAAACTAAAATTTTTCAAAAATAGTTGTCTTCTTAGCAACTGTTGTTGGTCATTATGTTAGAGAAGTTGATGACAAACACTTGGGCGGTTGGGTTATTTCCCATTTGGGTTTAAACTGGAGTTTCCGCCCATCCACCCAAGTGTTAGTAATTAAGAAATTGATTTTTTTTATTTTTTGCAACATTTAAAAACCGCTATGTCAAAGAAAGCAATGGTAACATCAAATCTCTTAATAATTGATATTTGGTAGGCAGGTTACGGACGAGCTTTTTAATCTGGAGTGCCCACTAACCCACCAAAGTGTTTGTCATAAAGAAATTGAAACCTAATCCTTTCTATGAGCGTTAATAATCACTTATGTGAGAAGAGGCGATGGTGAATGGATGGATGGTAGAAATTAGATGTTTTTCCTTTCTGCAAGCGTTAGAAGTCTTTATGTAAGAGAAGGCATTGGTAATATGACCAACACTTTATGAATACTGTTGAGTAGTTTAAACAAGAAAACTTGCCCATTTGCCCAAGTGTTCCCACATTTGCAGAATGAAAAAAGTTCTAATACCTTAATAACTCATATGTAGGCGGGTGAGTGGGCACTCAACTAAACTACTCAATGGTAATTAAGAACTGGAGTAGTTTACTTAAGTGTTGGCCTCCAATTTGAATATAGAAACTTTTAACGCTTCTAGAGAGTAACTTTCAAACTTTTTTGATTATCAACACTTGGGCAAATAACTAGACACTCTAATTTAAACTAATTTCAAATTTATAACAAATTTTAGCTGGATTTAAGTACTTTGCTTTACGATTTTTGAATTTTTGAGGCTGAATTTTGATAATTTTTAAGTTTTGTGACCGGATTTTGGTGTTTTTGACATCTTATAGCCGGATTTTGTACTTTTTTTTACATTTTTTGAATTTTCTATTAGAACTTTTGATTATTTTTAATTAGATGTTAATATTTTATCTGTAAAGTTTAATGTTTTTTACATTTTATATCCAGATTTTAGTATTTCTTTACGTAATTCTTAAATTCTTAGCCGGATTTTAGTTTTTCAAACATTTGTTTGTCGGATTTGGTACTTTTTTTACAGTTTTTGAAATTTCTATGCGAATTTTTCACATTTTATAGCCAAAGACATTATTAAGAGGAGTTTTGGTATTTTTTTACCTAATTTTTAAGTTATATGGCCGGGTTTTAGTGTTTTTGACATTTTATAGCCGGATTTCAAAGTTTTCTGGTAGAACTCTTGATTATTTTTGATTAGATGTTAGCTTTTTATCTCTAAAGTTTAATATTTTTAACATTTTATAGCCGGATTTTAGTATTTGTTTACGTAATTTTTGGCCGGATTTTAGTGATTCAAACATTCGTTTGTTGATTTTGGTACTTTTTTTACAGTTTTTGAGTTTTTTAAGCAAATTTTTGATATTTTATTATAAAATTATATTTTTTATACTTCAAATTTGTTAGTTTTAAAATATTATAGTCAGGTTTCAACATATTTTTATGGCTATGTTTTTATAATGTTAACACTTAATAGTTTTATTATTTAACGTTTATTGGCTGGGTTTTAGTACTGCTTTGCTATTTTATAGCCGGGTTTTTACATTGTTGACATTTAATAAACGGATGTTGCTACTTTACAACAGAAATTTGATATTTTTGATAAATATTGACCGTTTTTTTAGATTTTGATATTTTTGACAGAAGTTTGATATTTTTAGAATTTTGTGGTCAGATTTTGCGATTATAGTTTTGCGGCTGTATTTTAATACTGTTTGTTATTTTATAACCGGGTTTTTGCATTGTTGACATTTAATGACCGGATTTTAATTTTTTAATAAATTAGATTTTAATGTTTTTTGAAACTTAGGATTTATGCAAAATTTGTTTGTGGTTAATTTTGCTATGTTTTTACATAAATCCTAAGTTTTGTGCCCGAATTATAATATTTATAACATTTAGTTGCAAGATCTTTACATTGTTAATTTTTAATGAACGGATTTCCTTTATTAAAACAAAATTTTGATATTTTTGGTATTTACTGACCGGACATTGGTTGTTTTGAGCAAAATGTTGATAAAAAGTTAATGTGAGGAAAAGTACGGTTTGTTCAAATAATTGAAATTATTAGAGCTCAACTGAAAGAAAAGCACATTTTCTATTATAGTTCAAAATAATAAAAGTATTTTAACTTCAAAAAAAGTATATATTACTAAAAAATAGTATATAATAAATGCGTTTTCTAAAGATGGCGACGGAGACTACTGGTCTAAATACGAGAACGGTTGGATAACTCTCAGTAATAGTTTTTGGAATGTGGGTTGTTGATTGCATTTATAAACAAATTACGTTTTTTCTGCCATACAACAGTCTTACAGACACATACAAAATTTAGTTTAATTAAGAACTGTTGTTTTTGAGAAACGGCGTAGAAATGCGTGTAGTAGCTACGAGTAAAACCTTGGCGGGGTGTAAATCACATAATGATTGTAGAAAAGTATCTTGAAATTTCCAAAGGATATAACTGTTAACGGTATGTCAAAAGCACAAGGTTTGAGTTTGTTGTCTGAAAGTTGCAGCTATGGTATGGGCTAAGACGAAAGATACTGATGCTATAAGTGAATCCTGTTCCGTTTTACTGTGATGGCTGCTTGGGCTCATATACTTGAATGAAATTATTAAAAAAAAATGATATTTAAAGGAATGATACGCGCTATAGTCAGTGGAGTGTAGCCTGGTCAATTTTTGGCGACATATTCCCTTAACTCTTGAGGCCGAGCTTCCAGTTCTATCTTGAACAAAGATGATGCCTAAGTATAGTCAATTTAAGTTTGCCAGTACTGTTTTGGAAAGAAAGTCTGTAATATAAGAAATGTTCATTAAGAATCTACTATAAGTTTGGTGTCCAAAGGTTAGATACTCAACCGACACGAGAGGCCTGAAACTAATTTTAGTTTATGAGTGATCACAAAAGTACCCAGAGCCAAGTTGAAGCATTACCCAAGAGTTTGAGGTTTTGCACACGGTTTCCAAACACAAGATGCACGGTAGTGCACATGTTTTTCCGTTGTAGTGGTAAGCTTTATTTTCTTTCTGCGGTGTTTTTTTTTTGTATATTTGATTTGATCTAACTTGTTTGCCATGTCGTAGTGGCGTCGTAGGAGTATTCAATCCGATCTTGTTTTTATCTGGTATAGTAATTGCGTGGTGGCGTTGTCGGAGTTTCTATCCAGTCTAACTTCATTTTTATTTGGTATGGAATTGCGGCATAGTCAGGTGCTTTTGTGTAGACCACAATTGCTATGCCGAGGGCTTGGCTAGGCTTGACCATTGGTTTCTTTTGGATGCAATCTTCTGTTCGGGTTTTCAATAATGGTTTCTTTATTTTCTGTTATGTCCGGGTGGATGTTTGCTTTAAGCCGCTGCTTTTAGTACCAAGTCTAAGAACCAAAAGTTGCTAATATTATAAACAAAGTTGTTGTTGTTGGGCCTGTGTTGCAAGTAACTTTATCGATCTCCCCAGAGCAAGTCGTATTAATTAAAATGTAATGCAATTTTTTAAACAGTTTTTAAAATAATACACCACAAAAACTGCTTGTTATAAGACCTTTATTACGTAGGACCATTTTTTGTGTCAACTTTTGTTAGTGGTGTATTCTCACAAACTGGAAAAGTTGCAGCCACGGCTTGACTTCTTTCTTATGTCATTCTTGATGTTAACAGATAATCTTTAGCATTGCTTCAATGAGTGTTTGCTGTAGATTCTTATGGGTACTTCTTCTTAAGGTAGTCCTTGGTTTTGAACTTTGGCCATGAAATTACTTACTTTACTTTTATTCTAAGTTGTTACAAGCTACCTTATCTACTAGGTACTGCCTTATCTGAGCAATACCACAAAATATTTTTGACTTATTGGTGAGATAGCACGGTGAATGTTAGCTTAGCAAGTTCTGGTTTTTATCTTCAAACTATGACTAAAAACTTAGCCGAGTCTATTTAAAAATTATTTAATAAGCCGTTGGTGCTATCAACCTTTTCAAACAAATTGTACGATTTCTGAAACAATGTAAAATAGCTGTGAAACCATACCACACAACGAAGATTAAAAACTACCAAAATTTTTACATACTAAACAAAATCTCCTAAGAAGGACATGTATAATGACAAATCATCGCTGCAGCTTCTTTAAGATGTCTAAAAGTATTATCTATTCTCACCGTTATTGCAGTTTCTAAAGCCGTATCTGAGAGAGGGTTTTTTAGGGGTTCAAATCGTGGTTTTAACCGTATACAGTACTACACGTAAAATTTTAAATTTATATTATTTTAAATATATCAATTAAAAAAACACCCTTGACACATTAGCACACTGATGATGGGTGCATACCCTGAAACACGTGTACGTGTCGTTTACTGGATGAAGATGGAATTTACATAAAATACATCATTTATTAATTTTAAATTAAAAAATACCTAAAAAATGCAACATTAAGAATATAACTTTATTTCAAGTTTTACGCGCTTTTAATTTTCAATAAAAATTTGGTCTAGTAATAATTTTGTCGGTAAAACAACTTTTAGCCAAAAATTGCGTTTTTAATTAATTAACAAGCAGAGAAGACAGCAACTAGCACCTCACATCTGCATTGGATCTATCTACCCAGACTAATTACAAAAAACGATTTTTTTAGCCAACAGTGGTGTGCATACGGGTAAAAAGCACTTTATCTATTGACTTAGAACAAGCGCGAGTGTCCAAATCAAGAAGCAATTATTGAAAGATTTGTTGGCAAAAATTGCGTTTTCTTTAACTTAACACTGGTTTAAAATGTTTACAAACTTGAAGAAAAAAAAACTTTAGTTACAAGTAATTTTGTGTGCAAAAATTGAGTTCTTGGTCCCATGCTGGCTAAATTTCAATCTTCAATGTTGAACTACTAAAAAATCACAAAAGAGAAAGTGCAAACAAAAACTTGTTGTTGAAGCCTATGTGCCGTTTTGGGAAAATAGAAGCGCTTTCTCCAAAAATTTAAATTGATTAAAAATTGATATGAAAGTGCTGAATAGCATTGTTTTGAAGTCGTATTATGGTATAGACACAGTTTTATTTTTTAAGCCATTTTTGGCTTCTGGTCACAATTTTTTTACGATTTTGTCAAAGTGTTTGTCATTGTCTTTTGAAGAAAAAGGAACGTATTAAGATAAACATTTTGATGCATCTCCGGTGGTCTAAAGTGACAAAACTACAAATTTTGTTTAAAAGGTTTTGGATTGGATTGATTGATACACTGTTTTGTGGAGTCTGGCAGTCAATTACCAAAATTACGGATTTTATTAAAAATTGTAATTTTTGAAACCAAAATCTAATAATTTACCGGCGCCAATAAAACGTATGTTAAAAAATCATGAACCAATGCAATTTTGCACATATAAAAGCACGTTTTTATCTATATTTGAGAAAAAAAAAATACTTTTTATTTTTTTTTAAGAAATTTTTTTTTTTAATTTTTGGGAATTTTTCAAAACTAAAGAAAAGAGATTCTTACAACTTTTTCTTAAAAATACAACTTTAAAAAGTTACAAACAATAAAAAAATGTAAAAAACGCAAAAAAAATCAATTTCATATAAAAAAAGCGATTTCAGTGAATTGAGCACATAAATTTCATTTTGAACATTTGACTCATACATGGCCATATATAAATTTTTATCTGTAAACCTTCTCCAAAATTTTTCTCTAGATACGGCATTAGCAGCTTCTACATTTCTATTGGAGCGTCTATATGATATGGATAGTAAAATTAATAGAATTTCCGAAACTACCAATAATCAACTCAAGTTTGTAGCACCGTAGAAGTGTCGACATTACTGCTTTAAACTAAAATTGTTGTAGCTTTTTAAAAGAAACAATTTGTTTCCGCAAACCTGAACCTGGTTTTTCTTCACACAATTTTTTGCTTTTTAAAAAAGTTGCGGATGATATTTGAAAACTTTACTGCAATATTGTTCCGTAATTTAAAAAATAAATCTTTTGTAGCCCAATAGAAATTTGTGCGGTCTATAAAGACAAAAATTCCAAAAATGTAAAAATGTATTGCAAACTACCAGCTCCTGTTGAAGGCACCAACTTAGGATCAAATCTTAAGTTTCAAACTTTTACGAGCTAATACGAATGTCTTTTAGAATTTTGTTTTTTTGACTGATAATCTGTATATATCACCTAAAATACATGGCCTCCTCAGGTTTAAAAAACGCAAAATCGGCTTCTGAATTTATTCCGGAAATCATCTGTTTGATTGTTACATTGAGTCTTAGAGTCGATTCTGATTGCTGAGACTCCAACAAAACAATACTTAGAACTTACTGAATTGACATAATTTCTTTGAGAAAATTTACTGATAACAAACTAAGTCACTGAGTAAGTCAGCATTACTGGAATCTTTTCTAATAACAACTAGAAGTCAAGTCGCTGTTTGCAAGTTGATACAACTTTGTGCCTTCTGTAATTTGGTTACCTAACCTAACCTAACTTTCCGTGCTTTCCAGCCCACGGTATTGGACCATTTAATTTTTTGGTTATGTAGTTATCAAGCTGTAATTGAAATTATATTTTATGTCATTAAATTTTGCAAATTTGTTGTCTGATGTTAAGGTTAGGTTAACGAAGAACCTCTAAACATTTTGTTTTAATTGCAACTTTCATGGTTTGTTAAGCTAAATATTCAGATAGTTCTGCTATAACTAGAGATTGTCTGAGAAGGTTTACTCTGGCATATTAGTAAGACATTGTTAATGCACTTACAGTAAACATTTATTTCAATTTGAACAAGTTTTTATAATTAAACTTGTAGACCACCTTATTATATAAGTAACATTTTTTCCGCACCGATACCTGTCGTTTGAATGTACACTTATAAAAGCAAGAAAATCAATACTAATTGTGCAACCTACATTAATATAAAAGCATCTGTTGCTCAAATGTTGATTACGTATATAATATACTGAAATATCTTCCCTACACCTACTAAAACTGTCAACTCATAAAATCAATATGAATTCTTACATTGCTTATATAACCACCAGCAAAATTATGCAATCAATATAATCCAGACTTACAAAAAGACTTAATTATCTACGGCATGAACAAGAATATATGAGATCTTAACTTAATAGTAGTCTGTCTGCTATAAAATTTAACAAATTGTTATATCATAATATAATATTAAATTTGTAAACTTTTGTGAAATAAAATCATATAAATATTAGGTTAACTACAAACAATACAATAATAAAAGATCAATAAAAATATTCCCTACTAATTCATATAATTGTACACTAGTGCCATACATATTATAATTATTTATCTTATTGTGTATTTTTTATAAAAAAGAGACATGTGTGCAATATTTTTTTAATAATAAAAAAAGCCAGTAATTATACGTACACGTCAACTCGTTTTGCATAAACGTATAATATCCGAGGGAAAAAAGGGATCACAAAGGATGTTCCCATATAGAAAATGCATGTAAATTAATCGAACTAAATTCAGACATTATAAAAAATACGCTCCGATAAAAATAACGAATACAAATGAAAAAATAACAACTGGCAACATGTTAACAATAATAAGCTACAGACGTGGGCCCTTAGGGGTCCACCGTTTGATCACTGTAGAGGAAAAAATATATCATCACCGCCACCACTACCCGCGGGCCTTAAAAAATATGTATATATTTTTATTAGAAATAATAATGTAACCCAAATATAGGTATTTATAATAAATATAATTAATAATAAAACATATAACGTGTGACAAATAAAGCTTCCGGTTGGCACCGTTTCCGTTTTTAAGATAGTTCAATGATATTGTTAATATATTTAATATATGAAAATGCAATGAGATATCTTGTTATTAAAACGCGTTACGAGGCAGTTTTAAATTTCATGCTTAAAATATTTAATTAGGGATGTCTGATTAAAAATATACACGTAATGCATGATCCTTTTTATTAAAGATTTTTTTTGTTTTTCGATGCAAGTACACAACATTTTAATGAAGTTTTTAAAAGGTCTTCATGTAATTATATATGTTATTAAAAAGCTTGCTTCAATTAGTTCATATTATTGAAACTTTGTATAATTAAAATATAGCAAGTTTTCTGGTAATTAAAATGTTTTTATTTTTGAATTTTCAATTTATATTTTTAAATTGAATCAGTTTTGCTTTGTTTAAAAAAAATAAACAATATATAGACCGTTTAACGGCATGAAATTAAAGTGGAAATTGTGTATTTTTAACTGGATTTGTTGTTGATTATTTCACACCCAAACACTTGTAATTTCATTCATCACAATAATTCCGCACTCACATCAAATAACAAAGCTACAAAAATGAGCTGGCTAAAAATAATTGATGGTGAAAATTTTGTTATGAATTGAATATTTATTTGAATGCGTTTAAAACATTAAATGATTTCATTTCAATATACATTTTTATGAATACCTCAAAAATGTTATGATTTATTTTAAACTTTGCTTTGCTAAAACATTATATTTAAAATGCGAGTAAGTTGTACCTATAAAATGTATGTGTATATTAACGATCTAATTGTCGACACGTAAATCAACGCTCCTGAAAATTTTATACATACCATAAACTCAATATTACCATACGAATAACACGGCACACGTGACTAATTTCATTATTTTCTATTTGACCTTTTAATCAATAACCACTATGCTAATTTTCATTCAAATTAAAACTCAATAAAATTTCACGAACCGCTAAACAAGTCGACCAGACTAATTTAATGTACCTAAATTATGCAAAGAATAAAGAAAATGCAATCAATTGATTCATATCAGGCACACTTATTTTATGAACACGAAGAGACTCATAAATTTGAGTTGGTGTTTAATTTCTTCATTTTTCAAACTAACAAGCTAATTAAGTATAATTAATTTTTTTAAATCAATTTTCTATTATTTAATTAAATATACTTTCTTAAAGAACTAATTTTCTATTACAAATGTTGGTAATGGTATTTATGCATTTTTAATACCACCTCGACAGGCTGCATTCAATATTTTATTATTTCCAGAATTAGTGCTAATCTTAAATGTGTTTTGCATCTTTAATTTTGTATTTAAATTTAAGTATCTATATCCGTTTACAAATTAGGGAAGCCAATGTTGTTTTTCTTTGTACAGCTAAATGCTATTTTGTTATGGTAATATGTCTGCAAGTTATTAATTTTTAGTCTTTTATGTACGCGAAGAAGAATCCAGCTCCTTGCTGTAGAGACGCAGGTTGGCACTAAGGACACATCAAGCTGGTGGCTTGTGCAGATCAACGGTCAACGGACCTGTATAAGCAAGCCATCGGGAAAGTGGGGGAAGTCTGGCCGGGCGCCAGAATTGAGGCTGTCTCAAGGGACAAGATCCCGAGCAGACCGAGATCGAGAGCCTGGATCCCGACGGAACCCTTTGACCCGAGGACAATACTGAAGATATTTCAGACCAGCAATCCCACGCTTCCAACTGAGGATTGGAGCGTAATTAAAGTAAGCGAGGCAACGGGTATGAGAAGGCAAGTGATTGTCATCCTCAACAAAGAATCCTTAGCGCTACTGGCTGAAAGTAAGGGAGTGATCAGCTACGGCTTTGGCTCCACTACCCTGAATGTCTACAAGAGTGACTAGAAAATCCCAATGGGGAGCCTCGGTCACATTCAGACCGTGAGATGTCAGACATGGGGGTTAGCAACATGCTCGGACCACTCCAACTAAGTGAGATAAGCGAAGCAGAGGAGAATCTGGCGCTAATCTCTGACACCTAAGACGACAACGACCAAACGATTGTCGAGGTGCCAGAAATACCTTTCAGCGATGGTGGGGGTTCTACAATGTAACCTTCACCACTCCAAAGCAGCCTCGGCTGCTCTGCTCTAACTGACAAAGGGAGGAGTCGACATCGCTCTAATTCAAGAACTTTGAGTCGTGAGAACTAAGATCTGTGGGCTAGGCTCTGATAAGTACAGGTTACTGTACGCAAAAAACGCAGGTAAGCCACGCTTGTGTATCTTGGCAGATAAAAGTATCAACGCTTTTATGATGCTTAACCACTGCGATTGCGACACTGTCACTGTATCAATGGGACTTTTTAACCGTAGGTTATGGATGATCTCAGGATACTTCGCACAGAAGAAGGAAAGACCCCCAGAGGGTTTCCATGGCATTATCAACAAAGCCAACTAAGTAGGGGCGGACGTGATCATTGGAGCCGATGCCAATGCCCACCATACCATATGGGGCAGTTCGAACACGAATAACAGAGGTGAGTCTTTACTAGAATTTAAACTAACCTCCGACCTAGAATTATGTAATATAGGTAACACTCCCACCTTTACTACACCGTGAGAAAAGAGGTACTTAACATTACACTCGTTTCCACTAAAACGCCTAACCTTGTAAGCAATTGGAAAGTGTCAAAAGAACACTCTTTTTCTGATCATAGGTATGTTATATTTAAGGTAGACATACAGATACAAACAAAACCTAGGTTTGTAGACAAACAAAAGACTGACTGGGGTAAGTATAAAACTACTCTATCGGGCCTTCTATTGGAAGAGCCGCCCCAACACCAAAAACAGGGGATAAGCTAGACAGAACTGTAAAGCAGTTTACATCTGCCTGTAACAAGACCATACGCACATCATGCAAAGTCGTGAGCAGGAAAGGTAACAACAAACCACAGTGGTGGACACCGTTAATAAGCAACCTAAAAAAGGAATGCAGCAGCCTGTTCAACAAGGCAAAAAACACCAATGAGTGGGCTGCCTATAAAAACAGCCTGCGGAATTTCAAAACGGAGGTCAGAAAAGTCAAAAGGTCATCTTTTGCTCGGCTTTGCGAACAGATAGAGAAAACCTAAGAAGCCAGCCAACTGCAAAAAATATTGTCTAAGGATCCGGCAGTCTAAAACTTTATAGAGAAGCAAAATAGAAACTGGACAACCTCATGTACAGAAACGCTGGAGCTACTCATGGATACACACTTTCTAGGCAATGAAATAAGTGTAGTGGACTTTACCATAACTGCTCTACCTCGGTCTCTGGCTGACAGAATTGTAGGAGAAGACAAGTTAATCTGGAGCATCAAAAGCTTCAAATCCTTTAAGTTACCTGGACCTGACGGGATCAGCCCAGTTGAGCTGCAAGAGGCCATTGATTTAGTTATACCTTGGTTAGAGACTATGTTTAAGACATGTATAAACCTCTCATACATCCCAAAAATTTGGAGAGAGGTCAAAGCGGTCTTTATCCCAAAAGAAATAAAGGTCTCACACACCTCCCCCAATGACGTGAGACCAATCAGCTTATCATCGTTCTTGCTAAAAACGCTTAAAAGACTGATTGACTTGCACATGAAGGAAGCACTACACATTTAACAACGTGAAGCTTAAAGCTATAGAATCAGCCTTAACTGGACTAGCAATAGACAACGCTCAATGTCACCTAATCGGAAAAATGCTCCGTGAAAGGAACATCAGAGCCACAATGGGAGAACTTCACATAAAAAGGAAAGTGAGTAGGGGATCCCCACAAAAGGGCGTCCTCTCGCCATTGCTTTGGAACATCACGCTAAATGAGCTTCTCCTCTAGCTTAGAAAATCTGGCTACAGGGTCGTCGCCTATGCGGATGACGTAGCAATAGCGGCCTCAGGGAAACACCTCAATATAATGTCGCAACTTGTCGAAGGGGTCCTATCAAAACTAGCGCAATGGTGCACAAGGTGTGGCTTAGATGTCAACCCGGCAAAAACCGAGCTAGTCGTTTTCACAAGAAAACACAACATCCCAGAATTCAAGCTCTCAATGCTAAAGGGCACTGAACTGACAATCAAGGAGATCGCCAAATACTTAGGTCTCATACTAAACCGAAAGTTATCATGGAAGCTCAACACAGACGAAAGAGTACGGAAAGCAACGGTGGCGCTGTACTCTTGCAAGAAAGCGGTAGGAAAATCCTGGGGTCTCAACCCCAAGATTATCTTCTGGCTATATAGAGCCGTAGTTACACCAATACTCTACTACGGCGTATTGAAATGGTGGCCGGCACTTAATAAAAGAGTCCATCAAATGGCGCTTACAAAAGTGCAGAGAATGGCGGCGCTCATGATAACGGGAGCCATGAGAACGACGCCTACGAAAGCCTTGGAGACCATCCTGGAAATAGCCCCGGTCGATCTAATGGGCAAGCAACTTCCCATTACCACAGCACTCAGACTAAAGTCGGTGCAAATGTTGACATCGGATCATCGTGGTCACGCCCGAATAATCAATGAATTTAAAGGGGTGCCCAAAAACATAGACCGCTGTCTAACAACACCTGCTTTTGACAACAAAATTCTTATACTACATACCCTCTAAAAAGGAGTGGATGGAAGAAAATGGTATACCAGCAACACATACGTTGATCTACACAGACGGCTCACGGAAGGAAGACAAAGTGGGCTGCGGAGTTTTTTCTAACGACCCCAACCTCAGAATTAGCCTACGCCTGCCAGACTACTGCAGCGTTCTACAGGCGGAGGTAACCGCCATAAAAGAGGCAGCAGAGTGGCTGATGGTAAATGGAAACCCTGGTGAACAGATCCACTTTTACACCGATAGCCAAGCTGCTCTCAGGACCATTAATAGCGTGTGCACCAACTCAACAGTGGTCTCTGACTGTCGGAGAAAGCTGAACGAGCTGACCACACACACAAACTTGAGACTCATGTGAGTACCAAACAACAGCGGGATTTCAGGTAACACAGAAGCGGATGAGCTTGCAAAGAATGGCACAAGCCTGCACTCAACCGAAATACTACGGGATATTGGTATTCCATTTGCCTCGTGCAAAGAGACCATAGCCGTAATTACCTCGAACCTAGCGGAGCGAAGGTGGAGGGATGAAGACACCTGCGAGGTAACCAGGCAAGTATGGCCTCACCGAAACAGGAAAAGAAGCACCAACATCGCATGGCAGTGGATGTCATCACGGGACACTGTCCCATTGGCAAACACGCGGAGAAACTGGGTATAGCAAAGCGGGACTACTGCAGAGGCTGCCTAGACGAGGAGGAAGAAGAGAGTGTTCAGCATTACTTATGCCAATGCTTTTCTCTGTCCGCAACACGATTGCTCTTCTTAGGCCAACCTTTTTTTGATGACCTCTCTGACCTTGCATCACTAGATGCGCAGACTCTCATGAGGTTCATTCACGGCTTAAAATGAATTAACAAAATCCTCTGAGGAGAGATGTACTTTTAAGTGCTGTGGTAACACAACGAGCCCATCTGAGGATATGTGAGCGTTAGCTGCCACTTAAACCTAACCTAACCTGGGTACGCGTTTTGTTGCACTATTACAATGAATGTAATCACTTTTTTAAGTGTGTTTTTTTTTATTAAAAGGGTTAGAAACACATTTAAAAAGCTGCATAAATTTTATGTTTTTTGTTCGTTTTTTGGTAACATTTGTATGGAATGTTTAAATTTTTATCAATAATTTTTTTTTTGCAATTCTAATGCTTGGATGTTATGTTATAGAATAAATATGTATTTTAATTACTTCATGCAATAAAAAGAAATTCCTAACAGCCGAGTTTCTGACCCTGAACAAGAACGTAAGCAAAATTAAAAAGAAAATAAAACCACTAGAAAGACTACAAGAAATGAACATAGATGACATTGCAACAAGCATAACAAATGACATACAAATAGTTACAAAAAAATCTGTAGCAAACTATAAATTGGAAAAGAAACAAAACTATCATTGGAAACAAAGCACTAATACAAAAGAGAAAAGAATCTTGACTTTCCCAATTACAGACATTAGAGCTTATAAAACCTAATAAATCATTGAAACAATAGAAGCAAACAAAAATATGAAAATAGACGCTCAAAGAATATTACAAACGTAAGCTCAGAAGAACTTCCGGAAATAACGATATCCGAAAAACCGAAAAACTCCAGGAGAAGAATAACATCAGAAATGTTAAAAATAGGAGGCAGTAAATTGTTAGAATCTTTTTAAATATTACAAACAAATAAATATTTGAAGGAAAAAAACCAATAAAATGAAAAAACGCGGAAGTCATCAACTTGCACATAAAATTACACACTACAAACATAGAAAACTACCGCCCAATAAGCTTATTATCTTACCTGTATAAGTTTATGATGCAAATTATAACAAATCAACTTACAACTAAACTGGATTCCTACCAACCAGTGAAACTGGACAACGCAAAAATAGATTTAAGGTAAACTGCGCTAATAGAAGACATATATAGACAAGTCATCTTTTTCGTAAAAATAAACGACAATTTATTTACGGAAAAAATAAAGCAAAAAAATCCGATTTTACACAAATTATTTACCGCTGTTATGCTATGGTAGATGAACTAAACAGTTTGTCTCAAATGAATCTAAATAAAACCAAAACCATGACCAGCAGTCTGCAAGTGGTGGCTATAGAAAACCCAACAATTGAAAAAGTAGAGTTATATATATATATATATCAAAGCATCCAGCTCAAAGCAGAAGGTCAAGCAGTATAACGGGTCTCAAAGTATACTTACCTAGGAACCACAATTAACGATCAGTGGAACCATTCGGTAGAAATAAAATGCCGCATTGAAAAAGCCAGAAGAGCTTACATAAAGATAAAAGATGTGTTCCGTAGTCATGACTTAAATATAAAAACAAAAATGAAACTTGTCAGATGTTACGTGTACCCGGTTCTCTTATATGGAATGAAAGCATGGACCATGTCCGAAGATACTTGCAAAAAACTATCAGCCTTTGAAATGTGGATATACCGGAGAATCTTAAGAATTTCATGGAAGGACCATATCACCAACGCAAGGGTCCTTGAACGTTTCGGAAAAGAACTAGAGGTAGTTAATACTATTAAGGCGCGCAAGTTGCAGTATTTCGGACACATTATAAGGAATAAAAAAAGATATGGATTATTACAACTGATTCTGCAAGGAAAAGTGTTCGGAAGAAGAGGTCCTGGCAGAAGGCGTATATTCTGGCTTAAGAACTTAAAACAATGGTTCGGAAGTACAACTACCGAACTCTTTCGCGCTGCTGTAAACAAAGTAAAAATAGCTATATTGATCGCCAACATTCGGTAATCGGATAGGCACCTGAAGAAGAAGAAGAAAAGATAAAAATGTCCCTTTGTGTTTGAAACGCAAAGTGTATAATAGCTGCATCCTGTCAGTTGCCACTTAAAGCCTAGAAACAATGGCAATTACTAAAAAATCGGCCGCAAAACTTAGAGTGACTCAAAAAGCTATAGAACGCGCAATGTTAGTAATCATTTTAAGAGTTAATGCGTATCACCAATATCCGTTATATTATGGAAAAGACAGCAAAACTTAAATAGCAAAGAGTAGGACATGTGGCTCAAAAAAATACAAACTAATGAAGCCATAAAATCGGTTTCTGGAGACTCCGGGAAACTAAACAAAATATTAGAAGGCTCCAAACGAGATGGATTGGCGATATCAGAACTATAGCGAAAAAACAGTGAATGAAGACAGCAAAGAACAAAAACGCATAGAAACAAATGAAAGAGGCTTATATCCAGCAGTAAAAATATGAAAGCTAAGAAGAAGAAGATGCAATAAATTGGTTTTTTAACAGTTTTTTGAAAAAAAAAATCAATCATTCCGAAAATAAGTTTTTTGAAAATTTTATGACAATACATATAATTTAATACCAAATCGACTACATTAGAAATTAGAAAACGTTATAGAAACGGAATAACATCGGTCAAAACGTACCCAGTCGTAGCCAATGTTAAATTAAGATTGAAAAAACTAAAATCAAAGACAAAACCAACAAGAATTGCCATAGAAAAACTTAAAGATGTGGAAATAAAAGATCAAATCAAAGCATATGTAAACAGAAATATACAAAAAGCTGCTGTAGACACGCTTTAAGCAAACAACGTCAACACAAAATGGAAAATTATAAAAAGAGCGCTATTAGAAAGTATCAAAGAACTATGAACACCAGACAAAGAAATGCCAAAAGAACAATGGATGACGAGAGAAATATTACAACTTATGGAAAAGAGACGGAAGAACAAAAATCCGAATAGCAAAAGAAGAGTGGCTATCTGAAAAGTGCAAAAAAATTGAAAAGCTTTAAAAATAATATGACAACTTAAATTTACATAAAAAAGTTAAAAAACTAACTGGAATAAAGAAAAAGTGTACACCTTCAATTATAAAAACCAAAAAAGGGAAAATTATAACCGAGCAATCACAAAAACTGCTGAGGTGGAAAGAACACATAGAGGAACTTTTCTACAACATCAGAGGCCCTCCAAGCAGCATACAAGAAGACAGTAATTGTCCGCAAATAACAAAAGAAGAAGTACAGTACGCGATCGAAAACATGAGAGGAGGCAAAGTTGTTGGTCCAGATGAAGTACCAGTCGAGTTATTAAAATTTGTAGAGAATGAACAAAATAATGTCATAACGGATCTGTATATAAAACAGGAATAATACCAAAAGAATGGCTAAGATTAACATTTATAACAATACCAAAGAAGCCAAATGATAGAAAATGTAGTGATTACAGAACCATAAGTCTCATGAGCCATACCCTTAAAGCATTTTTGAAAATAATACACAAAAGACTTTACAATAAACTTGAAGAAGGCATTATTGATATCCAATTTGGTTTTAGAAATGAATTGGGCACACGTGAAGCACTATTTGGCATTAATGTATTGTCACAAATATGTATGGACATGAATATTGAAGTACATGCTTGTTTTATAGATTATGAAAAAGCGTTTGATAAAGTCCAACACGAGCAACTAATAAACTTACTAAAAACAAAAAATATTGACAAAGGAGATATACGAATCATTGAAAATCTATACTGGAACCAAACAGCGACAGTCAGAGTTCATGGAGAATACACAGAAAACATAAATATCCAAAGAGGCGTGAGGCAAGGGTGCATACTATCACCGATGCTTTTTAACCTATACTCCGAAGCTATATTTCAAGAAGCAATACCTGAAGAAGAACAAGCAGGACTAGTTGTTAACGGACGACCAATCAACAAAATCAGATATGCGGACGATACAGTGATAGTAGCAGACAATATAGTTGATCTACAAAAAATAGTGGAAATAACAAATGCTATTAGCCTGTTATATGGATTAAAAATGAACCTGAAGAAAACCAATTATATGATCATTTCTAAAACAGTAACACCTAATGTCAACTTGTTTATTAACAACACCCGTATTGAAAAGGTAACCAAGTACAAATATCTAGGTACTTGGATAACAAATAGTAACGACCAAGAAATAGAAATCAAAAGCAGAATAGAAAGCGCCAGAACTGCTTTTCTTAAAATGAGAGACCTCTTCTGCACCCACGATCTAAAGCTGGAACTAAGAACTAGGATAGTGAGATGCTACGTGTTACCCATATTAATGTATGGCATAGAAGCATAGACACTAAACCAAAAACTCACCAACAAACTTCAGGCTTTTGAAATGTGGATGTATAAGAGAATCTTAAAAATTTCATGAAAGGACAAAATCACAAATGTCGAGGTGAAATAAAGAAGGATGATAAAGGAAATGGAAGTGATCCATACCATCAAATCTAGGAAACTAGAGTATTTGGGTCACACTATGCAAGGTGACAAATATAAAATAATGAAGCTAATAATGCAAAGAAAGATCGCAGGCAGTAGAAGTGCGGAAAGACGCAGAATTTCCTGGCTGAAAAACTTTCAAAACTGGTTTCAATGTACATCAAACAATCTGTTCAGAGCTGCAGTATCAAAAATAAAGATTGCCATGTTGATTGCCAACTTCCGAGTAGGAGACGGCACATAAAGAAGAAGGATAATTTGATAAAATTTATCAAATACACACCGTTTAAAAATTAAACAATCTGCCAGTATGTTTTTAAACATGGTCCACAACGCCTGCAAAGCTGCTTAGACGATATTATAGATTTTTGGAAAATTAATATTGTTTTAGCCAAATTGATAACAATAATTATAAATTGGTATTCCAGTTTGATAAAGTTGTTTATCACCCGCAAACTGTTGTAAAAACAAAACTGCAACACGTTGAATTAAATGTTTTTTCTTTTTTTTAGTTGTTTGATGTTTACTGCTAGACGTTGGCCTGCTTTGTTTGCTGCTATATTTTTCTACTTAGTGCCTTTTGGCGATATTGTCTAACCATTTCTTCTGAGGTCTACTCACTTCTTTTTGATGTTCTTGAGCGCCAATGGGCTGTTCTATTTGTCCACCTCAATATTTCAGCTATACTTGATGCTAGCGATGCTATGAATATCAGTAACTTTACTTCGTTTGCTTATTTTCTCCTTTCTTATCTGTTTTTCTAAATGTATGCTAAGCATGTTTTGTTTTATTGCTTGTATGGCGCTTGCCGCAGTTAGTGCTATTGTTTTATTTTATAAGTTGTAACTGATAACACACACAAGTCGTATATTTTTTTAAGACATTTTTCAGTTTTTTAAATGCATCCATCTTTGTCTGATTTGCTTGAAAATGTCCTAGGTATATGTATGCTTCTACATTTTCTATTGGTTTGATGTTAATTGTAGTTTGCGGATTGTTTTGGTTTATTGCCTTAATTTTTAAGAAGTTTTTTCTAACATAGTTTTTAGATTATTTTTATTATCACTGATCAGGACCACATCTTTAATCAAAAACTGTACCAGCGTAGTATTGCAAATAAAGCGTAAAGTACTATAAACATACGGTAAAAGCATAAGAAACTCATACAACAACAACAACATTATGGAAAAAACTAAACTACACTAACAACGCAGAACTATTATTAACCTTAGAATATTATGCAGAATTTTATCAACAAAACATTTTGGATTGTCAATTGCAAACGCCCAACACAACTTTTACGTAAATTCATTTTAAAACTTTTTAATATAGAAATTCTGTGACAACATTGTTGCAGTCATTTAATTATTACACAGTAGTTTTTAAACTTATTATTAGGTGGGTTAGATTAGATTAGGTTAAGTTAGGTTAAGTTATGTTTGGACTACATTCCTACAGAAATAATCAAGATAAGTGCAAAATCCGCTTTTAAAATAATGCTACACATAACCAATAAGAAGAAACTCTAAGGCAATTTTTCAAATAAGTAGAAAGAAGAAAGAGAGATAAAATACAGGCCACTATGCTTAATTCCATGAGGATGCTATATAAGGTTATGTATGAGTCAAGTGTACTGAATAAAATTTTAAATTTTTTACTCAAACCATTGAAATTTTTTTTCTACATGAATGCCGATCTTGAAAAAAATTTCAGATTTTTTTAGTGAGCCATTTTCGATTAATTAGCAATCAATATTTGAAAAAATCGAGTTTTTTGCGTTTTTTTACATTTTTTGATCATATGTAACTTTTTAGAATTGCATTTTTTTTTAATTGTCCAAAGAATAGTAGTTACAAACAAATTTTTTTTTTAAGTTTTAAAAATTTTTGCATAACTTTAAACGACAGTTTTTTTTTTAAATGACGACTATTTTTTTTCTCAAATATAGATAAAAACGTGCTTTTATATGTGCAAAAAATACTTTACAAATTTTAGGAAGTGCCATGCGCTACGCTGAGAGATATCTTACAATGTATCCACAGAAATATTTAATAGCAAAAAAAACTTAAATTTTAAATTTTCTGTGAATACATTCTAAAATACCACGGAACTTTCTGAAATTTTTATCTTTTGCACATATAAAATCACGTTTTTATTCATATTTGAGAAAATAAGAAAATACCCGTCATCTTATTTTTAGATAAATTTCAAAATTTAAGGAACAATTTTTGGTTGTGAAAACTTATTCTTTAGACAATTTCTATTTTTTTTCTAAAAATACAATCTTAAGAAAAAACATCAAAAAATGTTTTAAGTATTTCAGTGGACACAGTCTAAAATACCTCGGAGTGTAGTGCACGGATCTTTTGCACATATAAAAGCACATTTTTATCTATTATTGAAAAAAAAAGAAAATATTTCTCATCTTTTTTAAGAAAAACTGTCTTTTAAAGTTCTGCAAAATTTTCAAAATTTAAGAAAAAAATTTGGTTGTGATATCTTATTTTTTTGGACAATTTTGAAGAAAAAAGTTTCTATTAAGTTTTTCCCAAAAATGCAATCCTGAAAAGTTACAAACGATCAAAAAAAAGAAAAAAACATTTTTTTTAAATTTTGATTGCATATGTATTAATAAAAAATGGCTTACTAAAAAATCTGAATAAATTCACATAATCAGGATTTACTTAGACAAAAGCAGTGGTTTGAGCAAAAAAAAAAATTATTTCGTACACTTGACTCATACATGACCATAAGCAAATAGAGTTAGACAATTTAGGAAGGAAATGGAAGAAACAATATTTTCTAATACCGATTTTGGAAAAAAAAAATCAACAATAAATGACATAAAAAAGTGAAAAAAGTGGCCAAAAAAGCAAAATTGTATGCAACTAGAAATGTATTAAATTATAACTTATTTCATCTGTAGAAGGCCGAAACTAGTAATGTATTTGTTAGAATAAGTTTGTAAAAAAATACTAACAAACTATTTGAACAGGAAACTTTACGTGGAAGAAAGTGGAGAAATTATATTAACTTTTGGAATACCTTATTGATTAGTGCTTGGCATACTATTGTAAAACGGGAGGAAATTATAGAATACGCAAGTTACAAAAATCTAATGGAATTATATTACGTATAGCGAGTGGATTTTAAATGTTGTTTTAACAGAAACAATAGGAGCCATAGCGATAATAATGCCTAGAGCACATGATTGAGCATTGAACAAAATTACACAAGAAAACAAAACAAGAGAAAGATAATCAAAAAACAAATGACAAACAAAATGGAAAAAGAAACAGAAAAAGCTTCTTAGACTAAGCAACGGAAATCAATATGTGGGCCAAATTAATTTTTTTTTAAATTATATCTAAACAAATTTAAAATAGGAACAAAAAACCATTATAATCATTGTGGAGCTGAAGACACCTCACGGCAAGAAGCCCAAAAAAAGAGAAGAACGCTAGAGCAATGTGACACTTATGGTGAGTTTGTTCATCAGAACAATCCACCCTGAAAATAATAATAATAATTTGAGAGAATATATTGCCAAGTAGATTAAGGGTTTAGTGGATACAAACTTTATACAGACGCTAGTAGAGCTTTCCCCAAATACAATAAAAAAATGTTAGGTTAGGTTATTATATTAGAAAATGACTGCACCCAATGTTCTAAATTTTCTGTCACAACTGCACCGGTATTTTTGACTGCTAGTCTACAAAACCATTGCAAACTTTGGTACGTTAGTATAAGCAACTTAAGTTACGTAGCAAAAATTCCTCCAAAAAAGAAAAAAACTTTTATTACATTCTATTTATAGAAGATTGTAAAAAAATATTTAAAACACTTAAAAACACATTTTTTAAACAGATAAAAAATAGAAAAAAAGTACAAAAACAAAAGTTGCAAAAAGAATAATACAAACCACGCTAACATACAGCAGCAAAACGTGGACCATGATGAAAAAAATAAATAAAAATAAACGCTAAGGAAATAATTTTTCTTAAAAAAATAAAAAGTAAATCCTAAAAAGACAAGAAGAGGAAAGACACACAGACAGAACCTCCAGATTCAACCAATAAACCAACAAATAACAGAACAACAGATCGGAATGTTTTGACATTTCTGCAGAATGAATGAAGATAGGAGCACAAAGAGAATTTATGAAACACAAGCAACAGAAAAAAAACCAAATAGGAATCTTAAGAAATGAGCGGAACGATGCAATAAGAGAAGAGGCAGAAAAAAAAAGACAAAATGAGAAGAGATAAAACAAATAAACCACAACTGAAACACTATAAATAAAATAAATAAAAATAAAAATGTTTGCTTCACACTGTAAAGGTAGATAGGAATGGAATTAAATACATAAAATAAGCAGCAATCAAACTCCCAATCTGTTATTAATTAAAATCAAATTGTTAGTCAGTAATATTATTTCAAAAAAGTTTAAAAAAAATTGTGGCTACACTTTGAGAATAACACCAAAAATAATAATAAACTGGTATTCTAGTTCAACCACAAAACGTTGCTTTTTACCAGCAGACTTTTGTAAAAAACGGATCTATGTCGATAGTAAGTTTAAAAAAATCTTTCTTAAAAGTTTCGGTCCTACATCTCTGAACTGTCTGTGAATATTTGTTTAAGTGGCAATATGTCTTGTATTTTGTTTGAACAATGTCTATGGTAATATTTATAAAAAATAAAAAGATCTGCAACATTACGGTTGTGTTGTAAACTACAAATCATTGATCAATTTTGGATCAGCAATGATCCGAATAGCTCGTTTTTGAATAGAGTTTAGAAGAGATAGTGTAGATTTCATTATTTAAAAACAATATTCAATGCTAAGACAAATATAAATTTGATATTTATATGCAAAAGTTAAGCAGAAGTAACAAACTTTTTACATTTATCAAAAAATCTAGGTTTCTTAGATACTTTCAAAACTATGTCAACAACATGATTGTTCCAGAAAAAAAATTGTGAGATTGTAATCTTTAGAAGACAAATTAAAAAAAATTTAGATATTTGTTGGTTACTTTAATAATATAATTTTTATTAATGTTTGGTACTGATGATACCTCGGATTTTAATTTTGAAACAAAAAAAGTTGAGTACAGATTCTAACCTAAAATTTTTTAAATGTTTTGCCATTTGTTAATATGGTCTTTGAAAAGTGTAAGTATGAAGAGTGCTATCATCTGCAAAACTATGAATAGGACTTAATATAAATCAAAAATAAAGTTGGCAAAAGAGCAAAACCCTGAAGAACACGGTCGGTCTGGTGAGGTTTGATGAGCGACAAGGTAAAAAGACAAAACTTTTGAAGAACTTAAAAATATAACTTATTTACTCAAGATTATTTTACTCAGTCTTTGGATTTTAATAGGTGATCATTAGAACTTGTACAGGAGGCCAAATAAATTGTTTCTGAGTCGGTTTTACAACAGTGGTAGGCAGTGCAAAGATTTTCAAAAAATTATAGAATGGGAAAACAATAATATCATAATACATAAAATTAAACTACACCAATAACGCAAAAAACTATTATTTTTTTTATATTCTAGACCATGTTGAGTTCCATTAGAACACTTTTGTTTAGTAAATACGGATGGCCCAGAAACAACGTTTACGGGAATTTAATTTAAAACTTGTACCACAGTTTGGAGTACATTTGAAGTTTGTAGAACTCTCAGAGAACTTTAAACAAAACCAACAAACCACAGGAAACTCATACAACAACATTATAGGAAAGACTAAACTACACCAACAATGCATAAATACTATGATTAACCTTAGAATATTAAGCAGGGTACTAAATTTATTTTAAAACTTAAGCTTTTGTAAAACTTAGAAAACCAGCAAAACTGCTTTACTTTTACGTTTTAGTTAAATTATAGGCAGTAGCGTAACTATTTTATTATGTTTAACCTTTCATAAATAAAATTTTGAACTTTTCAACAGTTTTTGGCCAAATTTTAATTCTATCTGAATATATTTTGATGTTTTATGACCAGATTTAGCTATTTTGAACTTTTTATAAAAAAAGTTTTGCATTTTTTAACAGTTAATGACTAAATTTTGTGTTTTTAGACAATATTTTTATACTTTATGGCCGGATTTTGACATCCTCTTAACAAATTTTGCTCTTTTTAATTATTTATGGCTAAATTTTAGTGTTTTTTGTCAATAATTTAATGTTTACTGTATATTTTTTTCAACAAAAAAGTTTTGTTTTTTTTTTACATTTTATTAAAGTATTTTGTACTTTTCAATAGTTTAAGCCAAATTTTAGCTATTTTTAAGATTTTATGAAAATTAGTAACAGTTTATTTCTGGATTTTAGTACTTTCTGACAATTGTTTTTGATATTTTTGATATTTTAAAGCCGGAATTTGCTGTTTTTGATATTTTATAAACAAAATGTTGCATTTTTAAATCGTTTTTGGTCGAATTTTGTTTTTTTTTTAATACTACTAAATTTTGTCATTTTTATTTTTTATTTTGTATGAAAAATCAAAAATTGCAAGTTAATTTTTAATTTGATTGTCAAAATTTTGTTGTTTTCTAACCGGATTTTGCTACGTTTTCACTCTTTTTAAGACAACTGCTTTGGACAGAGACAGGTGGAATTGCAAAGATACGCGTTGACGTTTTATTTTTCTGGAAATGTTTTCTCAACAAGTTTTTTTAGAATAAATTCTTTAAAAACCGTTGTCATCACTCTCTAGCTAGTAGTTATAATTTTCCTTTTTCTATAGAAGACTAACTTGACAGTCTTTCTTTAAATTTTTAGTTGTAGAAATCTAACTCGTTTTGTTAATATTACCCAAGCAATCCTAGAACCACTTGCATTGTTTTCTATTATATTTTCTAGAGCAAACAAAATCCTTAACCAAAAAAATACATATAAAGGTTACACAACTAAACCAAAACTAAGAAACCCAGGGCAGTTCCAAAAAGTATCGTGTACACCATATAATCTGGACCGATATCTTACAAATTAATCGACTAAAACTAAAAACAGAAAAGTATAAAGCCATAACTTTAAGTTTTGGAAAATACACCTAAAAGTTTTCACGAAACTACACGTAACTTTGCAGACAATATCAATAAACTTTTCAACTGTTCAGATTTGGTCTAAAGTGATATCATGTAGAGTTTGAAAATTATGAATTGAAACTTCTACTGTGTATAAAGAGGCACGTATGCTTCTTTTGCTAAAAAATCTGTCAGCATTACAATAAAAAAAAGTGATTTAAGTCATACTTGAATCGTTTATTTCATAAAGGGGTTAACTAACATTTTTGGTTGTTTTGAGTTAGAAACGGTTTATTATAGTAAATTCCAAGACCTATCGTTTGGTGCATAAACGGGTTAACTGCGATACATCTAAATGCTTAAAATATATAGAAGCTCACAATCGTTTGGTGCATAAAGGAATTAACTACGTGAGTTAATACCTTTATGCACTATACGCCACCATTCGCCACTGAACGAAACTAACCGAGAAATGTCAAACACTAATAGAGATGCATGAAGTAAATCGTAAGACCAAAGTTGCTGCTGTCACAAGAAAGAGAAGTTGCTCATACCATCATTATATGCAACTAGATGGAAAAAAGGTAAAAGTATGTCAAAAGGCATTTATTAGTATTCATGGAATTAGCTTGAAAAGGCTAGCACGCATCAAGCTTTTGCTCCAGCAAAATGTAACACCTTGCGATAAGAGGGGCAAAAGTAAAAGAGAGAATGCAATATCTGAAGAACAAAATCTTATGATACGAGAGCATATAGAAAGTTTTAATGTAAAGGAAACTCACTACTCCAACAATACGTATCACTACCTTGATGCAAGACTTAATATCAAAATAATGTATAATCTGTTCAAGATTAAGCAACCACTCTCAAAAATTCGCTATAGCTATTATGTCAAATATTTTCACGACCATTTTAATTTACATTTTGGCCGTCCTCAGGTGGATACTTGCTACAAATGTGAAGAGCTGAACGTTAAAATAAAAAGTCCGTCACTTGGAGACAATGTTAAACGAGCTGCTGTTGCTGAACTATTAGTTCATAAAAGACGTGCTAAAAAAAATTTCAACTCACAAAAAGTATCCACAGATTTATGCAAAAATAGGGAAGATTTAGCTGTGCTAACTTTTGATTACATGCAGAATGTCCATTTACCAGAAATTCCTGTTCAGGAGTTATTCTATTTGACTCAGCTGACTGTTAATATTTTTGGCATACATAACTGCAAGACTGGAAAAAGTTATTTTTATATCTATCATGAGGGTGTTGCTAACAAAGGACTTAATGAAGTTTGTTCTTTTTTGTGGCATTACATACAAAATGAAATTCCCGAATCAGTGAGTGAATTGCGTCTGTATAGTGACAACTGTCCAGGACAAAACAAAAATCATAAAATGATACGCATGTGCATGGCATTAACGGAAAGTAAGAGATTTACAAAGGTGGAGCAATTTTTTCCTGTCAGAGGCCATTCTTTTCTACCCAATGATCGTGATTTTGGAGTAATTAAAAGGAAGTTGAAGAAAGACGATCGTATATTCTCTGTACATGAATATACTAAACTCATTATCAAATCTAGTAATCTTCTCAATTTTACTGTGAATGAAGTTGAAACCAAAGATATATTCGATTTTAAATCTTGGTGGCCAAAGTACTACAAAAAAACGTCAATATCTTTGGAAACACTGAAACAACCGAGAGCGAACAGAATGTCATTTTCCGTTTTAAAATATCATTATTTTAAACATGATAGTACAAAGTCTGGATGCGTTATTGCTTCAGAGTATATTGATAGTTTTTTTAGTAATACTTTCTTGCTTAATATGCCAAAAACTACTGAAAAATTGATGATGCCAACAAAAAGAGCATATGCTGCTAAAGTGCCAATCTTAGTGACAAAAGTTGAGCATTTAAATAAAATGATCCCATACATTGAAGAATGTTATTTAGATTTTTATAATGCTATACTTAACTGGCCTACCAAAGCAAAAAATATCAAACCGGCAGCTAATCGTAACGAAATAGAAGAAGCAGAATAAACATTATGTATTAAGTTGAACCTGTAATATTTTTTTGAACATTAAATGTTTTTTTTTAAGTTTTTGCTTTTATTTTAAAAGTTTAGCAAGACATTACATTGTATTCATCAAGTTTATTTCATAAAGGGGTTAAGTGCATTTTGTTCATTTTGGCATAACTTTTTTTAACAGGATATTAAATTTTATTTTTAACTCTTAAAAGGTTTGCAAGTGGCTAGTGTAACAAACAAGAAAGTAAAAAACATGAACTTCCTACTACATTTTATGGAAAACAGTTTTCTTCGGTTTTCTCGAAAAGAGTAAAATGTTACTTAATCCCTTTATGAAATAAACGATTCACTTATATATTAAGAGCATTAGTAAAGAAGATTCTAAGCTATGAGAAGATACAAAGCATACACAGCTGAACTAAGAAAAAAATAACCAAAGTAGATTTGAAAACTATTTTGTAACAAATATTAGATAATCAAAAGACGTCATGAGACCCAAAACAAGATCTTGCAAAATGAGATTATTTGATTGCAACTAACAAGTAGAAAGTATAAAATCATAACTTGTAGATCGTACTTCCTACGCCTGCATAATGTAAATAGTGCTCAAAACTACGTGTAACTTTGCAAAACAAGATTAATCAATACGTTTTGGCTCAGTTGGCATTACACTAAAAGATTAGTTGTATACATTATTTAATCGTCGAGAGTTTTAGCAAAGAAAATCAAGCAAAGATTTTTCCCTAACAGTTCTATACAAGAGGTATAGTAAAAAACGCAGCATCAATCAAAAAAAGTCCATCCAGAACATAATCAACTTCGACTAACAACGTACTGATACTAAAATTTAAAGTTCCAGACAGAAACTGGCAAACATTGTACCAATTGCAACTCCGCCAGAACCCGGATTAAGAAAAATTGCATTCAGTTTGGTGCAAGCGTAGGTTAGATACTCTGCTGGCGTAGAACTGCGTCCGATGAACAACTAAAAAACTCGTTGAAAAGTTGCTAAAACGTAAAAAAAAGACTGATTAAAGAAATCGGATTGTATTAAATTATATTAGCTACAGCCACAGTTGTTTGTTTGATTATTTACATATTCAAAGCACAGAAATATTTCTTCAAATTTGTCTTGCTAACATGCCTCAGTCATATAAGGGACACTGACAAGATTTGTAGAACCGAAACAATTGTTTGTACTGGAATTACAGCAATCATTAGAATGAGTTGAATAAATTATTAATTCTTTTTATAAATTATTATCTATAGATTAAGATTTTATAAATTACTTATGATGAAAGTCATTTCTTAATCATATAAATTTAAATAAAGTCTATGCATTTCTTATTCAATATTCGTATGGTAGTTTTTAAAAAGTATAACAACAAAGCTACAATGTATGAGTATTAGTAAGGAGCATAATTAATTGCGTTTTAACAATGGACGAGATTAACATTTCTTTGTTTGGACGTCTGGTCATAAAAATTGATTTTAATGTAATTGAAGCGCGACCGCATTATTTTATTTAGTGTTTGTGCAGCTCCTGCATTATTATAAAATCCTTGGAGGGCCGTGGAAGTTAGCACAAGGGGCGCAATTAAAGTTTCAGTTATAATAAAGTAGTGACCCACAAGAGACGCGCCTGATTAAAGGTGCAAAATTTATTACTTTATGCATTTGCTTATTAGCACGTTTCATATTACTTCTTTCGTTGTTTCGCGCGAAGAGCGGCTAATTAATTAAATCCATCTGCCTCTAAAATAATTTACACATATATATATATACATTTCTCAGTGAACAACAGCATTTGTTAATTGAAAAATTATGTTTTGTATGGGGTTGCTTGAATTTTTTTTTGTTCCTGTGTTTGTGCAATTACAAAGTGACTTTATGCGACGCTCTTCGTCTTCCTGCAATAAATTGCCTGAGCTTATGTCGTGCAATAAGAAAAGTGCCGGTTCGAATTATCAAAATGTAACAGAAGGTGGAATTGTTTCACGTTTTGCTTTTATATGGTGCTCATTTCGTGCCGCATGCAATTCTTATTACAACGTGTGAAGCTACATTTTGGATGGATTTAAATCCAGCTGCGCGTCTTGAAAATGTTATTGCTTGCCCTCAATACACACTCGTACACATAATTTTCCAATTACTTCAAATGTAATCTTCCTTAAGTAATTGATGTACAAAAAATTACAATTAAATTGTTTAAGTAAGCATTTTTTGCCAGTCTCAGAACAACCATTATATTATTATTAGATTTGATTAAATTAAAATTATTATTATAAATAATGTGTGACTATACTTATACATTGTCAACAAATCAGTTTTAATTTTAAAATAATTTTATATATGTTAACTGGCTTTTCCATTACCTTTCAAAACCACTCTCCAGCTACGACTATAATCAAATTTGAAAATACAAAATTTTAGGATTTATATAGGTTTTTTGTTATTTTTTTTTTCTAAATATGAAAAACTCTTAACAAAGTGAAAGACAGCATATGTTACATTTAAGTACGTGTTAACTCATCTCAATATTTACATAAACATTTATGCTTAATAATAATTACAGCCTTCTCCAAGGCGATTTATTGCCTTAAAGGTAATTACACTAAGCACTCGAACATAAACCTAATATTCAGTAGTAAAACGTTATATTAAATACAAATGCAACAAATCGTTAAATTAACGAATTTGCACGGTTATGTGACCACCGATAGTTTCGATTAACCGTCACATACACACATACACCGAAAAAAAAAATAAATGCACGAAGAGCGACAGAGACGGAAGGAAGGAGAGAATGGCGTGTCCAAGAATGGTGAAATTGATCAGGTGTGTTTCGTGCATCCTGTGCATGTGCTAACTAAAATGACGTTATGATAGGTCCGGGCCCAAAACGTGTATTTAAATTTGTGGTACTTTATTATAATATATATAATATAATACAATACCTGCGAGTCGAATAATTTTGAATGCTAATTGTACAAATTAAAGACTTTAATTAATTTATGTTGTTCAAAATAAGTTAATTATTATGCCATTATATCGACTATTTGATTATTATTAAATATATTTTTTTTACATAATATTAAAGGGCAGATTAAGCAGTTTTCTGACAACAAATTTGTAAAAAAATTAATCAGCATAAACATGATTGAATATCACCAATAATTATTTTAAAAAGAATTTTATTAGTAAAGTAAAGCTACCACAATCAGTTTATATGCCAGGCAAATTATTTTAGACAATTGACAGTTTGATAGATGAACAGATTGATAGATGTTTTTTTTAATTGATAGTTTATATGACAGAAGAAGATCTACGAACCAAAAAAACTACATTCAAAAAGACGGTCGGCAAGTCGACACTCTGGCACTGGAGGATATCTTTAAAAACTGTGTCAAGATACAAACGTATGGAAAAAAAAAATGAACAAATTTATGCAAATTTCCCAGAACGATAGTCTGAAAGTTGACTTTCTAAAAAACCAAAATACTTACTTTCAATAATGTCCAAATATCATGAGACAACTACTTCTAAGAGACAATACGTTTATCTGGTAGGTACCATTTAAACTGGTCAGGGACAACCAAACAGTGTAAGCTACAAGACAAATAGGCCTTGATTTGGGCTTTGGAACGGAAATTTTTACGGTTAGAAGCTCAAGCCGGCTAAGAGTCTGCCAGAGAGTAATGACGAAGGCAATACTAGGAATCAGTCTAAAAGACAGAATATTATAGATCCAGAAATTTAGAAACGCTCTAGTGACGGATGTTATAGATTGAATAATGCAAAAAACCCAAAAACAAAAAGAATTGCGGGTAGACAGCACACAACTCAAAACAGATCAACGTAGAAAAATAACGAAAAAACCTCTATGTTAAGCAGTGAACAACTAAGGACTAAAGAAAATAATATGACAAATATGTTAAAAATAATGTTAGTAGTTTACTTTTATATTTTGTGATACATTTAACAAATGTTTTGTTAAATAAAGTCAAAATAATTAAAATATCAAATTTGTTAATGGTAGAATCTTTATTAAAGATAAAGGAAGGAACTTAAAAGGCGGAAATGATGTGTCACAAAAATTAACTGCAAAGCAACGCGGTTTTGCTGGATTGCTTTAAGTCTCAATACATATTAAAAAAAATGAAATATACTTTAATAACTAAAGCTTTAAACTTGAATATATTGAAAGTAATATAGGATATGCTGGCTGTTGTAACAGTTGATATTGGGTTTAATTAATTTCTTTCCGTCCGGTTTAGTCTGTATTGACTAATAAAGACAAATTTGCTTTTTTTTGCTGTTTTCTTTTCGCTTGGACTGGATTTGTCGTTTTGATTGGTCCATGCGTTTTGTTTAACGTCGCAATGCAATGCAGCTGTGTTTGGTTTTTTTGTATTAGAGTAGCAGAGTGCACGGACCGGTGACAAAACGATGTCCAAGATGAGCTTCTCTCTCCTTTCACTTAATTAAATAATAATAATAAAAAATAAATAAATTGTTTTGCAATACATTAGTTTACCAAAATAATTAAATTGTTCTAGAGCCTATGGACAAGGCGTTAAGGCCGTCTCCACTAAAGGTGGCGGCAAACCTGCCTCCACCCTGGGGAGGCGGCAAATCTGTTTATGCTTAGGAGAGCGGCGAAACCACCTCCACTACGGGGGGTGGCAAAAACATCACCAAGGGCGGCAAAACCGCCTCTACCGCCGCCATCAGAAGCTACTACAAAAGACTTTTCTACTAAAACTTTATCCAAATTTGTTCACAGAATGGGGAACCTAAAAAAAAAGTTTTTGTTGGTGTTGGTGCAGCTTCCCAAATCTGAAAAGAGCAAAGATATATTCGATTTGTGGAGCTGCTAAAATTTACCATTAAAATAGAAGCAAAAAAAAGTGGCGGAATAGCGCAATGCACTCCTCAACAAAGTGCTATACCACCAACCCAACCTGTAGAAAATGCGCCAGACCGCATAAAGTATTGGATTGCTGCAAAGGCATACAACGGAAGTGTACTCTACGTTGAGGGCCTTACCTAGCAAATTATTTAGGTAGCAAAACATATTAAGACTTTGGGCAAGTCAGCAGCACGCGACCTACCCCAACCGAGGTTCCAATACAAGAACCTACAAGACAATTTGAATCTAATAGGAGAGTTACCGCGCAAGCCTTCTTTGCGCACGTTACAAATCCCCCGAAGGACAATAAAGACACGCAAATAGCCAAACTTTCGAAAATAGTTTCAGGCTCAAATCTTTTCAATCTTATCAGATCTTTAATAATTGATATAGATCCTATTATTGTAGTACTTATAATAGGTTTTTGGAATGCATTTAGCATTATAAATAAAATGGGAGAGGCAAAAGAATTCTTTTTTGACTATCAACTAGACGTATTTTTAGTTTCGGAAAGAAAACATAAACCGTGGCATCGTCTTAAGTTTCCAAATACTTTCACGTAATTGAGAACCAGTGATGTGGAACAAAAGAGTGGAACAGCAATCTTTGTAATAAAAATTGTTAGATTATTCTGAAGTTTTTTTTCTAGACACAGTCACATTAGAATTGAATGCAATTGTAGCAAAATTGCCAATTTTGACAAAGTCTTAAGTGACCAACTGCCAACCATAATCGCTGGCAACTTTAACTTAAAACACTTTGGGTGGAATAGCCGATTTACAAACACAAAAAATAGAGTCTTTTATAAAAATTTCTTGCAAAATGGTCTTCAGGCTTTAGCGCCGGACAAACCAACATTTTATTATAACGCAAGCCATCGGGAAGATGTTCTTGACGTAGCAATACTCAAGAATATCAAAGCCCAGATAAACATAAGGATAGTAATCAAACTAAGTTCTGACCATAGCCCGGTAATTCTAGAGATTTTTGGAAAAGAATCGGGTGGAAAAGAAAGGTTCGTACATAAAACGGACTTTTCCCTGTTTGCTCGATTGCTGGATATTAGTCTTGACAAATTACCCAAATCACAAAACATCCCAGAACTTAAACGGGCCATTACGGACCTAACTAATAAAACAAAACGCGGCCAGACGGCTTTGGCAAAAAAGCCACCAGGACCCATAAAAATGAGAACTAGAAGAGAGCCATGGAGTCTACCACTAAAGATAAAATCTGAGGATTGCCAAAGTTCTCCGTAATCCAGCAAAACCTCTCTTTATGATGCACGGCAAACCCGGGTTAGTTTATTCATTGAAGGAAAAAGCTGAGACATTTGCCGACAGCTTAGAACAACAATGCACTCCAAATCCGAATGACAATGAGGTTAGGGCGGTATACCCGCATTTTTACCAAAAGCAATTATTGCGGTCACTAACATAACTAACGCGAATCTTTGTACTGATTATTTTCTGGAAACATGGAAGAGGTTGTACGTCATAAACATTTTTAAACCAGGAAAAGAAACAAAATTTCCTCAAAACTACCGTATTATTAGTTTGCTATGTACCTTGAGTAAGGTAGACCACACAGAGACAGAGAGATTAATACCCAATCATCAGCACATGTTCCGTTGTGAACACTCAGTTGTTTACCAACTAAATAGAGTAAAAAAACACATTGCCAAAGCGTTTTGGCAGAAAAAGTCTACTGAAATTATATTTTTTATGTCGAAAAGGCATTTGAAAAGGTGTGGCACAAAGGGCTACTTGTAAAACTTTTCCGCTTTAATTTTTCAACTTGTCTGGTAAAATTAATCGCATCATATTTAAAAAACCAAACTTTGTCTGACAAGTTAAAAAGTCATATATTCACTATCCACGTCGCGCAACATAACCGCAGGGGTTCCGCAAGAAATGATTTTTTCCCAATTATATTTAATTTGTATGTCTCCGACATGCCTTTTGAGGTAAAAGGAGTCAAAACGGCACAAACGGCGCTGATCTACAGTTTAACGGCTCTCCGAGGGTTCAAATAGCCACAGAGGCATTAGAAAACTGGCTATCAATTTGTCAAATAAAAATTAATCCGGAAAAGAGCAAAGCGGTTCTTTTCACACATCGACACAAAACGCATAGCAATGTCTTCTTTGATGACATTCCAATACCGTGGACGGATTCCGCATAATACCTCGAGGTCACCTTGGACAAAGAGCTGACATTGAGATTACAATCAGTTTTAGATAAAGCAACACAGTTTATAAATATTGGGCTGGTGGTTTGAATTAGTGTTCCCGCCCACCCGCCCAAGGATTTGTTATCAAGAAATTTGCTTATTCTCACACTTGTTGCGTTTCTGCTAATTTAATATGACAGATTGAATGACAGTTGTCACTAATACGTCTGGGGGGCACAATAACAAATTTTTTGACAACTAACACTTGGGTGGGTGGGCAGGTACACAGTTTATAAATATTGGGCCAGTGGTTTGATACTGTGTTCCCGCCCATCCGCCCAAGTGACAGTTATCAAGAAATTTGCTTATTCTCACACTTGTTGCGTTTCTGCTGCTTTTAATATGGCAGAATAACAAATATCTTGACAACTAACACTTAGGTGGGTGGGCGGGAATACAGTTTATTAATATTGGGCCGGTAGGTTGATACAGTGTTCCCACCCACATTTTGTTTATAACATAGTTTTGATTGTTCAAGTCCGGATTTTGACATTTTATGAGTAAAATTTTACACTTTTCAACAGTTTATGACCGGATTCAGTGCAACAATATTGTTTAGCAATTTTTCAGTCAGATTTTGCTACTTTTCAAATATTATAAAAATTTGTACACTTTCCGGCCAAAAACTGTTAAAGATTTTAGTGCTTTTTGAAAATAATTTGATATTTTAAGTTTCATAGTTTTTTTGACATTTTATGAAAAAAAAAATCCATTTCTCAACTGAAAATGTGAAATTCTTACTCATAAAATGCCAAAAATATCAAAAACTGGCATTAGAATATTTTCAGACAAAATCAAAATTTGTTCATAAAATCACAAAAAAGCCAAAATTTGGTCTTGAAACATTAAAATATAGTTACAAAGCACAAAAATTCAGCCATTGAAAAGTGTAAAAAATTTCAATTTATTTTAAAAACTATAATAAATTGTTAAAAAGTACCAAAATCCATCAAAATTTTATTTTTGGAATGTCAAAAATAGCCATTGAAACATAGTATAACAAAATATCATCAAAAAACTCAACGCAGCAAACTGAAACTAGTCTCAAAAGATGCGCAATTCAATGTAGTTTCACGAAAATTATTTGGATTTTAATGGCACAGTTCAAAGTTTTTGAGAAAATACAAAAAATGTCACTTTTGGTGAAAAGTTGTGTTCAAAGCAAACTAAAATAAACCAAACTCAACGCAGCAAACTGAAACTAGTCCCAAAAGTTGCGCAATTTAACGTAGTTTCACGTATATAATTTGGCTTTTAATGGGACAGTTCAAAGTTTTTGAGAAAATGTTTATTACTTTCGCAAGTTTGATGAACATTTTAGACAATCATCGTATCCCGCTTACATTTTGCAAAACAAAAATTAAATAAAATAGCTTAGAAAACACATTTCTTGCACAGAAGTTATAAATAATTGCTCAGAAAACAAGTTTGTTGCACAAAATGTATCAAAAGTTGCACAAATAAGCAATTTAATTGGTAAAATTAAACAAAATTAATTAAAAAAAGCCTTTAAATTAAACTAATGAATTTCGAGCAACAATTGGATGCTTAAAACTTGTACAAAAAAGCATAAGTTAAGTAAAATTATCAATAAATGTTGCTAAAAACACAAATATCATAAAAAATAGCTTTTGTTTCAAAAGACTTCAAAAAATGCTGAAAAAACCCAATTGTTGCAAAAAAGTATCAAACATTGCCCAGAATAGCAAATCATTCTTTAATAATAGTTTATCAAAGTTTTGTAATAAAATAAAAAATTGTAAAAAAAAACATTTTTTACACAAAAATAAGGAAAACAAATGAATTAACTGATTTAAATTTAACAAAATTTTGGGCTCAGATAACACATTTATTCAACACAATGTTCAAAAATGCTCAAAAAAACTAAATTTATCAAAAGCAAACCAATTAGTAAAGTTTTGAAAAAATCACAATTTATCAAAAGCTCAAAAAGCACATTTATTACACAAAAATTGTTTATAAATTTTAATTGATGCACAAAACCGCACAGAAAAACTAATACAATAACTGACATTTATTAAACTAAGCAAAAAAACACAGAAACTGTCAATATCGATCAAATAACAAATTTGTTGCACAAAAATTGCTCAACAACCCCAATCGTTGCACAAAATTGATAAAAAACTGCACTGCAAATCAAATTAATCAGTGACATTAATCCAAATTATACAAAAAAACATTTTCTAAATTGCTAAGAAATCTTAGTTTTGATTGTGATTGTGCTTGAGACGACGTTGTTGAATAAATCTTAAATATTGACTCAAACAAATAAAATTGTTGTTGTTTTATTATAATAAAAAAGCAACCTGACAAGTTCACATGTCTTTCTAATATATTTCAATTCTTGATTATTTAAATGTAATTTGCACCTACGCTTCAATTTGTTATTATAAAAAATCGCAAGTGTGAAGGCGACCGTAAACCTTTCATCAATTAAATAAGTGCATCTCAAAACGAATCGAAGTCATAAACATCAGGAACGTCTTTAATTAAGAAAGAACTTTTAAATTAAATTAGGAATCCAATTAACAGTCAGACGAGTAGCAGCAGCGCATTAAAAAAAAATCATTAATTAAATTACCAAAACGAGCGACGAACTTATCATAATAATAAATATCAATAGAAACTGTATATTTGCCGCGATATAAATTACATAAATTTATTATTATTAATTTGACATTAAACAATTGTAAAATTATTGTAAACTTTCGTGTTGGAATGGCGACATGCCATAAATCTTCTTTAACATAGAAAGTACAAATTTTAAATTTTAATTAAATTCCTTATCACAGAAATTAATAATTAATCGCACCGAATGCGTCTGAGGCAAGCAGCTGCAACAACTAACAAATATAATCTTGTTAAAAAATATATCTTGGCATAATATTAAATATCTTGCCCTAAATATTTCGACAATAACTCTCTATTCTAAGAAACATGTTTTGTTTCCTTAATGAAAACTGAATTAGAAGTAACCTATACCCTTTTGGAAATCGCGCACCCACTATACAAAGTCTATGCATAATTCATCATATTTTTTGAGCCGGGATTTTGCAATAATACAAAAGGCATCGTTAATACATTTAAAGAGTTTAGAGAAATTACAAAATTCAAGTACATAAATTTAAGCCCACATGCGCGGATATTTATTGTACACGTGCATTATTAATAACGGAGTTATTGAATTGCTTGAAATGAGCCGCTTTTAATGTTCTTTTTTTTTAATGGGACATGTAATAGTTTTCCTATGGGCAAAAATGAATTAATTGCTTGAAATTTAATTGTTAATATAAATTGAAAATTAACATAAATAATATTAAATTAATTAAGGTACCCTAAAGTTGTTTAATTGATCCCTATTAAATATTTTCGTGCATGCAGACGTTGGTGTTGTTGGCTATGGTCACGCTCTCTGTTAATTCCGGCCGAATTAATTTTCGGGTGGGAACATCAGGTGGATAGTATTAAGTATAAACGGCGGATAATAATACATCAAGTGTACAGCACAATTACTACCATGTACACCATAACTTGTAGGACATTACGGTAGGTTACGTCGGTTATACGACGACCGAGTTACGACTTGTGTATATGTGTATATGGCTTGTAGCAAGTGCGTGGATTCATTCGCGCGAATTATACGGGTTTAATTCATCGTTATGTTTACATTCTATAACATCCTGCTACTTTATTTAATACTCGACAGCGCATAAGTCTTTATCGGGAGGAGAATATGGACGGGCGTCGAAAGACCGGCAGCTTGTTCGTTGTCTTTATGGGACGACTGATACCCATTAAAATGATGTTTTATTATATGCGAAGACATTACCAGCGAATTGTATTATAATGGAATTATATTATTTTATGTATATTCATATTGCTTACTTGCAAAGCATCCAAGAAAATTATCAACTTGGTAGATTATTTAATTTCACTGTTAACAAATGTTTACAACAGGAAACTTCTAGAAAGTCTTGTACTAAAAGTATAGTCAAACTAGTTTAAAATTAGGTCAAAAGTTAAAACAATTGTTGGTATTATTATTTTTTTAAGTTAATATTTTACTTATTAAATCAAACTTCTTTTGTAAACATTTTTCAAAATGTATGGCTTTGATATATTAGAAGTATGGGTATTTTAGATTAAAGGTTTCTAGGCTTGCTGTTAAAGGTTCTTTCCAACGCTAAAGCATAATAAAATACAGTAAACGAGACATTAAATCTAAGATGAGCAAGTAATATTGCTTGAGCTAGCCTTTTTTTTGCAAGTTTTGAACGCTTCTTCTGCTATGATGTCTATTATTGTATTGATAGTTTGCCTTTAAAATGTCTATAAATTTTTACTATTTTTAAAAATTGATTTTTTATGGTATCCGGTTGTAGATACAATTATATAGCTTTAATCTTAATTTTCTAAACGCTTTGATTCTAAATTTCTAGAACTTTTGAGCAGCATTCTGGAAACTTTCTGTAAATCACAAAAGAATAACAACTTTGAAATGGTCTAACAACTCTGAGTTTAGCATAGCATCAATTTTTTGCGGCTTTTGTCTAGTTGTCTTGGCTTGGCAATGTTTTAATCTGCAGCAAGCTTTTAAAAATAAATTTGTTGAAACACTTTTGGATGTGAGATGACGCTCAGACCATATTAATGCATTTATTTTTTTTGTAGTTTTTGAAATTATGTAAAGTGGAATAGACTAACGACTTTGGATTAATTTATTAACTCAACGTTTACATGTAGGTGCACCATCTAGTTTTAAAATTATTGAAAAAAGTCTCTAGAAGTGTGCCAATTCTACAATTGTGCTTAAGTTTTTACCCGTCACTGTTTTTTGCTTGTACAGAGTTACACTCATAGGAAAGTTTTGGAATGAAAAAGAAATCTGCTACCACAAACTTAATTTTAAAATATTAACGTAGATTACAATTTAGCGTTAACGTTACGCTGTCATATGTTGAAATAGGCGCAAGGTATTGTTTTGACATTTGTAAAATAATATTGCACTGTTAATCTCAGATTTTGAGCATTTTCAGTACCAATTTGTAAAAAAATTTAGGGAAAAAAAATATTTGACAATGCTGGTAACTTCGATACTTTGAGTTCAGCTAGCTAAGCATGTAGTTTCAGGAAGACGCTGCTACTTGCCACACTGCTACCAAACAATTTAATTACTTGAAAAGAAATTTAGTGAACTAGGTCATTTTATTAAATGACCTAGTTGATAATTTTTTTTTAAGGAAGGAAGGAAGTAATCTTCCAAAGATTTTGTTCTAGATTTATTTGGAAATTGCTTACAAACGCGTATCAACTAAAAAATCCCTCTCTACACTAACGTAGGTTGCTGTGGAGTTTTCGTTAAGAATTTTGTTGCAGCGGCTACTCATTTTGGTTATTCTTTAATTTTTCATTCACTTATTCGCTTGGAAATTTTTATCAGAACACTTGCTTGCTTGGCTTTGGCTTGACGTTTGCTTTCTTCCTGCTCTTTTTTTTTATAATTTCCGTAGTTTAATGTTCTATAATCTTCTATACATAATTGTCTTTGAGCATATACTTCACTGCTACTTATCACTTTGGAACACTTCGTCGTAGTAGGTGTTCCATAACGTGGGACTTGCCGCTGCCAACCTAGATTAGTCTGTTATGAAGGTAGTTGCAAATTTATCTGACTATATAAAGCCTCAATTGTCTTTTCTCCAGTTCTATAATAATGATCTTCCACGGAGCCAAGTTAAAGGCATTTTTGACGTCCAGTGTCAATAGCTCTGCAAATTTATTTTTTTGTTTGGTTTTTTCCGCTATGCCTTTGACCCTTTCGATAGCGTCTACCTTTGACCTGCCTTCAGTAATACCATACTGCTAAAGGGATAGTCTACCGGTTCTTAGTATTCTTTTATTTCAGACCAGTTTAAAGAGTTTTTTCAAGCTATTTAGAATGCATAGTGGTCTGTAGGCTGCTGCATCAATACGTTTGGCCGGTTTCTCAATTAAGACCAACCTTGCTAATTTCTATTCTTTAAGAAAAGAGCTTTCCTTTAACAGTGCGCTAAAAGTCATTGCGCAAATTATTGCGTTTTTATCTCCGGCGGTATTTCAACAAAGCCTGCAGTTTTATTTTGTTTCAGCCGCTTACCTGTTTGTCTAACTTCTTTGCACGTGCACGGAAATATTTTTGCAGCGTTTATAGGTTTCTCCGGCCATTTGCCAGTCTTTTTTGTTTTTCTTCCGACAAGGCTATCGAAGAGTATGTTCTTAATTGATAGGCTACTATTTTATGTAAAAATCCCCGCCCCATTAGTCGTCCACCTCTGCACATAGCTTGGTTCTTAATTTCTTCTTTAATGCTTTAATTGCTTTTCTGAGAGCCGATCTTTGTTCAGCGTAGGTCAAGTAGAGCTGCTTCTTTTGTTCATTATCTACTCTGGCTCTGGTGAGTGCCCGTATTGCCATCACACAAGCTTTCCTTAATTCGGCAATATGCCTGTTCCACCAGTGCACCTATCTGCAAGTGTTGATGTAGCTTTTCTAAATGAAGGTGTGTTTGTATTTAGCTCTTCAACAGTGTGGTTACGGTGTCCACTTTCCACTTTATTGTTTAATTTGTTTTCATAAATCAGATCGTTGGTTTTCATGACGTTGTTGCATGTTTATCGACTGCAATGTGGGCAAATAATCGAAGACACAATATATGTTTTTGTGCACCCACAAGCATTTTGCATTTTCATTTGCAATTATATGCTATAAACTTTAAAAACTCCGATAGCGCTGATTTAACTGTGTTGGTAATCGGTTCTTGCCTACAATTTATTTATCGTCAGCCCCATATTTATGGATCCTTATAAAATTTGAGCCAAGATTGTATCGTACTGCGTTTTTTGTTGATGGTTATAATTTTTCTGCTTGCCACGGTCATATAAAACAATGAAAAATTGTTTTCTTCTACAGCCAAACATCCCGGATTAGCTTTTCTTGTTTGAATAATTCTATTAATAATAGCAATTCCGTATGTTTTTTGAGAATGTTGATAAATTTTGATAAACCAATTTAGAAAAGAAATAATGTGGTATTGCAACCTCGGATTTTTATAACATTTATCGGATTGTAAAGTATTGCTAGTGTACTTTTTTCTATTGGTTTTCTACAGTTAATGTTTGTTGTGTGTTGCGCGAGTCCATTATGTAAGAGCATAAATCAATGTTTTTGACAACAATTTTAACAAACTCATATTATGATGTTTCTTCAATTGCAGTGCTTATAATTAATATATTTTTTTTTTATTTCGTTTGACGTAAATAAAGAACAAAGCTTGTTTGCCAGATAATGTTTATTAACTAAACTGTTCAAATCAAACACCTCTTTTGTTTCTTGTTTAAGAATCCTTACGCAGTGGTTTTTTCTTGCTTTTTGTATTTTTATGCCGTTGACTATCACTGTAGTTCATTACTTGGCTTTATGGATTTTGGACATATTTAAAGTAAGAGTAAAATCAACTCAAAAAATTTAAAAAAATTATGTCTGGAAAATTTGATTGAGGTATACAATATTACGGCTCCGGTGTTTACACCTGTAAATAAGCAGATAAAGTGGACAGTAAGACAGACGCAAGAGGTTTTTGTTTCTCTCTAACAAAAACCTTGTAAAACCACATGCATTTTTGCCGCCTCAAAAGACTTCACCGGAACCCCGCGCTTGAGATGCGGTGTTTCAGAATCACGTATACCCTTTCCTTTTGGGTACATTATGATAAATCTTATTAAGCAAACAATCCAAGTACGTGAAGTGCTTGGCCAACACCAACTGAGATCCGCAAAGAAAGATGCTCTGGCTCTGACCTTGGTTTTGTCCAGAATTAACTACGGCTCCGCGGTGTAATGATTTGTCAAAAAATCCTGATTCCTACAAGCGGTACACAACAAAAAAAATCACAACAACCGACTAATTTTACCGTCATCAAAACGCAGCAACGCAAATACAGACTCAGGCTTACGAACAGTAAGCCGGTGTGCGTCTTAGTGCAGGAGCTGGAAGAGAATCTCAATGTAAACCATCTGATGGTATTCGAGGTAAGCTATGGTAAGTTTCTACCCTGGTTGATAACGGTAAAAGCTTGTCTCAATCTGACCTTTCAAAACAAACAAAATAAAACTTGCCCCAAAGTCTTGAGAAGCAAGTTTGTTTAAAATTGTTGCCAAATACCCAGACTCTCCGCGCTTATATACAAACTGTTCAAAAACGGATCGGCAAGTGAGAAATGCTTTCGACAAACAACCCGCATGCCAAACATGTTAAGACCCTCTAACAGTGAAGCACATTTTAGAGGAAAGCCAAACCTACGTTCACCACCGTAATCGACTCGAATGATGCCATGGACTGGGTGTTACCAAACAACATCCGGAACAGCCAATCGGAGACTAACAGCAAACAAAACCAAACCAAAACGCAGTCTACCATTGAGCGTGCTCCAAACAAAAATTACTTGGACAACCGCTTACATATAAAGCGACTTACGGTCGGAGTAAATAGAAACCCTCTTAACCATACTTATAAATAAAAAACTTAATAAACAAACAGCAAGATTACAGCACTTTAGAAGAAAAAGAATCATCTGACCTTGGAACTAACGCATTGTTCGTCGAAACACCAATTTCGTAGACAAAGCAAGACCACACCACCTCCGTCCGCCCACACTAATAAGGAGCAATTTTTAGGGTCGTGCCTTGCACCTTAGCAATATTGGCACCGCGAACATCAACAAACTCTTCCACCGGCCCCCCCACAAAAAATACAAATCAACCCCTGTTGTCACGTGACGGCGTCTTGCTCTCTCCACCTCGCGTGGCAACTCAGGTAACAAATAGCGCCCAACGCAAGTCACTTGAGAGCATAGAGTGTATCCTTGCCACTTATATAAAAAATAAAAGTTAAACCTAAAGACCAACCTTCCAGAACCAATCGGAAATAAGCAACACAAAGTATACAGAAAATGAGATTCAAAATAGAAATAAAACTTATAGACGTGCTAAAACAGGCACAACACGCCTTGCTGACCAAAGGAAAGATGCAACTCGACGCAACATGCTAGAAATCATGAACGCTACGGCCAATGCCGTAAAATAAATGACGGTAACGTTAAGAGATATGTCATCGTCAAATCAACAAACTAAAACCAAAGCAGATAATTTGCCAACCTTCTAAAGACTCAAGCACAAAGTCCCAGAAAACTTCTTTAGAAGACTGCAGATGCACTATTTACCAACTGCCAATAACATCAAAACATGCAACCTAGCCTCAAAACCCTTGTAAAGATATTAAACAATATGAGCAAAAAATTGAACTAGGTAAGCAGAGATTGCTTCAACAATATGCTAATCTTATCTTAGTTGCGCAACTTGCCTAATAATGACATGGTACTTGTAGACTTTTTTTGTTGCAATAGGCAGCATTCTACAAGAGAGTCGATCTAATCTAGTATTCAACAATCTCTTAACATTTTGAAGTTCCCTACATTAAAGAGTCTGGTCAAACAAGCAAAGACAAAAAAAAAAAAATAAGAGCACCAATAGAAAACGCCTAAGTGATCGGTCAAAAATTACGACATCCTTGCAGATCCCAAAACCACACAGCAAACGTAGGAATGCTAGGCTGCCGTGTCTTTGAGAGCGTTTCTTTACCTTCAAAACAAAAAATACTTCTTATAGTTCTTCCACCTAAAATTTTCATCGATTTCTGGTTTGTATTCAGTTTTTTGCAATTTTTTTTATGTTGTTGGTCCAACGCGTATGTGGTTTTTTTCTGTTGCGTTTGTCGGTACTTGGCCTGTACTACTACTACTAATAGTTTTTTGGTCTATTTTCCGTTTTTCATTTGACCTACGTAGCCATCTCTAGTTGAATTTTGTTATTTGTTTAACTACGCCTACCACTTTGATTTTTTTCCGTAGGTCCTCAATGGTAATGTGGTGTTGAAATAATACTCCAAGCATCTCTTTTGGTCTTTCCATTTTACGTTGAGTTATTTTAAGATTTTTTTGCCGATTCCTTTTGAGGCACATTGGGATTTTACTTTAAAAAATGTATCTGATATCCATGCGCTGGCCAAACAAGGTTATTTTTTCTGTGTAGTTTGCATGTCTGGTTATCTTTGCATATTTTGATTCCATGACCAAAGTATAAACATTTATAAACTAGATCCACAATTGCGTTTCCGCCATTGAAGTGTTGACTCGGTTTTGTCATTATTATTGTTTTTGAAAAATCTACAAACCAAGCTTCAAACATCTGTTTTAGCACTCCTAGGTTGTCAACTTTGAAAACTATGTCGTATGCAAAACAAAGATTGAGTTGAGTTTTTGATGCTTTTTGTGTCTCAATTAAGTTTCTTAAAAACATACTTCAACGGATTATAAACAGTTTTGGTGGTATAGTATATACAATAGAATTAGTTTTTTATGTAATTTCACTGATATTGTAGCGTGTTAGATGTTATAAATTAGTTTTGAGTTTCTGTAATCTATGCAACATTCTTTTATAGCCTTATAATGGCATTTAAATCAAACGAAAGCTTTATAGAAGTTTACAAATGCAAGGACTAGTGGTCTGTTGTACTCCAATTATGTACTAAAACCTTGATGCTTTATGGATGGTATTTTGTTCCAAATTCCAAGTAAAATCCGGCTTGTCAGGTTGGTTTGTTAAAAGTCAGTTTATTTTCTAGTCTTGATGTTATTATTTTTGTGAGTAGGATAGTAATTACATTGCGTTACTTTTTGGACTTGTGCTATTGTGCAAGCATAGGTTAAATAGTGTTTCTATTTTTTCTATTAAAAACGTGCTTTTTGCTTGTTTTGCTTTTTTTACTATATTGTCTTCTCTATGCATTTTTTGTTTTTGGATTTTAACTAACCTTGTTCAATTTTTTTGACAGTGATATTAGGTCTTCGGATCTTTGGTTGACCATCATCTAGGTGGCAATTTTTGTATAGTTTATAATTTTTTCTACGGTGCATAGTATTTTCTTTCTATTTATGTTTTTTTTACATGTTTTTTAGTTTTGTTATTTTTTGTTTTTTTTTTTTTTATTAAGATTTCTGCAATAACTTCTGATATTTTAAAGATTTTGGAAATTTCCCTGCTTATTTTTTTTTTGTTGTATTTGGATTGATTCACTTTTGGTTTTATTTGGCTATCAAGTTTTTTGCATCATGACCAATTTGTTCTTTTTAGACTTTTGTTTATATCTAAATATTTTTTAATTTCCTAATGTACTGGCAACATCATTTTTGAATTTATCTAGGTTGATCATACTTGGTTAGTCTTTGTTAGTTTATACCTTTTTTCCAGGTATATTTGATAGCTTCTTACTACTCTGCGGTTGCGTTCCGTTTGCAGATGTAGAATACTGTTATGTATTAATTGAGATTATGTAATCAATTTTGTTACAAGTTCTACCGTCTGAGGTTTCTCAAGTCCAGCAATATTTTACTACAAGCATTTCATTTCTCTGATCCAAATTTTTCCAGACATGTTTTGGACACTTTTGTTTTAAGACCAATTTTGAAGCTAAAATCTGCAAACTATTGTAAACTAAGTTTTGATATTACCTAGCGCTAGACATATATTTTCGTAATATATGTCTACTTCTTCGTCTGTGTGAGATGACGTCGGTACTTAATAATGTATTTCTTATTGTTTAAAATTAATTGCAAAGCAATCATAATATAAAATGTTAACAAACAACGTTGAAACCGTTTTTGTAATCTTTGTGCCATTAACTTCCTTGATGCGCCTAAGGTCTTGACCCACCCACTCCACCTATACTTTTGCGTTTAATATCGTTTATAATACATTTTTACAAATATACTCTAAATAAATATATTTAAATTTCTGCTCTGTTAAACCCTTTATATGATTTTATGACAATCAAACTAATTTCAAGCTATTGCTTTTCACAGAATAATAGCATCCCCAAAAAATAATATTAATCCATATATCTCCGGGGGTCCAACAAATCTCACTTTGAGAATGACTACCTACACGTACGTTATAAACACGAGCTGCAGAGATCCTTTGTATGAATCCATCATTGTCTGATTCAGGCATTATTTGTATAAAATCAATACTCTAAAAAATCTATTAATAATTCACCTAAGACCATATTTCATATTCATACTCATATATACAAAGCAAAATTTATGCAATAAAAATTAATTTAATATGAAAAATATATTTTTACGATAGTTATATTTATATTCCTACCACACTAATATTTTAAAAAGAATTTACAACCATTTCCCCGGACATATATATTTCCACACAATTTTACTGAATTGTGGCATTTACTGCAATTATAAACTAGGTTAATGGTAATATAAAAATGAACAAGGTAGTAATTAACAAAAAAAAAACACTAATTATGCAATAACTCTTAATATATGACAGTGGCATTTAAAACGCTATCAAATGTTGTTTGAACAATGGACACGCTAGGAAAGAGCTTTTAGATAAATCTGCATACTTGCTTCGCTTGCTCGACCTTCGTTCAATATTTTAATCGCAATTAAAATAAATGTACTACGTCAAAAAAATGCTCAATCATAAATATGATATTTAGGGTATGTAAAACAAACATGTATAAAAGCACCCTAAATACAAAAAGCTAAATTAAAACGGGGGAAAGCTATAAGAGAGGGTGGATTCCCAAATATTGACACAAGCCTTCTAAAAATATGTTTTTTCTACGTACACGTGCAACAATTTAAGAATATTGGTTTATCGATTATATGTCCTCGTGTTATATTTTTCTTTGTCTGCGCAAAAATATAAAACTTATCGCGCAAAATTATTGCAACCACATTTCGTCTTTATCTCCCAGTCCAAACTTAATAATATTTATATGTGCAATTAAAAAGTTTTAGGTGCATTGTTTATGGGTTTTGGATAAGAAAACCAGTTCGATGAAATTTATAACATTCTATTTTTTCTTCTTCTAAATTTAATTTATTTTTCGTAGTGCATGTAATGCATAAATTGGTTTATCACGAAACTTGCCATGTGATCTTATTAGTTAACTTCTATGGATTCCAAATATTTTCTATATATAAATTTTATTTTTTGTGTGAGTATCGGCAAAATGTCAATTGGATTGGTGTAAAATAAAATTTCATCTGCAGAATTTATTAGAAAATAAAGATTTTTTTATTTTGTAAACATATCAATATGAAGATGTAATGCATGCATAATTGTCTAGTCGGCCTCTAAATTAAGTAAAAGTTATATTTACATTTTCTATAGAGATGAATCAATAATATTCAAATTCATATGGCAGTTAATTTTAATTTTATTAATTGATTCCTAGATTTTGCAATTTAATTATAAATTAATGCGTTTTAAGAAGAAATGTTACAAAAGAAATATATAAAATATTTAAATCAAATATATAGCTTTTATCAGAATTAGAATTATGAAACAAAAATAAATCAAAGAAATAGACTAATGGGAGCCAGAAAGCTCCTAGTTTTTAGAATTGAAAATAACATTTATTCTTCTATCAATTTTAACCAACTTGGTTTAAAAAGGCTAAAGGTTTTTTTCGTTTATATAGAACTGAAGAAACTATGATATAACAGGGCGAGCATAGCAGTAAACAAAGCTACAATTAATAACGCTAACTACCCTGCGTTTCTAATATCTTGTACAAAAATTTTGCATACAATAAGTTTGTAAATTAGTATAAAGCAAAATTACATCTTACTTATATCTTTTTGAGTAGTCTTGCATCTATTTATAAACTGAAACTTTTTTACAAACTCCAAATTATTTCAAAAAACAGAAATACTTTTAGCAAAGACCGTACATTTTTCTAAAAAAATGTTTTACAGTTAAACGGCTGTAGCATCACTCTACTATAGAAGATTGCCGAATTCTTATAATTTTTCTTTTCATACATTGTAATTTTTTTTTTTAACATCATAGTTTTTATAGCTGACAACAAGAAATCTAAAATAGATGCTAAAAGAACTTCATAATATATGCTAGAAGAATGGTTTGGATATCAATTTTTCAAAAACAAAATCAATGACAAATTTGGTACTGACGGAACACTTTGGATCTAGTCTAGAAATACATGTACTTTGGTCATGAAATCAGAATAACTAAAGATAAACAATCATGTAAACTACACAAAAAATCAATCTTGCTTGGCCAACGTATGAAAAGCTCAGTTACATCTATGGATCTGAAGTTAGAAAAAACTAAAGCAGTAGATCAACCGTATACTATTTTTTTTTTGCTTTTTGGTTAAACGTCAACGCAAAACTTTACTAAAACAAACCTTAAATACTCTTGAAAAATTTAAGTTAAAACGATTGATAAGCGTACTAATAAAAGATATTGTTTGGTTACATTAATAATTTTTGGCTTGAATGTCAAAACAAAGCAGTCTTGGCAAGTTGATTTAGCCTTAGTGTTAAACTTGTACGGTAGCTTCTTGTGATGTACCTTATGTCTGCGTGATGCACAGCGACTAAAAATCACTTAGCTAATTCTTTTTTGAGATTTTTGATGTAGATAAACAAAGGTTTTTGCGTTTCCGTTGACTGGGTCAAAAAAACCCTACTAAATAGATAGCCGGCTTGTCAACGCATAAACATTATATGACAACAAAAAACGCAATATTGATGACTGCAATAGCAAACATCGTCTTTGGTAGACTGCATTTGACAATTTCTTGTTATGTAAATTGCCAGGTCGTCAATGTAAAAACATGTTCTAATGTGATGATGTTGATAACCACAATAGCAAATAGCGTTACATTTATAACAAAACCGTATTAAAAAATACAACGTAAAAAAGTCCAAGGCATTAACTGTATAAAAAAAGAGACGGCCCTTTGGTCCTGTCATATGTTTTTTTCTAAATAAGCAATCACAAATGTTTTCTTTCTAAGAAAGCATTGCGGACATTGTTTTTGAGTTGATTAAATTGCTCAACCGTAGAGTAAAATTTACAAAAACAAACCTGATGTTTTGCCTGGAATTTAAAGATTTCTAGACTAAGCAATTGTTGTGACCATACAATTGACTTCTCCTTAATTCATATCAAATTATATAAAGGGTTTTCTAATAAGGACGCCCCTGTTTTGAATAGTTGCTATTTGAACATGTGTGAAGTTAGCTCCGTATTGTAAACGTCAATTTGTTCGAGACATTATACCATTTCATCATGGTAAAGTACACGTGTGCGCAACGTTTGCAAATTATTAAAATTTATTACAAACATTTGAGTTTAGTCACCGCAACTTTACGTGCGTTGACTCCGATTTTTGGTCGTTATAATCGTCCGGATAAACGGTCTGTGGTTTGTTTAGTGGCTAAACTTGAGTCGACTTACTCATTATTGGATGTTTCCGTGCCGAAAAGAGCAAGACCAGCCAGGAGCAAAGAAAATATTGGCGCTGTACGAGTTTCTGTAGCCGAACAACCAAAACAATCGATTTCACGCCGTTCTCAGGAGTTGGAGATCAGCCAAACAACATTGTGGTGGATTTTGCAAAAAGAACTTGGCCTACACCCGTATATGATTGTTCTAACCCAAGAATTGAAGCCAAATGACCATTTGCTGCGCAGAAATTTTATCAATTGGGCCTTAGACAAGATAGAGATGGATAATGATTTTCATCAAAACATCATCCTGAGTGACGAGGCTCATTTTTGGCTAAACAGTTTTGTTAATAAACAGAACTGTCGCATTTGGGCAAAGGAATATCCTCAGGAAATCAACCAGTCACCTTTGTATCCATTAAAACTTACTGTTTGGTGTGATTTTCATGCCGGCGTAGTTATTTGCCCTTATTTCTTTTTCAACAATGCAGAAAATGCCGTCACAGTCAACGGCGATTGCTATCGGGGCATGTTAACCGATTATTTTTGGGACAAATTAGATGATTTTGATGTGGACAATATGTGGTTCAAACAAGACGGGGCCACATGCCATACAGCCGACCAAACAATCGATATATTGAAGACCAAGTTTGAAGACCGTGTTATTTCAAGACACGGCCCAACCAATTGGCCGCCTCGTTCGTGCTATTTAACGCCCCTAGACTTTTTTTTCTGGGGGTACGTTAAGTCAGTGGTCTACAGCAACAAACTAACAACATTGGAGGAGCTCCAGACCAATATTGAAAAAGCCATTTCTGACATATCGCCAGATTTGTATGAAAAAGTAATGGAAAATTGGGTCCAGCGTCTCCATTCGTGCCGGCGTTCCAGAGGTAGCCATCTGAACAATGTTCTGTTTCATTCTTAATGGTATAGTATCACCTTCAACCCACAATAAACAGATCTTTGATATCTCATCAATTGCTCGTTTTATTTACATTTCAAATGGGTGCGCTCTTAATGGAAGACCCTTCATAATATTATAATATAAATATTTCAAACAAGGAGCAAAGAGCTTGACAATCTGCTATACCTACAAAACGCTTAAACGTGGAAGTAAGACTAAACAACAAAACGATCTGCTGACAAATAAAATATATTTTTTGATGCAAAATATAGTTTTTTTCATGTCAAAAACACAAATTTAATAATCATATTATAAAGAAAATAAACCAAGCCACTATCAGCAACAGGGTGACCAGATTAGGCTTTTGTTGAATCTTATATTTAAATTTTTAATTTTTTGTTTGTTTTTATTTATTATTATGGTTCCGCACAGTCCGGCGATGTTGAAATTTTGTTCTGCTAAATCATTTTTTTTTGTTGGGGGGTTTTGAAGACATGCTTTTTATAATACGTTTGTATCTTTGACGCACTGTTTTCATAATATTGTCGTTTTACCGAACAGTGAAAGGGAGCAAATTGAGCCATTTCTTTAAGCAATTGGTAGATAAACCATTCTAGAACATGAATACAGACAATTGAAACTGCCGTCCACTTGCTCATTTATCAAGAAATTGGAAGTTTCTCTTCTCTGCAAGCGTAAAAAATCTCAAAAAGGAAATTGTGACATTTAATCGCTTGATGATTGACATTTAGACGGTAAGTGGGCACTTTAGAGTTTGCTTACGAACAAGCAATTTAAACTGGAAAGCTCATCCAGTTACCCAAGTGTTTGTCATCAAGATATTAGAAGCTACTTCTCTCTGCAAAAGTAAAAAATCACTAAGTGAAGGATGGCAATGGTAATATCACATTTCTGATGACCGACACTTGGGTGGGTGCGTGGGTAGGTCATTTCAATTCATGATTATAATTGAGTAGTTTAAACTAGAGTGCCCACTTGCCTGTCCAAGTGTTTGTCATTAAGAGATTATAAATTTCCCTCTGCAAGCGTCAAAAGTCAATTTGTAAAATGAAGATTATGATATAAACTTTTTGATAACTAATACCTAGATAGGTCACTCATTGTTGACTAGTTTAAAATGGAGGTACTTTATCCACTCGATGTTTGTCATCAAGAGATTAATAGTTACTCATTTTTGCAAACTTTCTTTATATTTAAAGAGGAGATAGTGATAGTAACTTTTGATAACACTTAGGTAAGTAGTTGGTCATCAAGTGTTGGTATTAAAATATCTTCATTGGATATAGAAACTTTTAACGCTTGCAGAAAAGAGTAACATCTCATCCCAAGATTCTACTCTAATTCATGATTGTTATTAAATAGTTATGTTTGTGATCAAAAAATTGGATGTTACTCTTTTCTGCAAGCGTTAGAAATAACTATATCCAAAGAGGAGGTGATAATACCAACCCTTGATGACTAACAGTTGAGTAAGTAAGTGGATTATTTTAAACCCAAGTGTTTGTTATCAAAAGATAACCTCTTTCCTGTAAGCGATAGAACTATGTAGAACTATGTAAAAGTTGGCAACAGCGATACCAATCTCTTGATGACCAACACTTGGGTGAGAAGGTGGGACACTTCAACTCATGATTACGGTCAAGTAGTTTAAACTGGACTGACCGCCTACCCGCCCAACTGTTGTGTCATTAAGACTTAGTATCACACTTTCCTTTTTGAATAAAAAAACTTCTAACGCTTGTAGGAAGAATTAAGTAACTTCAAATTTTTTGATGATTAACACTTGGGCTGGTGAGTGCGCATTCCAGTTTTAACTAATTTTAATGTTTATAACAGTTTATAGCCAAATTTTAGTAGTTTGCTTTACAATTTTTGAGTTTTGTTGCTGAATTTTAGTGTTTTTGACTTTTATGTTATAATGTATGTATAACTTATGTTTTGTTTTTCACATCTTTGGCCGGGTTTTGTACATTTTTTACAATTTTTAAATTTCCTGTTTGGATTTTTGAGATTTTATTATTATATGATAACATTTTATACCAAAATTTCAATGTTTTTTACGGTTTATAGCCAAAATTTTGTACTTATTTAGGCAATTTCTATTTTTTTGCCAAATTTTAGTCATTAACATTTTTTTGCCGCATTTAGTATTTTCCTTACAGTTTTTGATTTTTTAAGCAACTTTTTTGACATTTTATTATTGGATGTTAGTTTGTTTTGTTATTTTTAACGTTTTATAGTCGGATTTTAATATTTTTGCGTCTTTAAAACCAAAATTTTTTTGGTGTTTTTGGCTTTTTATGGTCGGATTTTGCTATTTTCTTACATAAATCTTAAGTTTTGTGGCCGAATTTGATTATTTTTACCATTGAAAGTGCGAATTTCAGTATTGTTTGCAATTTTATGACCAAATTTTTGCATTGTTAACATTTAATGAACAAATTTTAAATTGTTTAAATTTTTATTGTTTTATATATTAGATTTTGATATTTTTTGACCAAAATTTGATTTTTTTTTTGCCGGATTCTAGTATTTTTGTGCATACATCTTAAGTTTTTTGGCTGAATTGACAGATTTAGTACTCATTATTTTTTTATATCAAAATCTTTACCTTGTTGACTGATAATAGACAAATTTACTACTTTAAAGCAAAATTTTGATATTTTTGTTATGTGTTGACTGGACTTTGGTTGTTTTCAGCAATTTTTTTATATTTGTTAACAAGATTTGAATAGTTTTTGCCATATTATCGCCGAATTTATAAAATTAAAAATAAATTCTGACAAATGTTGTTTAAAACCTTTTGCTACAAAAAAAATCAGGATTTAAAAGTAAGAAATCTAGCCTATAAAATAAAAATTCCAGCGTTAATAACATAAATATGGCAAAAAATTTAAATGTAGTCTAAACAGACATAATTCTTTTTATTCAATATAAAAAATTCAGTCTTTAAATATATAATAAATAATCCGGCCAAAAACTAGTAAATCTAGAAGTTATAATGTAAATCCGGCATCAAAAGTAATAAATCCAATAATAAAAGTAAAGAATTCTGCTTTAAAAATAGTTACTAAGAAATTGTTCTTAAAAGTTCTGGTTTTAAAGTAATAAATCCCGTTTATTAAATACATTTTAACTATTAATAGTGAAAAAAATGGTTTTAATATATCCAATCCGGCCATCAAATTAGAAATGTCTAAAGCCAGCTTAGAATATGCTTAAGTTTTCCTCAAAAAAACTAAAACTTATAAATCCAGCTTAAAAATATGAAACTTGATTTTAATTGTAAGGAAATTTGATCTTTAAGGTAATAAACCCATCATAAAGTTTCAAATCCGGCATAGAAAATATAAATCCGGCTGTTAAGTATAAAATAAAACATTTAAGCATAAAAGTAACCACTAAACAAAGAAATTCAACTTTTAAAGTAAAAGAATAGACCTTTAAAGTAAAAAATCCGGCCTCTAAGATAAAAATACAACTGAAAAATAAATCTTGATTTAATAATTAAAAATTTTGTAGTCATAATTAATCTTTAAATCTACTAAACTCAGCCTAAAAAGATATAAATCTGGCCTTTAAAATAGAAAATCCGGTCTTAAAACTTAAAACATAACAAAAGTTAGTGTTGAAAAATTCAGTATTTGAAACAAGCAACTTTGGCTTTAAATATACTTAATCTGGCCTCTAAAGTACAAAATCCAAGCTTTAAACGCTTGAATAAATTAATCTAGCCACAAAAGTTTTAACTGATAAAATTGTTTTTGGAAACTAATCTTGAAATTAAAAAAATTGGCATCTAAAATGCAAAAATCGGCTTCTTAAATACTAAATCCGGTTCAAAATACAAAATTTTACCCAAAAATTATAAACGCCGTTCTTAAAACATTTAAAGAAATTAATGCGTCTTTAAATAATTTAAAATAAAATCAGAAATACAAAATTAAAAAAAACTTGGTTATTTTTTACGATTTTTATTTTTTTTATTTACAGTACACGATACACCATCTTTGTGGGTTGTAGCATCGTACCTTTTGTCTGCAACGATCAAAGAATACGTTTGACATTGTATTAGCAAACCAAAAGAACATAAACAACCTGTAGCTTTGCTTTTTCGCTATCTAGGCAGTAGCGGAGCTACATGTAAGCAAGGTTTTACAATGCGGAAAGGTCTGCAAGCATAAAGAAACTAAAGTTAAAAAAAATGTCAAAATTGTAGGTTTTTTCTGATAAGCTCTTTTCAATATTTTGCAATAAGGCTAAAAAATTCAAGCTACGCCACTGGATTTTTGCTTGTACAATAGTATAATGGCATGCTTTAAATAAGGAGATACATTAATTTGTTTATAAATTACTTTTGGTCATTTGAAAAGAAATAATAGATGGATGGTTGCAGAAACACACGGTAGAAGCCTGGCCAATAACATGTCACCACGTTAAGTTTTTAACTAACATAATAGATAATTGTGTTGCCTCAACTTAAAAAATGTCTTAGTTAAAATAATTTGATTTGAGAAGGAAGTTAAATTTTTTTTTGTATATTTTTATTTATTTCATTTAGCTAAAACATCAACATTTATTAAGAGAAAAATGAGTTTATAACATTTAATCATTTCATCTTATTTATCACTAAATATATCATAATATAACATGTTTATAAATTGAATTTATAAAAGCTCGTTTAGCATAATAAATGTATTCATCAACACTGAGTGCTTTTACAAAAATCAATGTGGTGAATTATTACAAATGATTTTCAAATGTAAATTTTATTATTCCGATTGATATTTGTATCCAAATGCAATAAAAATGAGATTACATAATATTTTATGTTGTTTATAAAAACATTTTAACTAACACTACATCTATGTAAGAAGTATTTCATATCAAATTACCTTTATTATTATTTTAAATCTATATTAGAATTTACAAAAAGCCCAATATAGATCCCGGCGGGGTATCATGTAAATGCTATGAGATTTGGAAGAAAGCTTTACTTATAGTATAGACATAAAACACTTGATTGGTCAGTTTGCACTTACAGTAATTTAGTAATAAAAATTAAAAATAAATTATTGCGACAGATAATTATAGTATCACTAGATAATAAATATAATTAAGCAAGTACATTGCATAGCCATTAAAGCATCAATTACAAACGGTCGATAGCCAGTTATTTATATTTACATTCAACAAAACAATAAAGATTGTTATTAATTATTTCTAAAAACATAAAATTGAATAAAACATAATATAACTTATACGATTAAAAACAATATTTCAATAAAAATTCTAAATAAATAATAAATTAACTTGTACAATAACAATTGTTTTCTAACATTACTTGTCATTAAATTAGTATAATAGCTATGATAAAAGTTATGATTGAGTAATAAGGATATTGAAATATTATTGTCATTCTGATGGCATGCATTTGTTCGATATATTTTTTCTACTTTAATAATAAATTTGTTGGTTGGTTGTGAAATTTTAATTCTCTTACTGTTTTATATTGAATTAATAATTTTGTAATAAGTGAGTGTGCCAAGTAAGTGTTGTACAAAGTCGATAAGAGGGTTAGAATTTGCCAACACGCAAATAACATTCGAACAAAGGAGGTTAAAATTTTGTCGATAAATTTACTTTAATAAAATAATAACAACAACTAAATTTTAAGCTTTTAATACATAACTAAAAAGGCCGCGCAATAATATGTGATAATTTCAAGCAAATTATATGATGGTTATAGGTTACGATACCTCATAAATGAGACTAGTAATCCCAAGTAGTACACGGCATGTTATGATGGCTAAAGAACAGCGAGTACTGTTGCATTGTAAGTGCAATTGCAGCCGCGGTGCATATCTAGCACTAACCTTGACACTCTTTGCACTACACAGATATACTCTACCTACGAACGGGAGCCTCTTATTGATTTTTTTACCGGTTTATTTTAGGCGACTAAGTTCTTTTAACCGTACACATATTACTTCATTATGCACTGGATATTTCCCCTGTGGTGTATTTAATATTGAAAAAAATATATAACAAGCGAGACGTGCATGCGATTAACCTGTGCCTATAATAATAAACTTGACTTAAAATTTTCCAATCTACTTCATTTTTTAATTGATAAAAAATGTAATAATCACAAATTATGTTTGTTTTATGTAATAAAGTTCAAAAGCGTAATAAATTTGCATACAAACACGTAGATTATTTTATAAAAGTTAGTTAATATATATTTTGTTAGAAATTTACTTACAAATTTATAAATAATAATTCATTTATGTTAATTGCATAATATTATGCATGAATAATCGATCGATTTATAAAACATAAATTTGTAGCTGCTGTCTTATACAAAATCAATATTTTTTTAACAAACTATTAAAATAACATAAAATCAACAATTTCTATCTATTGTGAACTGTTTTTACTTTGTAAAATATATTTTGTAGAGCTAGAACATGACCAAAATAGGTCAAAACATGTCGCTAATACATAAATAATCAAAATAACTTAACATCACAGATACAATTGTATATAAACTCCTGTAAATACTACTGAATAAAAATTTAAAAAAATGTTTGTTTTGTATATTTATATATATTTTTTAATTTATTTGTCAGTTTTCTAAAGTACAGAAATTGGTCTTTCCATGATTTTTTTGTTTTACAGCATTTGCATTTTTTTTTTTGTGTGTGTTCTGTGATATGCATTCCAAGACGCGGCTAGCTATTTTACATAGCTCAAGAAATGTTAGAAACTGTTTAAAGAGAGTTGATAAGATCAAGGGCTTAATAAGTAACTTTAAAATTAGGTGGTAAATATAAAGCACGTCATATTTTAGATATTGACCTTTAAACTGCTAGCGTGTTATCTGCCAGAATTAGTCTTACATCTGCTGGTACGGTTTTTAGTAACTTAGGCTTAAACTTAGGTGTTTATGGCTACATTTAGTTGATGGTGCCAAAGCAACTTTTTGCAATTTTGCTAAGAAATGGAGCGCTGTTGTGGATGTTTGTAGTTTGTTACGTCTATGCTTCTTATTGGTGCATGTCAGTTTGTATAATATGTTGTTTACTTTTTTATTGTATTTTGATAAATAAAGAGGTATGCTCTTGCAAGGACGGTTGCTTAAACGGTAGCTAATGCCATGTACAAACACAGAGACTTTATCATTCAAGGCTCGTATATACAGAAAACGTCATACGTTTTGTATCCGAACTGAACAAGTCACACAACATAACATCATTTCTGCTAAAAAAAGTTGCACCTGAAAATTTAACTTTAATTCAATTGTCTCTCCGTCACTGCAGAATTTGTAAAAAAGAATTCACGTTCTCTCTGCTGTTCTATAACTACGTTTGCAACTGCCGCAAGGATTGTTAACGCTGCCAGAAGGATTGTTAAACTTACTGAGAAAGTATTGTTATCAATTACGAGGTTTATACGATGATACTAAAAAATTCTAATTTGCACTGACAGTGATAATTAAGTGCACTTAGAGACCAACACGTTTAAAGTTATGAAATACAAAATCTTAAAATTCTAATGCTACGGGCACTTTGACAATAAACCACAGTTTGACTGCTAAACTGTGATTTTGTCAAAAAATTTAAAAGTTGAAAATATTTCTACTTCGCTACTGCCGGCACAAGTCGGAAAAAAGATACATATCTTTTTAAACAAACAACAAATATTTTTTTTTACCAGTAAAATACTAACAAATTAACACCTCACAATTATTACATATTGACATAGCTAAGAGCAAACAATTACACCAAACAATTGGGGCAATCTTGAAACAAAAAACAAAGAATAAACGCAAGGAAGAAGCTTATTGCCAACAAAGTACTTACAAAATTAAACATATCCAGCAAAGTTTTGTTAGGAGCAAATCATAATGCACCAAGTACCTCGGTTAACTCTAAGAGAAGAAAAAAAGAGAAAACAATCTAGAAAAACGTAAAAAAAGAACTCCGACAGAGTACCTATTGTATGTTTACTAGTTTTACAGTAAAGTCAAATGATTTGACAAATATGACCGTTTTTTAAATAATTTAGTGTTAAAATAATTAATTGACAACATAAACGCACTGTGTGGTGGATGGGTGAATAAGCTTTTGTTGCATCAGTTATATAAAAACAAATTTTAATAAATAGGCGTAACATTATAGTAAAACAAAACTTGACTTGCACGTTTTGCCTGCAAAGTTGAATCAAAAAGCGTAACAGTTACCTACAATTAATAGTTTTTATTATCTCATTAACACCTTCTAAGAACTTTTAAACAGTTCCACTAACCAATAAAAATTATAATATTCTTTTTAGGTTTTTGAATCTATTATTTTATGTTTTACATTGCAAACATTGACTATGTAGATTACTACATAAACGTAAATTAATGGCGTTAAAGGCTGTATGAAAGTTGTAAATAGTTTGATTTTACTAAAAACAAACGTTTTTAATATTCATTCTTAGTTAAACACATAATAGAAGTTGATAAATTCTATGAATTTATGAATATATTTATTGGTTCTGATATAATTAAAGAATTATCTTGAGAAACATTTTTATTCTACCGCATGTTTTAGTTATGCAATGTTCCTAGCATGCGGTGGAACTAAATGCTTTAGAGATAATATTTGCTGTTAATACAGTAAACAGCATGAAGTGCGCTACTATTGCATGTTTTTAAATTTCAGTTATCAGTTAGCTGATTTAAGCGATACAACTTAAAATATTTTAACTTGAATTTACTAGTATTAAGTTTAGTAAATAACTTTTGTGTAAAGTCTATCCAACGCGTCCTCAGCTGGCAAACCTGCTTTGGCTCCAATCCAAACTACTGACTCGTTATTATGCTATGGAGTGTCCCAGTTACCCACTCAATTATTAGTTATTAAGAGATTGAATGTTTGACCTTTCTGCAGACGTCATTTAGTCACACGAAGAGATCTTGATCCAATTGTTTGATAACTTACACTTGTGTTGGTGGGCGGGCTACTTTAATCTAAACTAGTGACTAGTTATCATGCTAAGGAGTGGCCCACCCGCACCCATCTAAGTGCCTGTCGTGAAGAACTGCATGTTTGACTTCTTTGCGGACGTCAGAAGTTATTTGCTCACAAGAGAAGGTTGTGATCTAACTTTTTGGTAACTAACACTTGGGTGGATAGGTGGGTTACTAAAATCTAAACTACTGATTTGATATTATGTTCTGGAATATTGAACCGGTGGTTTAAAAACGTGTTCCCGCCCACCCGCCTAAGTGTTAGTAATCCAACTGCTTGACAACAAACAGTTGGGTGGGTGGGCGGGAAATCAATTCATGAATATTGGACCGGCAGTTTAAAAACGTGTTTCCGCCCACCCACCCAAGTGTTAGTAATCCAACTGCTTGACAACAAACAGTTGGGTAGATGGGCGGGAAATTAGTTCATGAATATTGGACCAGTAGTTTAAAAACGTGTTCCCGCCTACCCGCCCAAGTGTTAGTGATCCAACTGCTTGACAACAAACAGTTGAGTGGGTGGGCGCAAATTTAGTTCATGAATATTGGACTGGTGGTTTTAAAACGTGCTCCCGCCCACCCGCCCAAGTGTTGGTGATCCAACTGCTTGACAACAAACAGTTGGATGGGTGGGCGGAAACTCAGTTCATGAATATTAGATCGGTGGTTTGGAAACATGTTCCCGCTCAAGTGTTGGTAATTCAACTGCTTGACAACAAACAGTTGGGTGGGTGGGCGGAAACTCAGTTCATGAATATTGGACCGGTAGTTTAAAAACGTGTTTCTGCCTACCCGCCCAATTGTTGGTAATCCAACTGCTTGACAACAAACAGTTGGATGGTTGGGCGGGCACTCGATTTATATATATTAGGCCGGTGCTTTGAAAACGTGTTCCCGATCACCCGCCCAAGTGTTGGTGATCCAATTGCTTAACAACAAACACTTGGGTGAGTGGGCGGGCACTCAGTTTATAAATATTGGACCGGTGGTTTGAAAACGTGTTTCCGCCCACCCGCCCAAGTGTTGGTGATCTAACTGTTTAACAACAAACAGTTGGATAGGTGGGCGCAAACTCAGTTCATGAATACTGGACCGGTGGTTTGAAAACGTGTTCCTGCCCACCCGCCCAAGTGTTGGTGATGCAATTGCTTGACAACAAACACTTGGATGGGTGGGCGGGCACTCAGTTCATGAATATTGGACCGGTGGTTTAAAAACGTGTTTTAGGCCATCCGCTCAAGTGTCGGTGATGCAATTGCTTGACAACAAACACTTGGGCGGGTGGGCGGACACTCAGTTTATGAATGTTAGACCGGTGGTTTGAAAACGTGTTCTTGTCTACCTACCCAGCTATTTGTAAACCAAAAATTAAATCCAAATCACTTTAGTGGGCGGGTGGCAACTGTCTCGTCAGATAATTTGAGGTTATGTAAAATTGGGCGTATGAGTTTTTATAAGTTTTGCAAATTTGGTAGGAACAGTATTGGAACGCTTTGTGGCCAAGTTATATGAAAATCCAATAAATATTACAAAAGTTATGACATAATTTCAATCAGCTTGATATAAGTGAACTCGATTAGATAAAGTTTACTCACAACTGATCGTATTAAATTAACTGCATTTTACACATTTGGTAGCAATAGTATTAAACTGCATTGTTATTAAATTGCAACAAAATCCAATGAATAATACAAAAGTTATGACATAATTTTAATCACAATGACTTCAAGCTTGATGAAAGTGAACTCTGTTAGATTTAGTTTACTCAAAATTGACTGTATGTTTGACCTCCCTGCAAACGTCAGAAGTCACTTAATCACAAGAGACAATTGTGGTTTAACCTCTTAATAACTAACACTTGGGTGGGCGGGTGAGGCAATCCAATTCCAATTCTTGGTCATCAATAAATAAAATGTTAGACTTTTTGTGAGCGTCAGAAATCAGTTGGTCATAAGAGAAGTTTGTGATCAAATCTTTTGTTAACTAACACTTGGGTGTTTGAGTGAGCCACTCTAATGCAAACTACTGCTTTGTTATTATGTTATGGATTAACCCACCTATCCACGCAAGAGTTTGTTATCAAGAGAATTAATGTTTGACCTTTCTGCAAACGTCAAAAGTTACTTAATCACAAGAGACGGTTGTGGTTCAATCTCTTGATAACAAACACTTGGGTAGGTAGGTGGGCTACTCTAATTCAAATTACTGACTAGTATTGCGTCGGAGTGACCTACTTACCCACTTAAGTATTTGTCATCAAGAGATTGAATGTTAAAATTCTCTGCAAGTGTCAGAAGTCATTTTGTCACAAGAGAAAGTCGTGGTCTAACGTCTTGATAACTAACACTTGAGTGGTTGGATGGGTCACTTCAATCTAAACTACTGACTTGGTATTATGCTATAGACTAGCCCACCCACCTACCCAAGTGTTTGTTATCAAGAAACTGAATGTTTGACCTTCCTGCGAGCGTCAGAAGTCAGTTTATCAATTGTGGGCGAATAGTTTAAACTCAAAATTATAATTCAAAAACGGTACATTAAAAAATAGTTTAATTAGGCTCTAACATAGTTCAATATTATATATACCAACTGTACAAAATTTATCAAAACCTATATGGTCAATTTGACCTAACCTAACCTAATCTAACCTAACCTAACTTTTTTTTAAGGAGAACGCTAATTCTCGCCGGTCACTTTGTTCAACGTGCCTAACAGTGAGGGACTCTTACCCACTGTCTTATTAAAAAAGTTTAGTATTGTCTAGCAGCTGAGGCCTGGACAGCAATCATTCAGGCTTTAGAATTTTTTGTCTTGCTCATTCTTCTGTTTCTTTCGGCGTCATGACATTTCCGACAAACTTGTGTAGCAAGTTCCAGGTACAACCGATTTTTGGTTGCACAATTTATCTATCTTTAAACTATCGTTGTCATTCAAATTAGGTGTATTCCGGGAAATCACTTGTCAGTGAGTCAGGTAGTATTCTCTTTTTCTGTGTTTGCTCACGACTCAATTTTTTAAATTGTAAACTAGCTTTCTAGTCCATTCTCCCTTGTCGCTGTCTTTGCACGCTTTGATCCAATTTTGGATGGCGCAAAAAAATTTTTTGTTATCCCTCCTCCGGTTAGTGTACAAATGGGCTCTTTTTTGACGTACAGATCAATGGGCAGCGTGCTGTATTGTTATAAAAAGTTTTCTTTGTGTGGCTATCAGCCTTATGCAGTGGTTTGCACAGCTAATAGCACTATGCTATATGGGGGTATTATAACTTAGAATTGAAAAAAAAAACAATTCACGTTCTCTCTGCTGTTATACCTTAAACTATAACTACGTTGTTTAGAGTAGAGATCTAAACCCAACATGGAATACTAAGTTTACAAAAATATAGACCAGTTAAGTATACCTCTAACAATGTAAGAGAATATAATTTGGAGCTAATACAAAGAAAAAGTTGCGGAATAAAACAAAATCAATCCTAATAACAAACTACTGATTCTTCTTTTTCTTGTTTTATTCCCATCGGAAATTAGAAATCATAAATGTTATCTTCACTCTGTTCACTAACAATTTTGATGTACTGCATCCGTACTATTTGCTCAAATTTTTGAATCACAAAACTTTGCGTTTTCATACATTTTGTTTTCTATTTATATTCTCCTGCATAATAATCTAGAGAAAATTGATCTTCTGAGTGGTAAACCGTTCTTCTTTGGCTAGTGAATTCTGATATGTTTGTCATGTTTGAAATTCTTTCTTCTGCTTATTTGTTATGTTTTTGACGTGATTCCCAAAGATTATCTCATCTAACTCAATACTCAAGGACTTAACTGCCTTTTTTGGCTTGATGGTAACGTTGCCAAATTTGAAGACAATATCTTTTTGTAGATCATTGCTTCAGTTTCTTCAGGGGCAATTTTCAGTTTGTTTTTGCTTGACCAGTTATCTATTTGCCTTAAAGCTTTGTTAGTTCTTTTGGCAAGATTTGCGCAGTCATCAGTCGTGCTCAGTAGCGCTAAGTAATCAGCATATGTTATAGTAAAACATTCACTTGGGAGGTCTAGGGTTAAACCAAGGTCATATAACACATTTCACAAAGTGGACCATCAACTGAGCCTTAGAGAACCACTTGTTTCAGTTTTTTATCATCATCTTTTATGAAGATAGTCCAGTTTTAAGGAATTGATCTATTACTTTGCATAGATACGGAGAAATGCCTATCCGTTCCAGGTTTCTCTGTATGTAGCTCCATTAGGCTGCATTAAATGCATTTTTAACGTCAATCAATATCAAGGCCGTTAATTTGCTTTGTCTGTTTTCAAAAATAGTTTTTACCTTAAACGCGGAATCTATCGTTGACAGACTTTTCCAAAAGCCAAATTGGGCATCCAATATGCCTTTTTTTCATCCAGCTCACACTCCAGTCTTGCTTTTATGAGTTTTTTAAAGACTTTTCCTATTCTACTTAATAGACCTAAATGTACCTCTTTTTTTTGGTACAAACACCAATTTTGCTCTCTACTAGACAGTCGGGAAGATGAGCTCTGTTATTGTCTTGTTGAAATGTTAAAGCAATTTTTGGGGAACCTCCGCTAATTCGAGCTTTACAAATTCTGCTGTAATATAGTCGGAACCCGGCGCTTTTCTTCTCTTTAGGGACAATAGCCACATTTAAGCTTGTCAATGCTAAAATTTGGGACTTCCGTCACAATGTTTTATGCTCCTCGTTTGTGTCATTCCAATCGGGAAATAGCTCCTTTACAGTTTTTTTTAAATTTTGTTTTTATGAAGAAATATTTTTTTATTTCGTAGGTTTAAATCCTTACACATGATTTGATAGCACTGTCTAAAAGGGTCTTGTCTAGGTTGTCCAAAAGCTTCTTCATTTTTTGCTCTGTAGATTTCTTTTCTGTATGTCCTTTTTTTGCACTTAAGCTTTTTCTTAAGTTGATTGCATAATCATTTAGTCTGATACTTGACTTAGTAAGCTGTCTCCTAATGGAATTACTGGCTGACTTATTTTCCTCAGTTTTATTGTTTCACCAATAAATATTTTTTGCTTTTCCCTGCATTTAATTTTTTACTGATTAATTTTTGGGCATTAATCAGAAAAGTCGTGATCATTTGTCAACAATCTATATTACATTTGCATCATCTGTTTTTGTTTCAGTTTTGTCTACACTAAACGAGATATATGTATCTCTGCAGGCTAAAAGATTCTTCTTTCTCAAGGATTTTCTAATCGGCAAAATCTTTAAGACTATTTAAAGCAATTGTGAAGTCAATGTAGGATACGGAGTTTTTTCGAGCAAAAGTGGGTATTTTTTCATTGTTTTGAACAACTCCAACCTAACCTAACCTAACCTAACCTAACCTAACCTAACCTAACCTAACCTAACCTAACCTAACCTAACCTAACCTAACCTAACCTAACCTAACCTAACCTAACCTAACCTAACCTAACCTAACCTAACCTAACCTAACCTAACCTAACCTAACCTAACCTGAACTGAATCAACCAGTTTTAGCAAAATTAGAAACTAATAAAGATAACATAATTACATTAAACTCAAAAACGGTACATTGGAAATTGGTGTAAATTGGTACCAATATAGTTTATTATTATCAGTACCAAATGGACAAAATTAATTAAATCCTATGCGCTTAATTTGACATAACCCCAAATTAATCAACATAACCATTCAAAAACAGAAGTTATTCGAGTTAACATAATTACTCATAACTCAAAAACCATACATTAGAAATTAATGCAACTTGGTACCAACAAGGTTTAATATTATTAATACCAAGTGCACAAATTTGTTAAAAATATCTTAACCTTATTCTAGTTCTGGTTGATATTGGTTTAGATTCAGCCAAATTGTTAATTAATTTTTAAGGAACATCCCAAATTTTTATTTAGTCTGAAGCTTTAAGCTTTTTTTGTGAATCTGCATTGTTGCAGATTGCATTTAGAATAATAGAAAAGCTTTTTTAATTGCCGTTTTAGAAATTAACATTATTGTGACTAATATAATGCATAATGCAATATAAATTCGATTAAAATTCAACCATAACATAATTGATTTATAAAATGCTCAATTTGTTTATTTCAAGACAGAGAATAAAATTGAGTTTTTAAAAATAGATTTGAATTTAAATATCTGTGTACAAATTGGGAATAATAATCTACTCTGCATTCTTAACCAGATGCAACCTTAATAACAGAATGAATCATACACGTACACAATGCGTACAATTTCAATGATTGGTTATTAAATTAATCAAACGCAGGATGCAATTTACAATCATTCCGAAATAATTAAAAACGAAATATAAGGACGGTTAGTTGGATTGCTGAAATATTTTACAGCATTCCACTAGATATACGAAGAGGAAAAATAGGAATCTAAAAAAAGAATATATATGATTGACGGAAAATCATTTCGAACGCACGTTTCTCGTCCCAGTGGAAATTTCTCAGAAGCGAATTTACTCAACAATTTTAAATGGCAACTACATTCGCAGAAACATCGCATGGCGATGCACACAATGCTCGATTTAATTTTTACTCGCATTGAAAATTATTCCGATTTTCAATTGTAAGTTAATTAAACATTTCCTCATTATTAAGAATTAGACCAATTTGGATTAGGTTAGATATACTTGAACAATTCTAATAAATGGTCGCCATAAACACTGATTGTAAATAGTAATTACGTTCGATTATATGATGAACTTGTTGATTAACAGAGAGCGGATTTCTATGTAATAACATTACATTACAATCAAGAAAATTATTAAACTATTGAAACAATTTACATAAAAAATCATTTTTCTTTTATATTGAGCAAATATATCCTTCAGTAAATTAAAATTTTAAATTCAGTAATGACACTAAGTTGTATGAAATGATGAATGAAATCTATATTTACAGAAAACTTCTGTCTCTAAACTTTTTTTGTTGATATTAAAATAAGCCTTGATAAATATTCTATTTCAAACGAAAATCCTACGTTGGCCTTCATTTGATAATCCTGCTTTCAAATCGGAAAATGCTGGCGGTGAATGGAATATATGGTATTTTGAAATGTTTGTAGCAAGCTTTTATATAAAAATAATAAATCTTTTCAAATAGCAACAAATCAATAGGTATCTAATATCAAGTCAAACTATTTTTTTAACTTTATCTGCTAATGAGTTATTTTTTGTTTTTCATAAGTTTTAAAGGTTTTACAAGTTTTAAGAGAGAAGCACAATCTTATTATTGCAATTATTGCAAGGCAATGGCAAACCAGCAAAGTATCTGCTTAGTGTTGTAGTTTCGAGTTCCACGTTAAACTGTAGGTCCCGCATGTTTGCGTAGAACTATTATTGCACACCACAAACATACAGACAGAGCGGCCTAAGCTCGTTGCAAGTATTGCATTATAAGGAGAAGAAGAAATATTATAATATCTACTTGAGCTGTCACAAAAATGTTATAAAATGTTCTTGAACTGTCATAAATTTTTAGGAGAAAGTAAAAATTTTTCTTCTTTTTTCAAACATGTTCAATTGACTGATTTAAATAAGTCTAACATTTTGCTACTGTCTCATTGATGCTGCTCTGTAGACTAAACAATTTTTGATATCTTTCTTAAACCACTATTTTGTAAAATTCTAAAGATGGAATTTTTTTGTTGGTCCACAGGTTTGGTTTCAGTTGTAGGTCAAAATTTTGTAAAAAATGTGTTTATTTTAGGCATCAACGCCTCTGGCATAATTGGGTATGAACCCAATTGAAAACCATGGTCCATAAATAATACAATACTTTAATTATTTTGTTGTACTGGTTTGCACTACAACTCTGCATTGAAAAAAAGTTAATAACTTTGGTTTCATATTGTAAAGTAGCTCTGTTGGCAAACGAACCTGCAGGCACCTTACAACTAGTTGATTGTCGGTTCGGTATCCTTCACTATTTATCTCAACAGAGTTTTTAATACTTTTTTATGATGTAAGCTTAGATCATTTTTTGTTTGTATAAAATAAAAAGTATCAAAATAAATAATGTAACTTAATAACGTTTTTAGGTGCCCATACGAGCAAAAAAATATCAACCTATAAAAATTTTAAACATAAATTTTATCAATAATTTATTTCATGCTTATTAAAATAATTACTCATTTTAACTTTGATAAAAAACACAAATAAAAAATATGCTGTCCTTGAAAATCCATTCTAATAGTATACACCTTTTAGGATATTATTGTTGTTTGATTGGCCGACGCTTACAAATATATACCTGGGTCTAAATACTAAACTAACAATGGCCAAAACATAACATAAAATGCCCGATTCGTTTAACATAATAATTATAATGTTAATTAAGTTTTTAATTGTCATTTGTATGCGAATAACAAACAATAACAATTGTTTACAATTTTAATATACATTATTTACTTACAAAATATATAATCGCAAGAAAAGAATTTCATCCTTATAATGTCAATAACATATTATCTGGTTTTGTCGGCACTTTTATACAAAAATAAAAATTATATATGCAAGCAGATAAGTATGAATAATTTAATATCGGGATTACGATTCGCTTCCATATTTAATTTAGAAATTGAGGAATTAGTGATCCACATAGTCCATTGCACTCTGTATAATTACAACTAAAGATAAGCAACATTTTAGTTTTTTATATTTAAAAATAGCATATATAAAACGCTCGATTGATTCTACTAATTACCTCCAACTAAATATTACTTTCAAATGTTTATTAATCTAGAATGTATGAACACCGCGTGTATATATGTTAAATGGAGGCAATAAATTTCAATAATGTCATCATCGGCTTACAAGACGGACAGCATGCTAATCAATTTAAATTTCAGTCGTAAAATTGACATAAAATACTAACAAGTTGAAGATGAATGTGAAGGAAAAAATATATATTGTAAACGTTAAATGCCATCCTCGTATATAAAATATTGGCTTGACATTTCGGTGTGTTGTTAAAAATAATCAAATTACAAATTGGCGCATCGTTCTTTTGCATGCTAATTTATTATGCTTTGCTTTTAAATGTTAGTTGAATATCAAATTGTCTTTTAGATTGTCTTTAGAATGTTCTGATTGAAGGACAGAATATTTATGTTATAAATTTTTATTAACATTAACCCTTAACTTAACTGGCATCAATTTATGTATTTTAACATTAAAAAAATATTACACTTTTAATTTTGGAAACAAATTACACGAATATAGAGTTTGAAAATCTTTTCATTGCGGTTTATGGCTATTTTCATTATATCTAATACAACTTGTTGCGGTGCTTAGTGGAAAGCAATAAGAAAAAATGTGTTTTGATTAATAAAAGTTGCTAAGCTCTGTCGCGGTTAAGCGCGCGTTTGTTAGTAGGCGACAAGCAAATTATGGTTACATAAATGATTTCAAATTGAGGGAATTGGAAATCTAAACCAACACCAGTTACCATTTTTGGAATTAAACTTAGATTTATGAAAAAGATTTCTAAGTGGATTGAAATATACCAAAAGTTTACCTAGTGTTCAACTACGCTTTTTACAATAGACTCAAAATTTTTTTTTTGGGGGGCTAGGCTTAAAATGTTTTAAAAGACTGACAAAGTGTCGGATTCATTTTCTCTCAGCTTGAAATGCCTAACAACTAAAAACCGCTTAATAATGAATGCCTACGGAAGTTTGAGACCATACGCCCTATAGGCGTATACCCATGCGGTATTAGTCGTTTATAGAAAAAGTTTTCGCTGTCTGGCTTGGCGAGTCGGGCCAGATCAGGGTTGGAATAATTTGCAAGATTCTTGAAGTACTTTGCGGCCAAAGTTTTGATGTGTTGACGTATCGAGGGTAGTCCTAGGTCTGCTCAAATTTCTCTGTTTCGGACAAATCACGGAGATCTGTGGAACAACCTCAGAAATTTATTTTGGAAAACTTCTAACTTATTAAGATGCTAATTAGCTGCTGTTCCCATACTGGAGACGCGTAAGTAAGGATGGGTCTAATGATAGACTTGTAGAGCTTGGTTCTATTCCGGGTCGACAGACCGCTATTTTGTTCAGATGTTTTTTGCCATTTGGACTTTATCAAGAACGAGTTTTTTGTCAAGATTAACTTCCAGATACTTAGCAGAATCCAACCACGGTATCGGGACGTCATTAAGAAAGATGTTCACATCAGGTTTGATACGTTGTCTTGTCTTGTAAAAAGTACAGCTTTGTTTTTCTTTGGAATAATAGTGATTGCCACTTGTCCAATCATTCTTTGAGGTTGTTGGTGGCTCTTTAAAACCTCAAAGTTACCATCTCGGGCGACTTGGAAGACTATAGAAGAGCCGTATCGTTGGCTAATTGTGCCATTTTGACCCCGTGCTTACATTCCAAAGGCATGTCGGCAACGTATAGGTTGAAAAGCAGCGGAGAGAGAATGGAAACTTGAGGAACTTCTGCCGTTATTTCCCGAGGGGTAGATATGTGATTTTCAAACTTTACTTTTAAAGTTTTGCTGTCTAGAAATCAGGTTATCAGCTTTACAAATCGAAGAAAATAGTTAACTCTATACAATTTGAAGATAAGTCTTTTGTGCCAGACCTCGTTGATAGCCTTGTCGATGTCAAAAAAAACATCTCTGTGATCTTTTTGACTCTAAAACCTTCGACTATAATGTTCGTTTTTCAAAAACCTCTACAAAGGAAATAGACACAAAAAGTCCAAACTCAAGAATAAAATTAGGTAAAGCAGTGGAAGTAGCCAAGTACTATTAAAAAAATGCTTGAACAAAAGAAAAATACCCAATAAATAGTATAATGCGGGAGTTATTATACTATTCAAAAAAGACAATATTTTAAAAGTTGAAAACTATTGCCCGATTAACTTAATGTTCTAACTATATAAACTATTTTCAAGAGAAGGCAGTCTTTAGGAACCGACCATCTAGAGCCTCTACAACTATCAATAGAGAAGACTACGGAGTACAATGTCCTCGTACGCTTAGCATTTGTACACTATCAAAAGGCTTTTAATTTAATCAAAACATGGGCTTTTTTAAAAATTGTAGACCATGCTAGAATAGATTTTTGATACTGCAACATTTTAAGATTTTGCAACATATATACTCTAATACATTTTTCTTCATAAAAATTAACGAAGATTTCAAAACAAAACAAATGATCCAACAAAGGGATCCTATTTTACCAAAACTGTTAACCTTAGCACTAGAAATCATTTTTAAACACTCAGCATAAAAAAAGGCACTAATATAGACGAGTCTTAACTGAGCCACCTATGTTTTGCGAACAATATCATTATGAAGATGCTACAAGAACTGAATGAAGCGAGCAAACATGTAGGTCTACAAATAAATCTGAACAAGACCAAAATTATGAGTGAGAGTGAAGTAGAAGTACAAATGGACAACAAAACGATGTATACCTTGGTCACAATATTAAACTTATCAAAGCCAATTAAACAGAGGTAGACAAAATATATCAACCAACCTCAAATGGAAAGTATACAAGACATGCATACTACCTGTAATTAATTATGGCCTCAAAACAGTGATTCAAATATAAAGTAGTGCTTAAAGATTAAGAGTCACGCAAAGGGTTGTTGAGAAAGCAGTTTTGGGAATTAGCATAAGGGACAAGGTGAGAAGTAAAGAGATCAGAAGAAAAACAGGAGTCACAGACGTTATGGAACGTATAGCACGAGTAAAGTGGCAATGTTGCAAGGCAATAAAAAAAAACAATGGACACTCAAAATAACAACATGAAAACCAAGGGAGACTAAGTAAAGTATAGGAAGGCCACACAAAAGATGGTTAGATGGCATTAAGCAAAATTGCAGGCAAAAATTTGTTTAAAGTGGCACAAAACAGAGAAACATGGAAGAATTTAAATCCAAGAAAAAATGAAAAATGGCTGAATAAGAAGAAGAAAAAAAGAAAGAAGAGAGAGTTAATACGTTACAAGACGGAACTAAACAGCTTTTAAATTATTACATTAAAAACCAAAAGGAGTTCAAATAAAAACCGATCTTAAGACTGCTGCTAGCAGAATCACTACCACCGGCAAATAAATCACTTTAGCTTTAGACAAAACCTAGACTTGAAAGTGTGTTAGATAATTGTAAATCTACATTCAGTGATGATTTTTTTCATAAACCAGACTTTTGGGCATGTTTAATGTGTTACAGCAGCCTGGATACAAAACCTAGGCGGATTTAACTTTTGTGTAGTTTGAACCACGTTTTTCCACTAGAATTGACTTTTCAATTTACATTGTGCATAAAGTGCGTGACGTGATCTATCTACTGGATTGAAAGCAATGTTGCATAAGTAGAAACGTATAATTTACAACAAAAAAACACTGTTTTTAGTTTTTATAGACAAAATTAACGTCTTCAGCAAAGATAACAATAACTTTTTTGATGCAACATCTTTAACGCGTTATAATGATTTGCTATCAAAAGAAAAAATTTAATCAACAGACAAAAAAAAACAGTGACAGAATTTTCAAAAAATTAAAACAAACAAAAAGAAGTTGAATATTTGGATAATTTTAATATTTTTTTTATGACCTAAGACTATTTTGTAAAAATTTTGTAGCAGAATTAAGTCCTCAGTCAACAAAGAAACTTCAAAATTATGCAAATTTTCAACAAATTTCAAAAAGTAGTTGAAAGTTTTGAAAGTTTTTATTATTACAATATTTTTTTCAATGTTTTAAGACTATTTTATGACAGTTGGTAATAAAAATTTTAAAATTGTTTTTTTGGTCAACAAAAAAAATTTTACAAATTTTTATGAAACTTTTTGGAAATTTTTTAAAAACCTTAAGATTATTTTAATATTTTTTTCTATGACTTAAGACTATTTCGTGAAAATTTGGTACAAAAATCTTTAAAATTGTGTCTTCAGTCTACAATTTTTTTTTTCAAAATTTTGCAAATTTTCAACAAATTTCAAAAAATAGTTAAAAAAATATTTTGATTAATACAATATTTTTTTCTATGACCTAAGACTATTTCGTGAAAATTTGATCTTTAAAATTGTGTCATTAGTCAACAAAAAAAACTTTTCAAAGTTTTGCAAATTTTCAGCAAACTTCAAGAAATTAAAAAAAAAACATTTGTATTATTACAGTATTTTTTTCTATGACCTAAGACTATTTTTTGAAAATTTAGTTTCAAAATCTTTAAAATTGTGTTGTCAATTTCAATTATAAAAAATGTTTAGATTATTAGAATATTTTGACCTAAACCTATTTCGTAAAAACTTAGTAGCAAAATCTTTAAAGATAAAATTGTATTCACAGTTAAAGAAAACACTATTAAAAATTGCGTCCTCAGTCAACAAAAAATTCTTTTAAAGTTTTTCAAATTTTCAAAAATCTTTAAAAAACAGTAAAAACTAAAAAAAAAAATTATGTAATAATCCATTATTACATAATTTTTTCCAATTTCCTAAAAATGTTTCGAAAAAATTTGTTTACAAAACTTTTAAAATTGTGTTCTCAGGCAATAAAGTAACTTTTCAAAATGTTTCAAGTTTTCAAAACAAAGTATTTAACAAAATTAGAAGCAAACAAAATAAAAACATTTATAATGGACAAAATATTAAACTAATCTATTAATCAATATTTTGCAGTAGTGCCCAAAACTCTCAACTACGATTTTACTTTAGGCTCTACAAGTTTCTTTAAATTGCAATTTATTTAATTTCTATTTAGTTAGTGTTGTGGAAGAAGGTACCAGTTAAAGCCAATGTTGTCCTGGTATTTTAATTAGTTTTTGATTTTTTTTTAAGAAACTATATTGATAATCAAGGTTGTAAAGTGATAATGACTCACAAACTGCTTTTATATTATTGTGGCTTTCCAGGGAAATTATGAAAAAGCAAACCTATAATCTCAAGCTGGTTTTTAGTCGACATTCTTAGAAGATTATGAGGTTGTGTTTGTTGATAAAGGTTATGTAAACAAGTTATATTTGACATTGTTTTTTCAAAATATTGCTTTTGCCATTTTGGGCTTGCTTGGTCGTATATAATACTCTTCTTTTTAGCTCTATAGTTTCTGCATTAGTAGTTCTTTTTTTTAGTTGATATGTCAAAAATTTAAACTAACTTATTTGGCTCAATGGTGGTTAGATTTCGTGCTAATTTTTTGTTTGATGTTAAAAGTGGTAGTCAAACATTGGGAGCACATTTGGTTTAGAGTGGTTTGATAGTAGTATGCAAATAGACAGATTTAGATAACATCGTTAACACTGACATAGTAGGTTTCTGCAACTGTTGATACTATTTCTGTTTAACTCATTCTGGATTGTGGATTAAAAGTTGGAGGGTAAACCAAAGTCTACTGCACGTAGGCCTTATTAAGCTTTTTGTACTTCCTTCAGTAGTGACCTTACTCCGTTATTCTGGCATTCAACCACCGTATGTTGTTGATGTATGCAAGTACAACGCTTGGAAAAGTTTTCCTTATACTGGCCATATCAAGCCAGCAGGTCCTCAACAAAGACTCTATGGTATGAGAGGGCTGAGCATATACATAGCACGTGGTCGATTGTCGCGTCATTAATTTCACATCCTCTACACGTTACATTGTCTCCAATACCAATTGTGTGCATGTGTTTCTTTAGTTGTCAGTTTCCTGTTAAGATTCATAATTTGCAAATTCTTTTTGGACAGTTGCAAGTAGTAACCGGCTGTTTTAGCGTTTGGAGCAATCATTGTTATTTTTGCCTGTCTGCAGCACAGAATGTCATCCCAACGCCGCCTCAGTGCATTGTGTGTGTTAATTTTTAGTAGATTATTTTGAGTGTTAAAGCAATGCAGGGTTCAGGGCACTCGTCATGAGGGTTGACCTTTTACTCGCCAGATTGTCCGCCTCAACGTTACCTACATTGTTGGAGTCTCGTTTCATCCAAAACAGCTCGATGTTATTGTGGTTAGCGCTGCTAAAATAAGAGCACGATGACATTCAAAAATTAGCTTGTTTATAGTAATTAGGGCTGCTCTACTATCCGTTAGAATTTGGACATTCTTGCCAAATATTTTGCGGCTTACAATTTCTGTAACCCCATAGGTTATTCCAACTATTTCTGCTTGGAAAATAGTCGTGTGAGCTCCTAGTAGTAATGATATTTTGAGGTCCAGGTCTTGCGAGAAGATTCTTGTTCCAGAATCTTTATTAGTTTTTATGCCATCCGTGGAGATTCTAATCAAATTATTGACCACGTTCTGCTCTTTTTGTTCATGTGTACACACTTTGTAGGGGCTGAAACACATAGAAATGTGACATGTTATCTGTTTGCGTTCCTAACAGAGATGTATTCTTAACAGCCTTTTCCAGGAGAGTCCAGTGTTTGTCAGCGCTTCCCTGCAATGTGTCAAAATCCAGATGCATTCAGACGCAAAGCTGTCATTGTCGTCATCTCCTTGACGCAACTTATGAGTGGAAACAGACACAACATTGCATGCCATTCGTTGCAACTGATTCAGTTTGCTTGCAGACGTTTTTTGTCTAGCTTTTGGCCACAATATTAGTGCTTCGTATGTAATGATAGTACTATCTTTGGACACAGTTCCCATATTTTTCCTACAGCTGGTCTACATTGTCAAAAAAACATATAAACTTTTTTGCATCTCATATTTAAGTGTAGTCCCCATGTAAGCTTATTGTCAAAAACTACTCTAAGATATTTTATCTCGGTTGATAGCAGTAGAAGGGTATTTAGGAGTTTTGGTAAATTTAGATTTCCAATTTTCCTATTTTTTGTGAACCAGTTTGCTTTTTAGAGGGTTGACCGTAAGAGCCTGGTCTTTGCACTAATTTTTGATTATTTTTAAAGTCTTTTGAATCAAGTTGCAGAATATGCTTTTGAGTTTACCGCTTGTTTGACACATTTTACTTGATACTGTGATTAGTTGCTACACTAGATATACAACATTTGACTTTTGCTGTTCATTCAGTCTTTGATGGACATTTTATCAGTTACAGTTTAGTTATGTAACCGCATTATGTTAACTGTAGACAATACTGCGGAGAGGTATGTTCCTTTTTATTTTGTTATTTGAAAGAAATTATATAAAATACTCAGTTGGTAGTCTATCTACTTCAATGCAGCTATGCAAGTTATGGCTGGTACAAATTATTCAAAATTTATGTTGTCTTAAATTAGTGTTGCGTCTTGGTACATTAAAGCTGACATTCTTTGATTTACTTATTGATTGTGTTTGACATAGAAATCAAAATGGCGCAGTCGGTAGGCAAAATTTTTCTTACTATTATTGCACTATGAGTTAGTTTTCAATTAGCTTTTGTTTGTTTTCATGCCTTTTTTGAAGAAAATATTTGGCAAATGCATATAAGACACCTAATTTGCAAATCAAACAAAGATATATGTTACTACATTTTCTTCTACAAAAAAACTTTTTTAAAAAGAGTACGAAAAAAAAGGAACACTACAGTTAGCAAAACTATATACTGTTTGTTTACAAGAAATGTACACACAACTCAAACAAAGAATGTTTTTAGAAGAACAGTATAAAATTTAATATTATCATTTTAGGTTATAACGTTAAAATCCCAAAATTTGTAATTCTTTCTAAATTATTTTGTTTGTAATATAGTCTTTCAAACTTTATAATATCTTTTTAAAGAATTTATTTTAAAAGTGTCTATCGTGTTACGTTTTTTTCTTTATAAATGTCGTTTAATAAACTTTCTTTAAGCAGAACTTTTTATTAAAAAAACTAGAATGATTTGTCACTGTTTTTGTGTACAAGCGATATCTGTTCAACAGTAGGCTTTTAAAAGCCACAACAACAGATAAAATAAAGATTGGCATGATAAGAACTTGAATTATCTTTTTACATTTAAATAAATTATATATTTTTTAATAGAAATTGTGCGTAATTAGCCGTTTGAAATACGTTTCATTACTAATAATTTATAAATAATATACACTAATAAGATTTCAAAATGAGTCTTATACTTTTTTGGTGTCGAAACATTGTTAATATTCAGCTTTTTGTATACAAGTATATAAGCAGGACAAAATTTATATTAAATTGTAACATATTCCATACCATGTCTGTGCACTTAATTGCTTCAGAAAATTATATTGTGTGCGATCATTTTTCCGATAATGTTCTATCTTTTATACAGTTTTAATATGAATATGTATAGCAAAAGTTGTTTATATTTTGTAACTAGTAATTAACATGATCGCATGGAAGTAACTATTATTACAATCAGCTTAGTAGATAAACAGTAAAATTTGACTGCAATTGATAACGAATTAATATTAGTCACTGCAAATATAATACGCAACTCTTTGCTACTGTGTATCGAACTGCAACGTCCTTGTGAATCACTCAAATACATTTTTTCATTATTATTAAATATGTTACCCTAAATTGGGGTTCAGCATTGTGATGCATATATGCATGTAATTATGTGCATGGAGAATTATGCAGTTGTCGAGGTCGGACCCTGAATGCACACAGCGTCTGGTAAGTTGCCAAAATGAATGAACAATGAAGATCGTGAAACTTGGCCATGATTTTGTCATGGCCGTTTTTTGGGCCAGACGACGGCGATAAAAATACACTCTCGCTTGTGTGTACTGACTGCGTGTATGTGTTTGTGGCACCGACGTTTTCGGTGAAATCTCAGGATGGTCGTATCAATAAAAGGAGAACCTGTTGATCTTCATGTTCCTGTATGAAATAATACTTTGAGGTGAAGTTTATTTATAAATTGAGATTGAAGGAGCAACGTGTGGTATTATATATTGATTTTACAGATTGTCTTTTTTAGAATGATTCAGTAGATTTCTAAACAAAATAACGTAACAGTTTTTATTGTTGAAAGTATCTTAATTTGATTAGACAATATAATGTTAATAGTAATTAATAAATTAGATATTCAATTCATTTATTCTATACTGATTTAGTATATAAAATAGGTCAGATTTAAATTTGTAAATAAGATCTTAATTTATTTATCATTTCATGACTGGTAAAGATAAATTTATCTTATGTATGCACATAAATATATTGTAAACATAAACTACCAAAAACATGTTTGGTAATATTTTTATAAAATTATTTCTATAAAATATAATTATACATTGCTAATTTATATGGCTCTTATATGAACAATATTATAGTGTATTTTACATTGATCACTTGGTTAGTAATAATATATAACAAATATATCTAAAGTTAATTCATTTATAAGCATACAATACCAGGGAAGCATTAGAAAAAATAAAACAATTTTAAGAAGGAGCAATTTACTAAAATAAAAACGAAAAACAGGCACAAATCATTTATTATTAAAACTAAAAATAGTCAATATGACTAAAACAAACCTTAGTATTGTTATCTTTGACCTAGGCTTCTGTTGTCATATTATAAAAAACCATTATAGTTACAAATACATTTGACACTTTATATTAGATTAATAATTAAAACATACGTCGTACAGTAAGACATGATTCACAACGTAGTTTATTAAATAAATCTTTGAAACTCAAACAATGTGTGTTTTAATGATTAATCCAGTAAAAAAACACTTAAGAAATCTTTAGATCTGAGAACTTTGCTATTTGTTCCAAAATAATATTATTGTATTTATCCTGCCGCTCGAGTATTAATTTTGTTCTTGTTAGACGTTATTACTGCGGACCTTGCGCCGCTTTATTTAATAAGGAACAAGTTTACTCAAACTCAACTGAGTCGAACTTGCTCGCTATCAATAACTTCTCTTCGTATACCAGGAGCACAACCTGGTCGGTGAATTTGTGTTTGAGAACGTAGAAGGCAGCAACTGACAACTAATGGGCTTAAAGAATCACTATTTTTTCAAACATCTGATACACAATCAGGTTCTTTACTCGTCTTTGATATTGGAAACTGTGAGTGCCAATTATCACAAAAGTTTGGTTTTGTTTTATTCTGATTTTCTTGAAGATGCTCTTTAGTCACGTTTCTCACGCTTAGTATGTTTAGTATTTAAGGTCATAGGAAGCAGAAAACTAGTGTTCTTCAAGAAAAAAACTTTTCTTCACACCTGTCGTCTTGTTAGAATGTGTTACTTTTCTTTGTTTGTTTTTTTTTTAGTAAATTTTTTTGTATGGGGTTGGGACGCTCGTCTTGGTTAATTCTTCCAGGTGTTTAGACGTTGAAGATTTTGACCTAATTGCTTGTTGTAAAAACAAAACGGCGGCGTCAACAATGGTCCTAGGTGCCAGTTGTCTGGTTAGGATTAGTAAGTTTTTTTTTGTTTGTTTTTTTCTAGTAGATTTCTCTATGCGAAAAAAACGACGTCCGCCCTGGATAACGCTTTTGAGCTTTGACAATTTTGACTGGAGTGCTTGGCAGCAATGCTTTTTTTATAAAATTGGCGATAGATACTAAACCATTTATCTAGTTAAAGTAGAGACCCAGGTTTTATAAGATTTTAGGACAAACATATCATGGTCTATAAACAGACGTTTGTAACGTGATTTACTAAGAAGAAGAGGCAACGCCACGTCATTTTCTAAGGAAACCATAATTTAGAAGGTAAAACGCAATGGAGCGTACTTAGAAGACGTCCAATGTGTTTACATTGAAGACGGACAATTGCGTATTAGTGCGGCTAGAAAACTTTTTGGATGCCAAGGCCAAATTTATAAAATAGTCTTTAGTGTGGCAGGAATTTTATGGGCATACTCTGAAGTGTTAAACCAATTGCCCGATGCATTATTTTAGAAGAAAAAAGTCAAACTTTTAATCAAAAACTTAGAGTAGTTGATGCCTTTAGAAGACAATCTCAATTAAGGTTTTTTTCTACTTACCGCCAGTGCGCACATTCAAACAGATTCTATAATTGTTTTTATACACTTACTAGAAGAAAAAACTTTGGCGGAACTAGTGAGATGGTTGTAGCGGGACTATGCCTAAATCTAAAAATCTATCCGACACTATTAGAATATACTGTTTTTTTTCTTCTTCTTCTTTGTGCGTCTGTTGTGGTGCATAATAAGAATTTTTAACTTATGTGTTGTAATGATAGTTTGGTGTAGTAATTTTTTTTTCTATTTTTTTGCTGTCTAGTTTGGCAAATGCTTTACGGTCAGTTTTCGGTAATTCCTTCAAGTTGCCGTAGTTAGTAGTATTTACTCCGAGTTTGGCTAACAAGTATGGTTACCACCACTTTCAATGTTTTTACTACTTTCTTGAGATCGTATTATCTGAGTTTTACTTTTGGCTGCGGTAATACCGGTCTACCGTTTCTTCTTTTAGTTTAATTGTTAGATTTTTTAAATGCCAATTTTGCATTATTTACTCAAAAACCTTTATGCATTATAATGTTTTTTTTTCTACTACTTCTTCTTTGGTCACCTGTTGTAGTGCATAACAAAAATTATCAACGTGTACCTTCCACTGATGGTTTGGTGTAGTGACTGGTCTTTTCTTGCTGTCGGGCTTGGTAGATACAAATCTTTACTGTCTGCTTTGAGTATTTACTTTAAGGTGCCGAAGTCAATTGTATTCACTTTAAATTAGGCTTTAAAGTAAGGTTACTACCGCTTTTTTTATTCTTATTTATTTGCTTAAGATTGTATTTAGTTGCTCTCTTGTGGCGCGTTTAATGTTAGTTAGGTTGCTGTTTGGCTTTTAGGTGCGTTTGCTATACGACCAAAGATAGAAGTTTGTTTGATACTTTATAGGTTCACTGTTTGGTAAGGTTTTTAATTTTATTTTTAGTTTAATATGTTTTTTCTTAATTGAGTTTGTTTGCGGAAAAAAGATAGATGTTGTTTAGTGGATACACTTCTATCTCTGCACTACGTTTATTAACATTTGTTGTTAGGCCAGATAGTAATCGTCGATTAGATTTTCTTAACCCGACTTGGCGTTTTGCAGCAATTTTCCTATGAACGGAAGTACCTGTTGTCTAAAAGGTGGGGAACTGCTGCTGCAATTAAGTTGTTTTAGTGTTTCAAAAGTTAAGCGTTTATAAGGCTGCTGTATTCTGTAGTGAATGATCAATTTGCAGAAATAGTGCTGCTTTAGTTGTAAGGACCACTTCTACTGGTTCATACGGTTGATGTTTGTTGCTGTAGAGTTGCTGCGACAACTTTCATAAGTATATGGTATTTTGCATTTTTTTAGCACACAACGTTTGTTAGTATTGTATGGTGATCGAAGATTTTTTTAAATTTTTTGGCTTTACATGTCAAGTTAGTTTGCAAAAGCTGTTTTCACTTAAATTGTTTTCATTTTGGACAAATGCATTCAGTACCGTTTTTTGGAACACTGGATCCTCGTGCGGGAGTCAGTCGGTATTGTCGATGTATCGAACGGACTAGGATATTGTTCTTTTTTGATTCTGAAGTAGTTGTAGATGTTTGCTAATATCGTATAGTGGGCGTAGATCTTCTTCTTCTTTTAAAATCTTCTCATGTATATTTTAGCTTTATCTGTCAAGCTAGTTTGCAAAAGCTGTTTATACTTTAGTTGCGACACATGTCTATTTTGTAGCCATGCTTCCAGTCTCGTAATATGATGTATTGGATTCTTGTGCGGGAGTCCATCAAACTTTGTTATTATCGAGCGGACTAAGGAATGATGTATCTTTTTAGTTCTGAAACAAAGTTTGTTTGTAAATTTGATCAAGATGTTTTTTCCAGCTTTTCAAAGATAATCACAACAATTTGGCTGTAGTGTCTGTGTCGGCTGGTGTTTTTTTTTTAAATATTGTAAATGTCTGCTTGTGAGTTAACGGATGTATTTATCGGAACTTGTAGTTTAAAATCGAATTTTTCCGACACGAATAAGATGCTTTTGAGTTGCTTGTTTGTCTTTTGTGACTGGCATTTTGTTTATTGACACGGGTTCTTGAGTAAAAAAAATTTGAAGTTGTCTTCTAGGTAGTAAATATTTTTTGTCTGTTTGGTAAACATTTTTTTGGAGCTGTTCTCCACGTGTTGGTTTTCACTTTGTGGTTGATTTAATAAAGTTTGTTTTCTTTTGTAAAAAACTTTTTGGAGATGTTGGCTTCCAGTTGGTTTTTGCAAAAAAATCTTTTTGGATTTTCTTATTAGTGGGCTTGCAGTACATTTGTTGCGATCTATTTACTTGTTTTACAACTGATGATGGCAGTCGAGAAGACGGACACGTTTGTTGTTACCGCCAGGTAACAGAGTTTTATTTATCTTACCGCTCGAGTAATAATAAAGTTTTTTTTTTTTTTGTTTTTGTTAGATGTTATCATTAGCAGGTTCGTTTCAGTTAATAAGTAACAAGTTTACTCGACTTTTATTTACTTCTCTTTACACACTAGACGGTATTTATGTGTTTGTGGACGTAGTAGGCTGACAACTAGTAGTTCCCAAAATAAAACAATTTTATCTTAAACATTAGCTATACAACTCGACTCTCTTTTCTTCTCTGCTAGTAGGTGCCAATCAGGTTTTGTTTAAATTTTGCTAAAAAAATTTAAAAATGCTTTTTACTCTTTATTACTATGTTTGGTACACCAGTCAGTTTGTTTTGTGTTTAACGACGTAAGAGGCAGCAAGCTGATAACTAGTGGCATTCAAAACAGACACATTTCTTCACAAACTAGGCTTACAACTCGGTTTTCTACTTTCTATTTTTGTTTCTGATAGTAAACACTGTCTGTGCTGTTGGCGGATCTGAGGTCCTTGCTGAAGTCTTTATGTTGTAAAGGTTGTGCTGCCATACAGGCGTTCTTCCTGTCTACACTCCTTCACTCGTCACGGTGAGAGTCGCTTTTTATCTGCCGGGCACTGGGTCCGTTGGCTATTACTTATTGCTATCGAGGTTTGCGATGACAACACTCTTGTCAGGGTTTATTCTGGAGATATCTTCAAGTGGTCGCCAAGTCATTTCACTTACTGTTCATGATGTTCTTTACTCCTTGCTATCACTTGCAATTGGGGTTTGCTTTAAAAAAATTCTTTAAACTGTCTAAACCAGTAGTATTTACTCTGGGTGTAGCTTTCAAGCAACGTTACTAGCTAGTTTTTTAAGATTTGTTTATAGAGGTTGCTCCGTTTGTAAGGCAAAAGTTTTCTTGTTTTTAGTTCCTGCACCTTAGTAATTCTTAAGAACTTTGGTCCGCAAGGTTATTCTTTTTTGATTGTATTTGTGCATTAGAACTTAAAGGCATCGAATAATTTTACACTGTGCAGAGGAAGCAAAAGAAGACATAAGACAATTTCCTACTCTTAAAATTTTGTAAAAAGCCTTCAGCTATCTTCCAAAAAAGCGGCGCATTTGAAAAAAGAAGGTGAGGTTTAAACCTGCCGCAGTTGTGCTTAAAGACGACCATCATTTCCGGACTGAATATTCAAAATATTTCAACAATAACGCTTTATTCTAGTCACAATTTATATGTATTTCAATAGTTTCCGTACAATTACTGAGGGGAGCATAAAGTGCAAAGATTGTAGACGTACTCAAGCTTTTGGGCTTAAAGGTTGTAGTGAAACCTATAAAGAGCTTCGGTGGCATACCATAATGCCAGATGTGGTAAAGTCACGGGTACACCGCTAAAAGATGCAACTCATCTTCAATCCGCCGCAACTACTTAATGCCTACCAAGTGGTGGCTTACTCAAAAACCTATGTGTGCCCTATGTTTTTGCCTTCAACTTTATGAGATGTAAAATATTAATTGAGATGATGGCGTTGCAGTAACACCAAACCTTTGGTCTCGTTTTTTTCTTAGATTGGAGGTCCTCGCAAATCTGCAGCGACATCAGCAAACAAATTGTTTGTAAATGCTGTTGCACCACCAATGGTAACTAACAATAAAATAATCGTTTTTCTTAAGGAATTTAATGATTTTCATCAGAAAATAATGACATTTTTCTTAACTCTATAAGTAATGGATAATACATCTAAACTATTACTTTGTGTTTGCTTCTGAAATGCTAACAGTACCACAGAAAAAAAATGTGTTAAGTGGATAAGTTTCTTATTGAACAGAACGTTATGATGATGTCAGTGTCAAACCACAAACTCAATCAAGCGTTGAAATTTCCAAATACCTTTACGTACTTGGGAGCTCCAATGGTAAACCAAAAGCGTGGACACTGCTTTTTGCAAAAACTGAGGAATTTAATTCAAAACACCCAGCGTGGACCAGCTTATCAAACTAATGCTAACGGTCCAACCAACACTGTTTTTAAATATTGGGTTCAGATAAACTCACGAACTACAGCTATACTGGTTATAAAAAGACGTTCTTGACGTAGCAATTCTCAAGAACGTCAACTTTCAAGCCGAAATAAAAACAATCAATGACTTTAATTTTGACTACAACTCAGTACTACTGGAGCTATACAGAAAGGGATCAAGGGAAGGAAGGAAAGGAGGAAAGAAATTTTGTTACCCATACTGATTAGATTTTTTTATCGATTTCTAGAAAAGAGCATCGGCAGCGTTGTCTCAGTAAGAACGGTTGCGTACATCAAAAAATCGATGCACTACTTATTAACCTAATTCCCTAAACTACGGAAATGATTTCTATAATTTTAAGTTACTCAAAAACTTGTGTTCAAAAAACATTTTAAAATCTATTACAGAGGATGACAATCTAATGTGGAAGGAAGATCTGTAATGCTTTACAGAACAGACAAGTTTCTACTTCAGCCATATACAGCAAGAATGGGATGGACAGCCAAACTCAAATAGGAAGTTTTTTTTTACCGAGGACTTGGAACATGTCAAAAGAGTTTACTAGGAAATCAACAACTTTCTGGAAAACTGCTACAAGGATAAAACTGACTTGTTTCGGCCAAGCTTTCAGAGCGATGTTGCTTTTTGATCCGGACCAAAAAGTTACCACCGGGATAACTGACTTGTGGCGGCCAAGCTATCATTGCAACGTAAGCTGAGTTTAGACCGTTGTGAGACTCACACTCTAGTGATGACCAGTCGTTGCGATAGTAATCCTGCTAAGTACAAGAGGAACCGCAGGTTTGGACACTTGGTTTATGCACACACTCGATAGGGTGATAGTGCGAAAGTTCCGCTTCGGGTAAGGGCACCTTACAGTCTGCGCCTGCACCCGAAATGGAGTTGCGTTTGACTTTGTTATATCAAAAAATTGATCAAAATCTTTAATCCAAATCGAGCATTAAAATCGTTTTTGCATAAAGCAATAATGGAGTTTACCAACATAGCTTATCCAATTTTTTAACCCGCGCATTTTTTTACAGAATGGAAAGGCTTACTTGTAATTAACATCTCAAAACTTACTAAACACTGGAAATTTCTCCAAATTAGCGGCCAATCAGTCTTCTATGCACCTTAAGTAAGGTCATGGAAAAGGTGATCTTGGACATAATCCAAGACTATGCTGAAGCAAATTTTTTTTTCGCCCACCAATATGGGTTTTGACGGGGTCATTTAGCTGTCCATCAAATGAACCTTATGGCGGAAAACATTGTCAAAGGTTTCAGACAAAAAAAGGCCACCGGGGTGATTTTTTTTTGACGTCAAAAAAGCTATTGACATAGTTTTCAACAAAGATCTTTTATTTAAACTGCACTGACAAAACTTTCACTTACGTCTAATAAAGCTGATAGCTTTATATCTAAACCACAAAAGTCTGGCAGTCAAAATTAAAAAGCATATTCTACCTCACGACAGATTACAGAAAAAGTTTCTTAAGGTTTCATGCGTTAAAATGTTTCAATATGCTGACAACACAATCTTTCTTTACACCTCAAAGTCACTATAAGGCTATAATCACCTCTTAAATTCCTATCTGCAAACGGAAGGTTTATGAGTAATGCGGTTTCAAACTTTCAGGTAACTCAACACTAGGGGGTTTTCTGTTGAAAGTGAATTCGAGTTTTTATAAGATTTCTCTTCTAAACTACAAAAGTGCATATTAGCCATTAAAGAACTGCTTTAACAACAACGTTTTTGTTAAAATTAATTTCTAACATGATCTTTAAACGGTTTGTCATACTTGCACTGAACATATTAAACTCCTCGATCTTATAAAATGTTTACCGACACAGTTCAACTTTAAGATAAAATTGAAGATTTATTACTATATGTAAAACATTCTTAAAAACTCAATACTTCTCAATATTGATTGATGATATTACATCATAAAATTTAAAAATATTTTTGTCTATTAAATTTTCTTTACTCAATTTGACGGTCTTATTGATGATAATGTTTATCATTAATTATAATGACAATTTACATAAGTACCAGAACTTATGACATAATATTTATACGATATAATTACACATATACTCTTTTATTGCAAGCATTAGCAGTCGACTAAAAGCATCTGTACCCTTCTAGAAAATAAATGGTACTAATTAGCATGTTCTCATTTGAAAAAACGGAGGTAACGAAAAAATACCGAACAAGTTTTAATGCTTATACCATTTAAGCTTTAATTTCAATTTTGCTTATTAATTAATTGGAATAAATAATTACCAATGATGTTATTAGGTTTGTGTGAACATAGTTCTCAATTTATTTTAATTACTTTTCCAATTAAAGAAATTATATGGATGGTTTTAAATTTATTTTTAAAATAATATTTCACTTATAACTACCTAAAAATACAATTAAAGTAAACATTCTAATTTAAATTTATTTTTAGCAACATTAAACAAGCAGCTTCTTGATTAAATTGTATTTCGGGTCGCACAGTCGATAAACTTTCTTGAAGGTTAATGTACTATATTTAATATGTTATTAAATTAAACAAAATATATTGGATGCACTGAATGCAGAAGCACGTTTCACTACCACACAGTAATTAAAATAAATGTATTCCAACGTAAAAAATTGCATTAATAAAAAAATATCTCACCCTTGAATAAAGGAATTATAAAAAAACAATAGAGGGAAATAAATTTCTGATATTTATTATGTTTGATTTGACAAATGGTGCATGTATAGCACCAATTAAGGGAAAATTTATTGTTGCTTTTATCTTTTTTGTGTTGAGAAACTGTCGGCAAATATTTAGTTTTTAAAAGGGGGTCGATGTTTTCACCGTTTAATGCATTAGTGCTAACATAAAATACTGCACCAAAGTCTCAGCAATAAAAAAGGCAACAAAAAACACTTATATTTAAGAGTCTGAAAAGTAAAAATTTTGCTTGCAATTGAAATACTTAATAAGGCAAAAAAGTTCCCAGTGTATAAAAAATGTTAATCAAAATTAGGTGAAAAAAAATAAAAGTAGCAATTTGCAGTAGTCTATTCAATCTTTCTCAAACTTTTGTATGATTCATTTGTAAAATACAAGATTATCGATTTTACAGATTTAATATCTGGAAGTAATAATAATAATCCTGTGTGTGAGATATTGAAGAAAGAGGATATTGGACGTGTTGGGAGAATTATTCGCGTACACTTATTTTTAGAAGATTAGTTCGAGGTGGATACCAAAGCAATTGCACAATGTATAAAAAAGTGGTTGTAGCTGTAATGGGCGATTCAAACAAGGGGCAATTTATAATAAATAATTGGATACAATCGAACAGATTATATAAGATATGGGAAGGTTTATAATAAGATCTAGAAAATATGTTCCTTAAAAAATGTTGTTCGATAATAAAAGTTAAATAATCATTGGTATTTGGTAAAAGAATTTAATACAATTTGTTGTATACAGTTTAAATTACTTTAATTGTGTATAAAAAAAAGGTTAATACTTTATTTAGTGATTGCTACTTATTTTGTAATTGCAATTATTTATATTATTATATTTGTATATTAATTATTAGGAATATATTATTCCCACTTTATTAAATAAAATTATTTTTATTGTGTTAACTAAACATGTAGGGTGATTAATTAAAAATATATAATATATATATATATTTACTAAATTTTATTATTATTTTAACTTAAGCTATTACATAATATAATTGAATGTTGCTTCCATTACTTCATTCTTAAATATGTAATTTATTGTATTAAGAATGACTATATCTGGAGATTTTAACTCTAAGTCAAAACTCTGGGGAGGTTCACAGGATGACCAAAAAGGCACAATACTGGTAGAGTGGATGTACAGTCTGGACTTAGTGGTTGCAAATGAAGGAAAGAGTCCAACTTTTATTAGAGGAGAATCAAACTCAATCATAGATATAACAATCTGCAACGAGGTCTTCATAAGTAGAACCAAGAATGGAAAGGTAGCGGATGAAAAAAATCTAAGCCTTCCCAATAACATCTACTATGATATAGAAGATGAAAAAAAGGTAAAGAAGAAACAAGAACAAATAAAGGATGGAAAATAACTAAGAATGGAATGGCGAACTTTAAAAATGTAATAAAAAAAGATATTACAAACACATCTAGGATCGACTTAGTTAAATTTATGGGGTACGTTAATAAGGTAGTTAGGAAGTCATTAAAAAAAAAAAGAAAGGATTGTCAGGAAACCAAAAAATATACTGGTGAAATAAAATACTCGAGGCAAATAAGAAGGAGTGTGCCAAAGCAAAAAGAGAAGCCATCAGGGGAAGTGGGAACCCTGACAACAGCATAGATCACAAGAAAGAACTAAAAAAAAGGTACAAAATTGAACGCAACAAGTATAAGTTTGCAATAATGGACGCCAAAAGGAACTCGTGGAAAGCGCTATGCAAGGAAATAGACAACGATACCTGGGGACCAGGATACAAGATTGTCAGAAACAAATTAAATCTCAGTCATAGAATGACGCTAACAGATGAACAACAAATGCTCCAGCTCATCCAATCTTTAAAAAGGATGAAATAAAGATAGAAGAAGTAGAGCCATATACCAGAAAGGAATTAGAGAAAGCAGTAAATAAGATCAAACTCAAAAAAGCGTCGGGCCTAGATGAAATCCCACTAGACATTGTAAAGGAAACAGTGAAAGAGGTACCTGAGGCAGTATTGGAGGTATTTAATCAACAACTTAGGACAGGAAGCTTCCCTGAAAGATGGAAGGAATCCAGACTAGTGCTGATTCAAAAATAAAAAATAAAACAAATGAGCTACTGAGCTACAGACCACTATGTTTAACAAATAGCTTTGGAAAGCTATATAAACACATGATAGCTAATAGACTTAAGGAAGAGGTGGAAAATAAAATATCAGAAAAACAATACTGATTTAGAAAAGGAAAATCAACTATCGGAGCAATGGGGAAGCTCATGGGCATAGTCAAAGAGGCTAAAAACAAAACTACTAGAAATAGAAAATTTTGTATCCTTATAACTATTGATATACAAAAAGCCTTCAATACCGTACCATGGAAGGGTATAATGGCAACACTACAAAAAATAGAGGTTAAAAACATAATGGAAAAAACTATAGCAAACTACATTAGTAACAGAAAACTGAAAATGGAAAAAAAAGGTAACATGGCTATGACGTGTGGGGTCCCACAAGGATCCATAATTAAACCAATACTGTGGAATATTTACTTCAATGACCTGCTAGAGATGGAAATTTTGGAAAGAGTACAGATAGTATGTTTTGCAGATGACACTGCTGTTACAGTAACTTTGAAATCAGAAGAAGAACTAGTATATAGAGCGAACAAAACGGTACTATTGATCAAAAACAAAATTAAAGAAAAAGGCTTAACAATTGTGGAGAATAAAACGGAAGCAGTGATCTTATACGGTGGTAGAAGGATCAAAGAAATAAAACTAGAAATCGGCGGAAAAGAGTTTCTATCCAAAAACGCCATAAAATATGAATAAAATATGGTTTGATCATAATATGGAAATGAAGGAGCATGTCAGAAAAATCACAGACAAAGCAAAGAAATCGGTAAAAGCGCTAGGCAAATTAATGCCAAGCATAAATTAACCGGCAGCAAGTAAAAGAAGGCTGCTGGAATCAGTTGCACATTCGATTATGCTTTACGCAGCTCAAATATGGGGACATGTGCTGAGGTACAAAAAATACAATAGTATGTTAACATCGCAACAAAGAAGAATGCCGTAATTCTAATGATAACAACAATTATGCCAATAGAACATATGGTAGAGTACAGGAGGTTGTCTAAAACCAAGAAAGAGACAAATAAGAAGAAAATCCTTAATGAAGTAATTGAGAAATGGCAAGAAAATTGGCGAAAAGAGTCTGGCAAATCAATATGGACAAAAAAGTTAATAGGAGATATAGAGCCATGGTTCAAGAGGAAACATGGTAATGTGGATTATTATCTAACACAATTTTTAAGTGGACATGGTTGTTTCAAGAACTACCTGATGAGGTTTAAACGAGTGGAGGACAACAAGTGCAATGAATGCAATTGAGAAGAAACGGCGATGCACGTTTTTTACGAATGCAGGCGATAGGAAAGTGCAATAGCAAGTCCGGAGATAGAACTGAAAGAAAAGATAACACAAGAAAACACGGTGCAAATAATGATGAAAAGTGAACAAAAATGGAACAGCATACATATGTACATAACAAAGATAGTTCAATACATCGAAGCAGAAAAAAGACGTAACAAAGGATCAAGACCCCAAGACCCAACACCTGAAATAACAAAGAAGACCGGATACATCTAGGGCGCGCAAAATGCGGGTCCGGGCGTACCAAATGGAAATAAGGTTTTAGTGGGTGAAAGCTCCACACACAAGCTAGTAGAGCTTTCTTAAAACCACACATAAAAAAAAAAATTTGCTAGTTTTACTTTGAATAAGATTCTTGAATTGCTATTTGGGATTGGTTCTTAGTGGCCACATATACTTTGACCATTTTGAAAGTTGTCTGTCAACTTTGAGATGACATATCATTTAAAAACTGTTTAGTGAATTCCTTGAGCAGTTTTTTTTCTCTCCTTATCCCTGCAATTTCAATTGGTACTAATTTTTTACAAAAAAATTTTCTTCTCTATTTTCTCTATTTTTTAACTTCCATTTCTTGGTAGGCATAATTGTCTTGGACTTCGTTGTTTCTTTCCTTCTTATTGCTTTTAACCATATTTATTGCTTTTCCTTTCTTTGTTTTTTGTAGTTTTTTAAATTTTTTTATTTATAATTTATTTTTAATTATACAAAAGCTTTAATAGCAACAATCTTAGCAATAACATATAATCCTTCAAAACATTTTTTTTTTGTTTATTTAGTGTAGAGAAAAAGAGACTAGAATTGCTCTAAGGAGGACTAGATTATTAACTACAACATTCTTATACGGAATTGCAGGACTTCAAAGTGTTTTTTTTTTTTATTCAGTGAGAAGACAAATTGTTTTGAGCATAAAACAACTTGCACATTTTTATGCAAGCTTTGCAAGGACCATACAGAAAATCTAGGTAGGAAGTTAAAATAAAGTTTGACAGCATTGTAGCTTGTGGACTTATGCACGGTAGTATTTATCCATAAAGAAAAGGATCTCCTTTGCCTAGTTCTTTTGCTTTTGCGCAAAATAGGATTTGAAAATCTGGCTTAACTTCACTAACTCGTTTAGCTTGGTTTCTTTGTGAATGACGTCAAGCACAAAACTGTTGTTTCACTGAGTAATCCTGCTTATAATGACGCCAGCAAGTAAATGTGAATTGGATGCTATGATTACTGAGTATTCTTACTGGATTATCCTTTTTGGCAAATCTGTTTGTAATGGCTTGCGTATTAGTTTTTTTTTAAGCGGGCATAAATTGACTAATTTGGAAAAGTGTTGACGGGTACAAGTATACTACACTTTCTATTGAGTGTAGTAGAAGCTCATATAAATTTACTGCTACCAGAACAATTAGAGCAGTTGCAATTATAGGTTCAAATTGCTGTTTAGAAGACAAGCTTGTTTTGTAACCTAGCAAACACGACACGTTTTGAGTTAAGTTTTGATTGTTTTAAACTAGGCCATCACAGATTTTTTTTGAGTGGTACACCATGTTTTATAGACTCCAAAAATGTTAAAAATAGGCATGTTAAAAATGTTTGTCCTGAGGTATACAAAACCAAAAGAGCGCATTGTCTGTATGAAGTAAGTATAGCAATTGATCATGTATTACAAAACTCTTATACGCAATAACATTTTGTCAAAGAGTTGGGTTGAACGTAAACTGGTAAAAAATAACGCCGCGTTCTTTATAACTGCTTCTAATCTTTTACATTTTGCTTTCCGGAAATATTGAGTATCACAAATTGGTATTCTTGCCATGCAAGAGACCGGACATAGAGGGCAATTTTTCAAGTAGATAAATGTCTGGTGATTGGTATAGATACTACTGTTTACCTATAAGAAAAACCTTCCACCGTTTAAGGGCACAAAAATACTCAACAGTTTTTTTTTTTAAACTGCGTACTAACGTTTCCTTTCTAACAATAGTTTACAAAAATATCTTACAACTTGACGTTTACCACCGACCATTTTTGTAGTACAGCCGTACCATTTGAACAACAAAGTTTAGGGTACAAGATACAGCATGATTTTCTGTTTTAAAGCGTTTTTATATTTTGAAAAGCTTTATTCTGAGGTTGCTCCAAAATCAACAACAATCTTTTTTAAGTTATTGTGTAAGCGGAGCTGTCATTAAAAAAAAACCTTCTACAAATTTTGTCAGGCCTAAAAATTTCTACAACTGCCGGTGCAGAAAAACGAGCACAAAATTAAGCTTTGGAAAATTTTGTTTATTGCCGCAAAACTAAGTTGCGGACGTGTAAAAACAAATTTGATAGTTTAGTGATACTTTTTTCTCATGTAATCTGAAAGTTTTGTTAGAGTAGATATTATTGTGTGGTTTGGTTTGTAGCCGCAAAAATAGAACATATAGAACATATAATAGTAGTACACTTCTGTATGAAACTAAAATCTAGTTTGTGTATAGGCTTAAAATTATTATGTTAAAAATTCCTCTATAAGAGCTAAGGTGTGAAGTACAGAATCTCTAAAAATAAAGATTTAGATGAGTAGGAGTCCACTCTACGCATGTGCTTAAAATAGAAAACTAACGGGTTCCTAAGCAAATTATGTAATTTGTTTTATAATGAGCATAAGGAAAGAAGACAATTTCTCAAATACAAAGACTTTTCTCTAAATTTATAAGAGATGAATGCATAAAACCGCAGCCAATAGAGACATCAAATCAATACTAGGGTAGATGTTTAAAAAAAAGTACGTTTAGAAAGCATAAATGCTTAAGGAAAACAGAAACAGAAAAGAGTTACCATATACATTTACAACAAAAATATTGAAGTTAGAGTGTTTAGCAATAAACTATGGTACAGTAACTATCAGCGTGTACACAATATAGGACAAAGACGCGGTTGGTTGCAAAGCAGAAAAACCTCCTTTTGGGCAAAACAGACACGTTTTTGTGCTGGGATGACAATCCCTGTTAACCATACACAGAAAAAGCTCCAATCAAGCCAAAAACCTTTTCAGAAGAATCCTAAGAACCAAAAAAAATGTTTTGCTTGTCAACTTTCAAGACCTTACCTAAACAACTTAAAAAAGCTAAATTTAATAACTATAATTTTTTTAACAAAATAAGGTAGGAGTTAGCTACAAACCTGTATTCAAACCTGTTTTGCCTCTTAAGCAAAACTATTACGGTACACGCAGAGTTAATTAATGACACATTTTTAGGGTAGCCAAAAAACAATCTCTAGCATAAATTTACTGTTGCCAAAGATAAAGGCCATTCTCTGGCTTTTGAGACTTTTAGATGCCATTGAGACGGTTTTAATCTATGTGGAGAGGCAGAACCAGAAGTTTAAGTGTTTTCCATACCACCAAAAAGGAGGAGCCGACCTTTTGTTCTAAGTATAAATAAGGCAGATGTCAACAAATTTAGTAAGAAGGTCAACTGTTGCCGCACGAAGGCGGAACTCCGTCCACTAATCAGAGCGCAGGGTGCGCAACCGCGCGCCTATAAATACCCAACTTTTTTCCTCTGCCCCTCAGACGAGATCTAAAGTCCAAAGCAGCCACATAGAGACGGACATCATCCAAACTACTACATCAGCTGAAAATCCGCTGGGTGCCTCTTAGATGACCATGATCACCACCGCTGCAGCTTCTGACAACATTACCCACTGCAACCAACAAGCACTTCCTCCGGCTTTATCTGAGGCCGCCCGTTGCATTGCAGTGTGTGAGGAACTTTGGTTCACTCTAATAAAACAAAAGTACACCATCATCTGGAGACTACCTCCAGAGTTGTCAGGTAATCTTTACAAATCCTAGAGAAGGATGCCGGTAACAAAAGGCGCCCAACGTGGGGCGAAAAACGGCATAGTTCTGCTGACTAGACCTCAACATCAACCTGAAAAAAGACAGAAAAAGAAGACTCGGCGACAGAAGCATCGCAAGCAAGAAGAGGAAGAACAGTCGCTGCAAGAAAACTTTGCTGATTTTGAGCGTTACGACCTCGAACTACCATCCAGCCAACCAACCGCCCGCGTCGGAATACTCACCTGCAATTACCAAGGTTAAACATTGACCCAAACTACAAGCAACTTGTGGACAGAACCATGTTTAATAAGATTGTTCTAGAACCGCTTGAACGAGACGTGGAACACAATCAACACCGGAGAATGTTATGTGAAAAAGCAACTGGCACACAGCGCATCCAACCACCTGTAAAACGCAATCCAGTGGCTTAAGTGGAAATTGCAAATCCGGCTTGCTCAGTGGCGTAGCTAGGATTTCTAGGCCCCCCCGCAAAATATTGAAAAGGGCCCTCCCTAAAGTTAAAAATAGCGTTTATTGATAAACCGTAGCAGTGCTTCTTTGTAGGATTAGGGGCCCCCAAAACGTCTCGGGTTCCCCCGCACCGCGGGGTCTGCGGGGCCTTAGCTACGGCGCTGGGCTTGCTACCGTCGACAAGATTACTGGATATCTGGACACACCCAAATCTCATCAAGTAGTCGTTGAAGAGGTACACTACGAAATGGCCCAACCGCTTATGACCATCCAGGAGAACCACATAGCCAAAGTTGTTCATACCGAGTGCTACGAAGAAGCGACATGCTTTGACTCGGTGCCGATGGCAGTTGCTAACATCTGCGACATCACCGCACCAGATGCAAACGACAAAAGCCGCTTCACGGCTGACGTCACAACACCGAACGTGGCAGTACCAGTAGAGTCGGAAGAAAACTGCTTTACGGTTGATTCCGAGGAGAAGAAGATAGAGATATATCGAGGCAACAACAAGGGTACAGACAAGCACTCCCTCTAACCTCAAAGCCGATCTTGCAATGGAGACTACAGATACCATCCCAGACACACCTGCAGTTGAGCGCGGCGTAACCCCCAACGCGACGTACGCAACTCATGTGTATGTCACCAAAACCGTCGCTCGACAACCTCTGCAGGCAGGAGAATTTGGAACCGGTTGAACGGTTTAAGACCGATATATTGGACGTCCGGCCCATTGAAAGCAGACAAATGAAGATGAAGAAAAGGAAGAAAGCGATGTTTACTGACCAAAAACTTAAGTGAATCGCGTGCATCGTGGACCTACCGCGTAGTGCTCTACGACCTATTGCGCGAGAAGTAGCCAAAATGACTTGGGTGCCTCCCCAGTGCCAAATACCGCGGAAACCACCGCCGGAACCCGGAAAGTAAAATTTCGGACAATATTGTCAACAACCAAGAAGTCAGGACCTGGACAATATCTTTGCCAGGGTAAACTGGATGCTTAGCCTAGAAAGTTGAAAGGAACTGTTGCCGCACTGAAGCGGGATCCAGAGCCCAAGGCAGCTACATCGAGACGGACATCATCCAAACTAGCACATCAGCTGGCAATCCGCTGGGTGCTCCTTAGATGACCCTGATAACAACCGCTGCAGCTTCCGACAACGTCACCCGCTGCATCCAACGAGCATTTCCTCCGGCTCCATCGAAGGCCACACGTTGCATTGCAGTACACCTTTGGCTAACTCCAGAAAAGGCTTTTACACTGTTTCCTCTTAGAAAAGGCTGTAAAAAACATTTTTACTAGAATCGCAAACATATATCATATTACCCTAGTTTGTATTTAAAAAATAAACTTTACAGTGCCCCACATAAACAACAATAGCAAAGAGTAGATAAAACAAACTCTTTTGAATCTACACTGATGGTTTAAAAACTTTTTGAGATTCTGGATTTTACTACCAAGATCTAGTCGTCTCAATACTTTTACCACTAGAGACATATACTATCCTCTAAGCAGAGGTAACCGGGATAACCTATGAGGTGATAGAAGTAGTGACCCAAGAAATATTTGGTAAAAACGTGCAAATCAAAAATAGTAATTTTAACTATAATAAACATCAAGTCTACAACTAAAATCTATCACATTGGCAGCTCACTCAAATAGCAATAAGCTGGATAAAAAAGCACTCTAACACTAAAGGTAACGTTAAGGTTCATAGATTGGCGCGCAAAGTATCCAAACCCTATACCGCACTATCACTAAAAAGCCTTAGCACTATACTAAAAGCAAATACATACAAAGCATTTAAAGCACAATGGTATAACAACCCAGGTGGTAGACAGGCAAATGAGACAATGATTGTTCCAAATTTCAAAACTGCCTACTACTGCTTGAGACTGTTCAGACATAACCTACAAACTATAACAGGAATTTTGACATGGCACTTCCAATTAAGAAAACACATGCATACCACGGGCATTGTAGACAAATCGATATCTTGAAGATTAGAAATGGAAGATGAGACGATGTAGCACGTAATATGTACCTGCCCGGCGTTCTCCTACGCGTAAGAGTCCATGTTAGGGAATTGCATAAGCATAAAGAAAACTTCATCAAGCGATGTTTTAGCATACATCAATCACATACGTTGGTTGTCTGTTGCGACGTAGCAGTAAGGTTTACCACTGAAAAAGGTACAACAAAACCTAAAGCCTAAGTAGTAAATATGGTTTTGACACACCACTTAAAGCCAGAGATCCAGACAATATAACACACAAAATTTTGGCGATGAGCACCGTAGCCGGCAAAAAATAATAACCATCATTATTTTAAAAAACTGATTAACGAAATCACCCAGATTGATCAGATGTTTGTTATTGTGTGGTACACTTCTATTTACAACCAAAGTTTATATGCAAAAAAATAAAATTTGGCTTTTCAACTGAAAAGTGCTTTATCTTATGTGCTTGCCAATTGAAATTTCAGATATTATTGAAGAACAGATTTAACTTATTTTTTTATAAAACCGTGCTATTATTTGTAAAACAAGGAAGCCGCTTTCGATATTGACTTGCTCTAATCGTTTCTTTGCCGACAAGTTTATTAAGATTTTAAAGTAACTGTACAGCTTACTAGCATCTTAAGATAATTATGGTAAAAAATTGCGTGATAAATATTACCTAAACATCAAATTTGAACAACCAAAAAAGGAAAACAATGCCGAATAATTATGTATCAACGTAATGATTACTATTTTAGTAAATCTTAAGTTTAAAATTCCAATCAATAAACTGATTATGTTTAAAAATAAGTTGAATATATGCCGATTTTAAACACTAAATAAATAAATTGTTTGAGTAATTAAGTTTCTTAATATTTATATTTGATGTTGCATAAATAATGATGTAAGATGCAGTAAATAAATGATTTTAACAATGCCTTCCTTTGGTATATACTTATATTGCATTCGTTAATTTTACTGTGCCACCGGCAAAATTCAACTAAAAAGAGAAATATAAGTAATATATAGTTAGGGAAGCCATCTTTTAAAATCCAATACATGTTTTTAGGCTTAATTATAATTCAATAAACCGGTTAGTGTATTAGAAATGCAGTTTTGCTAACAAAGAGAACGCGCGCGCGTTTTCGACTCAAAGAATGGTTAATAAGGTCACATTAAATACAACCTTTATAATATTATATGTACATACAGATATGTAATTTTACCTTGAAACATACAAATCTAAAATATGTCTGTGTAACGCAACAAGCATATACACACACGGAATTACGTAGGATTTTGCCTACTAAAATGCGCGATCAAAAGATTTTGTTTCAATTGGATTTATTTCATATTCAAATAACTTGTACAAGACGCTGGCTGCTCCTGCTGCCGCTGCTGCTTCTGCAGCAGCGTTTTGTAATATCTTTAAGCGCTTGCATCCCATGCACCAGATAATGAAATAACTTTACACACACACACACTACAAACCTTACATAAAAGGGATTATTTTCAATATGTAAAGCAATTCATATTCGGCTTAATTTCATCCTTAATAGTATTCATTCTTTCATGTATTCCAACCCTTTGTAGTCATTTTGCTAATTGAAAATTTAATTTAATCCTCTACAAAATTTAATATTGCAGTTTAGTGGAAAAAATGTTTGACATAAATATTATAAGTGAAATATGTTGCCTAATCTGTTCGCAATAAATATTGTTGACCCAGATTTTGTTACTAGATGAGTTGCGGTTCATGTCAGACAAAAATTTATAATAATAATTTTATAAGTGCCATAGTAAAATTGCAACAGCAAAATACTATGAAAAATGTCCTTGGAATATATAATATAAGAAAACACTCACCATCTGCATACCGTCGATGTTGGTTGCCCGTTGGCACCTCCTCCTTCCTGAAACAATAGAATAAATAAAAAATGGATACTTAATCAAAATTCAAATATAAAATAAAAAGTTTGCATGTATATACAATTACAATTCAATTCAATTTTTATTAGTAGTGGACTAACGATTACCTACCTACAATATTAATGTATGTAGTTGATTACCCATAATCTACGTAATTTATTTATACGCTAAATAGGCCCATTTATTATTCCAGTTTTAGTTTAAATTATTGTTTTTACTTATTTTTATTCAAATTACAATTGAAGTTTTTATACATAAAAATTTAATTAAGACCATTATTATTTATTATGGCATATTAAAAAAATAATTCAGTATTATCATTTAGATTCGAGCATTCAATTTTAACAGAGTTATCTTAAATTACTAATTAATGTTGTTAATTGTTGCAATTGAAAGTCAATACGACTAAATTAAACGTTTAAGGCTAGCTAGATTGCAGAAGCTGCAAGCAGATGAATGAAAGCGTTTTCTATAATTATAATTAATAAAGTATTATATATTTGTTGTTCCGTAAAACTTTATTGGTCGATATCTAGTACTACGTTTGTATAATTTTTTGATTGGTTTAAGCCTATTTTTTTTTTATTTACTCACTATTTTTGTTTCTCATAATTTTACAGCAAATTTGTAATAAACTGGAAGAAGATTCAAGCAGAAGCTATTTATAAGGATTTTAAATTCTTTTGACGGTAGTGGTAATTTACTTTTTTTTGTTTTTAACAATTTTGGTGCAAATCTATTAGCTCTTCTTTGTACTACAATTTTTTCTGCTATTCTATCAATGATAGTATTTTAGGTAACTAACCTAACCTAACCTAACTTTTTTTTGTATAGAGCAAAGATCTTTAGCCCACAGTTCTATTTATATATTTGGATCATTTTAATTATGGCGATCCAAGTACTTTCGTTTTGTTTTATGAAAAATTTGGTGCAAATTTTTTTAAGTTTTTTTATTAGTTAGGTTTGGCATTACTTATACTAGTGCCATAACCTAACTTAACGTAACCTAACCTAAGCTAAGCTAACCTAACCTAACTTGACTTACTTATTTTTTATTTAAAGGAGGAGTGATCTTCAAAAGATACCTGTTTTCTGCGAGCATGCCGGATTCAGCTACTCTTGTAGGTGCTTACCGACTAAAACTCTCTCCTCGTATCTTCAATTTTCTTTCTGGCAAAACTACGCACTTGCATATTATTACCCCTGATTCTACTTATTGTCTTTTATCTATCATTTTTTTTTCTTTTTTTGTGATCACTAATTTGATCCAGTTATGCAACATATTCCACTTTTCTTGCTATTTAAGCATATATTTTATACTGTTTTCAGGTCTTATTACTGTGTCTGTGGCTCTTTTTCATCTGTTGCATTTAAAAAAAGGCATGTTCTGGAGTGTCTTCCTTTCTACAGTAGATGCTGCTGTCTACATTTCTTATTGAGAATCTCTTTATGTATGAACCAAACGTCTTTTTTCACTAAGAAACTGACATAGGTAGTAGTCGATGTCGCCATGTTTACGCGCAGCCCATGTCTCAATGGTAGTTATATGAGTCTCTTTGTCCAATTTGCTGTTCCTGTGAATGTTTTTATTTTTGGTTTATTCCTATTTAGTCTTGCGGCGCCGTTCTTTGTAGAGAACCTTTTGTTTCTTTTTATATGCCATCTTTCTTTCTGCTGCTTGTAATTCTATGGGAGGTATGCCAATGATGACTTGTATTGCTTTATTTGATACAGTCTTATGAGCACTCTCCTCTGTGCTTTGTCCACTATTTGTCTGTATTAGTTAAGCTGTCTTCTATTTCTTTGGAATTCTTGCATCAACAAGTATACCATTTATTGTATCCAGGTACTGTTGTGAGTTGGCCATTACTTTATTTTTAGATTTTTTGCCTGGATTTTGTCTGTCTTTTTATTTCTTTAACGCTTGTTCCAGTTCTTCTTTGCGTTATTAGTACGTTCGGGAATAGCTCATCAACTATGCTACTCACATCTTTGTTAGTTGTCTGTCGCAATCGAAACTTCTTATTAGCAATCTTGTATCCTTGTCCCCAAAGGTTGGTGTCCATTTTGTTTATTATTTTTTTCCTGCATTTTTATTTGGCTTTCAGTATTTCCAGTTATCAAGTTTTTTTTTTGTCTGTATACGTTTTCCAGGTTTTCCAATGTCTGTTTGCAATGGTGGCTTTCATGATTTATTTTGCAAAAGTGTTTTGTATTTTTTCAAACTTTTTTGTAGATTTTTAAGATATAATTCCGATTTTTTAGGGTTCATGTACCACCAGCCTGCCATGTCTTTATTTTTTTTTGCTAAGTTGCAGTTTAAAGTAAATGTTTTGATGCTTGCTGAGATTTTTATCATCAGACACCATCCAGTTCCGTATTTGTGCACTTTAGCTGTACTGTATAGTAAGGTCTATGCAAGATTTCACTTGAGGTCCAATATATGTTGCCTTGAGCCCATCGTTGTAAGGTTATGTTGGGTCATCTATATACGCAGCGTTTTACATCTGTGGTCTTCTTCTCTCTCCACAGTTGCAATTTTGCGTACATGTTTCCTGCTATAATGGCTTCTTTTTAATTATCATATTGTTCTTGTGTATACTTTGGTGACATGTAGCTTGCAATAATGATGAGTTTGGCTATGTTGATTTTGTTTGTACATGTTTTCCGCACCTTTACGTTTCTGCCAAATATACGGATACCAATATTTCTATTTTGGTCTGTAATTTAACCTATTTTTTGGTGGTTTTAATGTTTTGCCACATTTATGTGGTTTTTCTTGGTACTTTTGTCTAATAGGTCTATAGCCGCTTTGCATTGGTCTAAGTTGCTCTGCGTAATTCGTATTTTTGTTGTTTTATTCATTGTTATTTTTTAAAAACTGGCGTCTTAACGTCGACAGGTGTTTTCTAAATTTGGGGCGTTTTTTTGCTCCAGCTTTATGTTCTTCTTTATCACTTTTTTGCACTCTTTGAGCTAATGTTTCTGTTGTCCGCACCCATGACATGCTTTTGCTCGAACTGGGCCTTGGCAGTCCTTTACCTGATGTTTGTAGTTCCAGCACTTCTAGCATCCTTTGGATTCAATTTTAAATTCAAGAGGAACAAAAAGCCTATTTTTATGTGCGCTTGTTTAATGATCTTGATTGTCATTTCTATTGTCGCGGTTATTGTTACTGCTTTTGTGTTCTGCAGGTTCTTCTTCTGTGAGTGAGTCTCCTATCGGAGGTTCCCTATCATCAATTGTTAGCTATCATCAAAGCTATTTGAACCTTGTTGACTGCAGCACGAAATAGCTGGATATTACTGCAGCCAAACCAGTCTCTAAGGTTTTTAAGCCAAGATACCCGGCGTCTGCCTATGCTTCTTTTCTTCTGCTTCTCCTAAGTTTGCCTAAATTATATCTTTATCATCAAAAGGATAGTTTCTTCAATTGCTTTAGCTACGTCTTTTCTTGTAGTTATGCTGTCCATGTCTCCAATGTGGAGTACGTCTCTTCTTTTTTTTTCTTTCCTAGTGTTGATACTGTTGGTACTTTTTCAATATTTTTAAGTGATTCAACAAGTTCCACAACGTCTTTGTAATTTTTATCAGTAGTTGTCCTTTCTTATTGCACTTTATTGTTCTTATGACCCGCGCTGCTTCTTTCTTAACCTAAGCTAAGTTAACCTAACCTTAGTTGGTGGTGGTTGAGTGAAGCTCTGTTAGCTTGAGTGTGGAGCTCTCATCCACTAAACCCCTAATCCACTTGACAATGCTGATTTTTACCCTGGAATTATTATTATCTTCAGGGTGAATAGTCCTGATAAGCTAGTCTACCAAAGATGTTAGATTGTCTTTTGACAATCTCTTTCTTCTGTCTCTTTACTTTTTAATACTTTGTGTACGTATTTTTTTATAGTTTAGCATTTATCTTCTCCTTTGAGCATTGTCTCTACAGTATTGCAAGGTGTTATTTTTAAGCCCACTTCTGCGTTTAATTTTTCTCTTTTAGTTTTCCATCTTTGGCAGGAGTTTGCGGAGTGTCTTCTTTGTAGCAGAACATGCACCGATTGTTTGCTTCTTTTTTTAACCGTTTAAGGTAGGTTTTAAAGCATCCATGCCAGTCTCCGTATTTTTCTTGCTTGCTCTTTTTGTATGTTCTTGCTTTTTGTTTCACTATGTATTCTATGGGTGTTATTGCTGCTATCACCTTTATCGCCTCCGTTGAAACAGTGCGGTACCCGCTTGCTGTTCTTATTGCTAGTGTTTGCTGGTGTGCTTCCAGCATTTTGCAATAGCTTGCCAGTCTTATTGTTTCTTCCCATATTAAGGCACCGTATACAATTATTGAGTGAGACACCGTGCTCAATATTTTTCTTTTGGCTTCTGTCGGGCCTTTAATTCTGGGCATAAGCCTTGTTAATCCGCTTTTGTGGCTGTTTGTTTTATGTGCTCTTTCATTGCCATGTTGTGATTTATCCACACTCTAAGATATTTTATAGCCGTTTTTTATTAGATTTGCATCTTTCTAATGTTGAGAGTAATCTCTTTTAGTTTCCTTCCTTCATATAGGATAACTACTTCTATTTTACTGTTTTCAATCTGTTGCTTTAGTTTTTCAATTTTTTCTTTTATACGCCGGATTGCAAGGTTGGCAAGGTTGATCAGTTCCCTTTCTTCCTTAGTCTATACTATTATTGCCGCAAAGCAGATTACCTTTGTTCCTGTCAGTAATTTGATTTCTAGAATGTCGTTGTAGTGCAAGATCTATAGTAGTGGGCCCAGAACAAATCCTTGAGGTACTTTCCATGTTAGCTTAATCATTCCATTTTTTCCTACAAAGAGTTTTGTTTTGGAGGTAGCTAGTTAGCATCTCATGTGTTTGCTAATTTTTATCCTCTTTAGCATTTTAAATAGTTCTTTCCAAGGTACCGTGTTGAAAGCGTTTTTGATATTAATGGTTGATAGAATACAATATCTCCTGTTTTGTACTGCATAATTTTTAGCCGCGTTGTCTGCCTTTTTAACCTCTTCAATAGCATCTATGGTCGATTTATGTTTTATAAATCTATACTGATTGCTAGAAATTATTTCCAGCGTTACATTTTTAGTTACCCAGCTAGTAATTGTTTATATAGTTTGCCCATCGAGTTTAGTAGACATAGTGGCTTGTACTTTGTCTTGATTTTAGTTGTTTTTTTGGATTTTTTTATCAGGACTAACTTTGGTTCTTTCCAATCGGTAGAAAAGTTTCCTTGTTCAAATTCGTTATTTACAACTTTGCAAATAATCTCTAGATAAGTTTTTGCAATCAGTTTGATAATCTCTGTATAATCCGGCCAAGGCGTTTTGTTTTTTTTTGTTTCTCTTAGGGCGATTTTCAGCTCTTTTGTAGTAAAAAGATGCGCTGTACTTGTTTTTATGTTTTTCCATTTGTTGGTTTGGTGTATGGAAAACAGTTTTGTAGCTATCCTCATTTGCTCTTTGTCGCTTAATGCTGTTTGTTGTGATAAATTTAGCTTTTTGCTTACAATTTTGTATCTTAAGCCCTAGGTGTCTTGTTCTATCTTTTCACATAATCGTACCCATGCTTTTTTTTAGCTTTCTTTATGGCTAATTTGAAAATCATATTTGTCACTTAGAATCTTTTGTATGTCTGCATCTTGGTTGTGTTTGTTGTTTGCCCTGGTCGAGGCTTGCCTAGCTTGGTTGCATTCTTTTTAGGTTTTCTCCAGATCTTTAGACCACCAATATATTCCGCTGTTAGTATTGGCTTTTCTCTTTTTGTTAAAGGTTTTATTCATGGCTCTTTGTATTGATTGCATTAAGATTTTAGTGCTTTTTATTGTCACCATAGTCATTTTGTCAACTAACCGGCTATGAAACGCAGACATAAGTTTGGTCTTAACCTTCCACCTTTTTTTTGGTTTTGACTTTATAATATATATTTTTGTGTAGACCTAAGTTTTTCTTTTCCGATTCTAGCCAGTTTTGCATTTTCCCACTTATATCTACTGAACCTAAAGTGAGATCAATATACGATTTGGATGCTTTTTTAACAAAAGTTGGTTTCTTTCCATCATTGATGATGGCAAGGTTTCTTTCAGTAACCATTCCTTTAGCATTGTTCCCTCTTGGTCACCTTTTGCTTCTCCCCATAGCCTTGCTTTACATTTAAAGTTGCTCGCTACAATTATGGGTTTGTCATGTTTTTTGGTACTTTTTTCAAGTTTATGTAGATATGTTTCAAATTTTTTGATGTTTTTATTACAAGACCAGTAGCAGGTATATATGATTATACCTTCTACCTCTGCTTAGGCAAATCCTTTACTGTTTTGTTCCCATTTTGTTGTATATCCGAATAGCTGCGTCTCTGTCTTTATCTTTTATCCATAGCCTTCCTGATACCATGTTCTTATTAGGCTCGGACACTATACATACATTTACCCGGTTTTCAAGGGCCGTTTTATGCAATAGGCCCATTGCTGTTCTTGCTCAGCCGATGTTCTAATTGTAGTACTTTCATTTTTGGTGTTGTTATTGTTTGTCAGATTTTTATCGGAATTTGTACTTTCTTTTTGTTTGTTGTCTTTATTTCTGCTGTTTTTAATACTTGTCTTGCGATTCTTTCTGCTTGTTGGAATACCAAGCATTTGCTTGTGCCCGCTTTATGGCCAGATTCCTGGCATAGTGTACATTTTTCACTGTTTGGTCCTGTCTGTACCGTTGCACTCCTTGGCCTGATGATCGTACATCTAGCACTTCTAGCATTTATAATTTTTTTTTCCAGGGTGCAGTTTGTGTAGCCAGTTTTAAATGCTCCTTTCTTTGGCAGTTTGTTTGCCTCTTCTTTGGCTAAAGTCAAGGTTGTTGATTGGGTACCTCTATAGTTTTCTTTGAGTGTACCAATTTTGAAAGATTTTTTGTTATCTTTTACAATTGCTTGTATGGCCAATGTAATGTCCGGCTGAGTGGTCATTGCATCTAGGTCTCTTATGACTATGATTTCCATTTTTTTTGCTCCCAGTTTCCTTTTAGTTATTGTTTTGTCGCTTTTTTTGATTGTTTTTTGATGTTTTCTAGTGCATTTGCGTTCTTTTCTACGTTGATAATCATTTTGCCATCTTTTGCTTTTTTATGTTTGTGACTGCTTTTCTGTCAGAGTTCCCATTGAGGTTTGCTTTAACCTGTTAAAGAAAAGTTATGTAGTTTTTGTTTTCTCCCCCGCTTTTTCGACAATTAGTGCATAAGTGTTCCTTTCTTTTTTGTTTTATCAGATTTATCTTCTTGCGCCTTGTTAGTATAAATCACTACCTTAGTGTCTGTATATTTGAATACGCACTTTGCCATTTTTCTTAAGGTTGGTAGACTTACAGTGTCAATTTTATGTAAGATAACTTGCTTGTCACCAACAATCTTTCAATGTGTTTAATTTGGTCTATAAGTCTTATAGTTGGCCATCAGGTTTTTTAGAATAATTTTGCCCGGCTTGCATTCGCGTGTTTTAGAGTGCACCCGTGTTGTTAGCTCTACTATCTCGAAGCTTTCTGTACATGTAGCAAGCACAGGGTATTGGTCCTAATACATTCTTTTGATGCTTTTTTAAATTTTGGTATCAGTTTTTTCTACCATCACTACTTTGGTCTGAGCATGTGTATTGTCAATAGGGTTGCCAATTTTGATTTCAGTAGCATTGTATATCCTTTTGTTCCATTTAAGGTTATCTATTTTTGTGTACTCTTTGTTCAAGAGAAAGTAGGTGTTTTGTCGTTTTTTTTTTGCTTTAGTTTTATTCCGCCCAATTTCTTTTTTCAGTTTGCTATTTACTATCTTTAGTTGTTTTAGCTTCTTTTCTTGCATATTATTATGTGTTTCCCTTTTTGCCATCTGCTTTTCTATTGTTTTAATGTTTTTATTAAGTATTGTATTTACTTTGAACAGCTCGTCCATTTTTTTCAACTCTTCTGTTTGGCTATAAACCTTTCTGTCTGAGTTTTTTTCATTATCTACCGGTCCTTCTTTGCCTTTTGGGACTATTTTGCTTTTTCCAACCTTTTGGTCGCTGACGTTAATTTTTCTACTCACTTTTTAATTTCAACTATTGTGTTTTGTGCGACTTCTTTGGCTATATTTTCTGTGCACTTAAAAATATCCTCAATTTGATGGTCCATAAGGTTTTTTTGCATCGACATCTTAAGGACTTTTTTTTACTTTCTGTCTTTTCCGGAGTTTTGTCTTCCTCCTTGGTTCTTTTTTTTTGCTCTACGCATATCTTTTTTACAGTATCAATGTTTTGATCAATAACCTCCTTATCTATTGCCATGTGGATTGCAACATTTGTAGCCTTGATACTTCCGGCTACACCATCGGATTTAGTAAAATCCAAGATTGAGTTTCTTCTTACAGGCGATCTGAGTACTCTGCTCTTTTGTCCAAAGGCTTTCTTCATCTCCCGGTCCTTTGACATTTTTATATCAGTTCAAAGCAGCCCATCTTTACAGACGGGAGGAATTACCCCCCCCCCCCTCCCCCATAAGTGTTATTTTGTTCTAAACTTTTATTAATTTTTATTTTAGGCTAATGGCAGCCGTGGTTCTATTTTCTGACTCCTGTACAGTCGCGCACCTTTATCGTTGTTTAGAGTGTTGGGTTTCACTGTAAAAAAGGATTAGAAAACTGATTTGGTTAAGAAGCCTTCGAAACCTAATAGCATTGGTAACTAGAAATAGAGTCAAGAAAGACCAAAGAGTTGTTCTAGGGCAAACGATAGTTCAAAGAGGAAAGAGAAGAAGAGAAAATGTAGTCTCATTGCTGTGGCAAGGCTACCGTGCAATGGTCTACGTGTGCAATTTCCTATCCGACACCTGGGACGCGCCTGGTAGAGGTTTCACCTTCCCCTGCCTCCAAAATCTGAAGTCCAGGAACCTAATTTGACCTATCCTAACTATTTTGGTGCAAATCCGGGAGCTACCTTTCTTACTACAACTTTTTTTACTGTTCTGTCCATGATAGCAATTTGCCAAGGTGTTTGCAATTTATAAATGCTTTATTTTTTTGAAAGGTTTTTCAAGTACCTGGTGCAGTAAGATTTGTTTTTGATACAGTCTTGCTGGGTGTGAGGTTAGAAATTTTGTTGGTAACTTTGTTGCGGGTAGTGCATTCTTGTACAAGATAATCAATTGGTGGAGATTTGTAAATATAGATTTTTGTGGTTTAGTATTTGACACATTCTCTTGTTTGTGGCTTCTTGCACATGCTCATAATCGTTAGAATGAAGCGGTTGGCTCTTCTAATAACATTTTAGAGACTTAGGTATAACTGTCATCTTTCTTAGACGTTTTTGGTTAATAGTACATTTTCAACTTTTGTTGTTTTTAATTATCTGTAGATCTGGTTACTTTTTTTATGGTAATCTTAGATTCTGTTACAATGACGTTGTATAAGCTCAAAGTCTAATTGGGTTATTCAAGAAAAAGTAATCTTCTTTGTTTATTGTGGTTAATAGTACATTCTTGAAATGATATTTGTTAACCTGAGTGTCTGGCAAATTTTTGTTTCACAATAATGTTGATCTAATACTATTGGTGTTTTGGTGAACTTGAAGTTGAAGTTGTGTTTTGTACTACAATTAAATCATTCCATTTACTTCACTAATTTAAAATCAAATATGGCTATTTCATCTTATCTTGATAAATCAAATATTTTTTATTAGAAGTAAATTACTTGGTAATAAAAATATTTCAATTAACTTAAATAAATTGCTCATTTTAAACATCAATAATAAAATATTATTTATTATAATAAACGACCAATAAAAAAACTAAATTGTTTATAATTTATTCGTGCTAGTATTAGCGTGATATGGTTTTCTTAAATGAAATGTGCAAAATTAACCATCAATTAAAGCAATTAAAATTCAAAGTACAATAATTTATACATATTTAATGGGCATGTGAGACCATTTAACGGAATAATACTGTGGTGTATATTTTTTATATTATTAGAAATGTTTATGGTTCGAATTTGTATAATTACTGTGTAATAAAACATGTGAAATAGTTCCTTTAATTCATATTGTATTTAATTTTTTTAATTATTTATGTTAATTAATTTTAGTTGATTGAGCAAACAATTATAATTAATTTTAATGATTGTCTATTTTTAGTAGATCAGTTAACTAACATTGACTTATTCTTTAAAACATATTCTCAGATTACATAATTATTTGAAGGGCTGTTTTAATTACCCAAAGTGACATCCAGTTAATTATATCACATTACCTAATCGCTTAAAATTGGATTTATGTATGTTATTGACATACTACTCAATTATATTCCAATGCAGAGAAGATGTTAAATTAAATAAAGTGATTATGAAAACAACATGATGAGAAGAATATTTTATGTAATCTCATTTAATTTAAATATTTAAATGTCAAATCATTTTAAGATACAGATTCCTACACATCTAATTGGCAGCAATTGACATTTAAAAACGTTTAGTTTCATGCTGAATATTTCCCATTATTTTTAAAATTTAATAAATGAGTCATAAGTTGTAATCACTTTACTATTATTGAAAACTTATATAGGTTGCATTATCACAATAAAAATATAAATTCAGAGAATTTATCGAGTTATTTACCTTTCGCAAAGTTATCAATACATGTACATATATATTTCAAGTTTCAAGATGACGGCAACAACCTTATTTATGGTTTCGCATTATTTTTCCCTCTCACGATATTTACTCGAAAATGTCGTTGAACTAGATTTTGTCCACGCTGTCATTTTTTTTCCTTAAAGTGTTTACACACATGAGCAACGTATTTGTTTAATAACATTACAGATATAATTTTAACCTTTCCTCTAAATATAAACTGATAATATAACAACAACAATTAAATTGCGTTAATAATTTTAAGTTTTAAATAGTAACATTGAATAAAGGAGAATTAAAACAATATACAATTGTTTATTTAAGTTTTTTTATCAAACAAAAATGTGTACTAAATGTCTACTATTATCAATCAGTAACTATTATTACTACTTAAGTTGATGAAACAGATTTTATAATCATATTTTGATGTACAATGAATCGCCACAAGATTTAGTTGCTGTTAGAAAATTGTCTTCTGATTATGTGATAATTTTTTAATTTGTAAATAATTATAAAAATTAAATGTTTATTGAAATTTTTTTCTACTTGCACTTGCTACCGCTCTATACTGAAGTAGAAAACAGCGCTTGTAGAGTATTGTCAGTATTCTAATACAGCGTACACACTTGCAACAATCTGCCGTACCGCAACACCGTCGCGTAACATCCTCGCGCAACATCACCTCGCAACATTCTCCCATCGCTTGTCGGTTTTCTGCCGTCGGATCAAAAAAAAATGTTACGCGTTGTGTTGCGAAGTGATAATACGCGACAATGTTACGCGACGGTGTTGCAGTACGGCAGATTGTTACAAGTGTATACGCTATTTAAGAATGATCATTTTTCTTTTGTGCGGAGGAGTATACCGTGCAATCGTAGTCAACTCTGGATTGAACCAAAGCTTTGATACAGCCGTAACAGGCTAACCTACGGGTTTTTAAAATCCGGTAAACCGTAACGTGTATCACCAGCCTAAGACGGATGGTTTCAACCTACGTACGCAGATTTGTACATTAAGGTGAGGTTGTCTAAGGCGTCATAAATGTACGTACAAAGTTTTTGCCAATAAAAAGCCAAAACTTTTTATGGTCTGAAGTTAACGTGTTATGGCGAAAATGGTATCTCTGTACACTACCAAATCGTTGACATAGACGTACTTTATAACAACAACAAAGCTGCAATGTCATTAACCGCTATAGCAATAATACTAACTGTCAACCCTCTAACTCCATTATCTAAACACAAAGTTTTCAAGAAGATGTTACCTACCTCTAATTCTAAATTTGCGGTCTTGCATGAAAAATTGCATAAACAGAGACTAGCATGTGAGAGTAGCGGTTGAAGTCAGTTTGCCATAGCATACTTGTATTGTTCCGGTAGAGAGTACTAAGTAAAAAATAAAGGTCGTTGTAGGTATAACAAAAGAGGTCGGTCGGCATTAGTAAAAGTCGTAGCCGGTGTCGGCATCGGATAATTGAAGTTGTTTGATCAAAAACTATTGTCTACTCAGAACTAGCCTGATCTTGTTTCAATTAGAAGACAGTAGTGACTGATAATAGATTTTCGGAATTTATGAATCAATTAAATTTATATAAAACACTTGCCAACCATGGGTTCTTCCAAAAACTGGTGTTACGATCAGAAATTTGAATAAGACCAAGCTACCCTAACACCATAAGGAGATTGCTTCAGAAATATGCCAATTCTTCTCTGGTCGTGCAATTCGCTAGTGTCTTGATAACAACCATCCAAAAAAACTTGTTGAAAAATTTCTGATGCAATAAGCAGCACTCTACTAGCAAGTCTAACTATAAAACAAGAAAGATACCTATGCAAATGCACTAGCCAGCTTGTTAGAACCAGTGATACAACAATCCCTCAATATACACATTTGAAATTCTACTCAATTAAACCACAAAGGTTGAGAGAAACATTGAAAGAATCACACAGATAAAAAAAATAGACAAAAGAACGGTAGAAAACCTTATCGACTAGTAAAAAAATTACAAAACTAAAATTACACCAAGGTGAAGATAACGAAATACGGTTTCTAAGCGGGGTCCGCTGCTAAATTAAAAGTCACGGAAGAAACCACCACCAATATACAAGCAAGCAATCAAACAAAAACAATTAAAGTGTTAATCATATATTAAATTAAGAAACAGCCTAATACTAGGCCATTCCCGGCTAAAAGATAATGATGTCAATCTAGAACACGTAAACAACTGCATTTACTTTGGTAAACACTACCGAGCCACTATCAATTGAAAAAACATGCTTCCGCCAAGCAAGCCAACCAACAAAGGCCTATTCTATTAATCTTATAATCTTGAACTGTGCAAAATCATTCAAGAGTTCAGTAACGTTTAACCAAAATCCAAACATCGACCACATCCAAAATTGTTACCCATCACAACACATACTTACAATGCCCAAAAATATTAGAGCAAATAGAAAAGCTACTAACCACTGAAATAATAGAATCTAGTATAAACATTTACAGTAGTGGCACAATTTTAATCAGAATTTTAAGTCAATGAGGCAACCAAGACTAAGTGCAATCAACCAGGAAACTGCCAAACAACTAGGCCGAGACAAAACCGTCATTGATATCCTCAGCCCACACCATTGCCCATAGGTTTGCAAAGACGTTTAGACATTTGTACAAAGCTATGTAATCTGAAGCAGAACAAAACTAAGAGCCACTAAACACTCATATTCAATTAGAGAGTCGTGAAAACCGGATTACATCGGGCCTTATAACACAATCCAAGCCGAAAATGCTTTAACGTGCATACACTAAGTCAAAGCAATCCCAGTAGTTGAAAAACCACTTATTTTACCAATACTTCCCAAAAAAAATTTTGACCGACAATGACTCTTAATTTGTCAGCAAGGTGTTTAGCAATACGGTGACTAGATAGAAGACAATTCTTTACACGACGGCAACATATCATCCACAAAAAGCACGCCCTGTCAACTGATGCTAAGACGTAATTTTTGTACACCTGGTAACTGGGATGCTCCAAAAGAAGAGGTCAAAGTTTGGGACCAAAAACTGTAAGAAATCAAACAACATCAAACCGTTTTCTTAAGGACAAGTAGTCCCTAAATTATCAACCGGGCAACCTGGTAATAGTGCGTAGCCGCGCAAAAAAATTGGCCAACAACTAGATAGGCGCAGAGAAAATCATAACACCTGCAGGTGCTCATTGTTATTAGATCAGAGATCAGCATTACGGACTACCGGCAAAGATCCAAACAATCTCAGGCTACCATTAACTTCCAATAATGCCGTCGTCAAAAAAAAAAAAATTGATACTACGTAACTAGGCGTTGCCAAATGACATCTAAAGCAACCAATCAAGGTCTAACAACAAAAAAAAGTGCAAGCACAAACTAACCTAAAAAGTTGATAAATTACATTGAAAAAAAAAACAGATCTGCTAGAGGAGTAACAACCAAAGGTTCACAACAGGATCAAAAAACGTTAAACTCACGAAAAAAAACATCTTAAAGCAAACGTTTTCAGGAAGTAATCAAGAAATACAAAAAAAAGTGAAAAACATAAAAACTGCAATAACATTAAACGCACGTCAGTATTACCGCTGTACCATTCCCAAAACCAGCCTCAAGACAACATCCGACATAAAACATTTGTTCACCTATATGAAAATATGTTGCCAAAGACAATAGAACCGGTTATCTAAAAGATTAGTAAACTTTGGACTTTAAAAAAACCTAAGCTTGGCACACAACCGTCTCACTTCTTAAAAGCATTATCCAAGAACTACTAATACCCTGACTCAAAAGCAATTTTACTTTACACTAAACTAGAGAAGAATACAATGTAAAAAACACTTTGTATAGTGTGTCCAAACTTTTGTTAGAAATTGACTGTCGAACAAACTCTAAGCGTCCAAGTATCAAAACTATTCAATATAACCTGGAAAATTATCATAAAACGTTTAAGATCAAAGCAACACTTGCAAATTGTCAAAACTTATGACTAAAGGCAGTGTTCTGAGCGCCAAACTTAGAGCATGGTGCTCATCTCCCAACTGAGCAATGTATTTGCTAAAATATCTACAAATTGCAAACGCATATTTACAAGAAAATATTGTCGCTGTTGTTAACAGTATCAATGAAAACCTAAGTTTGACAATCCGTCGACATAAGCTCTGCAAAAGCTTTGTTATTCTATGTGGAAAATTTTGAGGAACTATTTTGGTCTAGTGTCTGGAACCATAAATTTAACCGCAAAGTTCAATTTAGCAATAAAGTTAAAAACTGCCGTTGCTATTGATTTTATGAAGTTTATTTTGTTAAAAAATACTATTAAAAACCTAAAAATTCTTACAATATTGCAGTCTCAAGTGTCTTGACAATAATTTTGATACTTTGATTATTGTCTTAGTTGAAGTACTTACAGTTTTTGGCCAAATATTATAATTTAATTTTACTACAAAATTGATAAAAGCACAACTGTAATTTTAAACAATCTCTTTAAAACCTTACATCAAAAACCAGCTCCGTATAGAAGTATCTGAAAGATGTAGCATCAAATCATTCTTAGCCGTAAATATAGGTTTAGATCTGGAGAAGTCAGCAAAAGATTCTCTAGTCTGTTTTATGTGGGCTAAAATTTCTTGGCGGTAGCTTTATTTGTTATTCACTCAGGTTTTGAAAAACTTATATTTAAAAATTTGTTTGATATGTTTTCTGTTTATTATTAGTTGGATTTATTGTTTGGTTTTGAAATTATTATGATCTTTGTTTTTGTTAGGTTTATTTAGAGGCCTTATTATTATCTTTTTGGCTCTACTAACTTCTCATTATGCGTATTGTCTGCTAGCATAATTGTATCGGATATTATTGATTGATCTGCCAATTATAACAATTTCTGAATGATCTTCTGACTCTAAATATGGTTATAGAGTAGATATTAAATAACATTTGGGAGAGGACACTCTTCTTTTGTATATTAATGTCACCGAACAGTTTGTTTTTGATTTTAATTTTTGCTGTTTGGCTCCAATAAGTTGATAGTTGATAGTTGATATTTATGTCAGATGAGTTCTTTATAAGCTTTCATGCTTTACATTATTGAAAACTTTGGTATACACATTCTAGTTAACATTTCGGTAGCGTTGAACCAGTACATCAAATGCACAAAATGATTCTTTTGTTCTAAATTGGCTATGGAATCTAAGTTGTGCGTCTGTTATTATTGTGAATAATCTTGAGAAAAACATGTATAAGTGTGATCTATTAAATTTATCATGCGGTAATTGTTGCAATCTATTGCGTGCTGTTTCTTTAAGAGCGGGGTTATTATAGATGTTAGTCATCTTTGTTGTATGATCTTTATTTAATTTATTGTATTTATCTGTAAAGACGTCAATTTGATTGTTTTTGGTTAGTTTGAGTACTTTGCTAATAAGGAGTGCAAAGAGTCACGCTTAACACCAAGTAAATCTAAAGGTCAACCTTACCTGCACGTGTGATGACCAGTCATCCAGTGCACTCTGCTCTCTGGCAACCGAGTAGTGGAAGGATAACCACAATACAACAAAAGCCTGGGTTTTAATGCCAAAACCTTCTAATTCAATCATGATATAACAAATTCCAAAACTGAACTACCCTAAGTAGATACAACTCAAAATTTACAATCTTACCCTGACAACACCAATGGCAGTCTTATGGATTTTCTAGAAGGCAAGATTACAACACATCAAAACAATGAGCACAAACGACGATCTAAAAAAACTCAAACAAAAACTCAAAAATGAATGTAAAATGAAGCATAGTCGAATTGTGCAAAACAAGAGTACGAGGGGAAAATCTTATTACTCTGAAATCAGGAAACATTTTATTTCAGAAAAAATGTAGAATCTAACTACAAGAACGACGGTGTAGCTTTGATCGTGAATTGAAAGAGTCAAGAAATACCACAGAATATCAGAAAGGGTAATTTACCTAGTCCTTAAAATAAGCAACAAATCGAGCATCCTACTAATTCACTGGTATGCGCTAACAGCAGACGCCGGAGGCAAACTTGTACGACATCTATACAAAGATATTACAACCGTCATCAGTCAAGAGAACACTACTTATACCATAATAACAGGAGACTTCAATGCTAAACTAGGGGAATGGAACACATATAAGAAATTTTGGGTTGGGAAACTGAAACAAAAGGGGATATCCTGACCAACTTTGCAGATAGGGAAAAACTGTTTTGTTTAAATACCTTCTATAAAAAGCAGATACAGAAAAGATGGACTTGGTGACATCCAAATGGTTACACGCTAAACTGATTATGTACTATGCAACAATAAAAACGTATGTTCAGTTTTGTCCGTATTAAATAATTTTAAGACCGGAAGCAACCACCGACTAGTGTGTGCAAACTTTAAACTTAATAGAAGAACAAAGAGAACTAAATTGATAAAGAAAACTAAATATCCTACATCAGACATACTACTACTAAAACAAGATGAATACAAATTAGCACTAGATACAAAATTGAAACTAATAGGAATTAAAAAATCTGCAAAATGTAGATGTAGACTAAATGACAAAATATCCACAAAAAAAAACTTGTACCAAAATACGGAATCAAAGAGAGGCCAATCTAACACAACATACACTAGAACTGATGGCTCGGAGAAGAACACTCGTTTGAACAGATACGAAAAGATCTAAAACATATAGAACCAATCAATTCCTCCAAACAATCAAGAACAACAAAAGCATAAAAGTTCTAAAATCAAATTTAGCATTGGGAAAACAGAAAATCATCAAAACTCGGAACCAACAAGGTAATATGGTGTCTGATAAAACAAAAATTGCGTTAGCTATTACCAAATTTTATAAAGAACTGTTCACTTCAATGATGTACAACTACAACATCACATCCAGAACCATAATGAACATGGGCTCAGAAGATATACCAGATATCACAACTTCTGAAGTCAGATACGCACAGCAGAATAAAAAATAGAAAAACGCCCAGCAAAACTAAATAACAGCCAAAAGGATGAAACTAAAGGGAAGCACTCTCGAAAAGGCACTTGTGATATAACTACTAAACAAATGCATATTGGAGGGAAAAATACCTAAGGTTTGAAAAAACGCAGAAGTAATACAGATACACAATTTTAAAGACTCACCACTAACATGGAAAACTATCAACCCAACCTATCAGTTTTATATAAAATCTTTGCAAAAATTAGTACCAGCAGGCTTACCAATAAATTAAACCTATCCTCCTCGATCTTTGTATCCTTTGTGAGAGTTTGGTGGCATTATTATAGAATCATATCAACAGCAACTTTCTATGCCTTTCTGTTCTGAACCATTTCTGTGCTCTCCAGCCTGGTAACACCATCTATCTACCGAGTTGGCAATCTTTTTTGTGGTCTTCGTCCGTCAACTTCTCCCTGGACCATTAATTTTTTCAGAGTATCCGATCTTCTAAATACGTGGCCAAAATAACGCAGAATGTTCCGGATCACTCTCTTCTGTTTGTTTAATGGTCCAGGTTTTAGATGCGATTGGAAAAATTAATGAGAGACCAACCTTAGCTTTATTGTTTTGGCAATTGCCGTATTCTTCTATATCCGCGTTAGATTGGTTGTGGCTGTTTTTGCTATTTCTGGCTGGCGCCTTATTTTGTTCTTGCTACCTCTAATATTGGTGATTAGTGACTCAAGGTATATAAATTTATCTACTACCTCAAAACCGGCCACCAGCTGCATATGTTGGGAGTTGTTTGTTTTCCAGTTAACTATCATATACCTATACCAGCCAGTTGAACAGAACGTTTTCAAAAGAATTTTGGAACTCTGGATCACCTACAAACTCTGCGATCAATTATAGAAAAGGTAACAGAATATAACGCACCATTACATTTGGTATTCATAGATTACCACAAAGCTCTTGACAGCATCAAAACCTGATCTCTTCTTTCTGCAATGGACAATGGTAGAATCAATTCTAGATATTACAAGATTATCAGAAACATATACTAAGAAGCCACCTTTTATATCAAAATAGATTAGGAACTCACCACAAAGAAAATACGTTTAGGCAAGGGGATACATTGTCGCCAGAACTCTTTACACTGGCTTTTATATTTAAATCCTTGCAATGGAACAATATAGGGTTTAAGATAGACAACAAATCTATAAACCACCTAAAATTTGCTGATGACACACTACTAATAAGTAACAACACCAAGGAAATAAACACCATGCTGAAGAAGCTTGAGGAAAAACCACAACAAGTAGAAATGAATCTAAATAAGACTAAATTAATGAGCAACGTCTCAGTTGACGTCACCATAGATACTACAAAATAGAAAATGTTACAAGCTACATCTATCTAGCCATACAATTAAACTTGGTAAAGAAAACTAAAAGGCAAAAGTAACACATTGGATACAACTAGCGTGGCCCGCTTTTGGCAAGTTAAGCTATATACTCAAAGATAACAACATTCCTATAAGCCTAAAAAAGTATACAACACTTGTATACTACATGTATGCACCTAAAGATTAAAATCAATGACCATCGCAAAGAAAACCGCTCAGAAGTTACAAATAACACAAAGATTGATGGAAAAGACCATGCTGAAAATATCACTTAGAAATTGAATAAGAATTCATAAATTCAAGATAAAACAAAAGTAACGGACATCATGGAGAGTATTGCGGGTCAAAAATGGAGATGGGCGCGGCACGTTGCTGGGCAAGACAAAATAATGCTCTAAAAACCACGAAGAACACAGCAGGGGAGAAGAAAACCACAAATGAGATGGGAGGACGACTTCAGGAAAGTAGCCGGAAGACAATGGATAAGAAGACCACAGGAAGGATTTAAAAGAATTTTTTCGTAAGCCTGTTGCATATGATTTTAGTTAACAGTTTGCATAGTTGCGATAGTAAACTGATAGGACAATAGTTTTCAATGTTTGTTGTGTCCTTTTTTTTAAAGATAATGACTTTTGCGTTATTTTATTCCTTGGGAATTACACTATCTCTCAGGCATTTATTTAACAAGGTTTGTATAAATTTTTCTACCGTGTTTCCACCCAGCTTTAGCATCTCGGTTGTAATACAATTTTCTCCGGGATATTTGCCATTTTTCATCTTACTCAGAGAAGATCTAATTTCCTGTATTGATATTTCCGGCATATCATCTGATCCCACGTTTAATACTTTACCTTCTTCCGGTTTCTTATCTGGTGTTTTTGATGCATATAAGTCAGTCTTCAACTATTTAGAATATTTGTTCTGAGTTTGAAATAACAATTCCTTGCTTGTTCTTGAGCTTGGTTATTCGTGAAAATTTTTATTTTAGGACTTTTATATTAGAGTTATTTTCGATTTTTGTTTGAATTGTTTTGGTATAACAATTCAAGCCAACAATATACCTACACATTTCTGTTAAATAAAAATTTTGCTTAATTTGGCAATTTTTATTTATAAAATGTAGTCTTTTGATTCCACAATACTAATATTGAAATCTATAATCGGTTACCATCTAATACGATGGCATTGAATTTAATTGTCCTAATTTCCCTTTTAAGGAATTTGATTTGAATTCAATAAGATTTACATTTACGTCAATACTGCTTCAATTTACATATTATCTCATCAATAATGTATTTACAAAAATTGAAATTCTCACATAAAATGTTTGAAAATAAATTTTATTACCAATTTTTGTTACTATTAATTAATCTAGGTCAATGAAGCCAACTAATGAAACAGCAAAGAATGTGAAAATCTAATTATATTTTAATAATTTTAAAGAAAATAATAATTTATTCATTAATTAAATAATTATGACATGCATTTTACAATACTTAGAACAAAAAAGTATTAAATTAATTAATTAATTTAATTTTCACAATGTCAAAACAATTAAATTAGATGAAATTACAATAACTATAATTAATAATAATAATAAAATTTCTATTGTTCATTGCAGCTCGTAAAATATTAAAGATTTTTTGGGGGACGTCTGGTTTCAATAGCAATTATTTTTAAGACAAGTCCTGGTGGGTTCCATTTTATGTTTCTTTTGGTGTATAAGATCTCACGCTTAAATTTTTATGGCTGTATTCACCTTGAACATTTTTGTCAAATAAAATATGGCCAGACTTGTATTGTTTAACTAGTAACGTGAAAGTCATCAGACATCTTAATCAACCTATATAATCTGATATTGTCTCTATCCGTACTCGTAACAACTCAATTACAAACTTAAATAAGAACATAGTCAATTATAAGGGTTATTACTACTGCTTGAAAAACGAATGGCAATAAACTGGTCGTATAATTTATTAGTTTCAAATGATAGTCTTAAATGAAATACGTTTTTTGTAACTTATTTAAATTACTTAATAACAATTTTAATTGTTGATTAGTATTGTGTTGTTAATTATTATCGAATAAAGACATAGAAAAAGTTTGTAATAATGTTTATTATGTCTGTTTAATTGCAAATCAAATGTAATTGATATTTTTTATATATGTATCTAGCCTAGAACTGGAATAATTGCTTTATGTCTCATGAGTAACAAATAGTATTTGCTTTCTTTATTTTGTAAAATCTTGTAATATACGTGTTTATATAAAATATAAATATATACTTTTATTTAAAAACATAAATATAAGAAAATGTAGTATGATCATTTTTTTATTCATATACAAACATTTTTACTGGCTGTAAAAAATAGTACCCGGTGAATTTTAAAAATTTTAATCTTTCATATACACATAGATACGCCTTTCGCCGACTCAACGAAGTCAACATGATCGTGCCGATGTGACGTCAGTTGTGGGCAAAAAAATTGGTGTTGCTTAATTTACCAAAATGTCTACAAATCTTTACGGCACTTGTCGCATGCTCAGCAAATAACTGGATTCTTTACTTTTTTTCTCTAATTGCTTGCTCACTCACTCGTTATATTATAATATTTTTTGGCCGGATTTGAGGCCGGATTTTGACATTTATTTATTTGTTTTATGGCTGAATTTAAAACCGGATATTATAAATTTAAAAACACATTTGAACATTTTAAAAATAGTTTGAAATAAATTTACAAATTAAATTATTAATTAAATTAAAAAATTAATTAAAATGTCGGTTTGTATTAAGGGCCTCATAAAATGTTTTTGCACTTACACCCCCTTATGGTAAAAGTCGGCTTTGAGCGTATATATTTTCTAGCTGGATTTTGCTATTTTTATGATTCTATAAAGTTTTTTATACTTTTTAACAGTTTATGGATAAAATACCTTTTGCGCGCTACTAAACAACTACTTTTAGATTTTTTAACGGTTTATGACTGGATTTTGTAGCTTTCTAAGAATTGTTTAAAATTTCATATTTTGCTATTTTTTTACTTTTGATGAAAAAAATTTTGCACCGTATTTTACTATATTTATCATTTTTACATTTTTTAACAGTTTATAAAGATAATTTGATGCTTTCAACTAATATTTTGATGTTTCAAGTATGAACTTTTACCGAGGCGGCAATAATTGGCAAGCGTGACGTTAGTTGTGAGCAAAATAGCGCATATAACAAAAATACGTCTTTATTTTACCAAAATGTCTATAAATCTTGTATAAAACACTTGGTGCATGAGCATGGGCTTTGGTAAACAGTTTAATTAAAAATTATATTTTACTTTAAATAATTATTAAACTTTGTAGTCAATCAATTGTTATTTAATCGCAAGTAGCGCGTGACGTTATTTGTGGGCATACCAAATTGTTATGTTTGCTTCACCATGTTACAAGCAGAAACTAGCACAAAGCGTGTCTATAAGTGTATGTTGTCTAAGGTTTAAACTCACCAAACCTACCTATATATCGACGGATGTACCGATTGAAACGAGTAGCACGTTGTAGTGCACATCCGCAAAGTTTTACTTAGAATAATGAGTTGGAAGCTTCCTATCACTATTTTTATCACGCAATATGTTCAATTAACTCTCCGGGTTTGAAGTTTTTTGATTCATTTTTTTGCATGTTACCGGCGTTTAACCTAGTAAAAATAAAAAAGAGCCGTCATGACATGAGGGACAAGCTTAGGGGTTGGTCAATGCGTGTGCAGTGCAATATGTGCAAAAGTGCTAGGCTAGCTCTAATAAACTTGCATAGAAGTTTCTCAGAGCAGCAAGTCTTTTTGTAAGATATCGCGCGATTTTTGTTTGCTTCCAATTAGTTTTTTTGTTTGTTTTTTTGTAAGGTATTTTCAAGTTCTCTTGGTTAGAAACTTTATCCAACAATCTGGAAAGTGAACTAGATTATTGGGCTTTCTACCTTTTTTACCTTTTACCGGTATCCAGTTGGTTTTTCAGGTTTTTGGGTTTTGATAGAGTTTGAGCTTGTTAAATATGCTTATATTATGTAAAAAAAATATGTTTTCTGTTTTGTATGTTAAGTTTATCCTCTACCTTTGGATATTTTTCGTTTAAAGTTTATGCATTTTTTTTTTCTAATATCTTTTTCTTTACTAGCATTTAATGCGTTTTTTTTATATCTTGTTGTCTTGGATTTTTCTCTTCAGCGCGTTTACTAAGTTTCTTTTTTAAGTGTCTCTGATTTCTTTATTCAAGATTTTTTGTAGGTTTCCTATCAGTTTTGTTTTCAAATTTTTGGTTTCTATTACTTCTTACTATATGTATGACTTTACTAGTGCATTTATATCAAAGACTCTTATATTGCATACCTTTTGCCAACTTTTTAGAACTTAAAGTGAGATTAATTATTAACTAATGATTTTCTCTTATAAAGATTAGTGATTTACTTTTGTTTGAGGTTGCTAGGTTGTTGCTTGCCAGCCAATCCTTTAATAGTTTTTTTCTTATCCGATTTGTTGGAGCCCCACTCAAGTTTTTATATCAACTTCAATATTTATTTAGGTATTTTGAAAGTCCTAAATGGGATGTTTGATGATATGTTACGTATGGCTTTGGTCTTGTTGCCTATAAGTTGTATTGTAAAAAAAAAAATCAAATTGTTTTAATCACATCTTTTACACCAAATATAATGTAAAAAAACAAATTGTTACTAGCAAAAGTGTTAATTTTTATGTGCAGCGTTGACTACTAATGTTATTGGCCGCATCATCTAGAGTCGATAATGAAATTATAATAGGAACAATAGTTTTTATACTTTTTTAAACAAATTTAAGTATGTTGAACTCAAATTTTATTTTACATCTCTAATCCACACTACAGACACATAAACTTTAAACTTAGTTTCCGCTTACCTATCCAAATCTTTGTGTTCAAAAAATTGGATCACAAACTCTCGGGTACGTATGCAAGGCACTCCAAACTAAACGCCCACAAACTTTAAACTTAGTTAAAACCCACTCTCTCAAGTGTTTGTGTTCAATAAATTGAATTTCAAAGACTTGAAACCCATCCAAGTGTTTGAGGTGGGGCATTTCAATCTAAACCACACGCCTATAAACTTTAAACTTAATTAAAGCCCACTTACCCAAATGTTTGTGTTTAAGAATTTAGATCTCAAACACTTGAGTGGGTGGGCGAGGCTCTCCAATCCAAACCACACGTTTACAAACTTTAAACTTAGTACCCGCCTACCCAAAAAAGTGTTTCTCTCTCTAATCTAAACCACAGATCCAAAAACTTTAAACTTAGTTTCCGCCAACCCATCCAAGTTTTTGTGTTCAAGAAATTGGATCACAAACTCTTGGGTGCGTGTGCAAGGCACTCTAAACTACAGGCCCACAAACTTTAAACTTAGTTAAAACCTACTCACTCAAGTGTTTGTGTTTAATAAATTAGATCTCAAACACTTGAATGGGTGAGCGGGGCTATTTAATCTAAACCACACGCTTACAAACTTTAAATTTAATTAAAGCCCACCTACAAAAGTGTTTGTATTTAAGAAATTAGATCTGAAACACTTGGGTGGGTTTTTTGTTGGATAGTTTGTTGTTTCTAGCGGGTTGTGTCATCCTCTATTCTTGTTTTGTTTATCTGGTGTATCTTTATAGTTTATTTGGTTTGCTTGGTGAATATTCGTAATTGTTTGCCTTTACCATGCTTCTTTGTTTTTTCTTTTGCTTATCGTTAAGCGTTAAGATGACAATTTGTGTTTTATGTGATTTTGGTTGCGTCCTGAAATTAGTTAAATGTCTTGTATGTTACTTAGATATTGCAGTAATACTTGAAAGCAATAATTATTGCCAATAAGCTTAAAGAGGGTTGTATCAGCCAACGAGTTTGATTAAGTGTAGGCAAGGCTATGTTAGGGGTGGCGGCGCCGGCCTATGTTTGCAGTTAGGGAGGGGTTGACGGTGTTCTTAAATTGTACTTTTAAGCTGGAAGTGGTGTTGGTAGTGTTATCCAGGTAATTTACTGTTTGGTACTTGTCGTATGACTGGTAAGTGTTGTTTTTGACGTAGCTTATCGACAAGATGTTATCTTTGTGGACGGAAGGTGAATCTCACACTTTTTGATGTCCGTTAAATAATCTTTTAGCATTTTTTTTGTTTACTTGCGGCGTTTAGGTTCACGTGTATTTGTTTTTAGTTTTTTATAGTTGGAAACGTAAAAACAATATGCCATTTATTGTTCTACGTAGATTGCTATTTGTTATCGATTTATCTCTTCAAGATAGTAGAGGGCGGTTTTTACTTGTAATGTAATACATTATTAACTAATTCATTGCTAATCATAAGCTTCTTTCAAAAATGAACATGATGTTTGGCAACCATTTAGTCATAATGAATGTTTGTCTGACTTTCAATTTAGTTTGAAAAAGCACTCGAATGGGCTTTGTGTGACACATTTTTCAGATGAGATTTGTTTAATATCAAAAGTGAATCTCAAATAATTTTTTTGTCAGCAAAAATGTAGTTTTGTATGTTTTTAGATTTTTAAAGTTTTTGGTGTATTAGTTCTTTTTTTTTTTAGTTTAGTTTAGTTTAGTTTGGTGGCAAAACTCCTGAGAAATTTTAAAAACATTTGATAAATCTCTAGAATCTTCTACGGAGTTTTGAAAACTTTTGGTGGACTAAAATCTAAAAATTCTAAAAATTCATGACAAAGTTTAAAAAACTTTTGACTACTTTAAGAAACTTGTGAAAAATTACAAGAACATTGGATCAAATTCTAAAACTTCATAAATATTTCAAAAAGTTTCGGCCAACTTTAGAAACCTTTCAACAACTTGTAGAAAGTTCGGTTAGTTAAAAAAAAAATTGACCAATTGAAATTAACTTCTAAACTTTTATTAAATTTAAAAAAAAAATTTGTCAGTTCTAAAAACCTTTTAGCAAATTCTAGAAAACTTTTCAGAGATTTTTTTTTAGACCTAACTAAGAAACTTATTAAAAATTTTAGAAACATTAGATTATTAAATTCTAAAAACTAATAAAATGTTTCAAAAACTTTTAATCAACTCTAGAAGCATTTCACCAAATTCTAAAAACTCTGAAGTGTTTCAAAATTGATAAAAAAATTGTTAGAAATTATAAAACATTTGTTTAATTTTATTAATTTATAAGGTGTTCTAGAAACTTTTAACCAAATTTAGAACATTTTTACTAAATTTTATAAACTTCTATAAGTTTTAAAATTGTTTCAAAAGCTTCAGAAACTTTTTAGAACATTTAGAATTATTTGAACTTTTGAACCAACTCTATAAATCTTTTATCAAATTTTAGAAACTTTCAAAAAAGTTTTGACAAAGTTTAAAAGTTCTTAAAAAAATATAGAAGTTTTTGATCAAATTCTAGAAACTTCTACAGAGTTTTGAAAGCTTTTGGTTGACTATAAAGCCTTTCGGCAAACTATAAAAATGTATGACAAATTTTAAATACTTTTGATTAACTTAAAAAACCCATGACAAATTTTAGAATTATTTGATTAAGTTCTAAAAACTCTTAAGGTGTTTTGAATATATTTTGTCAACTCCAGAAACTCATAAAAGAATTGTAAAAATTTTTGAAAGGTTCTAAAAACCTTTGATTAATTTAATAAATCTATGAAACAATTTGAGAAACTATGGATCTAACTTTAAAAACACTAAAAATTTTCCAAAACCGTTTGACAACTTTAGAAGCATTACAATAAATTCTAAAAATTTCTGAAATGTTTTAGAAACCCCTAATCAACTCTAGAGAAATTTAAAAAACATTTAATTAAATTTTACTCTTAAGGTGCTTTAAATTTTGATTCACTACATTATAAAAACCTCTAAAATGTTCAAGACTATTTTGAAATTATTTATAAACTTTTGAGAATATTCATTAACATTTGAAAAACCTCTACACACTTTTAAAATGTTTTAGAAACCTTATGCTAATTTTAGAATTTAAATTTTCCTAAACAAAGCAAACTACAGCAAACCAAGCAAAATACTCCTTTTAACTAGTTCTTTTTTGAGCAAACCAAAACAATTTTTTTAGTGAAGTTTCCAGAAAATATACACTCACAGTTAAAAAATGCCTTTTCTCAGTAAGATAAAACTTTTAAGAGTTTTTTTTTTTAACCAACTTAAAAAACCCGTGAAAAATTTAAGAAACATTGGGTGAAATTCTAAAAACTCATAAAATGTTCTAAAAAATATTGACAAATTCTAGAAACTTTTCTCTAAATTCTATAAACTTCTAAACTGTTCTAAAATTGGTCAAAATATTTAAAAAATTCTAAAAAAAAAACAGACTCATTTGATCAAACTTTAGAACTTGTTGGAAACTTTAAATACATTTGTTCAAATTTTAAAAACTTATAAGGTGTTTTAGAAACTTCTCTAAATTTTCAAATTGTTTTAAAAACTCTAGAAACTTTTAAGAATATTTAAAATTCTTTGATTAAATTCTAGAAATTCCAAGGTGTAGAAACTTTTACCAATTTTAGAAACTTTCAAAAAAATTTGACCAATTTTAGAAACTTTTGAAATTTTTGTTCAATTTTTGGATCTTCCTACGGAGCTTTTGGTCGACTATCAAAGCTTTTTAGCAAATTCTTAAAACTTTTGATTAACTTAAAAAACTTATGACAAATTTCAGAATTATTTGATCAAGTTTCAAAAACTTCTAAGGTGTTCTGAATATATTTATTTACCTTTAGAAGCCTATGTCAGCAAATTCTAGAAAACTTTGAAGAATATTTAGAACTATCTGATCAAATTCTATAAAATTTTAGGTTTATATAAACCTTTGGACTAACTCTAAAAATTCTAAAAACTTTTCACCAATTTAAGAAATTTATGACAAAAAAAAAGTTCTAAAAACTTATAAGGTGTTCTGAACATATTTAAAAACTTGGTAGAAAATTTTAGAAACTTCTAAAATGTTCTAAAAACTTTTGATTCTTTTAATAAACTCATGAAACATTTTAAGAAACATTAGATCTAACTCTAAAAGCACTAAAAATGTTCCAAAAACCGTTGGACAACTCTAGAAGCATTTCAATAAATTCTAAAAAAAATTGAAAAGTTCTAGAAAGCCATAACAAACTCTAGAAAAATTTGAAAAATATTTAAACATATTTTACAAAGGTGTTTTTAATTTTTTTTGCAAAATTATAAATTTTTTTAAATGTTCAAGACTATTTCGAAAGTTTTTATAAACTTATGTGAATATTCAGAAACTTTTGAGAAACCTTTAGAAACTTTTAAGATGTTTATAACCTGTTGCTAACTCTAAAATTCAAGTTTTAGAATCTCTCAAACAAAGCAAAATAAAGCAAACCAAGCAATATACTTTTTTCAACAAGCTTTTTTTGAGTGGATAAAATATCTGCTTAGAGTTAAAAAATGCGTTTTCTCAAATAATAGTGGCAATAACATAACATAACATAACACAACATAACACAGTTTGACTATTTGAAATTCAATTTTAGAATATCCTATAAATTTCTAAGAATCTTTGATCAACTGTAGAAATATTTTAGCAAATTTTAGAAACTCTTGAGAGATTTTTCTTTAGACCAACTTAAAAACTTATGAAAAATTTCAGAAACATTGAATTAAATTCTAAAAACTTATAAAATGTTCTAAAAACTTTTGACCAATTCTAGAAGAATTTTGCCAAATTTTAAATACTTTAAAATGTTTAAAAAATTGGTAAAACACTTTTAAAAAATAACAGAGACATTTGATCAAACTCTAGAACTTGTTGGAAACTTTAAAAACATTTGTCCAGTTTTTAAAAACTAATAAGGTGTTCTAGAAACTCTTAACTAAATTTAAAAGATATTTACTAAATTCTAAAAATTTGGACTAACTCTAAAACCTTTAAAATTTTTTTTAAAATTTTTGATCAAATTCTAGAAACCCTTACGGAGTTTTGAAAGCTTTTAGTCTTCTAAAAAAGCTTTTCAAAACTTTTGATTAATTTAAAAAAATCATAATATATTTTAGAATTATTTTATCAAGTTCTAAAAACTTCTAATATGTTTTTAATATATTTGTCAGAAAATTCTAGAAACATTTGAAATATTATTAAAACTTTTGATTAACTTAATAAACTCATGAAATATTTTAAAAAACATTGGATCTAACTCTAAAAACACTAAAAATGTTCCAAAAACCGTTGGACAACTCTAAAAGCTTCTTAATAAATTCTAAAAACTTTTGAAAAGTTCTAGAAAGCCCTAATCATCTCTAGAAAAATTTGAAAAACATTTATTTAAATTTTTGAAATTCTTAAGGTACTTTAAATTTGTTTTTACTAAATTTTAAAAACTTAAGAAATACTATTTTAAAAAGCTTTATAAATTTCTGAGAATATTCAGAAACATTTAAGAAACTTCTAGAAACTTTTGAGATGTTTTAGATACCTTTTTCTAACTGTAGAATTTAAGTTCTAGTAACTCCCAAACAAAGCAAACCAAGAAAAATACTTTTTTTAACAAGCTCTTTTTTGAGTGGATAAAATATCTGCTTAGAGATAAAAAGTGCGTTTTCTTGAATAACATTTGAAATTCAATTTTAGAAAAGATCTGAAAATGTTTGGTCAACTGTAAAAACCGTTCAGCAATATGTAGAAACTTTTGAAAAATTTTTTTAGACTAACTTAAAAAACCCATGAAAATTTTTAGAAACATTGGAGTAAATTTTAAAAACTAAAAAAATCTTTTAAAACTTTTGACCAACTCTAGCATTGCACCAATTTCTAAAAACTCATTTAATCAAACTCTACAATTTGTTGGAAATATAAAAAACATTATTTAAATTTTTTTAAACTTATAAGGTTTTGGTAAAAGCTTCTTCTATTCTAAAGATGTTTTAAAACATTTAGAAACTTTTAAAAAATTTCAGAATTATTTTATTGAATTCTAGAAACTCCAAGGTGTTAAATAAACTTTTGGACCAACTTTAGAAACTTTTTATCAAATTATAGAAACTTTAAAAAATCTCAAATACATTTTGACCAGCTCTAGAAACTCCTAAGAATTTTTTGAAATTTTTGATTAAATTCTAGAAACTCCTACAAAGTTTTGCAAACTTTTTTTTTATTATAAAATCTTTTTAGCAAATTATAAAAACTTATGACAAATTCTAAAAACTTTGGACTGACTTAAAAAAACAATGAAAAATTTTAGAATTATTTGATCAAATTCTAAACACTTTTAAGATGTTCTAAATACTTCTGGTCAACTCTAGAAGTCTTTCATATAGGTCTAAACTCTAAAAATGTTTCAAAAACTGTTAAACAAGTTTTAAAGCATTTCTCTAATTTCTAAAAAATCCTGAAAAGTTATAGAAAGCTCTGACTCTAAAGACATTTGAAAAACATGTTAATAACTCTGTTTGCTTCTGTTTATTCTAAAGTTTTTTTCACTAAATTCTAAAAATTCTTGAAATGTTTAAGGATATTTTGCAAAACCTTTAAAAATTCTTGAGAATTTTCAAAAACATTTGACAAACTAGAAATTTTTGAAATGGTTTTAGAAACTTTTTGTTAATTCTAGAAAATCTAAACATAATAACTATTTTAAACGCAGTATAGCAAATCAAGCATAATACTTTTTTCTGAAAGTTCTTTTTTGAGTGGTCCAGAACAAAAATCTTTCAGTTGCGTCGCCAAAAAATATCCGCTCATAGTTAAAAAATTCATTTTCTCAAGAAACATTAGAATTACAAAAACATTTGTTTCAACATGTTTTTTTTATGCCTACAAAAATAGAATTAAAGCTGTTTTGTAAACAAAAATAAAATATATCTTTATATTCAAATAAAATCTAATTGAGACAATTAACTTTATTAATACTCTATTTAACCATAATCAATAATTGTATAAAATCACACAATCTAATGTACAATAATAATAATATTCACATTCCATATAAATATTATGCAGAATTTTAATCATTGCTAATTAATTAATAGGCCACTTAACACATAATTAATGTATCAATAGCATTGACATGCATATAGGACGGTGCTAATTTATATAATTAAAGCATGCCCAAAATAACAAACATAAAAAATATAAAATAAACGCGTATATGCAAATAACAGATGATTAAAATGCACGACAACAAGGTGTTAATTTCTTTGTTTCAAATAAATTTCGAGTATACTCTGAATGCCTTTATTCAAGAATTTATGTTGTAACAGCATTCTTGCATTTTATAATCAAGGAAAAATTGTGAATGAAGAAGTGACAGTCGATCTAATCAGAGCCCTTCTCTTTTTGCTCTTTTGTAATCATCTGGATGTGGGATGGGTTATCCGCAATATTAATTTTTATCGTGGAATGTTTACGCAGACTAGTTATCATGTAACATTTCGGCCTTAATTTTATCTAGTGATAAAATGTTTGATGGACGAATTATATTTTAAACGCCTACGATACCCAGAAACTAGTTCACTTGTATGCATTTTCATGCAAATCATATTTTATTCAGAAGGTCGAATGTGTTTAAGTATACAATTTATAATTTATTACTTGTTAATTCATGCGGCCTGTGTATTAAATGTTTTTATTTTATTTCCATTACATTATAAGTGTTCCAAAAAAGGAAAAAATATTAATTAAGATCTTCATAAATATCATAATTATCATAAGTTAATTGACTAAGTTGTTACTACTTAAGTACATTTTTATGACGTGCGGATTGATGTATATATCACATTGGAAGAATGGTTATGTACTCTTATTATTTATAAATATATAATGTTGCTTAAAACTCAGTGGAAATATAAAGGAAAACAAAACTATAAATTAAAACGTGGGAAGGATCTTATTGTTGCACAAAAATCTAATAATTAAAGTGTTAATTATAATTAAAATATGATATTATTTATCTTACATATGAATAATAATAAGAAACGCATTTATATTTATACATATTTTGTAATAAATGCCTAATTATTTAAATTATATGCAGAATAATTAATAAAATTGAACAATGACGTATATCGGATAAGAATCATAATAATACTTGTTTAAAATAAAACGTTGGCAACCAGGAAACTCTTTAGGAGACCAGTTTTGGATAACCTTGATTGTTTAATTTATTTATGAGAGAACCTAGCCCATTATTATGCATTCTGACAGCTGGCCTTTTTCTTTCTAATGCTCTTGCATAATTATAACTACCGGCCAAACACGAAGCATTCTCATGATTCGGTGATGGCCGCGCTTAACAATGGTACCTCTTTAAATTTCGGTTGGTTCCTAACTCAACATCTAATTTCTAAGTGGGAGAACCGCCATTTATAATATTTTAATTCTATGGTGCATTTTTTTCTTCAATAGAGGCGTAGCTTCTAAACCCATGCTGCTGTTATTAATGGGATCTAATTTGAAGCAAATGTTGGATGACGTGGATGGTTATCTTTGATACATTTTTTTTCAGAATATAATTCAATTAAAACTCACATAAAAGAGCGGTAAGATTTTTTTTTAATTTAATAAAACAATCAAATTGAAATCATGCCTCGTGTTTATTTTAACCACACTGTATCAAACATACGAGTTTTTTCATAGGAAAAAAATTAACACAATATATAACTCGACGAAATGAATCAGAAAAATGCAAATAAATTCATAATACGTTATATGAATTTACAAAGGGTTCTGGAAAAGTATTTAAAAAATGTATCGCGGCGGAGATTCATATTTATTTATGAAACTGTTTTGTATTGGTTTTGATGCGACGAGTTGATTGAATAAATATTCGCAAAAAAGTTTGCGTACATCGCGAGCTTTGGTTTTTTTTAACGGGTTGTGGAAGTGATGGGGAAAATTGTGTTCTCTCATTTCAGATACATGTATTATTATTTGTTTAATATGATACTGCTGATTTCTGCTTTTATAATTCAATATTCAAAGTTCAAAAAAATATTTAGATATCTGGCTTAATTGATGAAAGGCCGTTGCGAGGGGTACGTTCAGAACATAAATGTGTCGCTTTTTGTTCCAGATCAAGTAAAGCTTATGCGTGTTGCAAACCTGTTGCAGATTAAGTCAAACGCAATGTCAAAAATAAGTATTTATTCTATTATTTTTGATTTCAATACATGTTATTACACTTTTCAAACCTGTTTCTCTTTCTTATACAATACTGCCAACTTCACTTTAATGCTAACTTAACATCGATACTTAATAATAATTATCTTTACATTTATAATTGCCAACTAAACTTAAGTTAACAGAAAAATAAGTATATTTAGTAATTAAAAATGCATTATTACAAACACAATTGTTGTTTTAGGATTGAATGAAATTGAATTAGCATAACTACTCCTACTACGGCAAAAAAATGGATGTAATGAGTTTTTTTTTAACAAAAGTAGGATAATTATACCAAAAAAGATATACTATTTACGGTAATACAGATTAATTTTTTGTCGGTTTTAGACTATATTTGGTAGTCTGAGTCGACTTTGATAGTTTGATGACTAAATACGGTAATAACGATTAATTTTTTGTCAGTTTAAGACTATAATAGGTAGCGCAAGCCGATTTTTGACAGTTTGCTAACTATTTACAGTAATGCCGTTTTATTTTTTGTTAGTTTAAGACTATATTTAGTAGTCCAAGTCGATTTTTGACAGTTTGAAGACTATTTACAAAATTACCAATTTATTTTTTGCCAGTTTAAGACTATATTTAGTAGCCCAAGCCGATTTTTGACAGTTTGAAGACTATTTATGGTAATACCAATTTATTTTTTGTTGGTTGAAGACTATATTTGGTAGCCTAAGTCAATGTTTGATAGTTTGATGAATATTAACGGTTTTATTTTTGAACAGTTGAAGAAGTTGTGTTTGATCGTTTGATTTGATTACTAAAGATAAGAAGATGGCTTTGGGGATGTTCTTCTTTGAAGTGTTGTAGTTGGTTTTGGAAGGTCTTGGTTTACGCTCCACAACGTTTTCTTGAAAAGTGTCAAATTCTTTAATATTGGCTATGGGGTTGGTGTTTGATTACATTCTGGGTATCTGATATTGCTTGCTAACTTTTGACAGTAGTAGTTAGTAAAAGTGTGAATAATACTTAAGATGTTGTTTCATCTTTTAACAGCTTCTTTCTTTGGTGTTTGTTAGGCGTTTAGGGATTATGCTTCACAATGGTTTTTTTACATTATTGATGACTTTTCTCGTAAAAATGACGCAATATTAGCAAAATGAGACCAAATGGTTCTTAAATTTTACTAAAGTGACGTAATCTCTACCACAAAAGTTAAGTTTTGATTTACAGTTAAGCCTTTGTTGACGTTGAGGTCTTGACCTATTTGTGAGCTTAGATGGTAAAACTAACTGGTTGATAAATTAATTAGTGAGTATACGTACTATCTTTGATAAGGTTGTTTCTCAATTAATTGTTGTTTTCGGTCAAGGTCGTTTTTTTGAAGTTAGCTAAGTACGATTTAAAGATCTAAAGGATTTAATTTATCGGCGTTTGCCTGGCATGATGTTTTTTGCTGTTTTCTTTAGTGTTGATAGTGGGTTTTAGGCATTAGTTGTGCCCTAAGTTGGGCGCCATTTGTTACGGGCACGTCTCTGTTAGGAGAGCAAACTAACTTAATATTTGTTGTCTACGACTCTCAACAGAAACATAATTTTAAGAAATAGCGCCCAACGTGAGGCACAACTGATGTCTTATCTATACGTTAGGCGCTGACTAACAGCTTTTTCTTTTTGTGTCTGTCTAAAAATAACAGGTCTTAAAGATTTCCAAATGTAGTAAATAAATGAATTAATAATAATAACAATAACAGGCGCTAAAGATAGAATTATTTGAATTAGTGTGGCTCAAAAGGGCGCAACTACTAGGGGACAATGTTTTCTCTTCTAAACCTAGTTGGAGTTCTGCTCTATCTTATTCTATGCGCAACGAATAAATTTTTTTAGAAAAGTTTATGGGATAGATGCAGGAGGCTTTTGTTGACAGTGCCTTTAAAATAAAGAGCTTCTTTAGGACATTGGAGTTGAGTTTAACGAGAGCATCCCGGTATTGGTACCATGTAAACTTACCTGCCTGCTACTTTACCTCAAGAGACAAACGCGAGTATAGCTGTAAACGGAAAACCGTCAGTGGTTGCCTAAAGGGTAACTTATAGGCTGTAACATGGGTTGACCGTTGGTGTTTCTAAAAGGGATTATAGCGCCTTGATAGAACCAGCGAGGCCAAGGTGACGCAGTATTTCTTTAGCTCTCTTACCTTTTTAGTTTAAGATAGGGCAGCAGAGACGATTGCTGTCAATAGAAAAGTGGTCAAAAAAGGAGTCATAGTTTTTGATGTCGGGGGCATTCTTTCTTTGATCTTTTCTCCTACTGCTACTTACAAATTGACAGCAAAAAATTTTGGACTATTTGGAACTAATTGTCTTTTTGAAGGTGTACGGGATGGTAGGGGTTTGTAGTTTTTTACTTGTTGTGCAGATAGATTGTATTCTTCTAGGGTCTGAAAATAAAGACTATCAAAAGTGTGCACCTAGTTAAAGCAATACTACGGTGTTCAAACACGCACAGTAGTCGTATGAGTATTGTTCATAGACTACAGTGGTTTATGCAATTTGGTTATGTATGTAACTTTAGAAAGGTGAAAACTAAGCTAATGATGTTGTTAGAAGAAGACATTGTGGTTTTGAGTGGTAGTGCGGTACGGTCTCAAAGTTTTGTTTTTTAAAGGTTTTAAAATTGACCGACGGCGAAAGATGCAGTAGTTCGAGTTATAAATGTTTCCGGAAGCAATGTGTTTTCTAAAAGTGACCTACGGCAAAAAGTGCAAACCTGTAGGTTACATGCAGATCGGGATTAGTGGATTTCGTTTTTGGCGCGGTTGTTGGTGTAGATAAGAAATTCCGTTGCTCGGTGACAAAATTGATCCCAGACGGCATAAAACTTAAAAGAGACCTGTCTTGATAAAAAATGTACTACTCTTTTGGTTTATATGTTTGGCGGAAATAGATACAACAAGGTCTCAACAAAAGTTGTTGAACAGATGATCTTGCGGTTGATAGATTTTATTCAATAATATTGACTTTGGTGTTGGTAGAAGCAGAGTTGATGTTGTGTTATAGAAGCTTGCTGCAGAGCTGTCTAGCAAGTTTTAGCACTACGGGTTGTTGTTATCATTTAGGTTACGTCCCCTGAGGATCATGTGTTCCGCACTAATGTCTTGCAGAGGAATAAAATAGTAAAAATAGATAACTTCTCCTTGCAGAACTGAACCCTATTCTCGGTGAGAATGATTTTGGGTACACCAAAAACAAGTAGTACATTATCTTCTAACAGCCGACGTACACTTTGTGTGGTAGGTTACCGAAAGAGAAGGTTAGTAAAAATTTACTGTAATGGTTAATTGCCACAAGCACATACACATTCTCTTGTGAGCTACTTGGAAATGGTCCAATTGGGTCCATGCTGATTATTTGTCATATATACCTAGATGCTCAGCAAGAAGATCATAATGGTATTGACAAATTAAGTATTTTGCTTGTTAAAATTACTTCCAATAATTACAGTCTAATCCTTCCAAGGTACTTTTAACTTCTCGATACAATTTGTCATCTACCGGGCCAACTCAAAAATTTTAAGAAATTATTATCAACTTTTCTAATTATTGAGCAGTACAACTTATTTGTTTCAGATCTGTTTAGAGCATCATTTATTAGCTAATTTCAGGAATTATCTATAAAAGACACTACGTGATCTTTACCTTTTATGTATGTATGTATGTATTTATTATCTGGTAACCTTAAAGCCAAAGGCTTAACTTGCTCTGAGGGTTCTTGACATTGTCCAGCCATATTAGACTATGATGATCTGTTATGATTGTAAATTTTGTTTTTAAATGCTCAAAATAATACAAGGTGGAGCAGAATAAGGAGCGATTTTTAAAAGTCTGTTAAAAAGCAGATTTTTGTTTTTTTAAATAAATTTTTTATTTAGTTAAAGAACATAAAAAAACATTCATGATTTTATTTTTTGAAAGTAACTCCGGAAAGATGACGTCTGTTTAGGCCTACACATTCTTCTAATTGTGATCTGAAATTATTCATTACGTTTTGCAGCATTGCTTGATTAATTTGGTCCACTTTCTGTCGAATCCGTTTTTTCAAGACATAAACTGTTTTCTTGAAAGACTTTTGTCTTTAAGTAACCCAACAAATAAAAAGTTGCACGTTGTGAGGTCCGGTAAACAAAAAGGCCAGGTAATGTCCCCATTTCGAGAAATTGCATAATTTGGAAATAACCCATTGATAATATTTATGCTTACTCTCGGTGAATAGGAGGTTGCTCCGTCCTGTTGAAAAAATGTTTCCTCGTTAACTTAACGCAAGCTGTGGTGCAAAAAGTTTTCTAACATGTGGGCGTATTTTTTAAAAGTTACCGTCGCAGCATTGCCACGGACATCTTCAAAAAAATAGGGCATTATAATCCTTGATGAAGACATAGCACACCACACAGTAACTTTTATAAATCTTAATCAATTCAATTTAATATCTAAAGTTCAGCTTGTTTACATAACCTGACAAATAAAAATGGGCTTTCTCACTCATCTATAAATGCTTTACAATGATCTTATCTTAATTAATTAAATCTAAAAGCTGTTTACAGAATCGAGGCACATAATCGGTTTTTTTTTAAACTGTTCAAATTGGATTTTGTATGGATGGATGTAGGTCCTTATGCAAAATCCGTCTTACAGTTCTGTTTAAAATTATAAGTGCAGAGCTAGTCGGCGAGCAAAATGCATTAATCGATAGCAACTCTGTGCGTACTGGTTTTTGATTGGTCGATTGCGATTGATGTTGAAATAGTTGCAAAAAGCACGACGCGCTTGTACGTAACAATTACCATTTTCATAAAACCCTTTTACAGCGTATGCGCGCTGTTGAGGGGTCTACTGGTCTATTATTACTAAATGCTAATACGCAGGAAACATGGCCGATAGCGCCACTTCTACTTCTTAACGATACTGCGCAGTTAGCGGAATTTTTAAAATTGCTCCTTATTCTGCCCCACCTTGTACATAGACAGTAGAATTTTTTTAGGCGTTAGTAAGTGATTGCAACAGATAACAATTTTTTTTTATTCTTTGTTGCGAAAATATTGCTACCAACACTTTACAATGAAAAAAGATTTTGCCGCTTTCTCTCCGTCCACACAAACTTTCTTTTTTTTCTTGTCAGATCAAATATACGGTTAAAATTTTCAAATATCTTAAACAAACTTTTGATACCACAAAGTCATTCTCATCTTTCGACAAATTTTCCTGACAGTTCAAAGAGATGGCATGTTTACAATTACTTTTAACTTTTTTGATTACTTACTTAGGGTATAGACTAGTTAATTTTTGCGGAAAACACATTTGTATAAATTTTGGAATAACCTTGCCTATAGAAACCTGTCAACAACTTTGCTGGTATTAAAGTTAAGGGTAGTAATGATAATGTCGTTAAAGTATTTAAATAGCAAGGCTTTAACTCGAGGCCAAACAGTTGGTCAATTAAGGCTTGAAAAATCCCAAGAGCTCCACATAGCTCAAAAGGCATTTTTCTGAATTAGAATATCAAATGCAGTAAAGCGCTTGCAATCCTTTTCTATTGGGATCTGTCAATAAGCCAACTTTATGTTTAAACTAGTAAGCTATCTAAAGTTTTTCAGATAAATCTCTATGAAGTTGATGTTTGGTATGTGTATGCGCAAGGTTTTAAGACTGCGTATAGCTTTCGGTAGTCTACACAGAAGAGGTAACTACCATCACATTTCTCACTTTTAGGGACTATTAAAATCAGAGAACTTTACCCACTTGAGCTTTTCATGATTATTCTAAGCTTTGTGACCTTTTTATCAATTAGCTGCTGCATGTTAAAACTGACCCAGGGACCTTTACCTGCAACAAATTGCACCATTGCTACATTTTTCAATTTTAATCTAATCCGTTTCTCCAATAAATATTTTATTGACCCCGGAGTCCAATAATCCCAACATCGAAACTACGTATACTTGCACAGATAGGTAAAGACACCTTCTTTTGATTGCTCAAGAATAAAATTTAAATAAAGTTTATTAATCTGTGTGTCTTTACCGTTGTCAAAATCAGTCTGGATGTCTGAACTTCCCGTACTCAAAACACTTGTTTTATACAAAATTGAGCTATGTGTGCTTTTATCTGACACCGAAAACAGGTTATTTCTTCTTTCTGAGTAACTATCTGAGAGAAGATAGCATTCTCTGAGAAACAGTATCCAAATCTCTAACAAAATACTCCAACAAGAAAAACAGCAACAGCTCAGGAGTAGAAAATGACTGGATAAGCTTACAAAAGGAACTTGAAGCAACAATTGAGAAACACGTGCCACTTCAGAAAAAAGAAAAACACAAAGAATGGATGACATCTGATATTCTTAGAATGATGAACGAAAGAAGAAAAATGAAAGGAAAAGACCAGGTCAGGTATACTGATCTGCAAAGACAAATAAGTAACAGCATACAAAAAGCTAAAGAAGAAGGAATGAAAGCTAAATGTCTCAAAATAGAAAACTTGCAGAAAAAGTATGGCCTGTTTAATATGTACCGCAAAATAAAGAAAGCTGCAGCACATATTTGAAGATGCAAAGCGGTAGATTGATAGACACAACCGGAAATGAGAAGAAAAACTATCGACCAAGAAAGAATATATTAAAAAGTTATTCTGAGACGATCGCCCAGAACTTCACATCAAAAAGCTATAGACACAACAAAGTCTAAAAAGGCAGTAGGTCCAAATAAAATCCTATCAGAAATCCTTAAATTATTTAGCGAAGAAGGTAAAGCCAAAAGTAACACTCTTAGTCGCCTATATAATGTGGTGTATGATACGGGAGAAATACCCACAGATTGGCTCTACTCTACTTTTGTCATTATTCCAAAAAAACTAACAGCAAAACAATGCGAAGAATATTGGATCATAAGTATAATGAGTCATACACTCAAGATATTTCTTAAAATTATACATTGTAGAATATACCAACAATGTGAAGCACACATCGAGGAAACACAGATTGGGTTCCGCTATGCCGTAGATACCAGGGAAGCACTATTTGCATTAAACGTTTTGATTCATCAATGTAGAGACGTTAACTGCATGGTATACTTATGTTTCATTGACTTCAGCAAAGCTTTTGACAGGATAAAACACGAAGAACTGATCAGGATACTTCGAAAAACGGGAGTTGACGACAAAAACGTTTGCATTATAGCAAAACTATACCGGCAACAACCAGCTGAAGTAAAAGTAAAAGACCATAAAACAAACAAAATAAAAATATGTAGAGGTGTGCGGCAGGGGTGTGTGTTCTTGCCTATGATTTTTAATATATACTCGGAAGAAATTTTTAAAGAAGCACTGGATTGAGTGGAGAAGGGAATCATAGTCAACAGTGAACTCCTCAATCGTCATAATAGCCAGTAGTGCCGAAGGACTCCAACTTATAATAGAAAAGATCAAATCCACTAGCGAGAAACACGGAATTTGTTTAAATATAAAAAATCCAAATGTATGGTAGTCACCAAAAACAATCCACCACCTGTAAAACTGGCCCTCGGCAACATACCTATCAAACATGTTGACAAATACCGTTACTTAGGCACCTGCATAAACTAACAGTGAGACCATTCTAGAGAAGTAAAATGCAGCAAAAAGAGAGCAAAAACTGCATTCTCACAAATAAGTAAATTATTCACCTGTTCAGATCTGACTCTGCAACTTAAAATCGGAATGATACGATGCTATGTTTTCTCCACTCTGCTGTACGGCGCAGATTCCTGGACACTAACAAAGGACTTGGAAAGCTGAATAGAAGCTTTTGAGTTGTGGACGTACAGACGTATACTGAAAATTACATGGATGGATCAAGTGACAAATGAGGAGGTGCTTTGAAGAGTTGGAAATGATCTTAAAATAATAATGACCGTGAAAGCCAAAAAATTAAAATACCTTGGACATATTATGAGACACCTAGAAAGGTATAGAATGTTCCAACTTATTCTGGAAGGAAAGGTGCTGGGAAAAAAAGGTCTAGAGAGGAAAAGAATATCCTGGTTAAAAATTTGCGCCAGTGGTTTGGAGTAACCTCAATCCAACTGTTTAGAATATCCGTCGACAAGGTGAAGATAACCATGATAATTGCCAATATTCACAGCGGATAAGGCATGGAAAGAAAAAGAAGAAGACTATACTAATCTTACAATCTCACTAAGAAGTGAGCAAATTTGAGCTATTATTGTTGTTACCTTTACCAGTTTTTTTTCATAAGCCTAAACACATACAAACACTTTTTCAAATTTTTGAGTTGTTGCAGGCTGCAATCATTTCTTTTGCCGTTCCGGGCGCCATGACTACTTTGTTAAAATGTGTCAAACAAAAACAGTAGCAACAGTTGCAGAAACTTACTACGTTGGTGTTAACGACGTTATATAAATGTGTTGAGTCAAATGTGCTCACAATATTCAACTACGACTCTTAACATCAAACCAGCAACAAAGTCTAACCACCATTAAGCCAAGTTAGTTAATTTAAATTTTTGACATATTAGACTAAAAAAAAAAACATTAATGCTGATATTATAGAGCCAAAAAAGAAAGTGTATACGACAAAGCAAATCTAAAATGACATTTTTTGTAAATGCTTTTAACATAATATGATTTAATTTATTATCGAAAATAATATAAACGGTTCATGGTTTTTTCTATTTTTATAATTTCAAATACAATTTAAGAAGTAAGTACGTTGAACCTAAATAACATTTTTTATTATTTTATTAAATATTTAACACATTATATAAATACAATTATAGACGTTAGTTAGTAGCATTATCAAGAATTAAACTTAAATGCAACTATAAATAATAGATTAAATACCTAAATTACAATCGAAATTTAAATATAAATTAGGGATACTAATGATGCACATCGTTAATAATAAATGAACCGCAACAGTAGTATACTTTTTTCTTTTTTATACCAACCTCCCTCAAATTACATACCTACTATGCAAGCCATAAATATTAGATAAATGTGTAACGTTTTTAAAAATTGAACCAATCAAAATTTTGTATTTTAATTTACCTTTTACAATATTCACGAACTCATCAAAGATGTTTTGTATACTGTATTATTACGTATTATATCGGGTATGAATGGAAATAAAAGGCCAATATATTGAGTAGATGAAAGGGCCATGAATGAGCCTTTTCTTTTCATTTTTGATATTAAAATTTGTTACAAAAGCAAATAATTAAAATGGAATGCAATTTGTCCAAGGTGACATTTTTGTTGAGTAATCCGGGTTGTCAATTCCAAACGTGTCTTGTACTATTTTTTTTCTTAAAATATTTATTCCAAACCATAACCTCGGCTAAATAAAATTTCGTAATAATGTTGCTGCAACAACGGAATGCAACGTGACCGACAGAGACATGGCAAATTTTTCATGTTCTCTTGTCTATTGCTTATATTTTTTTTTCTTCTGTTTGCCTTCATCATTTTTAATTTGCGGTTCGCGCATTCACCAAGGCACATTATAATTTCTCAACATCCTAACAATGAAACCCGATCTAAAACTTGTGTATGTAATATTTTGTAACTAAACTTCATGCCTTGTTGTAATTGTTTTAAAATTTATTTACCTTCATATCCGATGCGTTCATTCCATCGGGTTTTATTGGTATGAGCTTGAGTTCAATTTCATCTTACTCAATGATTGTTAAATTATCATAACACATAAATTACAAGGATGTTAGACTGTGGTGTTTTGTAATCAATTAAAATACGTATATTTAATTAGTTATTTTGTGTTAAGTAAATTTTAATGGATTTTAGTTTAAACAACATGATTTACTAATAAAGTATTGCAATATATATAGCAGACGGACAGAAGCGGCGCATTTTTAAATAAATTATCTATATTATCAGATTGGTTTATAGGTTTTTAATGTTTTTAGTTTCCAAATTGAAAAAGCATTCCAAATAAATTTTATTTTGCAAATGCCATTGTAATAGTATTGCTTTATTAAATACAACTATTACGCCTAGCTACTAAAATTTGTTTTTTATAACTAACGCAACAAACGCTTATTCACCCATCCACCACACCGTGCGTTTACGTTGTTTGCATATCAATTGAATAAACACTAATTCATTTTGCAATTCAAACCATTTGACCGATTTGCTACACTTACCAAAAGTTTGACTGAAAGCAATATTTATAACACTTCCAAAAAAATCTAAATATAATGTGATTCCTTAAAATACTATACAACAGAATACGTAGAAAATGTGAAAAAAGCATAGTCAAGAACAACTCAGTTTTTTTAATGGGTTTGGTACAAGAAAAGCTTTGTTTGGGTTATCTGTTCTTCTGCAAAAATGTAGAGATAAAAAAAACAAATATATATATGTTTCATTGACTACGTTAAAGCGTTCGACTTTATAAAGCATGACAAACTAATGAAGATACTGATGACCAAAAAGACATTGCTCTCATAAAGAATTTATACGAACATCAATCAACCTCAGTAAGGGTCAAAGACAATATGATCAGCAATATCCTTATTAGACGAGGGGTGCGTTAGGGATGCGTTCCCTCCCTACCTTTACTTTTTAAAATATACTTGGAGCAAATATTTTTAAAAACACTAAAAAACTTGCGGAAATGGAAACAAGGTTAACGGCAAACTACTGAACAACTTCAAATATGTAGACAATATAGCAATACTTTCAGATAGCCTCGAGGGTTTACAATGCATGATTATCTAAATTACGTCAATAGGCAATGCGCTTAGACTAAAACTAAACACGGGCAAAACTAAAGTCATGGTGATCAGTTAAAGATTAACTGTTCAAGCTAGTTTGCGGATAAATAATAATCAAATAAAGCAGTAGTGTTAAATTTAGATACCTTGGCTGTTGGTGGGTAAGGAACTGGCAATATGATAAGTCAAACTTCAGTCAACCTTACTTGCCCGCTGCATGGAAACTAAAGAGGCACTGGCAAATACTTTCTCTTCATTTTCAGCTGTGATCTGTCGACCTCCCTTGGTCAACTCTTTGGGCTACTCTAGTCCACTTTTTTGGTTTCCGATGCTATTAAATGTCGAGGGCTAGAGAAGCAAAAAACACTTTGTACTTACTCTACAGAGGGCGAAAAAGTCGTAAAAAAGTAGTCCCCGACCCGGCATCCCCTTCACTCCTAACCCATCTCTAAAATGGATCAGCAATGACAACCACCTTTCAGCCCAGATAAGTGTAAATAAATGGGCAAGGAACAGATTAACAAATTTATGAAAATGACAGGTAATACAAATAATATACTCCAGGGAGATACCGGAAACGGGAAACCTTCTGCTGCTACGTCAGCCCGCTTTATGGATTCAGAGGAGAGCAGTTACCAAAACCCAAGCACAAATAAGAATAATGAAGACGTAAAGTGCACCGACGCTGAAGACCCATTTGCACGGAAAGAAAAAACGCTGTATTATCCTCTACAAAACTAAAGGGCACCATTAGATATGCCTGGAAAACAGAGAACAGTGTTTCTGCCGGATTTAGGTAAAGAACCGATTAGAAAACATGAACAACCGGCAACACCAAACAACAAGGAAGACATGAGCACTAAAACCGATATACTCCAGATAAAGAAACGCAAAAAAGGAAACCTAACTCCTGAAAGCCAAAAAATAAACAAGTTATGGACGGAAACGTTTTTAACAGACAACTAGTTTGCTTGATCAAGTAAAAGCACTTGAAAAGCTAATTGCCCAAACCTACAAACTAAAAAACGAACTGGTAGACATAAGCTCAAGAATGTCTTATCACGCTCAGCAGATGCAGCAATGTGCAAATGAGAAGACAGATATGGAACAAAAACTGCTTTTTGAGATAAATAATCTAAAACTCCAACTGGAGCAAAAGAGATTCAAAACAAAACTCACCGGCTCAGAAGCCAAAACAATTGGAACCTAAGCAGACGCAAAAGATATCAAGGAAAAAGCTAAAAATAGAGAAAAAATGGTAAAAGAGGTGATAAATACTGTAATTAACTAAAAAAAAAAAGGTTCAGCAAGCTAGTCAAAATAGTTGACAAAGAATGGCCAGAAGAATGTTATACTGTAACGCAAATTAAACGGAAGCCATGCCGAAAACAAATTTTGAAACAGATCTAGCAGTGTTTATGGACGCAAATGTTAAAAGCCAAAAACCTGTTTCCAATGAAATTAAGCGTAAGTTTAGACACATCGTCACCATTTGTAGAGAAAGGCCTCAACAAGGGCAGTATCGAGTTTGTAAGGGTACAAATTGGAGTACTAAGCAGTATACTAAGCACGATAGTAAACATATTGGACATCGACGCCTGTATAGACCAGATCGAGCTGCACAGTGAATTCATGAAAGCCGAAAACTTATTGGAACATCAGGTTAAAGTGATCTCAATGCGACTCAAAAGCAACCAAACCGCCACGGTGGCCATAAAAAAAAAAGGCAAAGTGCCACCTTTTTGACCACAGGAAAAAAGAATGCACGGGTCAGGACAAGTCCAATTTCTGTCTAAAATGCGCTAAAACAGGACATTAGGCAACAGACTGCAAAAATACACCCTATTATATAGTCTGCAAAGTGGATGGGCATAGGTCAGATCAAACAAAATGTCCGCACTACAAGAAACTTTTAAATAATTAGGCACCAAGAACAACAGGAAGTGTTTCTACAAAAAAAAACTAAATATGCCACCAAAAAGAATTTGCGTAACAAAGGAGGGAAAGGAAAAGCTGTTGATTCTACAAACAAACTTAGGTAGGGCATGGTAGGCGCACGATGTTGCTTCTGCTACTACGGCATAAAAGGATATTAATTTGGTCATAGTTTGCGAACTCAACCAAAAAATTATCAATAAACCAAGGTGGATAGCCAATAAGAGGAAAGATGTTGCCGTGTTCTTTAAGAACAAAAAAATTAAAGTACAAAAAGTCGAACGCTATGATGGATATTTTGTCATACAGCTAGAGGGTTTCACCTTGCTGCTACCTGGCTACCTTAGCGCCCAAGAAAAAAGTGTTATCTCAGGCAACATAAACGCAAAAGCTTCCGAGTAGGGATCTTCGGTGGTTGACCAGAAGGGAAAACACTTTGGAGAGTGGCTGGCAACGCTCGACATTGTTGTACATAATAAAGGCAACAGACCAACTTTTGTCAGAAGAAATTCTCTTTCCTTTATAGACGTGACGTGCTCAGCGCAAGGTATTGGAAAATATATTAAGAAATGAGAAATCCTAGACAAAGACAGAACTATAAATACTTCCAAATAAATGACCGCAAAAAATACGAAGACAAGACTAAAGCCCCGAAAAGAACCTGACTAGGAAATCTTTAAAGAACTAATTTCCTGGAGCATTGATGGGTCTGGAGACGACAAAGCGACGTCCGAGAAGTATACGTCCACCGTTACAGAGGCCTACAAAGGAAGCTTACATGTCAGCAATAGTAAGTTTAAAAACCTACCATACTGGTGGAACAGCACAGTAGCACTCCAAAGAGAAGAATGCCTCAAACTCAGGAAGAAATTTACTAGAATGCGCAAAAGACAGAGATTTAACTAACACGAGGTTGAAAAAATTGGAAACCTTTACAAAGCCCACAAAATGCAACTTTAAAAAAAAATTCAAACCGAAAAAAGGAAGCAATGAAATAAGCTATGAAGCAAGTTGAACAAAGACGTATGGGGATCCGCCTACAAGATTGCAATAAAAAAACTGAAAAGCTTTGCAAGGTAGCGGAAGAACTCTTTTCAAAAAGCAGACCCATAACCGAACCTGTTAAAGTAGTGGAAAACGTAAAGCTTTTTGAAAAAAATGAGCTGGAATAGGCACTGCAGGCTTTAAAATCTGAAAAATTTCCCGTCCTGGATAACATAACACCAGAGGCTTTAAAAGAAATATGACGTATAGCAACTGAATGGCTATCAAATGTGCTGAATAAACTGCTTAACCTACAAACCTTTCTTGCCGAAATTGATTTGATACCTAAAGGAAACTTTACAACTGACAACTTAAAATTACTACTCATATGCCTTCTGAATACCACCAGCAAGGTCTACAAGTCCATAATAAAAAAGCGACTAGAAAAAAAAATCGATCAAGGAGGAAGATTATCAGAGCATCAGAATGGCTTTGTGAAGGGAAGATCTACATTAATGGCCGTAGAAAATGTTATTAAGATCATCAATAAAAGCAACAACAAATGGGGAGCACTAGTCACTCTAGATATTAAAAATGCCTTCAACAACCTATCATGGAAAAATATTAAGAAGGAACTGGCCAGAAAAAAAATCTCAGATTACTTGCAAAACATCATCGCAAGTTACCTAACTGAAAGAAAACTGCAAATAGAAAAAAGATGTAGGAATGGACAAAACTATAGTGGTCCTTCAGGAGTCGGTTCTAGAACCACTATTCTAAAACTTAGTATATGACGGTATACTGAAAAAAAAGTAGCGGACTGGGGTAAAGGCAGTGGTTTTTGCAGACAACTTTGCACTGATAATGTTAGCCAGAGATTCATACAAGCTCAAAAATAAAACTATTGATGCCATAGAAATAGTGGATATTTGGTTAACCAAACACCACTTGGAGCCCCCGAAAAAACAGAGGCGGTCATACTGAAGCGTCCACGGAAAAGAAGTCTCAGAAACGCTGTTTCCTTCAAATATAGAGGCACAACTATACATAGCAAAAGAGCAATTAAATACCTCGGTATACTGACCAACGATGCTCTTACTTTCTCGAAGCACATACAAAGCGGTAGAAAAGACGGAACAAAAAGCGGCAAACTTGGCCAGAATTATGCCCAACATAGGCGGACCGTCAAGCAATAAGAGGAAAGTGTTGAACGTTGCAAATTTTCTACGGCGCACCTATAGCACGAAACCATAAAAGTAAAAACTTTCAAAAATAGTTTGATCCGTAAACTTGCGCATATAGGACAGTCTTGGCAGAGGCCCTTCGGTTGGTAGCCGGAGCAATTCCGATCAATCTGTTGGTGGAAGAGAGGAAGAGATTGTACAAGAAGAAAGATTCAGCATTACCAAAAGCTAAACTTGAAGAGAGGGAAGAAACCATCAACAGATGGCAAAATAGATGGAATATAACAGTAAGGGTAGCACACAAACTTAGAAAGCTAGCTAAAATGCAATTACAGAACAACTTACTACTTTCTGACTCAAACCTGGACAGGGCACGGCTTGTACAAATTGGCAAGAACGAAACTGGTACGTGCAGATACTGCAACAAAGTGGATGACGTGGAACATACGCTTTTCGAGTGCCAAATGTGAGAAAAATAATAAATGAAGATAACATCGTGAAAACTATGCTGGAAAACAAAGAGGGCTACAAACATGCCAGAAATATCGTAGGCAAAATTATGAAGAAGATAGAAGAAAAAAAGATGAGTAAAAAATAATAACTGGGCTGTTTTCAAGGCATACTTACACGGTGATATTCCAAAACGTTCTTAGATCATGAGATGGTTTAATGCGTAAACCGTGTCTGCACAACCCGCACGGGAGTCGCACACTATTGGATAGGGGAAGAACTTGATACAGTGTCCATAAAAGATTTACAATTGACAAAAAAAAAAACAGAAAGATACATTGGTTGCTAAATAACTGAAGACCTTAATCCAGATATAAAAGTTAAATCACAAATAGAAATGGCCAAAACAATCTTCGTCAAAATGAAAAAAATACTATACAAACAAAGACTAACTCTCAACCTAAGATATCGTTTTGTAAAATGCTATATTCAATCTGTGCTGCTTTAAGGTGTTGAGGCCTGGACACTGAAGGTCAATACCATCAACAAATTTGAAGCTTTTAAGATGTAGACGTTTCGGCGTATGCATAAAATATCTTTGGTAGAGCACATCTCAAACGATGAGGTTGTTACACGCATGGAAAAAAACTAAGAACTACTGGTAATTGTTAAAAAGCAAAAGACAGCATTCCTTGAAAGCAGTAAATTAAGTCTGCTCAAACTTATAATTGAGGCCAAAATAGAAGGCCGACGGGGCCCAGGCCGAAAAAAACACTTCTAAATTAAAAACATAAGAAACTGGACAGGACTAGATTCCCACACCGTATTTGAAGCGACAAATGATCGGGGAAAATTTGCTATGATTGTTGCCAACCTTGCTAGTAATGAAGAAGGCACCTAAAAAAGAAGATCATTTTAGTGCGGAGATATTACTGATACTTCTCTCTTTGTATTTTGCAGTTGCCTCACTGTGCTGCGCTTAACTGAATCTAGTCTATTTTATCTTCTAGCATAAGCGCGTCACTGCTAAGCCATCGTTTACAAATATATTTTATGAAATTAACAAACATAGAGAAACTTTATTATAGAACTCAATAGGTTATAATGCCTGAATCCTTATCATAATATCAATACATAGTGTACCATAATACTAGTATACAAAAGTATACTCTAATATTAGTATGTTTATAACTGCTCCTTACTAATGTAATGTGCCCTGTAAAGCCCAATTGTTATTGTACAACTGTAAAGCATTAACTGCAGTGGTTAAGGGTATTTTTTTTTTTAGTATAATTAAAGAGTTGGCATCTAAGAATAGTGCGGGTCAGTCTGATTTAATTTTTGATAAATTCTTGGCACTTCCCTATTAAGGCTGCTGTGACCATAGTTACTCGATTTGCTGGACACTGAGGATCTATTTGTTTGTTTGTGCCTTTATACTCTAGCCGGGCATCTTGGTGAGTTGTGGAAAGTGCCTAGGATGGTTTAACTAAGAAGTAAGATATTTGGATCCTAGCAATAGAACCATTTTGTTTGAAAACGCTTTTATATTTTGCTTTGACCTTCTAAACTAGACTTAATAAGTTTTACCTTATCCGCAACCTGGGATCTTGATTATATGATAAACTTTTGCAATTTAGTTACCTTTATCTACATTACTATAGTTTGGGTAATGTGTGATAGTCCTATTAAGAAAAGCCTTGTGTGCTTTATCCTCTGAAAATTTTTCCGTGTCAAATTTATTACAGATTATTTGTTTACTGGTCTTATTTAGAATTCTAAAAACTTTGAAGTTTCCATTTTGGCAACTAGTCTGCTTTAAAGTTATCTTTAATACCAAGTTTCTTTGGTATGCAAATTAAGCGTACCTTATTGGTTGTGGCTATTGCCTCTAGACTGGTTATGCAGTTTATCACTAGTTTGAATTGTATTACTGGCAAGCGTATTGCCTGTAGTGCTGTTTTGCTGTCTAACACAATAGATATTGGTCTCAATTCATCATGTTTCTAGTGCACCATTCAGTGGCAACTATCTCCGCTTAAAAGAATGAAGCATGTTTGCCTAAAAACAACGTAAATAATTTTTTTTTTCAGTTTCTGTCTTTGTACATTCTCTTTCAGGTACTATTGCAATCTTTCTTTTCTGTACCAGATGATTTTTTGATTGTACCTGAGTATATTTTTTATTTTACTTGCGACGGTGTTATTACAACAAATAATTTTTTATGCAATAACCTACAAGGTCTGATCTCATCTTCAGTATTCCATATTATTCTCGATATGTAAGCTTTAAAATTTATGTGTGAGCAGTAGTGGTAGCAAGAGCAGAGCTTCCATAGCTGTTGCAAGCGTTGGCATAGGTGTTTTAGACTTTTTAGCTTTTGTCACCATAAATTTGGATGTCGGAATATTGATGCTCAAGCGCATAGCGTAGTGCTTTATTCCAGTTGCAGAAATAGTGTAATTACAATCTTCAAGTTTTTTAACCAAAGTCAAATTTTGCTTATGAAGAATACAGCTTGTGTAATCTGTTGGTTCCATCCTAAAACGCTGCCAAATCTTCAAATCAGGAGGTTTTGCAATATTCCACTTGATCGGGGTTAGCAAAAAATAATTGATGTAATAAAAAAAACAAATAAGGAAAACAGCGCTTATAATAATACTTTTAACTATCGCTGTTGGTTTGGAATTTAAACACCCACCAATTAAATTTTGCTTTGATTTTATTCAAACCTATTTTTGTTTGTTTAATTAATTGCTTCAAATTCTCCTATTCAAAGATTGAGCTTTATTTGGTCAAAATAATAAATGTATTCTGTTAATTACAACCATAATTTTCACATTGATTTATTCATTAGAAATTTTACTAGAATATCTAAACACATTTGTGAAAATTCCAAAAATATTTCTACCTACATATGAGAACATTAAATCTGTGTAATGTGTATAGTAAAATCAGACTATCGAGTACGCCTCTATAATATTTTATAGCAAGCGTAAATTATTTAAGACCCGTTATCAAGCAGCAACTTAGTTATTAATGATTAATAATTTTATATTAACAATCTCCGTTTAACTGCTATTCTTTTAAAACGGATAGATAAATTAAATGTTAGTCAGGCTACATAAATGTTTAATAAAATAATTGACCAAAATACAAAATTAATTCTAATCATAAAATAAGAATTCTTAATTATGCACGTATGTTCTGTTATTATTAAATTATTATTTTATGCTTCCTATTGATGCCTCAAAGTAAATAAAAACAGTATAACATTTTACAGTTATTATTATGATAAAATTCCTGAATACAGTACAATTAGAGTATTAATTATATTCTCTTTATACAAACATCCTATGCATATTTAACAGCGAGCTCCTCGAGCCATTCGATGTACTTGATCTTATATTATAAGATAAACAGTTATTAAATATTAGAAGCAATTCTTATTGTTTATTAATTTGCATATTATATAATTAAATAAAAATTGTATGCATGCCATATCTGGATGGGAATAGGTTGTGGGCGAGAGAAGCTTTTAGCAATATAATCAGAGCAATCAATCATCTTGAGTAATTTAGTATGCTATAAAAATATAGTAGTGAAATAATGAATAACAGCAACGCCTTAAACATTATAAATTATTATTTAATTTGGTGATTTATAATATGACACAATTATTCTCAAAACTCATCTTCTTCTATTACATAACTGTTTACAGTCAGTGTGCAGTCGGATTGACTAAAGCGAAGGGCGAGACTGTAATTAGAATTGTGGGAACTAACTTAACTAATTTCATCACATATACAGTGCAGTAGAGCATACTTTTGTTCATTAAGCTAGTGGGGAATATGACGAAAAGCTTGCCAATATTCATTTGAAATATTAATCTTTAAATTTTAGATTAATCTTATTTTGTTTTATTTCTATTTGCTATTTTTAAGGAAGCGCAGTTTTTAATTGTTTTTACTTAAATTGGTAATTATGTTGTCTGTTTAAATTTAAAGTTATAGTGGAGTATATGATTCTGTTCCAATAACTGTCTGGGTTGGTTGCTTTCTATACTCTTGAGGACGGTACATTAAAATTGGATAGTAATTAATACCAAAACTTGTTGAGTGTTAAATTGCATTCTTTATACACAACAAAAATAATACCTGCTTTTATTTTTAATAGTTGCATTATACAGGGTGATCCAAATATAAAATAATACTTGCTCTAATTTTATATAGTTACATTATACAGGGCATTCTCATATTAGTTAAAATAAACTTGAACAGTGCATAGAATAATACTTGCTCTAAATTTATATAGGTACTTTATACCGGGTGATCCATATTGAGTAAAACACATTTGAACAGTCCATAAACTAATAGTTCTTCTAATTTTCTTTAGTTACATTAAACAGGGGGATCTATGAGTGAAGTAAACTTAAGCTGTGTATAAAATAATACTGGCTTTACGTTTATATAGTTTACATTATACAGGGAGATCTACATTAGGTAAAATAGACTTGAAAGGTGATTGAAAGTACAACTTTCTCTAGTTTTATATAGTTACATTATACAGGGTGATCCATATTCCAAGTCATATCCCAAATATTTAAAAAAAAAAAAATTATTATACTTTGCCCATTTCTAGTCCTTCATTTTTTTTCTGTACACCATAATTTGAGCCAACCTCATTTTTTTTTCTACATCTAATATGTAGGTTGCAAACAAACAAAGTGGGACTCAATGGAATTACTTCTTTTGTTATCCAAAATCTTTCAATCTTTTTTCCTTTAACCCACACCATACTTGCTGTTTCCTCATACATTTCTTCCATATTTCTTACCAGATGCTTCTTAATTCCTTTCTCTCTCATACACTTTGACAATTTTTCTCACAATATCAAATAAAGTAGTAATTATTGAAAAATTGTTTCCTACTGGAAAAATGGTAGAAGAACCAGCAGGAATAGCTGACGAATCAGAAACAATCTCTGTAACAATGGAGGAAATAAAACAGTTTATAAGAGAATTACCTGATAATAAGGCACTAGATCCAGACGAGATAACAACGGAGATAGTGAAGAATAATAAACAGATGTCTGAAGGAAGAAATTTTTCCGGCTTGCTGGAAGGATGCAAACCTAGTACTAATTGAGAAAAAAAAGGAAGCAGATAAAACAACGACGTATAGACTGATATGCCTGATCAACACATTAACAAAAATTATGGAAAAAGTTATCATTAGAAGAATTGAACAGGAAATAGAAGAAAAAGGAGGATGAAAACAGAAACAATATGGATTTACAAAGGAAAGAACGACTCCAGGAGCCATTGACAAGGTAAAAGCCATAGCAAAAGAAGCAAACAGTAGACCATACAGAAAAAAACAACACTCATAATAGCGTTAGATATACAAAATGCGTTTAACAGCATACTATGGGAAGCAATTATAAAAGCAGCAAAAAAAAAAAGAAAACTAACAAATAAAACTACCAAGATAATATGAAGCTACCTTCAGGAGAAAAATCTACTGATCAAAAATGGAAAATTTAGGCTGACTAGAGAAGTACCGCAGGGTTCTGCACTAGGTCCTAAGTTATGGAATTCAGTTTATAATCAGCTACTCAGGATGCGGCTGACGGAAGGAGTGACAATAACGGCATTTGCGGATTACGTAGCTCTGGTAGGTAGGAATATAGACATAAAAGTACTAAATGATAAGTTACAGTTGGCAATAGAGATGATCAAGAGATGGATGAGAAATAAAGCGTTAGATCTGGCTCCACAGAAAACCGAGGCGGCATGGCTATTGACAAAGAAAACAAATAGGAAAAATGGAAAAATACAAGTAGGTGAAGAAATAATAACTATAAAAATAAATTAAATATCTTGGAGTAACACTTGAAGCAAAGGGATGAAATGAACAAGTTAAGGAAGCGGTAGGAGGAACAAAAAAAAATGAAAGAATGCTTAGTAAGCTTATGCCAAACAAGGAGGACCAGGAGAAGGGACAAGAAAGTTAATAACAACTGCGGCTAGTAGTAAACTATTGTATGCCGCAGAAACATGGGAAGAAGCTTTAATGACAAAAAAAACAGAACAGAAGTAAGAGGAGCTAAGAGAGCAAGTTTGTTAAGGATCTGCAGGCCTACAGGACGGTGTCACAGGAAGCACTAGAAGTAATTGCGGCGACTTTACCCGCAGATTTGATGGTAGAAGAAAGATTACCTAATCTTTCTTCTACCATAAAGAAAATTGTAAATGAAAGAATTAGTAAGCAAGAAGTAAAAAGACAAGCAAGAGAGAATATGATAGAATGATAACAAAGACAGTGGAAACAAAAAGAAAAGGCAGAATGGACAAAGAAACTAATACCACAAATTAAAAAAATGGGTAGAGAAAAAACCCGAGACGTGTTACTATACAACATAACTTCTTACCGGACATAGAGCCTTTGGAAAGTACTTACAAATAAATAAGATGTAGAAAGAAGAATGTATATTTTGTCAAGAAGACATGCATGACGACGCAGAACATACGCTAGTAGAGTGCAAAGCGTGGAGAATAATAGGAAAATGCTAGAAAAGGTATTAGAAAACAAAGTAGACAAATCTACAATCATTAAAATATACCTGAGTGACAAAAACAAATGGAGAGCACTAAGAAACGACAGAACTGAAGAAAAAGATAAAAGAGTTTTAAGCTTTGAGATTTAGGTAACAAATTAATTTTTTAAATATTAATCAATCAGTTTGAAATATTATATTACATAAATACATTGATAATGATGATTAATCATCGAAACATGTATGTTGAAATAAAATAAATAAATAAATAAAATCATTACTTCGATAATATGAATAAAACAAATTAAAAGTCACAGAAGACAAAAGAAAAAGGAGCAAAAAGCTAAATGGAAGCATAAGAATATGGAAAAAAGTAACAACGAGAAAAGGAACGGAAAATACGCCATCTCGAGATTGACAAAAAATGCAACTTTTGAAATGGATATCTGGCAACCAGAAGACACGAAAAACTAATTCCAAATGGAGATTCAAGAAGATACTAGAAGTTGAACTAGCAACTGTAGGACTACCAAAAAAATGCACTTAATCGACAATGCACAAAATATTTATGAAAGAAAAAGGATACAACGAGGAAGAATATAATATAAGTTAATAAAGATATAGAAAAACTTAAAAGATACCTAAGAACAATGCAAATATCTAGACTGAATAAAACAAGAATGGGAAAAAAAGAAAATGCCAGTGTAGGAAGTAGAGCAGAAAAATAAAGTATAGGGAGAGATGAGCTGGGGACAACTTGTGTTGCCGCAGCAAACTGCGTAAATTCCGTTAGGCTAACTCCAGCTCACCTCAAACTAGTACCACATTAGAGACAATGACTAGGACAAACTAACAGCAGGATTTACGCAGAGAAGAAAACCGAAAGGTATTGCCATGCGATAGTAACTCTTAAGGGCCACTGTTGAGGCCAACATCTCACAACATCTTTAAATTAAATTTAAAAAAAATAATTAAAAAACACTATCAAACGCTGCCTTTAAGTCCAGAAATAACGCATTTACTTTTCCCACTTTCTTCGCAATTTTTTTTTCAACAATATGATGTAAAATATATACGTTATCCATAGTATTTTTTCCTTTCTAAAGCCGGTTTGGCCGTCTGAAATTATCTTATTTATATCTAGTTACTCATTCAACTTTTCCTCTAATATCATGTTGTAAATCTTATATGTCTTACTCAGTAGTTTCATTCTCCTGTAGTTATTTACTAGATTTTTGGTTGCACTTTTGTGTATTAGGCATACAAATCCTTCTCTCCATTGACTTGGAAACCTTTCTCCCGTCCATACTCTATGTATTAACTCACTCAATCTCTCAATAAACTTTTTTGTACCATACAAATTATGTTTTTACCAAAATTAATATTTAACCAATTTTGATAATATGTAACCATTCTATATACAAAGATATTAAGCATGCACACTTTTATTTTCAATTCTTCTCTTCCGTGAAAAATCCATTTTGTGATCGGCTTTGTACATACAACGCGTACAAAGCCGAATAAATAAATAAATAAATAAATAAGAGATGTGCACCGACGAAAACACAACAAAAATACACACACATTGTTATGCAATCGGCTCGAATTAAAATGCATCAGGATCCGGAAATATCTCTCTATTATTTTTATAAATGCGGAAAGCCACAAAATAATAAATACAATTCTGCATCCGAATTGCCCCCAGCGAATTATTCAACAAAATCGCTTTATACCGGCCTATTTTTTACTCTGATTTTTTGCATTTTTTTTTTTATTTCGTTTCGTGCGATATGTAAAATCGTGTATCTGCCCGGTTTTCGTATTAATCTTGTTGATTTAGTTTACATATTTTATAAACAACAAAAAATATTGAGTGCGTAGATAAATCAAATATAAAATTACTATAGTTGTATCAATTTATATTTTGAATTTTAGCATACGTTTCAGCAATAATATTTAAAAAAATTAAACTTACGGTTTTCAATAAACTAATACTTTTAAATTTAGTGAAAAAAAAAATTGTTTACGTTACTGTGTTTGAAGTTTTATGACACTCAAAATATTGCGCCGTTAAAAGTTTAGTCAGCTTTAATTAAAGACAAATATATTTTTTGTTTGGTTTATTTAGTATATATTACAATAATTTTATGTTTGGTTTTAAGATAGAATTAACACTTCATGTTTTTAAACCAAAAACTTAATTACACCAACTGGATGGAAGAATCAAACTGATTCAGTAAGACCTGTCGTATAATCGTCTATTTTATCAAAATAGCCAACGTTTGCAATCAAAGCTAAAATTCTATTTTATTTAATCAAGAGGAAAGCATAAAATGCCGTTCAGACAAAAAAAATTATTCTTTAGATTATTGCAACGTTGGTATTTTACTTTGTTTATTTACAATACCTGTCTTGGTAGTGTAGTAGTTTTAGCTTTGATTTGTAAACATTGTTTTATTATTAATCTTCTTCTTCTTAAAGTTCCGTTCTTATCGAAGATTGAAAACCATCAACATTACTCCTACTTTATTAACTGCTGCTCTCAATAGTTTGATAGATGTACATCTAAACCATTCTTTTAGATTTTTACAAGATTTTTTTTTACCAACAGTTTCTTTTTTTTAACTGCATTTTCTTTAGGTTATTATTTTGAGAAAACTATATCTGTCTCATCTCAGAATCTATCCTAGGTATTCTAAATTTTGTATCTAATGTGTTTTTTTTTTGGTTGCTCTGGCTTTATCCATTTGGAGTAGTAAACATAGCAGGGCGAATTGAAATCAGAAAACATGGTATAATTAATTTTAGGGATCTTGTTTAGAGATAAGGTATGGTCTAAACAATGTCATAGACAAATTAAATTTTTTAAATGGGTTTGAGCTAGTTATCTAGTTATACGGTGAGATAGTTCAGTTATAGAGCGTTAGCGTAGCACGTAACAGTCCGCGGCTCGATCTCCAAATATGACTAAAATAATAACTTGCTTTTTATCCACCGGGGTGATTCGGAAGTCTCATCAACCCTTCAAACAAGTCGTAAAACTTCTGGTGTTATAAAATATCTTGTAAGAACAACAAACAAAGGTTAGGCTAAACATATCTTTCTGTGAAGACTGAAAACCATAGCCGTAGCTTAGATAACATATGACCAGAGAAGGGAGACATTTTTGGGAAACTACTAGAAATATTTTAATAATTGCAACGTAGACCAAGAATAAAACCTTGTAGAAAACCCGAGGAAGAACAGTTAAATTTGGCTTTAAAATCAAACACCATTGACAGCCTGATATTATTTGACGCATTACTTAAAAAAAAAGAGAACAAAATCTTAAAAAAGTTTTAATATTTTTTTGAAGCACATAGACAAAGGGTGCATCAAGCTGTCAAAGCAAATAAATCCTACACAAGACAACCTGCAAGCTCAAAATTTGAAGCAATTTACTGCTTACAAAGTCTGTTTACAACTGTTTACTTTGCAATATGGACAACCAACACAGAGGCAAACCAAATCAATTTTACTATAAAACTTTAGAAATACATAGTAGAAGAAGCTACCCGCCTACAACTTAAACTTGGTTTTTGCCCACTTACTCAAGCGTTTGTTGTGACAATTATATTCATGTTAAACACTGCAGCAGGAACACAAAAAGTGGATACAACAATAATTCTTTCAATTACCAACACTTGGGTGAGTGAGTGGGCCATAGTAGAAGAAGCTACTCGCCTACAATTTAAACTTGGTTCCCGCCCACCTACCCAAGCGTTTGTTGTCAAGAAATTTATTGAAAACTAATCGTTTGTAGTATTGCTACTAAGTAACAATTATTATCTCTCTTAGCGAGGGTTATTAGATCCCTCACCGGGCGCCTCACTAGGTGGAGGATAGGGGAATGCTTTCAAGATATAAGTAGTACTAAAAAAATCAAAAACTCGGAGCGGACTAAAACTAATAAAACAGCGTCTGTACCCAGATTGGGCGTCTGCACACGGCGTCTGCATCCAAACGATCGGTCGAAAAAATAATCGCCAACTCGCAGGGCAACGCGGCGTTTCAACAGCCAAAACCTTCTATACAAATATTATAAAAATGTTGAGTTTTAAAACTCAAATACCCCTGGTAGGTAGAATTCGAGATTCAAAATCCCACTTCAAAGAAAACTGGGTTAGCTTCAAGGATTCTGGAGGAAGCAAAAAGACGATAACAACTACTCAGCATAGACAAAATAACTTCTATACATTCTATATCGCAACATATAACATCAGAACAATGAGAACAGAAAATCATCTAGAAGAACTCAAACAAGAGTTAAATAACATTATAGAAATTTGCGAAACAAGGCGAGAACATCACTACCCTTAAGTCCAGACACATATTATACCAGAAAAATTCGGAAATTGACTATACAAATAGAAGAGTAGCACTAATATTAAACCAATCAAGCTCAATCTCAAGAAGAATCATATACATTATACTAAAACTAAACAACAGATGCAGTATTAAACTAATAAATTACTATGCACCAATCGCTACCTCCAACGACAAATTTATAGAACAGCTATATGAGGACATTACACGGGCAAGAAACCAGAAAAGAAATACTCATACTATAATAACCGGAGATCTAAATGCTAAACTAGGAAGAAGAAACATACATGATACGGAACACATTGGAAATTTTGGACTAGGAGAAAGAAATAAAAGAGGAGAGGATGATAAACTACCTTAGCAGCAAAAAACTATTCTGCCTAAACACATTCTACAAAAAACAGAAGTAAAGAAGATGGACCTGGCGTCACCCGGATGGCCGAACAAAAAACGAAATAGATTACATACTATCTATCAACAAAAGCATTTATAGAGACGTATCTGTACTTAACAAATTCGATACTGGGAACAACCATAGAATGGTCTAAGCCACTACTAAAAGAACAAGGATGATGATCAAAAATATTTTTCCAGGCGCTCTTCTGCTAAACCAAAAAGAGTATCAAAAAGAACTGGAGAAGAAACTAAATCCATTAATAAAATCACAAAATATGAACATAGACCAAATGATAGAAACGACATTCAAGTAGCAACAAAAAAGATCTGTAGCAATTTAAAAAAAAATGGAGAAACAAAACTAACACCGGAAAAAATAAAACAAATAGAAAAGAGAAGAAACATCAACCGGGACGCACCAGAGTATAGAGATATTAATAACCTAGTAAAAAAGAAAATACGAACTGACTTAAAAGCATAAAAAACTAACCAAATTTTGGAATAATTGAGAACAACTAAAACATGAAAGTTCTAAAATCAAAGTTCTCAGAAGGAAAAGAAAAGATCTTTAAAATCAAAGATCAGCAAGGTAATATTACATCTGTCAAAACAAAAGTTGCTACAGAAACCAATTTGTTTTACAAAAGACTATACACATCGGTTACCAATCAACTCGAACAGCAACCCAAAATTATTTTAAATGTAGGATCAGAAGATTTGCCTAAAATAACCTGGAATAAAACATGCTCTCCAAAAAATGAAAAGCAAAAAGACACCTGGTAAAGATCAAATAACTACCGAGATACTAAAAATTGGAAAAAGCACCCTTGAGGAAACCATAAGACAATTATTAAACAAGTGTTTTCTAGAAAGCAAAGTGCCTCAAACCTAGAAGAACGCAAAAGTGATATTAATACACAAAAAGGAGACAACACTAATATGAAAAACTACCGGCCGATCAGCTTACTGTCTCACCTTTACAAGATTCATACAAAGTTAATAACAAATCGACTAACAGACAAACTTGATCTATTACCAGCCAGTGGAACAAGTAGGGTTTTGGAAAAAAAATTGTATTCCCGACCACCTGCAAACCATTAGAACTTTGATAGAAAAACAACAGAGTATAGTATACCATTACTATAAAGCCTTTGATAGCATCAAAACCTGGGCCTTCCTTTCTGCAATAGATGATGCTAGGATTAACTCTAGGTACTCCACAATTATTAAAAATTTATACAAAGACGCAACCTTCTATATAAGAATAAACAAAGAACTAAAGACTAATAAAATACCTCTTGGCAAAGGCGTCAGACAAGGAAATACTATATTGCCAAAACTATTTACATTGGCATTGGAGATCGTCTTTAAAACACTAGCGTGGGACACAAAAAGCGTTAACATTGATAAAACGTACCTTAACCACTCAAGATTTGCGGACGTCATAATGTTAGTAAATACAGATGCCCAAGAACTATTCTCCATGCTAACGGAGCTAAACAAAAACTCAAAACGGATTGGATTAAAAATGAATCTAAACAAAACCAAAATACTATATACTGACCTTCAAAACATAACCATTAATAAAACAACAATAAAAAAAGTTCCACACTATATCTATCTCGGCCATAAAACTAGAAAAGAAAACCAAACCGCTTAAGTGGCACTCAGAATCCAACTTGGATGGGCTGCTTTCGGCAAACTAAGCTTTATACTGAGAGATAAAGACATTTTGAGGAGCATGAAACGAAAGAAATATGACAGCTGCACACTTTTGGTACTCACATATGGACTGGAAACCATAGCCATTACAAAAAAGATGGCAGAAAATCTGATAGTTACGCAAAAAGCAATGAAGCGTACTATGCTGGAGGTATTTCTAATGATCGAATACGAAGCATCAAAATCCAAAATAAAACAAAAATAACAGATGTGATGGAACGTTTTGCAAATTTCAAATGGAGATGGGAGACTCAAAATAGATTTACACATAAAATAACCAAATAGAGACTACGGAAAACCAAGAAAAGTAAAGGAAGACCACAAATCAGATGGCTAGATGATGTGTCGGAAATAGCTGGAAAAATGTGGATTAGGAAAGCCCAAGATAGGGAAACATGGAAGAGACTAAAAGAGGCTTATATCTAGCGTTTGATGAAACAAAGCTAATGAAGAAGAAGATTCTTTTGTTAAACACAACAGCAAAAACACAAAAGATATTTACAAAAATAAATCTTTTGATTACCAACGCTGGGGTGGGTGCGCGGGCCATAGTAGAAGAAGCTACTTGCCCACAACTTAAACTTGATTTCCGCCCATCCACCCAAGCGTTTGTCGTCAAGATATTTATTGGAAACTATTTGTTTGTTTTGTAAATTTGTTGATCACCAACACTTGAGTGGGTAGGTGGGCGGACCATAGTAGATGAAGCTACCCGCTTACAACTTAAATTTGGTTCTTGCCCACCCACCTAAGGTTTTATCGTCAAGAAATTTATTGTTAACTAATTGTTTGTTGTATTGCTGGAGCACAAAAGGTGGATAAAATAATAAATTGTTAGATCACCAACACTTAGTTAGGTGGGCGGACCATAGTAGAAAAAATTATTCTCTAATAAATTAAACTTGGTTCCTGCCCACTTACCCAAGCATTTGTCGTCAAGGAGCCAGCTATGCTTAAAAATACGTTGAACTATTTAACAATAAAAGACAAGATATATCCAAATTCAAAACTTCTAAATCTAAAGCATAAAACACTACGGCGGTCTCAAATGATTTTGTTGTTCTTTTGGGTTAAGAGTTTTTAGATTGTTTCTTTATAACATTGGCAAAGGAGCCAAAAGATTATAAAACTACACTGTCTACACTATTAAAATAGAATACATCTTTTTTTAGGAATGGTGTCACTAGATTAAATTTAAGCTTTAAAAGTAGTACATAGTACAAATTTTTATTGTGCTAGAAATTGGTCCGTTGACTACTCCTTGCGATCAATAAAATCGTATAAAACATGTTTGTAATCACTTGTTAGCATGGTTAACATTAAAACAAAAAAAATGCTATTTTGTGGTCTACAATAAAGATTCTCTAAAATGGCTTGCTCGGTTCATAATTCATGGTAACATTTGAAAATAGTTACTTGAGATTCGAGAACTATCATTGCTGTTGAGCATTGTTCTATAGACTATTAGAATTGCATGGACCATCTACCAATAGGCATGGTTTATGAACTACTATAGTAAAATTTAAATTTGGGGCCACTTTAAGATGAACAAATTTTTGTGACAGTTTTTTGTGGTGCAATATATATTTTTATTTTTTGTTCAATTTTAAGGACTTACTGACCTTAAAGTCCTAATCAAATTAAATTGTCACTTTACATCAATTTATTGACTAATTTCTAGTCTGATTAAAACATCAGATTAGAACATAACCTATTTTGCTTCAATTTATTGACAAAGTTAAGTGTTGCCAACTTTTGCTACATAACCTCAATTTATTTAACAATAATGTTAAGTGTATTTTGTTAATCTAGTGTCATATAATCTGTATTTTGTGTTGATAAGTGCACACATACATACATACAAAAAAAAATAACCTATAATGGCAATAGCTATAATTCAAAATTAGCAATCAGCTGATTAAACAATTATTATACAGTTGGCAGTATTGATAATTGAACAAAAAGTTGATGGCAATTAATAAGATAAATAAGTCATTAAAATTGCACAATAAATTGACAAATGTAAAAACAGCTTATGATTAAATCCATTTTAAAATATGTTTTTAATAATTAGGAACAGTAAAAAATTAAAAATTTAAACGTTCTATTTAAAAATTAATAACTGTTTGCTATCTTCTTACTTACTAAATAAAGAATATTTTCCTTTGAAATAATTAAAACATAAACAGCAATTTAATTTCAATTATTAAATAGTTCCCCAGTAAACAATTTTCATTCACTTGGATTTCTGGTATTTAAACCGACTGATTGCCATTACTTACCATAATTACACATCTTTTGCTTTGTCTGATTTAATCTAATTACTAAAAATAACGCAAAATTGTTAAAACATGTGCACTATTTAAATGTTATTAGAATTAGATTATAAATTGGCAATTATTATGTTTTTTAATAGACTAGATAATTACTGTCAATTAATATTGTAATATTGTGTTATGATATTAACACAAAATTCTGTTATTATATTATTATTATCTTAATTAATTACCAAAAATGTTAGTTCTTACTAAAGCGTGGAACGTGGTTTTCCGGTTTGTTATTATTATTAGTTAATATTCTATATAATGAGAATATTATAATCACTTAAACTAAATGATAACATTGACTATGCAATAAAAATTAAAAAATAGGTAAATTATTCACAAAACAAATTTACTTTGTTGAAAAGCCATGTTGAATTTGAGCCGAGTATAATTATCATTAAAATAAAACTACACCGAGCAAAGTTTATTCAACTTAATTTCGTTTTAAATGTGTATTATCTCTCATTAAACAAAGTTACGTAGCTTTGTCAATTGCATGGATTCATTGCAATGTATATAGACAAAATAAAAAAGATTGTGTGCGTATAATCCGTTATCACGAGGCCGAAAATGTTATTCTTTGTAAAATACTCAGACGTATTGGTGTAGGTCAGTGACCCATCTACAACAGTTGGCCAAATCAATAAAAGAACGAAATCGACGGATCCGTACTTCCAACTACGCTGCTTTAATGTAGACGCATGATAAATTTATTTTATTTCATGTGTATTTTTTTTATCTAATCTTGAATTATGTGGGGCAGATATGGTATTTGGAGAGTTTGCTGCATATTTATTTCGATGCAATTTTTATTACATATTTACACTTGTCTGGAGATTAACAATGATTGCTGTGTAGTTATTTTTTTAATCTTGTTTGTTTTAATGGGTTATTCTAAGCAATCAATAAGTACATAACGTCATTTTTTGTTTCGACATAATATTTTTAGTTGGCAGATCACTATGAAAATATTATTAATTATTAATGAATTTTTAGATTCATTTTTTAAAGTAATTGTATATCAATAAATAGGCGCTAAAAAACTAGTCGTAAATTGTTAATCTGTATTGCCCAACTATATCGGTTTCAATTTATTATTTTTTAATTGTTCTATAATGATAAGACAATAATCTTATTTCATCAATAATCTATTCAATATTTTGTACATTTTTAAGATCAATTTTGATCTCATATGGTAACATGAACTCTGGAATTAATTTTATTTGAGTAGATCTGTCTAGATTTTTGATTAAGAACACCTAAAGAGCTTCTAGCAAAAGAAATGTAAACGTTGATAATATTCTAAAATGTTAAATCAATAACCAATATTAAATATTCAAATAAAAGTGACCTTAATTTACATATAAATAATAAAGTTAATATCTATTGTTGAAATAATAACCAACCATTCGAAATGATTAATATTCTGCATAGTAACACAAACTCGATGAATTTTTCGTCACTAATTACAAGTTTACAGTAAACTTTAATATAAGCAAAATAATTATATTAAGCGGTATTTCTAACATCTCATATTTAGTTAAAAAAATAGATTTTCCTTAATAGTTCCAAACTCCCGTTAAACGTATTTTAACTAAACTTTAATGTTAAGGTGAGTGAGTATGCAACAGCATATTTCCACATACATACTTGATATACATACCTATTATATGTACATAATTATACGTAAACCAGTTTCTTAGATTACATTAACAAACTAATACATCAAAAAAATGTATACATACAAAACGACAAAAAGTTTCGCAAACTTTCATAAATAATTTAGTTGCACAAAAATTAAGAAAAATTTTACATTACGCAATTTAGTAGGCCAATTATATTTATTAATATTTGTAATAACTATTTATTATTTTGCTAAGATATTCTAAAAAGTAATTTAATATATTATTCCATTTTAAATCTTAAGCAATTTTAAGATGCAACAGGAAATTGGAATTGGATTTTATGTTGCCGCTTCATGAACTATATAGTTTTTGATTGAATACCGCAATTTTCTGGCATTAAAACTTAATCTGTCGGCATCGACAATTTACCCGCTTAAATATATATTAACAATTTTCTTGGTTTATCATTAATGTCGCAACAGAATATTTAAAATTAATTGAAATTCTTAATACTAAAAATCACAACTAACAACTTATTCATTTAATTATTTTGTTCTATTCATGCAAATTTACTAAAGATTACAGTACTTAACATTTAAGTTGGGTATTAGAGAGTATTAGAGAGTGTTTTACGTGTAGAATAAATAGATTTTTATATTCTACGTAATGCCAGGATTAGTATCAAAACACAAGAGTTGAAATAAAAAGAAGATTTATCACGTCTTGTTCCAAGGATAGTAGAAACTTTTGGGAAAGAAACCAAGACCGGAAACAAAAAACAGAACTTAACATCACAAAAACAAAAGGCGTATCTGTTTACGTTTCTTATATTGAAGTTTGCGGGTTTTGATGGTGTCTATGATCTTCCTTTCTTTCTTTATCTTGCGGAGGACTTCAATGTTTGTTACTCTGTCCTTTCAAGAAATCCGCAGGATGCGTCGATGTGGATACATTTCAAAGACTTCTAGCTTTTTTGTTATTAGTTTATTAAGTGTCCAGGACTCGACTCAGTATAGTAGTATTGAAAAAATGTAGCACATCAACATGCGTATTTTGGTATCAAGATAGAGTTTGTGGTTTTTAAAGAGATTGTATTGAAACCCACTCAAGCTTTTCCAATTCTATTCTTTATCTTTTAACTATTGTCCTAGTTTTTGTTCACAACTGTGCCTAAGTATATTGTTTGCCTCACTCTCTCTATTTGTTGATTGTGCGCGTATAGATTTACATTGGGTATTTTTTCTTTGCTTATGGCCATAAACTTTGTTTTGTTGCTATTGATATTAAGTCCAATTTTTCAGAAAATCATATAATATCATTGTATTGACGGCATATCTGATGTTCTTCAGCCAAGCTCAGTAAGATGCTTTTTTTTGTGTTTTCTAGAGCTTCTTTAAAAATTTGTTTAGAGTATGCATTGAACAAAATCGGCAAAAGTATGCATTCCTGTCTTGCTCCTCCACCTATTTTGATGTCTACTACTTGTTTATCTTTAATTTGCAGGGATGCGGTTTAGTTCCAGTACAAGTTAGTAATGATTTAGAGATCTTTGGCGTTGATCCTTACTTGTTTTAAAATATTTCTATCATCTTGTAATGTTGCACCCGATCAAATGGTTTCTGGTAGTCAATTAGGCTTACGTAGATATAGCAGTTTACGTTTTTGTTTCTTTGGAAGAACACTTGTACTGCAATAAGTGCTTTTCTTGTGCTTACAGCGTTGATAAAGCCGAACTGGTTTGCTAAGATTTGTTCTTCGCATTTGTTGTAAATTTGCTTTTGTACTATTTTAAGGAATATTTTGAAAAGATGACTCATGAGGCTGATACTGTTATATTTCTCACATTTTGTTGTTTCCACTTTCTTTGTTAATACAATGAATTCCAACTTCAACCATTCTTTTATATAGAAAAGGACAACTTTGATATGAAAAAGGAGCTGCAAAGATTTGCTAAAAATAAGTTTTTAGAACTAAGCAGCATTAAACACGGAGATGGTAAATCATAATTAACAAAAACACAAAAGACCTGGTTGACAATGTGACAATCCGCGGTAACAGAACAATTGTGAAGCTTGAGTGAAATGTATGACAAGCTCACCAAAATAAGAAACGATGCAGTTGAAAATGGTATTGAAGTCGTTATAATCTAAAAATTAAACAAGATGAACATGAAGAAATTTAGAAACAAGCTTGAATAAAAAAAATCACCTTCACAGACAAAGAGAAAACCCCAACCTAAGAAAACGACACATGGTCAACACAAAAAACAAAAAGAAATCTACAAAGTTCTAACCATCAAACAAATGAGAGGCAAATTATATGCGGATACAGTTCGGAAACTAAAAAGTTGTTTCGACGTCAAAAAATGTAGTCAAAATCAATTCCGTCCGGAAAACTAAAACTAGAGACGTATGACTAAAAATTACTAAAAGCTCTGCAAAAAGCAATGACTTTAAAAATAAAATAAATGAAAAAACTAAAACTGCGGTCTTTGTAACAACTAGAAACGTATAAGTTTTTATAAAAATTATAGACAAAACTGTCACCAAAAAGAAGATAGCCAAAGTCATCATCAACATCACAGGACTGACGCAAAATGATCAGAATGTCAAAAAAGCAAACGCGGGTTTCAGTACGCCATGCTACCATACACACTAAAGCGGGAACTAATCAATAAAAAAATATGACACAGGATTAGAACGGTAGAAGAGGTAGTGCATGTTGTAAGATCTCTAAATTGCTTCACGATTGAACACAAAGCCAAAGACAGCTCAAATAATAGAATAACGGAGAAACTATGCTTTAAATGTGGCAAATTAGAGAGTGAAGTAACTAAAAACATTTTAACATCTGCAAAAAGGAAAGCCGCAGGGCCAATAAAGATCGTACTTAAGTTATTGCGATGCCTCTAAAAACCAGAAATAAAAGTCATCTAAGCAAATCAGAGCGGTCATAAATCTGCTGTTCCAAAATGCAAAAATAAAGCGGACATTGCGTTAATATCGGAGCCACGCAAATCTTGGATTAAAGCAACATGGCACACAGAATACGAGCAATAAAGCTTTTATATTTATAGCGCTATACAACACAGTAATCAATTTCTGCTACATTTTTTTTAACATACCCATTAAGAACTTTGAAAGATACATAGACAGTATTAAACGTCACAACAAAAAAAAAATGTTATTAGGAAGACTTTAACAACAAATTCTTGGTCTGGGATTCTCCAAAAAAAGATATCAAAACCATTCTTTTACTAGAATGTTTAACGGAACTGGATCTAACTGTTTAAAACGTAAACACCTGCCAACCTATGTGAGGGGGACAAGCAATATTCAAAAGCATCAAAGAACAAAATATCAAAAAAGAAGAATAGAAGAATAGAAAATGGCCGCTAGTAAAAACAAAGAGTTTGAAACCAACGCGTTTATTTTAATTAACATAACGTGGACCATAAACCTAAAATAACAAAGGCAATAGATGTAGTTGCAGAACAAACTTTTAATAAAAGGAAAACAGAAGGCAGATAACAGTACTTTTGGCGGAATGAAAAAAACTGCAACCCAAAGAAAACATGCTAAGTCCAGAATGAAATAAAAAAGTGCAAAATCAAAAAAAAAAAGCTTGGATCAATCTCTGCAGAGAGGTTTACAACAATGTCTAGGGAAATGGTTTCCGAATTGCAAACAAAAAATTTCTATGCTACCAAAACAAACTAAGTCAAAACAAAAAAATAAGAATGGCCTAAACCCTAAAAAGTAGATAAAAAATAGCGAAACTTTAAAGATTTGACAACTTTTTTCCGAAGCTAATTAAGATTGCGGTGGCAGTATGTCTGTAAAAAATTTTGTAGTTCATAAATATATGCTTAACTAACGGAAACTTTACAAAAAGCTAGAAACGAGCAAAACTAATCCTTATTGAAATAGTAAAAAAAGAAGAAACAGGCCAAAACTAATACAGACAAATCTGTTTACTAGATACTGTAGGTAAGTTGCTAGAACAATTAATTAAAACTAACTGGACAAGAAAACCCAAAAAAAAAAACTCTTTGCCCAACAATACAAATTTAAGAAAAGCAAGTCAACCATAGTGTATATGAGTAAAATTAAACTAATTTAACAAAAAAAAAAAGAAAATAGAAGTAGCTTTAACACTTGACATTAAAGACGCATTTAACTCTGTTAGATGGAGTGACATATTATAGTAAAAGGTTAATGTACCGCAAGGTTCAGTTCTAGGTCCGGTTTTCAAAAACATCTTACATAACCAAGTACTAAAAATTAAAACCAAAAAAGAAGTAAAAAACTTTAATTTTGAGGACGGTAATGCGATAGTCAAAATAAACCAAACCATCAAGGCTAATCGCAAGTCTTGGACTCAAGCTGTCTAATAAAAAAAAATAGAAATGGTGGTATTCTATACGGCAGAAAGCGTCTTACAAAGACGAAAATTAATGTTAAAGAGATACAAATTGTTTCAAAACCAAGCAATACCTAGGAGTCATCTTCAGCAGGAACGACAGTCAGAAAGAGCACCTGAAAAGGGCAGGCGCAAAGGCAGAAAAAGCACTAATAGCGTTAGCTAAGCTAATGCCTAACGTAGACAGTTTCAGATCTAAAAGAAGGAAACAACTGTGGAGTAAAGCAATCTAAAAAAAGGTACTACAAATTTTTAGCAGATTGCAAAGAAGAGTAAGACTAAGAGTATGCAGCAGTACAGTACTTGCGGTACAGGTAATTGCAAGGGTAGTACCTATTTACATCATTGTGCAGGAAAGAATAGAGATGTAAATAACGCGGGAAAAAAAGCAAAAATAGAAAAAAGGTAACGGTGGTAAGACTAGTTAGAATAAGTCACTGATTAAAATTTTGTAAATGTAGATTAACAGAGACCACGCGGAGGTAAACTACTATTTCACCTAAGTTTTAGAAGAGCATGGATGCTTTGGTAGTTACCTTCAAAGATTCCAAATCAGGGAAAGTGACTTATGGCAGCACTGTGGAGAGATAGACACGGCCATGCACGCTATAACGGAACCCACTTTATCCACATTAAAAATAAAACTGAAAAGAAAACCGAAAAAAAAAACAAATACTAATAAGCAACATGGTTGAAACAATGCTGAAAAAAAACTACACAACATAGTAGCTAACAAAGAAGTAAACAACACAAAACAGGCATAATAAAGTAATGTTATAGCAATTTTGTTACGCCAGCAAAAGAGTACAGAAGGAGTTCTGTGGTGCGGTTCAGCAAACTTTTGTCTCTCCACAACTCCAATCTACACCAGAATTCTTTAGGAAAAATTAAATCTCTCGGAAAAAAAAAATAGGATGGATTCAAAGCAAGCAGTTTGGGTACGCAAGGTCACTTGTCCTCAAAAGCTAGATTTAGCTTCCTTGATTTTGGGTACACAAGAACACTACTTCTCAAAAATTAGATTTGTCTACTCAAAGCCTGAATCCTGTTTTTGAATGTTAGAATTCCGGTCTCAAATAACAGGTTTAGTTAGTTTCCTTGCAATGTGTCTTCTAGTGTACTACTTTTATTGTCTGGCAAATGACCTTTTAAGTTATTAACAAAAGGAGTGCTCCAATGTTGTTATACAGTTGTTTGGCTTTAAGCTCTTACAAAAAGATATAATCAATTGTTAGGACTACTATGACATTTTGAGCTACATAAAATTTTTTTTTTTTTCAAACTAAAGCATTTTTGATGTTGGCACTTTGTTTTGCAGGAGCTTGTAAAATCTCGGCGACTTCCTCTTGACTTGACAGATTTTAAAGATTTTTTTCTTATCCAAGACGTTTTTAAGTTAGAGCAAACTTTATAGACACACTAAGAATTGTGACCTAGAATAGCAGGTAGTTAGTAATGTTGAACAGATATTAAAACTAATTTTCTCCGATGTGCCAAATTGGTAAAATTTATTTTTTGTGACATTTGTTACTACAGTTTAAATATTCCTTAAGTAAGTGTTCCGATATCAAGTGTAGGAACGCAAACCGTGGCAAACCAATAGAGACTAGAAAAAAATGTTTGTCTAATATCATTTTAATTTTCTTTGCTTAGCTCTCCAGATTAGATTTGCATTCTCTCCTACCTTCTAAAGTTTTTTATTTCTTGAACAAGACGTTAAAAAAACAATGGTTTTATAGCCTATATGTTTTTTTTTTGTCTTTTAGAACTTGTTTACAAATTTAGTGAATGGCTCGACCTTAGTTGTGACACTTGCGAGCAACAGAGGTTTTTTTAGAGCAAATTCAGCAGATGATTGAAAATCTTGGTGTTGTTGAGGCTTTGCTTGCAGTTTGTCAATTTGTTTTATATTTTTTAATATCTTCTCTTGCTCTTTTTCAATTTGTATTAAATTTAGCGCATTTTGAGAGAGCAAAGAAGTTGTAAGACTTGACTTTGCAGCCAAAAATAGCCTTGTACGGCAATTTTTTGATACTAGAATGCATATTCTGTTCTTCATTAGTTGGACAAATCTTAGACATTTAGAGCAAAATACTAACAGATAGAGCATTTGTTAGTATTTTTATCCTTCATCCATATAGCAAACATGTTTTTATGTCTTGGTTTGCTTTCTCAATACTTTTCTGACTTTAGGTTTTCCGTGGATAATCTTATATACTGGGCACAAGTTTTTCAGATTCTTTACAATATTGTTTGCAAATTTACAATAAATAATGCTAAAAGTTATAAAATATAAAAATAGCCTGCAACATAGGAGAAATAATGTATATGTATAAAAAATCAAATCAATCGCAAATAAAAAGTGGGTCATCTAACTTTTAGAATTTGAATCGGCTATAAATAAAAAACTAATACATATTTTTTTTCAAAATTATTAATTTATTAGAAAGGTTAAACATTTTTATTTAAAAATAAAACACAACATTATTTAAATGATTGCCACCTATCAAATTAACTAAATTTTTTAGTACATTTTTAATTTGTTAGGTTCCAATTGCATGACTGGCAACTTTGATTTTGTGTTTCAAGGAATCAATCGTGTCTGATGGTTAGCGTAACATCAATCCTTAAGGTCTCCACACAAAAAAATCCAACGGAGTCAAATTACAGCTTTTAGGCAGCCAATCAACATCAGGATTTTGGCCAATTGTTCGATTTCCAAAAACAGTGCGCAAAAGATCGATGGTTACGTTGGCTGTATGGCAAGTGGCCCCGTTCTGTTGAAACCAAATGTTATCCATTTCATACTCTTAAATTTTTGGAAACAAAAATTTGTTTAGTAACGTTTGTTATTGGCGGTAACGACGGCTCCTTGCTTATTTTTGAAGAAATATGGCCAGACCAAAATGCGGCCAGACCAAAAACCACATAAGCTGTTCAATAGTCATGTGTGGATTTTCTGATTTCCAATTGCAATAATTTTGCTTATTGACATAGCTTCCGAGACAAAAATTAGCTTTATCAGATAAAAAGATTTTTTGATAAAAATGCTCATTTATGGCCAAACGATATTTAGCTCATTGGGCAAAATGAAAACGCATCGGATGGTCATGAAGTTTCATTTCTTGCTCTAATTAAACTTTGTAAGTCTTCAAACCAAAGTCTTTATGCAAAATTTTCTTCAGAGAAAGTGCGAAAAATGTTCAGTTCTTAAGAACGACGACGAGTTGGTGTTGATGCATGTTCACGCACACTCTGAGCAACAGCATTATATTTTTTGACTGAGCACATTGAACAAGAAAGCCAACGTGTTGTTTTATCCACTAAAGATCCAGTTTTGCAAACTTGCATCACAAATTGTTTCATAAACTGCGTTGAAGGAGTAGAAGACTTACCACTTTGGAAGTAAGTTTTCATTATTTTCTTTAACTTTGTTTAAGTGTAAAGCATCTCATTTTGTAAATGTCAAACATAAAATTAATTTTCTATAAACTCATAAATGTCACTATGCATTTGAAAATGCAAAATAAACGGTAGTTTAAATTCCAAACGTTACATGGCTTACTTTTTATTTAAAAATCGAGGCTTGTAAAAGACTTTGATTTACAATGTTTGCATGACTATTATCCCAACATATTATTTATAAAAAAAAACTAATAATTCCACAAATTTTTATCTATACAAATCTTCATCTAATAATAAAATAATACATTTAATTAGCTATAGAATAAAAGATATTAATAAATTGATTGCAACAAAAATGTTTACCGTTAATACAAGTACTAATTGCAAAGAGAAATTAGTTCAAATTAAATTTAAATATCAAATATATTATAAGCTTCAGATATAATTGAAATTAATTATTGAAACATTATTAAAATTACATTTGATAAATGAAACGAAAGCAAATTGAATAAAAATGATCATCCATTGAAGAACTCGGTCTACAATCAGGAAGTCAAAGTAAATGCATTTTTAATTGATATAATATGGGCAAAAGCACTGAAAGAATTCATTTATAACATATGATTAATTGCATTTTTTTTCCATTTCACCCATTGACTAATGTTTGAATCATTAATTACTCTCATAAAATATTAGCTAAAATAAAAAAGCGAGTTAAATTGAATAAACTTAATTGAGTTAATTATACCGAAATTAAAATTTCCACAAAACAACATTAAATGAATAAGCATAAATAAATCCGGCTCGTTTGAGCCCATTCCCGTTGATAGCATGTTTAGTTTTGATTCACTAATTGTGGAAAGTAATAAATTACATTCAACACGTTTGAAGTGCAAATCCTATTACCCGAGCACTGTAAAATTGGTATACAGCCATGCCAGTTTGCTGCATCACATAAACGCTGATGTAGAAATGGAGTAAATGTCGCAAAATAATATAGATAATATTTGCTCGATTAAAAATGAATAAAATTTCTTCGAGTATATAAATTTTGTCGGCGAAAATTTATATGCACTTGGATGTAACTTGTTTGCACATAAAAATTTATGTATTTATTTTTTTTTATAACGACATGAACTTGAATTATTATGAAGCACGAATAAATTCCAGATATATTTATTGTTAGAAGTGAAATGATTACAACAAAGCTGATTTTTACGGCTTAATTGACTATGCAATTGATGAGTTTTAAGTTACTTATAAATTTTCTAGAATTAAGGTAAGGAATAAATTAGATAAATTTTAAATTTTGTGTTGTTATGTTGGTAATTAAACTTAAACAAGGTTGAGAAATTATAATGTCACTAAATATATGAGGGAAGTAATTTCTAAGAAATTAAAAAGACAAACAGATACTTAATATAATAGATATTTTATTCCTCCACATACCAGAGAATAAAATAACCCCAAAACCTGCTGTTTTGCACGTAGTATCTTTTGATACAGTTATTTAGCTGCTACATATCATAAGAACCTTTAAGTGTTGTTATTTTAGAAGACGCATATACAACTGTACTGTTGCACCTCTGATCGTAGTTTTGTTTTGTGTGTATTTTGGGCGAGGTCTGTTAAGAATAATGTCTAGGTGCAATAAATTCTTTTACTTTACAATTACAAACTATAGTGCAAAGTCTAAGGTTTGTCTCAGGTGAAGTTCTCTTAAAGCAAAGCTAGGATTTCAAATTGCTGTGGTAGGTTGAACTTCTTTTTTATGGCAATTGTTATACGTTTGGTAGTTTACTTACTCTATTAGTAAAAATTTATTTTTTGGTGGTTGGAGTTGTGGTTTTAACTATGATAACACTTTGGTGTTACGTTATTAGTTCTGGAAGTGCTTTTGGCAGTGGCTACTTTCTAACTTTTTTTTTCAAATTGTAATTTTTTATATTTGTTTCTGGACCAAGATAAGTTTAGTTAAACTGCATCAATTTTTCTATTCTTTTTGCAACAAAAACATTATCTACTTAGGTTGTTAAAATTTACAGGTTGCAGTATTGGATGTTATTGATCCAAAAAGTGGATGTTAAACCCGCGGTACTTTTCCAGGTTTGACGAATGTTTTAGCGGTTGCCTTTTTCTTTTAGAAATTTTGGTTTGCTGTTCTAAATATTTACCAATTTAGTTTTGAGAAATTGTCTGGTGTAGCATTTTTGATGGTGGTGCAAAAGTGGTAGTTACAACTTTTATTTAGTTTTTTCTTAGACTTTTGGTTGCAGTTAGCATTTTGTTGATCTTTACTGGTTCATGGTCTGTCAAGTCAAACAATGATAGTATTAATCTAGTTAAGTTTTTCAGTTGTATGCCCTTGCTTTCAAGCATGCTTTTATTATTTAGGCATGGTATATGTGGCTGCTGTTATTTTTATGTGTTTAGTAGGATCTTTTATGTCCGACGTGTTAATAGACTTTTGGTTTTTTTATGTTTTAGGGCCGACAGGTAAGTTTGTTAATTTATATTCTTCTGATTTGCTAAGAATCTGCCAAATAATTTTCTTTGAAACCTTTTGTTCTTGGGGAAAAAAGTTTTTTTCTAGGGGCTGTGTAAAATTGATTAAAAAGATTGGTTGTAACTCTGGTACATTAAATCACGCTCAAAAGCTGTTAAGCAAATGGTCCAAACATAATTTAGCCTGTGCAATTAAGCAAAAAAAATAATTTATTTTTAACTTATTTTACTAATTTTGCTTTGTAAAAACTTGAGGTTTTGGTTGGAGGTGACTCTAGTTTTTATTTGGATTTGTGAGCTGCATTTTGGTTGTCTGTTCTTACATCAGCAAAAAATTAACTTTTATATTGCATCTTGGGACTATCTGTATTCTTAGTTAGGTGATGTTTGATGACCATGACTAATAATACGTCTTACAAAAATGCATCTTGGAGTATAAACTAAAAATTTGTGACATATCTAATAAAGTCTTAGATGTAACAGTAAAAATAAAAGACGCTACAAAACAAAATGTTTTAATATCCCTTTGCGTAGAAAGAAGGCCAACAATATTGCCACACTGGTGGTGTTGTATGCAAAGATTCAAGAACTTTCAGTTATAAAACTTTTCAACAAAATGAAGTATAAAAACCAAGATCAATTTTTTGACTTTGTTTTCCACAAAACTAACTTTCATAATAAACTTGCCATCACCGGAGAAGCGATCATTACCATCAAGGTCAACACCTAACATAAATTGCTTGCCCTAGGCAAAAAAACCAATTGATATGCTACCCGTAACTGACACAAAACTAAGCCACTCTTGACTGTTTTTATCATTTTGTTCACTTTAGTTGTGACAGTTATAAGATCATTTATTAAGCTTACTTTAAAAAATAAACCGACGACAATTGGGGCTATTCGTTTTAACAAATCTTGCTAACAACAAAATGACCAGTCATTTTAACAAATCGTGATTACTAACAATAAGAACTGTCACTTTGACAAAATAATTTTTTTTAACTTATTATTATTTTATCTAAAGATTTGCCACGCCTCCTGATGTGATGACTGTTTATATTGTTAGCAAACAAGATTTTTTAACATGACAGTTCATATTGTTAGCAAGCAAGATTTGTTAAAATGAGATTTCATATTGTTAGCTAGCAATATATCTTGCTTACATTCAAGCAATGTGCATAGAGAATATCCCCGAATACTACTACACAATATGCCTAACCATGAAATTTTTGACCGGCCGAGACTCCACCGGCTAGTAGAAAAGTCCCTTTGTCAAAGGTTTAGAACCACCAGCTACTAACGCGGTGACGCACCGTATAGAGTTACAAAACCACATTAATACAAATCTGGCCGTACTCATATAACGTAGCAAAGAATGGGGTCATTCAAGGGCAAGCTGCTTGCTAAAGGCGTAATTAAACCGCGACGCAGTAATCACTAGTACTGCGCCTCGGTAGTTATCATAAAAATAATGTCAGCTTTTGTGCTCTCAACAGAGATAAAGCTGCCTCATTACCCATTTCGAGCCGTGCACAGAAGTAGTCAATATTTGTTTTTCATGTTTATGTTTTTTGGCCTCGGCGACATTACAGAAGCTGGTGGCTAAAGTGTTGGTAGGATGGATTGGCAAATTTGTATTGGTCTATCTAGACAACACCGTCGTATACTCGACTTATTATCACGACTATATAGGACACTTAAGGTGATCGAAACCAACCAGAAAAAATGTGACATTGGGCAACCCTAAATCAAGTACCTGGAGCACAAAGTCACTGCGCAAAGTAACTAAGTTTTGAACACTTTCTCAAATTTTTTACGACCAATATGTAAACTAAGCGTCTGTTTTGCTGTGACGACGACAGGCCGCAATACAACCTAAAGAATAGAAGGTAGACATGGGAGCGGTGCTGAATCAAAACGAAGCAATCTGCAAACGCATAATTAGTTATGAAAGCTCTATGTACACGGTTACCAAATAAGGACACCACAGCAATGAATAAAAGTGTTACGTGATTGCGTGGGCGATGAAGAAGTACAGCGCCTACATGAAAGACGGTTGGTTTTTTATAAAAACGGTTGGTGTGGTTCACCGGCACGCAGAAAACTAAACCAAATGTATGACTCAACGCTCTATCACTTAACAACAAAGAAGCCGGCAGCAAAACCAACTATCTCGACTGTTAGTACTTTCCAAAGTTATGGCTTGCCTGATAGCCTCTACTTTCTATCACGGTGAAGCCAGGCAACTGAAAAATGTTTGCACTACCTTTGTCAATGTAGGGTTTTATGATTAAGATTCTTTTTTGCAAAAGCGGCGCTACCTACTATGGTGCTTCTTTGCAAATTTCAAATAAGTCGCCTCCGTTTTTTAACACTCGCGAAAAAAAAAACTTCCAATTTCTTCTTAACAAACTTTGGGGCATTTTAGTTTGAACTACTCCTTAGTAATTATAATCTAGAATGATCCACCTACCCGCTCAAGTATTGATGATCAAGAGATTTGAAATAACCTTTGCCTTCTCTGATTAAAAGAAGAAAAATACATTTTTATAATAACAAACACTTGGGCGGGTGATTAGTCTCTCTAGTTTAAACTAAACTTCTCTGAATAAAACACTTCTAACACTTGCAGAGAGAAAAAACTTCTATTTCTTTAATAACAAACAATTGTGTGAGAACTCAAGTTTAAACTACACGCTGGTAATGATCTGAAGTAACCCACCCACCCGCTCAAATTTTGGTAATTAAGAAATTAATTATAATTTCTTTTTCCTCTGATTAAGAGACTTCTAATACTTGCAAAAAAGAGAAACTTCCAGTTTTTTATTAACAAACTGATGGGCGGGTAGGAGGCCATTCTAGTTTAAACTACTCGATGGTAATCATAATCCAGAATACCCCACCCACCTGCTTAAGTGTTGGTAATTAATAGATTGGATATAACCTTCTCCTTTTTATACTAAACAACTTGTAACACTCACCGAGAAGAGAAACTTCTATTTCTTTGATAAACACTTTGAAAAATGGGTAGGCACTCCAGTTTATAATTAAATAAATATATTTAGATGGTTTTAGATTAATAGAAAAAACCACAACCCTCCGACAAAATCTGTCACAAAAACCTTTTTTTTAAACTGCACAAATTACAATTTCTTTTGCGTCTTATAACGTTAATAGCTTCTTATCCAAACCGCAACTCTATCAGTTAAACTTCTGAACGACGTTCATATCACCTAGATTAATCCAAATTTGAAAAAATCTATTTGTTGCTCCAGAACTATATTTGAATATACAACACTATCATCAAATCACTGCAAAACACATTTGCGTCTTTAGTCTAGGAAGTGGTTACAAATACGCACCTCAATTATTTTAATTGTTACTTTACGGTGGTTTGTCGGAACTCCAACACCTAACCTAACCTAACCTAACCTAACCTAACCAACGTTTGTCTAAAATACAATCTCCAAACGGAAGACATATGATTCGGGGAAATTTAGTCTCTAATCACTTTTCTTTAAAGGGCAAATTAGACTGTCGTTAGAAATACACAAAAATTGAGGCAGACTACCGAAGTAACACCAAACAGACATTAACCAAACCACAGTGAGAACTAGATAGTATCCGGTTTCAGAAAAGGCGCAAAAATTAAAAAAAATGTTAGAAAAGACAATTTGCGGATGAAAAAAAAACTTTTCGAAAAAGCCATCCAATCCAATTCGACAATAGAAGTAAACATATATTTTCAAAAATTGATCAATTATTAATTTTATTTTTTAAAAGTTGAAACCTGCCTCAAGTTTGCGTCATTAAGTGACAAAAAAACAAAAAAAGCAACGTCCAATCAGCACAAAAATGCGGTGCTGAAATGATGTCATGCTCATGTAGAAGAGTAGAAACCTTTGCCACTCAACATACTGCTAATGAGGTAAATATTAAAGTCTTGGAAGAACAGGTTTTTTGTCAATTTGGGTACATAAACCGTTGTTAACAGACATTTATTTTTTGCCGGTCTCTAAGGCAAAAGGGCACAAAAACGATCAAAAACCGTCCACTCTCAACAAATGCGCCGTCTTGCAAAAAAGAAGAATGCCCGATGAGCATTCATCAAGGTGAGGTTCAGGCCTTCTGTCTCAAACCTTATCCCGCCGGTGAAATTGAGTCAAACTCCATCTCTCAAATTTTGAATATTGTCTTCAGCGAATGTATAAAAAATTGATAGTCAAAAAATATATTTTTTAGGAAATGTGTAAACAATTTAGCGACAAGAAAGTTGCTATTTTATCTTTGCGTAATACCCACGAAAGTATACACATGATTCTTGCTACTAAATTTTTTGAGGCAAACTTTTTTACGTGGTCGTCCACCGATAAACACTTCCAAGAGATAGTAATCAAGCACGTATCTAAATTTCTTACAAAAAAAAGTGAGACAGGCTTTAGAATTTTTTGAATTTTCTCCTACTAATATTTATCCGTTATAAAACAAATTTATTTGTTTTTACATAGTCTCGGTGCAGCAAAAATTGCCAAGATAATAAACTTTACTGAGCTGCAGAGCTTGAAGTGTGGAGTAAAATTTAAAAAAAAGATTGGTGGACTACTCCAACTTGCATTAAACCTGCAGATTTTGATGCAATTTTTGATAAAAAAATTTCCACAATGATTGCAGGAGACTTTAATTCTAAATACTTGGCGTAAATCAGCTTCTGAACTAAAGTCGAGCAACTATGTCGACTTTGTAAGGCAAAAGGTATGTAATGGATTTTTTCAAACCCAATCATTACAGCTCAGCGAACTACCAAGGGGATGTTCTTGTTGTAACAACAACTTTCAAACATCATCAATAACTTTAGCTCCGACCACAACTTAGTAATACTTAAGATTTACAAAAGGGGATCAACTGGAAAAAAAATAATTGTAACACATACATTCTTTTTCTACAATCCTTAGAAGAAAGCATTAGAAGGCTTGCCCAGTAAGAACGGCTAAACACATCAAAAGAGCCGTCAAACTTTTTACAAACCAAATTTTTTAAACCACAAAAATGGTTTGTGAAGCTTATTAAGTTTGCCCTAATAATCCTCTTGGATTATTTTTGGTATACTATTAATTCCTGATCTGCAGTAGAAATGCTGCAAAACATCAGAATTTGCGAGATCTTGAACTCGCTTTACAGCGAAGTGAGAAAGACCATGAGGTTGCACAAAAATGTGTGCTAAAAAACACTTTGGAATCAATTACAAAGGACGTCTGTCCAATGTGAAATATTTCCAAAGTTTGACGGAACAATCCCCTTTCTAGCCAATCATGGCAAAAATGGGGTTTAATACAATATTAAAAAAAAGCATTTGCCAACAGCTTAGAACTCTAATGCTTTCTCTCATACATCAAGGATACCGATTTGGAGCACGCTGAAAGGGTCCACTAGATAATCAGAAACATTTTTAATGCCGCTAACAAGAACTCGCCGCTGGAAAACGTTTGAACTTTTTGAATCAGAGAAATTATCAAAAGATTTAAAATTTGCTCTGCTCGGTTCCAATAAAATAAAAAATTGAGCTCTATAATTGTTTTTGCATAAGCAATAATAGTGTTAATTTTTTAAACCGGACACTTTCCTACAAAATAGAAAAGTTCATCACTGTTGATCCAAAACTACCGATCTATTAGTCTTTTGTGCACCTTAAGTAAGGTAATAGAAAAGGTGTACCTAAAAAGATTCCTGAACTAACGAAACAGATGCTTACAATATTTTTCATATTCAGCTGTCCATCAATTGAGTGATAGTTAAAGGTTTTAGACATCTTTGAGAGACGACATCGTTCCAGGATAATTATTCATACTTCAGGGATCTTTCAGGAAGATCATCCCTCCTGGCAGCTACCTAAATAGAGACATATTTGTTAAATCCCTAGATTCACTGCTCGTGGCTCCCAACAAACACCAAAACCATCACCTGGGGAGGCATAATTTAGGCTGTGTTTCAGCAGTAATAATAAAATTGTAATATAAAATGAAACTAAGATTGTTTTTATGTTTTTTCATTTCATTGTCATAATTAATAGCATTGTGATCGTCGCTGCAATATTTCTCATCTTGTCCGCCTGACTACGATTATGGTTTTTTTGTAAATTCTTTATTGTATAATTTGTAAATATGTGTAAAATATTAATAAATATATTATTATTAATACAGATAATAAACCACGGCTATTGTGTTATCTATTTTAAAATCTTCTAATTATTTTGTTTACTACTTCTAGTTATTATTATTTGACACATTCTAAACAAACAGTAATAACATAATAATTGAGGATGAGTATAATTTTGAAAACAATTTATTTGGTAAACAATTTATTTTAAAATAAAAATCTGCTTATTGTAATATAAATCTCATCGTCCTATTTCTGTACTTGATAAATCTAATCAACAAAAAACGTTTGACCTACACAAATACCTGCCGAAATTATGAGCCGCCAGTCGAGCCCATAAACTGCTAACGTGTAGTTCGTGTGTGCATTATCATAATATTTGTGACATTAATAACAATAATAACAATAAATCAATATCCCCCAGTTATAATTAAACCAAGTTATTACTTAATGGTGATATTAGGTGAGTCATAATTTATACATCTATTTAGCACAGAAATTGCGTAGAAAAATGACAAATCATTAGTAAAAAATGTCGTTCTTTGAAACTGGAAGGTTACCTTTAATAATCATTACTAATTACATATTTTGATGGCTGTTATGGACAAAGTGATTGTTGCATAATTGGCTATAAATAAACGATATTTTCTTGATTTTCATTTTATAGATATTTGCATTCTATTACCATTACTAAAGCTATTATTAAACCGGGTAATTTAAATTTCTAATTTAGCAATGCCTTTATTGTTGATAATTATAATATGATATAATTTAGTAACAAAACTATTTAATTAAAATATATACGATGATAAAATATTATTTATGGTGCTACTCTTGCTCAGATATTTAATTAACGAATCCCAGTGGCGATAAAGTATTTGTAATGCTTTTCACCGAGTCATACATTAAAATATCCGACAATACAAATGTGCAGATGCTTTTAAAACATCTCAATGCAGAATCCAATATACAAAACTGTTGTTTGGGGTGTATTTGTTCGTTTGCATTCGGTTTTATTTGAGAGAGATAGGCAGGCTTCAAATGCCATGTTTTGTACTCGCTGTTTCCTTCGCGGCAGTTTGAATCTCCTGAGTTGCATTTTCGTTATCATTACAACATTATATTGTCTACACATACACATTCACACGAAAAATATATTAATCAATAAATAAAATAGCAAGGTCTAATTATATACAAATATATCCTTATATAGAATGTTGTTGCACGAAAGTTCAAATTAATTGATAAATACCTTTCAGTAGGTGATTGTCAAGTTAACATTTATCTATTGGTTTCAATGACAAAATTGTAATTATTATAAATAAATTTCTTTATAAAAATTTGCTATATTTATAGATGATTGTTCTACTTCCTTAAAGTTATATTTTATATAATCGATTGAAATAAATCGATTGAAATATATCGACCTTCAGATCAACAATAATTAACGATTGCGATCAGTTGTAATTACCATAACAAAAATATTATTTTATTCATTTGATCGAATCTGGTTTTAAACCTTGGATTAATTTGATATAATTATAGAGAATTTTAAATTTATATGATTCATTCGATCAAATATAAAAATATAATGCAAAGTTGAAATTGCTCGCAGCTTCAGCTTTAAGCTATTCGAGATTTTTAAAAGAAATGTTATAAAGAGTAAAGGAAATTGCATAAAATGCTCGGATATTGCTCCGGGGACTATAACATAACAAAATAATAATATTTCCTACGATCGTGTATTATATACAAATTTGAGAAAGATGATATTCTAAAGGAATCTGTTCTATTTTACTTAAGATTATTAATTAATGAATGCAATATAAATTGTGATTACTTTTATGATTGGATTAAGATATAAAGGCCTATTTTATAAGTTATAGGTTAATGTTCCATTAGTTAATGTGATAATTAACTTAATGGGAGATTTGATACTTCATATATCTATCATCATATCATCTGAATCATATGCAGTCGATTCAGCTTAATCGGACAACATTGAGACTCCATGGTTTTGGTCCAATTATGCATACTTGCAAAAATTTTACGTAAATTAGAAAATAGTGGACTTGCGCTGACAATTTCATTTGAGAGTGTTAAATCATTGTTTGTTTGTGTTAATTTGATCACGCCAATAATGTTTTCCCGATATTTCCTGGCCGCATCACGCACACAAAAAACTCTCCTAGTTGTTATTCAGTTTGTAAATAAAAATATGTAAAAAAATTTATATTTAAATTAATGTTGAAAGCATTTTTTTTTTCTTGTTTTTAAAAAGTTTTTGATTTATGACTCGATAAAGCGGAATTCATTTATTTCTATACAATCGATTCTGCTTAATTGGAACCGGATGGATTTGGTCTGATTACGCAAATCCGATTATGCAAAGTGTCTAAAAATATTATAGTGCGTACACAATAATGTAGCGTACTCGCGTACCATCACTCCGCAACACAACTGCGTACCGTAACATTTTATTTTATGTCTACGGCAAAAAACCGACAAGCGATGGAACACTGTTGAGGGGTGATGTTGCGGCGCATTGTTACAAGTGTGTACGCACTATTACATAAAATTAAAAAAGTTTTATTTTTGAAAGTTGACGCACACAATTTTACTTGAGTTTAAAATCATTCTTTGACGTTTTGAATTGCCAATCATGGCGTATTAGCCAGTGGCGTAGCTAGCGTATTTGGGCTTTACCACAAAATATTAAAAAGGGCTCCCTGAGATCTGAGAGGCGGTTTTGGAAAAAGCGGTTATAAAATATTGCAATATTGTCAGAAAGAAATATTAAACTACCGGCCCAAAATTTATAAACTGAGTTCCCGCTCACCCGCCCGTCTTTTTGTTATCAAAAAATTGATTAAGACACCTCCTTCTTTAAACTTAATGACATCTGTCAGCCATTCTGTCATGTTTGTTAGCTGCATATACACGGCAAGCAATAATAACATAAAATTTCTTGATAACGAACGCTTGGGCGGGTGGGCAGGAACACAATATTAAATTACTGGCCAAAATTTAAAAAACTGTGTTTTCGTTCACCGGCCTAAGTGTTTGTTATCAAGAAATTAATTAGGTCACCTCTTTCTTCTAACTTAATAACATTTGTCAGTCATTTTGCCATGTTTGTTATCTGCAGATACCCGGCAGTCAATAGTAACTTTAAATTGTTTGATATCTAACACTTGGGCGGGTGGGCGGGAACATAATATCAAAATATTGGCCCAAAATTTATAAACTGAGTTCCCGCCTTACCGCCCTCCTGTTTGTTATGAATAAATTAGTTACGTTACTTTTTTCTTTTAACTAAATGAGATCTGTCAGTCACATTATTATGTTTGTTAGCTGCAGGTACACGATAGGCGGTAGTAACATCAAATTTCTTGTTAACAAACAACACACCAAAATTTATAAACTGTGCTCCCAAACATTTGGGCCAGTGGGCGGGAAAACATTATCAAACTATCTCTTCGAGGAAATTACTTAGGAACTTTTTTGCTGTTTTTTTTTTTAAATTTATATTTGATTTATGTTATTTCTAGCGTTTTTATTTGTTTTGTTAGATTTGTATCATTTCTCTGGTTAGTGATTGTTTTTGTTGTCCGCGTTTACAAGGGTTTGCAGACCGTTTCCTATTGTCTTTCTCTGCTTGGCCACTGGCTGTCGAAAAGTGCTGAACTCTATTTATACAGGGTGATTATAAATGTTTGGGATTATGTAACTATCTAATGTTTGTTTGTGCCGCTCTACAGCTAGACACGAATTGTGTGGCTGGTATAATAGGCAACTTAATATTCACACAAATTATGTTGGCTGTCGTTAAACTCATGCCTTTGCCCGTTTTAACTTTTTTCAATCTCGGAACAACCTCGCCAATAGAATGTGTAAAATGTAAGCGCAAATGAAAACTGCTAAAACGATCAAAGGCATGAGTGCAACCACAGTAAACATATTTTTTGTGTATATTAAGGTGCCTATTATACGGGCTACAATATTTGTGTCTAGCTGTAGTAAAAACGCGTAAATAAAATTGTCTATTTTAGAATTTAATAATAAAAATATTTTCATATGTTTGCATGTTTATAATTATCAGTTATAAACTCTCGAACACAATCCGGAATAGAATAGAGCCATTTCCCATTATCAAACCGCTCATTCCTAAAGTAAGATTCAATAACGAAAATATTCTTTTCATTTGTATACATTCTTATAACCTTGCTTACTTGACAGCTGTCAAAGTTAAACTGTCAAAACAAATAGTATAATCGACAATTTTAAAAAGGCGGCATATTTAAAGTGATTATATAATTTTATTCATTTATAAACTCCCTGTAGAATGTCAAACATAGCAATATCCGTCCTCGAAGTATGAAAGTATTGTCAAAAAAATTTGCAAAATTCTGTTTATGAAAAGTAAAATATAGCAAAATTTGTTTATATAAAGTCCGTTTCGAAATTTTAAACAATGTCAGAAAGCACCAAAATCCGGCCATAAACTGTTAAAAAGTGTAAAAGTCTTCATAAAGTTTCAAAAATAGCAAAATATAGCTATATTCCAATAAGAAGTTTCATTTTGAATAGCAGGCTATTTGTGCAGCTGTCAATTTTGAAGCTATTTTCTTTTGACATTTGAAAGTAAAAACAACGCCATTATTAAAAATGGAACAATACACGCTTCAACAACGCATTGAAATTATTAAAATTTACTACAAAAATGGTGAAAAATTTTTAGTCACAGTTTGCACTAAAGCATTTTTTGGTTGTCGTAAAGCACCTCCTTGGCCGGCAATAGTAAACCTGGTGAAAAATTTGAGCTGCTGGGACAAGTTTGTAATGTGAAGAATCGAAACCGTGTGCATCGCTCAAGAACACATGAGAATATTGCTGATGTAGCTTGTAGTGTTGAAGAAAACCCAGGTTTGTCGATTCCTTGTCAATCTTTAAAGTTAGACATTCCACAAACCACTTTATACCGTATTTTGCATAAAGACTTAAGTCTTGAGACTTTTGAAGTTTAGTTAACACAAGAACTCAAGCAGGTCGATCACCATAAACGTCGTATCTTTGCTGATTGGGTTCTTCAAATGCATCAAAATAATCCGGAATTTTATCGAAGAATCATCTTCAGTGATGAGGCCCATTTTCACTTTGGAGGCTACGCTAATTTTTTATTATGCTTTTTACGGCTATTTTACATCGCCACAGTAAGTCTACGACTTGTTTAAAGTGGTTTGATGGGACCAACAGCTTAATACGTGACTTCCGAACCACGCTGGTGGATAAAGAGCAAGTTATCATTTCAGTCATATTTCATATATATTTATTTAATAAGCAGAATTGTTGCATTTGGGGCTCAGAAAATCTATGAATGATTGTTGAAAAGTCTTTGTATCCTCAACGTGTCTTTGTTTGGTGCGGTTTTTGGGCTGGTGGTGTGATTGGACCTTACTTTTTTCGAAAATGAGGCTGGTGCAACTGTTACGGGGAACGGATGGCGCTACCGACCTATGATTAATGATTTTTTATGGCCAGAATTGGAAGATGTTGATGTGGACGACGTTTATTTTCAACAAACGGCGCTACGTGCTACACAAGCAACAAAACAATTGCAATTTTGCAAGAAAAGTTTCCTGATCGTGTTATTTCTCGAAGAGGTGATCACAATTGGCCACCGAAATTTAACACCTTTAGACTTTTGTTTTGGTGAAAAATAAGGTATATGCCTATGCTCCACAATTGATTCAAGACTTTAAAGATAGAATTCGTTATCGAGGACATACAGCCGCAAATGTGCGAATTGGTCATGAAAAATTTCATGAAAAAAATGTGGTACTGCAACCGTAACCGTGGCGGCCATTTGACTGATATTGTTTTCAAATGTTAATGGCATACCTTCCTCTTTACAATGAAATAAACATTTATTGATTTCTTTTAAAAACACCCGTTTTTTTAAATATCAAAATGAAACTTCTTATTGGAAAACCTAAAAATATTGATCAATAGAACTAAAATAAGGCCATAAACGGTTAAAAAGTGCAAAACTCTTCTAATAAATAGTCAAAAAATGCGGTTATTAAATATCAACCTAATGTAAAAAAGAACTAAAGTTTGGCCATAAACTATAAAAAAGTGCAAATTTAGTTATTAAATTTCAAAGATTGCGAAATCAACTTTTAAACATTAAAATATTGTTACAAAGCACCAAAAGTTAGCTATAAACTGTTGAAAAGTGTAAAAGTTTTCATAAAATCTCAGAAATAGCAAACGGGTATGAATTATAAAAATATTGTTAGAATATCAAGTTTGGAAAACTGCAAAATTATATTCATAGAATGTCAAAAATAGTAAATTTGCAAATATTGTCAGAAATCACAAAAGTTTGTTCTTCTTCTCTTTTTTCTTTCAGCCTGTAGAAGTCCACTGCTGGACATAGGCCTCCCTCATCTGTTTCCATGTTGACTTGTTCTGTGCTGTTTGGTGTGATTGTTTTCCCGAAATCTTCTTAATATCGTCCAACCATCTTTTTTGTGGTCTTTCTATGCCTTTTTTAGTTGTTCTTGGGCGCCAATGAACTGTTCTGATTGTCTATCTTGATGAGTCTTGTCTAGCGACATGTCCTACCCAGTTCCACTTTAGGTTAGCGATGCGATGGATGACTAATGAGCTCATTCTGAACATATTTTAACATCAATGTTAGCTAACATCGCTGTAAAAATCACTTTTTAACCAATCAGGTATCGAGTTTTTTAAATATTACCAAGCAACGTTCAAAATGTTAATTAACATCGCTGTAAAAAATGTTCAGAATACGGCTATTAGGTGATTTTACTTTGCTTTTGTATTTATTTGTTCCTTATTTTGTCTCTTAGGCTTAGACCAAGCATAGTACGTTCCATTTCTCGTTGTGTAACCCTAAGTTTTTTGGCGCTTTCTATGGTTAGTGCTATTGATTTTATGCCGTACGTTGTGACTGGCAACACACATGACGTTTTGATGACACTTTACGTTTTAATGATTGAGGTATTTCCGGGTTCTTAAGGATATGCCCCAACTTTCCGAATGCAGCCCAGCTTTGTCTAATACGCCTTGTGATTTCTGCCGTTTGATTGTTTTTGCCCACTGTAATGAGCTGGCCTAGGTATATATATATATATTGTTGTACTGATTCTACTTGTGAATTGTTATTGGTCGGTTGTCAATGCACATTACCTTGGTTTTTGAGAAATTCATCATAAGACCAACATTTTCTGACTCTCTTTTTACATCTTGTAGCATGGATTTTAGGTCGTTTTCATTATTACTAATTAGAACAACGTCATCTGCAAATCTTAGGTGGTTCAAGTGTATTCCATAATTTTTTATTCCTTTTGTTTTCCAATTAATTTTCTTGAAAATGTCTTCCATTGCGAGAGTGAATAACTTTGGTGATATGGGGTCACCCTGCCGTACTCCTCTTGGAATTGGTATGATTTTGGTGATCATATCCTCTTTAATTTTTACTTGTAATGTAGCGTTATTGTAGATGTTCTTCAGTAAGGTGGAATATCTGGAATCAATTCTAGCTGTGTTTAGAGCTCTCATGATGGCCCACATCTCTAGGATATCAAAAGCTTTTTTATAGTCTATAAAAGCCAGATATAGGGTGATATTGTATTTGGCACTTTTTTCTATAATATTACGTTGTGTTTGTATGTGGTCCATTGTACTATAACTTTTTTGGAATCCTGCCTGTTCTACTGGCTGGTAGAAATTCAATTTCTTCGTTAAATTTTTTATAAACCATTTAAAAAAAAAAAACAAAATTCTTTTATGAAAACTCAAAAATTGTTAAATTTTTTTATAAAACATTAAAATATTTTCAAAAAAATGAAAATACGAAAAAAATGTTTAAACACTGTAAAATTTTGTTCATAAATTGTCAAAAACAGCATAATCTGACTTTGAAAATTTAAACAATTATTAGGAAAATTTAGTTAGAAAGAATCAAAGTTTAGCATATACTGTGCAAAGTTCTGTAATATCAACATATTATTGAAAGAATCAAAAAAACTTTATCTATTAAAAAGTTTTATTATGGAATGTCAAAAATAACATACTCCGGTCCTAAAGTATGAAAATATTGTTTTATTCATTTTGTAACTTTTGTAACGTTTTTTGGCTTTGCAGACGTTTGCTTGCAGAAAGATACGCTACTGGTATTAGACGTTACTGAATGTTTGTTTGTGTTAACTTGATTCCACTACACAAAATGTCTAGTGCTCTCAACCAAAAAAAATAATGCTGTTGCTCAGAGTGTGCGTGAACATGCATCAACATCAAGTCGTCATCGTTCTCAGGCACTTTTCTGAGGAGAATTTTGTATAAAGATTTTAGTTTGAAGGGTTACAAAGTTCAATTAGTTCAAGAAATGAAGCTTCATAGCTATCCGATGCGTTTTCAGTTTACCCAATAGGCTAAAGAACGTTTGGCCAAAGATGAGCATTTTTATTAAAAAATTGTGTTTTTTGATTAAGCTCATTTTTATTTCGGAGGCTTTGTCAATAAGCAAAATTGTTGCATTTTGGGGATCAGAGAATCCACACATGACTATTGAACAGTCTATGCATCCAGAACGAGTAACCGTTTGGTGTGGTTTTTGGTCCGGCGGCATTATTGAGCCATTTTTCTTTGAAAATGAGCAAGGAGCTGCCGTTACCGTCAATAGCAAACATTACTGTACCATCTTAAACAAATTTTTATTTCTAAAAATTAAAGAGTATGAAATGGATGACATTTGGTTTCAACAGGACGGGGCCACTTGCCATTCAGCCAACGTAACCAAAATGCTGATGCCAATTGGCCGCCTAAGAGCTTTGAATTGACCCCGTTGGATTTTTTGTGTGGGTACTTTAAAGATAAGTATTACGTTAACCATTCAGAAACGATTGATGTTTTGAAACTCAAAATTAAAGTTGCCATTTATGCATTATCCCAAATAATCGGAAATGTACTAAAAAACGAGTTACTGTCAAGCCAGCCGTGGTAGTCTTTTGAATGATATTCATTCTTAAATGAAAATGTCTGAAAAGTATTTTATGTATTTTAAATAGTAAAAACGACAACTACTTTAGCAAATACTCTGATAAACCAAAAGTACGGTTTCTTTTGTTAAAAAATGTTTGACTTAATTTTTACTAGTACGATTCTATTTTTTCAATGTCCAAAAATGTATCAAAAACGGTAAGACAAAGCGCTACTGCACCACTATTTGCTAACTATTCTAGGGTACCTGTATATTATTGTTATTTTATTTTTATGTCAAACGGTCTTTTTTGGCGATTGCGTTTTATTTTTAAACGTTTTTCATGTCAAGTCACATAAAAATTTGATTGATTGAAAAATGTTTTTGTTGAATTTAATATTTATTTTTTAACTAAATGTATCAAATTATTGGCAAAACTGTTAAATAATTGCTAAAATTGGCAATTTTTTATTGACGGTATAGTAAAACTATTTACATCTTTATCAAAATACAATGTTAATGATGACATAATATATTTTTAAAATAATGAATATAAAAATTACTAAACAACAGTATAAAAAAAAATGATAAAAATATATGAAAAAACATAATATAATAGAAAATACACGTGCGTTTGTTTCGCAATATCACTGAAATTTTGATCACTTGGTGATGACTTCAAATGTTACTTAATTTTTGTTTAAATTGATGCACTTCAAAGAACGACAAATTTCACTTTATTTCAGATCAATTTATTTATTTTCCGCTATATTTTTAAATTTATGTTACCGAAACTACTCGTTAGTTGATGCAAATGCAAAGTTGGTTGCGTATATAGATAGATGATGCACAACAGGTTATGTTATGAAATATTTTCTGACAGCTGAGTTGATAATGGCGTGTTTGTTTTGCAATATTACTGAAATTTTTATCACTTGGAAAAAAAATTAATTTAAAAAAAATTGTTTTGTATTCATTTAAACAAAATAAAAAAACTTTTGAAAATACTAAAAATTCTGAATTTTTTTTTAATAAAAAAAAATTTAAAAAAAAAATCATTTCAGAACTGAGTCTAAACGGATGGTATAATTTTGTGTTCTTGCCCACCCTTTCAATTATTAATAGTTTTTAAGTTTCTTTTTTCTAAAAATCTCTATTTGACTATAGCAATTGGTGGATAGGCAAAGCACTTTAGAGCATGATTGATAATGTAAACAGTAGTGCCCTCCCACCCGCCCAAGTGTTTGACATTAAGAGATTGGTAGCTACTCTTTTCTAGAAGCGTTACAAATGAGTATGTGAAAGAATGATACCAATCTTTTGATGACTAACACTTAAATGGGTGGATGAGACACTCCAGTTTATGATTATAATCAAGTAGTTTGAACTGAAGTAGTCACCCATCTGCCCAAGTGTTTGTCATCAAGAATTTGAGTTGCTTTTTTCTGAAAGCGTTAGATTTTTTTTTTGGTAAAACTAACCCTTAGCAATCAACAATTGGGTGGGTAGGTAATTTAAATTTATGATTAACATTGAATAGTTTAAACTAAAGTGCTAACCCACCCGTCTAAGTGATTATCATCAAGAAATTGGATCTTACTACTCAATGCAAGCTTTACAAGGCTGTATGTGGCTATGTTGATAATCTCCTGATAGCCAACACTTAGGTGACACTTTAATTTATAATTACCATCGAATAGTTTGAACTAGAGTGCTCGCTCAAAGGTTTGTCTGTCTTTAAGACTTGTAAATATCAATTTTCTTTAAATAAGAGACTTCTAACACTTGCAGAAAAGAATAACATCCAATCTCTTGATAACATATACGTAAGTGGGTGAGTGGGCACTCTAGTTCAACCTACTCTACTTGATGGTTATGATTTAGAGTTGGTATTACCATTTTATATTCAAATATAGAGACTTCTAACGCTTCTAGAGAGAAGCAATTTTCAATCTCTTGATGATGAACACTTGGGTGGGTGGTTGGGCATTCCAGTTTAAATAAATTTTAATATTTTTAACAGTTTATATTTGGATTTTAGTAGATTTTGACGTTTTTGACCGGATTTTGTATATATTTTTTATTGCGGCCGGTTTATAATATTTTTGATATTTTTTAGCAAAGTTTTAGTATTTTTACGTGGTATTTAAGTTTTGTGGCCGGATTTTATTGTTTTTGACATAATTTTTGGTTATACTTTTGATATTTTATAGGTAAATGTCAATATTTTTTACGTTTTATAGCCAAATTTGAATTTTTTTTTACGTAATTCTTAAACTTTGTGAGCGGATTTGAATGTTTAAAAAATTTTCCTAAAGTTTTAGATTTTTTTGACCAAATTTTTGACATTTTATATTTGGATTTTGGCTTTTTATAATTAAATTTTGTTATTTTAAACATTTTATAAACGGATTTTAGTATTTTTGGCGTATTTTCTAAAGTTATTGGCCAGATTTGAATAGTTTTGACATTTTGAGAAGGAATTTAACTACTGTTTTATTGTTATTTACTTTTAAATTTTTAATATTCTTTAATTAGATTTTAAGTTTTTTCGACAAGAATTTGATATTTTTGGCTATTTATGGCCAGACTTTGGTATTTATTAAATAAAGTTTTGTGGCTCGGTTTAGTTTAGTTTTAACATTTAATAGCTAGGTTTTAATAGTTGGTATTTTATAATCGGATTTTTTTTGTTAATAATTAATGTTGATATTTTGAAACGAAATTTTGATATTTTTGTTAAACACTGGAGCAAAAATTGTGTGGTGCAAAAAATTTGGAAAATTGCTATGTCAAACGATGGGTTGGCGGTAAAGATTTGAATGCAAAATGTGACAAAGTTGTTGTAGATCTCGATGAAGAAGAAGCATGTGATATACAGACATAAAAGGAATATACTAAATGCTTTTCAAGGCTTTTGCGTAAACGGTGTGAAATCATTGATAGAAAACAGGATTCTTATTTTACCAAAAGAAACGGTTCAGTTTGAGCCGCCACTACTCTAATTATCTACTTTTTTACAGTAATAGAACGGAACGACTAAGATAGTTTTGGAGAAATATCTATAAAGGGCTCAATTCACTAAGTCAGATTATAATTATTCTTTCTAAAACCTTTACATACATATATTTGGTTAAAGTACAGTACTATTTTTGTAGATGTTTTCAATTTTTAGAGGAAAGTTTTTTTTGGAATTACTTATGCGCGCATGTAATATAGAAAATTGATAAAAAAATGACAAATGAGATACTCTCATATGTTTCTTAATAGATTTTTATCATTCTTTTTTATTGTGTGCCACAAAAATATCCCTCTATAGATATAAACGTATTTTTGTATACATTTTGAATCTATACAAAACTATATTTCTGACTATTTCTATAAAGCAAAGTTGTTGTTGCTATAATATTAGAAATCAATTTTTTTGCGGATTGGGAGAAGAATCTTCTTAAAAATGTTAGATTTACTCTCACGGGCGCTTGTCGACTAAATTCTCCCTTCAATGATTTCTAGAAGTTTGCACATATCTGAGCAAGAGTCTAACCTAACCTTAGTGAAAAGCGTCGCAATTGAAAAACTTGAGATGCACATTGTGCCAACCTTATAAACGATTACATAGTGTTTGGGGAGAACTTGTACTCCGATTATGTCTCATTTTAGACTAACGAGCATTTAGTCTGAATCTGAAGATGTGCAAAAGCCAAGATGAACTTCTTGAAATCAGTGTCATTCGCTTGTGCCAAGCGAAGGATAAACTGGTTTTCTGATAATTTGGAGTTTTGCGCCAGACTCTACCTTTGAGAGACAGGTGCCCTGGAAAGGGGCTTAGCGGTCATACTTGTCTTCAACTTGATATAGGTTAGGTATTCTTTGTTACTTGCACGATGCGCATGTTGCTACATGCTCTAACTCTTTAGTATATGTGCACGTGTAAGTGTGATGCCTTCCGGCGCTCTTAACGCACACATAAATGGACTTGCAATGCAAAGCTCTGTGCTCAACGCTCGCTGAGAGGTCGCAAAGCTCTGTAAAAGACAGGATATCTTTGCTCTGCGCGTTCTGAGGCAATTGAACGTAGCATACTCTAGAGCCAATAACTCTGCCTGCACCACATCAGCTGTGACACAGTCTGGTATGTTTTCAACTCTTTTCTGACTCTAATTGATAAGTGTGATGGTTTATGTCGTTTGTTTTGACGTGTTCCATTACAGCTCTGAAATCTTCATGCGATGTAGGGTAGCCGGATGCCACCGTAGACATTGATTGATCTCTTGATGAAGACTTTCATGTCCTTGAGAGTTGCCATCAACGCAGGAAATTCGGATCTTTTACGAATTGTCTGCTCCTTTTGTGGGAGCTGACTGGGGGGCTTGTTGGAGGACCAAGGGGACGAGACTGTTTCCAAAGTGGACGCCTTGGTCTTAAGGGCCGGCCAAGTTCTGGACCTTTTGGTCTTGGTGGTTGAAGACTCTGGCGCTGAAAGCACTTGACTTAGAGGACTAGCTGAAGGCCCAATAATAGAAAAATTAGAAGTTTTGCCTTGCGCCTTCTTTTTCTTCTTCCACTTGAAGTAGCTGACTACTTTGAACTTTACCTCTGTGGGCGGTGAGTCCACGGCGTTTCCGACTTTGTTGTCCAGCTGGAGCTGCATTGCGTCTTCGTCCTTCGTCATAGCGGTTAGAATTATATTTAACTAGGAAAAACAATGCTACTTGAAGAACACGGCGAATAACTTAACATTCTAGACATTTACATGGTTTTGACATACGTTCTAAAGGTAATCAAACATTTCTAAGAAACACCTTCAAAATAAAAACATTTCAGTAAAATTAAAGCCTAGTCAACATTAATAGGGAGCTACGGAGAACTGCAGGTTGTGGTAGTTGGTATATCAACACGTGACAAGCTGTCTATGTGGCTGTTGTATATGTTATCTACACATACAAATATTTGCTTGATAGGCAATTCTAAGAAAAACTCAGTTTTATATATATTTATTATTTAATGTTACTTTATTTTTGCTACAAGGTTAGCTACTGATACCACAAATTAAGTTAACTTTGTATTAGAAGTTAACAAAAACTAAATTGGGTTTTTACAGTCTTTTTTCCGTGAACAAATAATTTACGGCAGAGTTAGATTTGGTTTTAGTATCAGCTACATAAAACTAATTCACTCTGTCACTTCCGAGCTAAATTATTGATATTTTAACTTAAACACAACATCAAGACCAAACCAAAAAAGGCCTTTAAATTACTTTTACATAATTTTTTTTAACTAATATATTTTTGTTTTTGTAATATAAAAGAAATAAAACCACTGATTAAACAACAATAGTACTAAAACGAATAAATAAAATTGCGGACTCAATAATTTTATTGCTTTTAACTCTTATCTATATTTGTTACAATGTCACTATAGAAATATGCAAATAATTCAAGCGTTCAAAAAATGTGTTACATATGCATTGACAAAATAACATTCTAACTACGTCAATACACAATGGAATATAATTCACCACGCACGCCTATTATTTAATTATAATACATAACTATAATAATCTCATATGTATGTATAACAATAATAAGAAATTCTTCAAGCCAGAAAATTTGTCAACCATATCACAAAGTATGATTACATTTTTTTAAGCTATATAAAAAGCAACATGTTTCGCAAACAATAATTACATTATTAATAGAGAACATGAAATAATTTAAAATCCTGCTAATCATTTAAAGTAAACTAAAATAAGTTTTTGCTATTATTGCATGCAACAATTATAATAATAGATGTGTAACACTTTCTCAATTAAATGCTCTCATTTTAACATGGAACGGAGTGTCGTCAAACGAACGTGCAGTGTAATAAAACGCTGGCAAACAAACAATAAATAAATGTTTTTTTAAGTAAAAAAAAGAAGAGGAATTGCCACTGCATAAAAATGTATGCCATAATAATGAAGCTTTCGTTTCGTCTAGTCTTTGCGAAGATTTTAAGTTCACTGACATTATGTAGATCTGGGCAACGTTCGTTGTCTTCCTAATTCTATATACTTTTAAAACATACACATAATGTGATTTAGATTCTATTCATTATGTTTATTATACGCTGCACATTTATTATACAATACTCGGTTTTGTAATTATCGTGCCTTTATTGTGATGAAGTAGATATATGCTCGGATAAAGGAATCATTGTTTTTGAGTGGAAAATATTTTAGTAATTACTAAGTTTAATACTATGTAATAATATGTGATGCATACGTATATATTTGCTTAAATATGCACCTTGAAATTCTTGTTCGGAGTTGTTATCTGATTTTTATCACTTTATTTTACATTGGCAAAAATATCAATTAATCATTAAAATTAAATAAATAGTGTCTTTCAGTAAAAAAATTGTTATTAAAAATTAATTAATGATTATATAACTTATGCAAATTACCCTTTTTAGCGAGTGTGATGCAACGCACACTGATAAGGGGTGCATACTTTGAAACCAAATTAAATATGTTTTATAATGTATGGTTTAGGCCAGGCTTGAAACAGTGTAAAATGTAAAAAATTCTGAATACACATTTATTAAATTTTGAATAAACTGGCATTGTTTGAAGTTTGTGAAGTTTTTATCAAATTCGGTGCTAAATACTATATGACATATAGCATTAAGAGCATTTGCGACCAAGTTATGGGTCCAAAAGTTTTTGGAAATGTCAATAAGTCTGTTCCAACATACAATTTTTACAGTTTGCAAACTGTCCAAACTGTGCACCTAAACAAATATTCGTCATCCTTAGGCAATCTTTTGTACACACTAATTTGTTTGTGTGCATAGTTTGAACGGTTTGCAAACCGTCCAAATTGTATGTTGGAACAGACCTAATATAACCTCGACATTGCCAGTCATTTTTAGCCGCTTAATTGTTAGCCAGTCATCATCAACCAGCACAACAACAACAAGTCTGCCTTTGTGTTTGAATTGGTTGGAAATGTCAGCAAACTCTATGCTTGTCAGATAAGCTTTTTATTAAGAGATTTGCTTCGAAAACATTTTTATATTTGTAACATTTGTAATGGACATGATTAGTCCCAGTTAGAAGTTTTGTCAGAAAATGTGCAAAAGGAAGTAAACTATGTTTTTATCTAACTTTGAAGTCGAAATGGTTTTTTGAAGTTGCGATTGAGCTACAGTCGAAACCTTCTAGTAATCAAGATGATGGTGCTGTTAAGACATGGGTAAAGAAGAATTTAGATGCTCAAGTTATAGTAGAACTGAATGTTGACGGCAAAATTGCGCATAAAATTGCAAACTGCAATTTTGCTAGTCAAATGTTAGAAAAACTTTAGCTGTTATATGAAAAAAGTCAATACTCACAGTCAAAGAATTACAAAAACGATTTTCAGCTTCAAATATGACACAACAAAATCAGCCATGGCGAACTGCATGCAGCTGCAACAGCTCGTTGAGGATCTTTAAGCTGAAGGCGAGAATTTCAAAGAGAGCTGGTTATTGTCTAGAATTTTGGGAGTACTACCTCAAAAGCTGTATCATTTTTGTACTTTTTGAGATACTATTGAAGAAGACTGACTCGGCAAGACTGTTTCAACCAAGAACGCTTTTATTTTGAGACCAACAAAAAAGCCACAAACACCAAAGCCAAATTTTCAAAGTTTTTGACAAACTTTGTCAGTTGAGTGCTTCAAATGTGGAATGAAAAGACATGTCATTTTTTTTTTGCAAAAATATGTGACTTTTTGCAATATTTGCAAACAAAAAGTTTATTTTGTCAAATACTGTCTGCAAGGCAACTGGAATCGTGATAATACTGAAGAACCGAATTGGAAGAACATCAGAAGAATCCCAAATCGATTTTCCATTTGAGATGTGGAGCACAGTGGTGAGAACTTTTAGTATCAGGACCGTGTAGGCATATCACATATGACGTTGTTAAGGGAATGGCTGTCCAACTTACAAGCAAGCTTAAGGGAATTGGTGAGGGCAATGTTGGCTACAACGCTGTGCTATCGATTTTATCAAATAAGTTAGCGCAATGCTATATGTTCGAGCAATGTAATTTTTGTTGAGTAGGTCAAACCTGAGAAGAGTAACACTCAGATATATCAGAATCTGATCACTAATCAAAAAGAAAGCTTAGATAAACCTAAAGCCTGCGATACACTGGATAAAAATGAACACTAATTTTTTTGCAAGAGGATTTGCAATATACCAACACTTTTAGTTTTGTAGAACGTCATGCGTCAATTTGACTGATAATTAACATTGCAGTATCTAAATGTTTAAAAGTGATAACTTTTTGTCAGGAAGGAATCTATATGTATCAGCTGGAAGGTTTTCATGATGGCTCAAAAGCGGCAAAAGTTTCTATGGCCTAAGCCTAAAACAAACTTTGAAAAATTGGAATAACCAAATTTTCTTGAAAGCACTGAAATTTGTAAACACAGATGAAGACAGAATCATGATCAGCTAGGTAGAAATTATCAGAGCTCTGGACAAAATTAACAGTAACTTTGAAATCAATTTTGAAGGAAAATTTAAAAATTGTTTGAATTATTTTGGAATGCAAATCAAAATTAAGCCAGAAGGTGTTTGTATCAGCCAACCCAAGTACAGCAAGAAGATAATTTAACGTTTTAGTTGGTAGCTACTATCCTATATCAACTCCTATTGAGAAAGGAATGGTCATCAAAGAAGAAAACCTTTTGAACTAATGTCAGCCGTTAGACAAAACTATTATCTATTGTGAGACAACTGGTAGTCTACTGTCTTTGGCAACATTTCTTGTCCAAACATCAGTTTTGCAGTAAATTAAACAAGTTTTTCTCTATTTGAATGGAAGAACAAAATTTGGAATTTTCTTTGATGTAGATCAACGCAAAAAGATGCATTAGACAAAGTCTTAAGAGGAAAACAAACCGAATTTAGGACCGGTTTTTAGTTGTATTTTTTTGCATTCTGAATACTGTCTAGAACTCTGGGACTAGTACCTCAAAAGCTGTCTCATTTTTGTACTTTTTGGGATAATATTTTCTCCAAACCTTAGCAAGAGCGATTCAACCCAGAACGCTTTTATTTTGAGACAAACAAAAATGCCACAAACTCCAAAGCCAAACTTTCAGAAGTTTTGCAAAAATATGTGACTTATTGCAGAAATAACTACGGTTGCAATATTTGCAAACAAAAGTTTATTTTGACAAATACTCTCCGCAAGGCAACTTGAATTGTGATAATACTGATAAACCAAATTGAAAGAAGTTTGTAACTGATCATCTTTAAGGAGAAAATTAAGCCAATTTAGCGATGATGATGGAGTAGTGGAAAATATCTTTATTTTCAAATCACCAGAGGACGAAGGATAATATGCACAAAAACAACTTTGTGATCAAAATATTAATATAATTATGGAACATTGTCAAAATTCACACTAAACCACTGACCTGTTGTTGGGTGTTTTGTGAAAACAAGATGGCCGTTTGAAAACTCATCTTTTTGCAAAAGGATTTGAGCAAAAATAGGGTTTCGACTATACCAACACATATAGTTGTACGAATCAGCCGGAAGGTTTTCATGGTGGCTCAAACCGATAAAGGTCTCGAAGGTCTAAAAGAAGCTTCGAAAAATTGGAATGACAAAATTTTCTTAAAGACACTTACTTTTGTAATTACAGATGAAGGCAGAAGCATGATCAGTGTGGTAGAAATGATCAGAGTTCTGGACAAAATCAACAGTATCTTTGAAATCATTTTTGAAAAGAAATTTAAAAATTATTTAAATTATCTTGGAATGCAAATTGAAATTAGGCCAAAAGAAGTTTTTATCAGCTAACCCAAGTACAGCAAAAAGATAATTTCAATTTTGATAGTTACTACTCTACATCAACTCATATTGATAAAGGAATGGTGCTAACGAAGAAAACATTTTGAACAATGAGCCGTTAGACAAAACTATTTCCTATCGTGAGACAACTGGGAGTCTACTGTATCTGGCAACTTTTTCTTGTCCAAATATCATTAAACTGAACGAGTCTTTTTTTATTTGAATGGAACAACAAATTTTGGATTTTTTTTTATGAAGATGAACTTGCAGATTTCTTAATATTTTTTGTCATCTATAGCGTGTGGAATTGATACCTTAAAACCGGATGCAAACCTAATTCAGGACCGGTTTTTAGTTTGCATTCTTGTACATCCAGAATCAAATATCTTCAAATTAGGTTCAGAACAACTCAAAACGAGAAGATATCTGAACAGACAGTTAGGAATAGACTTAGAAGAAAAGCCTACTTAAGACCAAGATGACTTGTGCGAAAACCTGTTTTAACTCCGTACCACATAAGGTAACGTTAACATTTTGCTCGTGAATATGTTGCATGGGAACTTTGACAGTGGAGACCAGAGACTTCACAGACGAATCACAATTTTGTTAAACTTATTCTGATGACCGAGTACGTGCGTATTGACGTCTATATGAACACCATTCTGCACAAACCATACAAGAAGTTATGGTTTGGGGCCAAACTAGTCATAATGAAAAACTAGCTTCTGCTAGTTCTTCTTCTTCTTCTTTTTTGTCAGCCATTCATACGCCAATGCTAGCGTCTTAGCCTCTTTTTTGCTTGTAATGCTGGCAACTTACATTACAACTGTAGAGTTTTTAAATGGATTCCGAACCACTGTAGAGAATTTATCACTCCTCAGAGAAGGTTTTAGCCGTAAAACCTCACGCTGGCAAGGCGGGTTAGGGAGTGGGAGAGCGTATAGAAAGTGAAAACCGTATCACGGTATATGGTAATCGAACCCACAATCTTCGGTACAGCGGCCGGATGCCTAGATCACTGCGCCACGCTTTCTCTAGTTCTAGGAAGATTAAACGCTGAACGGTACATCAATATTTTTCTGGAAGATCATGTATAGGCCCAAATTTTGTGTTTATGCAAGACAACGCAAGGCCACTGCAGCTATCAACATAAACCATTGATTCCCTAAGTCCTGATCAAAATCCCATTAAACATCTTTGGAACACCTAACAAATGCCCTAATCGAAGAATAGGAGAATATACCATAAGAAAACATACTTCAGCTCGTACAAAGCACGCCTAAAAGATGTCAAGCTCCAATTTGTGAATTGAAGACACACACGTTATTATAGAACTAAATCTTCTTAACAACTTTACGTTATACAGGCAGGATACTTATTTGTTCTACTTAGTTTTTTGTAGTTTATTTAAATTGATATTGTTACCTTAAAAGATCAGTAAAATTTGTTTCGTTTTTGCAAAAATGTAAGTTTTTGAAAAAAATATTAAGATCTAAATATGTATTCCTCTAATTATTTTGAGCAGAGTATTTACATTATATTATTATTTTCTCCTTACTTATTTAATGTTGTGTTTTTGTGTTTCCAATCAGTTCTAAACACTGAAAGAAAAATGAATATTTTATAGAAATAACTTACAGATACTAATGATAATGCTTTCATTTCCAGTAGCAGTAATGGTGTAATAGAACCTGTTAAATAGGACTATAGCATATTAGAGTTTTGAAATTAAGTGAACTTTAAATGATTTCAAGATAACCAAATCCGTAACCAGTATTTCAAACGATTTCCATAAAATAAACATAAATTTAACCGCAGCAATAAAATAATTCGCACATATACACACAATCACACTAAATATATCATAAAATCTGTAATAACTCCTTCACCCTTTCTCACAATTTCCCTGCGGACAGAACTACAAATACATATAATATAAATATTAAATTTAACACGCTTCATAATATATCATCAAATCATAATAGGCGTCTGAAAATAGGGTCAGGTCATCCACGGTCGTCGCCACCCAACTTGATCTTATTACACATTTTATTATGATTTTGCGTATCTTTTCTTATAAATTTCAGATTGCCCACGTGCTAGCTTAGCTATGGCGAAATTCCACGAAGCTTTTAATTGAGAGTCGTGATTCGGTACCTCCCAGTATTGACCCCAATTAACAAAAAATTATAATCCGTGGAACGAAGGAAAAATCGCAGACTTGAGATCTGTATGTTGAGATAATCAGCGCTTGATTATTATCTTCCCCTGGTTTGCTCTATTGCATCACGGTGATTTGTACATCAATTTTAATCACGAATATATTGTTCGTATATGAAAAATTCATGGTATAATAAGATGAATTATATAATCTTTAACTTATTCTAAATGATTATAATGCGGATTTGTATGAAATGCTTATTTTTAGTTTTAGTTTTAATAGTGTTCTACATTTATACATAAAACAAATCATCACACAATTAAAGTTATAAAATGTCTTGTAAACAGACACTAAAAGAACGCAGTGTGGTACTAAGTCGATCGATCTTAAAGTAATACCTTTATTGACGGGTGCGTGCATCGTCTTTTTCTTGCCGGTTTTGATTCACCAATGATGACCTAAAAAGCTTTGGATTGTTGAGTAGGCTGGCAAATTTTGTCTTACGGTTGGTAGTTTTCTCTGGATTAAGTTTTTTTTTGCGGATGTTTAGCAACTAGCCAAATCTTGGAGTTAAGAGTTTGTGTTTGCTTATACCTACCAGAGTTTAAGTTGTTAAAGACATGGTTTGCCAATCAAGATACTCTCATAAAATGAATCAATCAAGATCACATAAATTGAGGTTATGTCAAATCAGTCGTATCAAATTAGTTACAATGTATACAGTTAATAGTAATGGTAATGAAGTATATGAAGAATAAATTGCATCCAAATCCAATGTATAGATTGCCAGTTATGAGTTTATTTTATACTCCAACACTTATTAAAGGAATGATATAAGATCAATTAAATTGAGGTTATGTCAAATCTGTTGTATCAAATTAGTTACAATTTATATAGTTGGTAATAATGGGATTGAAGTAAATTGTCAATAAATTATATCCGTTTCAATGTATGGATTGGAAGTTATAAATTTATTTCAATACTTCAGCACAGTCTAATAAATCAATTTAGATCACATAAATTGAGGTTATACCAAATCAATTGTATCAAATTAGTTACTACTGTTGGTAGTAATGGTATTGAAGTAAATTGTCAATAAATTGCATCAAAATCGAATGCACGGATTGGAAATTATGAATTTATTTCAATACCCTAACACTAATCGAATAAATAAAATAAGATCAATTAAATTGAGGTTATGTAAAATTTGTCGTATCAAATTAGTTACAATTTATACAGTTGGTAGTAATTGTATTGAAGTATATTGTCAATAAATTCCATCCAAATCCAATGTATGGATTGAGAGTTATAAATTTATTTCAATGCTTCAGCACTCATAAAATTAATCAATCAAGATCACATAAATTGAGGTTATGTCAAATCAGTCGTATCAAATTAGTTGAAATATTTACAGTTGGTAGTAATGGTAATAAAGTATATAAAGAATAAATTGCATCCGGACACATGGTATATATTGCCAGTTATGAGTTTATTTCAATACCCCAGCACTTATGAAAGAAATGATATAAGATCAATTAAGTTGAGGTTATGTCAAATCTGTCGTATCAAATTAATTACAATTTTTACCATTAGTAGTAATGATATTGAAGTACATTGTTAATAAAATGCAACAAAATCCAATGTATATATTACGAGTTATGAATTAATTTCAATACCCCAACAACTTTCGAATGAATGAATAAAGATTAATTAAATTGAGGTTATGTTAAAATTGTTGTATCAAATTAGTTATAATTTACATTGAAGTAAATTGTCAATAAATTATATAAAATTCCAATGTACGGATTGAAAGTTATAAATTTATTTCAATACTTTAGCATTGAATGATCGCATAAACTGAGGTTATGTCAAATCTGTCGCATCAAATTAATTACAATTTTTACAGTTGGTAGTAATGATATTGAAGAATATTGTTAATAAATTGCATTAAAATCCAATATATAGATTGTGAGTTATAAATTTATTTCAATACTGAAACATTTATCGAAAAAAATAAAATCAGATCAATTAAATTGAGGTTATGTCAAATCTGCTGTATCAAAATAGTTACAGTTTTTACAATTGATAGTAATGGTATTGAAATATATTGTCAATAAATGGCACCAACATCCAACGTATGGATTGAGAGTTATAAATTTATTTTCATATTTAAACGGCGTAAAATAAGAAAATCAATAAAAAAGATTAAATTTGAAAAAATAAAAATTCAATATATTAAAAGCCAATATTATAAAATCTGACTTAATCATGGAAAAATATTTTTACGCAAGATCAAAATACGGAATTTCCCTCAAAATCCGGCCTTGAATGGTAAAAATCCGGCCTCGAAAGATTAAAATCCGGCCTAGAAATATCAAAATAATATAAATTAGAGTAGAATATAATATTTAGGAGAATTTGATCGGTTTGTCATAAAGAAATTTGAAGTTAACACCACCTGCCGTGTTTCTACAGCTAAAAAACCTAACAGAAAGACTGACAGAAGTCATTGAGGTACAAGAGACTGATGACGTAAACAATTTCTTGATAACAAACACTTGGGCGGGCGGGCGGGAACACAGTTTAAAAGAATTGGACCAGTGGTTTCAAACTATGTTTTTGCCCACCTGCTTAAGTGTTTGTGATAAAGAAATTTGAAGTTACAATCACTTGCCCTGTTCCTGCAGCTAACAAACATAACAGAAGAACTGACAGAAGTCATTAAGATACAAGAAAGTGATGACGTAAACAATTTCTTGATAACAAACACTTGGGCGGGCGGGCGGAAACAATGTTTAGAAGAACTGGACTGGTGGTTTTAAACTGTGTTCTCGCCCACCCTCCAAAGTGTTTGTTATAAAGAAATTTGAAGTTACAACCACCTGCCTTGTTCCTGCAGCTAACAAACCTAACAGAAAGACTGACAGAAGTCATTGAGGTACAAGAGAGTGATGGAGTAAACAATTTCTTGATAACAAATACTTGGGCGGGCGGGCGGGAACACAGTATAGAAGAATTTGACCGGTGGTTTTAAACTGTGATCCCGCCCACCTGCCCAAGTGTTTGTTATAAAGAATTTTAAAGTTAGAACCACCTGCCTTGTTCCTGCAGCTACAAAACCTAACAGAAGGACTGATAGAAATTATTAAGGTACACGAGGGTGATGACGTAAACAATATCTTGATAACAAACACTTGGGCGGGCGGGCGGGAACACAGTTTAGAAAAACTGGACTGGTGGTTTGAAACTGTGTTCTTGTCTACCCGCCCAAGTGTTTGTCATAATGAAATTTGAAGTTACAACCACCTGTCGTGTTCCTACACCTAAAAAACCATTAATATAAAAATATACCTTAAAAAGTCTTTCTTTTTGTTTGTTTTGCTTACTTTTTCATGTTTTCTATGTTTTAAAGCCATATCTAGAATTTTGCAGTACTTTTCCTTGTCTTCCTTCGTCATTTTGCATTCATATACAGGGTTAGTTAATGTCGGGGAGATAATATTACACAGTTTAAAACCACCGGTCCAATTCTTCTAAACTGTGATCCCGCCCTCCCGCCCAAGTGTTTGTCATAAAGAATTTTGAAGTTACAACTACCTGCCTTGTTCCTGCAGCTACAAAACCTAACAGAAAGACTGACAGAAGTCATTGAGGTACAATAGAGTGATGACGTAAACAATTTCTTGATAACAAACACTTGGGCGGGCGGGCGGGAACACAGTTTAGAGGAATTGGACTGGTGGTTTTAAACTGTGTTCCCGCCCGCCCTCAGAACTGTTTGTTATAAAGAAATTTAAAGTTACAACCACCTGCCTTGTTCCTGCAGCTAAAAAACTTAACAGAAAAACTGACAGAAGTCATTAAAATACAAGAAAGTGAAGACGTAAACAATTTCTTGATAACAAACACTTGGGCGGGCAAACAAAGTTTAGAATAATTGAACCGGTGGTTTTAAACTGTGTAATATTATCTCCCCGACATTAACTAACCCTGTATATGAATGCAAAATGACGAAGGAAGACAAGGAAAAGTACTGCAAAATTCTAGATATGGCTTTAAAACATAGAAAACATGAAAAAGTAAGCAAAACAAACAAAAAGAAAGACTTTTTAAGGTATATTTTTATATTAATGGCCAATGCCGCTTGCCGCCAATTTTTTCTAACCATTGTGAGCTGCTATTTTATCCAACCGCATCATTTATCTGTAGAATATATTCTTATTTATTTTTAGTTTTTTTTTTGGCTTTTTAAAACTATTTAAAAACAAAATAATTTGAAGTCTTTTAAGATGAGTCTTAAAGACTCATTAAGTTGCTGCTTGTTATGTATACATGCAAGTTTTGTCTTTTTCCAGAGCTGTCAAAACTATCTTTAATAGTTTTATTCGTTGAAATTCAAAAGTATTTTTATGTTGTGGCATATAATTTCTAAATATCACAGTTTAAAATTTAAAAAAAACTTTGAAGCAAACAAATCACAAACCAAAATTTAATAAAAAGTAGGCCAATCACATATTAGAAGCTTTAAAAACAAGTTATTTTAAAAATTTATTTAAATAATTTGAGAAAGTTTCAAGCAGATGCAAAATTTGTAAACGTTTTGTTAAAGATCTTTGAATTTTGTCAAGATATTGATTGTTTTTTAGAATTTTTTAGACAAAAGCAAAAGCTTTTAAAGTTTTTTATTTGATTTGGAAATTTGATTCTATTGTTTTTTTGGACATTTTTGGATTCTTGCAGAAACTTTGAAAACTGAATCAGGAATTTATTGTAAAAAAAATTCTTTATTTAATTTGGGAGCTTTTATTTTTTGAGAAATTATCTAAAACTTAAAGAATCAAACAATTTTTACACTTTTATTAAAAAAGTAGGCCAAACACAAATAAAAAACTTTAAAATCAAGTAAATTCAAACATTTTAGAAATTTTTGCTGTTGGTTTAACTTTTTACCATAAACTTTTTTAGATGTTTTTGAACTAAGCTGCTCTAAAATCCTTAAAATTTTGTTTAAATAATTTGGAAAAGTTTCAAGCAGATGCAAAATTCTTAGAATTTTGTCAAGAGATTGATTATTTTTTAAATTTTTTTAGGCAAAACCAAAATTTCAAAAGTTTCTTATTTGTTTGGAAATGTCTGAAAAAAGTTTTTAATGTTTTTTGGTCATTTTTGGATTCATGCTGAAACTTTTTTCTTCTTTTGTTTAATTTAGGAGCTCTCATTTTTTTTTTGAAAATTTTTTCTAAAAACTTTAGAAACTGTTGAAATTTTGTACAGTTTTTACTGTTTTTTGGACACTTTCAAAAGCGTTAAAAACAAAAATGTTAATTGATTTGGGAAAGCGCATTTTTTAATTTTTTTAGATATTTTAGGATTCTTGCAAAAGCTCTAAAAACTAAAAAATAGTTGATTTGGGTATGTCTCAAGCTAATGTGGAAGTTTTAGAAGTATTGCTGGAATTTTTAGTTTTTTTTTTTAAGTTTGCCAAATAACCTATAAAAATTGATGAAGTTTTGTGATTTTTGTTTGTTTTTGAGACATGTTTGGACTGTTGCGGGAGCTTTACATTTTTTTATTTGATTTGGAAATGTCTCAAGCTAATTCGGGAATTTTAGAAGAGTTATTGAAACTTTTAATTTATTAGAAATTTATTAGAAAATTTGGTTGCTTTTTGATTTTTTTCAAAAAATATGAAAACTAAAAAAAATCTAATTGGTTTGAGAACGTTTAATAGATTTGTAAATATTCAAGCTAGTGCGGGAGTTTTAGAAATATTGCTGGAGCTTTCTATTATTAAAGAATATTGACTAGATAGAAAAGAAGCAAAACTTTCAGACGTTGTGGGACAAGCTAAACCGTTTGACCAATTTTCCTTTATTATTAATTAGAAAATTTCAACTTAACACCTAAAGGTCATTTGGAAATCTTGTGCTGAAACTTAACGTCCACATTGCAAACATTTAAGTCATTTAAATGCACCAATATAATTGGAAGTGTTATCACAATACACAATTTTCAGCATCATATATTTTATAGCAATTTTACCTAATTTATATTGCAATTTAATATTTACTAGTTTGTTTCATTTTATTCGATTCAATTCAATTATATATTGCGCAACAAGCACGGTTTGATGCCTATTTTCCACGAGTAAATATTACATTTAATGGAAACAATTTGTTCTAGTTTAAATTTCAATATTAATCATTTAACAAGTTAGTTATTTAACAGTATGATGAGCTAATTGTATCCAAAATTGTATAAAAATTACAGATTTATAATACACTTAAAGTTCAATATTAAATCCATTGTTTAAGTAAACATATGCAAAATTATCTATTAATAACTCCATCCACATTCGATTCAGGACGCATATATAAATAATTAATTATTAAATCATTAATTAATTATTTAATGGCACAATTTACCGATATTATTCCAGGCAATAAAATCGACATGTGGGTGTAGCACAGAATGGGACGAAATATGCAATTCGCATGTAATAGAATTTCAAGGCGTAACATTCCGCATTAAACTTACCTATTCCTAATCAAACAGGTACGGAGGATTTTTTTAGTGTCGCTGCCCGACTATTGTTGGCAAAAAATGATTACTGCGAAACACACTTACAGTGTACGTGCTCATTTTAGTAAACAATGCCTTTTGAGAACTTATTATTTCTTGCAAGTTTTTTTAATATTATCCAATCGACAATTTCCCTGAAGTGAGATTTATAGAGAAGCTTTCTTTACGAGACCGTGCTTTGTTCAATTCAACTTGAATTATATAAGTATTCTCTTACATACACACAAAATTAATAAGCACAGAAGAAACTTTATCGTTTTACATAATTCCGCTGCACTTCAAGTAAACAGTTTTATAATGCAACTTGTTTATCACAAAATTGTTTTCGTTGTAGTTACATCATTAATTAAAAAAAATGCATGTATTCATTCTGGCATTTATGCACAAAATATTAATTTAATGAGACCTTCTAATGCGGTTTGTTAATGTATATTATTTTTTATTGCTACAACTTTAATTACGTACTACCTTCGATTATTTTATTAAAATAATTCCCGCGAGGTGAAAAATAGACACACACACATTATGCAATTCGTACTTGAAATTGTCAGTTTATGTATTTGCAATTAAATTTTAATCGATGCAATTTGAAATGTCTAATTTAATTAATTATTATTAGATACGAAAAAGCGTTGGCTAAATTACTATTGATTTTTTTTATATATATATTGAAGCAATAAAAACTTTTTTATCAGACTAAATAGAGACATTAATGGACACTGGGACAGTTTGGAGCATATAATCAACTTTAACATATTAATCCGTTAAAATTACATATTAATTTGGTAAAAATATTCCTAGCTGAAAGATAGAAATTTGAAGCGTAAAGTGTGTCAAGCGCGTCTTATGAACTTCTGTTAATTTTGATGATCCGGAAAAAAATCTTTTAAAACACTGATTCTTCACCAGCAGCGGTTACTCACTTGTGTTGTTTTGTATGCGGTCCGTGTAGCGGCTTCTCCAGGTTTGTTTAATAATTTAAACAAATCTAGGGGCCTTGTAAGAATTGTTCTGTAGTCTGTGTACTATCTACTCTTGGACCTTAGTCAAACCATAATTATTTTGCTCAGGGTTTCATTTTTTAGACTTTTGCATCAGGAAGAAAGGCGATGAAAAGTCTACTCTTCCTATGTGTGTTCCATGTGATGGAGACTACACTTTAAAGAATACATAAACAGGCATTGGTTTGTATATCAAAATGAAGTCTTCAGCTTTCTACTCAATAAAACAAACAAAAAATAATTCTAGTAGATTGAGTGATCGAGCTTGATCTTTATCTACCATATTCAGGGAAAAAGTGGGTTAATGCTTGCATAATTTTTTTTGCACAATTGATGCTGACTGGAAAAGTGAAAATTCAAAAAAAATAATTTTGATTTGTTCTTTTAAATAATTACATTTTGGAATGGCAAAAGCAACAAAAAGAAGCTTTCTTCTTTAAAAATAATATCCAAAACTATTTTAGTTCTTAGAAAGTTGTACAACATCCTAAATATATTTACATGTTTGAAAAATACGTATGGAGCACAGTCATGTAGAAATGCGATCCTTATCCTTAAGATCAGTTTACTACTCAGAAGTCTCTACGTCTCTAACAGTTTAAATAGAATCTAACTCAATTGCAATGAATGTTTCTGGCCTGGGACTAATAAATTTGGTTTTAGCCTAACAGTTGCCAACTAAACAACTACTAATTGTACACTTCGATGCAATACTAGAGTTCAGTTTGCAACCATTATGGCAGGAGATTTATACTCAAGGCATCTAGCTGGGCACAGCAAACTAAGTAATGCTAAAGTGTATTATTTTGGCACGTCTAGGGCATACCAACTTTATTTTTTTTACAGTTTTTACTCAAGAGCATTTTAGCGTAGGCATCAGTTACAGTTAAGAACGATTTTAGCTCAAACTATAGCCCAGTAATCTTAGATTTTTATGAGACAAAGGGGGATAGGTTAAATTACTTTACAAGATTGATTAGTTTTTGTCCTAGAAAAAAGCATCAGATCACTACATAACACTTGAACGGCCGAGGAAGTTTGCTGTCGATGACTTAACAAACTTTAAAAAAATAACCAAAGTTTTACCATAAACATCATCAAAACTGAATCGTTCTCGGAATTGAACCAGGTACAAATAACAAAAGTCTTATGATAGAACCGAGGTTTTGTTGTGATGTAAACAAGACAATACAATAAGGGACACAAACATCAGTGCTGGCAATCAGATGTGAAAAATATCTAGCAGTTCAAAATAAGTAAATGTCAATTTTTTAAATTTATGTAAAAATGGCTTTGGATATACTTGGAAAGGCAAGGCTAAAGCGTTTGCAACGATCATTTACACTTTCACTATGTTAAATAGGTCCACAAAGAAGTAAGATAATGTCTGAAGCACACTGACACTATCACTTGTATCAATTTATCCATTTACGATATCTTAAACCCCACTAGATTCTGATTGCATTCTAAACATGATTTTGAGAGTATTCTTTTACAAATCTGTAATTTTTTCGTTGTACTTTCTGTCTTTTATGGAAAAGATTTATTCTAAGGTTGAAAAGGATAAACATTATTTACAAAATTACTTTAAGTTGATGGTAAACATTGTGACCTTGGATAGAACTTAGGGCCACTCTTGAAATTAAAATTGTTAAATTATCAACAACCTATTAACTAAAGTTATTGATCAAACCAAGACTGATTTTGATTTAAAATATCTTCTTTCAAGTTCAAAAGGTTTTTGATACGGTCTAGCTTTAGTAGACTCTATTTTATAAATCCAATTTCAAGCTTAATCCAAATAGATAACACATGTTGTTTTTATCTAAAATGATCCATCACTGGCTGTAAAGTTGTTTGGACACTATTTACTTCTATATAATAATTTTGCTATGAGTTCCTTAAGGATTAGATTTAGAATGCTTTTTAACTTGTCTCCAACATATCATGAATCACAACTAGTGTCGAAATTGCTCAATACACTGGCGATACGGGATTGGTGGATTGAGACACCCAAAAGTCACCACGCTAAGGCTTCAAGCATTTTGTTGGGAACTTGAAACCTAGCTAAGTGACTAGAGAGTAAAAATTAACCCTGAGCAGAGCAATTTATAATCTTTTTTAGATAACATTTGGTAATTTAGCACAAAAATATTTGCTTCAATAGCGTATATTTTTTACATTCTTCAAAAAAGATACAGAATAATACTAGAGCGGGCCAGAAGAAAAATGGCAATTAGAATAGCCAGTGCATACAGAACAGTTTTGTCCAAGGCCATACAAGCAATAACGGGCACAATCCCCATACACCTTCTCGCCAAAGAGCGGGCCGAAGGTAAAGGGAAACAACCAAAGGAGCACAGGAAAGACAAGAGAGTGGAGACAATGAAAAAATGGGAAGCAGAATGGCAGTGCAAGGGTGACGTCGCCAGATGGACACAAACCCTTATATCCTTGGTGACACCGTGGGTAAACAGAAAACATGGTAACCTGAACTACCACCTCACACAGATCCTAACAGGCCATGGATGTTTTGGGTCATATCTAAAAAGAATGTATCTAGCAGAACAGAACGAATGCCCCTATTGTGGAGAGAAAGATACCCCGGAGCACACACTGGTGAAGTGCCCTCGCTGGAGAAGCACCAGAGAAGAGATGCAGCTAAGAGTCGGTAAAGAGATAACCGTAAACAACCTGACCACACTCATGCTTGAAAGTGCATACAACTGTAGGGCCATTGATGATGGCATACGAAGAATAATAGCTACAAAAGAGGAAGAGGAGAAAGCAAGAGCAGGAAGCCAAGGATAGTAGGATAAATAGAAGGTGTCCAGACTTTGTGAAGTAATACCACAACGGTAATCCCGCAAGGCTTGGAGGGCGTAGAAGTTAGGATTTTTAGTGGGTATACGGATAACCGGGAGCCTCACACAAAGTGCGTAAGGCATTTTTCCCCCTCAATTAAAATAAAAAAAAAAAAAAAAAAATGTCATAGCAAAAAATGTTTTTAAAATTGCTAATCACTCAGATCCTCAAATATGTCGTCTTAATACTAACTTCACTTAAAAATCACAGGCAAGCAGACAGATCATTTTTTTGTTTACACTAGAGAGGGGGCGGATGGTAAAAGTTCAGTAGAAAACATTGGTTTATTTTTACTGCAAGGCTAATTACCAACATCAGAGGTTTGTACTACCACATATGGGATTTGCCGCAAAATTAGTAGTTTTAACCTAATCTATTGGGTTCTTTAACGTGACAGTATACGGGACTTAATAGTTTTTTTCTTGTCCGAAATAAGGCGAATGACCTTTGGTGTAGCATTTGTGTACGTTACTCACCTGGTCCGTGCTTTAGCCTCTAACGGTAGGAGTTTTTGATGTGCCACCGTAATCTTTTGCTAGACTGAGGTGGTGCAAAAGGCACTTAGGTGTGGAATACATCTGTAGTTAACGTGGTATTTGTGTGCAGTGGTAAAAAACGTCAAAATGTTGTAGAAGACCAAGATTAACTTAAAAACGTCAGTCATTGCTTTAATATTTTGTTGTCAACAAAACTAAATTTTATTATGCAACTTGTACTAAACATTTTTACTTCATATAGGTTATGTGGTGTTTATTAATATACTTTTATATGCTGTGTAATTTGTTTTGTACAGACCGGTTTTGGCTGTTAGGCCATCTTCGGTGTAAATTGTGATTACATATATTTTAATGTTATAAATATATTTATAATATTTTGATGTATATAAAAATAAACAAACTACACAGCATATAAAAGTATATTAATAAACACCACATAACCTATATAATAAAATATATGCACAAGATCAACTCAACTATTTTTACTTCAACCAATGTTTAGTATGTGCGATGCGAGTTGTAGGTCAGAAAACATAAAGAAATAAGACGTATTTAATGTCATCTTTGTGGACTCTATATTAGGACTTTCAACCGGTATTTTGTGGCAAATGAATACAGACTTTGAACAAAACCAGAGTTTTTATTAAAGTTTGTGCCTTATTGCATCTTATAACCAGTTTATTAATATGTTTTTGTTTTATTGAGCATTAATAAACATACAGTTTTGTCAAAACGAATTCTTAGTAAGTAGTTTAGAGAAACGAAACCTTATGACTTTGCCTATCTGTCATTTGGTCTATTGTAATTTGCAGTTGATGTATTATGGGAGAGAACTTAATGTTCTGTTATTTAGACTAATAGTTAGTTTAGATTGTTGGTTTATCAGACTATATAAACTACAATATACTATTAATGCTGTGTATATCATCAATCTGTTATCATACTAGCATTTATTATTATGTAGATATATTTGCCGAATTTGCGTAAAAAGTCTTACTTATCGTCGACACCTTGGGGAATGTCTTAGTTTAAATATAATGCCTTTAAGTGGGTAGTTTTTATCTGTTGTTAAGTTATTAGATAACTGACGCAACTAACGCTTAACCACTCAACCACCACACCGAGCAAAGACGTTGCATATCAATTAGTTTAAGTATATTTTTACTTTAACTTTTTCTAACATATAACCAATAGGTTGTGATGCCAGAATTCTCATATCAACACTGTTACATGATATACTATAATATTGATGTATCTTTGGTAACCACATTGCGTCGAATCTATGTAGCAATTTTTTAGTTTTTTGTTCGACCCACTCAACATTAAAAAAAAAATTGCGGATTTGAATATTAGAGCACGGTTTTTGGGAGAAAAATATTTTAGCCTCAGTATATTAGTTTTTTGGTTCCGCAGGTTTTATGTGCTTCTCGTCCATCTCTTTGTCATTTTCTCAGTTTGTCAGTCTTTACCTTTTCTTTATTTTCTTTTTGGTTCTACTTTTTCTTTAATAATGTTCTTTGGCAAACAAAAAATTGTCTTATTGTGTAGCCTATAAAAACTTTTTTCTTTTTATAATTGCAATTACAATTTTTTTTTCTCATAACTCGTTTTTTTGTTGAACCACGTAATATTTAATAACCTCTTCCAAATCCTTAAATGCTTTAAGTTGCTTTTGGTTTTTATTTCCGATTGTCCATGTTTGCATCAGTAAAGAAATACACTCCAAACAAACAAAATTTAATCTTTTTTTGTTGTTCTATCTTGTAATGTATAAACATTTGATTGATAGAATACATTAATGCACATAGAAAATTTGAATGAATTGATAAAACACTACAGTATGGTGTGTAATACTCAAGGTACCCTAGTGTAAAACTATGAAAAAGGTACCTGTTTAGTAACGCACGAGCTATGAAGAAAAAGTTTTTTCTTAAATTATTCATCTGGAAATGTTTGAAAAAAGTAGTAAAATTAATTGGGACAAATGGAAGCAGTTTTTAGTTTTAAGTAATTATCTTGAGAAGAACTGTAATACCATTTTAGAGCGTTTCTGGATTCTTGGCAGATAAAATTTATAGTTTATAGATACAGTTCCTTGAGCTCCGGCATAAAAGCGCAAAAATTCTAAAAAGGCTTTTGATCTTTTATTTGAATTAAAAAAAAATGTGACATACCTAATTGGCTGCTAGCGACAGCATTAATTTTGAGTCAAAACTGCAAAGCTTCTTTTGTCAATGCATGAACAACTGCAATAGTTGTAAAGTACTTCAATGAGCTCAATGGTATTGCACTTAAGTATACACATTCCCAAGACCTTCTCGGTATATGTGTGACTAACCCGAGACAGTTGTGAAGTACCTTAATGACTAATTGATGCACTTTCTTATGGACACCTCAAAGAACTTTTTGGTTTATGTGTAAATAACTTAGACATCTATTTCAGTTTTAAGTATTTTAATGAAACCAAAGTCAATATAATTTTTTCTACACACTTCCAAAATTTCTTCTATTTATATATACCTAAATTAGCTGTAAAGTACTTCAATAATTTCAATGTCAGTAAACTTTGTTATATGCATTACTCCAAGACCCTCTCTGTCTATGTGTGATTAACCTTGGAGAACCACAATGTCATCAATCCTATGCAATGTCAAGATGTGCATTATACATACCCCTCAATTTTTTTTTGGTTTATGTGTGAACAACTTCTTACAGTTATTAAGTATTGCAATGACGTTACTTTACATTTTTGATTTTGTAGCATAGCAGATAGAAAGATGTTTTAAATAAAATTTTCTAAATGTTAAAAGTACTATGGTTTTGTTTGAAATTTAAAAATTATAGAATTAGAAAAGCTTTTAATATGGCAGAGCCTCCCGACGGCATTTGGGCAACAGTGTGTGGATTGAATGCATGTAAGCGACTGACCGTACTAAAATTAAAAGTGTGAAGCTTCACGCCATTATCAGCAATCGCATTTCTTAAGTGTAAAGGTTGTCAGTCAGCTTCAACTTCAACTGTTTCTTATTTGCTTTTTAGTGTTTATTTTTCTTCAGTATTTTTTATCTTGATCAGGACTAAGTTGTTAAGTCGTTGTAAAGAATATGTGAGTGCGTAACATTCTTCTTGCGTATGTGAGTAGACGTGTTTTGGTGCGGCCGACAAAGAATCTCGCTTTATACGAGGCTTATCGCCAAACCAGAAACAAGAATTAAGCTATTGAATAAAATAAAATAGGAAGTAACATAGTGCACACAAATATAACAAAAAAGTGTAAGAGTGATAAAGTGATAAACGAATAAACAATCTCCAACATATAAAAGTGAATGTCAGTACTCAGTGTGGAAGGAAGACGAGTGTACAGCGAGCGACGCGCGTTAGAGAAAGACAGGAGTGCCATATACAACAGCTGCGGCGCTATCAACATCGCTCTCTAACAGAAACGGAGAAAAACCATCTCCAATACAAATAAAACAAAACATTATATATTATTATAATAAATAGTATATATTATAACAAATTGAGAAAAACAACAAAATAAATAAAAATAATAAATAGAAAAGAATAAAATTAACAATAGATAAGAATAAAATAAAATAAATAAAAATAATCAAATAAAAACATAACTTAAGATAGGCATAAAAGAAAATCACACCTTTGTAGTTTGTACAGCGGTAATTGCGACGTTGACAGAGTGTGCGGAATTAACCGAAATAAGAAAATTAAATTAAAAAAAAAAAAAAACCAAGTATAAAATACGCCGAGAAGACAAAATAAATACAAATACAAGGAAGGAAATGGTGGAAATGGAGGAACTAAAAAGCATGTTCAAGGAATTAATGAAGGAGATGGCAAAGAACACTAAGGAACTAAAAGAAGAGATTAGAGAGCTAAAGAAAGAAATGAAGGATAAAGAAGTAAAGTGGGAGCAAGAAAAAATACAGATGATACAAAAAATTGAAAATTTAGAAAATAAAGCTGAAAAAGAAGAAAGACAGAAAAAAAGAAATAACATTATAATAACTGGCATAAAAACAAAGGAAAATGAGGAACAAATTAAAGTGGAGAACTTCTTGAGAGAAATACTTCAGATTCAAGTCAAAATAGGAAAAGCTCAGCTAATACATAAAGAAAAACAAATAATACGAGTCGAAGCCGGAACATGGGAAACAAAACAAAAAATAATGAAAGCCAGAAGAAATTTAAAAGGGACCAGAATTTACATTGACAGTGACCTAACCCATGAAGAAAGATACGTTCAAAAAGAAATTAGAGACATAGCAAGAGAAGAAAAATCGAATGGCAAGAGGGTAAGAATAGGTTACCGTAAGTTAATTATTAACGGAGAGGAATATAGATGGAATAAAGAAATAAAAGGTTTAGAAGAAGTTGGAGATCCAAAAAACTAATAGGAAAACGGCTAGATAAAAAGAAAAATACACGGCGAGAAAATGGTATAAGAAAGATGATAAACACGACGGCAAACGATGTAAACAAAAGGAACAAAAATAGCAAAAGTACAAAAAAGAAAAATAAAGAAGAAAGAGTAGGAACATGGAATATAAGAGGATACATGGGAAAAGAAGCTGAATTGGTGGAAGAAATGATAAACCAAAAAATAGAAATACTAGGAATAACGGAAACAAAAAAGAAAGGGCAAGGGATAGAAAGAATACATAGAGGTTATTGGTTAATGTGGACAGGAGTGGAGGAAAAGGATAGAGCAAAAGGAGGAGTAGGAATGATAATAGCTCCGGAAAGGATAAAAGATACAATAAGAGAAAAACACATAAATGAAAGAATTATGACAGTAGAAATGAAGCTAGGAGATAACGAAACATGGACCATGATAGTAGCATACGGACCAAATGAAGACGCAAAAAAAGAAGAGAAAGACAGCTTCTATACAAAATTACAAGAAGAAATAGACGAGGGAGCAGAAAACATAATGATACTAGGAGACCTAAATGGGAGAGTAGGAAATCAAAACAACGGAATAGAAGAGGCTATGGGAAAAGAAGGAGAAGAAATTAGAAACAACAACGGAGAAAGAATTATTCAACTATGCATTGAAAACAATCTAGTAATAACAAACACTAAATTCAAACACAGGGAAGTTCACAAATACACAAGAACACAACCAACCAGAAACGAGAAATCAATAATTGACTACTACCTAGTTAACAGAAAGAACTGGAACAAGATAAAGAATGTAAAAGTAACAAGACAGGCGGAAATAGGAAGCGATCATCATTTACTACGAATGGATATGAAATGGAAAACAAAACTTAAACCAGACAAAAGAAGGAAAAAAGTTAAGATAAAAATAAAAACATACAAACTAAAAGAAGAACAAATACAAGTGGCATACCAAGAGATACTACAAAAAAAATTCAGAGAGAAAGAAAAAAGAACGTCCATAGAAGGAAAATGGGAAATTTTTAAACAAATTATTCTAGAAGCTGCAGAAGAAAGCTGTGGATCAGCAAAAATAGTGAACAAAGATACTAAAAAAACTAATTGGTGGACAGAAGAAGTCAAAAAAGAGATAAGGGACAAAAAAGAAAAATGGAAAAGATACTTACAAACCAAGGAAATAGAAGATTACGAAAAATACAAAGAAAAGAGAAATAATACAAAGAAAATAATAAAAGAAGCAAAGATAAAATCATGGACAAAATTTGGAAAAGAAATGAATGAAAATTTCAACCGAAACCAAAAACTATTTTACGGAACGTTAAAACATCTAAAACAAAAAAAAGAATACAATATGATGAACATAAAAGATAAAAACGGTAAAATAATAACGGAAGAAGATAAGATAATGGAAAGATGGAGGCAATACTTCCAAGAACTAACAGAACAAGAAGCAGAAGAAAACAAAACAATAGAAGATGAAGAATTGCTACAGGACAGAAGAACGAAAGAAATAGAAGAAATTAAAAAAGACGAAGTAATAGAAGCAATTAAAAAAATAAAAAACGGGAAGGCACCGGGAACAGATGAAATAACGCCGGAAATGATGAAATACATGGGAGATGAGGGAATTACACAAATAACGGAATTAATAAACGACATAATGAGGAATGGAAAAACCCCAAAGGAATGGAATAAAGGAATTATTCTACCCATACATAAAAAAGGCGATAAAAGGAAATGTGAAAACTATAGAGGAATCACACTAACGAGCATACCAAGCAAAATATTCACAAGAATTATTGAAAAAAGAATGAGAGACAAACTAGAAACAACAATAGAAGACAGCCAATGTGGATTTAGAAGAGGAAGAAGCACACAGGATCTAATATTTATAATTAGACAATTAAGTGAGAAAATGATTAAAAAAAATAGAGTAATGCACGTATGCTTTGTTGACCTTGAAAAAGCTTTCGACAGGATCAAGAGAGAGGACATATGGAAAGAACTAGAAGAGAGAGGAATTGAGAAGAAAATAATAAACGTAATCAAAAACATGTACACAGAAAACAAAAACATAGTCAGAATGAATAACGAAGAATCAAAAGAATTCCAAACGAAAAAAGGTGTGAAGCAAGGATGTGTGTTAAGCGCATTGCTTTTCTCAATTGTGCTAGACAGGGCAATAAAACAGGCAAAGCAAAAAATGAAAATGGTAAAAATAGGATATTGGAAAATGGAAGTAACAAAAATAGCAGAACTGCTATTTGCAGACGATATGGCAGTGATTGCTGAAACCGAAGAAGAGTTACAACACAACATGGAAATAATAGAGGAACAACTAAAGAAAATAAACATGAAAATAAATTATGAAAAAACAAAGACCATGATAATTGCAAAAGAAAAACTGAATCACGAAATAAGAATAAAAGGAAGAATAATAGAACAGGTCGAACAATACAGATACTTAGGAACAATAATACAAAGCAACGGAAAATTAGACAAAGAGATAGAGGACAAAATAGGAAAAACAGCAAAAATATATAACATGTTAAAAAATACTTTCTTTAACAAAAAAGAAATATCAAAAACAACAAAAACAGAAATTGTAAAAAAAGTAATCAGACCAACATTAACATATAGTAGCGAAACATGGACGATGACAGGAAAACAAATAGAAAGAATAAATGCTATGGAGATGAGATTTCTTAGGAAGATTGAGAACAAAACAAGAAAAGATAAAATAAGGAACGAGACATATAGGACGAATTTAAATATAAAACCAATACAAGAAAAAATTATTGAAGGTCAAATGAGATGGTATGGACATATCAGAAGAATGAGTGAAGAAAGAAATACTAAGAAAATTTATGAGACAAGAGTAACAGGAGAACAAAAAAGAGGAAGACCCAGAAAAGAATGGAACAGCGCAATAAAGGAAGAAGCTACAAGAAAAGGAAACACGTGGGAAGAAATAAAAGAGATAGCCAAGGATAGGAAGAAATGGAGAAAATATTACACAAACTAATAATGTATACGCCTGACACCGAAAGGTAAAAAAGGCAATTGAATAAATAAATAAAATAAATAAAGAATATTTCAAATGATTAGGCGTAGCACTAATCCTTGTGGGACACCACCAGTGGCGGAACTAGGATTTTTGATTTTTGGGCCCCAGCGCAAAATATTAACAGGTCTCACTCAGAGACAATTTTGGAAAAAGTACAGTTTTAGCATTTATTTAACTTTTATTTTGTAATTTTTGGTGCCCCAGGTTTTGAAATAATCACTGAGGGGCTCCCTATTCCTGTGTGGTCTTCCGCATTGCAGACCCTTGCTTACAGGTAGCTCCGCCACTGGATGTTGGCGGTTTTTATCATGTTCCCTGCTTCTAAATTAATTTTTTTCTTTTGTAGATTACAATCTATAATAGCAGTTAGGTTGTTTTGTTTCCTGTTTTTTCAAGTTTTATACGATCAACTGCTTCAATACACTGTTAAACGCATTTTAGACGTCGAGAATTAACATCACGCAAAGCTTCTGGTGCGCTGCTGATTACGCGACTAGTTCTTTCCTTTTGTACGTTCTAGCTTAAGCCTGCTGTGTAGCAACTGTTTATAGAACTTGCACTCTGCGTTCAAAAAATTTGATTGATCTAAAAGATCCAGGATATTTAGGCGTTGATTTGCTTCTGCAGCAAAACAAGTAGCTTCTGTTGTTATAACCTTTGGCACCAGATTTGGACTTTACAGAGTTACCTCCTTAAGTACTTCTGACGGAATATTTACTGGTCCTGGAGATTTGTTGTGCTTTAGTTATGCGCGCGCTTTTTGTAATTATTTGCTTGTAAAATTGTCAAATCTTATACTAGTGGCACAGTGAAACTATACTTTTGATAGAGCACGGAACAAGTGCTTTACTACTTTCTTACACAGCTTTCATTGTCAGCTCTGGGCGAGAATTTTACCATCATTTTTATGATTATTTTGTAGCCGCTGTCCCAGATGCCAGAGTCTATATTTTGATAAAGGCTTTTCTAGCTCAGTTTATGTTTGCAAGCTTTATATATCAACCATAAGTGGAGTTTATGAGTGAAAGATTGCGTTTGACATTTCTAGTTACTCTCTTCTTCTTGTTTACTACTCTCATTGCGTGACCCTTGGTTTAACACAGTGACTTTCTACGGTCAGGTCTAAGATTGAAGAGTAGTGCTTTTCAAACGTAGTTTTTACTATTCATAAGACGTTTATGGCAATCCAGTCAGTCACAATCTGTTCTTTCCTATCAGTAAGGTGGATATCCCGTTGAGGGTTGTATTCAAGTCTCCTGCAACAATTGCATTCTCATTTTTGCTCCTGATTTGCATGTCTATTCTGTGCATTTTCCAGTTTCCGTATATTATTCTTTCTAGAGTAGCAACTATATTTTGTAAGAACTGTTGTTTTGATTGAAGGTATACCTAAGACTATGCTTATGTTTTTTAATTATTATGTTAGTGTCTAGTACTTTTATAGCCGTTTCTATCTAAAGGCCTGGTCACACAGTGCGAGCTAGCATCCGAAGTGACCTAGTCAGTTACTGCAGTGCAACTACTCGGACCGTGTGACCTCATCGATACGATAATGGCGAGGGACAGTAACAGCAGCAACTGACTAGCTCGGATGCTAGCTTGCACTATGTAACCAGGCTTTTAGGGTTTCCGTATTGGTGTCCCTTCATCTTGCAATGGACGCAGTATGTATTGTTTTTTTAGTCCGCTGCTTTGTGTTTCCTTTTTGTGCACTTTAAGTACAGCTTTTTTGCTCGGGCCTTTGCAGTCCGCTTTGATATAACTAGTTTTGCAGCACCGACTTTGTGACATTTTTATGATGACATTTTGCTTGTTTTTGTATGTCGAACAAAGGTTTTTTATCTGAAAATCTTCGGGAATTATAGGTGTACCTCTTCTAAATCTTTCACATTTATTTTCTTTTTAAGGAGGAATATTCTTGACTCCTGCAAATTTTTTTTTAGTTTTTTTTTAGGATTTTTGTCTTCTTTGATTTGTTTTGTATGGAAACTAGCAGGCCATCCTTTCTTGTTTTTATCATTTCTTTTACGTTAACTCCAGTTTTTTTGGGGTTTTCTCCTTTACCATGTTTATCTTTTATATCAAAGATCAACGTTTCATGCTTTGGTTTGATGTTTTCTTTTCCAACATTTACATAATATTTTCCAAGACTAAACTGAGGTAGCAGATATGACGAACTAGTCTGTAGTTGAAGTTAGTTAGATTTTTGCTTTTAACAACTACAAAATAATAACTTTTTATCAGTATATTGGGTAAAAGCTACTTGCAGTAAACTGCAAAATAACTTGTAAAACAAATCTGGTTTAGATATAAATGAGATCTTTATGCCATTTAGAGCTGTTTATAAGTTGTAAGGCAAATTCTGCGACAAGAGACATTTAATGTAAATTTTTTTACATAGGAATTGTTAGATATTATTCTGAGGGCCGTTTGTAGATGCAAACTGAGTCGTCGCCTGTGCGTCTGCAATGTTGGCCGTTTTAATGACTGATTTTAGTTAGTTGGTACTTTTTCGGTAATTGACAAAGTTTTTCTCAAAACTTCCGTTGTTTATCTTTTCTCAATATTTTATGACGTTTGAGTCTATTTTAGACAAAGTTCTAATGTTTGAGTATAGTTCAGGAAAGCACCCTTTTTTTTGTTTAACATATGAACGTTAATTGTTTACTAAAACATGGGTGGACGTATAAGAAGACAATTCGAGGTTTGGAACTCGCAATAAATTGGAGCTAGTAGAGAAAGCTTGGAGTTTTGACCTTTTTAATTTCCGTCGGTATCTGTAAACCTGCAAATGAAAGAAAATTGATTTAGATATGTGGCCAGTTCATTGTCTTTTAACAAACCTGTTTCTTTGTGAAATGAACCATTAGCTTCCTGCAATATTATGAAGACTACCAACGCCAGTTTTGTTAACCGGATGTCTCTTTGTAAATAGGAAAATAAATTTAGTAGTTACTTAATCAGAATGTCATCACTTTTGACCAGCTTGCAGTACATCTACATAATTGATTGTGTTGGCAATTAACTTCTTTGAAGGGTAGGGTTTGTTTTGGTTTCAGGCTTGTTGACACTTGGTTTCAATTTTTTTTATTAATCTTTAAATGACTTAAAATTTTTAATTTTTCAGAGATGGATGCTATTCATCTGAATTACCGTCACCTAAAAAGTACATTTTTGTTGAATAAAATTGGGCAAAATCGATTTTGGTAAAATTAAAGCACTACTCATGCGGTGCCTAGCCGCAAACTCCTGACCTCTTGCTATTTTAGTTTAAAATCAACAATTAAAGAATTTATTGCTATTTAGCTAATTAGTCATTTGAAATACATAGTTAATAATAATTACAATTATAATTAAATAATAAACATAAAACTATGTTGACATAACACATTAATTTTATCACAGTTTTGTAATCATAAACGAAAGTAAATTCAATATCAAAATCAATAACATTAGTAACGCAATTATTAATAGAAACATCAATGCTAATTGTTTGCATTCTTTAATATTCAATAATAATTATAATAATTTATATTTCATGGTTAATTTCGTGGTAATTTAACGTTGCAATTTTCATGAAAAATTAATCATTTGTAAAAATTTCTTCCGAATAAGTACATTCTAGTACGAAGGACGTTGCGAATAGACTCGAATCTAATCACGATCCTTCTGTATTAATTTTATATATTTATGTTTAAATAATTTTAAACACGATACCAATTTATTATTTTTGTTATTATTAATGAAATTCTATTATGTAAATAATCATATAAATCTACATCAATGTAGTCTTTTGCGCCGGCGTTTAATTTAGAATGTATTGTGTTTAAAACATAACTTATAGTTTTTTTGTAACCTTTTTGTTTTGTTTCTAAACATCATTCGTCTTCGCGAGGAGAATCCTTGATGCTGCGGATTCCTCTCTCTTTTGAATTTGAATATTGCATTTAGTTATTTCATAATATTTCTATACATAAACTTGCACAGTAATTACTTTTAAATTTTTTTTTCTGTACATATGCAATAATTATTACTCACCACCTTGTACGACACGAAGGTGTGCCCAATATACCATTTATTTTTTTATATTTTCATTAATTAATTAATAAAATGCGGAAACCGGCATTAATTCTGCCGGGTATTGTTTCGAGCTGTGCATGCGCTTTTTTATGTCTTAATAATTCCGTGTTAGTTTTAAGAAAAATCGTTGTTATATTTTTCTCTAGGAAAAGTTTAATTTCCCCACGGTTTTGGTTTAAATAAAATACGTGCATTAATTTTGATATTCCGCTGCATACAACTACACATAACATATTAAAGTTAGAAAATATAAATTAGCTTAAAAAAAATGTGTTATGGAGGAAGAAAAGAGGCGGGATCAAAACTGCCCTATTTGCAGTTTAATGAAATTTTTATACGAATAAAGAACTTGAGTAGCACTTTTATAGTTGATAGTTTGAAACATTTTGATTTATATTAAAACATTATTTTAAAAGCAATATATATAATTAATTAATATGGACTATTGTTAAACTATTGGTCTTCATTATATTGATGCTTTATTTATAAGTCCACCGTTTGGATTAGTACTACTACTCAGTACTGGAAGTGTGATTTATTATATATTTTTATTGTGGTAAATCTGAAGAGTGAGCATTGGAAGATTTTATTTACTTTTATACTGTCTTTGTGACTACTTTTTTTTATAGCGTTGACTTCTAAGGTCATTATTAGCTAACTAAGTATAAAATAATAATCTCTGCTTGCAGACAAATTATAATGTTTAAATAAATAAATAAATCTAATATCACAGTTACCAAAATTCCAAAAACCTAACCTACTACATATCATATCTGACAACAAATCAGTAAAATGCTTCGATGCCAGACCCTAAAAACTAACTAATCTTAACATCATAGATGATTGCGCCGAAGCTGTAAAGGACTACGGACACAAAACTTGGTTACTCTTATTTAAGGAATCCTGCTTCTTTTAAAAAATTGATGCACATTTCCATAGACTCATCTTTATTTGGTAAAATAGATGTGACGTTGTTAGAGAGCTCGATTACGATGGTGAAGGTATGCTTGGCATTCTTCCAAAATGTATTTCACCGTTAAAATGTGTTAAACTTGTTTGGCATGCTTGTGAAGAGATACGAAGAGATCAAGTTAGTATGTCCTATGCGCAAGCAACATAGTTTGACCTCCTCTCTTCTGTTGAAACCAAGGATGTTATACTATATACTGGATTGGCAACCAAGCCCCTTAAAGTGAGGAAAAATATCGAAATATGCAACCCGCCGTTGTGCCGCTTTAGCATCTCTTTTTATCTCACAGAGGCAAGAGAGACAGAATTTTAAAAAAATTGATTTAAACCAATAATTACAAACTGTATTTTACTATTTTATATATCAAATTATACTACCAAGTATTACTAATCTTTCTCATAAAAAAAGTAACATAATTTCAATTATTAATGACTTTAATAAGATTTATAAAAAAATAAAACAAACTATCTTATTACAGACACTCAATATATTCAAGAATAATAATAAAAAAGTAAAACTAACTTGTACATTTGTTTAAAATATAAAATATATTGACAAATATAGATAATATAGTACTCACATAATAATTCGTTAACCAAACCGTGAATAATGCGTGCTTTAAAGTTACGCATTCGTATGTCAGTTTTTACTTGTACCTGATACATCTCACAAAAGAAATTTATTTATTAACTCTTAGGTTACTTAATAGAAACAGTAATAGATTTTTTACACGGTTAAACTTGCATTTAATATAATTTTTATATTAAACAGCACAACATATTTTAATTGCAAATGCTTACTAATGAAATTAAATTCTATTTCCTATTTGTTTCAAAGATTTACATCCAAATGCAACACTGTATTTAACCATTATTTCGCTTGTTAATATTGCTCATTTAAACCGTATATGGCGTAGTGACTAGTGCGACAGAGTAAAACATACAAATTTGTACGGCACAACGGCAAGTTGCCTACCCACGGATTTGGACACACTATTTCCCTATGTTAATATACGGTGGTTGCCAATCCAGTATATAGTATAACATCCTTGGTTGAAACTTACTGGCGACTTCCATGCCGTCACGGAAAGCTTCATTTCCATTAATTTGCTCTCGAAGCCGTTTCTTATTTGTTGCAAATCTTTGATCAATCAGAAAAATCATCGGGTCAATCAGACAGCATTATTGGCCAGTTTGTTGCTCTTGATAGCCACATGACCTGACATTCAGATAAAGAAAATTCTTTGTCCAAACGCTACCTGGCGGAATACATAGAATGGCATTCAGACAGTCAAAACATAAAAGGAACGAGCTTTGCAATGATGTAACACAACGCATTTGTTCCGGGATTAGTTGATTCTTCTTCTTCTCCACTGCTTCTTCTTTTTGTTTGCTATTTGTTTTGTCTTTTTTTTTGTTGTCCATAAGGATTGATCTAATTCAAAGCCACTCGTTTTTAAGGTTCTTTGTCTAGATGCTAATGCATGCAAGGCAAACCACACATCTTCGAACAAATGCCTGCACGTTTTTGTGTATCTTTGACTAGTGGTGTGACCACAGGAGTCGGCGACGTTTTTGTCTCGGCCTGGGTGTCCGGCAATTTTTGACGCATGATGTTGTGCAATAACAGTTTGCTGGTAGTACCACCAATTGGTCGTAGCTGTTGGAGGTTTGGTATAACTCCCCATCTTTGGTCGGTAACCCAAATTGTGATTTGCTGGTTTATCGGGATCGACCCTTAATGCTTTGTGCGCCTTACTACGTCTGCCGGCGTTTCGGTTATTAGGATTGAAATTTGTTGGCGGTTAAGATGATACACGGTCTTCATTTACGTTCTTACCAACATGTTTATAGAGATGGGTACCATTATATCAGTGTCTTTTAAGTTTTGACTGGTGAATTTATGTTCGGGATTTTTGGATAATGCGTTTGGTAGCAGATTTTTGATGCTAGGTACATGTTCTATGGTGAAATTAAACTCTTTCAACATTAATGCTTATTAAGTAAAATTTGACTTGTCGACCGGGAAATTCTTCAGCCATAACAACGACCAATTGTTCGTTTTTGGAGTGAAGACTATATTCTCTAAGTAGGGTCTGTATTTCTTGATGGCCTAGACTATTGCCATGCACTCTGCTTGTTAGAATGGTATATATTCTGGTAGTCTTTCAGTACTGAACTTGCTTATGAAATTATGTAGCGTCAGTTACATGCATCGGTTTGCAGCACGTAATGTAGGCCTGGGGTGGGCGTTTAAGTTTCAGCAGTGGGTTCATCAATATTGTTACATTTTACAGGTTTTATCCGCTTCTTGTGATTCTACCATCCGGCAAATGTGGTCAGGTTTTTGATTGTCTTTTCTATTGGTATTTGCCAATATCTAGTGTATAGGTTTAGTTTGGTAAAGATGCGTGCGTCGCCAAATTTTTTTAATGTTCTTACGAGGCATGAGTGCTGCTTTGTTTTGGGTTGCATTGTTTACTTTGCAAAATTTCATTTAGAATCTTGACGAGCAATCCTTTTTATGTACTAATACCACTGGTAAGCAGTAGTACTAATATGCCCGTGTCTAGACCCTTTTTACCTGTTCAAATATTATTGCCTTCTTTTAGGCGTACCTGTGTGTTCGTACGGGCGTGTTTTGCCTCAATCGGATGTGGTGGGTCACGGTCTTGGTGGTTGTTGGTGTTTGGTCTTTGGTGAAGACTGCGGTAAATTCTTGAATAATCTTGCGCAGCTTTAGATTTTTTTTGTAGGCATTAGTTGACTCTGGTAGGATTGTTGATTTGCTTGTTAGATGGGTGTTTTTCTAGTAGACGGTAACTGTGTGGCTTCTCTCAAAATGAATGTAGCGCGTCCATAATCCAGATTGGATTCATTGTCTTTTATCTAATGGTGTTGTTAGGTCTTTATCTAATTCTGGAGCGATTAACACTAGTAGGATCTGTGTTAAATTGCTCACTTGCATGTTGATGGTGGTTTTGCCTGTGGCCTTCAGTTTTGAAGCAGGGTTCGCTTGGGAAATATTTTTTGTGGTCTTCTGACCTTGGGGTTATCTTAATTTGGAAACATTTTTGTTTGTCTCTGAGTCCATAAATGCTTCTATTATTTTTTCCATTGATGTTAACTTTAATCTTGTTAATTTAAAGCATCAGCCTAGTCATTCCCACGCTTGCTGTAGGATTTTGGGATCGGTAAGTATGTCGTAGTTTTTAACCGAGCAGTTAGGAAACGCCTAACTGATCTCTTTTTTTTTCTTTCAATTTTTTTTTCAATTTTTTTTTTTGCTTGATTTACCAGACCTTTTAGAGTATGGAACTCCAGAATGTTGAAAGATTGTTAAATACTGGGTTTCACTAGACTGGTCGGTGCATTTGCCATTGTCTTCTCTTCATGATGTAGATAGACTCTTTGGTAAAATGCTGCCTATTGAAACTAAAAAATGTCTACAGGTTTTCTGGGTTGGTGGTACGTCATTATTAGGCAAATTGCGCAACTAAGATAAGATTAGCATATTGTTGAAGCAATCTCTGCTTAGTGTTGCTTTGCAGGGGCACCTGGTTAATTTTTTTGCTCAAATTGTTTAATATTTTCACACTGGTTTTGGAGCTAGGTTGCATGTTTTGATGTTGCTGGCAGTTGGTAAATAGTGCATCTCCAGTATTTTAAAGATGTTTTCTGGGACTTTGTGCTTGAGTCTTTAAAAAGTTGGCAAATTATCTGCTTTGGTTTTAATTTGTTGATTGGCGATAACATTTCTCTTCATTTGTTTTAGGGCATTGGCCGTATCGTTCATGACTTCTACCATATTGCGTCGAGTTGCATCTCTCCTTTGATCAGCAAGGCGGGTTGTGCCTGTATTAGCACGTCTTTTGGTTTAATTTTTATTTTGACTTCCGGTTTTTATTTAGTGTATATATATTTGTGTATTTTGTGGCAGTGGCGTACGAGGATTTGTAGGCTCTTGCAAAATATAGAAAAGGGCCCCCCCTAGAGTTAAAAATAGCTTGTATTTTATACTTTTTATTTTCTAACCTCTTTTCCCAGGTTTTGATAAACCGTTTGTAAAATTGTAGAATTGCAGGCCCCTAAAACATCTTGGTCTCCCCCGCACCGCGAGGCCTGCGGGGCGTTAGCTACAGCGCTGTTTTGCGGTAAAGAAAAACTCCATGCCTTTGACATGTCTCACATTGGGCGCCATTTGTTGCCTGTTTTGCTCCGTGAGGTGGAGGGCAAGGCGTCACGTGTCGACAGGGGTTGATGGTTTGTATTTTGTGTGGAGGAGTTTTTTTAGGTGAGCACAAACCGTCTAAGGTGCAAGACTGTAGGCATGGCAACGACTCTAGGAATTGCTTCCTATGTGTGTGGGCCAACCAAAGTGGTTTTTGTTTGGAGCACTCTCATTGGTAAACTGCATTTTGGTTAGGTTTTGTTTGCAGGGTGCGGGTTGTATGTCGCCGGTTAGAAGATACGGGCAACTTGATTGGCTGACTTGCAGCTCTTGATACCCACATGACTCGGCGTTTAGACAGACATCATTTATTGTCCAAACTTAGCCAGGAGGAATATTCAAGATGTCATTCAGGCAGTTGAAACATAAGAGGAACAAGCTGTGAAATGACGTCTTACAGTTTAGCAGAGCGGTGTATACGGAAGCCTCTTTAGGGAGAAACAAAAATGGGCTGCACCGTCTAAGACGAAATCACTTCTCTCTTACCGATCCGTTTGGCAACAATTTTAAGACACTTGCTTCTTAAGACCTTGGGACAAGTTTTTTCTTTGCTCTGAGAGATTAGATTGAGTTTTTTCTACATCAATCAGGGTGAAAACTTGCCATAGCCTACTTTGCGTTGATGCTTAGATGACGGTAAAATTGAGTTCTAAGCGATTTCGACGTGCGACTAATAGGGGTACACTCAACTCGCAGCAAAGACTTGGTCCTGGACTCATCCGAAATGCTCACGGGGCATGTTGTTTGCGTTGTGGACCACGTCCAGGAATTTTAATCGGGATTTTTTGACGAATGAGTCATTATCGCGCAGCTTTAGTCAATTCTGGACTAATCAAAGGCGGAGCCAGATCATTTTTCTTCGCGCACCCCCGTTGATGTTGGCCAAGCACTTTACGTAAAGGGCTTGTTTCCTCAATAAGACCAATTTATTAAAATGTACCTAAAAGAAAAGGTTGTTATCTACCACGATTCATAAGAAGTGGACTGTTTTGACGCATGCGACTCTGAAACACCGCATGACAAGCGCGGGGTTCCGGTGAAGTCTTTTGAGGCGGCAAAAACGCACGTACGAGGTTTTTGTTGGAGAGAAACAAAAACCTCTTGCTTCTGTCTTACTGTCCACTTTGTCTGCTTATTTACAAATGAAACCACCGGAGCCGTAATATTGTATACCTTAATCGCAAAATATGTGACGCTGATTATCGACTCTTGAGGAGCACCGTTTCTTTTCCAGACTATTTTTTTTAATTAGTTGAGTTAGCGGATCTCACTCTCACTTTAAATTTCTCTAAAATCCATAAAGCCAAGTAATGTCCATGCTTTTTTCAGGTAGAAAAAAATTGCTACGAGATGGTTTCTTGCCAAAAAATCATTTTGTATGGATGATTTCTAAATAGATTAAATTATCAACGGTACTGTGGGTTTTTCAAAAATTTGTCAGATGTTTTGCTTAGAGACCGCAATTTTCAAGCATCTACAACAGACGTCTGCAGCTGTTGAGGTTGTTTGGATATTTGGCCGGATTCAGCAACGGTAAGATGTTTTTCTAACATTCCGTTTTTTATATCAGATTGTAAATTTCTGGGAACCGTTCCATTATGCTCAACGGAAGTTGCTGGATAACTCGGTAAGGCACGTCATCTGGTCTCGACGAGGAAAGGGTTCTCATGCCGTTGTTTTTAATTTTTTGAGGAAGTTGTATGGCAAAATCTCTGGGAAAATAGAAATTTAACGGTTCAAGTTTTTTATTGTTAACTTTGCGTTTGTCGACGATTAGAATAGGAGTCACTGATGGTAATTTTTTTCCCGATATCGCTCCCACCTTTTTTTTATTTTTTGCCGATCAAACTGGTACATGTAGCTTTCTTATGATTGTTGAATCGTATGAATTTTATTAAAACAATTAATAACAGACAAACCGGCCAGTTAACAGCTGAATTTTGGTTTGCACACTTCTTTTGCTTGGACAATACAATTAGTAAAAACCTTCACATCGATTTTGACATCCTTGTCATTTAATTCTGTAAACCCAGACTGGCTTGAAAACCTTACCAGTCTGCGCGGTTAAGACAACATACTGTCTGACACGTTTGGCGATAGTTTGAATTGTGTTTGGAAAGTGATCGCTGCCGTGAAGGTTTTTTAACACCTGCCACGTTAAAAGTGTACCTAGGCGTGGAGACGACATAGACCAATCAATTTCCAAAAAAATGTATGGAAGAACACGGGATGAAGAATACGTCTCTTTGATTGAGAAGATTCATGAAACCCATAAGCGGTATGTGGGCGTTAAAATGGCTTACCAGGAGATAGGGCTGTGGAAGCTGCGAAATAATTGTTTGTATATCTTCCAAAGTTTAATCAAACTCCGGAAGATACAGGTTACACATTCTTCTTCTTCTTTCTTCTTCATTCAGCCTGTCTCGTCCACTGCTGGACATAGTCCTCTCTTAACATCTTCCATTTACTTCTATCTTGTGCTTCTTGCATCCAGTTGGTGGCGATGCGTTTCAAATCGTCTGTCTATCGGGTGGGTGGGCGTCCTCTACTTCTGTATGCCTCCTGTCTAGGTCGCCATTCCAGGATCTTTTTGGTCCATCTGTTGTTTGGCATCCTTGCGACATGCCGGACCAGTTCCATTTTAGTTTGGTTATTACTTCAATTGCATCACTAACCCCAGATCGCTGTCTTAGTACTTCATTCCGCACTCTATCTCGCAATGTAATTCCGAGCATGGAACGTTCCATGGCTCGTTGCGCCACTCTGATCTTTTGGACGGACTTTTGTGTGAGTGTTAGAGTCTCCGCTCCGTAGGTTAAGACTGGTAGGATGCACTGGTCAAAAACCTTACGTTTTAGGCAGTTGGGGATATCGGATTTGAAAATGTGTTTTAGTTTTCCGTAGGCTGCCCACGTTAGTCTTAGCCTCCTTCCAATCTCATGTGTCTGGTTGTCTCTGCCGATTTTAATCTTGTGGCCTAGATACTTGTATGAGGTGACTTGCCGGATCTCAATCCCTTCCATTATAAAGTTTCGGGAAGGTACTAGGTTGGTCATAAATTTCGTTTTCGAGATGTTTATTTTAAGGCCGACTTTTCGTGATTGTTCTGCCAGCTTCTTAAGCATTTTTTCAGTCTTATCTAGGCTATCCGATATTAGCACAATGTCGTCTGCGAACCGTAGATGGTTGAGGTTTTCGCCATTGATGTTTATGCCCATATCTTCTAGTTCTATGGTCTTGAACATGTACTCCATGAGGTTTGTAAATAGTTTAGGCGAGATGGTGTCACCTTGTCGGACGCCGCGTTGTATTCTAAATCTGTCCGTTTTTTCGTGTAGTTTAACGCATGCGGTGGCATTTTTGTATATGTGCTGTAGAGTATCCGAGTACCTATGGTTTATTCGGCAATTCGCCAGTGCCTTAAACATCTCATTGTGGTTGATAGAGTCAAATGCCTTCTCGTAGTCCACGAAGGCAAGGACGAGTGGCTTGTTGTATTTGACACATTTCTCTATTACGGTTTTGATGGTTTGCAGGTGGTCGTTCGTTCCGTATCCGGCTCTGAATCCTGCATGTTCAGGCGGTTGATAAAGGTCAGGTTTGGTTGTGAGGCGTCTAGTTATGATTTTGGTGAAGAGTTTATAGAGGTGAGAAAGCAGGCTTATTGGCCTGTAATTTTTTAGGTCAGCCGTGTTTCTCTTTTTGTGTATAATAACAATGATTGCATTGTCCCATGCTGTTGGTGTTATTTCTTCCGTGAGACATTTGTTGAATAAACTTTAAATGGCTAATAGCTCGACTCCCCCTTTCTTAATCTGTTCGATCGCAATATCATCCTCCCCGGGCGCCTTGTTATTTTTCATTTCCGTAATTGATTTTGAGATTTCCTCTTGGGTTATCTCCGGTAGATCTTCTGATCCTTGGTTTAAAATTTGGGGGATGGTACTGGTATATTCCGGCTCTGGTGTTTCTTGAGCGCTATAAAGGTTTGAATAGAAGTGTTTTACGATTTCCAGGATCTCTTCTTTGTTCCTGATAGTTTGTCCGTTTTGGTCTTCGAGTTTGGTAATTTCTGCTTTTCCAGGTGTTATTTTCTGTCTCAGTACTTTCATGCTTTTGTTCTCTTCGATAGTCTTCGATATCCGTGTTTTGTTATAGTTTCTAATATCTTTCCTAGCGGCCTTTGATATTTCTTTATTTAGTGTTCTCAGCTGGTCTGTATGTAGTAGGTGCTTTTGTAGTTTTTCTCGCCTTTGTTTCATAAGTTGTCGTGTGTTTGCTGATAGTTTCCCTTCTTTCCTGTTCAGTTTCGTACCATGTATCTGTTTTGCCTCTTGTATCGATGTTACGATTGCATTGCTCAAGATTTCTATACTCATTTCCTCGATGTTACCGTGTCCTAGTCGTTCTGCTATGGATTTCTTGTATTCCTCGTTATTGTTCACTGTAGTTTGTTCTTTGCTCTTTGATGTTGCAAGCAGTCTTCTCTTCTTTTTCAATCGTAGCACAACTTTTGCTCTTAGCATCCTGTGGTCGCTTCCCACTGACACCCGGTTGAGTATTGTGACATCCTGTACGATTTGTTTTTTATCCGTGATGATGAAATCTATTTCGTTTCGTATATTTCCGTCAGGGCTCGCCCAGGTCCATTTCCGGTGTTCGACTTTCTTAAAAAAGGTATTCATAGCATTCATGCGATGTTCTAAAAGGAATTGCAGTAAGGTGTTTTCCCTATCATTTCTTTCTCCTATCCCGTATTGTCCCAGGGAAATTTCGCTGTTGTTTTGCTTCTTACCCAGCTTGGCGTTTAAATCTCCAACTATTAGTGTGTAGTATGTTGGAGTTTTTGACATTGCAGAGTAGACGTCTTCATAGAAGATCTCGATTTCTTCCTCTGTGTGTGTGGATGTTGGGGCATACACTTGGATGATCTTTATGTTATATCTTTGGTTTAGTTTCAGTATTATAAAGCATACTCTGGGGCTTATGCTCTCTATGTGTAGGATCTGTTTTGTGTGTTTTTTATGTATTATGAAACCTACTCCTCCATCGGAGCTCTCTTCGTTTCCTCTGTAATATAAGGTATTTCCTGATTTTAGGGTAATCTGCTGTTATCCTCTTCTTCGTATCTCAGCCAGACCTACTATATCCCAATGAAATTGGTTTAGTTCTTCTTCGAGTTGGAGTACTTTTTCTTCGCTGGAAAGCGTTCTCGTGTTATAAGTACAGATGTGCAGTGTTCGTCGTTTGTTTTGGTAGCCTGTTGTTTCCCGGTGATTCTTCGCACCCTTTGACCGCTGCTTGATCCAACCGCTACCTTGGTTGGGTGCTAGCGGTCCGCCGGGGACTAAGGGCCGTGTTCTTGTTGTATCTTTCATATTAAGAGGGGTTTAGCAGTTACCTATCACGCTGGCCAATGCGGGTTGATAGGGGTCGTCGGGGAGTATCATTTTCTTTACTCCCGTTTTGACGGTTATTCCGCCGTTACTGAGTCGTCAGAGCCTCGTTTGTTGTGTAGCAGGGTGCGCCGGATGACCGAGGTCATCGCTCGTGCAGGTGAGGTTGACATTTGGGGTGGTATGTGACCTTTTTTTACCTTCTCCTTCTTACACCCCGGTTACACATTGTGGCTTTGGAAATGTAAACCGCAATTGTCTGGAGTTTAGCATTAATGCTTATCTCTGTAAACGATAAATTTTTCTCCGAAAAATAGCAACTCAACTTTTGGCTTGCAGAACGTCACTTCTTCTGTATGTAAAACTGCGAAGATTTAAATTTTCTTGGTACTCTACTAAGATCATTTTTAGCTCACAATAGCTGCGTTTGCAACCGTTGCAGTTGGTGGCGCTACCAGGAGTTTAAACTCTAACCGGTATGGCTCGAGCAGAAGGTACTCAGCCCTCTCACCACGACAAGGTAATACCAACTTATCTTATTAATATTTAAAGCAAATCATTATTCCTAAACCTTAATAATGAATTAAGAATATAATTCAATGAAATTTTTCAGTGTTTCAACATAAACAAATATATTTTTCTAATTTTGAAGAACAATAAGAAAATGTAATACGTTTTAATACAACTCAAATTATAATTTTCACAAATTTAACGTAAATAAATATTTTTTTTCCTGTAAGCTTTCTACGGATTTATCTTTCATCATCGCGCACCTAAAACATACCTTTAATATTTTATTAAAATATATCTCCTCGCTTAGCCATTTCCTTTAAATAATAATTTATAAGACAATTTAGTATTCTCAGCAAGAAACCGGCAACAATAACGGACGTTATTTTTGCTGTTACTTACACACAATATAAACTTGAAATCAACATAAAATTAACAATGTTTCTACATATATATGCGTAGTCGATAATAATGAAGAGTGCATGATTAGTTAATAAATTAAGTCATTAAATTCGAAATGTTAATTATCCTATTAAATTACACATATTAAAAACTTTTCCAATTACACATATATTTGCACTTCACAAAAAAAATATAATTACTTAATTAATATTAAATAAATTTATTGCAGATTCTGTTGAGTCTTCACACAATATTGGTGAGTATAGTAATATATCCAATGAGGACGCCACTTGATTAATTATTGATATTAAAAGCCTGCAATCGGTTTAAACAAAGTTTGTATTCATTTAAAATTTAAATTGATCGATAGAAAGTTCGTTTATGCAAGAATAGGTAATGCGGTTTTAAAATTGATAAGTGTAACAAATAAAATTAACATGACAACTGGAATCATTTATTACGATTGTATTTGTATGAAAAATTATGTTTATAATGGATTACGATAATGCATTATTTTTGTGTGCGTTTATTGACTGAGACTTGGAATGAGTTTGCTGTTTAGATGTATTTTCAGTTAGTTGACCTATTAGGTGCATCGTACGAATCGATTTATTGATATAAAAAATGTGAGGTGTCATTGTCTATTTAATGCATTTTTAATATAGAAAAACTATGAACAATTTGTATGGATTTTATTATGAAGAATGTAATTGATTGCATGCAAAACTGGTCATTGGAATTTAATAAGAATCTAAATATTAAAAGTAATTATATAGTATTTTTTGCAAAAATTCTGTATTCTGTAAGTAGTTATTATCTAGAAAAATAAGGAATTATTACTGCATTTAAAATTAAAATTGTATTGAGGACGATATCTATACTGATACCGATAAATTGTTACAGTTGTTAATATTTGTGTTGATTGCTAGTTTTTTTAGTAGTAAAAGGTGGTCAAGTATCTTAAAATAACTTGGTTGCAAATTTTTTTGGTTTTTATGTAAATTTTCCATCTTCAGTATCTAGTTGAAGCAACAAATTAGATGAAAATAATAAAAAGAATTTTATGACAAAATTTCTTACTTTACACATAAAGTGAGTTTTTGGGGGTGTGTATAAGGAAGGGTAGGTTTCTCTTTTACAATGAAGTGTCGCGGTCTTATAAAATAGCAGCTGATGGTGGTTAGGTTAGGTTAGGTTAGGTTAGGTTAGGTGTTATAAAATAGCAGCTGATGGTGGTTAGGCAAGCGGCATTAATCCTTAGAGTGAAAATATTATTTAATTAATTACGTACTACGTAAACGCTTGGTGTGGTGGTTGGGTAGTTAATAAATATACTAAACGACGGAGCGTAACATTAATTAGTTATTTTATTTTTACAAATGTTTTCTTTTTTATCTGCCATCCTAGAGATCCGATTGAAAACTTTTTTTACTCTGGTAATTGTTTTTTTTTTTTTAATTTGTTATAAGCATTTACTCTTGGGATACCTTAAGTTTTTAATACCCCCGGCATATGTACAACCAAGACAGATGCTACGAAAATTAATAAATAACGTCCTAATCTGTCGGCTTGCTCAAATCTAAACTTTATTTTAATCAAACATGTTTACTACAATGACGGCTTACTTGGGCTATTGTATCACTCATATTAAAGACATACAAGAATTGAATTTAGTCAGAAATATTACCGTACATTTGTGCCTTGTATGTTACAGGCGACTTTGCCAATAATAATTACAAAAGTCATGACTATAGACAACATCTATTACATAGCCAGTCACAGAAAAGGAAAAACCTACGTGGCACAACAAACCTGATTGGAAACGTTCCGTTTTAGGCAATCAGCTTGGAATAAACTACTACTGGCTAAACTAGTGCCAAACAAATGCGTTAAAAAGGTTTTTATGTAGAACATTACACCCAATTAAGTGAAGTAGATCAGTAGATTCTTTTTTGAAATGATTTTTGTTTTGAATAAGGAGAAATTGTTATGGCCGTTGTTGTCGGACCAGTTCTCTGATTAAGCACGTAGTGTCTAGTTATGAAAATAAGGATAGTGAGTTGCGGTTGTTAGTACCTGTACTTTGTTTTGGTGCTCAAGGTTGGTGTGAAAAATTCAAGTACGGCAGCAAAGTGGTCTGAATTTGAAGACCGTCTAGGCAGCTACAAGGCGGTATACAACTTTCTGGTTTTTTGCATATTCTTCTTTACATGTTTGGGGTATAAAAACTCATTTTTACTGCCAAAAACTCCACGTTTGTGACCGTTTTTGCCCCGCAGTTGATATGTTTTGGCGTCAGCTTCCAGACGCAGGGTTTGAAGCTATCGTTTGTGTTCTGCGTGTTGCCTTCGAGGCACCTACTCATCAGGTAGTCATCGGAAAGAGCTTTATATATGGATTGAATTACGGTTTGAACTTTTTCTGTCAGCGCTGGTTTGTGTGTAACTGATTCCAGGTTCCCCGCAGTCTTCGCCGCCTGCCACTTGCACCAACTGTTCCGTCTTGCCGGGCAATTGTCGTGTTGCGGGTTATTGTCTGAAGAAAATTTATGCAAAAATGTAGCTCACACCGCTTTCTTCATATCTTTAACTGAAAATAAATTGTCAACTGTTTCATCAAATTGTCGGTCAGCTTTCCTGCTCCCTTGCTACCAATACTTTTGTTCTGTTTTGTCGTGTACCCATTTGCTTCTGTATAGAAACAAACACAAAGTTACTCACAGATTCTTCAATTATAAGAACAATGAAGCGCTAACTCTATAGAAACAAATGTTTGACATTACCTGAACATGTCCGACGCATTTTTGTTCCATCCATGTTCAAGAGAGCTTTAAACGTCTTTGTATCGCCGTCTTCAATGTAGTACTTGTACTTAACGCCATGGAGTTCTTCAGACCTGGCAAACATCTCTTGAACTTCGTCGATCTCCAATTTTCCCGCACTTCCTTTGTGATTGCGGATACAGTTCTCCGCATTTTCCTCTAACCATTCCTCGTACTCCGGGGTGCCCGTAGAACCTTTTTTCAGGTTGCATCCTTGACAAAAAACGATTTGACGACAACATCGAGAATTTTTTTGGAATAAGTCCCAATGAGCGTTGTTATCCCGTACAGCGATGAAAAACCGCGCTTCTTCCAGAAGCCGTCGCCTGACACGGACAGATGAGTTGGAGTGTTTCCGTACTTTTTGTTTTTCAAAATTTCTTCCTTTACAGCTTTGCTGCAAACACACTTGAAAACAGCTTTCGAAGCGACGAACAAGTTTTATAGATTGGCGTAGTAAGTTGAATTGCCGAATACCGTTCACAGGTCCATCAGCCCGCAGAACAGATTATCTCCTCGCTGTCTAACTCCGAGAAGATGATTGACTTTGTACGCCTTGTCAATTAGAGCACAAGAATGCACAAGTCTCGAAGGGCACTTACATCCGATCTCAAGCTTAAATCCAAGGCCTTGATCGCGGGAAAGTGACGTCCCCATCACAAATTTTGCACTTCAACGTTGTCGAGAGAAAGTTGAAAATCATCAAGAAGTTCAGCAACACGTAGCAACTGTTGGGGTCCGTCAAAATGTCTTCAAAGTTGTTGCGCAACTTTTTGGCCGACGTGCCCAATCCCGCGGTATCGTTTTCCATAGTGTACTAATTAGCCAAGAACCGCTTTCTTTTTTTCTTAGTTTAACTCGATGACACTTTTTGTCTTTATCTTTTAAAGTCGACATTTTAGCGAGTGAGGTTATACACGCGGCACAAAACTCACATGAGAACTGATTCCAACCTTAAAAACACAAGTTTCAGATTGCCAAACACACAGAATTTTTATCGTCTTTTACAGACCTGACTCTTACCGACTGCTAACAAAAATGCACCATTATTGCCCTATATAGGTTCAAACAAAACTTAAAATTTATTGGTAAGCCTATTATACACGATGCGCATTGTTAAACCCGACCGGGTGAAAGTATATAATATAAGGTAAAGAAAAATCGATTTTGCAAAGTTCTAAACACCCCCTTAATTGATAAATATACAACGTAAATGCTTGGTGTGGTGGTTTAGTTGTTGAGCGTTTGTTGCGTCAGTTATTTGAAAACATATGTAAAAAAAGCAGTTCTTTTTTGCTGTGACAATCACGTTTCTTGGTCCAATCCATTTACTTGCCTTCCCTCGAATAGATTTTTTTTTTAGTCTGTAGGTGATTGGGGCGTGGCGTTCTTTTGTCGGTGATATCTTTTGTTAAAGTAGGTGCTCTATCGGTGGGCACTTTTGTTTGGAATCGCTCCAGGTGCCTAGTGGGTTGATGGCTTCATTGGTTTGTTGCTGATGTTAAAACAAAAAAAAGAGAAATTATTTTTATTTTCATTGTCTAAAATGCAAAAACCGGGAAGGTGTCGTTCTTACTTGTTGTGGTCTACATTTTGTTGGAAGTGGTGGTTGGCGGCGGTTCGGGCTAGTGTCATGCTTGAGAAAATATGAATTAATAATAATGTGCAGTTTGAGTCCGTTTCTTCTGGTAGTTTCTGCAGGAACGGAATTGGGGCTACTCGGGGCAGTGGTTACCCTTCAGGGTATCACAGGGCAAAGATCATGTCTTTCCAGTTGGCATGCTGGGGTTAAGCTATCACGGCGCCAAGTGAAATGCAGTGCTGTGGGGATAGCGAGGTCTTTAACGGAGATTGTCAATGGCACCCACTAAGAGATAAGATGTCTTAAATTAGGTTTATTGGTCCATCGCGGCTAGTCGATACAGCTAAGTAAAATTTTCTTTGTTTGTCAGTTGTTTCTGGTGGAAGCAGAGAAGATGTTTGATCCACGAATGTATCGGTGAAACTGTTTTTTTTTTGTGGTTTAGAAGAATCTTCTAATGATTTTAAGTGTCGTATTCACCCATACGAGGCAGGCGTCTACCGGCTAAATTCCGTTTGTTGAATTGCCTGAAAGTTTAAGACCGTTAAGCTCATAAACCTTCCGTTGATAAAATAAGAGAGACAAAACCCAGTGTCAAAAAGAGGGGACAGATGCACCTTATAGGCCGAGGGAAGGTATTTAGGAGATGATTAACCGTGCGTTTGTGTCGCGCAACTTCTTTGTCTGGCTTGACCAGTCGGGGCATATCAGAATTGGAGTGAACCGCAAGGTTGTCGAAGTACTTTGCAGCCAACGCTTCGATATGTCTGCGTAATGGAGGAATCTCGAGATTGCTTTGAATTTTACAATTTTGGACAAACCAAGGTGCTCCAGTGAGCATTCGCAAGGTCATACCTTGAATTGATTCTTACCTATCAAGATGCGTCATTGCAGCGGTGGACCTGATGGTAGACGTATATAACCGGATTTTATTCCGGAGAGAGACTACTGTTCCGCCGCAGCATCGGAACCAGCAATTTTTTTAGATAATTTACCTTTATCAAGAATTGACTGCACGTGCTACTTGTACGTGAGCTCTTTGTCAAAGGTAATCTGCAGATACTTGGCAGAATTGGACCATAGTATGGGAACGTCGTTGAGACAGACGTTTTTATGAGGAGCGTTCCGTGGCCGTGTGAAGAAAACGGCTTTGCTTTTCTCCGGATTTACTTTGACTAGCCAGTCATCTAACCAGCATTCTAGATCGGTGGTAGCCTTTTGTAGCCTAGAAATGATCACCGTGGGTGACCTTGACGAGTAGAGAAGCGCTGTGTCGTCTGCGTGTTGTGCCATTTTAATCACGTGCTTCCCAAAGGCATGTCTACAACAAAGAGATTAAAAAAGACCGGAGCGAGAATGGAGCCTTCAGGGACCTCTGTCGTAATATTCCGCGTGGTTGAAACGTGTTTTTAAATTTTAACAGACAAGGTTTTACGGTTTAAATATGAGGCTCTGAGCCTTATAAAACGTAGAGGAAAGTTTTGACTGTGAAGTTTATAAAAAAGACTTTTATGCCAGACTTCAAATGCTTTTTCCTTATCGAAAAGAACCGGTAAAACTGGTTATCGAGTTGAGTCGTAGCGGAGTTTAGTTGATTCTGAGGTTACGCCTCTAGCAGCCTCTAGGTAAAAACGTAAGGCGTTATTTCATCGACTAAACAATACGCTTCTTTCCTAAGACGAAGCTTAGCGCCGATCAATAAACTCGTAAAAAAAATCAAAATTGCGGCAGTTGAGTACTAGAACGCAAAGCATCAATTTCAATCCAAAAAAGAACAAGTTGCAACCATTAACATAGACTGGAGTTTTAGTCTTTTGCTATATTTTGATGCATCAGCCAAAATGTTGTTTTTGACTATACCACAATATCTGCAAAAACATTTGAATTGTACTAACCATCTAGACACATGTTAAAGAGAACTATTTTTAACAACTAATAGCGACATTTCCAAGAAGCATTATAACTTTTAATTTTGCTAAAATTATGACTTTATCTGAGTTTGTACAGACAAGAGCGCACACATGTATATGCAATATTTGCAGCTAAATTTGATTAAAATTATGCAACAACAATCCATAAAGTAACAATTAAATAACGGTTAAGTGGGGTATCAAACTCAAGACGTTAAGCGTGTAAAACGTCCAATTTTTTTATCTGTCATTAGCTGCGGAAAAAGAACTTCTGACTTTCTTCTTGACTCACGCCGCTTTTGCTTACCCCACTGCTTTCTGTGATGCTATATAATAGCCTCGCAGTATTTATAATAATCTATTATTTAATTAACAAAAGACCCCAAATGCACAACAATCTTTTGAAGATGTTGCGCAATTCCAAAGCCTCAAATGCCAGTGCACAGCATGCTCTCAATGGCTGTTATGAACACGGTCTTAATGTCAAATACGGTGTAGATGTACAAGTTGACGGCTTCAAATGTCAGGGTGTAATTAATATTTTTTTAAAGCTTTGTACAATTTCATCTCTTCGGGTCCAAGTACCCTAATTACTTCAACGCCAAAGCAATGTCAATTTATTTGTTTTACATACCATCAAGACCTTTTTGGTTTATGAGTGAACAACCTAAAACAAAGTAGCTTACTGGCTTGAATCTTAATGTTAATGTAAATCTTAACACACTTTCAGACACTACCTAACCTCTACGTAAATAATAATGTGCATAGCATATCAAACAATAGTAACAAAAACCAATGTTTACAGTAGTAAAAACTAATTTTAATAATAAAACAAAATAATAGTTTAGAAGTAGATATTGTCTTTGCGTATTATCTTCTGATTTTATTTTAATAGGCTTTGATGAAATCTATGTAAAAAATGTAGACATATTGTGTAATGGAAGATATATATTGATATTTGTTGCGCTATTATAAGTAGAATGCATATGCAGATGAAGATTGAAAATTGTATGAACAATTTCTAATAGACTGATACGTTACACATCCAATAGCCTTATTCATTTTATTATTATTGAATTGATATCAAAACATAAATTTTAAGTTTAGTAGATTGATTACAATTAAATATGATTTTTAAAATGTTAACTATTTTTCTTAATAATAAAAACTTTTTAGGACAAATTTACAATTAAATATTATTTAGTAATTTACTAAATTATATTAAAATAGAATTCAATTTGTTACCTAAAATCTATAAATAATTTGTAAGTAGTGAATAGGTATTATTTACTAGCAGATGAGGTTATTGATTGCTAGAAAGTCGCTCTGTATGAAAAACAATTTAAATTTAATTTGGGCATTAGAATCCAATAAATAATGAATTAACATTAGTTCAATTACTTAACTAGAAAACATGTGGAATAACATCAATAAAAAATATAGGTAATTCAAAAAATTTCACTATAAGAATGAAAACGTGTATTCAAGATTTACTGGACGTATGTACGTGTTATTAGTGTTGTTAAACGCTTTTCAATCCTGATTCCTCGCACACATTCAATCCAATTCCTTATGAGACCTGATGATCTAAACCAAAGTGTAAAATGCATGTCTGATACATCAGATTTTATTAAATTGGAACCGGTTACGCTGCCACAATGACCGGCCGTATACATTGATACTTAATTGAACTTATGCAGATCAGAACAGATTGGGTTTCGCAAAACTTCATACACAACAAACACACCCGAAAAAAAATAGGAATATAAAATCGCGATAGTTACCTGGAAGCGTTTAGTGCCATTTCCTATCTGTAAATAGTCTTCCAGGACCGAGCCGTAATATTTTTCCCGGTATTTCGCGGTGGCCAGCTATATTTTTTATAAAAATCTATAGTGTTGTCCTATCCCAAGCTGCCGACTGTAGAGTAGGTCATTAACCTGGCCCCATGTGTATGTTCACTGCATATACAGTATACTTATATATATACTGTATACATATATATACTTTATACACGCATCGCACCGCACGCGAAGACTTAAAACTGGCGGGAAAAATACGACTATGATGCACCTTGCATTTCGCAGGAAGGAAGTATTGTTTATTGTGCATCTCTGCTACTTGTCACAATTCCAGATGGAATATATTAATGGCCATATATGAAGAATGGGTTGGTGTTCCGCGCACTGTAATCTAACGCATTTCATTAGAACCCCATTGATCTTTATCATCCATTAATCAATACATTAAACATGTCATTTTACATAAAATTTTAAATTTAAAAAAACAAAAACTAATTGATGCAATTGAAATTCAAATTTTATTACACCAAATGAAACTTAATTGCCAAACGAAAAAATACAACAATAAAACTCTACATAATTATCACGGCAGATGCTTAATGGCTGTGATAATAATCATTTCATCCTCTTTTTTAGCACTTTACCCCCTTCATAATTTTTTGCCTGTGAAATTACTATTGTCCTTTCTTGTATTGCCTTGGACATATCTAGACGTTTGCAATTTTATTTTTAAATGTAATAATACATAATTGCACGTTTATTTTAATTAGTTTTAATTGTTGGAAATAATTTTTCAAGATCTGTACAGTAAAACGCAAGAAAAAGTTGTTTTGAGCTTGGTATGTAATTTTATTTTATCGAAAATTAGAATCAAATTGTAGGTTTGTGCGCTTTTTTAATCTAATTATTGATTTCTAGTTTTTGTTTAGTATTGTACATAATAACAATTGGATTTTTTACCATCCAATTATTTGTATGATTATTTATATATTATTTAAAGTATAATAAATAAATGAAGAATTGAAGCGATTATATAATTAATATGGAAAGCGAATGTAAATATAAAAATGTTTGTTGGAAATATTTTTTAAATGTTGGTTAACCCCTTGTGGTTTTTCCTGAAACTGCGATAACAATAGGATTTAATTTACTTACTCAATCAATTATTTAATTATACAATCGCTGAACTTTGTTGTTTTATGCCGGGTTTTTTTGGAAAGGTATTTTTTTCTAAAGAGCTTTTTCAAAAGCTTCTAATAAATTTTAATATTTTAGTTTATTATTTAATTTGGATATTTTTTTGTTTTTTGTAAATATAGAAATAATTGTTCTTGATATTATACATTTGAGACTAATAATGAAACTAAATGATTTTTTTACAAGAATGTTGGAAGTAAAAATCATACAACAAATTAATTCAGTTTATTTTTGCATATTCTATCATATCTAACTTCAATCGTTTATTGTCAAATTGTTTTAATTCTATTAAGCAGTCTGAAAAAACTAGAAGCATTTATACTGTGTCTACGGGCGGCCCTTTTGTAAGTTTTAAAGTTGAATGGTACCGGCAAAATGAAAACTGTTATATCTTACCAAAACGCATTCATTAAAATGATGAACTTTGAAACGCACAACAAAACAATTCTGATTATTATAGACTTATGATGACAATATTTTGGTCAAATACCTATGAACGCTTGATCAGAAGCAACATTCATATGTTGTCTGGGTTGACTAAGTCTGGTTAGAGTTTCTAAAAGTCTGAGTTTGTGTTTTCTGAAATTTGGTATGTTTGGTTCAGATGACTAGACTGGTGTATGCTGTGTCGGTAATGTGCGGGTGAATGAAGATAAAATCATTGCATTTGTTTCAGAAAACGTTGAATTTGGTTAGCTGATAAGGCAGTTTTTCTAGGGTTAGAATTTTATAGTTATGCTAGATGACAGCGTTTTGAACCTTTTTTTTTTGTGAAAACAGTATAGATGTTACTTAGGTGGGCTAGTGGCATGCTATATATTAATTTTTTTTACTGTATGGGATGCGGCCATAGTTATACGTTTTTAAATTTACTTTTGCACATTTGTGTTTGTTTGGCGGCATTTTAAATTGTTGCTTGGAAAAAACCTCTGGGTCCAAATTGGTGATTTTATTTTTCAATGCTGGCTTTTAAGACTTGCAAGGTTTGTGGTTTATTGGAAATCACACGGCTCGGAAATTGATGTTTCAAAATCTCTGTAGTTGCCCAAGCTGTGTAAGCGGTTGCTCCGTCCTTCTAGAACCAGCAGCGCTCGAGACTCAATTTAGTTACGGTTCTCAAAAAATAAGTGCCAATCACTTTTTCACTGCAAACGCCGCACGACTTTTAGGGTATCAATGATTCTCCGTGCCCCAGAGACGCAAATTTTGTTTGTTGACATAACCAGTTACGTGGAAATGAGCTCATTATGATTTTGGATACGAAATCATAATTTTCTTGCACCTGGTTTAACATGCAGCAATTGCTGATTGCACTTTGTAAGTGAACATCTTCAGTTTTTTCTACCAAAATTTGACGCAAAAAAACCTCTGCTGATGCCAAATTGTGTTTATTCTTTTAATTCTTTTGGACCTCTTCTGCTACATCAGCGATATTCTCGATCGAACAAGCAACACGGGCCGGACACTTTTTGCTGCATCTCTAGTAAACCCAGTTCACACAAGACGCTCACCAAAACCCTTAATTGTTTGCGTCGAGTCGAGAAACTAGACAAACAGTTTTTTAACAATTTAACGATTGCTATAATGTAGTCTAAAGACTTATATAATTACTAAGCAGAAAACTTTAGTAAGGATTATTCACGCAATTTCAGACAAATTTTAAAGACCTTTATTTTAAGATATCAAGTTTAAAAAAAAAAACACTGAAGATTTCAGGAGTCATCAAAAAGAGACTTATACTAAGTAGAAAACTTTTGCAAATAAAGGTAAAAAATACCTAAAGACATACAACTTTTTTTGAAAGACGTCTAGAAAATTATCAAAAAACTGGAAAGAAAACCTTGGAAGTTTTTTTTGAAACAAATGAGATACTTCTTATATAAATTAAAATTATTTTTTGTAGTCTAAAGACTCATATAAGTAATAAGCAATACAAAGGCAATAAGGCTTTTAAAAATTTAGTTTTTTTATAGATAACATAGATTACTTCTAATTCTAAAAAAATGAAAATATGACTACAAGAAATAACAAGGAACTTGGATAAACAAATACTTTTTAGAAAAAAACATTAAGCAGAGTAAGCGCTAAACACAAACTTAGTTTTGATATCCGAAAGAAAATCATGTTAATTTCTGTAATCTTTGGTAAAAAATGTACAAGAGTAGGTTCTTGTCGACAAGAATGACCGTTTCCTGTAGCCTCACTTAAAAGAGACTTTTTGTGGTGTTCTAAAAAATTTGTCGTATCTTTGAAGCTGGAAGGCTAACAAAACAAGTGCAAAAAATGTTTTTTAAAGTTTTTTTGCTTTACTCTGATAAAAGATTTTTGTTTTTATGTTTATTTTTTTTTTTTCAGATTGACGATAGCTGAGGAAGAGCAATAAATATTGAATATTGCTAAGCAAACACTTTTTCAAAAAAATTTCTAGAGGCAAAAGCAAAAATGGTTTTATTGTTTTTGAATTTTACGGAAATATCGTCACTCCTCGCGGTCTGACAAGGTTCGAATTTTGTTGCGAAGTTTGCCGGAACATCTTCTATGGAGATTTTGAGGTCATGCCGTTTCTGAAATGTTAGCGTTTTTTTCCGGATTGCCGATCGGACCGAATCTAATAAGAAGTAATTTTTTTACTAGTTTCTAACTTTTTTCACAAATTCAAAATGTTATCTACACACTTATGGATTTCTAGATACTTTTAAAAATCCTTTTGAAATGTTTTTAAATTATTACAAAATTTAAAAATGTTGTCCACATTTTTTTATGAGCTTCTAGAAAGGTTGCGTAAGATAAGCTTTAAATACTTTTTTTAAGAAGTTTTTAAACTACACATTTTGAAAGGCACTTCAGAGTTTTCTGAAATGCCTTAAATACTTTAAAAAGCTTTAATTACATTTTAGAATCGTTTGTAAAATTTGCGGTAGATATATATTTTTTTTTACAAATTCTAACAGTATTCTAGTCATTTTTTAATGCTTTGATTAGCTTTAAATATTTTTTTAAATTTTGTTACAAAATGTTTAAAAAGATTTTACAAATTTTGCACGTTTTAATTATTCTTCTGAAAAGATTTAGATACTTCTACAAATGTGCAAAAAACGTTTAAAAAGTTTTTAAACATTCTACAAATTTTATGTTTTCTACAGGTTTTAGATCTAGATACTTCTAAGAATTTGTAAAAGATTTTTGATTTTTAAATCTCAACAAATTCTTTCTACTCTTTTTAGAATCTTCTGAAAAGTTTTAAATACATCTAAAAATTTTGTTCTAAAAGTTTCTACATATTTTCGAATATTCTGAGAAGCTCTAGATACACTTAAAAATCTTGCAAAGGAGATTTGAAAAGTTTTTAAACTTTCTACAAATTATAGAGTCTTCTGAGAGGATTTTGATAATTTTAAAAGTTTTGCAAAAGAATTTGAAAAGTTTTTAAACTTTCTACAAACTTTAAAAGTTTTCTACACATTTTAGAATTTTCTGAAAAGCCTTTTCAGAAACTTTTAAAAATGCAAACAATGTTTTTAAATATATTACAAATTCTGTTTTCTACACGTTTTAGATCTAGATATGTAATCAAAGAGGTTAAAAACACAGGAACAGGATATGGAATGACTAACAATTGCCTCAAGATAATATGTTATGCAGATGATGCCACACTAATATCATAGAACGAAGACGACTTACAAAGATTACTATTTGCTCTTAATAAAATCGCCAAAAAATTCAACATGATAGTATCAACAGAAAAAACTAAATCAATGGTTATATCCAAAGAACCTGTCAGCTGCAAACTTTTGGTGGACAATAAAACGATTGAACAGGTCATGAAATTAACCTACCTATTGTCGCAAATATCGAGCAGCAGAAACCTGATTGAGGAATTAAGAGCGAACTGCATCAAAGCATCATTTATTTCCGGTAGCCTAAGAGACCTAATATAGAAAAACAAATATATGTTAACAGAATGCAAGATAAGAATATATAAAACTTGTGTAAGACCCACCCTAACATACGCTGTCGAGACCCAAGCCAAAACAACAAAAACTAAGCAACTCTTGAGAAGCACCGAAATGAAAATGCAGCGCCGTAAGAGATAAACTGCAAGCAAAAGATGTTGTCAGATGGGTCAGATCCTGAAGAAGATACTGGAGAGACCATGTAGACAGGATTGACCAGGATAGAATTGTCAAGTGGGCAAAAGACGAAAGGCCACAAAGCAGAAGACCCCTAGGCCGCCCGCCCAAGAGATGGCAGGAGTCCTGGACGTCCAAATTGCAAGAGATGTAGACAGCAGTACAATACAGGACAAAGTCCTAAATTAAGAAGAAGAAGAATAAGATATGTAATTTCTACACAATTTAGAATCTTTTGAGAATCTCTAGATAATTCTAAAAATTTTGCAAAAGTTTTTAAATTTTTAAAAAAAAAACTTCTAGAAATTTTTACAGTTTTTTGCTAAAGTTTTCTGCTTAGTAATCATTTGAGTCTTTAGACTACATAAAAAAAATTTGAAGTATTTAAAAAGTTAATGCCTCAAACTCGACTGAACCTCAATGGAATACCTCATTGCCAAGCTGTAACACACCGGTACCACGGTTCAAAGTGCCAAACATGATCAGCTTGAACAAGGCAAGTAAGAATTTGAAGTCAAACTCTTAGTTGCAAAAGTTTTTAAATTTCCTACAAATTATGGAGTTTTAAAAAGATTTTTATACTTCAAAAATCTTGCGGAAAAATTTACTAAAGTTTTTAAACTTCCTTCAAACTTTAAAAGTTTTCTACACATTTTAGGGTTTTTTGAGAAACTTTAGATACGTTTTAAAGCAAAACTCAAATCTAGGCTTCAAATCGCGATCTGACTCCACGCCTGCGATCCACGAGCACGCAAACCGAATTTTGGGTGAGGATCGCGTAGCAGACTGACTTCGTTGTTGTCGGGCGTCCATTCTTAAAGGGTCAGAAAACTGAGAAATAACTCGGAGCTTTCTTGTTACTTACAAAATTATTTTAATGTTTGAATATTTTTATAAAATTTAATAATTAATTTTTAAAATTTTTTACTATAGGTATTTTGAACGAATATATTTTATAGACGGTTGTCAAATTTTAGCTCCACTTCTGTTTGATTGTAAAGCGGTAGATATATAGGTTCAGCAAAGGATATTTCAATTATTTTAAGTTTTGTCATCTCATCTAGTAGCCAGCGTCTGTGTCTAAGTCTTGGTTGGACATTGGGTTTGCGTTTCTCTGAGATGTTATCTGCATTAGTACTGTTTGGCGCCAAGTTTGCTTTAGGAGGATATCGGCACGGGTTCTTAGTTTGACTTCAAATTCTTACTTGCCTTGTTCAAGCTGATCATGTTTGGCACTTTGAACCGTGGTACCGGTGTGTTACAGCTCGGCAATGAGGTTTCCCATTGACAAAAATTAAGTCGAGTTTGAGGTATTGACTTTTTATAAACTCTAAATGTTTAAAGTTTTTATAAAAGTTTTTTTTTAACGATTTCTTTGATGTAGTCTAAAGACTCATATGATTACTAAGCAGAAAACTTTAACATAAAACGGTAAAAGTTTTTTTGAAAAAAATCATATATTTATTATATAAATTAAAATTTATTTTTTTATTACTTGCAACGATTTAGTCTGAAGACTTATATGATTAACAAGCAGAAAACTTTTACAATAAAAAAGCAAAAAAGCTCCTAAAGACTTAGTTTTTTTATATATACATAGATTACTTCCAATTTCAACAAAATAAGAATATAATGCTTACAAGAAATAACAAGAAACTTAAATAAACACATACTTTTTAGAAACAAAATTAAAAAGGGTAAGCGCTAAACACAAACTTAGATTTGATTTCTGAAACAAATCCACGTTACTTTCTGTAATCTTTGGCAAAAAATGTACAAGAGTAAATTTTTTTCAACAAAGATTGACCACTTCCTGTAAGTCAGAAGGCAATAAAAACAAAACTGCACACAGTGTTTTTTTTTTTAATTTGAAGTAACACCCGAATATTTTCTAAAATACTTTGTTTTGTCTTAACAAAAAAACTTTGTGCATTTCAAACTTTTGATTTGAAGAAACATCCACCTGGTTTTGTGGATTATCTTGTCTCATTGCTTCACTCGGAAAAAAAGGTTTTTGATTTAGCGTTTTTTTAATCAAATGGATGATAGGTAAGGAAAGCGGAAGCCACATTAAAATATTCTGTAAAAATTAAAATACTTCAAATCATTTTGCTAGATTTTTTGAATTTCTATGGAAAATATAAAAAGTGCAAAAGCAGAAGTCGAACTTTTTTCGAATGCCAAGGGAAAACCTTTTGGCTCACTGATTGAGTTTTATCAGAACATTTGCTGAAAAGTTTGTCTATAGGCAAAAGCGATTGCGATTATTCGCTACACCCGGAACTTTGTTTTTGTAAAGTGGTATATTTTTAATTTAAAGCAATATTTTTTGACTTTTTTTTTTATTTAACTTGTTTTATTACCAAATATCAAGCGTATTTACATAGCTTCTAACAGATTAATGGATAGCATTAGGAGCGGTTGCATCTTGCATTTTGATATCTTTTCCAAAGTAAATGATGAAAAGGGCACAATTTTGTGTAATGTAAAAAAACTTGGTAAAAAATTTAAAAATAAAAGATAAATAAATCTTTTTTTTTTTATTTTTAACCAAGTTTTGAATATTCTTATAATATGTTGTAAACATTTTGTGCTTTACTGATTGCATTGTTGGAATAGCTTCATCAAATTTGGATCAAATATAAAAGAAACTTAGTTACATATTAAGTTTTTAATTTTTACAATTATTTAAACATTTCGATAAAAACGTATGGTTTTTCAATTTTCTTGTTTTCTTTTTTTTAATATTTTGAATCTTTTTCTAATAATTTGTCGAACATTTTAAGCTCTACTTGTTGCTATTGCTGGAATAATTTTATTAAATTTGCTGCAATTTTATGTAAAATTATGTTGATTACAGAAATATAAAAAAAAAATTTTTTTCCATTTTTCCAATATTTTGAATATTTTTAAATAAAGTTGTCAACTTTTAGTACTTTACCGATTGCAATTATTGAAATAGTTTGATCAAATTTGCGTCAAACTGAGTTGAAACTGTGTTAATTACAAAATAATGATTAATAAAATCTTTTTTAGATTAAAAAACAAAAATATTTTATTAATGCAGTTAATTTGATTTTCTTTTGTTTGATAATTGGGAAAAAGTTTTCCACTAGGAATTTTTTTTTGTATTTTTAACATCAAGCAGAATAGCTTCCGAAACGTCTTCTACGTGATTTTGTTCAATCATTTTTAAAAAATATAAATTGTTTATATAATCCATCCCTAGTGGAAAACTTTTTCCCAATTAAAAAATATTTTAATTTTATTTTTTTTATTTTTTTATTTTTATAAGAATGTTTCCAACATGTTAAGGTTTACTGGTTGTTAAAATAATTTGATCAAATGTGCATAAAACTTAGTTAAAACTATGTTGATCACAAAATAATTTCCAAAAAAAAAAATTAAATTTTTTTTTTTACAAAACTTTACTACTGGTTGCTATTTTTGAAATAATTTGATCAAATTTGCACCAAGCAAAATTGTTTTTCCATATATTTTGAATATTTTTATAAAAAGTTGTTTTGGCCGACCAGATTTTCATAAATAATTTTTGTTGTAAAACCGTGCTCGAAATTTCCTGTTTTGTGGTGAAGTGTGTTTGGAGATATTTCCAAAATACCCGAAAACGGTTTTATCGTTTTTGGGTTTTTACGAAATATCTCCACTCTTTGTGGTCTGAATATTGCTGCAGGGTTTGCCGGAACGTCTTTTATGGAGGTTTTGGGTTCATGCCGTTTTTCTCTTCGACGCACCGTTTTCGAGATAATCGCGTTTTTTGGGATGCCGATCGGACCGAATAAGAAGTAAATGTTTTTATGCTCACAAATTTTAAACTCTTTTACAAATTCAAAAACTTATTTACACATTTTAGGATCTCTAAAAACCTTGCAGAAAAGTTTTTAATTTTTTTTATATTCTAAAAGATTTCTACATATTTCTTCTTAGGAATTTTTAATACTCTTAAAAAGCTTGCGTAAGATTATTGAAAAGTTTTTACAAATTTAAAGAGTTTTTTACAGATTTTATAATCTTCTGAAAAGCTCTACTACTTTTAAAAATTTGCAGAATACTTTTTAGATGTTTTTAATTTTTCAAAAATTTTAAAAGACTTAAAATCTTCTCAGAAGCTCTAAATTTTTCTAAAAGTTATTATGCAACACATTTTATTTAATCTTCTGAGAAGATACTTCTAAATTATTTTTTTTTATTATAAAAGTTTTAAAAAATTCTACAATTTCTGAAAATTTTTACACATTATAGAATCTTCTGAGAAGCTTTAGAAACTTTTCAAAATCATGCATAAGAGTTTTCTACATATTTTAGAATCTTCTGAAATCTTTAAAAAGCTTTAATTTACTTGTTATATTTATCTTCACATTTTTGAATTTCTAATTCAATATACTTTTTTTTACTTATTTTATAATCTTCTAAGAAGCTTTAAATACTTTTCAAAATCTTGCAACAAATTTTTCAAAAGTTTTTAAAAATGCTACACATTTTATTTTATTTTCTGAAAAGCTGTAGATTTTTCTAAAAAAATTCTAAAAACTTTTAAAAGTTTTTAAGCATTCTACAATTTCTAAAATTGTTGACACATTTTAGAATCTTTTGCGAAGTTTTAGAAATTTTTCAAAATCATGCAGAAGAGTTTTCTACATATTTCAGAATCTTTGGAAAACTTTATAAAGTTTTTATTATTTTGGAATATTTATTTTCACATTTTAGAATCTCTTGAATAGTTCTAAATACTTTTTTTTAATCATTTTATAGTCTTCTAAGAAGCTTTAGATACTTTTAAAAATCTTGCAACAAATTTTTAATTTTTTTTTTACAAATTTTACATTTTTTATATAATCTTTTTACATATTTTAAATTTTTTTAAAAAGTTCTAAATACTTTTAAAAAACTTGCTTCAAATTTTTGAAAAGTTCTTACAAATTCTAAGAGTATCTTACACATTTTATATGATCATTATATAAAATCAACAAATTCTTAAGTTTTCTATACGTTTTAGATTTTTTTAAGAAGATCTAAATACTTCTAAAAATCTTGCAAAAGCTTTTAAAAAGTTTTTAAATTTTCTACTAATTCTTAAAGTTTTCTATACATTGTGAAGTCTTCTGAGAAGGTTTTAAACTTTCAAAAATTTTGCAAAAGTATTTTGAAAAGATTTTAAAAATCTTACAAGCTCTAAAAGTTTTCTACACATTTTAAAATTTTCTAAGAAGTTCTAGACCCAGGCTTTAAGTCGCGATCCACGAGCACGCAAACCGAAATTTTTGGGCAAGGGTTGCGTAGCAGACGAACTTTGCAGGCAGCTGGATCTATAGGTATTTCTAAAAACAGATATATTTATAAAATGTTTTTAAATTTTTTCATATTCTAAAAATTTTTACTTATTTCTTCTGAGAAATTGTAAATATTATTGAGTTTTTTAACATTTTAAAATCCTCTGTAAATCTCTACATACTTCTAAAAATTTGCACAATTTTTTTTAGAAGTTTATAAATGTTCCACAAATTCTAAAAGATTTAGATTCTTATCAGAAGCTCTAAATACTTCTTAAAATGTTGCAGAATATTTTTGAAATTTTTACAAATTTAATTTTTTTTTTTTTTTATACTTTTGAGAAGCTTTAGAAACTTTTCAAAAGTTTTTTAACTCTACACATTTTAAACGTTTTCTACATATTTTTGAATTTTCTTAAAAACTCCAAATACTTTAAAAAGGTCTAATTACCTTGAAAGATTTATATTCACATTTTAGAATCTCTTAAATAGTTCTAAATACTTTTGAAAATCTTGCAGAAGATATTTGATTTATTTTTACAAATTTAAAGATTTTTTCACTCATTTTATAATCTTCCAAGAAGCTCTAGATACTTTTCAAAATCATGTAACAAATTTTTAAAATTTTACACATTTTATAAATTTTTTTGAGAAGTTTTATAAACATTTTACAAATTCTATGTTTTCTACACGTTTTAGAATTTTCTGGGATGCTCAAAATTTTTCAAAAAATGTTGCAAACATTTTTGTTTTAAGAATCTTGCAGAATTTTTTTTTTAAATTATTAAATTTTTCAGAAATTCTAAAAGTTTTTTACGCATTTTAAAATTATCTGAAAGCTCTAAATAATTTTTGAAAAGTTCTTACAAATTCTAAAAACTTTTTACCCATTTTATATGATCTTCTAAAAAGCATTAGATACTTTTTTGAAACAGTTTTGAATTATTTTTTTATTATCAACTTAAAAAAGTATTTTATACGTTTTGGAATTTTTTAAATATTTTGCAACAAATTTTTGGCTTTTTTTACAGGTTCTAAAAGTTTTTACACATTTTAGAATCTTCTGAGAAGTTTGTTTTTGAACTTTTTACAAATTTTATAATTTTAAAACGGTAGAAAAGACTAAAGACTTACAATTTCTTTTGAAAGAATTCAAGAGAATAATTAAAAAACTGGATGGAAAATCCTGAAAGTTTTTTTTTATATAAATTTTTTTTTTAATTACTTGCTACGATGTAGTCTGAAGACTTATATGATTAATAAGCAAAAAAGCTCTCAAAGATTTAGTTTTTATATACATACATAGATTACTTAAAAAAAATGAGAATATAAAGCCTACAAAAAATAACAAGGAACTTAGATAAACAATTTTTTTTTATTAATCTTTTGAAAAGTTCTACTTACTTCTAAAAATTAGCAGAAAACTATTTTAGAAGCTTTTAAAGTATTTACAAATTCTAAGTGAGAAGCTTTAAATACTTTTTAAAATGTTGGACAAGGTTTTTGAAATTTTTGGAAATTTTACAAATTTTACAATCTTCTGAAAAGCTCTAGACACTTTTCAAAATAATGCAAAAATCTTTTAAGAAGTTTTTAAACTACACATTTTAAAAGTTTTTTACATATTTTAGAATCTTCTGAAAAGCTTTAAATATTTTAAAAAGCTCTAATTACATTGAAATATTTTTTACTAATTCTAAAAGTTTTTTATAATTTTTAAGTTAAACTAATTTCAAATTTTAAAATTTTTTTACACATTTATGTATTCTTGAATAGTTCTAAATACTTCTAAAAATTTTGCAGAAGATATTTAAGTTTTTTTTACAAATTTTATAAGTCATTTTATAATCTTTTGAAAAGCTTTAATTACTATTCAAAACCTTGAAACAATTTTTTTTATAAATCATGCACATTTTAAATAATCTTTGAAAGTCTTAGATACTTTTAAAGTTGTGCAAAAAAAAATTAAAAAGTGTTTAAATATTTATGTTTTCTACACGTTATAGATATAGATACTTTGTACAATATTTTTTCTTTTCTTTTTTTATTTTAACAAATTTCTTCGACCATTTTAGAATTTTATGAGAAGTTCTAAATACATCTAAAAATTTTACAACAAAGTTTCTCACATTTTAAAATCTTCTGATAGTCTCTAGATACTTCTAAAAATTTTGAAAAGTTTTTAAACTTCCTACAAATTATGAAGTTTTTTGAGAAGATTTTGATACTTCTAAAAATCTTGCGAAAGACTTTTGAAAAGTTTTTAAAGTTTCTACACATTATAGAGTCTTTTGATACTTCTAAAAATCGTGCTAAAAGATTTTGAAAAGTTATTAAACTTTCTACAAACTATAAAAGTCTTCTACACATTTTAGAATCTTCTAAGATACTCAAATTACTTTTAAAATTGAAACCTAAATTAAGGCTTCAAATCGCTATCAGACTTCGCGTTTGCAATTTATGAGTGAGAGTCGCGTAGTAGAACGCCGCGCAGATTTGTTCGGGACGTTTTTTGTTGCTATCGTTTGTCGGGCTTCAATTTGTAAAGGGGCAGATAACTTGGGAAATCACCCAGAGCTTTCATGTTACTTACAAAATTATTTTTAATTTTTTTTATTGTTTGAATATTTTTATTAAATCTTATTTTTTTTTTTAATTTTTACTATATTTTGAACAAATATTTTTATAGAAAATTTAATTTCAGCTTTACTGGTTGCCGTTTAATAAAATTTACAAAAAATATGTATTTTCAAAATTTAAAATAATTAAGTGAGTATAATGTTAATTACGCTGTGCAATATTTGTCAAAAATTTTCTAAAAATTAATAAGTTTAAAGTATTTTTAATATAATTTTAAGAATTATTTATAGGATTAATTTGCATCAAAACGACTGTGTGTGTTGCTACAAACTTACCGTTTTTTTGGCAGTTTTTTTCAAGAATTAGGACAATTGTATCTGCTGCTATTCTGTTGATGTTGCTTGGAAAAAAGATCAATCTTGCAAAGTCTTTGAAGCGATGGCAGAGGTTTTGAATGTGGTCCAAACTTTATTAGACTTTGTTTTGCTGATGAACTGGGGGCTGCAGTTTTTGTAGTGAATTTGATCTACAGGGGTTTGTTACGTTTTTTTTTTTGTAGTTTTGGATTTCTGTTCTGGTGAGTCTAGCAGTTGGACCTAGTGGTAAACGTGTTTATCTACTGTCTAAGTCTAAGCCTGACATTGGATTTGCCTTTTTCTGAGGTACCTAAACCTAATGCACTACTATTGTTTATTGCCAAGTTTGCTTTAATGAGAAATAGGACTATGTCGGCACTGGTCGTTAGTTTGTTTATAGTTTTTTAGAATTTTTTGAGAAGTATTAAATACTTCTAGAAATTTTGCAACAAAGTTTCTACACATTTTAGATACTTTTGATAATCTTTAGATATTTTTAAAAATCTTGCAAAAGAGTTTTAAGAAGTTTTTTCCTGCTTGGAAAGATGGTCGATGTTACAAAGTCTTTGAAGCGGTGGCAATGGTTTTGGATGTGGTCCAAACTTTATTAGATTCCGTTTTGCGGATAAGCTTGGCATTGCAGTTCTTGTAGTGACGTGATCTAAGGGGTTTTGTTGCGTTTTTGTATGTATTTTTGGATTTCTGTTTTGGGGTGTTCAGCAGTTGGATCTAGTGGCGAAAGTCTTTGATCTACCGTTTAATTAAGTCGGATACTGGATTTGTTTTTTCTGAGGTGTTAAGTGCAAAACTTAATGCACTACTACTGCTTATTGCCAAGTTTGCTTTAATGAGAGGCAGGACGATGTCGGCACTGGTCGTTAGTTTGTCTATAGTTAACCTGTGTTAAGACTTCTGGTTTTTACTTGTTTTGTGAAAGCTTATCAAGTTTGGCACTTTGAGCTGTGGTGCGGGCGTGTTACAGCTCGGCATTTAGCTTTACTACTGACAAAAGTTAAGTTGGGCTTTTTATCAACATTTTACGCCGGTTCAATTGTTGAATTGCTTAACTGCTTTTTTGAGGTTTCTTATCCGGAGTTGAATCTTGTTTTCCAAAAAAAGATATTGTTTTGTTTTTAAAAATAAAGTTAATGGATCTAGCAGTGGAGTCTGGGAGAGCTTTATTCCGTTTTGCTGGCGAGCTTGGTGTTGCGCTTAGTTAGTAACTCTAGAGCTTAGTTTAGTTTTGATGCTACGTTTGCTCTTATTAGTTGTAGGGTTGCGTTGGCACTGGTATTACTTTGTCTATTGTTAGTCTTCGTTAAAACTTCTGATTCTTCTCTATCTCATCAAAGCTAATCATCTTTGGCACATTGGTTTAAAGTACCGGTGAGTTCCACCTCAGCAATGAAGTTTCTTATTGACAGAAGTCAATTTGAGTTTATTTTTTTTAAATTTTTTTTTTTTTTAATTTGAGTTCTGGTGTCAACACACCGTGGCTCGCAGGTGGGGCTTTGTGGTTTACGCGTGTTTCAGTTTATTATTTAAAGCATGGAAGCTGGATCTGGCATTTGAAGCCAGGATTCTGGCTTTGAATGCCAAACCTAATTTTTGAAAAGTAGTATTTTTGCGTACCCAAAAATACATCATATGCTTTCTTTACACAAAAATTTAATAAATAAATCTAAAAGAAATGTTTCTAGTTAAAGAAAATTTTGCGGGACAATATCTTATTTTTATATTTATCACAATTGATTCTGTTGAATAAATATCTTATGAAAATTAAATTTGATATTTGGTTCCAACTCAAGAATTGATTACTGCGGTCCTGACACTAAATACGCATGTATTTGGTTTCAATTTACTATCGATAACTAATATAAAATAAAATTACAACATACTAAATACATTTTTAATATAATCATTTAATATTGATTATCTTAAACTAGACATGTCTGCAATAAGTTATGAGGGGAAATTTGGTAGTCAAGTTTATTATTATGCAAATAATTCCATCTTCATTTAGCATTGCGGTTATCCCATGTCCAAGTGTATTAATGAAGATAGGACGAAACAAGTTAGTCTATAATTTAGATATATTTTTATCAGTTTTGCATAAATTAACATAATTTTAAAACGATGCATTTATTAATTCTATGCTCTAAAATCTTAATTTTTTTCAATTGATTGAATAATTTTAATATAATAATTCCAGTTATTTTATTATATTAATAATTCCGACATTGTCCAATTATTTCAAACGTTAATTAGTTGACAGTGAATGAAAACATCAAACAATACTAAAAATACCACACGTAACAATCGTTGTTGGAATTTAAAACGCATTAATTTCCGTTTTCGAGCATTATTCAGCAAAAGCTATAATTTAAATCGTGCATACGAATTATTGAATAATTCGATGATATTATTGGGGTTTAAATTTTTGTGAATAATTGGGCAATCATTATCTTGTTTTATTAAATAAGTCGTGTTCAATTAGTAGTAATCATTCCTTAATAACTCAAAACATGCACATAGAAATAATAATTAAAGTATGAAAATTTATTATAATTATAATCTCGATTGAATCGAACAATATTAATATGAACCGACAAAATTCCTCTATCACATTCCTTTGAAATAAGTGCATATAGATTATTTCCAGGACTAATGAATAAAATTTATTACACATTTCCTAAATGATGTTATAAAATTTGCAACGCACAAAGAAACTAGAGAGTGCAGGTGCTTCCATTCCAGCGACGCAACATATTTTTAAATGAAAAGTGCACATGTAAATGATATGGCATTACATTAATATCGGAGATTTTTCTCATGAACCGCATGATTGAACCGTTTATATTAAAGGCAGTGATCGTTTCCGATTTTCAGATACATAAATTAATTTATTTCGCCATTAATAATGGTTTAATTGTAGCCTCGTTTTAAAACGGCGCAAAAAGTTTTTACGATATCCACATTCTGATAAATGCATCGATTTTTCTTTTAGGGGAAATACATTATAAAAGTTGGTAACCTAGTTTCGATGGCAATGAGAATGGGTGGAGATAGAATGTGATTAAATTGATTGGGATAAATTAATATTTGTATATAGCATTTATTGCTCATAGTTACGTCTAAATATATTCATCAAAGAGATTAGTAGAAACAATAACAAATTCAGTTTAGTTATTTCGTGGAGCACTGAGCTTCGTATGAAAATCAAATATAGAACATGAGTGGAAGTAGTTAGTGTTATATATAAAATTAACAGACATAAAATAGGTTAAGATTGCTCTATATTTACATTGGCTGCATTTAGTAGTAATATCAAGTTCAAGTGGAATCCTTTTGCCAATTTCCTAGTTAATTCATCACACATCTCCCTCCTCCCAAACTCCTTAACCAGCCGAATAACTGTATTGCGTTTACTTATCTCTATATATACTTTATAGCATTAAACTAACGCATTTCACAAATTCTAATGACGCAGCCTTATTTAATTAACGGAACCGTGGTAAAGTAACTTCATTAAGTCGAGAATTGGGCTATTAAATTTTATCGGAACGGCACGACACCGCAAACTATCAAATTCAATGCTGCAGAGAGAAAACGGTCCACGGTATTAATAATTGTTTTTATTCCACTTGTTATAACCGTTTATGAGCTGTCAAATGTCTAGAGGAAAGTAATAAAATCAACCAAGATCAGAATATAAAAACAATTGCAAGGAGAGAATGAATGGAAGGAAAAGACTATAACCATGTCTGGAATATCAACACATTACGTAGAATTTTACTATTTATTACACGGCTAGTACTTATACATAAATACACAGCAGTCATTAAATAACTTATTTCAGCCTGCCTTTAATAATTATTTGTACGTATGCATTTATGACACTCAATTAAATAATACCGTGGCCAAAAAGGTCAATAAGATATTATCCGGTATTCCTACGTATCAAGTTAAATTATAGATTACATGCACTGATCCAATATATTATGAATGTACAACTTACAACTAAATACATGCAGTTGGTTGGCTGATCTACAAGATACAATCATTTTTAGCAAGTGTGCTAATTTTTTTTGTATTAAATAAAAAAGTGTATGTGTACTTGTTTATTTTTATACGTGTTTGACATGCATTTTATTTATTTCTAACTAACAAAATTGATTTTATACTATACATACTTCAATAAACTTCATGATAGCGAAGTTTTTTAATTATTCAGCCAGCTACCTAGGAAATGATCTTAGGCAGTTTTATAGAATATTTACATCTGTTACTTTTTTATTATCAACATCAGTTATCTGTTTATATATAAAGCAATTACAATCATATTTTGCAGCTTTATCTATTAGCCATTACAGTGCCTCTTATTTTGCATTTGCTTTTTTATGATTTCTCATAGTTAATGCAGAAAAAATATTTCAAATTTGGGCGGCAAACTTTATTAGGTTATTGGTTGTGAAACGGAAGTTTGAATTTTTGTTCCCGTCCACCCACTCAAGTGATTGTGATCTTATTTTTTAATCACCAACTCCAGGGTGGGTGGGCAAAGCAATTCATTGATTGTGGAACGGAAATTTAAACTTTATTTTGTTTGTGATTTAATCTTTTGAGTACCAACATTTGGGTGGGTAGGCGAAGCACTAAGTTTATTGATTGTGAGACAATAGTTTCAACTTTAATTACCGACCACCCACTCAAGTGTTTGTAAACCAATTTCTTGATCGCCAACAATTAGGTGGGTGGGCACTTAATTTATTAATTGTGGAACGAAGCAACAGATTAGATTTGATACTTCATAAATTGTTATTGCTACCACTCCAAAAGAAACAAGGAATTTTGATACTTTATAAAATTTTAGTTTTAGCTATCAATAAGCAACAGGGAATTTTGATATTTTAAACATTGTTTTTGCTACTCATCTAAAAGCAACAAGGAGTTTTGATACTCCATAAAATATTAGTTTTAGCTATCTAGAAGTAACAGAAAGTTATGATACTTTATACATTGTTATTGCTACCTCTCTAAAAGCAACAAAAAGTTTTGATACTCTCTAAAATTTTAGTTTTAGCGGTCTAGAAACAACAGGGAGTTTTGAAACTTCATAAATTGTTATTGCTACTGATCTAAAAACATTAGTTCCCGCCTACCCACCCAAGTGCGTGTGATCCAATTCATTGATTACCAACACTTGGGTGGGAGGGCGGGCACTTAGTTCATTGATTGCGAAATGGTAATTTGAACTTTAAGTTCCCGCCTATCCGCCCAAGTGCTTGTGATCCAATCCCTTGACCATCAACACTCGGGAGGGTGGGCGGGGCTCTCACTTCATTGATTGCGGAACAGAAGTTTGAACTTTAATTATTTTTTTTTATTTGCAACTATTGCTGTTGTTTTCTTAACATTTTTAAGATTTTCCCAGCTACCTAATAACACTCAAAGATTTTAAATATGACTTTTGCTATATATTCTAAGACAAAGACTAAGTTGTCTAACTAAGGGTGTTTATGGTATTTACTTTTTTTTAGTAGTTTTTAGAGGCAATTTTTGTGTAGTGTGAAGATTGTTACGCTGGCAAAGTTGCGTCGGCAAACCAGTAAAGTATCTTCTAAGTAAACCTTTCTAGCCTATCGTCACTGATTTAGATTTTACGTAAAACTATAGGTTTTGTATGTTTGTGTTAAACTACCCAATGCACACTACAAAAAGCTTCTATTCTAAAATCTGGTGTGGCACCATAAGAATAAGAAATTGTTGAGAGCTAAGAAACTTTACAAAATTATTTAAGACTTTTTAAGCAAAGTTATTTCTATGACTTTTTTCAAAATTGTTAAAGACCGAAAGTGGTTTGAAATTCTTCAATGAGTTGTATAGCTAACTTTTATGATTTTTTATAGTTCAATTTTTTTAAGTTAAAAAACAGGAAATAGTGGCTGGGGCTAAATCTGGATCATATGACTGATGTGAAAGCTATTTGAAAGATAGGTTGGTCGTGGAAAATGGATTTTTGTGCGTACGTGCATTGTCTTAATAGAAGAGAACTTTTTTTTACTAAATATGGTCGTTCTTCTTTTAATCTGGAATAATAGTTCTACACAAACATGCGGTACTTACAATTTAACGTGGAATTCACACCACACCACTTGAGGGGTTTACTTGGCAGATACTTTGCTGGTTTGCCATTGCCTTGAAAAGAAGACGACCGCATCAAAATATATTTGACCAATTAGATATTGCCGCTGTCGGGGCTGCCTGCTCAACAGTCCTTGTTCTAGACTATTGCGCTGTAATTGTTAAAGTTGATTTTTGTTACATATTTTAAAAATACTTTTTTTATTATTTGTTTCTGCGAATCTTGTGAAGTAGTTCATATTTTGCAAGCCAATGGCACACCAGCAAAGTATTTTCTAAGTAAAATCAACTTTTTCTCAAACTTTCTTATCAAAGTCAAACAATGTATTTCTGCACTTGTTACTTAATATATTACCATAACTCAAATAACATGTAGCAGTTTTTTTACTTTTTAAATTTTCTAAAATCTTTTTATATTTTTTTATTGCTTATAGTAGTTTTCTGTAATTCTTGTAAAGTTTTTGAAAAAAATTTAAAATCTTTATCTAAAAACTAATGGTTTCTAAAACTGTTTAGTTGCCTAAAGTATCTCTTAAAATGTACTATTTGTCAAAATGTTTTTTAGGATTTTTTAGTTTTTTAAAGTTAGGCATTTTTAGGTCTTCCAATAATAGTTAAGTTTTTTAAAAATTGTTTTAAGAGTACTATTTCCCATTATCTTTAAAACCAAAAGTTTTTTTGGGATTTCAATTCCTCTGAGAGTGATTAGTTACTTATAAAACTCCCAAATTTTTTTAAAGTTTAATTTTTTCAGATTTTTCAAATATTTTTTTTGTGATTTTTCCAAAGATTTCTAGAGTTTTCTGAGATCTTTAGTAATGTAAGAGCCGTTTAAGCTATATTAGCTCTACAATTTATTTAAGACTTCCAAAAATTGTTTTTTGCCTTTAAAACTTTTTTGGTTGCTAATGATTGCCAATAGTTTTTAATGCTAGCTATGTCAAGTTTTTGTGATATTTTATATTGCAATTTTTAGGTTTGGTTCCAATCAGTTAAAAAAAACGAACATGAGTGATTTGCAATTTGTACACAAAAGAGTCATAAAATGTTGATCAAAAATTCACAATAGCCCTAAGAGTATTGAATGAGAATGATGAATGAAAAAAATAGCTCATCTCATTTTCAAGTCAAATATTTATGCAAGCAGTTCAAATGAAGCAGAAAATCCGTCGATGTTAACCCAAAGTGTATGTGATGAGTCCTAGAAAGAATAAATGACTGTTTTATTCCAAGATGAAGACTTCATTAGACTAACGACGACGCAAAGAAATATGATAACCATCTAGAAATGAGAAATCAATAATAGACTACTTCTTAGTAAACTAGAACAACTGGCACAAGATTAAAGACGTAAGAGTAACAACACAAACAGAGACCTACTATAAAGGGACTGGATTAAGAAAAAAAAAACAGACAAAAACAATCAAAAATCAAAAAAAAAAGGAAAACAAAGGAAAAAAAGAAGAAAAAAAAGAGAAATAAAAGAGAAATAAAAAGAGAAAAAAAAGAGAAAAAAAAGAAAAAAAAAAGAAAAAAAAAAGAGAAAAAAAAAGAGAAAAATAAAAAAAAAAAAGAAAAAAAAAGAGAAAAAATTAAGAAAAGTTAAAAACATACAAATTAAAACAAACACAAATACAAGAGCAATATCAAAAGTTATTAAAATAGCAAACTAAATGAAAAAGAAAGGAACATAGACATTGAAAATGGGAAACATTGAAAAACAGTTTATTAGAAGCAGCGAAAGAAACATGCGGAACAATAAAAATAGGGAACAAAGTCATAAATAAAACCGAATGGTGGTCGGAAGACAATAAAAGATCAAAGATATAAAGAAAAATTAAAAAGATACTTAAAGAATACAAAAAAAAGAGAAATGAAGTGAAAAGAGCAACCAAGAAAGCAAAACAAGATTCATGGATCAAATTTGATAGAACTATGAACGAGAATTACAGAGAAAACTAAAAATTATTCTACGGAACATTAAAACACAATATGATGAATACTATAAGACAAACAAGGATATATAATCCCGAACAAAGAGAAACATGTTAAAAATAATCAGGATAAGATAGATACAAAAGAAATGGAAAAGGTAATATAAAAAGACGTTGTGGAAGCTGTGAAACAGTTACCAGAGATGATTGAATACATGGAAAGAAAACCATATTCCCAATGCACAAAAAAGGTGATAAAAAAATTGCAATAACTACCAACAAATCAGAATAGCACGCGTAGTCAGCAAGATCCTTACAAGAATAATCAAAAAAAGAACAAGAGATCAACTTGAAGAAACAATAAAGGATAACCATTAAGGATTCAGAAGGGGAAGAAGCGCACAGGATTTAATGTTTACTTTAAGACAAATTTTGTAGATCTAAAAAAAGTATTTGACAGAATACGTAAAAAAGACAACATAGTGAAAACAAATAATAAGGAAACGGCAGAATTTACTACAAAACAAAGCGTAAAAGAAGGTTGTGTATTTAGCGCTCTGTTATTTACAATACTAAGCAGTTAAGGAAGCAAAAAAAAAAGAAAAAAAAAACTAAAAATTGCATATTGGAAAATAAAAATAACTCAAGTAACAGAGCTACTATTTGCAAACGATATGGCGGTTGTAGCAGAATCGGAAAAAAATTACAGCACAAAATGGAAATTTTAATAAAAGAACTGACTAAAATAAACATTATAAAAACCAAAACCATACTAATAACAAAAGAAAGAAGAAAACACGAAACCAAAACACTAGAAAAATAATCGAACAAGTAAAGTAATTCAAATACCTAAGAACAATAATAAAAAGCAATGGTAAAATAGATAAATAAAAAACACTTTTTTTTAACAGAAAAGAAACAGAAAAAAGTTTATAAACAAAAATTTAAAAAACGAGTTATACAACCCACGCTAACATACAACAGCAAAACGTGGATCATGACAGAAAAACAACAAACAAGAATAAATACTATGAAAATGAGATTTCTCTAAAAAATAGAAAGTCAAACCATAAAAGACAAGATAAGGATCAAGACACACAGACATAATATCTAGATTTGACCAATAAGTGAAAAAATAACAGAAAGACAGATAAAATGGTTTGGTCAAATCTGTAGAATGAATAAAGACAGAAGCACAAGGAGAATATATGTAACACGAGCAACAGGACCTAAATAGTAATACCAAGAAAGGCATCTGTAGATATCAACATTGTTTTTTATAGCTAACCAAATAGCCTATTATTAATACCCGAGGCGACTGTAGCGCAATAGTATAGTGCGAGAACTGTTGAGCAGGCAGAATATATGTTGGTGCGGTCGTACTCTTTTCAAAGCAATGGCAAACTAGCGAAGTATCTGTCTAGTCTAGTAAGTCCCACTATTGCTGTGGTTTGGATTCCACGTTAAACTGTAGGTTCCGCATGTTTGTGTAGACATCTATTGATTGCACACCACAATACTTCTTACTATTATGTTATAAATAAAATAGTTTGCACATAAAACAAAGTAGTTAAACGTTATTTTGATACAAAACTTGCAATTGATAGAAAATATCTATTATTTAGTTTAACTGAGATGTATATACAAAAAGAATTTCAATTAGTGGTTTTATTATCAATTTGAATTTTTACTAACTTAATACTACACTCTTTTTTGTTTTAAATAAAAACAGCATCTTTACCGTTTTATTGGCATTTAGGCACAGGCAATTGCTATCTAAGCTAACTTGTATGTTTGACTACTATTTTGTAACACTGATTTTTTTTTTGACGTAGTGAAGTGTTGGCCTCAACAAGTGGCTCTTAAGAATGACTTAAACATGGCAATACCTTCCGGTTTTCTTCTCTGCGTAAATCCTGTTGTTATATGTCCTTGTCAAACTAGTCTAGATTTGGCAGTAGTTTGAGGTAGGCTGTTATTGTTATTGTCTCGCGGATTTTCACACAGAATCTGTGGCGCATATGTTGTCCCCGGCACTTCTCTCTCCCTATAGCCCCTACCTTTTTTCTGTCTTTTTTGTCTTTTTTTTAATTCTTTTTATCTGCACTGACATCCAGCTTTACATTCTTTTTTTTCTTCAATCCGTGTGTTATTTATTCTAATTATTTGGTTTGTCCTCAGACGCGTTCTTAGTTTTCTTCGGTCTTTGTTTACTTTTTCTTCATTGTATTCTTTTTCTTGCATGAATAGTTTATAAAGTTCCATTAGCTGTTTTTTTTTTGGCAGTTCTAAATTTGTTAGTTTTACCTCCAGTGATATCCTTGTATCTCCATCTGGGATTACTTTTTCGTGTACTCTTGTTGTCAGGTATATTCTGACCATCTCAAAAGTTGCGATATCCGTCAACCTCGAGATAGCGCACCACTGTAACACTGATTTAGAAGTTGAATCACAGTATTAAATGACTTTTCTAGTACACAAAGCTTTACAGATTACAGCAGTAGACTTTATATTGTATCATTTGCGTATTGAATGACTTTTCTAGTACCCAAAGCTTTACAGATTACAGTAGTAGACATTATACCATTAAATTTTACGATTTGTTCTCTATTTGTTAAAAAGTTAACAACTAACTTGCAGTTTTTCGGATTTAAACAATTATACGCATACAATTAAACTAATAGTAAATTAGAAGCTTTTTTTAAATTAGATAGAAGAAAAGCTACTTCTTAGGTTTTTTGCAAGATTACTAAGTATATTCTTAACAAATGCCATAATTGCATTAAAAGTAGATTTATTTTATCTAAGCCTAAACTGATTTTATAAGAATATGCAATATTTTTTAAAGCAATCTTTTATCTAAATAACCAACACTTTTTCAAATATAGATAAGAAAGAATATGTAATAAAGATATTGCTCTGTAGTTATCTACAAATTTGAGTGCTTTGAGAATGATTAAACTATTTCTGCTTCTCCAAGTAGTTCTATGCTGAATCCACTAAAGAACCGACAAATAGTAAGAATCTAACTTTCTATGAGTAATGCTTATTTAAAGTAGAGAAGCTATTTATGTTAACCATGCAAGTAGAAAAACGCATTGCACCTCATCTTTTGCATAAACCTTGAAACAATACGTCAACGTCTGACAACCATCAAACCTTTGCTATATATTACTGGCTTATCTTACAAGTTCTATATAAAACTGTTTCCTAAGCTCAACAAAAACTTCACCATTGTAGCCCAAGCAGTCTAAAGTGCGCACAAAAATTTTGATTGTAAATAACTTTTACATTACCTCACAACTGATCGACAACGTAATACTAGAATACAAAGAATATAATTGTGTTAACAGTAGTTTTTGTTAGCATTGTTTATATGTAATAGACAATTAGGTGTGCCTGATAGATTAGTCACACATAGACTTAAGTGGGTTTTGGTGTTGCAAAAATGTACATTGATAATGAGGTCATTAAGATTCTTCACAACTTAGGTTATTTACACATAGACCGATGGGGGTCTTGGAAGTGTATCAAACAAAGGACATTGGTCATTGAGGTATTTGGCAGTTGTAGCACGATAGGTATGTTGCCAGAGTTGGGGTTGTAATTTTTTTTTTTGTGACTGTTATAATGATATTTTATGTATTTGTGTTACGATGGGGATCTGGCATTACAACTTATTAGTCTTAAACTGTTAGTACGAGCGAGCACAGACTAATTTGGCATGGTTTATTAATAATATTAACTGACTGAATCTAATAAGTACGAAATTCTGATCTTGTAGTTTGTGAAATGGCGTACTTAACCATTTTCTATTACTCTATGCAGCCATGAAATTTGAGCTTTGCTTCTTTTCTTAATCTTACTCAACGTATTAAGCAACTCACTTGTTTTTCTTGTGTAGAACTTTTTGGAGAACAAAATTTGTTTCTAAATCTATAACTTTTAACTAGTCTAGAAAAGATTACAACAACTACTGTGTAATTACGACTCAAACAAAAGTGATCAATTCTGACAAAACAGGTAATTAATAAAACCTGCATTTTACAAATTCATTAGTAATTGTTTCAATTAAACAACATAACTTTAACCGTTTCTTATAGAGAAATTGCAAATCATTTTAAGCTAAACCAATTTAGCGTATTGCTATCAGTCCTAGACCAGAGAAGGACAATAACGTCGAAGAGGAACCAAAGGCTAAAGACACAAATGAAGTTCAGGACCGTGCCCTTTGCACTTTTTTGGCTGTAAGAGATTGTTTTACGAGTACCAGGTGAATTATTGATCAATGGATTGGTGAAGAATGTTGCATTGTGCAATACAAGGTCCTGAGTAAAATAATAAGCAAGGAAACGCAAAAAGACATAAGAACATATAACACCTAACTTATACAGAAGGTTATTGAAGACAACGCAAACATGAAAATACTAAGAAGAAACAGATCAAAAGGAAAGAAGAAATTGTACAGGATTAAAAACCAACACGGGGAAGTCACCGCAAATAAACAAGAAACGTCATCCAAAATTTTTACCAAGACCTTTACACCTCACACAGCAAAACCAAACGAGGGTAGATATACAATCTGTAACGTAGGCTCGGAAGAAATTCCAGAGATTACGAGAACAGAATTACGGGCCACGCTAAAACAAATGAAAAACAAGAAAGCCCCAGGAAAAGACCAAATTTCTGCAGAAATGCTAAAAATGGGAGGGGCAACATTAGAACAAGCCATCTGCACCCTACTAAACAAATGTTTAAACGAGGGAAAAGTTTTTAAAACCTGGCTGAACGCGGAAGTAATTCTGATCTTCAAGAAAGGCGACACCAACAACATCGGCAACTATCGACCAATTAGCTTTCTAAACCACATGTACAAACTGCTATGCACAGAGTACAATGTCCCTATAAAATTAGCGTTTGTGGACTATGAGAAGGCTTTTGACTTGGTGGAAACATGGGCGATAAAAAAAGCAATGAATGGTGCAAGAATCGATTCACGATACACAAGGATCATGGAACACATATACGACAAAGTTACAATGCACATAACCATAGACGAAGACATGGTAACAGATTAGATAAAGATCCGGAAAAGAGTAAAACAGGGCGATGTCATATCATCCAAACTCTTCACAGCTGCTCTAGAAGACATATTTAAAAACCTAGTCTGGGAAACCAAAAGAATTATAAACGGAACTCGACTAAACAACCTCTGCTTTGCAGACGACATCGTGCTGATCAGCAATGATAACGACAAATTAAAATTTATAATAGAAGAACTTAAAGCAGAATCAGAACAAATCGGACTAAAAATGAACCTTCAAAAACAGAAACTAATGAAGACGCTAGAATAACCATTAATGAAGAACCCAGTAAAGGCGGTAGAAGAATACACATATCTAGGTTACAAAATCCGGTTAAACCAAATGAAACAGCGGAAATAACTAGAAGGATAAAGATAAGCTGGGCTGCATTTAGGAAAGTAGATTAAATTTTAAAGTCTAGAACTATTCCAATCAACCTTAAAAGAAAGGTATACAACATCTGCATACTACCTGTCACAACCTACGGAATGGAAACCGCAACCCTGACGATAGGAAGCGCAAACCGACTCATCTTAACGCAAAGATCCATGGAAAGAGCGATGCTAGGTATCAGCCTCAAAAACCGCGTCAAAAATTAAAGAAATGAAAAGCAGAACAAAAGTCAAAGACGTCATCAGGAAAATAGCAGAATTGAAGTGGAGATGGGCGGGCCACCTGGCAAGACAAGATAGAACCAAATGGACCAAAAGAATCATAGAATGGCGCCCAAAGACAACGAAAAGAAGCGTGAGAAAACGTTAGAAGAGGCCTACATCCAGGAGTGGATAAAAACAGTCTGAAGAAGAAGAAATTGCTTTGTGTTTTCAAACAATTTGTATATTTATTATAACAATTATTAATTGAAAGTGTTTTTTCAATTTTTGCACTAATTTTTGAAACTCTTGGAATTCTTCTTGTTTCCTATCTTGGGATTTAGATGTCTAACTTTTGTGTCACCGTTTTAGTAGCTATCCTAGTAATTTTGATGTTTTGGTTTTTGTAGTCTTTGCTATTTTTTATTATTTTGTCAACGCATCTTATCTCTTCATTATTTGTTTTCTAATAAACTTTACTTGGTCTTGGATTTTGCACAGCTTTCTTTCATCTTCGTTTTTCTTCTGTCATATTTCCAATTATTGTTTTCAGGTTTCTTATTTTGATTGTTTTTAGTAGTTGTATTGTTTCTGCATTTTTGGCTCTTGTTTATCTTGCGTATGTCATTATAGGTCGTTTTGTATGTCTTTGTTTTTGCTCTGACATTTATAGATTTATTTCTTATCTCTTAGATAACTTGAGATTATAGCTGCTTTGGTGTTTTCCTGTCTTACTTCTTTTTTGTCAATGCTAAATTTATTATGGCAAAATCTTTGTTGTTCTTTGCTTATTCTTTTTTCTGCTGTTTTGCGTAATAGCAGTTTAGTTAGTAGTTTCAGGATTGCACTCTGTAAGTCAATTTAGATTGGTTTTCTTCCTTCTTTTAAATCTGGGTATTGTGACGCTTTTCTTCCATTACTTGGGTGTTTGGTCAGTTGTTAAGGATTTTGTTGTAAAATTTGGTCAGCTCGTTGATTAGTATCTTTTCACTATACTTGATTATTGGTTATTTTATCAGGTTAATGCGAATCCCAAAGCTTTTGCTTTAGCTATTTTTTATCTTTGTAATTGTGTGTTTCTGTGTTATGTTGCTTGAGTGCGCTTTCAAAAAGACCTTTGAAGTATTGGTTTGGTTTAATTTTGTTTATCTGAAGGTATTTATTTATTGGTCTTTTTTGGTAGCATATTCTACACTTTCTTCTTTGCCCCATAGAGATCGTGCTCCAATCTTGATGTAAATTTATTATTTGTATTTTTGTTTGATTGTTTGGATTGCATCGTTGACCTCATTTATAATTGATTTGTGTTTGTCATAATTGTAAGTAGGATTGTCTTTTTCGACTCCTAGTATCTTGACTTTTTGCAGAATCAAGGATGTTTTATTTCCTTTCCTCTTGAGTTATGGTTTATATATTATATGCATTTAAAGCTAACAGTTTATGATTTAGTTCTATAAATATTAATTATGTATTCTTTTAATATTTTTTTTAATTTCTCGTTTACGTGCGAGCATTTACCAAATTTGTTATCTTTTTAATTTTATTGTAATTAACAATAAATATTCAATATTAATTAATAAATCGTTTAGTTATAGTTATATTTTAGTCCCCGCAAAGTATTTACGAACGTTATTAAAATTTTATTAGAAATTTCAAATCGATTTTACATCATTTAGATTTTTAATAAACTGTAAAATATTGTGAAATTATTTTCTTGTTCAAAAACCTCAACAACTTTTTATAATGCAGACTGAAAAAAAAATTGATTGTATCGGAAAATAGGTCGAATATAAAGCATTTTTTGACATTTTGTTTAGATCTAATCTAAATAAATGTGGTCTAGAAACTTTGGATTAATTATAAGTATCATACTTCATTATAAATCATATTTAAATATTATATATTAATCCCGAATATTATACAACGAAACAGGAGGTTAGCAAAATCAAATCAAATTACATTAACGTCTCGTACAGCTTATATAAATAAAGATAAATAGTGAACAAAATATTGTAGCTTATGATGTATTAATTTCACACACGCCACTAACTTATTTTTATCAATTGTTCTCCTTTTACTGCCAATAGCACCTATTTGCAGTTTATGATCTATTAACTTTATTATTCCTTTCCAATTATACAATTAACATTAGCGGTTATTCAACAGTAGCAATTAGAAGTGAAACCCACAATAAAAATAAATTAAAAAGTTAATAACATTTACAATAGTAAATCAACGGCGATAAAAAATGAGAAGCAATGAAAGCAACAACACAGTTGTATACAAACAGAATAAACAATTAATTATTTGTTTTCATTGGAATAAAATTTATTTCAAAAATTATTATATTGTCATTTTATGTTAATTTTAATCGTTATTGGTTTATGCGTAACTAAATAAATTGTTATGATATAGTAATAGTACTAAGTATCAGAGTATGAGAACAATAAAGACATTTATGATCTATTAAGATGATTAGCAATTAGATTTTATCATTTTCATTTGTTTTTCCTAATGGAAATTGTACGTTAGTTAGTTAACACTATGCGACCGTAAAATAGACGCAGTGGTTTAATATTTGTTTGATTTATGCTAATATAATTGTTGTAATAATGTTACCAAAAGCACATTGCGAATGTAAGGTGAAGAACCGAATCCGCAAGGTAAACGAGAGTGTGTGCATAAACTAAAAAAAGGAGTACTTGTGAAAATGTAAGCGAGAGTATAAAAAAGCGAGCTGCATGCGATATGCAGTGTGCGGTGTCAAAGCCCTCCGCAGCTAAATATAAAGTAGGTGTGTTCTGCACGAAAAGTTGCCAAAAGTCCTGCAAAGAGTAGCGCGCCCCGTTAGCAGTTAACGTTGAGCACACACGCCGAAAAAAAAATCGAGCCTGGTGTGTATAATGTTTGGTGTATTGTGGTAGGTTAGTTAGTTGGCATAGGTTAGTTCGTCTGAGGCCTTGGCCAGGGTATTGACCGTTGCCAAACGCCGCGTCCAAAAAACAAAAAGAGGTTTCATAGCAATGCACTCGTTCAAGGACAACTATTCGGTGGTCTGGTAGGGGGAAAAAGACGGGCATGTTACCGATGATGGGGGGCAACACCGGGGAATGTGCGCGCGAAGGGGGACCGCGCGGGGCGGGCAATGCCGTGAAACAATTGAACCGCGACTAGCCGCCTGTGACTGGAATCTTGAATTGACGTTTACTTTTTTAGGCATTAATTGAAATGGATCGTATCGTTTTGATGGAAATGCCTTTTCTGCTCCGAGCGTGAGAAGATCGAATTAAGATGCCTAATCTTTAATGCCCCTCTGCAGTATGCTGCTCTCTTTCTCTCGCCTTTATGTTTATTGCACTTTCCTATTGTTATTATTCCTTAGCACGTGGACTCCGGCTCGACGCAACTTTGAACATACCGTGTTCATACACACACATACTCACCATCGACTTTATAACAGAAATTCCTTACTTCGGCTTACCTAAAAGAATACATTTCATTCAGCAAGCTTACTTATATTACTCCTATTTATCACTGTTTAAGATGTTTACATCTGCCTCTGTTTTTCACAAAAAAATATTACACATGCTCGTGTAAGTTTACTTGTCCATTGCGGTTCATAACAACAAACTTATTTTGGCACGTAGCATTATACAAGAATATTTATATCCCCGTTCTACAAAGTATTAATATATTGTAACCTATTTAAAACTTTTATTTATCCTTTACGACTCAGTATGGCAATGAATGATCTTATAAAATAAATTTATTTAAATAAATATATAATAATCGTATAAATTATCATTAATTTTTTCTGATAAATTTTGCGATAACGTAAACATATTAAAATAAAAGACCAATCATTAGAATAAATCAAAAATATAGTTTAAATTTTATGACGTGATAAAAGATGTAATTGGTTTCAATCGTTTTAAAACGTAGTAAGGTAATAATTTATGTAATATTGTAATTGATTATTTATTGTTTAAAATTAGTGTAATCAAAATGTATAGTATTTTCTCCTTATTGGAACCTATTGTTACTATACTCCAGCTTACAAACAACAGGTTACATAAGATTGATAGAATATTATGCACCATTTCAAAGTGTTATTTCATGTTTAAATAATATAAGATGAAAAAACGGATTTATTAAATTACATTGTTCGTAATACTCAAAAAGTCTAAGATAATATTTTATCAACAAATTTAATTTATTATTTTCATAGCACGGTTGCAGTTTATATGATCATCAAAAGTAAGTTTTAGGTGGAAAATAACGCCCATATTCTGTAATTGTGTAACATGTTTCAAAACTTTATTATGAATCTAAAAGTTTACACTAATAATTAAAAAAAAATTTGGGAAAGTAATAATATAATATACTTGTATGCTTTGTTTAGTTCTTTATTTTCAACTAGTTTCGACTAAAATTTTTTATTATTAAATAATAAAAATGTTAATCAATTTAAGATAAGAATTCTGTTGATGACTAAAAAATTTTAGTCGAAACTAGTTGAAAATAAAGAACTAACAGAGCATACAAGTATATTATATTATTACTTTCCCAACATAACCTCAATGTATGCATCTCTGAAAAACAACAATAATTAAAATAAAGCTTGAATAATTTGGACATGATATGCGAGAAGAAAGATACAAACTATGGAAGGAAAATTATAAGGAAAAAGAAATATAGAGCTTAAAAAAACATCTTGGCTTCTGAATCTCAGAGAATAGTTTAGAACAACTGCTACCCAACTTTTTAGAAACGCTGCAAATAATTTAAAAATAGCTATGATGATATCCAACTTCTGGTGGAGATGGCACGTTAAGAAGAAGATAGACTGAGGTTTTTACTCAAAGTAAGAATTGGTGCTTCTCAGATACAAAACTAGCACGATGCAGGGAAGCAGCTGCACCGCTTAGTGAGATGAGTTTACAGAAAAAAAAACTTATGTGCAGAGGTTTATTATTATAAACTATATATTATAGATATTAAGAGGAACGGGAAACTTTGCCATAAAACTTTCAAGAATAGTCAAATAAAAAGAATGATAAATGATGATCATGAATTAGGAAACCAGATTTGGCAGAAGAAGCCAGCAGAGTTATTCAGGTCGTCACCCAGAAAAACAAACAAAACAAAGCAGGAAAGATAAAAAAGCTATTCAAGAAATTGATAGAATTGACTATGGGGATTAGCGAGATTCAATAGCCCAGCATAGGATGTTGCACAATCAAAGAGCACATAGTCTACAAGTCTGCAAATATTAACACTAAGTTGGTATTATTGTATCTAAGAAAATACTATCATAAGTCACAAACTTTACACCAATAGATAGAATATTAGTCATCTAGATAAATGGCACATAAACAAAACATTATACAAATATATGCTTTCACAGGTGATAAAGTAGACGAAGAAATAAAACATGAGTCAGTAGCCAATATTTACAAGTGACAATCATTATGGGAGACCTGAATGCAAAAGTTGGACAAGAAAAAAGTAGGAAATCTGCTGGGGTGCACGCATTAGGCACAAACAATGAACAAGGAGACAGTCTAAATAAAATTCTTTGCGGAAGAAGAAAAAGAACACGTAATTTTAGTTTACCCCAAGACAGACCAGACAACTTAATTCTTCTTCTTACCCTTCATATTTCCACTGCTGGATATAAGCTTTTTTTATTTGTTTCTATGCGTGTTTGTCTTTTGCTGTCTTCATCTACTGTTTCCCCGCTATGGCTCTGATATTGTCAATCTTTCTGGAGAGACTCCGAGATACAAAACGAAGTATTGGAAGACCCTAAACAAGATGGATAAAATTGACTACATACTATTAAAGAGAAGACATACCAAGGGACTTGTATATTATCAGACCACTGCTCCTTAGTAGGAACGTAAAGTTATGAGGAAAACAACTAAGAAAAGGTAAAATATTAGAAACAAAAGAAGCAGTGACAAAATTAATAGATGAAAATGCAAAAGAGAACGACATAAAAGAAAGTTTAGACAAATTATATAGAACATTTATAGAAATCAGTGAAAAGAAAAAAAAGTATTAGGATTCTTGGACAAAATAAAGTAAGTCAAGAACGACGAGATAAGTTACAACAACTTGCAAAGTCAAAGAAGACAACACATAAAAAAATAAAGAAAAACTGGATCAAAATGCAATGTGCTGAAATAGAGTCTTTAGAAATATGACACATTTAACAAGCACAGACAAATAGAATGATAACGAGAATTTACAAGCTAAATATAGTAGGAAAATTACACAGTGTGGATGGCAAAGTAATTATGGATAAATCAGAAAAAAATTATTTATCAACAAATTTTTTAAAGACGATAGGCCAGAACATCTTTCCGATACTAATAAAACTATTGCTGGCATCAACATTTATTATTCTCTTAATGAAACAGAACGTTAAACACTGCAGCGGTTATCGAACTATAAGTTTAATGAGCCACTTCCTAATTTTTTTTCTAAAAATAGTTGACAGAAGATTAACTAATATATGCAAAAAACACATTCTTTTTTTTACAGTGTCGTGCTTACTACGAGCATAGGCACTCTTTTAGTATATCTGAGGTGTGCGATTACAGTTTAACGTGAAATCCGAACCACACCACTAGAGGGGTTTATTAGGCAAATACTTTGCTGGTTTGTTATTGCCTCGCGAAGAAGACGACCGCATCCAAATATAATTGACAAATTAGATATTGGATTGAACAGCCCGGGTCTTCTCAACAGTTTTTGCGCTAGACCATTGTGTTACGGTCGCCATAAGAACACATTAGCCGCACCCAAGTCGGATTCAGAAGTCAGAAGACTCTTTGTTTAAGTAGGAGGATGTGATATTTGTTTTTTTTTTACTCAAGTTTGGGCATGGTAACTCCAGATTTGAGGAGATCGTGGCGCAGTGGTCTAGGCATCTGTTTGCTGCACCGAAGATCGTGGGTTCGATTCCCATATACCGTGATATACTTTTCATATGCTTATACGCTCTCCTACTCCCCAACCTGCCTTGTCAGCGTTGGGTTTTACGGCTAAAAAAACCTCTCTGATAGAGTGATGAAATCTCTCAAGTGGTTCGGAATCTACTTAAAACTGTAGTTGCCAGCATTAGGTGCAGATATGGAGGCCTATTTAAAAAAAAAAAGATATAAAAACGGCTTATTAAGAAGAAGAAGAAGAATTCCAGATTATAATAACCGGCAAGTAAGTTCTCACTCACTCGCCGAATCGTTTTTTACTAACTAATTGAGAGATTTTTTTCTTTACATGTGTTAGAAGTCCTTTAGTCTAAGGAGAAAAAGGTCATATCCATTTTTTTGATGACCAGCACTAGGGCTAGTAGATGGGTTACTTCAGCTTATGATTACTATTGAGTAGTTTAAACTGGAATACTCACCAGCTCGTCCGAGTTTTTGATTTTAAAGAATTGGAAGTCTCTCTTTTTTACAAGTTTAATTTACTTGTTAGTAATCATGCTTTGAGGTTTCCGCCTACTCGTCTAATATTTATTATCAATACATTTTTTTTTCTGAATGTGTTAGAATTTACTTAGTTAAAGAAGGAAGAGGTGATGTACAATCTTTTAATGACAAACACATGGATAAGTTGGTCGGTCACTACAGATTATGATTACTTATGAGTGCTTTAAACTGGAATGCTCATCCACTCACCCAAGTATTTGTTATCAAAGAATTTTTATTTTTTTTATTTTTGCAAACGTTAAAAATCTTTAAGTCAAAAGAGGGCATGTTAAATAAAATCTTTTGATTGTTTGTCTAGGTCACTTCAATTTATGAATACCAACTAGTAGTTTAAACTAGAGTGAAGAATCAAACAAATTATAATTAAAATATTGCTTACCATTTAAAGATATGTTCACTTTATTAACAAATTTTTATTTTTTTCATCATTTTTCTTGCTCAAATCTTTATTTTTAATTCCTTTTTAAACTCGTACAGCTTGCTAAACTTTTTCATTAACTATTGGTAATACCAGCACCAATTTCAACAACGAAAGCTAGCGTTGCTTTGAACAAAGCAAATTTTGAAGTTTTTATGAGATCTAGCTTTAATGTTCTGCCATAATCGGAAAAACGTTTAAACAAACGTGAAGATTGCGTTTGTTGAAACTTGAGACCCGGATCTTTAAGTGCAAATACTCATTAGTTATTATTGCCTTTTTTTGGTTAATAATGAGGAGTTGTATACATTTGAAGATGTATTGATGTACTACAATAAAATATTTCAAAAAAGGATTTTTTATATAATTTCTAGTCAGAGTAACTAATATAATTGCTTTGTTTCGGTTGAATAGTTTAATTTCCAAGTATTGAAGATAATGTAAGTTTTGTCATTTGATGGTGCCACATATTGAAATTAAAATTACAAATGTTATGGAAATGAAGTTTGTGTGTCGTCACCTTTATTCCCCCCCAACTTTGATCTAGATACGGCTCTGCTTCTAAGGTTTAGAATAAAAATTATTTTTTTTATGTTTTGCTTTGCTCTAGCGCCCTCTAATAGTTTTTATTTTTTGAATTTTCAAAATGGTAATTTTAATTAATTATTTTATATGTCATAACAACATAAAAATACTTTTGAATTTTAAAAAGATGAAACCACACTCACTGGAACTATCACATTGCAGACTAGATTCAAGCAGTCTGTGATCATTAACTTTGAATATTTGTTACTTAAATGTCTCGACAAATACTGAATACTACATCTTTGAACTTTCAGTAAATATTTATAAGAATTTCTAACAAATCTTGAACTACAAGTAAATGGAAATATCTATAAAAATGCTGCAACTGCAACATTACGCCGATGTTGTTAAGTCTTTAAGTCTTTGGTCAACTTTAGATCGGCAATGATCTAAATAGCTTATTTTTGAATAAAATTTAAAAGAGATAGTTTAGTTTCATACAAAATTTTCTGAACCATTTTTTCCTGAAAAAAATGTGTAAAGAAAGAGAGATATCAATATCAAGACAATGAATATTTTGGCCATATAATGAGGAACGATCAACGCTATGAATGTTGCAGCTTACACTACAAGGAAAATTAGATGGAAAACCAGGACCAGGAAGAAGGAGAATTTTTGAATCTGATTCAATACAACAACAACGACTGTCTTCAGAGCTGCAGAAAACAAGTCCAGTTTTTATGTTGATCGGCAAAAAATTAAGACAAATTGATGGATACTCATTATAATATCTTGAAAATTTGTAACGTTTATGAGCAGTTTTCATGAGTACCAGACTCACTAGTAAAAATAATTCTTTGTTAAACCAACTTGGAAAATTGTTTTCACGACACAGTTTTTGGCGACAAAACAGTCAATAGCAAAATGAAAAACAAAATAATATAAGTTGACGCAATTATCAACATCAGAATTATAAAAAAAGAGCGGGCTGCCAATGACTAAAAACTCAATTACAAATTAAAAAATCACGAAGAGTATCACATTTTGCATCTATTACATAAGCATTATGACATTGGTTTAGTTTTAACAGATAATCTACATCATTAATCACAGAAATATTACAGCGGTTTGAACCGCATTCAGTTTATTATAAAATGTCGCTGAACTCTCATATTTCGCGTAAAATCAATCTATGTTTTTCTTAAAACACAACAAAATTATACGAAAAACTAATTTATTTTGAGAACATTGTTAATTCAACATTCAAAATTACACAGAAAAGTTATTTCTTCTTCATTACTGTGCGTTTTTACTGCTATTACATCGCTTCAGAAGTCTTACGACTTGTTTGAAGAGGGTTGATGAGATCAACGGTTTATTAGGTGACTTTTTGTCATTTTTTTTTAATATATAATATATTTTATTAATAAAACATTCATATAATACAATACTGTACATACATATAATATGTAATAATAATAAAAAAAATTCTTCTTTCTATCATCACAGGTTTGCGGGTTCTTTCCCATCTCAAGCTATCGGTATTTTGGGGATTTCGGTAGAGATAATTGCAAGGTTTTATGTTTTTGGCATAAAATCAATGAAAAGCAGTTTTTAGTTTTGTGCTTTTTTATATATTTAATGTAAATAACAACAACAAAATGAACAATTTTTTTAGACGATTTTCAAAAATTTAGACATAATAAGGATATTAAAAATTGCCCAGAATACCAAATTGTTGGTAAAATGTATTAAAAATTGTGCAAAACATACTTATAGCAAAAATGTTAATTTAAAACATTTTTTTACGCATTAAAGAAAATGTTAGACTTTACTCAAAACATTAACTTATTAACTTTTACCTAAAATTGTTTAATGAACTTTAGATCAGTAATTTGTTGCGTAAAAGTATGTAATAGAAAAATGCCCCAAAAACCGCTTTGGTGCAAGAAAATTTATTAAAAATCGCTTAACTATCAACTTGATTGATCAAAAGTTGTTAAGTCATCAAAAACTGCGCAAATTTATAAAATAGAAAAGACCTGAGTTTTTCTGATAGAAATATTGTTTTAACCAATTTACAAAAAGTTGCAGATAAAATTAAAATTTTTGAGCGTGTGGGTAAGCACTTCTGTTCAATCATGATAATGTGACTAGAGTGACTCACCCTCCCACCCAACTGTTGGTCATTAAAAGATTGGATATAATTTCTTCCTTCTCTTTCTCTGACTATGGGATTTCTAACATTTGCTAAATCAAAAAACTTTTTAATGAAGGTTAAATTGTTTTTTTTTCTTTGTCCAAAAAGAAGAAGATGACATCCAATCTTTTGATGAGCAACATTTATGCGGGTGGGTGGGTTACTCCAGATGATGATTATCAGCAAGTAATTTGAAATGAAGTTCTACCTATCTGCCCGAGTGTTTATTATCAAAGAATTGAAAGTATTTTCTCTATGTTAGTGTAAGAAATCTCTTTTTTTGAGAAGGAGGATGTGATACCTAATATTTTAAAGATCAACATTTGGATGGGAGTGTGTGCCATTTCAGATCATGATTACTATCAAGTAGTTTGAAAATGTTCACCCACCTCCCAACAAACTTTTAAAAGACATTAGAAGTCTCGGTGTCAGAGGAAGGAATGGTGAATCCAATCTTGTAATAAACAACACTTTTGTGGGCGTATGGGCCACTTCAGATTATTATTAAGTATTATGAACTGGAGTGCAAGTCTTTTTTGAAAACTTATTTGTATGAACCTGATATGATTTTACCACAAAATATTTTAGAACTTAGTGATGTTTTCTCATTGTTAGACTTGTATTCCATTTTAAGGTTGTGTTGCAACTTTTTTAATGTTTGTAGGTTATGTCAAATTTTATACTTACAAACATATATCATTATTTTTAATTGATTTATTTAAAGTTTGCTTTTGCTACGAAGCTAATTACTGACCTTAGTTTACTACAGCACTAAAAATTTTCCGGAAAATTTATAGATTATAATCTAAATTATTGGGACTAATATCTCTCTTCTTATTTGGGAGAAAAAAGTATTTTTTTAACCAGAAAAAATCATTCTCTAAAAAGGAGTTTTGAACGGACCTTTGGTATAGTAGTAAATTCCAAGCATGTTACACCTTTTTGTGTGTCATTGCACATCTCATCGAAATAATCACCAAAATTTATACTATACAATTTATTACATCTGGTGGAAAATTAGTGACAAATAAAATCTAATATGTGAGACAACAAAATGAATAGTGCATATACGACCTAAAAACCTACACCCAAAAGTATGTGTACCTTAAAAATACTTTAAGTTGTGAACACTGATAAAATTATTGTTAGATTTATTAAAGTTTGACTTTGACCATATTACAGATAAGGAACTTATACTCTCATAGAAGATAACAATATCATAAACTAAAACCCGAATACTACGAACAGGCGCAGCATGTTTGTGCTTCTGCGTAGGACATGACCAACTTGAACAAAATTGCTACTATGTTTGAAAAGGTGATCATTTTTTAATTTAAAATGCAAACTCAAGTCCCATGTTTGGTAAATACACATCTGCAAGATAAATATGTAGATGTTGATAAAATACTTAATGTTGTAGTAGATTTTCATAACACCAAAACAATTTTATAAAATTTTCAATAAAATTAATTGCAAGAAAAAATTTAAGTAAAGATTGCTGACAATATATGAAACTACAAAATTATCAAACTTTGGGACGGAAACAATTCTGTTTTTGGAATTCTATAAGAAGGAAAGAGGCGTTATTTGAGTTAAATGTTCTGATGAAGCGATTTGTTTGGACATAAATCAAAATTTTATGTCTAAACATCTGTTATTTAACAATTTAATTCTTGAAAGAATAAGTTTAATTTGATTAAATAGACAGCAATCGAGCCACTTACAATTAATACAAAATTTGAACAATTACTGGAAAATATTATAATTATTTTTTTAGTCCGAGGTTATTTGGCCTACCGCCCCCTTTTCAGAAAAAATATTACTCAGCGCCTCCTGGAGTTTTTTTAAACTTTAGTAGCAATTAAACAGAAAAATATGTGTATTAATCTTTCTACCTTTTTCGTAAAATATAGTAAATAAAGGTGGTCATCATAGATTGCTGCAGCGCCTACCAGGGGGCGGTAGCGCTTACTTTGGGAATCACTGGATTTTAGATCAAAAAGATTTTTTTCTTCTACTCTATACGTTAAGACTTTGTTTTGTGTTTCTATTAATAATGGAGGATAGTAATGTTTGATATGCTGAATTCCAGCTGTTGTACTATTGCTTTCCAGGGCGTCCGGATGACCTGATTGTATTTGGCTTATTTTCTTTAGCAATTTTAGGCAGCCGATTTGTAGGCATCCTGTCTACTTTATCTCTCTACTCATTTCTCTTCATCCGGGCTCATCTACTTCTTGTTTTGCCATATTATATCTTGTAAGTATCTAGAGATTAAGGCTGCTATTGTTATTTGGGTTCTTGTTTCTTCTTTCAGATCCTTTTCATTTGTAATAGTTGCTCCAAGATATTTAAAATTTATTACTTGTAGACACTCTGATTGTAGATTGCCAATTAACTTCTTTGTGGTTTTTTAGACACAGTGAGTGATTGTTTTTTTTAACAGATATTTCCATTAGTTTGTTTTTCCTTTATTGTCCTTCAAATATTTAAGTAGGTTTAGTTTAGGAGCTAAGTACATGCCCGAAACGTTCATTTTTATTATAAATAAATGGAAATAAAGATTTAAAAATAATATAATAAATAGTCCTATTGCTGAAAAATACCTAAACTAAACCTACTTAGATATTTCCATGTTGAACTTCTTTGCTGTTAGTTCAAATTTATATAGAAGCTTCTGCATGTTATCTTTTTCTCAGAGATTATAACAGCTTTGTTGATGATCTTAATTTTTTTGTCTCCCATCTAATGTCGATTCTCACTTAGTTTTACATTTTTATATTATTTTATCCATCATTACGTTAACTAGGGCAGGGCTTAGGCGTTTTTTTGTTTAATTCTTGTAGCAATTTGTACTTTTCTGGACAACTTATTTGTTACTTTTATTGACGCGTGAATGTCAGTTCCTTGATGAAGGCTATTATGTTTTAGTGAACGTGTCTTCTTCTTAAGAGTGTTATAACGTCTGCTAATCTTACTCTGTAGACGAATTGGGCCAATGAAGCACGTGTAAGCTGTTTTATTGTATTATATAGCTTTTTTAATATTCTGGTCAAAGTTATTTTGTTTGCCAAAAGCTTGGTGCGTCTTTTCTATATTTGATCATTTTATTAGTGATTTTATTCCGAACTTGTTATTCTTTGATCCTCCGGGTTCTCATCAGTCGTGTCCGAGGCTGCATTATTGGTTCTAGAAGAACTGATTTGTTTTACTTCAAGTAGGTTGCGCCTTCACTTAGAATCCTCCTTTTTTATCCGGGCTTGAGACCAGCTAGGATTCTACTGGACTACTCAATCCACACAGCATCTTCATAGACAGAGTTAAAAAGGTTTAGTTTGTGAAATATAAGAAAACAATGTTTTTTTAATAATATTTAAAAAAAATTGAAAGAAGTTTCTTGAGAAATTTGGACGGTGATAAAGAAACTTCAGCAAGTGTTGTGCAGCATATGTTTGAAGATTACGGAGTTTTCTTTTGGCAACTGCTTATACATTTTATACAAAGCACACCAAAAGAAAAGTCCAAGGAGCATTAACTTTTTTGGCATTTATAAAAAATTGTATGAGCTTCACTTTTTAAAGAATAAACAAAATTGTTGGATGCCAATTTTATTGATCTTATAACTAACCCAAATAGATGCTCTGCTAAAGCGGAAGTCCACTAAACAGAAAAAATATGCGTGTACTTATAAAGGTTTATTTTGTTTTACAAAGGTACAAAAATTTAGTTTTATGTTTGACATTTACGAAATGGGACGCTTTACACTTGAACAAAGTTGGGAAATAATGAAAACTTACTTCGAAAGTGGTGAGTCTTCTACTCAAACGATACGAAATTTACGAAACAAATTTGATAGAAAAGAAGTGTCTTCAACGCAGTTTATGGACCAATTTGTAAAGCGAGTTTGCGAAACTGGATCGTTAGTGGATAAAACACGTTCACGTTCTTGCCCAGTGCACTCAGTCGAAAAAATTAATGCTGTTGCTGTTGCTCAGAGTGTGCGTGAACATGCATCAACATCAATTCGTCATTGTTTTCAAGAACTGAACATTTCTCGCACAGTTTTTGGCGACAAAACAGTCAAAATGAAAAACAAAATAAAATAAGTTGACGCAATTATCAACATCAGAATTATAAAAAAAGAGCGGGCTGCCAATGACTAAAAACTCAATTACAAATTAAAAAATCACGAAGAGTATCACATTTTGCATCTATTACATAAGCATTATGACATTGGTTTAGTTTTAACAGATAATCTACATCATTAATCACAGAAATATTACTGCGGTTTGAACCGCATTCAGTTTATTAAAAAATGTCGCTGAACTCTCATATTTTGCGTAAAATCAATGAATCAATGTTTTTCTTAAAACACAACAAAATTATTCGAAAAAATAATTTATTTTGAGAACATTGTTAATTCAACATTCAAACTTACACAGAAAAGTTATTTTTTCTTTAATATTGTGCGTTTTTACTGCTATTACATCGCTTCAGAAGTCTTACGACTTGTTTGAAGAGGGTTGATGGGATCAACGGTTTATTAGGTGACATTTTGTCATATTTTTTTTATATATAATATATTTTATTAATAAAACATTCATATAATACAATACTGTACATACATATAATATGTAATAATAATAAAAAATTTCTTCTCTCTATCATCACTTGAGGTTTGCGGGTTTATTCCCATCTCAAGCTATCGGTATTTTGGGGATTTCGCCAGAGATAATTGCAAGGCTTTATGTTTTTGGCATAAAATCAATGAAAAACTGTTTTTAGTTTTGTGCTTTTTTATATATTTAATGTAAATAAGACAAACTGAACAATTTTTTTTAGACGATTTTCAAAAATTAAGACATAAAAAGGATATTAAAAATTGCCCAGAATACCAAATTGTTGGAAAAATGTATTAAAAATTGTGCAAAACATACTTATAGCAAAAATGTTAATTTAAAACATTTTTTTACGCATTAAAGAAAATGTTAGACTTTACTCAAAACATTAACTTATTAACTTTTACTAAAAATTATTTAAAGAACTTTAGATCAGTAATTTGTTGCGTAAAAGTATGTAATAGAAAAATGCCCCAAAAACCGCTTTGGTGCAGGAAAATGTATTAAAAATAGCTTAGACTTTTAACTTGATTGTTCGAAAGTTGTTAAGTCATCAAAAACTGCGCAAAATGATAAAATAGAAAAGACCTGAGTTTTTCTGATAGAAATATTGTTTTAACCATTTTACAAAATGTTGCAGATAAAATTTAGAATTTTTGAGCGTGTGGGTAAGCACTTCTGTTCAAACTACTCGATGTTAATCATGATGATGTGACTGGAGTGACTCACCCTCCCACCCAACTGTTGGTCATCAAAAGATTGGATATAATTTTCTCCTGCTCTTTTTTTGATTATAGAATTTCTAACATATCCAAAATCAAGATACTTTTTACTTGAATTGTTTGTTGAAATTGTTTTTTTTTTGTCCAAAAAGAAGAAGGTGACATCCAATCTTTTGATGAGCAACACTTAGGCGGGTGAGTGAGTTACTCCAGATGATGATTATCAGCAAGTAATTTGAAATAAAGTTCTACCTATCTGCCCGAGTTTTTATTATCAAAGAATTGTAAGTTTTTTCTCTTTGTTAGTGTAAGAAATCTCTTTCTTTGAGAAGGAGGATGTGATACCTAATATTTTAAAGATCAACATTTGGGTGGGAGGGTGTGCTATTTCAGATAATGATTACTATCAAGTAGTTTGAAAATGTTCACCCACCTCCCAACAAACTTTTAAAAGACATTAGAAGTCTCGGTGTCAGAGGAAGGAATGGTGAATCCAATCTTGTAATAAACAACACTTTGTGGGCGTATGGGCCACTTCTGATTATTATTGAGTATTATAAACTGGAGTGCAAGTTCTGTCTTTTTGAAAACTAATTTGTATGAACCTGATATGATTTTACCACAAAATATTTTAGACTAGAACTTAGTGATGTTCTTTCATTGTTTGAGCTGTATTTCATTTTAAGGATGTGTTGCAACTTTTTTAATGTTTGTTGGTTATGTCACACTTTATACATACATACATATATCATTATTTTTAATTTATTTATTTAAAGTTTGCTTTTGCTACGAAGCTAATTACCGACGTTAGTTTACAGCACTAAAAATGTATAGATTTTAATCTAAATTATATTTTTTTTTTAAGTTGCAATATTGAGATAGTACACGGGACTAATATTTTTCTTCTTATTTGAGAGAAAAAGAATATTTTTTAACCAGAAAAAGTGATTCTCTAAAAAGGAGTTTTGAACGTGAGTGGGACCTTTGGGATAGTAGTCAAGCTAACCTCTACACCAATTGGGCGGGTTTTAATAAGACTGAAAGCTTAACACCGACGTTAGCCCTATTTTATCAATTCCGTGTGTGCTACATCTTCTTTTTGTGTCATTGCACATTTCATTAAATAAATCACTAAAACTTATACTATATAATTTGGTGGAAAGTTGGTGACAAATAAAATCTTATTTGTAAGACAACAAAAGGAATAGTGTACGTGCGACCTATAAACGTACACCCAAGGTATGTGTACCTTAAAAATACTTTAAGTTGTGAACACTGAACAAATTATTGTTAGATTTATTAAAGTTTGACTTTGACCATATTACAGATAAGGAACTTATACTCTCATAGAAGATAACAATATTATAAACTAAAACCCGCATACTACGAACAGGCGCAGCATGTGAACATGACCAACTTGAACAAAATTGCTACTATGTTTGAAAAGGTGATCATTTTTCAATTTAAAACGCAAACTCAAGTTCCATGTATATGTAGATGTTGATAAAATACTAAATGTTGTAGTAGATTTTCATCATTTTCAATACCAAAACAATTTTATAAAATTTTCATAATAATGATAATATATGAAACTACAAAATTATCAAACTTTAGGACGGAGAAAACATAATACAATTCTGTTTTTGGAATTCAATATGAAATAAAGAGGCGTTATTGAGTTAAATGTTCTGATGCAGCGATTTATTTGGACATAAAACAAAATTTTATGTCTAAACATGTGGTATTTAACAATTTAATTCTAGAAAGAATTGGTTTAATTTGATTAAATAGACAACAATTGAGCCACTTACAATTAATACAAAATTTGAACAATTACTGGAAAATATTATAATTATTTTTTTAGTCCGAGGTTATTTGGCCTACCGCCCCCTTTTCAGAAAAAATATTACTCAGCGCCTCCTGGAGTTTTATTAAACTTTAGTAGCAATTAAACAGAAAAATATGTGTATTAATCTTTCTACCTTTTTCGTAAATTATAGTAAATAAAGGTGGTCATGGATTGCTGCAGCGCCTACCAGGGGGCGATAACGCTTACTTAGGGAATCACTGGACTTTAAATCATAAAGAATTTTTTTTCTTCTACTCTATACGTTAAGACTTTGTTTTGTGTTTCTATTAATAATGGAGGGTAGTAATGTTTGATATGCTGAATTTCAGCTCTTGTACGCTTCTCAGTGCGTCCGGATGACCTGGTTGTATTTGGCTTTTTTCTTTAGCATCCTGTCTATTTTATCTCTTCACTCATTTCTCTTCTTTCGGGCTCATCTACGTCTTGTTTTGCCATATTATATCTTGTAAGTATCTAGAGACTAAGGCTTCTTTTGTTATTTGGGTTCTTGTTTCTTCTTTCAGGTCCCTATGATTTGTATTAGTTGCTCCAAGATATTTGAAATTTATTACTTGTAGACACTCTGATTGTAGATTGCCAATTAACTTCTTTGTGGTTTTTTAGACACAGTTAGTGATTGGTTTTTTTAACAAATATTTTTATGTTGAGCTTCTTTGCTGTTAGTTTAAATTTATATAGAAGCTTCTGCGTGTTATCTTTTCCTCAGAGATTATAACAACGTTGTTGGCGTAGCAGGTGATCTTAATTCTTTTGTTTCCCATCTAATGTTGATTCTCACTTAGTTTTACATTTTTTTATTATTTTATCCCTTATTACGTTAATTAGGGCAGGGCTTAGGCGTTTTTCTGTTTAATTCTTGTAGTAATTTGTACTTTCTTGGACAACTTATTTGTTACTTTTATTACTTGATAAAGGCTATTATGTTTTAGTGTACGTGTCTTCTTCTTAAGAGTGTTATAACGTCTGCTAATCTTACTTTGTAGACGGATTGGGCTAGGTCAATGAAGCACGTGTAAGCTGTTTTATTGTATTATATAGCTTTTTTTAGTTATTTGTTGTATTATGAATACAGCGTTTGTGGTTGACTTGTTGCTTCAAAACTTTTGCTTTTTAAATATTCTGGTCGAAGTTATTTTGTTTGCCAAAACCTTAATGCGTCTTTTCCATATTTGATCATTTTATTAGTGATTTCATTCCGAATTTGTTTAATTTTTGTTCTCTCCGGGTTTTCATCAGTCGTGTCCGAGGCTGCACTATTGGTTCTAGAAGAACTGATTTGTTTTACTTCAAGTAAGTTGTGGCTTCACTTGGAATCCTCTTCTTTTATCCGGGCTTGAGACCGGCTAGGATTCTACTGGGCTACTCAATCCACACAGCATCTTTATAGGCAGAGTTAAAAAAGTTTGTGAAATATAAGAAAACAATGTTTTTTAATGATATTTTAAAAAATTTGAAAATAGTTTCTTGTGAAATTTGGACGGTGATAAAGAAACTTTTTGGTGAGTCAACTTTAGCAAGTGTTGTGCAGCATATGCATTGAAAATCACGGAGTTTTCTTTTGGCAACTGCTTATACATTTTATACAAAGCACACCAAAAGAGAAGTCCAAGGAGCATTAACTTTTTTGGCATTTATAAAAAATTGTATGAGCTTCACTTTTTAAAAAATAAACAAAATTGTTGGATGTTAATTTTATTGTTCTTACAACTAACCCAAATAGATGCTCTGCTAAAGCAGAAGTCCACTAAACAGAAAAAATATGCGTGTACTTATAAAGGTTTATTTTGTTTTACAAAGGTATATTCACATTTATGAGTTGACAGAAATTTAGTTTTATGTTTGACATTTACGAAATGGGACGCTTTACACTTGAACAAAGTTGGGAAATAATGAAAACTTACTTCCAAAGTGGTGAGTCTTCTATTCAAATGGTACTAAATTTACGAAACAAATTTGATTGAAAAGAAGTCCTTTCAACGCAGTTTATGGACCAATTTGTGAAGCAAGTTTGCAAAATTGATTTGTTAGTGGAAAAAACAACACGTTCACGTTTTTGTTCAGTGCGTTCAACCGAAAAAATTAATGCTGTTGTTCAAAATGTGCATTAACGTCAACTCGTCATTGTTCTCAGGAACTAACATTTCTCGCACTTCTCTGAGGAGAATTTTGCATAAAGACTTTGGTTTGAAGGCCTACAGTTCAATTAGTCCAAGAAATGAAGCCTCATGATTATTCGATGCGTTTTCAGTTTGCCCAATGAGCTAAAGATCGTTTGGCTAAAGATGAGCATTTTTATTGAAAAATCGGGTTTTTTGATAAAGTTCATTTTTTATCTCGGACGCTATGTCAATAAGCAAAATTGTCGCATTTGGGGATTAGAGAATCCACACATGACTATTGAACAGCCTATGCATCCACAACGAGTAACCGCTTGGTGTGGTTTTTGGTTCGGCGGTATTATTTAGCAATTTTTTTTTGAAAATTAGCAAAAAGCCGCCGTTACCGTCAATAGCGAACGTTACTATGGTATGCTAAACGATTTTTTTTTTCCAAAAATTAAAGAGTATGAAATGGATGACATTTGGTTTCAACAGAACGGGGCCACTTGCCATACAGCCAAATAATCAGTCGAAATGCTAATGTCCTTTGGTCGCCTAGGAGCTGTGATTTAACCCCGTTGAATTTTTTTTTTTTTTATGGGAAGACTTTAATGATAAGTGTTACGCTAACCATCCAGATTGATTGACGCTTTGAAACACAAAATCAAAGTTGCAATTTATGCAATTGGATCCCAAAAAATTTAAAATGCACTAAAAAATTGGGTTAAGCCAGTCATTTGAATGATGTTTCATTCTTAAAATGTCCAGTCTTTCTAATAAACTTAAAATTTTGAAAAATATTTATTAGTCTTTTATTCATAGCAGATTCACATTCCAAAAGTTAGATGGCCTACCTCTTTTTTTTCTGGCGTCACTTCTTAAGATGAAAAACATAACATCTTTTATCTAGTGTATTAGAAAAACTTGTTAAGCTCAAATTGTAACTATTATACATATAATACACAATAAGATCAACAAAACTCATTCCAATTAAAAAAGATATTCGAATTGTAATCAAAATTGCTAGCAATTATATTTTCATTTATTCCGCATACTCACAAAAAATGTATATAAATTATAATCAATCAATTAAATTCCTCCGAACGCAGGTACGTAATATTTTTTGTATTTTATTTTACTGCTTGTTTCTAAATGAAAACGTTTATTTGTATTCCCTTAATTGAAACCGGTAAAAGATAATATCAATAATTTAAAATTAAAAATTGAAACATTGCCATATCGGCGTTTATTAAAATTGATGAGCAAAACAAAAAAATATCTATACGCAGGCATCCCCGCCTTCAGCAATTCAAAATACATTACAAGGGAACGTATACTCCGCAATGTATTCTAATTGTTTATTCAACGGTTTCAATCAATTTTTATTTATGATTTTTTTATATAGTCTCTTAGAATAAAGTTTTACAATCAACAACGGAAGCTAGGTAATTAAATAAATATTTTCATATCATCAAAATTTGCATTAACTCTTTATTAAATAGTAATGGAATAACATTATCATTAAAAGTAAATGGTGAGGTTATAATTAAATATGCTATGGCTATCAGAATTCCTAATCAAATGTGATAGCCCTGAAGGCATGGAAGGAAATAAAAACATAGCTGAATTGTCGTCCCCGATAGAGGATCTCGATAAGGATTCCATGGAAACACAAACGAAACTACAATTGAATGAAGGGAATACGGCCATTACACATTAAAACAGATGAGAATGTAATGTAACAAAAAAAGCAAAACCGTTTATTTATCTACTCATCTATCGAAATGCATTTTAATATATTACATAGAAAGGTCATGGGAAGCAAACATAATTAATTATATATAAAATTGTCTTTATTATATTAAAGTGTAAAAAAATGCACGCGAAATTTTCAAGTTTTCAACTCGCGCAAGCAGCAGTGAACATAACGTGGCCTCAGTGAATTGCTAATTTATAATATTTGATATGTATCTTTTTGAAATTATGATTGTAATTTTTGTTGAGCTGACTTCGTGTGCGCTCGCGTTACGTTATATTAGTGTGTGTGTTCTCGTTTTATTTTTTTGCACTTTAATTTATTCTTTCGTTTTCTTTATATAACCCCCCGGTTCGTTTGGAATTATTTTAACCCGTCGTTGCTCTTTATTTTTTGCTTTAATGCAATTCAACCTGCAATTACAAAAATTGCCGCGCTGAAAATAATAGGAGCTTATATAGTTTTTTGCTCTAACCACCGCATAAATAAATATATTATGGAAAAAATGCACCTTGATTTTTTTTTATCTACGTCTAAATTCTGTTAAATTAGTGCTTGTAATAACAATAATTTGTGGTTTTTAAGTTTTCTATTTCATAACTCGCATTTCCTCACACGCACGCACTTGTTTTGTTTTCAATGTATAGTTTTTGTTATTGCAGATAAAATATCTTATTTTGTAAATTTGCCATTGCAGAAGAAACATATTCAGATGTAATATTCAATCAAAAATCAACAAACATTTTTTGGTAATTTTTTTTTTAATAATACTTTATAAGTATTTTTTTTTTTTTTTTTAAATATCAAGATTAAAAATATTATTATAAATATGAAGAGGATCAGTTGTTTAGTACTCGGTATGAGCAGAATCTATAACTTACTTTAAATATTCTTGTGCAGTCATCTCAAATGTCTTTGAATATTTATTTAAGAATAAGTAAGTAAGTAATTTAAAACTTTTTTTTTCAGATTTGTTCTACATCATAACTTATTTCATCGAACGTGAAAAAGATAAGAATTGAGATCATTTAAACCTGGAGTTAGTTGGAAAATGGCGCCCAATCACAATCTCTTCAGTGGGGGATGATTTTGAAGTTTTGTGAATGTCATGTGTGTATTGTTGCTAGAATTGCCTAATTGTTTTTATTATTTTATATTAAATAATACGTAGAATAATGAGTTTTATTGAAGTTTATATTTTTATCATTTACCTGTTGTCATATGCATATGAATTGAGAGGTAGGTGGCATATGAATTTGTAATTTGTATCCTAAAATTTATTTTTTTGAATAAAATGGTATCTTGCCTCAACTTAGGCTTACCATATTTATTTTGTTTCAAAAAAGTATTAAGTTTGTTGAATTTAACACTTTTTAAAGACTCAAAAATGTAAAAAATATCTTTAGTGGACTAATTTATACTTAAAAATATAAAAAAAATTGTTTTTGAACTTTTTTTATGTAATATATGCCAAGCATACTGAAAAATATAATTCTTATGGAAAATTTGAAAAAAAAATTGTGGTTTATTTCAGGTTTAAATTTGTTTGTTTATCAATTATTTCTTTGATGTATCACAGTTTTAGTTTTTGGAAATTGATATAATATATGCCAGACAAACTAAATGGTATAATTTTTATCGATTATTTAAAAAAAAAATTTTAGTGGACTAATTGAGACTTAAATTATTTTTTTTAGCTTTTTAACCTTTTTCCAATGGGTCCTAAATTTTGAATATCTATGTAATATATGCCAAACAAATTTTTAATTTTTAATTTTATTTTGTGTATCAAAGTAGAGTAGTTTAAATTAGAATGCCCACCCGCTCGCTCCAAGTGTTTGTTATCAAGAGTTTTCAAGTCAGTGAAGTAATTGGTGATATCCAATCTCTTTAATATACAACATTTGAGTGAGTGGGTGGATCACTCTATAATATGATTACCAGCGATTAGTTTGAACTTAAGTAATCACCCACCTGCCCGTTTGATCTTAACCACCCACCTGCCTAAGAATTTTTGATTAAAAACTTGGAAATTGTTTCTCTCTGCAAGCGTTAAGAGTCTCTGAGTTGGAGGAAGAGTTTCATTCTCTAATGAGCAACACTTGAGTGGGTAAGTTTCTGAAGTACTACAAAGCGTGATCACTAACGAGTAGTTTGAACTGCACCTGCTCAAAAGTTTGTTAATAAAAAATTGAATTTTTTTTTTCTTTGCAAACATTAGAAGTTTTTTTGTCCAAGGAATGGTTGGGGATATCTAATCTCTTAATAAACAACATTTTAGTATGAAGCTGTGGGCACTCTAAAGCAAGGTTACTAACAAATAGTTTGAATTAAAGTGCCCATTTGTCTGCCCAAAAGTTTTTATCGATAAATTGAAAGTTTTTTCTGCGAGCGTTAGAGGAGGAGGAGGTGGTTGCGGCACAAAGCATGAATACTACTGGAGTGCCTACTTATTTTTTATCATGAAATTGAGTTTATTCTCTCTGCAAGGACCAACTTTTGGGTGGTTAGGTAGAGCTTTCTAGAGCATGATTACTAGTGAGTAGTTGGAACTGGAGTTTATTCTTACCCGCCCAGCAGATTGATAGTTTTATTTCTATGCAAGCAATAGTAGTTTTTTGGTCAGAGAAATTGGTGACATGTAATCTCATGATGACCAACATTTGGGTACGTGGGTGGGATTCTGGGTTTGGCCACTCGCTTTTCTGAGTATTAAAAATTTCTTCTTTCTGCAAACGTTAGAGCCAGAAAAAAAGATTATGAATCTAATTTTTTGATGGCCAACACTTTGGTGAGCGGGTGGGTTACTCCAAAATATGATTACAATTTCTACCCAAAAATTGTTATTTAGAAATTAGAAGTTTTTTGTATCTACAAGCGTCAGATGTCTCTACGTCGGAGGAGGAGTTGGTAGTATGCAATTTCTTGATGACCATCACTATGGTGGGTGGGGCACTTTTTTTCTTCTTTGAGTTCTGCTTTTACGGAGATTGAAAACCATTATAAATATGCGGACTTTGTTGGCAGCTGCTCTGAATAGTTCAGCAGAGGTACATTCAAACCATTCTTTTAGGTTTCTGAGCCAGGAGATTCTTGTTTTGCCAGTTGACCTTTTTTCTTTAATTTTTCCGTGAATAGTTAATTTTAGGATGTTATACCTGTTTTCTTTTAGAATATGACCGAGGTATTCTAATTTTTGCCTTTTTATTGTGTTGGTGATCTTTCTTGTTTTGTTCTTGTTTATTCAGCAAAGATTTTGAGCATCTTCCGGTAGCACCATATTTTAAATGCTTCTAGGTTCTTGATGTTGTTTGCTTTGGTGGTCCATGCTTCCATTTCATATAGGAGGGAGGGGAAGATATAACACTTTAGAATTTTTGTTCTTAGCTCTAGTTTTATGTTGCGGCTACAGAGAATTTTCCGCATATTTGTGAAATCATTGCGAGCTATCTCTATTCTGCTTCTGATTTCTTTTGTGTGTTCCGTGTTTTTGGTTACTCATGTTCCCAGATATTTGTAACAGGATACCCATTTTATAGTTTTGTTGTTGATATATACCTGGGGTCTATTATGATGTGTATTTATGTTTATGTTTTTTGAGGTGTTTATGACTTTGGTTTTCTTTATGTTGATGTCTCGACCGTATTGCTTGCAGTAAGTGTTTACTTGTTCGACTAGGTATTGTAGATCCACTAAGTTATCTGCAATTATGCTTGTATTGTAGGCGTATCGTATGTTGCTTATGGTTTGCCCTTTTATGATGATACTTCCCGCTATTTCTGATAATGCTTCTTCAAATATTGCTTCACTATACACGTTAAATAAAAGAGCCGACAACACGCATTCTTATCTTATTCAACGGCGTATCTTAACTTCTTTGTTTAGTTCTTTACCGACTCTGACTTTTGCTGTTTGGTTCTAGTAGAGGTTGAATATTATTTGTATGTCTTTGCTATCGATGTTTTTCTTTTTTAGTATCTCTAGTAGTTTATCGTGTTAGACTTGATCGAACGCCTTTTGAAAATTAATGAAGCATATGTACATATTGTGATTCATGTCTAGACATCCTTGTCTTAATACGTTTAAACCGAAAAGAGCTTCTCTGGTTCCCATGTCTTTTCTAAACTCCATTTGTGTGTCGCTGATTCCTTCTTCTAGTTTTTTGAAGATGCAATTATGTATTATTTTTAGAACAACCTTTAAGGTGTGGCTCATCAGTGCAATGATCCTATTATTAATTAATTATTTTTTTACTCCATTCATTTTGGGTAGCGTCACGAAAGTTGAGGTTAACCATTCGGTTGGTAAGTTTCCTATTGCATATATGTTGTTAAAAAATTGTAGTAGAGTGTCTATGGAGTCTTCATCCATAAGTTTTATTAATTTGACGGTTACTTCGTTCGGTCCAGGTGTTTTTCCGGATTTGGTGTTCTTGATTGCGTATTTCAGCTCTTTTTTAGGAATTTCTTGGCCAGTATATTTTGTTTTGGAGTTTGTCGGTTTTGTTCTATTGTTGTTAAATAGTTTCTCTATGTATTTGCACCACCTCAGTTTTTTTGGTTGTTCTATGATTAGGTCGCCATTTCTTTTTAGTATTACTTCTGGTTGACGTATTCTCGTTTTTCCGCTCATTTTTTAAATCTTTTTATGCGTGTTAAAATAGTCATATTTGTTTTCATAGGTTTCTATTTCTTTGCACTCTAGAGCATGATTATCAACAAACAATTTAAAGTAAAATGATTTCCAGCTCAAGCGTTTGTTTTCAAGAAATTGGAAGTTTCTTCTCTCTTAAGAAGTTGGTAATATTTAATCTTTTTATGACCAACACTTGGGTGGATGGTTAAGGAACTTCACAGCATGATGACTAGTAAATAGCTTGAACCGGTGTGACCATACTCTAAAGAGTTGATTATTAATAGATTGGAAGTTTCTTTTTTCTGCAAGCATTAGAAATGAGTTGGTAATATCCGATCACTTGATAAACAACATTCGCTCGCTCAATGAGCTTTTGTTATCAATAGATTGAAAGTTTTCTCTCTCTGCAGCCATAAGATGTCTCTAATAAGTTTAAAGAAGAGTTAGTGATATTTAATCTCTTAATGACTAACATTTGGTAGGGTGGTTAAGGCACTTTAGAGCAAGATTTCCAGCAAATTGTTTGAATTAGAGTGCCCACCCACTCGCTTTATAGTTACCAAGAAATAATCAATATTGGGTAGATGGGTAAAGAACTCCACAGCATAATTACTAACAAATAGCTTGAACTGGAGTGACTATACTTTAAAGGTTATTAATAAATAAGGAAGTTTTTTCTTTCTGCAAGCATTAGAAATCTATATGTCTGACAAGGAGTTTGTAGTATCTAATCTCTTGATGAGTTATACTGTGACACTTCAGTAGAGTAGTTTGATCAAAAAATTGGAAAATTCTCCTCTTTGCAAAGATAAAAAATCTTTAAGTCGGAGGTTGAGTTCTTGATATCCAATCTCTTAATGACCAACATTTGACTAGAGCACTTGAAAGTTTTTTTTTTCTGCAAGTGATTGTATTCTTTTAGTCAGAGAAGGAGTGATATTTAATCTCTTGATGTAACGAGTAGTTTGAACTGGAGTGCTTAACTTCTCGAGTATTTGTTACCAAGAGATTATAAGTTTTTACTTTCTGCAAGCGTTAGTAGTCTCTAAGTCAAAGAAAGAGATTATGAATTAGATTTTGTGATGACTAACACTTAGGTGAACGGATAGGTTACTCCATAAAGTGATGACTAGCAAGTATTTGAACTGAAGTGCTCACCCACCTGCCCAAGAGTTTGTTATTAAGAAATTAGAAGTTTTTTTACTCTACAAGGGTTTAAAGTCTTTAAAGTATGCTTTATCGATTATCAAAAGGCATTTGACAATGTACAACATGGTAAGCTCATAGAGATACTAACAGAAATAGGGCTAGAACACTATGACCATGACAAGTATCACAAGTAGTTTATACTAGAACTAAACAGCCTCTGCACGCATTCAAGGAGAGCTCTCAGGGAAGATTATTATAAAAAACATAGTTTGGCAAGAATGCGCACTGTTGCCAACACTAACATAAGATACGCAGACGATGCGGCGGTATTCGCAGACAGTCACGAACATCTCTAGATATTAATGAACGGAGTAGAAGAAAACAGCCAAAGATATGGCTTTGCACTTAACATAAAGAAAACTAAATACATGATAATTTCCAAACAGAATCATGATCAAAATCTAATAAAAGTAAACAACAAAACAATAGACAGAGTAGAAACATACACATAGGCACAACACTTAACGAGTTCTGGGATCTTGCAAGAGAAATAAAGTGCAGAATAGAAAAATCTAAAGTCTTATTCACAAAAATGTCAAAGATATTTAAAACACACGACCAATACCAACAAAAATAAGATTACTTAAGTGCTACATATTTCCAATCTTGTTATAAGGAGCCTTATATTCAAAACTTTAACAGAAGCGACATGCAGAAAGCTAGAATCCTTGAAATTATGGTTATACCGCCGCATTCTGAAAACACCCTGGACGGATCATGCCAGCAATCAATATTTTCTGTACAGAATCGGCAAAGAAAAGGAAATAATGATGACAATAAAAACAAGCAAACTGGAATATCTAGGACATGTAATAAAAAATGAAGAGAGATATGGGTTACTGCAGCTAGTCCTGCAAGGAAAAATAGAGGGTAAAAGAGGACCAGGAAGAAGAAAAACCTCCTGGTTGAAGAATCTGCGCACATGGTTCAACACAACCACGGTGGGCTTATTCCGCGCTACAGCAGATAAAGCAAAGATAGCTATGATGATCGCCAACAATTGATACAAATAAGCACTAGAAGAAGAAGTTGGAGGAAGAGTTTGTGATTTACTTTTTTTTTATTAGTTACATTTGGGTTTGTAGTGGAGTGACTACCAAAAGTTTGTTATGAAGAAATTAGAAATATTTCTTTTCTGCAAGCATTAGAAGTCTTTATGTTCAAGGAGAATCTTTTAATAACCAATTTTTAAGTAGGTAGGTTTGTCATTCCAGAGCGTGATTACTAGCTAGTAGTTTGAACTAAAGTGCCCAAACACCCGCTCAAAAGTTTGTTATTAAGAAATTAAAAGTTTTTTTTTTCTCTGCAAGCATTAGAAGTCTCTAAGTCGAAGGAAAAATTTGTGATCTTTAATCCCTTGATAGTTAACATTTGGGTGGGGGACTCTAAAGCATAATTACCAGCAAGTAGTTTAAACTGGAGTCACTACTTGCCCAAGAATTTTTAAGAAATTGGAAGTTCTCCTCTCTGCAAGTATTAGAAGTCTCCATGCTTAAGTAAAAGTTGACCATATCCAATCTTTTGATGACCAACTTTTTGTTGGATGGATGTGGCATTCCACAGCGTCATTACTAGTTAGTAGTTTAAACCGTGGTGCCCACCCACCTGCTCAAAAGTTTACTATTAAGAAATTGAAAGTTATTTTTTTTTTGCAAAGTTAGAAGTCTCTAAGTTGAATGAGGAGTTTGTAATATCTAATTTCATAATAACTAACTCTTGATGACCAACAGTTTAGTGAAAGGATTGGACACTTTAAAAAATGTTTACAAACGAGTAATTTGAACTGAAGTGGTTACCCTCCCGAGTGTTTGTTATCAATAGATTATAAGTTTTTCCTTTCTGCAAGCGTTAGTAGTCTCTTAGTCAAAGAAAGAAATTATGAATTTAATCTTTTGATGACCAACATTTAAGTGAGCGAATGGGTTACTTCATAACATGATGATCAGCGAGTATTTGAACTGGAGTACCCACCTACTTCCTAAAAGTTTATTATCTGAAAATTTGAAGTTTCTTTACTCTGCAAGTGTTAGAATTCTTTAACTTGGAGGAGTAGTTTGAAATATTTATTTTTTTGATAAGTAACACTTGGGTGGGTGGGACACTCTAGAACATGATTATTAGCGATTAGTTTGTAGTGGAGTGACTACCAAAAGTTAGTTATAGAGAAATTGAATTTTTTTTTCTATGCAAGCATTAGAACTCTTTATGTTCAATGAGGAGTTGATAGTATCCAATTTCTTAATAACCAATTCATTCTAAAACGAGTAGTTTGAATTAAAATGCCCAAACAACTGCTTAAGAGTTTATTATTAAGACATTGAAAGTTTTTTGTCTTTGCAAGCATTAGAAGTCACCAAGTTGAAGGAAGAATTTGTGATATTTAATCTCTTTATAACTAACATGGGAGGGTGAGTGGGAGACTCTAAAGCATGATTGACTAGGAGTGACTACTTGCTCAAAAGTTTTTTTAAGAAATTGGAAGTTTTTTCCTCTCTGCAAGTATTAGAAATTTTTATCCCTAAGGAGAAGTTGTTGATATCCAATCTTTTGATGACCAATTTTTTGTTGGGTGGATGTGGCACTTCACAGCGTCATTATTAGCTAGTAGTTTAAACTGGGGTGCCCACCCATCTGCCCAAGTGTTTGCTATTGAAAAATTGAAAGTTTTTTTTTCTGAAATTCTTTTAGTTGGAGGAAGAGTTTGTGATATCCAATTTCTTGGTAACTAACACTTGGGTGGGTGGGATTATTGGTAAATTATTGGTAGTGCAAGAAATTGATAATTTGTCTTTTTTGCTAGCAATAGTAGTGGGTGTGTGAGTGATTAGGGCATTCTAAAGTATGATTACCAATAAGTAGTTTGAACTGTAGTTTACACCCACCAGCCTAAGAAATTTTTGTCTTTGCAAAGGATAGTAGTCTCTCAGTCAGAGGAGGAGTTGGTGTTTAATCTTTTGATGACCAACACTTGGGTCTGTGTTTAGTAGTTTGAAGTGGACTGACTACACGCCCAAAAGTTTGTTATCAAGAAATTAGAAGGTTCTTTTCTCTGAAAGCGTTAATAGTATGTAAGTAGGAGAAGGAGTAGGTGATATTCATATTCTTGATTACTAATACTTGGGTGGATGGGTTAGGCACTGCGGAGCAAGTAGTTTGAACTGTAGTGCCTACAATCCTAAATGTTTGTTATCCATTTGTTAGAAAAAAGGAAAAGACTGTAAATCTTTGGATGATTAACAGTTGGGTGGGTCACTTTATAACTGGATTACCAGAGAGTAGTTTGAACTGGATTGCTCACTCACCAGTCCAAGAATTTGTTATCAAGAAATTGCAAATTTCTTTTTTTTTAAGAGTTAGAAGTCAGAGGAAGACTTGATAATATCTAATCTCTTGATGACCAACACTTGGGTAGGTAGGCAAGGCGTTTAAAAGCATGATTACTAGCGAGTAGAATTAGAGTGACCAATTGCCTAAGAGTATGTTATCATTAGTAATTTCTATGTCCAAGGAGGAGTTAGTGATTTTCAATATTTTGTTGACTAACACGTGGGTGAGTGGTTGGAAGACTCCACAGCATAAATAGTTTAAACTAAAGTTTACAACTACCCGCCTAAGAGATTGGAAGTTTTTTTTTCTGCATGCGATATTAGTCTTTCAGTTAGAAGAAGAGTTGGTGATGTTTAATCTTTTGACGACACTTAGGTGGTAAGGTAGCACACTACAAAATATGTACCAGCGAGTAGTTTGAACTGGATTGTATACTTTTTTATGTGTTTGTTATTAAGAGACGGAAAGTTTCCTTTTTCTGCAAGCATTAGTAATTTCTAAGAAAGAGAAGATTATAAATCCAATTTTTTGATTACCAATACTTGTGTGGGTCATTCCATAGTATGATTACAAACGAGAAATTTGAACTAGAGAGCTCACTAAGAATTTGTTATTACAACACTTATGTTGGTGGGTGCGGCACATCAGAGTACGATTACTGGTGAGTAATTTGGAGGAGAGTGCCCACCCGCCCAAGAGTATTACCAAGCAATTGGAAGTCTATGTCCAAGAAGGAATTTATGATGTCCAATCTTTTAATTATCAACACGTGGGTGGGGGGTTAGGGCACTCTAAAGTACGATTACCAGTACGTAGTTTGAACAGGAGCTTACACCCACCCGCCTAAGAGATTGGAAGTTTCTTCTGCATGCAATAGTAGTTTCTTAGTCAGAGGAACAGCTGGTAATATTTTTTTTATATTGACGTATAACACTTGGGTGGAAGGGAATTATTACCAGCAAGTAGTTTCCCGGCTGTGCGTTATTAAAAGATCGGAAGTTTTTCTTTTCTGCAAGCGTTAGAAGTTGGTGTAAAGGTTCTTGATATGTAATTTTTGATGACCAATACTTGAATGAGTGGGTTGGTGAGGCACTTTAGATCATAATTACTAACAAGTAGTTTGAAGTGGAGTGACGAATCGCCCAAAAGTTTGTTATTAAAAAATTGGAAGATTTTTTCTTTGCAAGCATTAGAAGTCATTAGAGGCAATATTTTAAATCAGTTTAAATCATATCTTAAAGAGAGACAAAAAGTGGTGTCAATGGAAAAATTTTAGAAATTGCAAGGTTAACATATGAAGTGAAACAAGGATCTATTCTGGGTTCTTTGTTGTTTTTTGTATACATTAATGATTTGGAAGTAAATGTGCAAGCAAGTAATGTGTACAATTTTGCAGACAATACTACTGTCGTTCAAAATCTAGTTGACATTAACTCTGATACTGAACTGATTTGTATGCAGGTTTAGGTCAAGCAGAGACTTGGTTTGAAGCTAACGGCTTAGTAGTTAATAGTGATAAAACTGAATTTTTGACTTTTGCTATGATTACTCAAAAACCTGATAAACATATTAGGTTCTTAGGAGTTCATTTTCAACCCAAACTCAACTGGGAGGTGCAGGTAGATTATCTACGCCAACAGATTAATAAAAACTTATATTTACTTAGAAAAAAGTTTGTTTTTTAATTAAATAATTTTTTGTTGTTAAAGTTGTATTTAAAAAAAAATTTAGTAAAGTAAATAAAATCAATACTAGAATTAGTTGACATTATTAATTAAAATAACGTACACAAAAATATAATAATTCCAGCATTGCAAATCAATAGTTTTAGTTAAAGATTTATCATGACCGCAATGATATGCTCTACTTTTCATCTAATAATCAAATGAATAGTGAATATTAAAATGAATTTAATTCTGCTTATTTTTTCTTTCAAAATATAATTAGAGAAAACTGTAAAATTTTACAAGGCACGATACATTAACGGGGCAAGTGCACACACCGAAACTCTTCAAATTGCCTCCAAAGCGTGAACTATAATTTTTTCTTTCGCTGATCTAAATATAGACAATTGTTATAATGACGGTTTTAATTTTTGCTTTGGAAACCAGAAAGTGCGCTTTTAATGGTGTATGTACTATACAATATGAATAATAACACGTGTGTTGTGTACCTTAGTTCTGTGATTTATGTCTTAATAATTGAGACATATATGTATATAAGTAATGTACCATGTATTTTATTAACTTCATCACTTAAATCTGTTTGTTATTACTATAATAATAGATTGCACACTTGAATGAAATTACATAATATTAAGTATATTTTAATGATTTTTTTAATTTTACGTTAAATATTTTTTTTATATTTTCACATTACTATATTTTTAAATAAAATAAATGGAATTCTGCAAACATCAACTACAGTAAAAGAAAATTTCTTAAAAACGAACATTAGATTTTTATCAGAAGATTGATATTTCATGCTTTTATGGAACATACAAAACTAATCATATTTAGATTATTCAATTTATTTATATTCTAAATTAGATTCTTTTTTACTTTTTTATTAAATAATAATTGCAGATTATCAACGCTAGAAAAATAAATTAGCGCTGCCGAAAAGTTGGACAGGATAAACAAATATTGTTTCAGTCCAAACAAACAAATTTATAATATTATGCTTGTTTACATTGCTTACTCGTAAGTAAGTAGAAAGCTAAAATTTGCTCAGTAATGGTAAAGGAGCCGACTTTTGCATTGTAAAATATTCTCTTTACTAATGACCTATAACTGAGGCAGAATATTCGTCTAGGTTAACACTTACGGATGGTGTAATTGTTATATATTAAAAAATAAGTAATATTTTATGATGATTATATTATAAAATAGAATTGATTTTTTACACAATAGAAAAAAAAAACATGACAAGAGTGAAGCGATATAATTTAAGTGTCACACATCAGTGTGCCAATATAAATTGAAATAAAAAGGGGAGAACATTTAGGTGTGAATTATGCGCTCACCCTAACGTTGCATTATTGATAAAATCTATTTATACGTATATGAAAAAAATGTTTAAATTTTCCGGAGAGATGGAGTGGATAAACATACACATCGTTAAGGTATCGATTATTAGCGCATAAATTATGGTGCGCGCATTTGATCGATTACTGCACTCTGCATGTATATAATTAATTGATTTTTTATCAAATATTAAGGGCATAATCACATGCCGAGACCAAAACGCAAACATCCAACATTATTAATCAGAAAGGGTTGTAATTTTATTTGATATCTTGTCAATCGTTAATAACATCACTATACGTATCCTTGCATTTTATAATAATAATAAATTTATTTTCGAATCAACATTATTTTTCCATTTAGTTTCAATGTTAATAAATATTATAACCGCTACATTTACATACATTTTATAACCATTTTGTTCGTAATCAATATTATGAATGTGCTTATTTTGTACACAAAACACTGCATATTATATTTTCCAACGACATAATTACAAAACTCATTAATAACGATTGTACGGTACTGATATCGTTTTACTAAAAAAATATAGTATTTTAAAATAATAATATAAAACAACAATTGTGCATCAAATTGCGTGCGACTTACAAATTTAAAATTGATTAGCAATAAATATATTATTATTTGATTCACGTTTTTTAACTGATTTATTGACAAGTTATTTTATTTTATCCACCAGGTTTGAAAACCTATTCAATTCTTCAAATCCTTTAAAATGTAAAATATTTATTTAAATCTATGCTTTAGCAATATCCATACATCTGATTGTGCATTATTTCCACTATTAATTTTTTTTTGCACGCATTCATCTACAACATTTAACCAACTTTTACGTGGTCTATCTTTGTATTTTGATTTATTGGTACACCAATAGAAACTACCGACCTACAATCATAAACTAAGTGCCTCACCAGCTCACCCAAGCAGATGTAATTCAATAATTGGTTGTCAAAATTTGCTTATTTACTTTAATGACAATCATTTTTTGATATGTTGCAGCTAAAAGAACATCAAAAGTGAGATAAAAATCTAGCTTTTTGATACAACATATGGGCGGGTTGACTTGGTACAAACCAATAAAACCCATCTGCACAAAATACAAACTAAGTGACTTACCCCCCCCTCCCTTCTTCTAAAGATTTTAGAAGAGTTTTTTAAACCCTGAGATGACTTTAAATGAGTTTATCCAATCTTTTGATGCAACATGAGCCGGTGAGCGGGGTACACCAAAGAAACCACCTGCGCAAAATTACAAACTATGTGACGTCCTTCCTTCCCCTTCAGACTTTAGAAGATATTTTAAAACCCTTAGAAGACTAAATTAAATGAGTTTTAGAACTGAAAAGTTAATAGAAAATTTTGATATTATGAACGGCTTGCTCAAATTTTTTTGAAGCATTTAATAGATCTCAGAGGGCTCCAATAAAAACAATGAAAGAACTTAAGAGTTATAGAAGTTATAAAAGACGACCAGGAAGACTATTAGAAAGACTAAGAAGGCTTTTAGAAGATTGAAGACGATTTTTTAGAAGACTTAAATAGACTTTAAATATCTCAAAAAAGACTCAGAATACCTAAACCCAAAAAAAAGACTCAAACAATTTTCAGAAAATTTATAAAGTCCTTCAAAAAGTTTAATCAAACTTTGATATACATAGTTTCAAATAGTTTAGAAGAATATTAAAACTTTGATACTTTCTAGAGACAATTTTGTGGCTTGGGCAGTTCTTGAGTGCATTTTTTTGATTTATTTTACCAACACTAAAAGGCTATCAGATTTAAAGTCTTAGAAGACAAAACTGATTAAAACCAAAAGACTAGAAAATTTTGAAAATTACTATTCACAACTCAGAGACTTTTGAAATGTTTTAAAAATTTCGGAAGGCTTTAATAAAATCTTTGAAGGTACTTAAAAGTTTTAGAAGTTTTTCAAAGCTTATAGATGACTTTAAGATGTTTCATAAAACTTAAGAAGACTTTTATGTAGCCCAATAAGATTCTCAGAAAACCCAAAAAGCCTCGGAAGATTTAAAAAGACTTTCAAAAAGTTCAACAATATATTGTCTCAAAATATTTAGAGAAAGACTATTAGAAGGTTTAAAAACATCATAAAAATTAAAAATAAAGAGTAAAAAAGACTCTTGGAAAACCTAAGAAGAGTCCAAAAGATCCAAAAAATATTAGAAAATCTTAAAAGCCTCAGAAAAAATAAAAAAGACTTATAAAAGGCCCAACAAAACACTTAAAATAATTTAAAAGAAGGTTCTTAAAAGCCTCAAGAAAACTCACAAAAGATCAAATAGGAATCAGAAGACTTAGAAAAAAACTTACAAAACGTAAACGAAACACTGAGAAGTCTTAAATAAGACTTAAAAAGCTCAAGAAAAATCCAAAAAGGTTCAAAAAAAGTCAAAAGACCCAAAAAAAGCTCAAAAAACCCAAAAACTTTAAGAAGACCTGAAAAGACTTTCAGATGGCTGAACAAAACAGAGAAGTTTTAAAATAAGTTTTTACGAAGCTTAGCCCCAAAAGATCTAAAAAGAGTCAGAAAACCAAAAAATTAAAACGTTTGTTTTCTATCTTCCCAAACGACACAGTTACGGCTTTTCGAACCGGCGACTTACTGTTCCGGATGAACGGGATGTTTATTGCTAAAATCTGAAAAATGCTTTGGTCTTGGCCTTTTTTTGCTTCACAGCAAGATTTATACATCTGGTTATGCATTATTTTTACTATTAGCGCATTCTTCTTTATTGCGCGTTTTAGAGTTATTTTTTATCGCCCCAGAAGTCTTATAACTTGTTTGAAAGGGGTTGATAGGACCAACTTGGGCTTGTATTATTTTAGTCAAATTTAGGAATTAAACCCCGGTATAACGCTCTATAACTGAGCTATCTTACCATTCATCTACAACATTCAACTAACTTTTACGTGGTCTACCTCTGTATTTTGATTTATTGGTACACCAATAGAAACCACCAACCTACAATTATGTGTGTGTGTGTGTGTGTGTCCCATCCGCCCTTCTAAGCAGATGTCAATCAAAAATTGGTTGACAAAATCTGCTTATTTACTTTAATGACATTTATTTTTTTGATAAATTGCAGCTAATAGAACATCAAAAGTGACTTCTCTCCCCCTCTTCCCCTTTTTTCAGAGATTATAGAAGTTTTTTTTAAGCGCTTTAGAGATCTCAAAGAGCTCTAATAAAAACACTGAAATAATTTAAAAGTTGTAAAAAACTCATAGATAATTTCTAAAAGTTTCAGGAAGACTATCAAAAAGCCCACGAAGACTAAGAAGGTTCTCAAAACACTAAAACCCAAAAAAATATTAAAAAATTCTTAGAAAATTCATATATATAGTCAGACGGCTCAATCAAACTTTAATACAGTTTCAAATAATTTAAAAAAATAATTTTAGTATTTCCTAGAAACACAAGGTTTTTTGATGGCAAATTTTGTTTAGATAACTAAGGCAGCTTCTGGGTGCATGCATCTTTTTAAGTTTTAGATGCTTAAAGTGGTATCAACAGGCTCCTAAATGTGTATTTTAGAAACACTAAAAAGCTATCAGATTTAATGTCTTAGAAAACCCTAAAAAGAGCTATGAAAATACTTTTTTAGAAAACTTTGAACGATTAAAACTGAAAGATTACAAGTTTTTGAAAACTATTATTGACGACTTAGAGTCTTTTGAAATGTTTTAAAGATTTTGGAAAGTACTAATAAAATCTTTGAAGCAACTCAAAAGTTTTAGAAATTGTTCAAAATTTATAGATGATTTTGAAAAGTTTCATAATACTCAATTAGATTTTCATGTAGCTCAAGAAGATTCTTAGAAAACTCAAAGCATAGAAAGACCTAAAAAGACTTTCAAAAAGCTCAAAATATTTAGAAAAAGACTATTAGAAAGCTCAACAACAGCAAGATTATCAACCATCTGCTGCATTTGATCTAAAGAGACCTCAGGTGCACGCTAGTGTCAAAACTGTAGTCGAAACATTCACTAAATTTGTAGACAAGTTCTAAAATACAAAGAGAATATATAGGGTTATGGAACTATTGTTCAAGAAATAAAAAACTAAAAGGTAGGAGTGAATGTAAATTAAATCTGGATCAAGTAAGAAAACGAAGGTAATATTGCACAAAATAATCGTCCAGCTTCTAAAAGCCGCGTTTTTATACCTGACGTCGACAGAAGACGAGACGATTTGAGGAATATTTTACAAAAGCTGGATTTTACCAACTTGGCATATTGGAAAGGGAAAAACCAAGAATAGTCCAAAACATTCAAAAAAGTTTGGAAAAACTTAATAGCCTCAGAAATCTTAAAAGGACTCTTAGAAGGGCCAACAAAATACTGGAAAATTTAAAATAATTTAGAGGAAGGTTATTAGAAGCCTCAAAAAGACTCACAGAAGATCAAATAAAAGTTAGAAGACTTAGAAAAAGACTCACAAAACCTAGACAAAACACTGAGAAGTCTCAAACATTACTTGGAAAGCCTACGGAAAGTCCCAGATGGTTTAAAACGAGTCTGAAAACTCAAAAATGCTTAGAAAACTATAGAAATAAGCTTAGAGAACCTAAAAACCTTTAGAAAACCTGACTTCCAGAAAGCTAAACAAAACACAAAAGTTTTAAAGTAAATTTTTACAAGGCCTAAAAAGAGCCACAGAAAATTTAAAATACATCAGGTTATTCATTATTTCTACTATTAGTTTTTTTTTTTGCACGCATTTTTCTTTATTGCGCGTTTTACAGCTATTTTACATTGCCCCAGAAGTCTTACAACTTGTTTGAAGAGGGTTGATGAGTCCAATGACTTATTAGATGACTTCCGGATCACCTCGGTGGATAAAGAACAAGTTATTATTTTAGTCATATTTGGGTATCGAACCCCGGACTGTTAGCCTGCTACGCTAACGCTCTATAACTGATCTATTTTACCATTCATCTACAACACTCAACCAACTTTTACGTGGTTTACCTCTGTATTTTGATTTATTGGTACATCAATAGAAACCACCAACCTACCATCATGTGTGTGTGTGTGTGTGTGTCGCATCCGCCCGCCCAATCAGATGTGAGTCAAAAAATGGTTGTCAAAATTTGCTTATTTACTTTAATGACATTCATTTTTAAAACCTTGAAAAGACTTTAAGTTTTAGGAAAACTATCAAAATGCCCACGAAGACTAAGAAGGCTCTCAAAAGATTTTTTGAATACCTAAAAAAACTCTGAAAAACTCAAAAAAGACCCAGAACACACAAAACCTAAAAAAATATTTTAAAAATTCTAAATTTGTACTCTCTAGAGACACCACAAAAACTTTTAGTTCATTAAAAGGTTTTTAAGACTTTAAAATATTGGAAGGTTTTTTGATGGCAAATTTTGTTAAGATAACTTAGGCAGTTCCTGGGTGCATCTTTTTAAGTTTTAGATGCTTAATGCATCAACACTAAAAGGCTATCAGAATTAAAGTCTTTGAAGACTTTGAATGATTGAAACTGAAAGACTAGAAGATTTTGAAAACTATTATTGACAACTAAGAGTCTCTTGAAATGTTTTAAAGTTTTTGAAGGCTTTGAAAAAACTCAAAAGTTTTAGAAGTTGTTCAAAATTTATAAATAATTTTGAGAAGTTTCATAACACTTAATAAGACTTTTATGTAGCCCAAGGAGATTCTCAGAAAATCCAAAACCTTTTAAAAAATCTAAAAAGACTTTTACAAAGTTTAACAATGTACAAATTACAAAGTCTCAAATTATTTAGAGAAAAACTATTAGAAGGCTTAAAAACTTCTTAAATAAAAAAACGTCAAAATGACTTTTTGAAGGCCCAAGAAGAGTCCAAAAGATCCAAAAAAGCTTAAAAAATCCCAAAAACCTAAGAAAACTTAAAAAACTCGTAGAAAGCCTAACAAAACACTTAAAAATCTAAAATAATTTAGAGGATGTGTTGTAGAAGCCCCAAAAAAATTCACAAAAAATCCAATAGGAGTCAGAAGACTTAGAAAAAGACTCAAAAAACTAATTTTGCCCAATTTTAGTTTAGTTTTGCAACTCAACTTAATTTGTATTTTTATGATAAAAATATTTTTAATATTTTATTATTACAAGTTGCTAATTTTAGAAACAACAAAATGGCTGATAAATTGTTTGCTACACATTTTTTTAGTTTTATTATATTCTGCACTTGTTTTTGACTTAAATTAGTTGAAGTTTGGTTTACTTATTTAAATCAGAAGTGTTTATAATATGTTAAAATTACAGTTGCTAACTTTAAAATAACAAAATGGTGGATGAAATAGTTGCTAAACATTTTCTCAGATTTATCAAAGTTTTGCTTGTAGTTCACTTGTTTTTTGTTTGAATTAGTTGATATTTGGTTTACTTATGTTAATTAGGGGTGTTCTCAATGTGGTAAAACTACATGTTGCCAACTTTAAAAATAACAAAATGGCGGTTAATTTAGTTGCTACACAATTTTTTAGATTTATCAAAGTTTTGCTTGTAATTCATTTGTTTCTTATTTGAAATTTGGTTTACTGATGTTGATTAGGAGTGTTTTAAGTATGTTGAAATTACATGTTGCCAACTAGAAAATCTAGAAAAAGACTTACAAAACCTAAACGAAACATTGAGAAGTCTCAAATAAGACTTGGGAAGCCCAAGAAAAGTCCAGGAAGATCCAATAAGAGTTGAAAGACCTAAAAAAACGCTTAAAAACTTTAAGAAGACCTGAAAAGACCTGAAAGTTTAAAAAAAAGATTTTTAGAAGTCCCAACAAGAGTCCCAGGAGATCCAAAAAAGTCAGAAGATCCAAAAAAGTCAGAAGATCCAAAAATTGAAACGTTTGCTCTCAATCTTCTCAAACGACACATTTACGGCTTTTTAAACCGGTGACTGACTGACTGTTCCGGATGAACGGGGTGACCGATCTGAACAATATTTTGGTCCAAATCTACTTTGGATTTCCATAAAAGTTTACGTTTGATTGCGCGTTGCTTCTTCTCACCCAAAAATTTAGGCCCGTGGTTTGCTCGGTTTTGCTGTTACCAGTTTTGTTTTGATTGGTTGGCGGGCGCCGAAGCTTTTGCCTAAAAAAGAAACACGTTGATATCTTAAAAACGTCAGAAAAAAAACAACACATGTAAAGCATAACTTTAAAGCTTTGTAGAGAACGTTCAGGTCAACTAAATTTGAACCTAGTTTTTGCGGGAAGCGGAGATATTTTTGAAAAACTTAAAAAAGGTATTTTGCACTTTACTGGATCTGAACAAGAACTATTAATGCAGGAATATCTACTATTTTCACTCATTTTCTCAACATGATTAAACCAACGTACAATACTACGTTTTTACTAATCTAACTGTGTTTCTTTCAACCCACATTTGTTTATTGTTTACTCATTTCTCTCTGTCTGTCTCTGTCTATACCAATTTTTCTACACACACTTTAAAAGTACCCCATTTCAACCGTATTTAGTTTACTTCTGTGTTTTTCTTGTTTCAGATTTATACAGAGTTGGTGTCAACACATTTTTATAAACTGCCATATTTGCCTCCTTGGAGAATATTTTACAAACACTAAAAGGCTATCAGATTTTGAAAGATTCTGAAAAGAGTCATAAAAACACTCTTTTAGAATACTTTGAATGATTAAAACTGAAAAACTAGAAAATTTTGAAAACTGTTATTGACGACTCAAAGTCTCTTGTTTACGGAAAGTTCTAATAAAATCTTTAATGCAATTCAAAAGTTTGAGAAGTTGTTTAAAATTTTTACATGACTTTGAGATGTTTTATAATACTTAATAAGACTCTCATCTAGCTCAAGGGGATTCTCAAAAAACCTAAAAAGTCTCAAAAAACCAAAAATTTTAAAAAAGTCTTAAATAATTTAGAGAAAGGCTACTAGAAAGCTCAAAAACTTTTTAAAAATTAAAAAAATGTAAAAAAGACTCTTAGAAAGCCTAAGAAGAGTCCAAAAGATCCAAAAAAACTTTGAAAATCCTAAAAGTTTCAGAAAACTTAAAAAAAGTCTTAGAAGGCCCACTAAACCACTGAGAAATCTAAAATAATTTAGAGGAAGGTTCTTAGAAGCCTTAAAAAGACTCACAAAAGTTCGAATAGAAGTCAGAAGAACTACAAATCCCAAACAAAACACTGAGAAATCTTCAGTAAGACTTAGAAAGTCCAAAAAAGGTTTTAGAAAATCCAAATAGAGTTCAAAAACCTAAAAAAAGCTTAGAAAACTTAAGAAAAAAGTTTAAAAAACCCAAAAACTTTAAAAAGACTTGAAAAACTTTCAGAAGGCTAAATAAAACAGAGAATTTCCAAAAAAAAAAATTTACAAAGCCTAAGAAGAGCCTCAAAAGATCCTAAAAAAGTCAGAAAACCCAAAAATTAAAACGCTTGTTTTCTATTTTTCCAAACAACACAGTTACGGCTTTTAGAACCGGCAACCAACTGTTCCTGATGAACGGGGTGTCGATTGCTGAAATCTGAATAATTTTTTGGTTTTGGCTTTTCTTTGCTTCACAGCAAAATTTATACATCTGGTTTTTTTTACACGCATTTTTCTTTATTGCGCGTTTTACAGCTATTTTACATTGCCCCAAAAGTTTTGCAACTTATTTAAAGGGGGTTGATGGGACCAACGGCTTATTAGATGATTTCCGAATTATCTCGGTGGATAAAGAGCAAGTTATTATTTTAGTCATATTTGGGGATTGAACCTGTTAGCCTGCTACGCTAACGCTCTATAACTGAGCTATCTCATTATTCATTAACAATATTTACCTACCTCTGTATTTTGATTTATTGGTACACTAATAGAAACCACCGATCTACAATCATGTGTGTGTGTATGCCATCCGCCCGCCCAAGCAAATGTCATTCAAAAATTGATTGACAAAATCTGCTTATTTATTTTAATGACATTCATTTTTTGATATATCACAGCTAAAAGAACATCAAAAGTAAAATTAAGTGGCTTCTTCTCACTCCCCCTCTTTTTCAGAGATTTCAAAAGATTTTTTTAAGCGCTTTGGAAATTTCAGAGGGCTTTAACAAAAACATTGAAAAAATTTAAAAATTTTAAGTTGTAAAAGACTCATAGATGACTTCTAGAAGTTTCAAGAAGACTATCAAAAAGACTACGAAGAAGGTTCTCAGGAACCCAAAACCCAAAAAAATATTTAAAAAATTTATCAAATCTTTCAGATAATTTAGAAGAATAACTTTGATACTCTCCAGAGACACCACAAAAACTTTTAGTCCATTAAAGAGTTTTCAAGACTTTGAGATAGAACGTTCTTTGATTGCAAATTTTGTTAAGATAATTTAAGCAGTTCCTGGGTGCATGTTTTTGAGTTTTAGATGCTTAAAGCGGTATCTAAAAGCTTGTAAATGTGTATTTTACAAACACTAAAAGAGTGTAAGGTATAGTCTTAGATGACTCTGAAAAAGGCTATGAAAAGACTGTTTTAGAAAACTTTGAATGATTAAAACTGAAATACTAAACGATTTAGAAAACTATTATTGACGATTCAGAGTCTTTTGAAATGTTTTAAAGGTTTTGAAAGGTTTTAATAAGATCTTTGAAACAACTCAACAGTTTTAGAAGTTGTTTAAAATTTATAGATGATTGAAGTTTTATAATACTCAATAAGACTCTTATGTAGCTCAAAAAGATTGTCAAAAAAACCAAAACGCCTTGAAAGACATAAAAAGACTTCAAAAAGCTTAACAAAGTATTAAACATATTTAAATAATTTAGAGAAATACTATTAGAAGGATCAAAAACTTTCTGAAAATTATTAAATAAAGTAAAAAATACTCTTGGAACGACCAAGAAGAGTCTAAAAGATCCAAAAAAACTTAGACAATCTCAAATGCGTCAGTATTTGTGGTAAAAAACTTAGTTTGTGTTTTATTTTATTATTATTATTAATTACCACATAGTAAAGGTGTTAACTATCAACGCTTTTTATCAAGGTTTTTAGAAAATTGAAGAAAATTTTTAGAAAACCTAAAAAGAATCTGACTTAGAACACTTAAACCCAAAAGAATACTTAAACAATTTTTAGAAAAGTATAAACTCCCTCAGAAGGCTCAATCAAACTTTGTTACAGTTTTAAATAATTTAGAAGAAAATAAAACATTGGTACTTTCTAGAGACAGTACAAAAACTTTTAGTTCATTAAAGAGTATTTAAGACTTTGAGCTATTAGAAGGTTCTTCTATGTCAAATTTTGTTAAGATAACTTAGGCAGCTCCTGAGTGCATCTTTTTGAGTTCTAGATTCTTAAAGCGGGATTAAAGGCTGATAAATGTGTATTTTATTTTACAAACTCTAAAAGGCAATCAGGTTTAAAGTCTTAGAAGATTAAACTGATTAACTAAAAATGTAGAAGATTTTGACTATTATTGACGACCCAGAGTCTCTTGAAATGTTCTAAAGATTTCGGAAGGCTTTTATAACATTTTTGAAGCAAACAACAAGTTTAAGAAGTTGTTCAAAATTTAAAGATGTCTTTCTTAATACTTAATAAGACTTTCATGTAGCCCAAGAAGATTTTCAGGAATCCCAAAAAACTTTGGAAGGCCTAAAAAAACTTTCAAAAAAGTCAACAAAGTATTGAAAATTCTTAAATAATTTGGAGAAAGACTATCAGAAGACTCAAACATTTTTTGAAAATTAAAAAAAAAGTAAAAAGACTTTTGGAAGCTTATTTCAAAAGTCCCAAAAGACTTCTAAAAGGCCTAACAAAACATTGAGAAATCTAAAATAAATTAGAGAAAAGTTTTTAAAAGCTTCAAGAAGAGTTACAGAAGATCTAATTGAAGTCAGAAGATTTAAAAATAGACCGATCTGCTTTCTTAAGTAATACTTTGAAGAAGGGAGCAAAATTGCACGGATTAGCAAATTATATGGGAGACTATCTTCTTGAATACTTAAAGGGAGTAATGTCTGAAGCCATTTCAACATCTTTGTACTTTTTCTATTTCTCAATCAGCTAAACACTAGCTGACAACCAGTTGTTGATCTTACCTTTTTATTTGAAAGATTTTTTCTTCTTCCCTATTTAAGTTGTCTTTACAAAAGAGTTAGTGATTTGAAGACGGTTTAGTTATTTTTTTATCTCTCCATGCACAATATGTACCTAAAACACTGAAAAGTTTCAAATATGACTCAGAAAGCTTAAGAAGAATCCAAGAAGATCAAAAAAGGATGAGAAGAAAAAAAAGCTTAGAAAACTTAAGAAAAAAGCTTAGAAAACTTAAGAAAAAAGCTTAGCAAACTCAAAAAAGCTTAGAAAAGCCAAAAACTTTAAGAAAATCTGAAAAGACCTCCAGACGGCTAAACAAAACAAAGAAGTTTTAAAAAAGATTTTTAAAAAGCCCAATAAGAGCTTTAAAAGATCCAAAAAAAGATAGAAAACCCAAAAACTGAAATTTTCTATCTTTCCAAACGACTCAGTTACGGCTTTTTGAACGGGCAACTGACTGTTTCGGATGAACGGGGTGGCCGATTGGTAAAATCTGAAAATTGCGTTAATCCCGGCCAAATCTTTTTTGGATTTCCAGAACAATTTACGTTTGTTTGCACGTTGCCCTTTCCCAACTGAATTTTGGTTTGCACGTCCGTGGCTTGCGGACGCGGGGTTGCGTTTGGAGCTCGGTTTTGCTGTTTTTCTCAGTTTTGATTTGATTGCTCAGAGGGCGCCGAAGCAGTTGCCTGAAGAATAAAATTTGGAATAACGACGATATCTTGAAAACTGTGCGTCGGAAAGAAAACAACATCTGCAAAGCATGAAGCATTTAGAAAATGTTCAATCCAACTAAATTTGAACCTAGTTGGATTGCTTGGAATGAAGATATATTCTAAAAACCCGAAAACGGTATTTTGCACTTTACCGGATCCAAACAAGAACCGTTATTTCAGGAATATCTACTATCTACTATTTTTACTAATTCTTTCAACATGATTAAACAAACGTAAAATACTACGTTTGTCTTACTTTCAAATCACATTTGTTTATTGTTTACTCATTTCAAACTCTGTTTATACAAATTTTTCTACACACGCTTCAAAAGTTTACTTCTGTTTCTTTTGCTTCAGATTTATACAGTAGGTTGGTGCCAACACACTTTTATAAACATACTTCCAACTACTTTTTGCAATGCATTTACTTTTTGTTGCAGAATGTTGGAAACGGCTAAATTATTGGGGTCCGTTTTACTAGAAAAAATGACGTTGCAACTTTTGTGGTGACGATTCTCTCCAACCATCTCCGGGTAAAAGAAACATTGCTAGTTTTGACAAACACGGTCGACTATAAATTAATGAAAGACTACAGGTTGCCAAGAATTATTACAAGTTGCTACCTATCCCACTATAAAACAATACCAAAGTGACTATTAAGAACCAAAAAACTAAAAAATATGGCGTAAAGACTAAAAAAAATATGGCTGAATGACATCAGGGGTAATGGGAAAAAGATCCTAACACTTAGCAAAAGACTGGGTTACATGAAAAAGTAAAAAAGAAACCTACGTTCAGAAGTGGACAATTGAAGCTTGAAGATGAAAAATAGTATGTATTTTCTTGTTGTGTGTAGTAAATACTATAGATGTTTTTCTAGTCTTAAAGTCTCAGATTTGGAAACAATAGTAGTCATTTTTTGTTTGGTCCTGTTGTATGCTAATCTACTGTTTCAAAAATTCTGGAAAAAACGATCCATTTTCTGAACAGCCTTAGCATCACCAAACCATTGAAGCTACATCAGTCTTAACTATTTTATCTCCGGATCTACCGCTTTTTGCTGCACTTGTCTAGAGAGTAACTTATTGATTTTCTTGTTTACTAAAGTTAATAAACAACAACAAAATTGAAAATTATTTTATTTCAATCTTATTTTATACTAGGCTTGTCTTAATTGAAATCTTCAAAAAAAAAACTAGTAAATATAATCATTCTCTAGCATTAATCAATTAAATAATTGTAAATTAATGCTTTTTTATGTCAAAAGAAGTTTTCTATTTTATGCAAAAACTCCCGTTTATAATACTTTATAGAAATATTTTATTCCATAAAGAGGGAATTAAAATTAATGATGAATATTAAGTAAGATATCTTATTAATGAGCCATTTTCTAGTAGAATAGGTTTGTATTTCAATACATCCGTCCAATTCTCCAACCCAATGGAATATAATTACATTCTCCTTTTTTACTAATTGCTATTCTATAGATAACCCAATAGGCTTCCTGTATACAACATATAAATCTCAGCCAGCTTTCATCTTTCACTGACCATCAATCAAATTATATTATTATAATTTCTCTAATTTTCTAAAAAAAATGTTAAAAAAGTACGAGATCCATCAACCAAATCACAACGACATGCATATGTAGTGCAATAAATGAAATTACATATTCTTATAATGGTATTACTTATAATAATTACATGTTCTGTATTTCTTTTGTCCCTTCACATTAACAAACAGTGTCGTACATAACATTAGTAAATAATACCCCAACTAAATTGCATGCGTTTTCTTTGAAGTTACGTCGTTGTAATTAAATAGCATATATAACATAATAATTAACAAGAGGTAGAACAACAACTAAAGGAAACAATAATAATTTAGAAGCTCCGCTGTGATTATATAAATTATTATACAATAATTTCGCGTTATTTTTTGTAAGTTTTCTGTTTGTTCTGTGGAAGCGGAAAAATAGCGCACGCTTTCGTATAAAAATAACTGTTTTTATCTGGATAATGAAAATACTTCTTGTGCAGGATGTCCATGAAACAATCTTTCTAATTTAAAATGTATAAATAATGGCTGTTGGGGAATATATAATATTGGAATTTATTCACGATTTATCGACAGCTTCCAAGTCTTTGTGTAGTTGCTTCATATGCGGAAATTAGTAGCCAAGCCACTTGTAAATTTTATAAATTAATGCGGAATAAATATAGAGCGGTTAATCGTGTAGTTGTGTATTTTTGTATAATTATAAAGATTGCAATTTGAGTTTTGTGTTTAAAAATTACCAAAGAATGTTTTATTATATTTAACCGATATGACCACTGTCATAGGCGGTTAGTTGCGTAAATGCAATGATTATAATTTTGTTGGGTGATACAAAGGGATGCGGTTGTTAATGATACTTTGTACTGACCCTAGTAAATGCTCAATGATTCAAAAGGTATTTGAAGAAGAATTTATAGCGCTACTTCTATAAAAGTTTGAATAATAATAAACATTGTTTTTTTTTTGTTTGTTTGTCTAAAACGATTTCCAGATTTTGATTCTGTAATTTCTATTTTGATATTTTTAAAGTATATTGGTAAAGGGATCCGTATCACTAAAGCTGTTCATTCATGCCTCAGAAGACGTCTTTAAAAACATGCGTTGGGTAAAGAAAAGCATACGTATAGATGGCAAATATCTGCATCACTTACGCTTTGCCGACGATATTATATTAGTAAGCTCAGACATTCAAAAACTCAAGGATATGTTATAAGAGTAAACACAACATCAATAACAGTTAACCTGAAAATGAACCTGAGAAAGACTATGACCCTTACCATATGAAATGACATTAACGACATAAGGCCTCGAAATAATGTTATGGACCAACGATTTTTTTTTGGGGGGGAGTGGAATTTTCTAAAGACTTGTGTCGAATTAAGTGGCGGTTTAAGAGCCACGAGTTTTCCTTATATAGCAAGCATGTTGATAAACTTTTTGTACTGGAAAGATTGTTTGTCTTGCTCTGCAATATTAGCTATTAGGATCTGAGTGATTTGCGAAAGGAATTTGTTACTAATACCAACATGTGATCCTTGATCGGGACAATTCCTGCAGTTTTCAGTTGTGCATTCCGTACGTAGTGAGGTTTTTTATTTTCCACACATGCCGCTTGAAGTTATAGCGTGATGACTTTTGGACTCCTTGAAGTGTACATCAGTGTCTTGTTGTCTGCATACTGAGCGATTTTCACATCTTGAGTGATGAATGGTATGTCGGCTACATACAGATTAATGAGCATTGGTGATAAAACTGAACCTTGAGGAACCTCTGCTTTGATAGCACAAGAGGTAGACACGTGCCCAATAGCTTTACGGCCAGTGTCCTGCCTTTCAGATAGGAAGCAATAAGTTTGATCAATCTAGGATTGAACTTGAAACAAAGAATTTTTGCAAGTAATCTTTTGTGCCAGACCATATCAAAGGCTTTTTTGACATCAAAGAATATGACTTCCTTAGCATGTTTTAAACAAAAACCAGTTTTTATTTGATTTGTAATTCTAGTTAGTTGATGGTGATTTTGAATTTTACCCAAGATTACAGTTTCTGTCACATTACTTAGGGTCGATAGGAGACTAATTGGGCGGTAATTTTGCGGAAAATATTTAATCTTTTTAAACTTTGAGATAGCGATAACATGAGACCATTTCCACGACGGCGGAAAATTAGACGTTCTAAGGATTGGATTTGTAATGTTTGTAAAAAACATTACAGCTTTGTGAGAAAATACTTTTAAAGCTTTATTTGGAATGCAATTTGGGTTTGATGTGTGATGATATCTTTCACCCTAGACGGTCTAACCGATTTCAGAATTGCATTGCGTTCAAAGCTGTCAGCAAATGCTTTGGCCTTGCCTTCCAAAGTGTATTCAAGACTTCTTGCCATAAATGAAAGGCAGCGTTTATTTTGAAGGGCTTTAGCTACCCTCCACATCAGACTTTCATTGTCGTCACCTACTAACGAATAATAAAACGTGCTTAATAAATAAGCTTAAGAGACAGAATTGTTGCCGGACTAGAGTTCGTAATAGGCGTGGCTTCTGAAAGCCCAAAACTCCTCCGCGCAAATTCTTGTCAGCCAGTTCCACCGCATCTCTCAACCACGCAACATTTTTTTTTGTTTTACTACAAATCACCAGACGCACTAGACAGAAGGCTTGCAGGGCCAACGTACACTTGTTTCAGAACGGTTTATTTCCTGGTGAGTAACGTTGTCGGTTTCCGTCGAGACCTTGGAGCCCTCGCACCACTGAAGCTAAGACAGCTTCTTCTGTCTCCGACTATCTCCGCCCAGCAACTTCGTGGTACCCTGGAGGGTAACAAAAACCCTCAATTGCCCAGTTTTAATACCCATTTTCTAGAGAAAACACGCACTTAAACTGCCCAATCTCAACGTTTTTTCAAGCATAACATCTGCCCCGAATAAGAATTCTATCTACTAGGTGAATCTATCTAACAAATTAAAGGAGTTGACGCAAGGAAGTTCCCCATCTAGTTGCCGTCACCGAAAACACTTTCAGACGTCTTTACAAGCTAAGAGACGTTACCTGAAGCCCCGGCTTAACCGCAACTAGCACTCTGGCAGCAAAAAAAACTATTTACCTATATACTATACTGCTAATCAGGTAAAAAAATATAAATACGGTCCGATCAAACTTTTGGAACGCGGATGACAAATTCGCAAAAGAAGTCGGTCGAGAATTCGATCCAAAACGGAAAACCTGGAATGACTACCTAGCCTAAAAACTTCTCGAGCCTCGAAAGCTTGGGAGACTTTGAGCTAGAAAGTTGTCCTGCACACCTTCAACAGTGTCTACGTAATGGATTACGTAAACCTTAACAAAAATGAATGGAACAAAGATGATGATTCAAGCAAAGATTATGATTTGAGCAAAGAGTGCATTTCAGCAAAGAGTACGATTTGAGCAATGACGATGACGGATACGCAGACAACAAATCCGGCAAAGACGAACCCGACCAGGTGAAGTCAGCCAAAGTTGACATCTAAAGTTTATAGTAATTAAATCATACACCGGATTCTAAACGAACACTTGGGCCCAGCAAAAGCTAAACACCTGCTAATACGATTTTTTACTCAGATCTAAAAGCCTATGGAGTAAAACTTTTAGGGCAACACCAGGGTAACCTCAGTTTTTTCAGACTCAGATGCTCTTGTCTAAAGGAAACCAAGTGCTTTGTACCGGAAAACGTCGCCAATTAAGACTTTGGCAAAACAGCGTAGTGACGAACACCGACGCGATGCCTACGCAACCGGAAGCTGCAGGGAGGTTTTGACTTTACTTTTATATTTTATTTCTCCGGAGGAAAAGTGCAAAGATTTTAGTGCGTACCAGAAAGGCGCACGACTCACCCTGAAAAACAGAAACGGAATTGCAAAAATGGGGTGAATTGTTGCCGGACTGTAGTCCGTCATAGGCGTGGCTTCAGAAAGCACAAAACACCGTTGCGCAAAATCTTGCCAGCCACCGCATCTCTCAACCACGCAACAACTTTTTTGTTTTACTACAAAACACCAGATGCACCAGATAAACTGCTGAGCTGCATCAACCAGGACGGTTTATTTCTTAGTGAGTAACGTTGTTGACTTCCGTCGAAATCTTGAAGTCTTTACACAACTAAAGCTGAACTGCATTTGACGCAGGTAGCTTTTTCTGTTTTTGACAACCTCTGCTTAGCAATTTTGTGGTACGTTAGAAGGTAACTACAACCTTTAATTGACCAACTTTAATACTCATGCCTGTTCCCAACTTAACCCTAACAATAAAACCTTTTTCTTAGGCATAACATCTGCCTCGAATAAGAATCAAAGTCAGCCGCCGCCTCTTGCCGATGTCGACTAAACTACACCGGTAACAGATTAACCAAAAAATTATACTGCAAATCACAGTCAAAAATATGATTGAACAAAGTTGAAAATGACATCAATTTGCATACATAAGATTGGCATGGAACGTTTTAATAAAGGCCTACGTCCAGTAGTGGACAAGCTAAACAAAAAGAACAAGTGAGAGTCTAATGGTTTATACTTTGAAAGTGAAATGAAAAACAGTGACATAAAGTTTGGCTCTAGAAAAAAATGTACATATGCTTCATAGACTATCAAAAAGAATACAAGAAGTTCAAACACTAAGAATTGATAAAAGACCTGAAAAACTTTGGGACTTGATAGAAAAAACTATGCGCATTATCCAGAACCTTTACTGAAATTACAAGGCAATTCTAAAACTTAAAAGACAAATATCAGAGAAACATCTTTAGGGTGTCCATTATTATTTCCCAGTCAGATTAAGTTGATCACATAGAGTTGGGATTACCGTATCTGACCTACCGGAAAATTGAGAACAAAAGGAGAAGTAAAAGTAAATTTTAAATATGATAGAATCAACAAGAAACAACTTGTTTGAATCAAACAAAGTTATAGCTTGTTTATTCAAAAGCAGCAAAAACTTCACATGAGCTAGAAATATTGACAAATATGTTTAAAGCCCAAGTACTGACAAACCTAGCACCACTAACAACAGGGAACTTAACAAGGCAAGGAGAAAAACTAAAAAAACGCTTTAACAAATTCAAGAAAATCTTTGCATATATCATTGCCATAAAAAAACTAAAAAAGAATTGTGAGATACAGTGAAGAGGTTAAAACGTTCCCAGATGCTCCCGCTTTTAAAAAGTTTTAAGCAAAAATGGCACAAAAAACGGAAAAGTAGACAAAGATTAAGAGCACTGTGCAAGTGCTGCTGCTTTGGTTAATAGAAGACCCTGATCCATAGAATTTGGAACTGCAAAATAAGTAGGCAAAAAAGGAACTGAGATAATTAATCAGGGTAACAGAAAGAGTGCAATTCTGAGAAAGTCTTCAGCCCAGATCTTCAGAGCAAGCTCAGTTAGCATTTTACACCTACCGAGCAGCTGCAAAGCGATTAAGGTGGTATTTATACCAAAGCCGAGGCGACCACATATGTTCTAACTAAATCTTACAGACAAATACATACGAGATCGAGCACTAATGCTTTGGTCACTGCACCAGCACTATTATGCCTATTAAGTTGGAAAATCTTGCAAACTAGCTATACACCAGCTACTATTCGTTGCAAAAAAATAAGTTTGGGTGCCTTTTTAGATATTGGAAAGGCATTTAACAATATTACTTTTAAAGCCAATTAATAGACCATCACAAACGACACTAAGTCAACTTTATGCTCAAGAACCGGACTGTAAACATAACTTTATCCATATAAGTAGGAGCTAAAGCTGCCGGCAAGTGCTCACATGGAGAAGTTCTTTCATCCTTAATTGATGCGCTACTACTGATACTTAACAACATGGGCGTCTTAGGTTATGCCGACGATCTCACAAATCTTGATCACGGAGAATTTTGAACAACTGTATCAAACATTTACAAAAGTGCGTTAAAAACCATAAAAATGTGGTTCAAATAAGAAGGACTATCAAATGAACTTGAGCAAAACGGCAATTGCACTGTTTATAAAAAGGCAAAACACCACAAACCTGAGGATGTATAGAGCAACCCTTTTAATGACAAAGCAACATAAATATCTGAAACTCACGCTTGACATTAAGCTAAGCTTCCACACTCATCTAGAAAATGTAACCACAATGGCTATTGGGTGCTCTTTGAACCAAAAATGATGTTTGGATGCACATGAAGACTGACACTTAATATGATCAGATAGTTATACACGACGGTTGTAAAACCCATCTTTACATATGAAGCGATTATATGAAAAGAAAAACAATTTTTAAGAGTACGGCCAATTAGGTAAAATTTAGTGTCTAGCATGTCTAGATAAGAATAACGTCAACCGCAAGTATGTAAGTACTTTATTGTTACCGCTTCTTTTATTTAATTGTAATGGTGGAGGTGAGACACGCAGCGTACAAACTACTAATAAATAAATATATTGTAAACCTTGAAACCTACATACTTAGTATAACAAATGTGTTCCATCAGAAAAAAAAAACAATAATGAAGTTACATTTTATGAAAGATCATTGTATTAAAAAGACAATTGATGTGTTAACATCACAGCGAGACAAAAGAACAATAAAAAAATACTTGTGAACAGTCAATTGATTTATCTGGTACGCAGACAAAGCCAAAAACCAGAATGGTAACTAAGCTAGAATTTATACAAGGACAAAGATCTGGGAAAGCAAACTTTACTTATGCCTTAAATATTTAGGAAGAAGTTGTGCATGATTGAAACGGGAGTATACTTCAACAGACCTATAACCATCATGTCAAATAGTTAAGCGGCATTTCAGGAATTACAACCAGTAATAAATCCTAACCGATTATGGCTTGCATAAACCGTCTAAAAGCATTGACCACAATCTACAGAGTTTAGTCTGGATATCAAAGAACCAGGAGATATAAAAAAACTTCATGGCAAATCAGCTCACTAAAGAGAGAACAAAAGGGGCATTTATTGGACCTAAACTTTTTTTGGGTCTTATACGAGATTAAAAGAAAATAATCTGCACAAAACTTGAACACAGCAACCTGTAGAAAAACAGTAAGAGAATGACACACTCAATATTAACAGGATAATCACATAACACCAAAACTTTGTTAATACAAATGAGTTGAATCTGCCTGCAAAGGCTTACAAAGAAAAGATAGTACCGGCGCAGTAATTGTTGAAGAATTTGATAATAAATTAAATCGGTTATTGTTAAAGTACAATAATTTAAAATTGAATCTAATTTTAAAGCTTAATTTTTGTACTGAATATTTCAAATTAAATCTAAATGTATAATAATACATTTAGTCACACTCACTTTATAATTCATTTGTAGGCTAAACTAAATTATTACTTGAGATAAAAAAGTTAAAAAAACTTCATATATAATATAAACATTAACCCGCAACTAACTTTTTAATTATTCGCCTCACATTTCCCAGTTATTCGAGCACGCAAACCGAAATGCAAAATACGCGTTCACATACACTAAAAATAATGCACTTCTTTACATATATGTAAATTATTTATTATAAGTTATGTAGGTGTGCGCGATATGTTATTAAATAAACAATAAGCCTTACCCGAGAAGGTGTTTTTAATTAAATTAATTATTTGAAAAATAGTGACAGGATAAAAAATATAAAAAATAATACCTCCACGGAAAGTCGGTCAATAGTCTTGATATTTATCTCCAGGCCACTTTTAACACTTCATAAATGCAATTTAAAATATGCAAGACTCACGTGTAAGTCACAGAGAGTTGGAGAATAAAAATAGACGAGCAGGCAAGATTTTTTGTTGCATATAGGGTTTCCACATGATGGGCCTCAAAAGCGATGTTTGACACCTAACATATCTTTTACATTTTGTTTAATGAAAAAATGCTTTGTGCAATTAATTTTAGTTTCAATTTAACAGAAACAAATCTTTGTTAATTAAATGACTTCCAAAAGATATTAATTTATATAATTAAATTAAGAAGTCATTAAATTAATCATTTTTCGTGTAATATTTGCCGACGAAAATAATGTCCATATATAATTAATTAATATGCTTACCACAATGACATATGGCATTTATTAATAAATGATAAATAGGTAATAATTAAATGAATGTTTCTATCTAATAAAATTTATTGTTTATTACTAAATAGGGGATTTATATGTAATATTTCATAGTCAAAATATTTCATGTACTAAATTAAATTTATTATGCAAATTTAGATTGATCTCAAGTTGAATTTGTTTGTGTTTTTTTGGGTACAACTGTTCATCAAAGGTACGGAATGATTTTCCAACTTGAAATGCAACGATTATTTAAAGTTTTTCAGTAATGTCGTTTTAGTTACCACATCATGTTTTTTGTATGTAAAGGGTGGTCCATATAGTGGTTCCTTTTTAAAAACTTAAAAAAATTAACAAAAATTATTTTTTTTTGGTATATTATTGGTTTATTCAAAAGAGCAAACATTTCCATTATTTATGGAGCACGATTTTATTCATGAGACTACCTTGGCTGGCTTTGTAGTAGCGTATCCTGTTAACCCAGTTTTTCAAAATCTTGGTGACGGCTTCTGGCTCTATCTCACGAATGGCTTGCTCGATATTTGCTTACAAGTGCTTGAATTGTTAATAGATTGTTCGTATAACATCGGTCCTTCACGGCACCCCACAAAAAAAAGTCTAACGGCGTCAAATTGCAGCTCCAAGGTGTCCAATTGACATCGCCGAGACGGCTAATAACATGATTACGCAACAGATCGATAGCATGAGCATGAGCTGTGTGGCAAGGCGCGCCATTCTACTGAAACCAACGATTGTCCAAGTACATGTCTTCAATTTTTGGCCACAAAAAATTGTTTATCGTGCTTCTGTAGCGCTCACGGTTGACCGAAATGGCGTTTCCATTAGCAGAAATGGGCCAATGATGCCACCGCTCCAAAATCCGCATTAAACTGTCACTCTCTGAGGATGCATTGGCTTCTCGACAATCACGTGCGGGTTTTCCGATCTCTAGATGCGACAGTTTTGCTTGTTAACATAGCCGCCGAGATAAAAGAGCTCTTCATAAAAAAAGACGTTTTTTTGAAGAAAATTGTTATCATTTCAAGCTGATCTAAGGCCCAAACTGAGAAGCGATAACAAACCGGATGGTCGTGTGCTTTCAATTGTTGAGTCAATTGAACTTTATAAGCAAATAATGCAAGGTTTTTGTGCAGAATTCGCATCAGGCTTGTGCGTGAAATGTTGAGTTATTGAGGTCAATAGCAAGTTGATGTTCCAGGACTGAGTTGCACGTTCTCAGCTACTGCAGTCACATTTTTGTCAGTGCGCACCGTACGACGACGGGGACCGTGTGTGTTGGCCACTAGCATGCCAGCCTCACAAATTTTTTGCACAAACTTGCGTACAGTACGCGCAGTGAAGGCCTCATTTGGCCAAATTTTTTTTTACAGAGTAGCTTACCTGAATATGCTTATGCCTGTACCATTCTGCAATATTTGACATTAGTTTTTTTGTCCTAAAGTATTTTTTGGTTTTATCTCATCTTTCTTGCTCTTAAAGGGCGCTTTGTTCCTCTTTGCTTTTTTTTGCAACCGTTTTTTAATTATCCCCCTCTTTTTGCCTGTTAGAAGTATTGCTTATCTTTTTTTTTTTGGCAAGATTGAAATTATTTTTAGTTATCCGTCAGGACTAGGTTTACTAATCTGGTCAGTTTTTCTTTTGTTTTAGTTAAAACAATAATTGCCAGATTATTTGCGTACTTCTAGAAATTCTATGAAAAGAATTTTGTTGTCTAAGACGTTCTATAGTAGTGATTTTGCACGTAATCTTGGTTTCTTTTCCGTCTTTGTCGATTATAAACCTGTCCGTGAAGTAACTGCTTAGCTTTTTCAGATTCAGAAATACTTTTTTATAATAATCCTTTAGGAAGCTGTGTTAAAAGCATTTTTGACGGTTCTGTGACTAAATCACAGAGTTTTATAGTTTGGTTTTCTTTTTTTCCCATTTGGCTGTTTTCTTTTTCTATGGCTTTTACCGTTGATTTTTTTGCCCTAAAGTCGTATTGATTTTTGGATAAAGTCAGCTCTTTGCCAATTCTTGAAAGAAGAAGAATATTGTGGCTTTGCAAGCTAATGGACTGGTTTATATGCGCATCTGTCTAACTATTTAGAGCAAAAATCAACAAGAACTTAAAGAAGAAGCATTTTATCTCTGTTTGTTATCTTTCTCAGACTCAGGCATTTCAATTTTTTAATTTGAAATTTTGAAGGCTGCCTTTGAAACTGAAGGTGAAATTGTTGCTTGTTGTAAATTTCTCTAATAGTTTTCTTTTTTTATCCAATTTGTTAGAGCCCCGTTTGGTCAATTTTGAGTTAAAGTCTCCTGCTATTATAATTCTTTTTTTTTAACGTTTTTATCCAGCTAAATTTTTAAAAGAGTTTTAGGACATTTTTGAGTGGCATGTTTGGTGATTTGTAATAGGAGAATATCCTAAATTTCTTCATCTAAATACATGTCGTTTTTTTTAAATTTTTTTATTAGTTTTTTGTATATTTGGGAAAGCTCATAATTTTGATTTTGTGCCCGAGTTCATTGTACAAGAGTTTTAACTACCAAATGGTAACAATGATATGGAATGGCTCACCCACCCACTTAAGTGTTGGTAATTTAGAAATTTGTATCACCATTGCCTCCTCTGACGTAAAGACTTTCAACGCTGGCAGAGAGAAGCAACTCCAATTTCTGGATGACCAACACTTTGGCGCATGGGTGGGCACTTCAATTCTAACTACCGACTGGCAACCATGATATGAAGTGACTCACCCACCCATTCAAGTGTTGGTAATCTAGAAGTTTGTATCCTATTGCCACCTCTGACGTATAGACTTCCAAAGCTGGCAGAGAGAAAAAACTTTAATTTCTGGATGACCAACATTTGGACAGGTGAGTGGACACGCCAGTTCTTATTATTAACTGGTGACCATGGTATGGATTGGCCCACCCACCTACCCAAGTGTTGGAAATCCAAAAATTTGTATCATCATCGCCTCTTCTGACGTAAAGATTTCCAACGCTGGCAAAGAGAAAAAACTCCAATTTCTGGATGACCAACACATGGGCGGGTGGGTGGGGATTCAAGTTCTAACTACTGACTGGCAACCATAATATGGAGTGGCTCACCCATCCATCCAAGAATTGGTAATTCAGAAATTTTGCTTCTTCTGACTTATAGACTTCCAACGCTGGCAAAGAAGAGAAACTCCAGTTTTTGGATGACCAACATTTGAACGGGTAGGTGGTAGTTTTAACTATCAACTGGTGACCATAATATAGAATGGCTCACCTACCTACCCAAGTGTTGGAAATTTAAAAATTTGTATCTTCTAACGTAAAGACTTCCAACGATAGGAGAAAAAAGAAACTTTAATTTTTGAATGACCAACAGTTGGGCGGGTAGGTGGACACTTGAGTTCTAACTACCGACTAGCAAACCATGATATGGAGTGGCTCACCCACCCACCCAAGTGTTGGTGACCAACATTTGGGCGGGTGAGTGGGCACTCTAGTTTTAACTACCAGCTAATCATGATATGAAGTGACCCATCCACTCACCAAAGTGTTCCTTAATCCACATCTGAATCTTGTTTGTTGCACATCACATTGTCACTTTGCTTTATTAAGAACCATATTCTATCATATTAAAAAAAAAAGTTTTTATAATAATAATCTATAATATAGTAAGCTGAACAGTGTCATCAAAAGACACATCAAAAGCCACAGAAGACAAAGGATGGAGGAAAGAGAAGCTAAGTGGAAGCAAAAAAACATAGAAAAAAGCAATGAAGAGAAAAAGTACAAAGAAGGTTAAGACAACTATGCCTACCAAGGAATGAAAGAGGAAAAAGTAGACAAGAAAAGAATATACAATAAAACATTAGTACCAACCAACATTGCAGAAATAAGGAGAAAAAGAAAAGAGCTGCTCAACGAACTGACCAGAGAATTTCCAAATGGTAGATACGTCATTTCGAGGTTGACTGACAATGTAACCTTTAAAATGGTCAGAGTATATTTGGCAACTAAAGAACACGAAGAAATAATTCCAAATGGAAACTAAAGAATATCCTTAGAAGTTAAATTGGCAAGTAGGATTACCAAAGGGGGTACACCTAATGGAGCTCCACAAAATATTCATGAAAGAGAGAAGATATGCCGACAAAAAAGTGAATGAAGACTTAGAAAAACTAAGAAGACATCTAAGGACAAATCAAACAACTAGGCTGAATAACAATAGAATGGCAGAAAGGAGAGATGAACGTCAGTATAGAACAGACAACAAATAGGGTATAGAGAGAGATGAGCCGGGGACAGCATGTGTTGCCGCAGCAGTCTGTGTGAATCCCACAATAACAATAATAGACTAGAGACAGACAAAATAAGAACAAAATGACAACAGAACTAACGTAGAGAAGAAAACCGAAAGGTATTGCCCTGCGTTAATTATTCTCAAGGGCCACTTGCTGAGGCCAAGACCTCACTACGTCCTTTACGTTACAAAACGTTTAAGTTTTGAAAACTTACAAAAGCTCCTTACACCTATGAACGGTAAACTGAGTAGATGCACGGCATTCTGCTAGGCATTGCAACATTAACTTTAACTTCAAACGTCTCTATGTACTAAATAAGTAAAGAAACCGCGTTTTTTTTTTCTTTTTACTTGAAAGGGCCAAAAATTGTTGCAGTTTTGCTTAATGTCTCTAAAGAACTTTATCATTTTCAAATCTTTTTAAGGTATTTCTGTATGAAGTTAAAGTTTTTTTATCTTTGCAAAAGACTTTTGAGAACATCTTTTCCTTTTTATGTCTTACTAAAGTTTTCTAAATTTAAGTGTGAGGTCAGCTATTCACACGCCACTGCTAGCGTCTTAGCCTCTTTCTCTGCTTGTAATGTTGGCAACTTACATTTATTAAATTTAAGTGAAAAGCCTTTAATAAGAAAATTAAAGTTTATTCTTTTTGCAAGCGTTAGAAGTCTCTATGTTAAAGAAGAGTATGATGAATCTAATTTTTGATGACCAACATTTGGATGGGTGGTTGGGTTGTGCTGGATTATGATTACTACCGAGTAGTTTAAATTAGAGTACTCACCTACTCGCTCAAAAATTTGTTAACAATACATTTGAAGTTTCTTTTCTTTGCAAGCATTAGAAATCCAAATCTAATTTTTGTTGACCAAAACTTAGGTAAATGAGTAAATTACTTCAGATTATAATTACCAATGAGTAGTTTTAACTAAAATGTCCACCTGCCCGCCAAAATGTTTGTTATCAAAGTATTCTTCTTTCTGCAAGTGTTAGAAGTCTCTTAGTCAAAGAAAAAAAAGGTGATTTCTAGGTTCTTAGAGACCAACACTTGGGCGAGTGGTTGATTTACTCTAGATCATTAAGTAGTTTGAATTAGAGTGCCCACCTACCCTCAAAGAGTTTGTTTTAGGCTCACCCATTTATCCAGAATGGTAATCCAGAAATTTTTATCACCATTGTCTCTTTTGACGTATAGACTTCTAACGCTGACAAAGAGAAAAAACTCCAGTTTTTGGTTGACCAACATTTGGACGGGTGGGTGAGCACTACAGTTCTAACTAGAAAAAGATAAAATTCAATCTTTTGATGACTAACATTTGGGTTGGTTGGTGGGACACTCAAGATCATAATAACTAGCAAATACTGGAGTGCTTACTCACCCGTCTGTCTGTCAGTTATTAAAGACTTGAAAGTTTTTTTTCTGCAAGTGCTTGAAGTCTCATTTTGGTGAGTAGGTATGTCACCTCAAATAGTTTAAATTGAACTGCGCACCTACTTGCCCAAAAGTTTGTTAAGAAGAAGTAGTAACTTCCAATCTCTTCTTTGGTTGGGCCACTTCAGATGATGATTATTATTAAATAGTTTACCAACAAAAGTTTGTTATCAAGAAATAGACCTTGTCTTTGCAAGCGTTAGAATTGTTTTGGTTCAAAAAGAAGAAAATGGTATCTTTTAATGACCAACAATTGAGCAAGTCAGTTTGTCACTTTAGATAATGATTATCAGCAAGTAGTCTAAATGTTTTTTTTATTAACAACTTGAAAATTTCTCCTCTCTTCAAGTGTTAGAAACCTCTTAGTCACAGAGGCGTGTGGGTAGGTAACTCTAGATCATGATTCTCTTCTTATCTAACTTTAGAAGTTTTTGAGGAAGAAATGATGAATTTTTAATAAGCAAAACTTGCAACAAGTAAATGGGTTTTTCCAGTTTATAATTACCATTGTGTAGTTTGAATTGGAGCCCCCACTAACCCACCCAAGAAATTGTTATCGCCTAACAGCCAATACGCTTGAATTACTACATGACCTTAGTTTACGATTTTTTTGTTAGATTAAGATTAAGATTAATAGGAACAACAGCTTATAAGTACCACAAGTATTTATTTGGTCACAATTTTTAGTAAAGTAGGTATTTAAATCTATAATTAGCTAATTTGTACGAATTAAAATTCATACAATTTTATACAACCTAAAATTTATTCAAATTTGTGTACAACATTTAGTATTCTATCTGATATTCAAATTAAATTTGCTATAACTTTTGCAACTTGCGTAGCCTTACGTACCAAAATTGATAACTTATTAATTTTGATTTTACACGTTTCAGTTTGATATTATTAATCAGAAAGGTAATAAAAAACTAAAATAAATTGACAATAGTTTTATAGTTTTGCAAAAACTTATTTTACACAAACAAGTAACATATTTCTTAATTTATTTTCCTATGCAAGTTACTATTTTAACTAGAAGAGCAAGTATTGCGCAAACTAGTTGACTGATTGACGTAAGCACACACTGCAAAAGACCACCAAGTCCACCAAGTCCACCAAGTGCTGTTGTTGTTGTAACTCCGTTTGTAATTCCGTTTGTAAGTACTTGTGTATTTCCTGTTGAAAGTGTTCCAAGTTTTGCAAGTAGTGAAGTAAAGGGTTCTGTGAGTGCATCCGTGCTTCTTAACGCTCTTTTTAAAGCAACTTGTTCATCTTCGTTCTCAACTGGAGCAGATAATACTAAGTTATCCGTCTGAAAAAGAAAAAATTATTTTAATAAAATTAATATTTTTCAATTATTTCTGTCTGATAAAATCTTTTTGTATCAATTTGAGCCAAAACAATGACTAACAGGTGAAAATATTTTATAACAATGTGGGTTAACTTTGGTTTGTGGAAATTTTGTAACAAGTTTTAATGAATACTTTGATATTATGGCTGCGGTTATAGTAGTGATTTTGGCATCACAATATATTAAAATAGAACATGCTATGCTAGAGAACCTTAGACCATAATCACTTATGTGTGAATGGTCTAAGTAGAGAACATGTTTGTATTAGTTTTTTATGCTGTATTTACTAAGTAAACACGTAAACTATCAGCAAATTAAGACTGGCGCGAGCAAAAAGATATAAAAATGTAAAACAAATTAATTAATTGAAATGACAGCTGACAATGGTTGAAAGAAATTGGCAATAAAAATTCAGAAAAATTTGTTAAAATAGCGTAAGAGTTTTTAACTAGTGGGTTAAAATTAAAGAGGCAAACCAAAAAAATTATGTTTTGGTATATAAATTAGGTTTTGGTTTAAATAAAAAAATTGTAAAGCATAGTGATAACAGGTAAATGATTATTTAACTCTATTTCGTAATAAAATTGAAGAGCTGTACTTGGTGGTGCACTCCACAATACTGTATGAAGTAACAAAATATATGAAAGGGCCTCAAAAGTTTAAAACAACAATAACACAGGCAACAAAATTTAAGAAAAAAGTCTATTTAATAAATATATATAACTACAAACTTGCAATGAAGTATTATCTTGTGGTAGCTCTATCTCACGACGTAAAAAAATACTACCAAAAATGTTGTTAGTGTTACTAATATCAATATTTATTGAGTCATCTAAATGCAAGCAATCGATTACTACATAAACTCAAAACAGTTTAACAAAAATAATTGAAATATTTCTTTTAAATAAAACTAATACAAATATTAATTTAATTTATCTATTTTTGTACTATTTAATTCTGTTTTTAATATGTTTGATGGCTGCAGCATGCCAAATTACTATAAAATAATTATTACTGTTAATAAATGTATATTTACCAACGCTCCAAGAGCCACGACCAATAAAGCTGCAGTAAATTTTAAATGCATGTTGTGGCAACAGGTGGAAATTGATGTCTGCAAATCGGAAAGCCGTTTGTATTTATACAAAATTTTGCCGTGCATGCACACGTATTTTTGATTAACACGTACGCCAATTAGCTGATAATAAATTAGATTAATTTATCGGTGAGCTGGATTGTGATGTAAATTGCCTAAAAATGTATGAAAACTATGTGTTAATTTTAATCATTGAATTATTATTATGTACTTTAAATGTATTTTTTACTAATTACCTTTTGTATTTTTGTGTTGGTATAATTTAACAAACAAGTACATCTTGATTTTGAATAAAGTTTGCTTTAATTGGGTTTTAAAATGATATTTTTAATAGATTAAATTAAATGACAAATAATAGTAAAAAACTGTTGTTGTACGTGCATATGAACTTAATAGATTCTAAACTTTAAACACATTTTTTAGCTAAAAATGAGTATAATTATGTTTTAAATATTTTACATACATTTTACTTAGTAAAAAAAGAATAATTATTTTAACTTTTTTAGTATTGCCAACACTAAATGACTAGGCTAATTTGCTGCAATCACACAAAGCAAAAGATAGTAATCAAATGTTAGGAATTGAGAGATACCTCAAAGACTCAAAGTTTGAGATCAGACATAGGCTAGCTTAGCAGCGTATTTAAACTCGTATATAAAAGAAGAGTTGTTTTGTAGCTAAGTTATTAACTTTGATGTATTGATTGATTGTCTTATAACATTTTAAATTATACTTTTATATTGATGTTAAGTACCTTTAATACGAGCACTAAGGTGTTCCAAAAAAAAGTATTTTACAATTTTTGAAAAAGAATTGTATTGATTGATTGATTGTTTGTGATGAGATCCTTTTTGGCTCTAAATTTAAACAAAGGCGTAACATAGCTTTGTTTCTATATTTGATGAAATTTAGTTTCATCCAAAGAAGCATTGCAAAGTAATTGTAATGGCTAAGCAATAGAATAAATTTACTTCTTTATCAGCATAGATGGAATGCCGTTGGGTTTAAGGCTTAATTACATTTAAGTTAGAAATAACAAACAAATTAATTGAAAATTACTTTATTCTATAAAGAGGCAATTTTAACGTAAAATTGCCAAGATGGGGAGGGTGCTACAGGAGAGGACAAACTCTTGAGGAGATCATAGCGGCCGCAAATCTTACAATACTCAACCAAGGAGATAAACCAACGTTTGTAAGAGGAAGATCCAAATCATACATTACTACCGCAACGTAGGAAACGGCTGGAATAATAAGGATCTGGACAGTGGCAGAAGAAGAATTGCTTACATAAATATATATAATACAGTACAAACGGAAAAGGGAAAAAGGAAAATAAAAGAGAAGGTAGATGAAACATAAGAAGGATGGACAAATAAATGTTATAAAAAGCTATGGAAGCAAAAGAAATGCCAAAAACGAAAACATAAAGGAAAAATGCAAATGGTACTCGGAGAAAGGCAGCAGAAAAATTTATTCCCAAGTACAAAGAAGAAGGAAAAAGAGGACCGTGCTGGTGGTGCAAAAAGATCAAGGAAAACAAGAAAAAAGCAATACACACAATAAGAAAGGTCAAAAGACAGAGAAGAAGGGGAGAAGATTTTGACAAAGCTGATAAAAACTAGAAAAAAACAAAAAAGCTCTGAAGGAATCAATCAAGAACAGTAAGAAAAGATGCTGAAACGAAATGTTAGAATCTATAGATAGGAAACCCTAGAGAAAGCCATACAAAATATTAATAAATAAATTAGGAGGAATGAAGACAGTTTGCTTAAATGGATGGGAACAGGAGCAATATAGATTTACAAAGAGAAGATTGACTCTAAAAATCAATAAAAAAGTAAAAGACATAGCAAAAGAAGAAAACAGTAGACCACACAAAAAAAAGACAACACTGAATCATAATAGACCTAGACCAGAGTAGTACTACAGGGTTTTGCACTTGGAGCTAAACTTTGGAATCTAGTTTATAATGAGCTAGTTAAGATGCGGCTGCCGGAAAGAGTGACAATAACTGCATTCGCAGATTACGTGTTTTTGTAGATAGGAATATAGACATAGAAGTATTAAAGGAAAAGTTGAAGTTGGCAATAGATATGATAAAGAACTGGAAAAAATAAAGAGTTAGTATTGGCTTTGCAGAAAACTGAGACGGCATGGCTATCGACAAAGAGGATTAATAGGGAAAATGGGAAACTGCAGGTAGGGAAACAAATAATAACCATTAGAAAGAAAATGAAATACCTTAGCGTTACACTTGAAGCAAAAGGGATAGAACGAACAGGTTAAAGAAGTGGTAAGAAGAACAAAAAAGATGGAAGGAATGCTTAGTAGGTTTATGCCAAACAAGAGAAGATCAACAGAAGAGACAAGGAGGCTAATAGCAACGGAGACTAGAAGTAAACTATTGTACGCCGCAGAAACATAGGGAAACGCTTTGAAGACAGAAAAAAAATAAAATGAGGCAAGAAAGCAACACTACCCGCAGATTTGATGGTAGAAGAATAATTTAAATATAAAAAAATTAGTAAATGAAAAAGAACTAGTAAACAAGAAGCAAAGAGACGGACAAGAGAAAAAACTAATACCACATTAGTAACAATGACAAGGACAAATTAACAGCAGGATCAACGCTGAAAAGAAAAAAAAAAGTTCTGCTATGCGCTAGTCATTCTTAAGAGCTACTTGTTGAGGCTAACATCACACTTTGTTCTAAAAAACGTTATTTTTAAGTTGAAATAATGGAATTGAATGAGTTTCTTTATCATAGATTGAAGAAAAAATCTGCAAAACTATTAACAAAGCCGCTTCTATTATTACAGCTTTGACATACAAATTTCTAAAAATGTCTTGGATCAGTTTAAATGTTACTTTTAATTTGTAAAATATATTGCTTGTATTGTTGTGCACTGAGATTTTCCGATAATAATTTTGAAGATTTATATAATCTAAGTCACTGGTGTCAAGAAAAAGTCTGCTATTAGTAAAGATAATCATATTGTAGTATGATACGGCTACGGCTAGCAAGAGTTTTCTGAGTTTAATTTTTAAACTTTAGACGTTTTGGTAGTAGATGGAAAAGTTGGTATTATTCCTGAAAATCAGTTCAAGCTTTTGACAGGATTTAGGCTCAAAAAATCTTGTAAACGATCATAACTTACAATTTTTTTGGCAGCATTGTTAGCAGGCCAAAAGTTTTTGCATAGATTAGCCCAAGCATGGTCAGCTAGAACCGAGACTTTACTACTGTAGTTTCTATACCGTTAATTAAATTATTGGGGTATTTCAATTTAATATAGTTTATCACATCAAATTTATAAGTTTTGAGATATGTATATATGTATACAGTAAGCATATATGCTTGCAACTTATTGTGGCTTTGACCACAATCAAAAATTGTTGGGTTTTTAGGCTAAACATTCTTTTTAAGTTTAGTTTAAGCAGTAATGGTCGCATTAGAAGAATAATTATTAGTAGAAGAATTAATTGTAGGTGTAAGGAATTAAATTTTATTATTAATAACTAGAGTAGCTACACAATTTTACTATTAACGACAATAATAACGAATAACAACTAACCAAAGTCTGAACTATTTTAAGAAAATCAAATATAATAAAATAAATTATGAAACTTTAAAAAAAATTAAGAAAAACTAAAACAGTTTTAAAAAATTAATATAATAATTATATTTTTTAAAAACATTTAAGAAAATAAAAAAAAATAAGAAAATTTAAGAAAGTTAATAAAAGTTATGAAATTTTAAAAATGTTTAAAATATTTGTTTGCAAAAAAATCTAAAAAAATAAAAAAATATTTACTAAAAAATAAAAAAAAATAAAAAAGTTTTAATTAATTAAAAAAAAAATATCAGAAAAATTTAAAAATATTTAAATAAATTTAAAAAATTCTAAATAAAATTTTAAAAAATTTAAGAAAATGTAAAAAAAAACTATCTGAGGTTATTCGCACAGTCTCAGATGTGATTGAGAACTTGTCAGTTGTAGCATGCACGCTTCCAGAGAAAACTAAAGAACTTCAAAAAATAAAAGTGAAAAATTATCTTCTTAACTTGCTAAACAATTATCTCGGTGAATGATTAATATTAATTGATAAAAAAGAAATAAAAGTCAGCTGCGGTATACCATAAGGTTCAGTTCTAGCAAGGCCGTCACATGTATTTGAATTGATTATTGAGTTATTTATAAAAAAATTTGTTAGTTTGCATCTGTGACCAAGTTAATGTCCCTATAGCATAGATAGTTGTTTTATCAAAATATTATTTCTGCCATTTTAGACTTGTTTTGTCGTTGATAACTCTCCGCCTCAATGGTGCTAAAATTTTATTGTTAGTTTCTTGATTAATGTTTTGTAGTGAAACATTAAGAGCACATTTGGTAATCTGTATTCTAAAGGATTAGAGTATAGTAGGTATCAAAGCAAAGTTAGAATCTATGAAACATGTGTGCGGCCGATCGTAACCTATGCCTCTAAAACCTATGCACAAACATTTCAAATTAAAAAACTAATGAGGAGCACAAAAATAAAAGGTATTAGAACAATAAAAGCCGTAAATTACGTGATAATATTAGAAGCAGCGCTAGGTTGATCAAATCACAAAGATGGCAATAGAGGACCATTTAGATAGAATGAACTACAACAGAATTGCCAGATGAGGTAAAGACCAAAGTAGAAAACTTCTAGGCCGACTACCTAAAAGATGTATGGAGAGCTGGATGTTAGCATCAATGAAAAGCTAGAAAGCAGATAACATGACTTAGTTTTTAATTGCAAACAAGAAAAAGAAGAAGTTAACCTTGAAGTGGACTAGCAAAAAAAAAACAGAAAAATGCTTAATGTACTGCACCTGCTTATGATAACCATGGTAATGCATCTTCCAAAAGAGTAACAATCAAAGGTGCACAATAGAAAGAAGGGATTGCAGTGCAGGGACTTTAGACGTGCCACTTTAAGAAAAAAAAAGCAATTTTAAGAGATTGAAGAAACTGACTTTTTTGACTAAACATCTTAAAAATTAATAAAATAATGTGATTTTGTGCGAGAAAGTTAAAAAAAAACTCAACAAAAAATACTGTTTAAAAAAAATTAACAAAAGAAGCAATTTTAGAGTAAGTTTTTAGAAAACGTTGTTTTGATTTAATAAAAAATGCTTTCTGGACCAAACAGTAATAAAAAAATGTAATTTTATACAAGAAAAGTACTAAAAATTTATTAGAAAATATTGTTTTGAAGTCGAAATTAAACAAAAAAAACAATTTTGGACTAAAGTGTGTAGAAAACGTTGTTTTAGACTTAAAACTTAATAGAACATGCTTTCTAGACCAAAAATTAATGAAATAATGTAATATTGTGCAAGAAAGTTGAAAAAAGCTGATTACAATTAATGTTTTGAATTAAAAAAGCAGAGGTGGCCAACTCGCGGCCCGCCTGGAAGATTTTTGCGGCCCGCAATATTTTACAAAATATATTTTTTTAATAATGGCCAAAGTAGTGAAAACCAATTTATTTAAATAATACATTATTTGTGCATCCATATATTCAAAAATTAACTGTTGTTTTCTTCTGTTTTATGGTAGTTTGCGGGGATGTACCCCATTATCTACTTGTCATGTGTTGCCTTGTGGCTTAGTGGAAATTTTCAGTGTTATCCACTTCCTGTTTTATAGCGTTTACAGCCTGGGCCTAATTAGGTTTACAAGTCTGTTATAGGTGGTGTGGTTTGGGTGATAATGCGTTATAGATTGAATATTAGTATTGTCGTAAGTTTTGGCTTTAGTGTAGAAACTTTTGGCATTATTCATGAAGAACTCATAGAGTGTAGAGATTTTTAAATCTTCTCTAAGATCTTTATTTCTTATAAATCAGGGAGCTCTGGTAATTATCCTCAATGTTTTGGATTGGCATGCTTCTAGTGTGGTGAAGTACGTCTTTGCAACAGTTTCCCATACCGGTGCAGCATAGGAAAGTTGAGCTCTAATAGTAGATTTTTGAGTTTCATTTTCTAGTGTCGTAGAAGTGGTGCCAAACTAATCATTGAGACTTTGGTTTTATCTCTGATTTTGTTAACATGGGCTTTCCAAGTTAACAGTTTGTCAAGTGTTACACTAAGATAATTTGCTTGGTTAGCCCAAGGTATAGGTATGCCATCGAAGATGATGTTACAATGAAGAGTTTCTCGTCTTTTTGTAACAAGGGTGGCCTGGCTTTTAGTAGGATTTATTTTTATCTCTTACTCTTCGGTCCATTTGGTTATGGTGTTTGCGGCTTTTTGTAGGTGTTTGGTTATGAATTTAGGCTTGGTGGCTCTGTGAATTATTGCCGTATCGTCAGCAAACTGGGCAAGAATAGTTCCGTTCGTCATTGCTGAGATGTCTCCTACATAGATGTTGTAAAGTGCGGGTGATAGAGTCGAGCTTTGGGGTACTACGGTTGTCATAGGTTTAACAGAAGATAACGTGTTTGCAATTTTTATTTGGAAGCTTCTGTCAGTTAGAAAGTTTTTAATAAGTCTACCCAGATGGTGGGAGTATTTAGCACGATAAAGTTTGGCTATCAGACCATCGTGCCAAACCTTATCGAACGCTTTTTCTATGTTAAAAAAGATTGTTCTTGTTGACTTTTTGTTATTGAATCCTTTGGAGATGTGATCTGCCACACGTGCCAGTTGGCAAACGGAAGAGTGTTGTTTCTTAAAGCCGTGCTGGTGGTTAGGAATTATTTGCGTAGTTTTACTGTAGTTGTTTAGGTGAATCAGAATAATTTTCTCTGTTATTTTGCTTAAAGTTAATAGTAAGCTTAAAATGCGATAATTCTGGGAAAAAGATTTTGGCTTATTTGGCTTAGGAAAAACAACAATTGTAGCATTTTTCCATTTTTGTGGGAAATAACCTTGTTTTAAAATTCTGTTTATTATGTTGGTGAAGCCTACAATAGCTTTCCTAGGTAGATTTTGTAAAGCCGCATTAGAAATGTTGTTGTGTCCGGGAGCTTTTTTTGTATTAGTATATTTAATAACCTTGGCCACTTCCAAAGGATTCGTAAATGGTATTGATTTATCTTCGGCAATATTTTCATAAGGTTCTATCTCTTTTTCCACATCTTCCATTTTGTCGACATCTAAGATGTTGTATGCCGGGCTAAATTGATCTTCAAGTGACAATGCAATTGCTTCAGCTTTCTCTAGTGTGGTATGAGCTAGACCATTTTTCCCGTGGATGGTAGAGATAGTCTCGTGCTTTTTCCTGAGACACTTTGATATGTGCCAGGTTTTGGGCACTTTGTTGTCTGTTTGATAAAAGAGGTTGTCTCACTGTTGGTTTTTGTATACTTTTATTTCCTTTTTAACTCTGTTTTTAAGTCTATTTTTGATTAGTTTATCGTGAGCAGTTCTGGTGCGTTGAAATTTCTGTCGGGCTGTGTTTTTCTCCCTTATAAGTCGTTTTAGAAATGGGGGAAGTCTAAGTAGGTATGATAATATTGCTGGTAGTTTTGTCTTGCGCAGATTGTATGGAAAAGTTAAGTTTTCAACAGCTGCGTCTAAGTCATAGGGAAAGTAGATTTTTGGAAGAAAAAAAATTAACTGTAGAAATTCTGACAAAAAATTAACTTTGACCATTTTCGCTATCTCGCTTCATTCTACTTCATTCTTTTTGCTGTTTTGTGAGCCTGTTCGGACTTGCTCTTTGTTTTTCTCTGTATTCTCAATTTTTAATTTTTTTTGTTATTCTGTTTCTATCCAGTCTGTGTATGTGTCCTAGCCTTCCTAGCTGTCTCTCCTCTATTAATGTTTCTATAGGTTTAATTTTTAATTTATTTTTTACTTCTGAGCTTTTTACTTAATTTTTTCTCGTTATTTTTTTAATTATAATTAGAAATCTCATCTCCATTGCATTAATTTTGCTTTCATTTCTTTCTGTTGTTGTCCAAGATTTGCTCGAGTATATTAGAGCTTTCTTAACCAAGAATTGTCTTTTGAGTGCATTGAATATTCTTCCTCCTTTTCCAGTCCTTGCACCTATGTCTATATTCCTTGTTTTTTCTATTATTGTACGAAGGTAGTAATATTTTACTTGTTCAATTATTTGTCGATCCAATTCTATCTTGTGCCTCTTTGGTTTTGTCGCTACTACTATTGTTTTTGTTTTGCTTGTGTTTATTTCCATGCCTATCTTTTTTAGTATTTCTTTGTATATTTTTTTTGTTTCTTTGTCTGCTCTTAATATCATGTCATCCGCAAACATTAAGATTTGAATACCAATTTGTTCCATTTTAGGGTTTCAATTGTTCACTTCAATAAAATGTCTATAGTGAGTCTAAATCTAATATATGGATATATAATTTTATATGCGGCCCGCGGAGTATTTCCAAAGTGGCCCGCAAGATTATTTGGGTTGGCCACCCCTGGTTTAAACACTAGGTTTAGAAAACGTTGTTTTTGACTAAAAATTTAATAGAAAATGCTTTCTAGTCCAAAAAATAATTAAAAATGTGAATTTATATAAGAAAACTCATAAAAAATACTGTTTTAAACTATAAATTAAACAAAAAAAAAACAATTTTAGATTAAAGTGTTCGGAACATGCTGTTTCTGACTAAAAATAATAAATAAAAATAAAAATATTTGATTTTGTGCAAAAAAGCTCATAAAAATACTGTTTTCAACTAAAAATTAAACAAAACAAGCAATTTTGGATTAAAATGTTTTCAGAAAATGCTGTTTTTGAGTAAAACTTTCTTCTTAGACTAGAAATTTTTAACATTTTTGACCAAAAAGTAATAATAATCTTTTACTAAAACGTGTTAAAAAAATGCTGTTTCTGAATAAAAACTTAATAAAAACTGCATTTTCAAAAGTAATCAAAAAATGTGATTTTGTGCAAAAAAGTTACAGAAAACTCATAAAAATATTGTTTTAGTTTAAAAATTAAACAAATACAATTTTGGACTGACAAAATTCTTAATAGAAAATGCTTTTTAAACTAAAAAGTTATTGCTTTTCTTTTTAAATGTAATTTTTGCAAAAAAAGTTAAAAAAAAGAAAATACACTAAAATATAGTGTTTTAAACTAACATTAAAAAAAAAACAAATTTGGGTTAAAATTTTCAAAAAATGTGGTTTTTTAGACCAAAAAGTAATAAAAACGTGATTTTGTGCAAAAAAAGTTACAAAAAACTCATAAAAAAGACGTTTAATGATTTAAAGATTTAGCTGTTTTTAGGGACAGGTTCTCTAACTTTTGTAAATATAAATTATACACATTTTCTCAATAAGTGTTAACTGGTCATCAAATGTTTTGATTTGTTACCGTAACACATTTGCCAATATAACTAAAACGTTGTATATATGCTGGTAATTACATGTTTGAACATATATGTTTGTCAATTTTTATGTTTATTGTGTGGGTGGGGGGGGAGGCTACTTAGAAAGTATATTCAATTGTAAGATAAAGCACTCATGGAGTTGTACGCTCTAAATACTTTGCGGTGAGTCTCAAAAACTCCAAAACAGTTTTGAATTATTTTAGCAACAATTATTTTAGCAACACCCATAAGCTTTACTTTATATGCTATAAAAAGCGGCATATTTATGTTTTGCACACAGGCAGCCGTACTTCTCGCGACGGTCTTGATTTCTAGGCCCGATTTTTTGGAATACAACCTAAGAATTAAAACCAGAAAAAGAGTAGAAATCCTTGGATTTGCGGATAACACTGCAATAGACGCAGACGGAAAAACAAAAAACAATATTGAAGACAAAATAAACCAAACCATCAAGGATGTAATTAGGCCAACCTCAAGCCTTGGATTTGAACTGCTCAACAAAAAAAACAGAAAAGCGGATAACTAAAGTGGAACTTGATGCTTTATAGGTAATAATTGCCTTAAAACCAAGCATCCAATACTTCTAGTCATTTTTAACAGAAAAAACACTCACTGCACTGGTAATAATAATAATAATAATAATAATATATATTTAACGGCTATCACCAGTTTACAATAATTAATTACATAAATTAATAATTTCACAATAAAATAATAAAATAAAATAACAGCAAGAATACAAAGATATACAAAAACTACAATTAAAATTAGAATTGACAAACTGTAAGTATAACAATATGGTATAAAATAAAGTAACGTATAAAATAATATATCAGCTAACTAGTTACATAAGCTTAAGTTATGTCTTAACAGACGCCTCTTTAAAGTGTATTTATTTAAGTTAAACAAATCAAACCATTCACTTTTATTTAGAAGATTTGCTCTTCTAAACATGCGACTTAGCAAATTATTATTAGAAACATTTGAACTGTGTGTCATAATTCTAAATAAATTGCAATTTCTTAAAGCTAACAAATAATTAGACACATGAAATCCAATTTCGGATAAATGCGAGGGACAACATATATTGGCATTAAGCAAATCGTATAGAAAGAAATATCAGAAACAATCCTGCGACTATTGCGAGTTGGAATATGAAGCAAATCCATAATATCGTTTAATAACCCGAAATATGCCTAACTCCAAGTTTGTATTCAATACATCTTAAAAATTTCTTTTGGATTGATTCTATCCGGTTTACAACGACGTCTAAATAAGGTGACCATACCGGCGAAGCATACTCTAAGTGGCAACGAACTAAAGAACAGTATAACGTTTTTAAGCAATTTGCATTTAATTCTTTAGCAATATTCCACACAAATCCCCAAAGTTTAGACGCTTTGTTACATATTGCATTAATATGTTCTTTAAATAACAGACGATTATCAAGTAATACGCCAAGATCTTTAAAAGATTTAACGGATTTTAACTTTGAAGATTGAATGGAGTATGAAAACTCGACCTTAGACATTGTTCTGGAAAATGACATTGATACACATTTATCAATATTAACAAACAGTTTATTAAGATTGCACCACTGAGTTAAACGATATAAGTCTGCCTGTAAAAGCATACTATCTTGCAAATTATTTACTATCTGATATAATTTCATGTCGTCCGCGTATAGTAGACATTCACCAAATTCAAACACATCTATTAAATTGTTAATAAATAATGTAAAAAGAATAGGACCAATATGGGACCATTGTGGAACTTCAGAGCTATCAAATATTACATTTGATACAAAAGTATCAATTTTGACACGCTGGGTACGATCATTTAAGAAAGATGCAAGCCATTGCATGGTATTGTTATTAAAACCTAACATAGATAATTTGGTAAGCAAAACATGATGGTTAACTTTGTCAAATGCCTTTGAAAAGTCTGTGTAAATAGTATATACTTGACAATTACGATGAATGAATTGCTTAAATTGCAACAAATTACTTGAGGTCGATATACCTTTTTGAAAACCATGCTGATTATCGGAAATTGTAGATCGAGACATCCAAGCTAACTCATCACTAATTATGGAATCAAGTAACTTTGGTATTGACGACTGTATACTTATACCACGATACTTATATATATTGTCACGAAAACCACTTTTAAAAATTTGTATAATATAACATTCCTTCCAATGTTTTGGAATGTATCCAGATAATAATGATTTTTAAAAAAGAATATGTATTGGTTTATTTAATGAATAAACACAGTTTATTAATAAGTTAGAAGGAACACAATCAGGCCCAGCGAAAAAATTATTTTTTAAACTTATAATACGATTAAAGATAGTTTCAAGTGAAATATGTAAAATTTTATCTTGAATTTGATGTTTACTATTATAGTAAGGGTACTTAACGTTGGATTGATCTGATTCATAAACAGTAGAAAAATACTTGCCAATAAATTGACTATATCACAACCTTCATCAGCAGATTTGTTGTTTAGTTTCATTAAATTTGGGATTCCATTTTCATTGCGAGCATTTTTAACAAAATTCCAAAAAAAAGTAGGGTCTTTTTTAACATTACTTTCAACATGTTCTAAATAGTTTTTATGTAAGGTTCTAGATAATTTGCTGCACGATGTTCTAAATTCGGAAAAAATGTTGTAATGTTCAACTGCGCCAGTTGCATGTGCAGTTCATTATTAATTTTTATAGACTTAGTTGGAATAAACATATCCATGCCTTGATGCAAATAATAATAAAAAGTTTCAAGGGCTAAATCTAAATTGCTATTATTTAAAACAAAATCCCACTCAATACTGTGAAGAAAAAGGTTAAGGTTTGCATAATCAGCTTCTTTAAAGTTAAAACGCATTTTATTGCCTGTTAGAGTATCTACATTAGAAAATGTTGGTAATGTACAGAAGTAAGCAGAATGGTGATGACCTGGAGCAAGTAAAATATCATCAGCAAGACATATTTGAACATCAATATCCGTAAAACACAAATCAAGAAAGATACCTCTTAAGTTAGCTACAAAAATTAATTGAATTAAGTTCATAAACAAGTAGGAGTTAATAACAATTTTAGCCTGAGGACTATAAGTCAACATTTCGTAACCAGCTTAATATTATTCAAATTGTAATCACCCCATACTATAAACTTGTAGTTACTATATTTAGTTCTCAATTATTCTACTATTGTACAATGTTCTTTATAAGTTGCAAAAGAACAAGAAGGAGGAATATAGATACCACCAATCACTAATTTCATCTGTCCCAATCTAATAGCAATAAAAATATGTTTAATTGTGCTTGAGTTAGAAGATAATAACTCCGATTTGAAGTATTTTTGATAGCTATAAGTATACCACCACCCATAAGTTCACCGTGAATGGTGCGTTCAATTCGAAAAAATCATAGTCTGGTGTTGCAAATTGACTGTCTAAAAAATCTGTATACAACCAGGTTTCTGTTAAGACAATAACATCATAAATACAATTATTTACATTAAACTAAAAATCTACTAGTTTTGTACGCATACCTCCAACATTCTGATAATGACAAATTAGTTTTTTGAATCATCTTCAAAATTGATGTTAGATTTAACTATTTGAGGAACGCCATTACGGTGTTTAATTACCAAGTTATTTTCACCATTTGAAATTTGTTTATCCAAATTTAATTTAACCTTTTTAAAATACTCTCTTTCTTCCTGCGACCTATCACATCGAAACTGCTATTGTTTATTGGTGTTTTTTTAATTAAATTTTAAAACTTTTTGTCTCTGAAAATTAGTTTAAGAGGACGACACACAGTACTAGATTTTTTCTTACCAAGCCTAATTAATTTAATAGGTTCAATATTAACTCCAAGCGGTTCCAAAATATTGACTACTTCTTTGAGGTCATCTTTAGATTTATCTTCCAATGATATAGATTGAGATACCTTAAGGTTAAATAACAACAGATTAGATTTTCTGCTGTGACGGTCTTCATTTTCACTAATAATTTGATTTACATCAACCAGCTTTTTCAGGAATTTGTTTCAGTTTATCTAATCTTTTCTAATATTTCATCCTTAAAATTGACTAGGTCATTCCTAAAACAGTCTAATTGGACACGTATCATATTGTTTAATTCGTCACTGAAACTAATAGGCAAAAATTCAGCTTGTGGCAGAGAAATGCATTTATGGCACACCCACTTTGACTTATCATTGACAACGAAGCAGATTTCATTATCATTTAAGCGAGAACAACGAACATGTATTGACTTGTTACATCTTCCATTGCATTTAATATATGGAGTATTAGGTGTAATACCCTGATTACAAATGCCGCATTTAAAACCCATGATAAAATATAAGATTTAATATATAAGATATTATACATCACAAGACAAATGTTCACGCCGACGCGGTCTATCGTAGCGACTTTAATAGACAAGGAAAAAAACCACGGCAAGGATAACAATAGAGAAAACAGAGGAAAACAGAAAAAAATAAACTAAAATATCGGCAGCAATAAAATACTTAAAATTAAAATCAATTAATCAATTAACTAAATAGTAAATTCATACAAATATAGAATTTATATAAATAAAATATCAAATAAATAATCTTAATAGAATAAATACTTATTTGATGTGTTTTTGAATTCATTAATGAATATTGGTATATGATAATATTATAATAAATGTTAAAATATGTTCACGTTTGTTAAAGGTAGGACTAATGCCTAACGTAATTGGTTCTAAATTCAGCAAAGCTTGATTGTAAACTTTATAATCTTGTACGCGGCTTCTACATGGAGTGAAGCACTGCAGGAGAAGGGGAAACAAATTTTTATTAGAATTCAGAGGAGAGCTAGACTAAGTGTGGATACCGTACTATCTCTCTGGAAACGATGCAGGTAATTGCATAGCAGTATCCATTGACATTTTTATAGAGGAAAGAACAGAGATGTACAACACGGAAAAAACAGAAATTTTGTTGAAAAATAAGCAAATAGGTAAAAAAACTAAAGCGACGGTAAGGTTAGCTCTACTAAGTCACCGATCAGAGACTACGGGGAGGTAAACTACTACTTCACTTAAAGTTTAAGGGAGCATGAATGCTTTGGTAGTTACCTCCAAAGATTTTAAATCAAGAAAAGTGACTTATGCCAGCACAGTGGAGAGATAGACACGGTCATGCAAGCGTAACAAAATGCACCCACATTAAAGATGAAACTAGAAAGAACATTGAAAACAAATATTTAAGAGCAACATGGTTGAAACAATATTGGAAAACTAATACTTGTGGAGCCAGATTAATAAAATAATCTTACACATTATTAAAATGAGGAGCATTTGGCGTTTGAAGGTTTATGCGTAACAGCTGTTAAAAGTATGCTTTGTGCGTTTGAATTTATAATCTACGACGTTCTTTGAAACCAGGTAAGTGTTACAAAATAGTAAAGTACAAAGAGTTTTAAAATTGTACGTTTTTTTCAAAACCTTCCCCGAGTTGTCATTTTTAATTGTTTAACAATTTAAAATATAATTTGACAAATCTTATACGTTTTTGCCAAATTATGATATTATAGTAAACTGTTTAACCGTTTTAGTAACTTTTTGACAGATATAACAATGTTTTTGACAACATATTATATTGCTGTTAACTGTTTTTGTAACGCTTTGACAGTTTTAGTAACAATTTAGAATACAATTTGTCAGATCTAGCAAGTTCCATCCAACTTATTACATTGCTGAAATATATTTGAAAGTTTTAGTAATTTTTATGAGATGTAGTAAACTGCTTAGTAAGTTTTTGACAAATGTGATTACTATTTAATAATATTTTTGGCAGTTCTAAACACTATTTGACAGATAATTTTTTTAAAGTCTTTAGTTACTGTTTGACAGATGTAACATTTATGACAGTTTAGAATAAAATTCGATATGTTTAGCAAATGGTACAAATTTTATTACATTGCTGTAAATTGTTTGACAGTTTTAGTAACATGACACATGTAGTAACATTTTTGACAGTTTAAAAAAAACAATTTTTCTAATTTCTGCCAACTATCACATTGTTAGAAACTATATGACAGTTTTTGTAATTTTTTGACTCATAATGTTTTAGACAATTTAGTAACAATTTTTTACAGATGTAGTACTTTTAGTTTACTTAAGTAATTTTTTGTTGATAGTTTAGAATACCATTTGACAGCTTTGCTATATTTATGTCAATATAAACTAGTACTGTAACTTGTTCTACAGTTTTAGTAATTTTTTTATAGACGTAGTAGGTTGTTCGCAGTTTAATATAAAATTTGACTAATTTGGTACAGATTTACACTAAAAATCAGAGCCCCGTTGCTGGGTTGTACAATAACTGTAAATGATTGTCAGCTTGCACTGGCTGATTAAGCCTTGAAATTGTATGCAGGGCACATTACGTGAGCAGGAACGATAACGGGTTGTGAAGTGTTGATGCAAAAGAAATAAAGTAGACCGGAATAACTCAAACGTAGCGGAGTGGGCAAAAGTAACTTGAAACAGGACAAAAAACAAGTTAAGTGTTAATCAAAATAGAACGTAAATGCACGGTGTGGTGGATGGGTGAATCAACGTGCGTAAAACTTTTTTTTTTTTAATTTTTTGAAAATATTTTTGGTTTATTATTTTATTTTTTAATCTTTACAATTTTATTATATTTAATTTTTTTAATAACTAAGTTTGTAAAAAATATATTTTTTATTAGTGTTTTTAAAGTTATTAATTTTTTTTTAATAAAAAAATATTAAAAATAAATTATTGAAATAAATGCGATTACTAGTTGACAAATACTCGAATACAAAGTAGTCTTGACTAACAATTAGTTGAAGTAATTAAATTTTTTGTGGACTTTCAAGTACAAAAAAATGAGTTTTAAAACCGTATCTGGTAAAGGTGGTTTTATCTATAAATAAATTGTGCCAATAAAGCTTTAGATTCTTCAATTACCAACAACAAATAAGTTTTGTTTTTAGGTTTTAAAACTTGGTACATTATTCATAAGAGCAAAATGAAAAAATCGGTACTTAACATTTTTATTTTAAACGCTTTTGTAATTTACCAAAAAATAACGAAAATAAACACAAATATTTTATTATTTTTACATTTTCTTATCAATTACTATAACAGATTCAAAATATATATATATGTATATATTTTTTGACATATTTAAACATTTAAAATTGAAGTTACAATGTTGACGACATCTAATCCAATATTTATTATTATAAGAAGTAACGTATTAATAAATTTTTCAAATGATCCTAAAATAGAAATAAAATATTAATATTTTTATTACATTAAATTGTATACACTTAATCAATATTTATAATAAATGTTACTTCTAATAGTAACGTATAAATTGTGAGTTAAAACAGATCTAATGAAATTCTATTGTTATTCATAATCAAACTTATTTTAAATAAAAGAAACATACGCTTACCTGTAAAATTGTTGTAAATTTGATTTAATTCATTAGTACTAGTATAACCAATATTCTCTAAAATAATGTTTTTTAGTTTATCATCATAGTTTTGATTTAGAAAGTTATTATCTAAAGGTTTGTCTGTAGTAGTTGTTCCTATATTTTTCAATGAATCTGCAATGTTTTCTAAAAGGTAACGTTAATAAAAGAAAAATATTATTAATAATTCATAAAATAATTCTAAAATTAATTTTATCATTTTGTATGCTACGACATCCAAGCGATGTTCTAGCATACATCAAACACATAGGTTGGCTGTGTGTACAAGTGCCGTGAAAATAAAACGTTCCACAAATGCAGAAAACTTTTATCGTACATTTTTGATAAGTTGATTTTGTTTAATAAAAACTACTAAAACTTTTTTACCATTAATGTCAATTTGTTCATCAGCTATTTTTTCTAAAAAATTAAATTTATCAAATTATAAATTTACCAAACTATTTGCAAAACATACCTTGCAGAAAACTAGTCAAGAATTCTAAAAATAAAAAATGTTATTAAATATAAAAAAAACTTTGTTAAACTAGCTGCAGTACACAACAAATAAAGTATTACCTAATGCTGGAAATAATGGTTCTTTTTTATGGTCTGGTTTTAGTGATTCAATTCTGGTAGTGGTAGTTTCTGCAACATATTTATACAGTTAGTGACGTGCATAAAAACTTTAAGTAAAAAGTTTTTTGTCATTACATAATTAAATGGAAAACTTTTAGTTTAAACTTGGCCCCTCAAAATACTGCAACAACCTTGGTTTTAATTTGCTATTCCAAAGCACGCGCTGGAACACAAAACGTTGCGGTTACGTGTTGCTGCTTGGCATATTGGAATAACAAACAATAAATTATAAAGTTTTTGATATTTTTATAGTTTTTGAAAAAAAAACGTAATTTAAGATAATTAAGAATTTTAATAAAAAAATGTTAACTAACCACAATTATATATTTAATTTAAGTTAACTAAGTTTTTTTAATTACTTGTAATTGGTATCATTGTTGATGTTACTGAAAATGATTCTGTAAAGACATCAAAACTATGTACAATACTTATTGTTTAAGGGTGCAATGTTTTGAGTGACAAAATACTTTTTTTTTAAATTAAAAAGTTACTAAATTTTTGTTGCAATCAAGTAATACTTCTAAAGTTAAAACAAACATTTTAATTAAGTATTCAAAGTATTGCGTCTTTATCATATAATATAACATTCTTATAAAAATAAATTAAATACCTGTTTTGGGTGTTTCTGTTGATGTACCATCTGTTAGTTTAGTAGATTTATTTGGACCTTCTAAAGTTAAAGCTGCAAATATTGCATCAAAATCACAAAGTTAGTTATTTATACTATTATAGATTACTTGTAGTTGTAGATGCCTTTGTTGATGCAGTTTCTATTTCTTTAAAAGGTGCGTCTTTGGTATAACTTGCAGTTTCTGCTACAAATAATAGATATTATTACTTAAATTAATCGTTTTATTCTATAATACGATGGGAGTTTATGTTATCTTCTTAACTACGTAAACAATATGTTATTAAAACAATTTTTTTTATGTCAAGTTTCTGTGACATTTTATAGAGCAAAGCGATAGTTTGCATTTGAAGACAGAAACATTTTTATTTTTTTATTGAAATAGGCAGTAACTTGAAGAACGTCTATGACAAAATAGTTGCAGAGTATAGAGTATAGCACTCTAGTGGTACTTGTATAGATTATAAAAAGTTGAATAATGTCACCAAAACCACATTGGTTCTGTTCCTAAAAAAAACAAAAGATTTTATAAGAGTTTAAAAATGCTTCAAGCTTGACTTGATCACCGGTTACTGGCAAATACCAATGAAAAAAAGCCACAAGCCATACTTCGCTTTTGCAGTACTAAATGGAGGCACCTTCTAGTGCCAGCCACTTTCTAGAAATATATGTCAATAGTCCTGGATGGGCTTCTTGGTACCATGGTCTTAGTATATCTGTATGATATTTCTACCCTATTTCCAAAACACATTTACCGTTTCCGGTTAAATCCTGGAAAACTTGCAAAAATGTGGACTAAAAACCATGCCAAAGTTTAAATTTGAAGAAGCAACCTTAAATAGGATACCAAGTTGGTGCCAAAAAAAATAAAACGCTACTACACTATCTGACCTCAATTTGAGGCTATTCAAAATCAAACAACAAAAAGCAACTTTGCCGCTTCATCTGTATCATCTGCACATGGCTCAGAGAATACTACCTTGCATATTTATCAATTTTTTTTATGGAACTACAAGAAACCAAGAAGCTTTTTGTTTGCGCTATTTCTTTAACTGGCTTACTAATCTTCAGACGAAATTCTACTCAAATGGGTTAGAATGTATGGCAGTTGTGTAGGCGGTAACCAAGTGTACAGCTTATTTAAAAAGAATCATTTACGTTGAGGATTGATAACAGTGCCCTGGCCTGGCTAAATAATTTTATCAATGCTAACGTTAAACTAACCCGTTGGTTGTTGCTACTGCAGTATACTTTTATCTTCAAAGACACCCCGAAAAGCTCAAATATTTTACCCAATATTTTATTTTGGATCTCGGGAAGGAGATAAAATAATTGACACGGTCATCAAAGCCAACGATCGGCTCTTATCTGCATGATAAGACAAGTCGCTAATTCTCATCAATTTTAAAAAGGAACAAGCAAACCTTCTCAAAAGAAAAATCTTGCTACGTCGATGCCACGCACTTCCACCGGCTGGGAATAGCTATCCACCAAAATGAGGCAGAAAGTTGTCAATTCCACAACAACACCGACACGGCAAGTTGGGGTACTACTAGCCGGAAGTCAAAGCAGATTAGAAAAAACAGTCTGGCATGTTTTCAAATCAAGCCTGACTCACAACAATCAAAGACCTTGCTTCAATTGCACCCTTCAGTTAAGTTCTTAAAAAAGTGACAAACGGTTTTATTGGACCCTTCAATACTACCTAAGCCGGAAATAAAGTTGTCATCATTATTCTAGAGTTGAGCACTTGGTAGGTCAAAACCGTTTCTCTGCCTTCAGCGACTAGTGAAACGACTGTTTAGGTTTTGGAAAATTGTTTTATCTATAAATGGTGATATTTTAAAATACTCCTGTTCGACAAAAATCTACAGTTACAGACTTTTAAGAACGCTGTGCAGAAGTGAAAGATCAACCAGTATATAACCGCCACTTACTATAGACAGGCAAACAAAGCAGCAACATAATAAACAATAGAAGTCGATGCGAACACTGTTTGAAGAACAACTGAGGAAACAGTGTTTTGTTGCAATGAATTATTGCAACTAAGAAAATTTTTATTAGAATACAACCTAACAGAACCCGAAAGCTGGGATGATTTAACCGAAAAACTATTTGTCTTAGACCGACGACTTCAATAAGGACGACAACTCAAGGCTACTTATCGCAAGAAGAGTTACCGCAGAAAAACTAACGTCCACACTTACAGGTAACCAAGTCATAGTGCGCAAAAGTGCAAAAGGTTTTGCAGATAAATGGATGGGTTCAATAAAGATTTTTATTACAGCCGGCCATAACTGTTACTGGGTACAAGACTACTTATACAAAGTCTCTATTAAACTCCACCTGGATGACATCTAAACTAGACCACTCAAAGAATTTCAGGAAGATGATGCCTTTGTCAAGAAAATTGGGAACACTTCTTCCTCATGTCGAGGAGGCGACCAACCACTACCATCACGTATAACAACACGCACTTAGGGGCATAAACACACGCTTGCTGTTGCATTTTTAAACAACTACATGAACAGATCTAGTATCAAGGGCTTGACCAACAGGTCTATGGTTTTTTTTGGCATCTCAGCATTTGATGCTATACCAAACACAACAGCCCCAAAACTTTTTCTTAGAATTTCTTCAAAAAGTCGCCCAAGACCTACGCCGGGCATAAAACAAAAAAAATGAGACAGTGCTTTGCTTCAAGGCTGGGGTTGGTGTATCAACTATTTCCATGGATTGCTTTCAGATCAGGAGGACGCCACTCTACTGTTTATATGCTTTGTAGAATCATAATTTTCAATCATTAAAATTTTGCGTATTATATTAAAGATAAAATGTTTGCCTATCTACAATTGTATATTTTAGTGTCTACTTTGTTATTGAAATGACGTGACGGGTTTATGTTAAATGTAATAATAGGTTTTTTAATGTTTTAATTACCTGTAGTTGGTGTAATTGGTCTCACTGTTGATGCTGCTAGGGATGGTTCTGTAAGGTTATCAAAATTGTGTGTACTAACTATTTAATGCTTAACAGATAATATGTAAATCTATTAAAAATAAAATTAGTACCTGTTATGGATCTGTCTGTTGATGGACTTTCTGTTAGTTTGGTAGATTTATTTAGATTTTCTATAGGTACACCTGCAAATATTGCATAAAAATCAAGAAAGTTAGTTATTTATACTATTATAGATTACCTGTTGTTGCTGCTTTTGTTGATGCAATTTCTGTCTCTTTAAATGGTGCGTCTTTAGGATAACTTGCAGTTTTTGCTAGAAAAAATATGTAATATTACTTAAAGCAATAGCTTTATTCTATAATACAAAGTTTGTCAAGTTTCTTTGACATTTTATAGAGTCATCTCTAAGTTAGGTTTCAACTGTATTACATAAGCAATAATTTGTACTTGAACTCAAAAGTATTTAGATTTATTTAAAGAAAGAAGGCTGTAGTTTAAAGAATACCCATGAGAAAATAGCGGCATAGTATAAAGAAAATAACTCGTTTGTAAACCAAAAACGAGATGATAACGACTGTTAAGAATGGAGAGAAAAAGTTAGTATTGACTATTTCCATCAATGCTTGCACTGCGGAAGAAAACGCCGGTCTACTATATACTGGTTGCAACAACAATTAAACCAAATCTGGCAAAAAAAACTAAAATTTTTACCAAAATGGTTCTCAATTCAGGCCCGATTCAGACGTGATGTTCAACGACTTACCAAGTCAATCTTGCCAAAAGGCCTAGATTTTTGAACAAATTTACCAACGGGATAATCGAAAAAAACAGCAGCAGTTATTGTGCCTTGGTGATACTGAAAAATAAAATGGATGGCTAGCCACGCTTCTATATAGATTATAAAATGTTGAATAAAAGGCACCAAAGCCAAATTGGTTTCACTTTCAAAAACTCAAGAGACCCTAAAGAACTTTAAAGATGCACCATGCTTGACTTGACTGCTTGAAGAAACAGAACAGTTACTGCGCTTTAGAGGTACTGATAAATAAAAAAAATAAAGAACACCAAAGCCAAATTGGCTTTATTTTTAAAAAACTTAAGAGACCCTAAAGGACTTTAAAGATGCACCAAGCTTGACTGCCGGCAAATACTAATAAAGTCAAGCTACAAGCTTTGCATTGCTTTTGCGGTACCAAATGAAGTCTCTTAATAGTTTACTGTGAAGTCAGTCAAACTCAAAAACAACTAGTCATTTTATAAAAAATTATATCAATAGTCCTGCAACTTATGTCCTGGTTTACATGGAGGACATTATAATCTGTTTGCAAAATGAAGAAGATTATTTATTATCAAGTCTTGGAACGGTTACAAAAATATGGACTAAAATGCAAGATGTCAACATGCAATTTTGAACAAGACAACATTGAAGAACAGCAAAACACAAAGCAATTCTGCCGCGTTATGGGTATCTGAATCTAGTTTAGGAAATACGTCCCAAGAAAAGGACAACCAGACACATGTTGTGCCAAACTCACTGAGAAACCAGAAAAAATTGCACTTGAATAAATTGAAATGTATGGAATTGTGTAAACAGTGTAAAAGTTTAGGGTTTAGTTAGAAGATGAGTCATTTACTTTGAGAACCAACAGTGCATTGGTCTGGTTTAATAATTTTTTCAATGCTAAGATCAAAATAACTATACCGTCAAACAAACCCCGGAAAGCAAATATTTTATTCGAAGTGTTCTTCAGGATCTCAAAAAATAAAATAGTCGACTCTGTCATCAAAACCAACGACCCAAAATTGACCACGACAATTCATTGCAAAAAAACACATTCCAAGCAAAACCGCTTAAAAAAGAATCTTTGACAGAAATACTTCCAAAAAAAAATGCCTTCAGATTCAAGGCATTATCTAAACTATCTAAAAATACAAGGAACGGTTAAAAGACCCAAACTATTTTTGTAATACAAACATAAAATATTATATGGTAACAAGGTAGGAAGTTTTACTACAACACCCAAACGGCAGGTCGGGATGATAACCCATACGGTCACCAGCAGCATTTGATGCCAGATAACCAAACACAACAGCTCCAAAGCTTTTCCGCATCTAGAAAACATTTTAAGAAGTTGCCCAAGACTTGGTGTCCATCTACGTCGAGCATAAAACACACAAAAATCAAGAAAATGCTCTGTTCTAAGTCAATACCTGCCGGCCTGGGTTGGTGTATCAACCGCACTATCTTTGAGGTGTTTCCTTTTTTATAGACTCTACTGCTTATATATACTTTCTATTTACGCAAGCAAAATCAAGTATATGTAAAAAATAATGTCGCAGCCACTCATAACGATATAGCACTTTAAAAATTAATAAACATAAAACTTATCATAATCATATCAATCAATCATAATTTTGAATAATCAAGAATTTTTTGAGTTATATTAAATAAAAAGAGCTTAATAATAGGTTTTTTATTGTTTTAATTACCTGTAATTGGTGTCACTGTTGATGTTACTGGAGATGGATCTGTAATGTCATCAACATATATACTAACTACTTAATGCATTACAGATAATATATAATTTTATTAAGAATAAAATCAGTACCTGTTTTGGGTGTTTCTGCTAATGTATTTTCTGTTAGTTTAGTAGATTTATTTGGACCTTCTATCGTTACACCTACAAATATTGCATAAAAATCTATATAGCTATTAATACAATATCAATTACTTGTTGTTGGTGTTTTAGTTGATGCATTATCTGTCTCTTTGAAAAGTGTTTCTTCGGGATAACTTGTTGTTTCTGCTACAAATATTATGTAATATTACTTAAACTAATAGTTTCATTTCAAAGTTAGGTAGATAATATAAAAAACTTTCCTAGTAGGAACACAGTTATATTAATACCTGCTTTTGGTGTTTCAGTTGATGTAAATTCTACTAATTTAATCGAAGGTTGATTAAAATTATCTACAAAAATTATTATTAGTTATTTATATTATCAATAATAATTTTTCTATATTGTTTGTTACATTTTTTACCTATTTTTGTTATTTCATTTGTACCAAAATTTGATTTTTCTGTAGGCTTAATTATTGTTTCAGTGGTAAGTTCTATTTTGGGATTACCTACAAAAGGAGCTGCAAATGTTAGTTAATTTAGGTTATCATTAGTACATATTTCTATAATATAAATTTTTATTTTTAACAAATAGATTACCGGTTTTTTCTGATGCTGCAATTTCAGTGGAAGTACCTAAAAAATGCAATAAAGCTAATATTAATAGTTTTTTTTTTTTAAATAGATAATTTGCCCAATTTTTTTAGCAACCTTATTTGATAACATATTGCTATCTAACAATAAGCATAGAGAATTGGGCAGATTAAATATCTGTATTTATCAAACAATTACCTAATATTGACGTTTCTGTTGAAGTTGTTTCTTTGATAGTACTTACAGCTATAAATATTTTATGACATTATAAATAGTTTTGTATACTAATAATTGGTATAACAAGTATGCATACATAAATTCTATAATAATATAATATATGATAATTTTTATACCTGTATTAAGTATTTCCGTTGATGGATTTTCTTCAATTTTAGTATTAAATGTTTTAGGATCATCTACAAATATTGTGTAATAGTTACTTGGATTATTGTTTATTGGCATATTCATTACCTATTGTTGGTGTTTCTATTGATAAAATTTTTGTTTTATTAAGAATTGCTTCAGTAGTGGTTTCTACAGCTAGAAATATTTTACAACATTACATATATCACTTATTTAGATTGTGGTTATTAGTTACCCGCTTTTGTTGTTTCTGTTGATGAACTGCTTGTAGAAGTGGGTTCAGCTAAAAATGCAATTTATAATTGTTTTCAGTTTTTTGTGTTAAATTATTTTATAACAGGTTTATCATTATAGTTAACAAACCTGTTTTTGGTGTTTCTGTGATTAATTTTATAATTTTTTTAGGAAGTATTAGGTAATGTATACAATTGCCTTTTTTTGTTGATTCTGTTGAGGTAATATCTGCAAAAGGAAAAATGCAATGTTACTAATATTACTAATTTCTTAAATAGTTTTTTTACAATAAATTTATTATGATATTGTTATTATTGCTTCCAAGTATGGGAAAAAAGAAACTATACTATCTCTTTTTAATTTTATTCAAAAACAAGCAATTTGGATCATTGCCAATTTAAAGTTGATTAAAGACTTAGTTACTTTACAACATCGGCATAATGTTAAAAATTGCAGCATTTTCTATGGATATGTCCATGGACATTATTCAAACAAAATACAAAACAGGGCCGTATCTAGATCATAGTTTTGGGGGGAGATGAGGGTGACGACAAACAAACTTAATTTCTATAACATTTGTAATTTAAATTTTAATATGTGGCACTACCAAAACTTACATAGTCATCTTCAATAGTTTGAAATTAAACGTTTCAAATTATCAAAGTTTGCTTTGTGCAAAGCAACGATGGCTTTGGTTGTTAAAATGGGTGCTGGTAGTATCAATGGGCAGTGAAAAAGTTTAACATGCTTTAAAAAAAAATTAATAACAAAGATATGTCTGGTATTGTGACTTCTGATGGACCACAGAGCGGTAAAAATTTGAAAAAAATAAAAATCTGTAATATAAAGTAAATATATCTTTAAACGGTAGGCAATACTTTAATTGTAGTTTGTTTGATTTTTCACTCTAGTTCAAACTACTGGTTGGTATTTATAAATTGAAATGATCTAGACAAACAATCAAGAGATTTGATTGATCATGCTCTTTTTTGACTTTGAAACACTTGGGTGAATTCCAGCCACTCACTGGTAATCATGATCTGTAGTGGCTCACCAACCCACTAATGTGTTTCTTCATTTGACTAAGTAATTTCTAACACATTCGGAATAATCAAAATTTGATAACAAATGTTAGTGCAAGATTTCGCGGAAACCCTAAAGCATTATTACAAGCAAGTAAATTAAACTTTCAAAAAGGAAAAACTTTTTATTCATTAAAATCGAGCACTTGGACGGGTTAGTGAGTATTCCAGCTCAAACTGCTATATAGTAATCATGAGCTGAAGTAACCTATCAACCAGCTTTAGTGTTAGTTGTCACAAAAATAGATATCACCTTTTTTTTCCTAACCTAACCTAACCTAACCTAACCTAACCTAACCTTTTTTTTTTTTTAACCTGAAGGAGGAGTAATCTTCAAAAGACACCCATGTTCTATGGGCGTGCCGGATTCAGACTACTCCTGTAGCTGCCTACAGACTAAACCTCCTCCTCCCCGTATCTTTGATTATCTTTGGAGCGGAACTGCGCACTTGCATATCTTCACCCCTGATTCTACTTATCGTCCTCTTTCCTTAATCTCTATTTTTTCTCTTTCTGTGATCACTAATTTGATCCAGTTATGCAACTTACTCTAAGTTTCTTGCGATTCAAGCATATATTGAATAATATTTTCAGGTCTTATTAGTGTGTTTATGGCTCTCTCAATGTAATTTCTTGCTCCTTCCCATCTGGCATGTTCTGGGGTGTCTTCCTTTCCACAGTAGGTTCAGCTGTCTTCATCCCTTATATGAAATCTTTTTAGGTATGAACCAAACGTTCCGTGTCCACTAAGAAACTGACACAGGTAATAGTCAATGTCGCCATGTTTACGTGCGGTCCATGTCTCAATATTAGTTATAAGCTTCTTTGTCCAGTTTGCTGTTCCTGTAAGTGTACTCCATTTTTTGGCCCATTCCTGCAGAGTCTTGCGGCGCCGTTCTTCGTGGGGACCTCTTGTTTCTTTTCATATGCCAGTCTTTTCTCTGCTGCCTGTAGTTCTATAGGCGGTATGCCAGTGATGACTTGTATTGCTTCAGTAGGTATAGTTCTGTAAGCCTGTCCGACTATTATGAGTACTCTCCTCTGTGCTTTCTCCACTATTTGTCTGTATTTAGTGACTTTTATCGATTCGCACCAGATTGGAGCCCCATACAGTAGTGCCAAATGTGTCATTGAGCTTAAGAGTTTCCTGGTCTGGAATTTTTGTCCTTTTAAGTTGGGCATTATCCTGGCCATGCACATGGCATTTTTTTCTGCTTTGGCGGCGGTTTCATACTATTGTTTTTCCCTATCTTAATACCTAGATATTTAATGGCTTTCTTGGTTTTTATTATTTGGTCTTTTACAGTTATTTGCATCTCCTTTAGCTTGTAACCTCCGTAAAGTATTACCGCTTCTGTCTTATGTGGGGCAATTGCCAGTCCTAGCTCTTCTATTCTTTGTATGGTTTTTTTCACCGCTGTTTGTGCTATTTCCTGTAGTAATGTTTTTGTTTTGGCAGTGACAATAATAGCAGTATCATCTGCATATCCGACCAGCTTCACTTCTTTTGGCATTTTCATTCCAATAACGTCGTCGTACAAAATATTCCACAACAGTGGTCCGAGGACCAACCCCTGTGGAACACCACACGTTACTTGCCTAGTGTTGCTTTTACCTACTATTAGATGCCTGTCTTCTAGGTAGTTGCCAATAATATTTCTGAGGTACGGTTCTATATTTTTTCTTGTCATTGCCTCTAGGATTCGTTCCCAATTTGCCGTGTTAAATGCATTCTTAACATCTAGCGTAATGAGCATGCAATAGCTTCGGTTTTTGTATGCATTTTTCTAAGCTGCTTTTGCTGCCTTACATACCTCTTCTAGTGCATCCGTCGTGCTTTAGCCTTTGCAAAATCCATATTGGTTTGGAGCCAGTTCTCCTTTCGTGGTAAGATCCTCCTTTTGACGGCTAACTAGCAGCTGTTCAAGCAGTTTTCCAGTACTGTCTATCAGGCATAGTGGCCTGTATTTGGTCTCCTCGGATTTATCTGTAGGTGGTTTTTCTATCAATATTAGCTGAGCCGTCTTCCATTCCTTTGGGATTTTTGCATCAATAAGTATATCACTCATTGTATCTAAGTATTTTTGAGGGTTAGCCATCACTCCAATTTTTAAAATTTCTGCCGGGATTTTGTCTGGACCTGGAGCCTTTTTGTTTTTTAATTTTTTTACCGCTTGTTCCAGTTCTTCTTTAGTGAATGGCTGTGGTTTTCCGCAAGTTAGTATTGTCCTTTGCGTAATTGGTACGTTTGGGAATAACTCATCGACTATGCTACTAACCTCTTCATCCTTTGGTTCAATTGTTTGTCGCAATCGAAATTTCCTATTAACAATCTTGTATCCTTGTCCCCAAGGGTTAGTGTCTATTTTGTTAATTATTTTGTTCCAGCATTCTTCTTTGGCTTTCAGTATTTCTAGTTTTAAGGTTTTTTTTTCTGTCTGTACAGGTTTTCTAGATTTTCCATTGTTTGTTGGTCTGTTTTTGTATTTCTTCTGGCTCTTGTCAGCTGCCTTCTAGCACTGTGTCCTTTCTTTCTAGCTTCGTTAATTTCTGGTTTCCACCAATATACTGGGTTTGGGTCCGTATTTTTTTTTAAGCCATATGTTTTATTGCAGGCTGCAATTGTGGCCTTTATGATTTTTTCTGCAGTGGGGTTTTGCATTTTTTTGAATTTTTTTTGTAAATTTTTAAGATATAAGTCCGATTTTTTAAGGTCGATGTACCATCCGCCTGCGTTGCTTTTATTCTTTTTCGCTGTGTTTGTTTTGCTCAGTTGTAGAGTAAAGTAGATGTTTTGGTGCTTGCTAAGATTTTCATCATCAGATACCATCCAGTTCCGTATTTGTGTTCCAGTTTTAGCTGTACTTATGGTAAGGTCTATAAAAGATTTCCCCTGGGGTCCAACGAAAGTCGGCTTAAGGCCATCGTTGTGTATTGTAAGGTTATGTTGGGCCATCCATTCACGCATCGTTTTACCTCTGTGGTCTTCTACCTTCCCTCCCCACAGTCGCGATTTTGCGTTCATGTCTCCCGCTATAATGATTTCCTTTTTGGTTGCTCTGATACATTTGCTGATTTTGTCAAGGATTGCCTCATATTGTTCTTGTGTATATCTGGGTGGTATATAAGTTGATATAATCATGAGTTCGTCAAGTTCAGCCAAAACTATGATGTTTTTGTTTGTGCATGCCTTCCGCACCTTGACGTTTCTGCCAAATATACGGATACCAATATCACTATTTTGCTCTGTAATCCACCCCATTTTTTCGGCAGCTTTTATGTTTGGCTCAGCTATAATAGCTACATCTATATGGTTTTCTCTGGCACTTTTGTCTAATAGGTCCATAGCCGCTTTGCATCGGTCTAAGTTGCTCTGCGTGAACCGTACCTAACCTAACCTAACTTAACCTAACCTAACCTATCAACCAGCTTTAGTGTTAGTTGTCACAAAAATAAATATCACTTTTCTTTTCTTTGGACTAAAAAACTTCTAACACTTGTAAAGAAAAGAATCTTTTTAGAAAAACACTTTTTGGTAATTTAAACTATTTGCTGGTAATCATTATCTGGAATTACCAACTTACCTGCCCAAATGTGAGTTTAAAAAAACAGATATTACATGCTCCTACTTGTACAGAAAGTCTTCTGACGCTTGCAAAAAAGAAAAACTTTTAATTCTTTGATTACGAACATTTGGATAAGCACTCCAGTTTAATCTACTCATTGGTAATCGTAATCTGGAGTGACCTCCCGCTTACGTATGTGTTAGTCATTAAAAAATTGTATATCACCTTTTTTCTTCTAACTAAGGAACTTCACTTGCAAAATAGTAATTTTTTTAATTTTTTGTATAACAAATACTAGAGCACTTCACTTTAAACTACTTGCTGGTAATTATGATTTAGAAATACCTAACCACCTGCCAAAGAGTGGATTATCAAAAGATTAGATTTAGATATCACCTTTTTTTTTTCTTGACCAAAAACGCTTCTAACGTTTGCTAAAAAAAAAACTTTTAATTTTTTGATAAAAAACATAAGTTGTCACTCCAGTTTAATCTACTCACTAGTAATCATTATCTGGAGTGACCCATTTGTCTACCATTTGTTGGTAATCAAGAGATTTTTACCATCTTGTTTTCAATATTTTAGTAACAAATACTAAGGCGAGGAAATTGATTCTTCAGTTTGAACTACTTTTGGTAATTATGATCTGAAGTGATCTACTTATCCGTCTATGTGCTCTTTACAAAAGCTTGTATATCATTTTTTTCTTCTTGGACAAAAAAAACTTCTAACGGTTACAAAACAAAAACTTTTAATTTTTTGATCAATAACATTTGGACGGGTAGGTTTAAACTGGAGTTTCTGCCTATCAACTCAAGTTTGTTATTAAAACATTTGATATCACTTCTTTTCTTCTGACTAAGAGAGGAAAACCTTCTAATGCTTTGATAACAAACACATGGTTGAATAAGTTTAAGCTACTCAATTGTAATCATAATCTACAGTGACCAACTCACCCCTCAAGCTTTGGTCATCAAGAGATTTGATATCACCTTTTTCTCTTAGAATTAATGGACTAACACTTGCGGAGAAAAAATTTCTACAATTAATTGATAACAAACACTTGAGCGGTGAGTGGTTATAATTGAAACAACTAAATGGAATTTATGACCAAAACCTAGGCCGGTAGGTTAAACTACCCACCGGCCTAGGTTTTGTGTTGGTCACAAAAAAATTAACTGCTTTTTTATTTTACGATAAAAAGTTAGTGCCACCAAACAAATTTTAAAACAAAAGACAAAGATATCTTTTCTAAAAAGAGCACAATGATGTAGCAAACTTTACCCAATTCTAGAAAAAGATCAAATTCAACAGAAATTAAAAAAATCAAAAATAGTTTTTGAAAATAGCAAAAACGTTGACGTAAAAACAAAAATAAAAAATGGTTAAATAAAGCAATTAGAAAACTACAAGATAATAACTATGAAATTTTAGTAAAAAAAGACAAAAATACAAAGTCAATAAATACTCAAACTACGACTGCTTATAGATCTTCTAAATAAACTTGGTCTAAAAGAGTGTATTAGATAACCAATCTAAAAATTACCAACCGTAGTGGAGCAAGAAGAAGATTTGGCCCGAAAAATAATAAAAGGTAAAATTTAAAAAAGAAATTTTATGAAGTAAAAGTATTAAAAAGTTACTAAGCTGGCTTCTTATAATGTCAGATAAAAGGAGAAAAAATTGCTCAAAAAGTAAAAAACTTATTACAAAAGAAATACTAGCCGCATCGGTTTCACTTGCAGAGTGTGTTGTAAAAACAAATCGGTGAAAACCGGAATCCAAAAGTTTTTTTTGGTATTTCCAAAAAATGCAAAAAACATATTTTTGAGTCTTACAAACTTTTTTCTGTTATAGTTCTAATAAAAAAAACAGACGGACTAAAAAGCCTAATGCGGAATTTTGCAAAGATCTATTTTGGGACTAGTATTATAGAATCTGTACTATTACGAGGTTTTTCAACAAAAAATGTCCCAAAAATGTTACAACTGTGCGATAGGTAGACAACGTGGTAGTCATTGCATGGACAAAGAAAAATCTAATAACTAACACAAACTGTGCAATACAGCAAGTCACTAAATAGAAAAAGGAAAACAGACTAGAAATACCTGCAAAGAAATTAAAAGCTGTACACTTCTGAGCAATACTAGAGAAAAAATATAACCACCAATTGCAAGATAAAATACCTAAATAATTTTGGACTTTGGGGCAAAAATAAAGAAGCACGTTATAAACACCAACAAAAAAGCAGACAGACACATCTGCTCGGTTGCTTGCTTTTCTTATGCCAAATGAAGAGATTATATAACAAAAAAAAATAAGAGTTTTAAGATTGAGCAGAAAGCTTAAAATACCAGAACCAAAAGCATAAGGATATGCTACTAAAAGTGCAGAGGAAAATGACTTATGCATCGTCGTACCGAACTGTGTCCACTGACGCAAAAAAGGAAACTTAGAAAAATGCAAAAAAGTATAAACGTTTAATGGAGACGAGCGGTAGGGTAAACATAAAAAGTGTTTCCGAAGATATTGCTATGGTTCTACACAGCCGTCATAAGACCTATGCTTACATACGCGGCACTAAATTGGTTGCACCAAATAGCATGCCTAAGTATAATTCATCACTTTTTTTTTCTTTGACAAAGAAACTTCTAACGGTTTTAAAAGAAAAAAAACTTTTAATTTATTAATAACTAACAATCGGACAAGTGGGCGGGAACCCCGGAGTAGTTTCAATTATAGTTTCTGCTCACCGACCCAAGTATTGTTGTTAAGAATTTGGTTAACACCTCTACTCTTCTGTCTAAGGGACTTCTAAAACACTTTCAGAGAGGAAAAACTTCTAATTCTTTGATAAGAAACACTTGGTTGGGTAGATGGTCACTTCAGTTTAAGCTACTCAATTGTAATCATGATATAGAGTGACTCACTCGCCTGCCCAAATCTTGGTCATTAAAAAATTGGATATTATATTTTTTTCTTAGAACTGAAGGAAAGAGAAGAAAGCTTTACAATTATTGCATTTTAGAACAAATTTCAAAACAAAAAACGAGGATACTTTTTCTAAAAAAAACAATGATGCAGCAAACTTTACCTAATTCTAGAAAAAGATCAAATCTTTAAAAAAAATTAAAAAATATAAATATAGCTTCTGAAAATAGCAAAAAGGAACGTAGGACCTAAAAGCAGAAACAAGAAATGATTAGATAAGACAATTAAAAAATTACACGAAAATAACTAAAACTTTAAAACAGAACAATAAATACTCAAACTACAACTAACACGCAATACAAAAAGGCCAGACAACACAATAAAAAATAAACGGAAGGAAAAGACACAAATACGTAGATCAACCAAACACTGTCGAGTATAAGTAACGGCGCAAAGCTTATAGGTCTTTTAAATAAAACCTAGACCAAAAAAATGAATCAAATAATTAATCTGAAAACAAGCAACTGTAGTATAGCAAAAAGAAGACCTAATAAAAAGTCAATTTTTATGGCGTGTGGACTTAAACTCAGAACCATTTTACAACACACACAACGCACTGATAAGGCAAGGCAATGACTTTGGGCTGAAAACTGGCAAAGAAAGCAATGATTGAATTACTATTAACACATATACCCAATTAGAATTGGAGACAGTCCAACGTGTAGAAGATTTAAAATGGATAACGAAACAACCGAGCACCTGTTATGTTTTCTCATATGATATAGTGTTTTTCTTGGGGAGTTGCTGGTTTGACATGGTTAATATAAGAAGACCAAGCGTTGTATTTGCATACACGTTAAGACAACAAAGTGAGGTCACTACAAAGGGACTAATAAGACCTACGTGTAAGTAAACTTTGGTTTACCTAAATTTAGAATCTAGAATTTATTGACTCAATAATTTGTTCAAGTTTATTATGTTAGTTGTTCTTATAGTAAGTAAAAAATTAATTTGAAAACTTATTACCTGGTTTCACTGCGTTTGTTAGATCAATTTCTGCTTCTTTTGAAAATGGTACTTCAGGATACTCTACAACTATTTATCATTATTACTCTTACTTTTATCCTATATTTAAATTTATTACTTATTTTTGGTTTTTCTGGTAGTACATTGGGAGGTGTTTTATTGGGGTTTTGAACTGTATCTACAAATAGTTAACCAATATTACGTTAAACTATCTATATTTTTTGTTTTGTTTTGGTTGAGTTTCAGAAAATTGATTACCTAGTTTTGGTTGATTTGTTGATAGAATGTTTATTGCAGTGGGTGTGGTTTCCAAAGTATATTTCCAAACAGTATCTACAAATAGTTTATCAATATTACTTTAGACTATCTACACTACAAACCTGTTTTTTTTTGTATTTCTGTAGATAGAATTTTAGAAATTGATTACCTGTTTTTGGTTTTTCTGTTGATGGAATATTTACTGCATTTGGAGGTGTTTCATATACATTTTTCCAAACTGTATCTACAAATAGTAAAATTTTTTATATTACAAACTGGTTTTTGGTTTATTAGGACATTTCCAAACTGTATCTATAAATAGTTTACCAAGATTTCGTTAACTATCTATATTACAAATATGCTTTTTGTTTTTTTGTTGATGGAATTTTAGAAATTGATTACCTGTTTTTAGTTTTTCTGTTGGTGGAATTTTTATTGTATTTTGAAGTGTTTCATATAGATTTTTCCAAACTGCAAATACAAATAGTTAAATTTTTGATAATAAAAACTAGTTTATTGTTTTTGTGTTGATAGAATTTAAAAAAATTATTGACCTGTTTTTGGTTTTTCTGTTGATGGAATGTTTACTTCATTGGGAGCTGTTTTATTGTAGTTTTCTCCAATTTGATCTACAAAAAGTTACATTAATCTATCTACATTATAAACCTATCTATAATTTGTTTTTCTGTTGATAGATATATTACCTGTGGATGAAATGTTTACTTGTTTGGAGGGTCTTTCATTAGGCTTTTTCCAAATTGTATCTACAAATAGTTTATCAATATTACGTTACACTATTTATATTACAAACTTTTTTTTTCTTTTTTTGTTGATGGAATTTTACAAAATTAATTACCTGTTTTTGGTTTTTCTGTTGATGGAATGTTTACTGCTTTTGGAGGAGATTTATTAGGATCTATAAATAGTTCTTTAAACTATATTACATGTTTATTTTTTCTGTTAATATTGTTTTTATTTGTTTTGATCATGTGTTTTTTGGTTAAAAATATACTTGTTTTACTAGCAATATTATTACGCTCATCAATATTATATAAATAAACAATTAATAGAAATATTTTGAAACTACTTGTATTTGTGACGCATGCGCTACTATTTCAAGGTATGAATTCCTTATCAGTGTGTTTAGCATCTTACCAGTTTGAAAGATAATTTGTATAAAACTGCATTAACTTATTTAATGCATACAACAGTTTAAGTTGATGATACAACCAAAGGACTTTGTGTCGTTCAAATTTGCTTGTATCATTCACAAATTTATCTTTTTACAATCAACAATTTAACCCGTTTTTTGTGTAAAACCATTGCGTTTTATTAAATTTTAATGTTTATATCAACATACCGTTAGTTTTTGTGTTCTTTTTGTTATTATTATTATCTTCTGGATTTAAAGAAATGTTAAATAAAAGATTCCGTTTAACTCTAACTTTTGGATTGGATAGTGTTCTTTCCAGAAGATTATCTATAACAAATTAATTTTTATAATTGTTGCAACTTAACTCTAAATAATTTATTACCGAACAAATTAGATTTTAAATCTACATTTCTTCTATTCCAAAACCTGTCTACATGCGTATCGTCTTGCTTTGAAGAAACCTCAGTTAATTCTCCTTGTTCCAGTATACTTTTTAAACTATCAACACTTTCATACGCGTTTATCTCTAAAAAAATATTTTTAGTTTAAATAACTAATTATTCGTCAGTTCTTAACTGAATACCGACCAAAACTGTGGTTTTGAATTGAATAATGTGTGGTTTGTACAAAATTTTGATTTTCTCTTTAGACCACTAAACTGCAGTTAAACTAACATAAATATTATTTACCTGAAGCTTTTATATGTTTTAGTACCGGGACACTGCATACATAGGTCAGAGCCTAAAATGATCATTAATTAACTATTGCATAATTTATTAAATAATATATTTATTACATGTGCTAGTATAACTATAGTTATCCTCATGGTTGTATTGAAACTGAAAATTCTAATCATTAATTTCAATATCACGTATTTGTGTTATTTATTTGTTTTATCTGGACAACATAATTCTCTAAACCTGCCGATCTTAAAATTACAACGCAATCACGTTTTATTCTTAAATTGATGTTGATTAGTTGCATATATAATCAATACTTTTGTTATTTAAGTGTTAACGTCTTACACTAAATTAATTGCAACATTCTAACGTCAATTTAGAAAAAATAGTAGAACTTGAGTTTTTTGAAAAATATGTAAAAACAACATCAATATATATGTAAGTACTTTATCAAAAATTATGCCCAGACAAGTATTTGACAAAATCGGATCACGGAATAGAAACGTGGTTGAGAAAGGCACGCCACGGAGTGGTGCGTTGTTGTGAGAAAAGAACTATTTTGCTTTTTTATGGGTTCACTTTGACTAATCAATCATTTAATCTTGAAGTTTACGGGTAGTTTTTTATAGCCTTAAAGCTACTTTTGACTATCTAGAGATTAACATATTGCACCACTTAAACCCCAACATTCTCTTGTTCTACCATTAAGTTGATCCAAATGTCTACTTCCCTGCACTTCCCCTAACTAACAAGGCTTTGGCAACCAAGTATTGGCGTAATAACCATAAACCAACAAATAAAATCTAAGAAAACATTATTTAGGGTAGGTACAATCCCGGTGGAGCTTAGGCCACGCAAGTCTTTGTTTCCACTATTTCAAATTCTAAGGGGGAATCATGTCCAAACCTGAAATCCATCTACTTATTTTTAACTCTTTCTATATCTCATTTTAAACCATTCTCTAATCCGCTTGGCCAGCGTGGAAGATTATGACTATCATACATTCCAAGAAAAATTTTGAATCTTGAAACATCAATACTCCTGGCAAGTAGTCACGCACTCACAATCTTGCACTGCACCAACAGTCACAGATTCTGGAAGAGGCAAAGACTCGATATATTATCAAAACATAAACACACCCCAGGAAAAAAAGAAGAACAAGAAAACAAATAAACGTTCAATATTTGAACGTTAAAATTAGAAGAACATATGAAAAAACTAGAAGAAAAACTACAGCTCATAAAATGGGACATACTGGGGCTGAGATTGATAGGAGAAAAGATGAAGTACCTAAAATCAAGAATTGTAATACTATTAAACAAACCCTTAAGACACCAAGGTAATGATAGAAGACTTTAATGCAAAAGTCGAAAAGAAAACAGACTATCAACGCCAACAAAAACATAAAGGTCCTAAGATGTAAGTTGGCTCAAGGAAGAACAAAAATAACAGAACTAAAAAATAAACAAAACACACTGATCAAAACTCAGGAAGAAATTAATGAAGGGATTTAAGAATTTTACGGAATTCTCTACAACTCCACTTTTCAGAACCGCCAATATTTTAGATTTTGAGTCTGTAGTACCCAAAATCCAAAACATTGGATCAGATGAAATCTCAGAAATCAACCGAGAAAAACTAAAAGCAGCTCTAAACCAATTAAAGAACAAGAAAATCCCAGGCAAAGATCGCATAACAACTGAGATACTCAAAATAAGAAGAAAATGTATACAAAAAATCCAAATCTTACAAAATAAATGTATAAGAAAAAAGTCGATCCCAAGTAAATGGCAAAACGCAGCAACTATCATTCTACATAAAAAAGGAGACAAAAACAACTTAGAAACTTATTATTGCACCTATACAAACTCATAACTAAAATCGTCACCAATAGACTGACAAAACTGAAACTGAACTTTCATCAATTAGTCAAACAAGCTGGATTTGAAAAGGGTGCACCACTGACCACTTACTTAGAATTCTTATTGAGAAAAGCAAAAGAGTTCAATATACCCATTTACATCGTCTTTGTGAACTACCAAAAGACATTTGATTCTGTTGAAACCTGGGCAGTTCTGAGAGCCCTCGATAAAGCTAGAATTGACGCAAAATACTAACATCTCATTAAGAACTTATACAAAAATGCGTCAATGCAAGTTCAAATAGACGCAGTTGCCGATCAGGAAAGAAGTGTGGCAAAGAGATATCATCTCCCCGAAATTATTCACAGCTGCAATTGAGGAAACTTTTAAAGAACTAGACTGGGACCACCTAAGATTTGCAGACGATATTGTTCTCATCAGCACAAATTTAGATGACCTACAGACAATGTTAGTACAATTACATCAGACATCAAAAACATAAGTTTGGAAATGAACTTGAATAAAATCAAAGTAATGACTTCCGAGAACTATCACATAACCATTGGAAATGAGCTACTTGAAAACGTATCCGAATATGTTTATCTCGAACACAAAATACAACTAGGTAAAAGGAAACAATCCTGTGAAATAACTAGAAAAATTGGACTCTGTTAGGCGGTTTTTGGAAAATTAGGTTTTATACTCAAGGCATCAAAAATTTCTAAAAACTTGAATGAAGTGTATACAAATTATGCGTATTACCAGTTCTACGCCAAACAGATTTCGAACTACACAACGAGCAATACAGAGGGCCATGTTGGGATTAGCATTAGGGATAAAATCTAAGTTTAAATTATTTGGGTTTGTGGTTTGGATTAGCATTTTTCGATTACTAGCTCGAGTGTTTTTGCTTTAATTTCTTGATCAAAAACACTCGGGTAGGCAAACAGGAACTAAGTTTAAAACTTGTCAGCGTGGATTGATGTCTGCCGGGTCTTAGGCAACTCCCTAGAAATGTTCTCTACGTGTGGAGAAGTCTTGGAGCTGTTGTTGTGGTGTTTTGTTTTAGGGACTTTCAGGTAAAACTTGAGGCTACTGGGTAAATCGGCGCTAGGTCTGTCTAACTGAATTACACTCCAAATGCGGTATCTACAATGCCGCCAAAGGCGTGTGGTCCAGGTGGTGATGGCAAACCGCTCATTTGGCGTGAGAGTGGGGGCGTTTGTTGGAATGCAGGTAGTTTTTATTAATCTTTTTAGATTCTGTTTGATTGCTGAGTTGCGGACTTGATCCGTTGTTGCACAATTTGGTTTTGATCTTCAACTTTGCTTAGAATTTCTTCTGCGGAGTTGCTTCCGTGATTGGAAAATAACTGCGGCGTTTTGTGTGATGTTTTTGCAAGTATATCTTAATTTCACTGGATTGCAAGAAATATGTTGTAAAAAGGGCTACCTTAAAGTTTGCCTTCTAATATGTGCGTTGGTCATAGACTTTCCTGGACTCGAAAATTATCTGATCTTTACTCTGGTTTGTAAAAGGACCCCTGGAGTCAGCGCCGTAGCTAGATCCTCCAAACGGCGTGCAAAAAAACGGGTTGTAGGGGGAGGGGAAGAATATATAGTATATTTTGCGGGAGAAAAGCAGCTATACATCCTGACTACTCTACATCTCTTTGGAGTTTGCCTACCGATACAGCCACCAATATGTGCGTTGGTGATAGATTGGTCCTCACTTTAGTTGATTAATGTCTTTTTGGTGTGTATTTGTTACTTCAGTTGGTGGTCTGATTTGACTGCAAAAACTTTTTTCTGGTTTGGGAAAAGAATTTTTTAATCTTTTCTAAAGACTATCTAGTTTGTCTTCTTAAAAACAATGCTTACAGATTACATTTTTTGGATCATGCCTGGAAGTTTGAGACCTGAAGGGTTTCTGCTATGAAATTTTATTAAAAAAAAAAAATGGTCGAGACCAAGGACGCTCTACTACAAAAGACATACATAAGCTTGGGGTACGCAACATTTCAACCAATCATAGTTTTGCTGTTTGGATCAGTTGGTTTGAAATATTATGACTAACCAATGAGATCGCCATAATTGCCCGCGTCACAGGCGATGTACAGTATACATCGAGCAGTCTTCTAAGTATATTGTTCTAAGATTAAGACACCTTATAAACTGTAGGGTAAGCTACCTTAGAAAGTGCTAGGGTCTGGACGGGACTTTATCAAATCATTCTCTACAGCATGGTTATTTTCTTCTTCCAGATTTTGTTTGGCAGTCTGCTCTGTGTCTTGATTATACATTCAAGCGTATATCGTTTGAGAGTGAACCTTTCTTGCAGTGAATTGATTGGTGCGAGGGTGCCAATACACTTAAACTATGTCGAAGTAGTCTACGCCGATACACTATTTTGACTAGAATTTTTTTTTATCCCTTTTCTTTTACTTATTGGTTTGCGCCTCTGGGAAATACATATCCAAACCACAAACTCAAAAAATTTAAACTTAGTATCTGCTCAGCCACACAAAATTGGAGCACTAACAGTTGAACGGGTGAACGGGAAAAACATACCCAAACCATGCGCCTAAAAATTGTAAACTTAGTTCCTTCCCACCCACCTAAGTGTTTGTTATCAACAAATTAGAGCACAAACACTCAGACTAGTGGGCGGGGAACACATAAAAAATACACGCTTATAAAATTTTAACTTAGTTTCCGCTCACTCACTCAAGGTTTGTTATCAAGCTTAAAACACATATTCAAACTTCACGCTTAAAAAATTAAATTAAGTTTCCACTTAAATGTTTGCAATTAAGAAATTAGATCACAAACGTTCTGCTTTGTTATCAAAAAATTGGAGCACAAACATTGTGGCGGGTGTGCAAGTTACACATATCTAAACCATACACCCAAATAATTACATTTAGTTTTCACTCAATGTTAGCAATTAAGAATTTAGATCACAAAACGTTCTGGCGGGTGGGCGGAAAACACCAATCGAAATCACACGTTTACTAAATGTAAACTTAACCCAAAAAAATTAAATTTAGTTTTCACCTAAGTGTTTGCGATTAACAAATTAAATCACAAACGTTCTGGCGGGTAGGCTGGGTAAACTAATTTAAGTCACACGCCTAGTATAGGTAAACTTAGTACTCACCCAAGTGTTTGTTATTATCAAATTGCAGTAATAAACTCGGGCGGGGAACACAAGTTCAAAAAACTTAAACTTTATTCCCGCTCGCCCACACAAAGGTTGGTAATCATTAAATTAGAGCAAACACACTTAGGTGGGTGGGCGGGAAACACATATCCAAACCACATACTCAAAAAAATTAAATTTAGTTTTTACTCAAGTGTTTGCAATTAAGAAATTAGATCACAAAACGTTCTGGCGGGTGGGCGGAACAACAATTGAAATTACACGCTTATTAAATGTATACTTAGTTGTGATGACGCAAATATCACAACTGAAATAGAAATAAGATGGCCACGTGGTAAGATAAATCAAGGTGGACCAACAAGTGACAAGATGGCAACCGAAGCGCTGGAAAACTAAGAAGAAGATAAAGAGACGATATCCAATACATTGCAGGAAAAAAATAAATTTTAACAGCCTAGGCTAGAAACAGATGGAAAAAATTGGAAGAAGCATACGTTCAGGAGTGGACACATCCAGGCTGAAGAAGGAAATAAAACTCATTTCTTCTAGCGACAAATAAGTTAAATAGCATTGCCAAAAGAATGAAGCCTTAAGGTTTTCTTGCTGTAAGTGGCCGTATAGTAGAAAGAAACATAGATTAAGAGTTTAACTGCCAGAGTTCTGCAGTTTAAATATAAAGTTATCAGTTTAAAATAACGCAGAAAAAATTTAAATCTGTACGTTTTTAAAAGTTGACCTTTGTGTCAAATCTTATCAAAGGCAAAAAAATCCACCACTGTGGTTGATTTTAGTCTAAATCTATTGACAAAGTGGTTCGTCACAAGGTTAAATTGATGAACAACAGAATATTTACGGAACTCATGATAGGCGAGTAAAAAAGCGTCAACTTTTTTATGGATTATTTTTATTATTACAATGTTTATAACCTTACTTAAAGTGCATATAAGACCGGTAATTTTAATACAATTTTTGGTTGTTTAACGTTAATTACGTGCAAACCTTTTCAAGTTTTTGGAAAGTGCCATGTACGTGGGATTGCATTAGCAATATTGGTGAAAGTCATTATTGCTTTAAAAAAATTTATAGGCTTGGCGCAAATCAAGTTTTAAGTTTTGAGTATTTTTTGACATAAGGTTGAACGCCGTTCAGCAAATATATTGTTGTTAGCCATTGACATCTCTGTGGATTTTTTAACGTTTTTTAGATCAGTGTGCTGTGTCATAAAGGAACAGCATTGGAGTTTGAGACTGTCATCAAATTCTTTGGTCTTTTTCTTGATGGAGTATTGTAGCCCAGTCTTGCCATAAATGACTAGAATAAAGACTCGTCCATCGTCTGGAAATCTGCCACATTAAATTTTTATCATCTGTGGTTAATTTTAAAGTTTTTTGCTATTATTAATTGTTGTTCAGTTTTATGATCATTTTGACTTCCTTATGAAGTGCGATAAGGATCTTGCAATCTCTGAGGTTGGTTGCAATGCTTTTGCTATTGATGTTTGGCAGTATACTTTTTACAAATCAACGTTTTTGTGCGCGGAATAATCTTAGAAGGTTCTCCTTGCAAAGTTTTTTTGTGGTTTTGTAAATAAAATGTGTTTAATGTTTTTTTCTTCTTTTTCTTTACCTGTATCTATCCACTTCTCGACATTAGCCTCCTTTAAGCTATGCCACAGGGTTCTATTTTTAGTTTTAGATAGGTTTAGAAGTTTTTTTGTGGTTTTGTAAATAAAATGTGTTTAATGTTTTCTTCTTCTTTTTCTTTAGCCTGTATCTATCCACTTCTCGACATTAGCCTCCTTTAAGCTATGCCACAGGGTTCTATTTTTAGTTTCTGTTCTACGAATAGCCGGCGACTTCTTGACTGTTGTTTTGCCACCTTTTTTGCAGTCTTCCCACACTTCTTTTAGAGGTCTGTGGTTTTAACTGCATAACCCGTATTATCCACTTTGCTGGGTCCTGCCTTGCAACATGACTTGCCCAGCTCCACTTAAGGTTTGCAACTTGTGTGATAACATCTTCAACACCTGTTTACTTGCGGATTTTGGTGTTTTGAATGTAATCCTTTAGGCTTACACCTAACATGTCCCTTTCCATTGTCTTTTGGCAAGTTTGCAGCTTGTTTGCTGATCTGTTAGTAAGGGTAGTTGTTTCAAGACTATACGTAGTTACGGTAAAAATGCACTTATTGTACACTTTTCTTTTTAGTTTATATGAGATGCTCTGATCTTTCAGTATGTAACTCAGTTTACTAAATGCTGACCAACTTATCCTAATTCTGCGTTTTACTTTGGCGCATTAGTTTTCTTTTCCAAGTCTGATTACATGACCCAGGTACACATACTCTGCTACGTATTCCACCACATTTTGTTCTATAGAGATGGGAATTTTAGAATCACTCATAATTTTGGCCTTCATGAGGTTTATCTTGAGTCCGACTTCTTTGGATGCTAAATTTAGTTGTGTGAACATGTTTATTAACTCCCTGATGTACAAGCTAATAAGAACAATGTCATTGATTTTCTATCAATATTTACACCGATTTTCTCTAAGTACAAGCGTTTATAGACATTTTTTATTTTCAGCTCGGATAGTTTTGGTGAGATGGTATCACTCTGCATTACTCATCTTCTAATAGGAACCTTGTTAGTAATAGTGTCGTTGTTAAGCTTAATTTAGAGTGTCGCATTTTTATAGATGTAGTTCAGTAGGTTTGAGTATTTGGACTCAATACGTGCGTTGGTCATTGTATTTAATACTGCCTATATCTTGATCGAGTCGAACGCCTCTTTGTAATCTACAAAGGCTAGGTGTAGAGGGATGTTGTATTTGACAGATTTTTTAATTAGCGATCAAATGGTTTGAAGGTGGTCTACTGTACTAAATCCGTTTCGAAAACTTGTCTGCTCGGTGAGTTGGTAGAAGTCAAATTTGTTTGTTAAACAGTTCTTTATAACTTTTGTGAGCAATTTATACAGGTGTGAGAATATGCTGATTGGATGGTAGTTTTCAATGTTCGTATTGTTCGAAATCAATCTATCGATTTTTAAGGGTTTTAGTGCTTGGCCAACATCTTCCTCGATTAAGTATTTTTGAGCGTTTCGGATTACTACTTAGAGGCATTGTTCTTTTGGGGTCAATTATGTAAAGAAGTTGGCTCTTTGAGTTTTAAGGTAAGTGGTTTCTTTTTTGTGGTCGGTGTATGTCCCGGGATGACGCAAATACCTTGAATATTGCGGGCGGATTAGATAGCAAAGATAACGTTGAAAAATTGTGTTTTATTTTTGTATCACAATAATTGGAGAAAGTTAAACTTACTATGCATTGTGGGGTAGTATTGATGAACGTGGTTTTCCCTTTTTTGGTGCAGAGAGGTCCAGGCTGTTGGCGGCGGTGGTGACAGATTTGTCTTTGTCTTCTAAGAAGGAATATGTGGTTGGTCTTTTGTTGATTGTTTTACCTTTTCTTGCATTTTAGCTAAATTCATGACTTTGCTTATAGAAGGTGGTAGTGCAGGAACGTTAGAAGTAAAAGTCATCGTAACGATGGTCTTGATCAATCTTTTGATGTTAGTATTTTGGTCGTTGTTGCTCAAAACTACCCGTTATTTTGTCTATCTATTCTCTGAGTTCATGAACTTGGTAAGAAACAGCTTCACTCTGAACTGAGACCTGTCTATGCGCTGGGACTTGTCATTTGTTTATGTTCCTTTTGGAAAAAGTGTAGCATAGTTTTTTTTTAATTTCTTAAATTTCTCTTAGTTAATAAAATGTTAGTTGTTGCAATTATAATTGTATTTACTGTTGCTAGTGGGATGCTGGCTGGTGGCTGACTGCAGCTAGCTAGTTGGTGGCTTTTCATCATTATCTATAACGCGTTATAACTTTTATATTTTTGCTATCTAAGCGTTTTTGATGTAATTGGATGTAACATATACATTGCAATAGTTAGGAGCAATTTACCTAAATATTTTATGAATAAATTTAGATTCAATCACAAAATCCATAATTATAATACAAAAATAGCCAACAAATTTAATATTAAAACCGTGGTGTGAGTATATAGGTGTGGCAATCTCTAAACAGTGACGTCAAGTGGATGATAAGAACTCTCATTATTATTATGAATTTAAGCGTGTGATTTGTGTGAATTGCGCGTTGCTATAGTTTCTATCACCCACCTGACGTCATGTTCACGAGATGGACACACCATTATACTCACACCAAAATTAAAACAACAAAAACTAAATATAGTACACTTTTTTGTACCATAAAGTATTAATAAGTCATTAAGGAAACTTATTAATACTTTATGTTAATTCTATACCTGTAAAAAAATTAAAATTTAGACTTACACAATTTATTAAAATTAAACTTAATTAGATTATTACTTAATAAAGTATTATTTTTATTTTTAAACGTTAGTTTATATATTTATTGAAAAACATTTTTAATAAAATAATAAAGTGTTTAAAGTTATTTTAACAAATACTAATTTAAATTTATAAATAATTACTAAATAAAATCTTACAAATTATTTAAATTAAGTTTTAATTAAGATAAAATATTAATATATTTAAATTAATTATTACATTTTATTTATCAAATATTGGAGTTCTTAATCCACCAGGAACTTCACTTTTACTTTTATCTTCGTTTGCAATTGGTCCAGTTGACTTAACAATTTTTTCTTCTGGAATTTCAGGTGCAATATGATCAGCATCAGCATTTTTTACTAAATCACTTTTATCTTCATTTGCAATTGGCCCAGTAGGCTTAACAAATTTCTCTTCTGGAGTTTCTTTAATTTCAGGTGCAATATGATCAAAATCAGCATTTTTTACAACATCAACTTTATTATTATTTTCTAGTATATTTTGTGGATCTTTTTTAATTTTACTATTTTCCATTTTACTAACTTGATCTATTTTTATTTCTTGCACTTTTCCTGAAGCTCTTACATAAACAGATGGTTCTGATGACACAAGATTATATAACTGAAAAATATTATTGCTATTAGTAATAATAATAATAAAATTAATTAAAAAATAACATATTAAAAATGGTTCAATAATATTTATAAAAGAATACACAATTTATTTTACAACTAGGGTGGTAGATTCGTATTTCAAAATAATATTAATTTGGATTGCTTTCATTACACAAATAAAATTTATATTACCTGTCCAAAGACCAACAGGTATCCAATTGCAAGCATCATCTTAGATTTTAGTGTACTGCTTATTGTTGTGACTTGGTTTATATAATCTCAAATAGCTTATATTTGAAGCACGTATTCCATATCGGGCTCCATAATATTAATTGCTTTCTCGTTTAGCCACAATGTTCATGCCGTTTCATGTATAATAAAAGCTTGGGAAATGTACTTTTTCAAATATACGAGAACATAAAATTGTTTTTTCTGTCTGGAATTAATTAAGTTTTTATTATTATTATTAAAAAAAACTAATTTATATTTTGTTATTATTTGTTTGTTATCAAACATTAAATTAAATAAAATCACGTAAGTAATTTTTATTAAAATCATAGAAGCATTATGAATGCGAGAGAAGTTTTTTATGTTATTAGCTATCAAAAAAATATGCTATCTACTACTATTTAGTGCGCTTTGTGTTCATTTTTGATACAGTTGCTTCTTCAAATTTCCTGTATACAAGGATAGTGAGATCATCTGCGTAAACTAAAACAAAGATTTTTATGTCGTTGAGTATTTATAGTAAATCATCAATGACTAAGCACCACAGTAGTGGTGAAAGTACGCCCTTCTGTGCGCACTTGCCGGCGACTTTGATTTCTACAGTTTTTCCATATAATGTTATTGTTACAGTCTGGTTCTTGAGCATCAGCATGAGAGAAAGTTAGGGTGTCGCTACTTGGTTCACCGGTCGTTTATATTTATATAGGGTAGTCCTAGGTTTGCCCGAATCTCTCTGATTTGGACAAACCACGGAGCCCTGTGGTACCACCTCAGAGATTTACTTTGAAAAATTTCTAGCTTATTAAGACGACAATTAGCTGCTGTTTCCCATACTGGAAACGCGTAAATAAAGATGGGTCTAATGATAGACGTGTAAAGCCGCGTTCTATTGCGGGTCGACAGACCGCTATTCCGACGCATCATCGGAGTGAAGTGAGAACGTTTTTTATCATTTGAGCTTTATCCAGAATGAACTGCACGTGGAGTTTGTACGTGAGTCTCTTGTCAAGAGTAACCCCCAGACACTTAGCAGAATTGGACTACGGTATCGGGACGTTGTTAAGAAAAACGTTCTCATCAGGTTTCTATACGTTGCCTTGTAATACAGCATAGCTTTTCTCTGGGTTAATAGTGACTTGCCACTTGTTTAACCATTCTTCGAGGTCGTCGGTGGCCTTTTAAAGCCATTGTGCCATTTTGACCCCGTGCTTACATCCCACAGGCATGTCGGCAACGTATAGGTTGAATAGCAACGAAGAAAGAATGAAGTCCTGAAGAACTGCTGCCAATATCTTCCGAAGAATAGACATGTGATTTCAGAGCTTTCCTTTCAAAGTTCTGCTGTCTAGAAATGTGGCTATCAGCTTTACAAGTCAAAGAGAATAGTTAGCTCTTACAATTTGTAGATAAGTTTCTTGTGCCAGACCTTGTCAAAGGCTTTGTTGACGTTGAAAAAGACTACCCTTGTAATCTTTTTGACTCTAAAACCTTTGATTATAAGGTCCCTCATGCAGTTTAGTTGATGAACTGACGAGTACTCCCATCTGAACCCGTGCTGGTGATAGGGGAAAATGTTGATTAGTTTTGTGTAGTCCTGAAGTCTGTCCAAGACCACCTTTTCAATGACTTTGTTTATCGTTCTGAGAAGACAGATAGGCCAATAGTTTTGAGGAAACGGCAAGAGTTACCCGTTTGGTCTGCATACTGATGCCGGTGCGCAGTAGTCGGGTCTTCCCCGTTCCGTATGTATCTGTCAACTATTTTTTTCAATAATTTTTGTAAAAAAGATGTCAAGTTGATTAATCTGTAGGATTTAGCTAAGGTATACGTAGGTCTTTCCGGATTTGGTATAAATACCACCTTACCCGCTGCAAAAAAGTGGAAGCGCTTAACCTAGAAAAACTGGTGGTACAGTGGAAAATAAGGAATAATACTGAGAGAAAGATCACAAAATCAAGACAAAGTTAATGTCAATATTGTGTTTGACAATGCACGTACTGAAAGCTGCATAAGCTGTACTAAAGTAATGTAAATTGATTTGCAGGATAATAAACATTAGACTTACTATTTTTGTTCCTTGACAACCGGCGATGAATTAAAATGAGTTTGGTAGGTGCTTCCAAAGCCCGAAGAGTTATTTTGGCATAACTTAGGTAAAGTTTATTTCTTAAATTAGCCATTTTTTAATAAAGGTTTTTATTAATAAGCAGGATGTGTTGGGTTTTTATAGGTTTTGGTTTAGAGTTAACCACTTGTCAGGTCTTGGTGTTTAAGATATTTTGCACCTCTAACCTAACCTAACCTTTTTAGGAAAATTGCTAGTTTTAAAGTGGTTCTAGTACTCATGTAATTACCTTTTTGGATTCAAGTTAGTTCATGATTTAAAGTTTTTTGCTTAGGTTTGGCTTAGTCTATGTCTTGAGAAGCTTCTCTTTGATTGGCTTGTCCATACATGTAATTTTCAGAAATTTTCCTTTAAAGCAGCATTTTTAAAAACAGTGGTGTCTGTTTTTTTTTTTTATTTTACTCAAATTAGTTGTCTTTAAGAAGAAATAAGAACAGCGCTGAAAAAACTAAAAAAAAAGGAAAGTTCAGGAAGAGACAAAATTACTATCAAGCGCAGACAAAAGAAGAAACTATTATCGAAGGTCCACTACACCTACTTTTCAACAGATGCAGATAATTTTTTTATAACACTTATACAAACTCTTAACTAAGATGACCTAACTTTGATTAAGAGAGTTGGAAATGCTTTATGTACGTTGTTCCAGATGGCAGTGTGAGAGTAATTAGCTTCACTCACTAAAACCACCTTTTGTTTCTGCATAAACATCAATAGAAAGATCTTGCGGCATTACTTTATTGGTATCATTTCCTTGTTGCATTGACTTGATTATTTTGCACTCAGTTTTTTTTTATTTTTTGTTTGTTTTAAGTATGCTGCTTATCACGGTTATCACGCACATCTACTTTGTTTTGCTGTCCAGCATGAACTTAGTTATGTTGTGCTTGGCGACTCCATCTGCGCCAAAGATAAACGTCCAACTTTCCCTTTCTGCTACATTCTAGCATTGTGTGTTCCGCTGTACCAATAGAGCCGCAATTTTTTGTCAATTTTGCAGTACCGCTATTTTCCTGCCACTTTTCTTCCTATTTGTTGATTGTTGATTTTTTTGTCAAGCTTTTCTGCTTTGCACTGCAGGATTTGTATACCGTTCTACAGCCAACAGATTCAACAGAATAGTTTCTGCAATCAGCTGTATTTTTTTTTGTGGAGACGGTTCTGTACGCAGCCGCTATCCATATAGCCTCTTTCATTGCAAACGCTTTAGTATCTTGCAGTACTTCTAATTGTAAACCCACTGGCTGAATGTTAGTGTCCCATATACATGAGGAAACCCAAAAAAAAAAAAGGTTTGATCACATTTAAAGTATTTTAGCTTGACCGTAACGCCACAACGCACCTTTGCAAAAGATTCTCCCATTGATCAAAACATTTTTTTTAATTGTCGGGATATTTTTTAGGCCTTTCAGCAATTTTTGTTTTACTTCCACTACAGTAGCAAAAGCTTTTTTTATGTTTCTTTTGAGTCTGGGAAGCAAAAAAAATTACAGGGTGCTAAATCCTGTAAGTAAGAGGGGGGAGGAGAGGGACAATTGGTGACATGCCGTTTTTAGTGAAAAACACGGAGAGAGCGCTGTGGGCCGGCGAGTTGTCATGATGGAAGAACTAGTTGCTTGTGCGCCAAAGATCTGCCTTTTTTTTAATACTCTTTCTCAACACTTTTGCAATTAAAGAAACAAATGAGCATTGTGTTGATGTTTGACTTTACATGGTATTTTTTTTTTTGAAACGAGGAGAGCCAGGTGTTTTCCACTAACTTGATTGCTGCTTTATTTTGGAGTTGTATCCATAACACCACGATTCATAACCAGTAATCACCTTGAAAAAAAGTTTAAAGTCTTCTTAGAGCAGACTTTAAAGCTTAAAACATGCCTGAAGTCGACGCTCTATTTTCTTGCCTGTGAGAAGGCAAAGAACAAATTTGGCTGCAATATTTCTCATGTGCAAATTTTTGGATAAAATCCTCTGAATTAAACATGATATTCCAAACATCTCACAGAGTTGATTAATGGTTCGGCGACAGTCTTTACAAACAAGAGCATTGATTTTGTCGACGTCTTTGTCACTTCTTGATGTTGAGGGGCGTCTTGAACCATTTTTAAAACGTGAAAACCACTCGTAGATTTTGGTTTAACTTAGGGCAGCATTCCCATAAGCAGTCTTAAGAGTTATAATAGTTTCAGCGGCCGATTTTTTCAACAGAAAACAAAATTTCAAAACCACGCGTTGCTCTTGACAATCGGCTATCACGTTTTGGCAAAATGGAAAAAATTGTGTTATTAAAAAAAAATTACAGACAAACTGAACAGAACTTTGCATACTAACTCAGGAAACGTGACCCTAACAGACACTTTTCCGCCACAGCGCAATTTCCGTTACTTTTAGGTCCCCCCTCGTAAAATTATAGAGGAGACAACGCTGCTCAACGCCCTTCTTTTGTCTTCTTTAAGTCCGCTTATTTTGGCACCAGCCTACCTAAAGAAACAGCTGTTTTGTCTGTTTTTTCTGCAGCTTTTGCAATGTGGGACCCCTTGTTCATATTATGAGCAAAGCTGATACCCAGGTATTTCACGGAAGTTTGACTTGTTATTGTAGCGCTGTAAAACTAAACAAAAGATAAGGTCGTCAGACTTCTTCTGCTTGCTAGGATAACAGCTTGAATTTTATGGGTTGCAAGTTTGGGTTTTTTCTTGTCTAGCCATCTTGTAAGTTTTGCGGCTGTTCATTTGGCATTTTTCACCAACTCTTCTGCGCTATTACCAGCGGCAACTATTGCCACATTATCCGCGTAGCCTATAAACCAGATGTTGCTAGGCATCTTCAGCTTTAGCACTTTGTCATAATTGAAGTTCCAAAGGGTTGGACCCTTGACTGATTCTTGTGGGACACCTGCAGTCACTTCCATTTTATGACTTTAATGATAAACTGCAGCTATTTGGAAAATTGCAATCTCCTGATAGGAGTATCAGGAGATTGCAATTTTCTGATACTCCCTATCAGGAGATTGCAGTTTTCCAAATAGCTGAAATTTATTTTTATCAAGTAGTTTGATATTCCAAACGCATTTTTGACGTCAAAAATCTAAGCAGCACGAATTTATTACCCGCTTTGCATTTGTTTGTCAGTTCTTGAATATTTTGCACTGCGTCAATAGTAGAACGCTCTTTTCTAAAGCCGTACTGCATGTCCAACAAGCCGATGTTTTTCCTTACGTTTATCTAGCAGTCTCTTGTTTAGTATCTGCTCATAGAATTTTCGCATTGCGTTGAGAATACTTAACGGTCTGCACAACTTTTCCTCTGCTTTCTTTGCTGGTTTTTCTATTAGAGTTAGCCTAGATGCTTTTGATTCTGTTGGAAAAACAAGTTGTTTAACAAAGTTTTTGACGTGGTTTGTAAAGCTTCTGGGCACCTTTTGGATATTACCTTGATGGCTTTAGATGGAATACTATCCGGCTCTGCCGCTTTCTTTGTTTTGACTTTACGTCACGCTTTCCTAATCTCTTTTTTGGTGATGTTGGGTATCTCTTTGGGCTTGCTGCAATGCGTAGCTACAAAACTTTTGAGTGCTGGGGAAAAAGCTGTTTTGCTACATCTAAATGCTCTTTAGGCTTACCGGCAAGCGCATTTTGATTTTGCCAATTACAATTCTGTAACCTTTACAAATTATTGTCTACGTCTTTGCACAGTGAGTTCCATGCACTTTTCTTGGCATTTGCAATTGCTGCCTTTAACTCAATGTGGCTTTGTTTGTAGGTTTTTGTCAAAGAGTCTACTTTATGTTGGTTCAGGCTGTATTTTTGCGTGCGCAGAGTGGAAATATTGCTGTTTTACCAGTAACCTGCTTGTTTGTTTTTTTCTTGGCAAAGACGCTGTTACAGTTTTTTACTAGAACCGCCATGAGGCCAAAGACTGTGTGTAAAGAGGACTCATGTTTGGTTGCTTTGGCAAAATTGATTGCCAACTTATCCGCCTGTTCGGGTATAAAATACTAGCCTCTTTTACTAGTAGAGTTATTTTTTAATGCCGTTGTTTGTGATTTGATTTCTATATTAATTGTTTTGTAGAAACTAAGGTTTTTCTCTTTGCTCACCTCTCACTTTTGTATAGACTGAGTTAGATTTGCTGTGCAGAAGGTTACATCAATGTAAGACCTGCCCTTTCAAAGGTCGGTTTGTTGTCTTTGTTTAAGACTACTAGATTTTTTTCGACGGCCCACTCTGCAAGTTTGCTACTTTTGCGGTATTTGGTTGATGACCTAACCTAACCTAACTTAACTAAGATTATAACTACCAGTCTAATTAAAAAACTTATAACAACCGGTAAAACAAGCAAGTTTTAGAAAGAGATACAGCACAATCGACTACCTACAAACAATTTATACACTGATACGGAATATATATGGCCTAACCACAGAAAATGAAAATGCCTTCTTCTACATAAATTCTGATTATGTGAATTTTTTCAGATATTTTCCGTGAGCTATTTCCGAGTAAAATACAACCAAAATTTAAAGAAATCAAGTTTTTTTAGGTTTTTTTACTTGTTTTGATTGTTAGTAACTTTTCAAGATTGCATTTTAAAAAAAAAATTATAAGAAACTTTTTTCTTTAAAATTGTCCAAAAATCAGAATTCATGTAAAAGAAGGCATTTTCAGTGATTTGAGCAAACACAAATTTTCATTTTGTACACTTGACTCATGCATGGCCATATATATCTATTACTCCAAAACCACCCTTTTTATGCGTGCGTAAGGTAAAAATAGTCTTTGAATAGTCCAAATACACTTAAGTATACAGGTCTCTAAGTTGTGGGTAAAATTTCTCTAAAGCGTCGATTTTTTGTTTAATTTGAAGAGAGACTATTAGGGATGCATTTTTGACACTCACCGATTTTGATAAAATCTATATTTTTGACTAACTTTGGTACCAGAAATACGAATCTGGTATTTTAAAATATTATTTAATACCAAAAACTTGAGGAATTGTTTTCTATTTTTTGGTTGCATATGAATAGTGCTATTTGCCTAAATTTGCAAGTTTGGTTTGCTAAAGAGTATGATAGTATATTTTGCCTGTTTTGTTGGGAGGGAAGCCGCATATGATTAGTGTTCATTCCACCCTCTTAGTTGGATATTTTATTTTTACAGTTCCTGTGGGGCTAGTTTGTCGGGGGGTTGCATGGGGATAGTGTTTTTTGTCTATCCCTGCGGAGCTAATTTGTCGGTGGGGAAGAGCTTGTTAGAGGATGTTTATAAATTTTAGGTTGCAAACCTTAAAATAATAATAATTTGTCTTAAAAAGCATTTTTACATGTTATAGTGATGCTAGACATCATTTCAGTTTATTTTTATCAAATTTAAATTTTGCTTATAAAAAATTGTCGTAAATTTGTTAAAAAAAAAAAAAATTACGGGTTAAAATGACCCGCAGGACAAACTTATTTATAAATTGTTAGAAAGCTCTTGATGAACCCTTTCTAACAAAAGTTGAACCGTTTAAAAATGACCCTCAATAATGTCATTTTTGTTTTTATCTTAAAAATAGAGGTTAACATTTTATGAAATATATTTAAAATTTTTAATCAAATACTTTGCATTATTCTAAAAATAATAACATTTACCCGAACTTTCTACTAGCAATCGTTCTCAAATTATGATTTTTTTAGTGCATAAAGTAGAAAATTTGTTCAAAAACTTTATTGGCAGTTTGGAGGTGCTATTGACCCTTGCCGATTTTAATGAAAATTATATTTTTAATTAATTTGGGTATCAAAAACAGGAATGTGGTATTTAAAAATCTTTTTTTTTCAATTTTTTTTTTAAATCATAAAATGAGTTGTAGACAAAAATTTAAAAATTTTATACTACAATCTTTTTTCTTTTTTAATAAAACTAAGCGCAGCTTTCTTCATTAAAATCCTGAGCACTTCTATTTTTTTTTGCGTAAGACCACTTTTGCACTGGTTATTTTTACAGATATCAAAAAAAATAATAATTTGTAGGGAATAATTAGTTTTTTTCATTTAATGTTAAGCCCGGGTTAACTAGTAGCGCTCTCTCAAAAACACTTGTTTTTGCCCTACTTGGCGTTCTACTACTGCTCAAAAACAAAAACAGACAAGCCTATAACACTTTTGGAACTTTTTGCTATTAAAAAGTTTTTTTGCATTTTTGGCTTAGATAATTGCTAGGGTCTATTGGTTAGCCTTTGATTTTTACCTTTGTAAAAACTTTGAGATGAAAAAATTTGGGTTAGTTATAAAAGAACTTTACAAATAGAATTTTTTGGTTTATATCTCATTCTCCTAGGATTAAATTTACTACAGTTATTACAAATCTACGTTTTTTGGGAAAAAAAATCTCTCGCCGCTACTGATTTTTTGAATAACCCGTTTTTAGTTTTAAATTGCTGTTTAATAGTTGATAAATTTGATAATCTATTTGTACCGTCTTGTCTGTTTTTAGAAAAAGGTAGGAAATGACCGCAAAATCTTAAATTGTCAAAAGTTTGGTAGCTATAATTTTGCATAACTTCCTATAATTTACTTGTACATAGTTTTTGTAAGTTATACACCTTTTTTTAACTATTACTGGGCATTTTTTGGTTTCATAAGCATTCTTTCTTTTGTAATAAATTACCAACCACTGCTAACAACGCTTTTTTCTCTAAAGTAAAAATCGGCACAATAATCATCAACCTCCTACGAACAAACTGATTTAAGAAGAAGAAAGTGGATATAGTATTTTCTGCTATATTCACGAAATTGTTGATCTTATTAGGGGAGCATCAAAACTACAATATCGTTAACAGTTATGTGAAAAAAGTGACGCTACAATTGGCATCTTAAAGTATTTTGTTTTCAGAAAAAGTATTGTAAAGTTGTAATCAAAATACATTGTTACAATTTATTAAATCTTGTACTGCGTGTAAAAATTTATATATATGTCATATACTTGCTTTTGAATTTAGAAAAGATGTTGGTTTGACTTGCATTTTCCTTATAATTTATTATTTTATATAAATAAATGTTAATTGTAAAATAACTTTAAAACAGATAATTATCTAACTTTATTTAAGTACTGTGCACATTTTTAATTATAAATACATTGTGTTAATATTTTTTATATTATTATAAACTGAAAAAAATAATAAAAGAATAAGTACAATAACAAAAATATATGTAACAAATTAAAACTTAGCCAAATATTGGTTGAACAATCTTGGCAATTGTTTGTACTATTCCAGCATCGGGTGCTTTTGTCGGAATTGTTGTTGTTATCAGATTTTTTATTTTAATATCAGGCTTTACAGTATACATATCTTCCGTTGATAATGGTTCTATAGTTACTAATACCGATGTTGAAAGATGTTCATCATAGACGAATACAGGTGCAGCAGATAAAAAGTTATCTATCTATAATAAATTATTCAACATTAACAAACATATTAATTAAACATGGGTCGTATTGACCCAATTGTTACAAAACTTTAATTAATAGTGTTCTTAATTTTTTTTAATTTTTGAATTTTAAGTGAAAGCTTTATTAAAACATTTGACCTTCAATACCAAATACTTTTAAATCAAAATATTTTTTTATTATTGCAATACAACATAAAATTTTAATTAAAGTGGTATGTAAGAAGCATAAACAAAATTTTTTTTTTTTATTTATAATAAAAACAGACCATTTTTAATATTTAGATATTGTAGAGAAATTCATATACATTTTTTACAAATATGGTCAGTTTTTCCATCTCTAGTTGCCGGTTTAGTTGTCTGTTTGTGCTTATTTTTGCTATAAAAATAATTTAGAGTACAACAATTATTTGTATTTTCCAAATTAGGTTTAATTTGTTTACTATTAGTGTCAATATTTTCATTTTTCTTGATTGTTTAGAATAGGTGCCATGTTCACTTTGAAGCAGATAGTTTTTATCTCTGTCGTTATCACAATCACTATCTGTTTCTTGAAACCGTTTTATTACAGTTTCTTCAAAGTCACTATCACTATAACGTACTATATTGGACAATCAAGCATTAAAAGCTATTAGGTAAAAAAAAAACTTCAAATAAAATTTTTTTTTTTTTTTTGGAGCGCACATATGCGTCAACGCACCGCCGAACACATATTAATTTGTAAATATAAAAATTCTTGTATCTTGGGAAATTACCTACAAAAAATAGCGGCGACATAAAACTTTGCTCGGGTCATTTTGACCCAGTTGCTGACCAAACTAAGGGTTAATATTAATCAAAAAAATAATATGAACTAAATTACCTGTACAAAAGCAAAAAGTAGTACTATAGCCTGGACGAACATTTTGTTGTGTTTAGTAATATATGAATTTAAATTTCTATTTATAAATTTACCAAACAGATTTATTAGGGCACGTATTTTTTATCAGTCACGTTTTTTTTTAATAATTTACTACAATGTAACTATCTTATCGTTTATTAATTACAAAACATGTTTAAGTACAAGCATGATATTATTACAATTTATTACGTTTATAAGTTTTGGAATATTTAAAATTATGCAATGATTATGGCTTAAGGATCTTGTAGGTAGAATAAAAGAAGACATAAACATGCCAAGTTTGTTAGATAATTAAGTTTGCATTACTGCAAATTGACCAAAACAACAAAATGTAAAGAGCATTAAGATGGTTTCTGTATATAATATTTCTAAATGATTTTTGATCACAATTTATGCATTTAAGGTGGTGCAGTTTTAGAAAAATAAATACCAAGTTTTTGGTTTTATATTTTAAAGGTTTGTCTTCTTTAGGTGTTGGGCAAATTGGTAAGCATCCAAGCCAATCTGAGTGTTTTTTATCCATGCTTCTTACATCTTACAAATTTTTTTTTTCTTTTTTCAGTTATTATTTGGTGTTCCAAAAAATATGCACGAGGTAGGCATTTGACGTTTCTTAATCTGAACTTATACGCAAGGTCCGTGGAATTTGAAACATCTATCAAAATACTTATATTTTGAACGCTTTTAGTTTTCTAGATTAGAATGTCCATGCTTTAAACGTATAGTAACACTTAATGTTTACAACAAAACAGTAACAAAGTTTTGGCTTTAGACTTTGGTTGCTAAAGATGCTTCTCACATTGAGGAATGCTGCTCTTACCTGCCATAATTGGTTTTGTGTCTGTGTTCTCACAATATTTGAATTTATTTCTGTTTCTTATAGTGCCGTGTGCTCGCTACAAGCGTAGGCTTTCCTCTCGTATGTCTTTGGTGTGCAATAATGGTTCTACTCAAACATGCGAGACCTACAGTTTAACGTGAAATCAGAACCACACGTTTGCCTTGCTTTGCGAAGGAGACGACCGCATTGAAATATATTTGACAAATTGGATATTGCCGCTGCTGCTAATCGAACTCGGGCTGCTTGCTCAACAGTCCTTGCACTAGACCGCCACAATTTGGAGTTTTTAGTCATATTAAATTTGTAGTTAATTATAGGAGGGGTTTTAGTTAGTTTATTATTATTATCATTATTACTTTTGAGTTAGATTGTGAATGAAGATAAAACTTATTTAAAAAACTGATTGAAATGGGGACTGAAAAGAAGTCAAAAGAAATAGAATAAAGATTTGATACTAATCTTAAAAATATGAAAGACTACTTTAGTAGAAATACTTGTAGAACTAAAACAAGAAATATTTTGAGGCTGCTACATTTGACTAATAAGATTAAGAGGTTCAAGCTTAGAAGTGAGCACGCTAAGTTTTTATAAGAGAAAAAGTTGTTGTCCAAGAGATATTATGCTAAGCAACCTTTGAATCAAGAATGGAAGAAGCGAAGGTTGCCAAAGAGAGAAAAGCTTTCAAATAGATAGAGTCAACTGTAAAAACGTCACCCAAAAAAATTATGGTTACCTATTTTTACAAATTGGAACTTCCTACCTTGATGAATCAGGATTCCAGCGGGAGTTATTCTACCCAGATTATAAAAAAAACGAAGGGAACATCAAGTTTTTTAGGTAGAACAACAGAAATTTGCAGTAAATGAGATTTGTGCCAGTGTACAATTAGGAAATTAAGTTAAGGGTAGAAGAGTCTTTACCAGTTTTTACAAGTTTCCTGAAAAGGGCAGTCTAAAAATGTAACGGAAGAAGAGTTTACGTTTGCTGTAGACTTATTTTTAGGCTCGGTCTTTATTTGGTTTAAGGCATACAAAAATACCTTTTTTGGGCACCCCTCTCTCATAAATTTAAAAAAGCCCTCCCCTGATTTCCCTCTTTCCTTACCCATTTCCTCCCATATTTCACTCAACAAAGCATCCTCTGCATCCTTCTGCATTTTCCTCTCATCCTCATTCACACTTTTAACGCATATACCCATGCACCCGCACCCTTTACAACTCACCCTTATCTCCGGTAGCTGGACCATACATTCCTCCTGTCTTTCATCCATCACACTCTCACCCTTCTTTTTTTCTTCTGCTTCTTTCTTGAGCGCTGCAATCTCGCCAGTGAGTTCCGAGATCCGCCCTCGGAGCTGCTTTTCCTTGTCAGCTTCAAGCCACTCTAGTTTTTTTGTAGTGGCCCTCTTCCTCTCTTCCTCCTCCAAACATGTAAGGCTTTGTATCATTTCCTCTACAAAATCGAAGGACCCGTCACTCTTTAGCTTAGTTGCTTTTCGCTGCAGCTTTGAAATCTCTTCTTTCATCTCCTTCTTGGTGTTCGAGTTTTCTGAGACTAGCTTTACTAGCGTGCATATGCTTGTAAGCATGCTTTCGACAAGGCCCTTTCTCGCGGATAACTCTACAGTGGCCTTCTTTATTAAGATGGCCGTTTCTTTTTGCGGCCGTTTTGCGTCTGGAGGAGTCTCCACCCTTTTCCTTTTAGTTTCTTGGCCCACGTTGCCTGTCGCGGCCTGTTCTGGCGGCGATCTCTGCGTTAAGCAGCTCCTTCTCCCAAAGGGGTCCGTGTTAAACGGACCCGTAATCAAATCCATACTCATGTCCTTTTCGTTTGCAGTGTCGTCAATTTGGGTTTGGGAATCAACACCGAAGGTAACCCCTCCTTCTGGTGCTTTTTTGTCCGAGGCTGATTCTTGTTGTGAATTCATGTTTTCTCCATTTTTTTTACGGCTTATGGACAGCCTATAGGGTGCATTCATTCCCAACGGCAGAGCCCTATCGGGTCACTACTAGCTTCATGACCTACCGTTGGGAAGCTTAATTCTTTTCCAGTATTTGGCTACTGGCAGCCGCTCACTCTCATAGTATATTGTTTTGTCGGCGTTGAGTTCCGCCCGGGTTAGAAGAAAAAAGGAAGTAAGGAAAAAAGATGCAAGAGAGATGTTTGGTTTCCTAGCCCTCGTAACCTAATAGCATAGGTTGCCGAAAGTGATCCAGAGTAGATCCAAGAGTTTGACCAAGAGAGGCCGACAGTTCAAAGTAGAAAAAGAAGAAGAAAAGGTAGTCCCATAAGCATGGCTACCGTGCAATGGTGTTGGTCCGCGTGTGCAATCTCCTATCCGCCACCCGGGGACGCGCCTGGAATGGGTTTCACCTTCCCTTGCCCCCAAAATTTGGAGTCCAGGAACCTAACCTAACCTAACCTAACCTGACCTAACCTAACCTAACCTAACCTAACCTAACCTAACCTAACCTAACCTAACCTAACCTAACCTAACCTGACCTAACCTAACCTAACCTAACTAAAATAATTACTAAATTTTGCCTAAACTTTTTACACTGACATAGGAAAGTAAGGCATTAAGAACAATGAATCCTTTTTAAACCATCTACGATTTGCAGATAATATTGTCTTAATAAGTAGCAATATTCAAGAACTATTGAAAATGCTAAAACAACTAACTACAGCATCTAACAGAATAAAGAAAAACTCTAAACATAGACAATAAAATTGTGGAAAACATGGAAGAATACGTATACCCGAGGCATGGCATCAAAATAGATAAAAAATCAGACGATTGAGATTAAACGTAAACAATAACTAACATGAGCGGTTTTTGGCCAATAAACTTTAAACAAAAATGCTTATGCATATTACCAGTGGCGACCTATGGGCTGAAAACCATGGCAATGACAAAAAATTGTCCACTTTTTTACCATCTAAGTGTCATGCAAGAACGCGCGTTATAGCTTCCAATGTAGAATTGAAAATGATAAGATCGTACAATGAATTAAGATCATTGACATAACAACACGTATTGCAGAGTTCAATTAGCAGTAGGTTAGCCACATAGCTAAGCCCAAGACAGATGGACACCAAAAATAACATACTGGATACCAAAACAAACAAAACGCGGCTCAGGCAGACTAATGAAATGATGGTTGGAGATAGTTTGCAGCAGCATAAGATAGGGAAACATGGAAAGGAATGAAACAGGCCTACCTCCAGAATTCAGCATAAAATGCACACTATACAGTCAGTTTAAATAGATGTTTGTAGATTGTTTCTAGCAGTTTAGACCAAATAGGGCAACAAAAACTCAATAAGTTTAAAAGTACGTTACTTTTTATAAATCACTTTTTGTTAGAATATTTAAGACATATTTTAAAGCTGTATTGTCTAACTTAGACACTAATTAGTTTTTAAGAAACCAAAACAGTGAAGATTTAAATTTGCATTAGTAAATATCACCAACGAACGCACCTAATACATAAAATGTTTTCAAAATCGCAAGTCAAATTGACCAAAAGTGCCAAAATCTACAATAAATACAAAAGTAAGCAATTCTCCTTTCAAAAAACAAATTTTATTTCCAAAACCGGTCCTGAAATAAAGTAAACATTAACAATTTATTAATACCAATAGTGTATGAACGCACAACTGAATGACAGGTTAGTGCAATAGATATCGACCAATTTATTGATCAAAATTAAGTGAAAATCAGTAAAAATGTGTTTAGTGCAGTGCGGAAAACTTTGTAAACCTTTTAAACGTTTAATAAACGTGTTGTTTACATGAGCAAAAGAGTGCGAATTGAGAAAAACAAATGAATTCAATGAAGGAAGTATTGTCCGTATTCCTGTGCAGTTGATCTAAGGTAGAAACATTTGTTTATATTTCTTTCACAGTTAAATTAATATTGTAATAGTGTACAATTGAACAAAAGTATATGAGTTGACTCATAATCGGAGCTGGAAATTTCCAGAACGTTTTAGTGGCAACAAAAATTGATAAATAAATTTGCAATATAATAAAATAAATTGACAACAGTTCTTGTGGTAATATAATACTAAAATTAATTAAATGCAAAAATTAAAATGAAATCACGTTTTAAGTTGTGTTTTTGTGAATAGTTATATGCTCGAGTTGTAAGTGAAAAAATTAGGTTTATTTTGATTTTGTTCGTTTCCTGATATTGGTTATTATTATCTTTATTACATATAAATGTGCTAAAGGTTTATATGTCATTTATTTTATATATTTTTATTTATTATTTATTTTAATATATTTACTGAGATTGTTTTCAGTGTAATAATTGTAAAAAGGGTAATTCGTTATTGTTACTAAAAAAAAGTTATCTTTAATACAAAATTATTTTATTGTTGTATTATACAAAAAGATTTATTATTATAATTACGTTACATAACAACAAATATTAAAAAAAACAAGGATTATACTGCAGGTTCAACTGGATTTTGAGCAGGAAGTTTCTGATCATTTTGGGAAGGTTGTCTATTATTTGAATTGTCCACTATCACGTCACTCACATCTGTTAAAACCACCTCTTTTACTTTTCCCCATACAATTGCTTTTGCTCCTGAAGATTCTGCCGATTCATTATGTATCTATAAAATAAACATTTATATCTGTAATGGATGTTTATTTAATAAAAGTTATGATGTATATTTAATTTAATCTGATAATTATAATGCAAGTTATTAAAAGGATTTAATCTATTCAAGACAAAATCTTTTGGTAGACAATTTTACCAGTTAAATTGAGTTATTTTATTAAATACAAAAATATTTTATTTTTAATTTTTATGTTGTTTATAAACAAAATAAATAAATTACCTGTGCAACAATTAGGAGAACCGTGATGGCTGTTACGAACAACATGTTGCTTACGAATGAAGAACCGAATATGGTGCAATAGTTTATATATTCAGAAATAGTTTACAATATGAGCACGTAATCTTTATCAGGCACATAAACTATTAAAGAAAATGTACATTTAAGTTTCTTTTCATAAAATTTTAATTTAAAATAATAGGAGTTTAAATAAAATATTATAAATAATGGCTGCTATCTTTAAGAATTGAAATATATAATATTTATTTTTTTGAAAATAGTTTAACTGAGTAAGTTTTATGATATTTCAGTATTATTTTATAAGCACATGAATATTTTATAATAAACTCAGTATAATATAATATACATAAAACAGGGCCGTCGTCGGAAGGGGTACGACCGAAGTGAACCGACCGCTACCTTGATTTTTAGTATTGTAGTGAAAACAGCTACTTTGGTGTCATTCCTATTTCCACAATTAATTTGATAATCAGTTTGTTTTTACTATATTTGGTTACAGTATTTTAGTGAAATAATAAATGGAAATAGCCGTAAAATGTATCCAAATATCATTATGGCTTCGTGGCCCGACAAATTCCAAATTTTGTTGCAAGGTCTGTCGGAACATGTTCTTCGGGGGTTTTTAAAGTCATGCTTTGCATAAGCAGCGTTTTTTAAATATTGTTATTATTCCGGATTGCCGAACGGACTGAATTAGGTCCTGATCGGCCGTTCAGTTTTTGAGCCATCGTTTCGAACGTCAAAACTCGAATTTGAGCTCCAAACTCCGACAGAGACAGATGGCGCTAGACGGTAAGCAACGCATTAAGGCGCAACATCTAAGAGGACACTATGGCTCACAATGATTCACAATATAGGTCTTGATCACAAATTTGTTAGTCTTATCAATAGCTCTGGACAATAGAAAAATTATAGTTGAAATTACTGACCCCAAAACTATTAATGTTGGTGTTACTCAAAGTTTTGGTTTTTGATTTACATTAATGATCTTTTTCGAATAACCAAAAGTCTTATTTATAGTTTTGCTGATGACAGATTTCAAAATTAGGCGTTGTAGCAAATTTTTCTGCTACTATCTATCTATCCACTTTACGTTTGCAAATTAGACTCAGATCATGTGACATGCTTTTTAACACAACTTCTGTTAATGGTGTTAAACTTTGAGTTTCTAGTAAAAGTTGTAAATGGTTTGTGTTGATTGTCTTCTAGACTGTTGTATTTAATAGTAACTGAATTTTTCAAACTCCACTTGGTCATTCTGATTTTATTTGGGTTTTAACTCTTATTAAGTTTTTGATGGTTATCATATATTTTGTAGCTTGCCTATAGTCGCGGTAAACTCTGGCGTTACAAAAACGGCCAACGGAACGGTGATAGCAATATACGGCACCGTGACGTTAACGTTCAGTTTTAAACTTTGTCGAGACTTTACATGAAGGTTTGTGACAGCAGATGTCACTAAACCTATTACCGGAGTCGACTTCCTTGCATTCTACAACATTCTTGTGGATGTGAAAAACCAAAAGTTAATAGACGCAACGACCCTGTTTAATGCACAAGAAAAAACAGTAACAAATGGATCACCGAGCATCAAAACAATTATAGGAGTGACACAATTCTACGAACTTCTGACAAAATTTCTATATATTTTAAAACTAGACGGCGTTTATTAATGTTGTTGCTCAAAGTGTGCGTGAATATGCATCAACATCAACTCGTTATAGTTCTTAGGAACTGAACATTTTTGCACTTTTCTGAAGAGAATTTTGCATAAAAACCTTGGTTTGAAGGCCTACAAAGTTCAATTATTTGAAAAAATGGAACTTCATGACTATCCGATGCGTTTTCAGTTTGCCCAATGAGCTAAAAATTGTTTGGCCAAAGATGAACATTTTTATCAAAAAAATGTGTTTTCCGATTAAGCTCATTTTTTCGGAGCTATGTCAATACGCAAAATTGTCGCATTTGGGGATCAGAGAATCCACACAATACTATTAAACAGCTTATGCATCTACAACAAGTAACCGTTTGGTGTGGTTTTTGGTCCGGCGGCATTATTACTCTATTTTTTTCAAAAATAAGGATAGAACCGTCGTTACCGTCAATAGCAAACGTTATTGTGCTATGCAAAACAAATTTTTGTTTCCAAAAATTGAAGAGTATAAAATAGATGACATTTTGTTTTAACAGAACAGGGCCACTTGCCATATATCAATCAAATAATTAACCAAAATGCTGACGTCAATTGGCCGCCTAAAAACTGTGATTTGACCCCGTTGGATTTTTTTGTGGTGAGATTTTAAGGATAAGTTTTGCGTTAACTATCCAGAGAAGATTGATGGCTTGAAACACAAAATTGAAGTTGTCATTCATGCGATTGGAGCTCAAACAATTGAAAATGTACTAAAAAATTGGGTTAATCGGATGGGTTACTGTCAAGCCAACCGTGGAAGTCATTTGAATGATGTGTTTTATTTTTAAATAAAAATGTCTAATTTTTTTAATAAACTTAAAATTTTGAAAAAAATATTTATTAGTTTTTAATGGGATTCAACCACTACCAAATATGGTTAAAACTATACGATCGTATCCGCAACCGGACACCGTCAAGAAACTTTAGGTAGTTTTTAGGGATGGTAAATTTTTTCAGAAGTTTTATTCTCAACGCGGCACACATACAGGCGCCACTCAACGACTTACTCTAGGGCAAGGCACTAGTAAAGTGGACAACAGAAGCAGAAAGAGCATTTGAAGCTTGCAAAGAAAGCCTATCACAAGCAGCCCATCCCTAGCTCAACGTTCTACTTACTATATTTTGTAATGTTTCTGATTTTAACACTTCAACAACAAGTCAATAATGCATAGGAGCCCTTAGCGTCCTTTTTAAGAAAATTAAATACTACAGATCGTAAATACGCAGCTTACGATGGGGAAGATTGAAGCTAAAACCTTTATCATTTTTACCAATCATATGCTGATCACATATGCGTTTAAAAAGAGAAACAACAAATGTACCCTAAGACAGTTCCGATACCTTGATTATATAAGACAAATTTTCTACAGACATACATCACATGTTGAGAGAAGACAACATTGTTTCGGATGCCTTTTTTTGCATCAAAGAGATAACGCCGGCAATAGATCTAAGAGCTTTAGCAAAGGCGCAGAAAGCGGATGTAAAACTTAAGAATATGGAAGTAAAAGAATCATCAACTCTGCAATTAAAACTTATAAAAATACCGAAGATAGACGGATCTTTGCTGTGCGACGTATCAGTAACAACTGCAAGGCGACGAACAGTATTTAACAGCATTCACTAACTCTCACATCTAAGAATAAACTCTACAGTAAAATCAATAACACCACGCCATCTATTAGAAAGGAGTGCAGAAAATGGCCTTGGAGCTGTGTTCAATGTCAACAAGAAAAAGTCATCCATTCTGTATCAACAGCACCAGGTACTTTCAAAGCGCTATCTAAAAGGTTTGAGCATGTGCATATAGATATTGTGATTATGCCGAACTCAAAAGACTACAGATATTGCCTGACCTGCGTGCCAGAAGCTATTCTTATAAAAGATCAAGAAGCTGCAACAGTTGCAAAAGCTTTCTACACACATTAGATTGCTAGGTTTGGGGTACCAGGCGATTTGAGTTTTACCTATTTAGATAATTGAATCACCTTACCTAACCTAACCTAACCTTTTTTTTTTTTTCCTGAGGAGGTGGAAATCTTTCATAAGACACCCCGAGGAGTAGTGTCAGATTCTTACTGACTAAAATCACCTCACCCTCTTCTTGCGGGAATGACGATCTTTCTCCACCTCGGGATTGCATTTAAGTATTTCATCAAGGTGGAGAGTCCCAAGCGACCTACTTCAGGTGAGCACACAGTTCAATATTAACACAACATTTTTCATGTAACACCACTTTTTTTTTTTTTGTGGTACAATTTGCATGTTTACTCAATTTTTTTAAGAACTACGGCTTACCACCCGGCAGCAAATGGCATGGTGGAAAGATTTGATTGGCAATTAAATGCCACGTACTACTAACCGTTATGCTGGGTATTCATTCAGCATGGAAAGACAACCTCCTGTTAACAGCTGCGGAGATGTTGTATGGAGAACTACTCCGACTGCCAGGAGAAACGTTGACACAGTCATTTTTATTGACAGGCAAACAGGAAGTGTTAGAATTTGGGATAAAAACATGCTGACTTTTTGGCCGACCAATAGGTCTAGGCATGGAGAAAAATTTATTTTTGTGTTTAAAGACTTTGTTACCATCGAACAGGTTTTTGTAAGAAATGATGGAACTAACCTCTTACAACTACCATATGAAAGGCTATTTAAAGTAATTTCTATAACAGAAAAAACTTGTATTGTAGATATCAGCATACGTAATGTCAACGTTTTTATCAACAGACTAAAACCTGCACATGTAATATCGGAATTCTAATCATTAAAAATCATGATGCTGGACTGGAAACTGGAAGCAGTATGACATTCTTTGGAAACCACCTATTAATTTACAATCCAGACAAGCTAAGGTACCGAGAACCAACGGCACACGCGATCAGGTAGACGCGTACCCTTTCCGTACCGTTTGCAGCTAGGTTTTTTGTAAATTGCTGGCAGAGGAGTACTGTAGCGAGTATCATAAATCCTAATCTCAATAAACATTTGGCAACGCTCAATGTGATAAGGAACATAGTTTTACTAACGAGTTTTACCAGTGGTAATAAAAATCGGATTTGATCCGTGTTACAATAATTTATTGGTTAGGATTTCTAGGAAAACTTGTGTTGGAGGTAGTTTTTGTTAGCATTGCTTATAATTATCAAAGTTCTGTATATGATGTTATTTACGTACATGTATTGTCTGAAAACCTGAAGGTTATTCATCCATAGATTAAGTGGGTCTTTGAGGTGTGAAAAAGTACATTGACAAGAGGTCATTGAGGTACTTCACAACTGTCTGAGGTAATTCACACATAGGCTGAGAAGAATCTTGGATGTGTGTAAAACAAAGTACATTGGCATTTAGGTCATTGAGGTAATTGACAGTTGTAGCATACCAGTTACGCTGCCAGAGTTGGGGTTGTACTAGGCTGTAAAAGATAGTTATTTATACACTGGCAGGAGGCCTTGAAGTTGTATGTTAACACCGTATTTGGCATTGAGGTCTTATACGTAACAGATGTTGAGGGTATGCTTGTGCACTAGCAGTTTAGGCCTTGGGGTTGCACAATAACTGCAAAAAATTGTTAAGTTTATACAGGCCAGTTGGGTCATGAAGTTGTATGCAAGGCACATTACATTAGTAAGTTATAAACACACTGGTATTTGAGCATACCTTGGGGATGTGTCAATTAGATAATGTAATTGTAGAGATTGCGGTATGACTACCAGTCCTATGCTTGAGAAAAATTATATGTTTGTTGAGTGCGTAAAACATATCAATAATTATATGCAGGTTTAATTTATAGAAAAGCAGCGCGAGAACAATTGTAGCACGTTACAATAACGCGCTGAGGATGAGATGGACCGAGCCTGCACGAATAGAGTAAAGTGGGGCGTAGCAGCTTGGAGAAAGTCGGGCGCAGGACGTACACAGGAGCGTTTGCTGTCAAATAATTTGACGACAAAGCCGCTCCTTCATTATAACTACTGAGTAGTGTTAAGTTAATTAATATACGCCGTTTAAGCACGGAGTGGTGGTTGGGAGGATTAGCGTGCGTCGAGTTAGATATAAAAAAATAATTTATATTACTATGTTTTACACTTGATTTGACCATTTTCTAAAATAAGTCAGTAAGTCTCAGACTAAGATTGATACCGTATTGGAAATAATATTTAATAAATCTTAACTGTACAAATATTACATTTTTTTACTTGTCACCTATAACTACAAAACTAGATACCTGCAGATACTTTTCTACTAAGCTACTCCAAGAATGTTTAAAGAAAGTTACACACACTACAAAAAAATGGTAACAATGGTCAATAAAATTACTAAAACTACCAACAAAAAAATCAAAATTGTCAAAAAATTGCTAAAACTAAAAAAAAAAACACTTAAGAAATTGCTAAAACTGTAAATAAATTATCCAATTTATAAAAAATACAGTGACAAAAATGACTGAAAATGTCAATGAAATTATTAAAATATCTAAAAAATTAACAAAAGATTACTAAAACTTATCAATAATTCTATCAAAAAACTAAATTAAAGCATGAAACTACCAAAAAGTTTTCAAAACTGTCAAAAAATAATTAGAACAAAATAATAAATATCTCTAAAACACTGAAAAATTGCTGAAACTATGAAAAAATATAGTCAACAAAAAAACTGAAACTGTAAAATATTTGTGAAATCTGTCAATAATATTACTAAACTACCAAAAACCAATCAAAGATGTCAAAAAATCACTACAACATAAATTTGCTTTTAAAACTGTCAAAAAAATTGAAGAAATGGTTATTTTATAATAAATATATAATAAAGTTATTAAAACTACTAAAAAATACCTCTAATACAATAACAAATATAAATATAAATTTCAAAATTCATCAAAAATAGATTAAAGAAATAACTGAAACTGTCAACATCTAAAAAATTTACAAAACTGTACAAAATCACTAAAACTTTTTAAAATTACCAAACAATTTACAAAGCTATAAAAAACTGTCAATAAAATCACAAACTTTTAAAATACTAACAAAACTGTTAAAATTTACTAAAACTTAAAAATTTCTTTAATACTTAAAAAATAACTAAAACTGTCAAAAAAATTATGAAAATATTCAATAAATTAACGGAACTGTCAAAAAATCGCAGAAACTCAAAAAAAAAATTTTAGTAACTATAAAAAATTAACCATGTTTGAAAAAAACTGTTTAAAAAATAACTGATACTATTAAGGAAACAGTCAATAAAATTACTAAAACTAACAATAAATTAACAAAATTGTCAAAAAATTACTAAAACATAAAAAATCCTAAAACTATTAAAACAAATCTTGAAAACTATTAATAAAATCACTAAAACTCTCAAAAAAAACAAAAACTGTAAAAAACCGTTAAAACTGCCAAAAAAATTAATAAAAACAATTATAAAAATTGTCAAAAAATTGTAGGTTTTACAATTTCAATAAAATCACTAAAATTCTCAAATATTTTCTAGCGAAAAAACGGGAAATAATAAAAAAATTAAATAACCTACATCGATGAGAAATTTTCCGTTCTACAACTTTTAATAGAAGTAATTTTTGCACAAAATGCAGTTTTTGCTAAAAATGCAAAAAATCATTAAAAAATGCAAAAATTGATGGCCATGTATGACACAAATGTGAAGATTTTTTTTTTGCTCAAACCAGTAAAAATGCTTTTTTCCCTGATTATGTAAATTTTTTTAGATTTATTCAGTAAGCCATTTTTAATTAATATGCAATCAAAATTTGAAAAAATCATGTATATTTGTTTTTTTACTTTTTTGATTGTTTATACGTTTTTCTCAAAATTGCATTTTTAGAAAAAAAATAATTTTAAATTGTCCAAAGAATAAGTTTTTATACACAATTTTTTTTTTTTTTTTTGAAAATGTTGCATTATTTTTTTTATGTGTGCAAAATATACCTTAAAAATTTTAGAAAGTGCCGTGTGTGTGTGTTAAATTTTAAATTTACATTTTTTGATTGTTTGTAACTTCTCAAGATTAAATTTTTAGGAAAAAATTATAACAAAATTTTTTTTTTATTTAAATTGTCCTAAGAATCAATCAATTTTTTTTCTTTGAAATTTGAAAATTTTGAAGAACTTTAAAAAAATGTTTTTTTTTTTTTAAAGATGATTTGTATTTTTTTTCAAAAACCTTTTTTTGTATGTAAAGCACGTTTTTATTCATATTTGACAAACAGAAAATAGTTATACTCTTTTTTTTAAGAAAAACTGTCACTTAAAGTTTGATATAATTTTTTTTTACAAAAAATGCAATTCTGAAAAGTTTCACTGCGGGGCTAATTTGACGGGGGGAAAGGGTTTGTTAAGAAATGTTTTTTAAATTAACCTTAAAATAATAATAATTTGTTTTGTATCTAATTTAAAAATTTGAAATTTTGAAATTTTTCAGCAATTTTTGCCTATAAAAAATAATTGTAAAATTGTTGAAAAAAAAAACAAATATTTTTTTAACGGGTCAAAATGACCCGCAGGACTAATTCATTTATACGTCGTTGAAAAGCTTTTGATGAGTCTTTTACAAAAAAATTGACAAAAGTTGAACCGTTTAAAAATGACCGATAATAATGTAAATTTTTTTTTTATTCTAAAAGCAGGGGTTAACATTTTTTGAAAAATGTTTAGAATTTTTAATCTAATACCTTGCATTATTCTAAAAATAATAAAAGTTACCCGAAGTCTCTACTATCAACCGTTCTCAAGTTTTGAATTTTTTAGTGCAAAAATTTGTCAAATTTTTTTATCGGCAAACGAATAATTAAAAATTAAAAAAAACCTTTTTGTTTTAAAAAAAAAAAAATTGAGAAAATTTATAAAAAAAAGGTTGTGGGCAAAAATTTGATACTACAATCTGTTAAAAAACTCTTTCTCTTTTGAATAATGTTAAGCGCAGCTTTTTACGTTAAAATCCTGGACACTTCTATTCTTTTGCGTAAGACTTTTGGCTAAAGAACCGAACCGTAACTGGTTTATTTGTACAAATCAATTAAAATCAAAAATTATTAGGAATATTAATTTGTAGTGAATTATTTTTTTTTTAATTTAAACTTAAGCCCGGTTTAACCAGTGGCGCACTTTCAAAAAACACTTGTTTTTGCCCTACTTTAGAACGCCACTGCTCAAAAACAAAAACAACGATTAAAACTTTGACAAGTCTATATCACTTTCCAAACCTTTTGCAATAAAAAAAAATTCTTAAATTTCTGACTTAATTAATTGCTAGGGGTCCATTAAAGTTGGCCCTCGAT